>CM072532.1:31633113-32928470 GCA_036898165.1 Silybum marianum | reverse complement strand
ACTCAAAACACGCTCTTCTTCCTTCCTGGAGTCCTTTGTCCATCCTATAGTTCTTAGTGTAGTGCCCTATCTTCTTACAAACAAGGCAGGCTCGCATGGTGAGTGTAAAACTTGTTACACTTCGATGTGGGTCCACGATGCTGCCTATGTTCCTGAGGTCCTTACTCCAAAATTTCTTGTTGGTTTCTAATTCCTCCATGAACTACTACCAACCCTCTTTCCTTGCTGAATTCGTTGTGCGGTAAGTTGTGTTATGTTCGGTCTTTAGTGTTCAGGATTCTCCCCCATGTTGCATAAGGATCTCCTTATAGGCAATATTTTAGAAACATATTTGTAAGAAAAAAAAAATATGGTTTGCTTAAAATTTTGTACAACCTTGACTGTAAAACTGTTTATTAAAAAAAATTTAGTTGTAGAGTTTTGATGTTTCAAAAATTTGAGAATTTAAATTTACAATAAGTGATCATGTCACTTTAAAAGTTTGCATAAGAGAACTTGTTCATCAAAATTCAAATATTACAAAGAACATCACAAAAAAAAAAAATCGACACCACATGATCTTAAAGTGCGAGTAAACATTCACGGAAATCCAAATTACATAATTCATAAATGAACATGTTTGCAAGGGGATCACGTCAGCAAAAACAAGCAAGCATCAGGACTAGGAATACCAACACTGTCACCATAACACTGGCCATCAAGCACACAACCTCCACTCTTCTTGCAGTCTTCCTGACTGCATTGGCGTTTTACCACGCCCGAGTTGAACACTCGTACACAAGGTCAACCAGTTCCACTAAACCTGTCAATGACTGTCCCTGCTAATACCCTAGCTCCGTAGTCATGGATATCTAGTGACATGGCATGCATACACCGAGCCTCTTCCCGTTCATGCCGAGCAGGTATCCTATTGGTACTACTTGTACCACCGGGGGTGTCCTAGTCTGGGGTTGCGTTGACGTTAGTGCTACTCTCCTAGGAATTCATATCCATTTTTTTTAGCAGTTTCCCTAGTCCGTACCCAGTTCGTTTCGGAATTTGTTGATGCGAGTTGAGGTAATGCTGAAGCGGGTGATGCTTCAAGTTGGTTGTTCTGCCTTCTTTCACTAGTAATTTCCCTCTCGGGATTAGTGTTGCTGTGGGATGGATTGCTGCGGGGACGTCCAGTAACATATCCCGATTTGTCGGCCGAGTACTCCATTCTAGAAGAAGACGAAGATGATGATGATGACATCGTGGTACTGAGATACGAACAATTCTTAGAGTATACGTACGCAGGTAGTTAATAGTGTACCTAATCTCTAGGCGCATGAGTGTAGATGCCTATACTACACTAATGGCTAGTTGTACCACGCGTGATTTTTGTAAATATATATATATATATAAATCATTTTGAACATACTTTTACTATAACTATTTCTAGTTTGCATGCATCGTCCCTTAATCAAATAAAGGTGATCAGACTCTGTTTAATTGAGGTCCAATAATACACCCCAGACTCAGTCATAATAATACTATGTTTATAATCTTCGATTGTTGTTTTTGGCTATAGTTGAGGCTTTCCAAAGGAAAACCAGCTTTCTCTATAACCTATGGCTCTGAGACCAAATCTGTCACACCCCGCTAAAGCGGAAACACAAGGCGCGGCAGCTCTAACGATGACACAGCCACAGATTTAGATAAACAACCATAGGCATTTAGAATATAATAGAAGTTTTACATATTGTTCTTTAAGTAAAATTACAACAATCCATAATTAAAAGAAGTCTTTGCAAATACGTTCAAGTCTTCACGCGGTACACTTTTGGATCCTTACTAAGCTTTATCTACAGAAGCTTACTTATTACCCCTGAAGAGCATGATAAAAACAAGGTCAACTACAAAGAGTTGGTGAGTTCACAGGTTTTCATATGCACAAAACAATTTTTATGCAGTTTTCAATTCTTGTGGAACGAACGTTCACACCAAGTATAAAATAGTGAAATTTATGAGCATTTAATTAATCCTTGTATTGAGAAACGTGTCAAGGCATAATGTACTCTAGTTCATAGCAAGTATCGAGCCACCACTAAACCTTTCGACCACACAAAAATATCTTTTTATAATTCTACCTTAGCGGTGGGACTAAAACCCCACATATGTAGAACCTTCGTTTTTATAGGTATAGTGCACCCCTACCTGTAGTTTCTAGGTGGGATTGCTATCCACATCCCTACTTTGTCGGTTTTTAGGTGGGATTGTCGGTTTAGGTTTTGAAAGCCGGTTTAGGTTTTGAAAACCCGAAACACTTAGCAAAGGCTATCTATAATACTCCAACGATTTATAAATTCGAATATCTGAACCTTGGTCCAGATTACCAAATTCAGTTTATGAAACCGGACCCTAGTGTTGAGGAAAGAGAAGATTGGAAGAGACTAAACAAAAACTATTTTCAAATACCTTTCTGCTATCCTCAAATAGTAGAAGAGGAATCTTCAAGTGAATCTCTTCCAAACAACTACTTCCCATCTTATTCTGCCGAAGAACTTCAAAACAAGATTCCTGAATGTAAACCGTGCATTCCCACACTTTTTTTAGAAAAGAAAATTCTTCAACTCGAACAAGTGTTGGAATCCGAACGTTCTTTGGCGGAAAAGGAAAAGGAAACATTTTTATTTAAAATACAACAACTTGAAAACGAGACTTTACAATTGAACAAAACTCGTGAAAATGATACTATTTGGAACGTTTCAACTTGTAAAGCCTTCGTTAGCAATTATTTAGATAATTGTGAAGAGTTGTTCAAAATGGACCCACATTCCAATCTTCCAAAACAAAAATGTTCCTATTCCGAAGAACAAATCAATGCTGAATTAGATGCCTTTTCTAACCAATCTTCACTTGAATCGGACGAGTGCTTAAATGACATGTGTGATGAGTTTGATTTCAATCATGTACTTCCTAATCATACTGAATTCTTAGACAAAGGCAAACAACCTATGGAAACAGTTTCTTTACCTACTAAACCAACGACGTGTTCCACAAGTCAAAATCCGATCTACTAATAATCAAACGAAAACCAATCAAGTCTTCAAAAACCATACTAACCGTGTTCCTTTCACTATTTCAGCGCTTCATACTTTAGAAGCCAAGTCGGTTTGGGTCAAAAAGGGCACGCATACTACAAAGCTAACACCCCGCAATGAAGACAAGTTTTTACATTCCAATGTCAAAAGAAACAACTCTAGATTTCCTTTTCCGTATCAAATTCATTCATTTAGACATTTAATCAAATTTTCTCGTAATAAAATTTGTTGCTCTAATTGCGGTGTGGATGTTTTTGTTCGTAAAACTCCTATTGATTATGGTTATGGTTATTTTCTGGACATGCATAATTCATTTAATCACAACTTTTATCATTCATCATCCATTTCTAAATCAGGTCCGAGAAATCAAATGACTAACGCCTATAAGTCTCACCTCAAGTGGGTACCCAAGGGTGCAAAGTCAACTAACCATGATGGACCCATTTACAAATGGGTACCTAAATCTGCCTGATTTTGTGCAGATCGGTCATGTGTGGTACTTAGATTCCGGCTGCTCCAAACACATGACCGGCCAAAAGGAGCTGCTTGCCAACTACATTGAAAAGAAGGGTGGATTCGTCAAATTTGGCAACAATCACTTGGCACCGATAAAAGGATATGGTGATATCATTCAAAACAACATCACCATTTCAAATGTCTCTTATGTACAAGGGCTAAGCCACAACCTGTTGAGCATTGGAAAATTTTGTGATAAGCAACTCGAAGTCAATTTCCGACCCGATAGATGCTGTGTTCGCACGTTTGATGGAAAGGAGCTTCTGACCGGCACTCGCAAGTCCAACCTCTACACAATCGATCTTTCCCAAGTAAACGCCCCCTCAAGTGTTTGTCTTCTATCAAACGTTTCTAGTCCAAAGACCTGGTTATGGCATCGTCGCTTATCTCACTTGAACTTCAAGAACATCAATCGCCTCTCCATCCACGGATTAGTCACCGGACTCCCATCTGTTAAATTCGACAAACCACATCTTTGTGATGCATGCGAGATGGGAAAGATGAAGAAGGTCTCTCACAAACCCAAGATAATTCACAGAACGACTTGACCTCTTCAACTCATTCATATGGACTTGTGCGGCCCGATGCGGACTCAAAGCATACATGGTAAAAAGTATGTTCTCGTGATGGTGGACGATTTCTCTCGCTTCACATGGGTCAAGTTCCTTCGATCAAAGGATGAAACCCCCGACACCATCATCACATTTCTCAAAGCCGTTCAAGTCAAACTAGAACTTACTGCACAAACCATCCGCACAGATAATGGAACTGAATTCAAAAACCGTATCCTTGACGGTTATCTCGAATCGGTTGGTATAACCCACACGTTCTCTGCAGCTCGTACTCCACAACAAAAGGGTGTGGTCGAACGCCGAAATCGAACTCTTGTTGAAGCCGCTCGCACTATGCTTACTTTTTCAAAACTTCCTCTCCACCTTTCGGCCGAAGTTATCAACATAGCCTGCTATAATGAAAACCGCTCCATCATCAACAAACGCTTCAACAAGATACCGTATCACTTGGTCTACGATCGCGTTTCTTCAATCGAGCATCTTCGAACGTTTGGCACACGTTGCTTCGTACTAAATGAAAAAGAAGATCGTGGGAAACTCCAGCGAAAATCCGATGAAGCCTACTTTCTCGGATACTCACCAAATGCATCATCCTATCGGGTCTACATAAGACACGCACGTTGCGTCACTGAAAGCGTTAATGTACAATTCGATCCAAACGCCGAAATGGCTCCTGAACACGACAGTTCCGGACCCGCACTCACCGGTATAGTAGCTTCCGATCACATTCGTTCGGAACCTGCTCCCAACCCCGCTGAACCTTCAACGTCCAGAACTGCCATGTCAAATCTGGATGACCTATTCGAGTACTTCTACTCGGATTACTTTGGACCGACCACTGATAATTCTCTCCAGATTCCCCCGCCTACCTTGGAGATTGCCGAGACCTCGGATCTTTCCGGACCACCAATTACAACGAAAACCGTCTCAACTGCTGCATCTCCAAGCCCCTCTACGACTGCTCCTCCCAGTCAAACTAGTCCATCGGATGCTCCTCTTGTTCCACCTGAACCTCAACCGCCTGTTCAACCAAATCCTGCGGAACCGACATCCTCTCTCCCTCCATCCAATTCAACAACGCCAGATGTCACAAGTGCCACTAGATCATCAACCGTGGCCCCATCTTTGGAATCTATTCAAGATCTTCCATTAGGTTCTTATCAAGATGACACCCCGGATCCAAATGCCTTTCAACCACTTCCTCATACAACAAAATGGACCCGCTCTCATCCTGTTGAACAAATTATCGGAGATCCAAACCGACCTGGGCCATAACGCGTTCCGCCTCGGCCAATGATTGCATGTTCTCTTCATTCATAAGTAAGATTGAACCCACATCCATTCATGAGGCAATGAATAATCCTGACTGGATTGTGACCATGCAAGAGGAACTCAATCAATTTGAAAGTCTGAAAGTATGGCGCCTTGTTCCCCGTCCACGAAACAAAACCGTTATTGGCACGAAATGGATATTCAAGAATAAGCAAGATGAAGATGGAGTCGTCATTCGCAACAAAGCTAGACTTGTCGCCAAAGGATACCGTCAACAAGAAGGCATTGACTTCGACGAAACATTTGCACCCGTAGCCCGTATTGAAGCAATCTGAATGTTCTTGGCTTACGCGGCACACAAGAACTTTGTGGTTTTCCAAATGGACGTCAAGACGGCCTTCCTAAACGGTGTTTTGCGCGAAGAAGTCTATGTTTCTCAGCCCGACGGGTTTGTCGACTCCTCCAAACCAAATCATGTCTACATTCTGGACAAGGCTCTGTATGGATTGAAGCAAGCCCCCCGCGCATGGTACGATAGCATGTCTACCTATTTAGTGAAAAACGGATACTCCAAAGGTAAGATCGATCCAACTCTTTTCATTAAAAAGGACAAAGGTGACATTATGCTCATTCAAGTCTATGTGGACGACATCATCTTCGGCTCGACTAACCCAAGGCAATGCAAAGAGTTCTCTGAACTCATGATTGCCAAATTTAACATGAGCATGATGGGAATGATGAATTTTTTCCTTGTTCTTCAAATTAAACAATTTTCAATTGGAATATTCATCAACCAATCCAAATACATCTCGGATATGTTGTGTAAATACACCATGACGTCATGTTCTCCGATTGGTACACCCATGTCCCCAGGTTCAAAACTACACGCTGATCCTTCGGGAAAAGATGTGGATTCTAAAAATTACCGGGGCATGGTTGGTTCTCTCATGTATCTTACAGCTAGTCGTCCGAACATAATGTTTGCCACCTGTCTTTGCGCGAGATATCAAGCATCTCCAAAGGAATCTCATCTTAGTGCGATCAAACGGATTTTCCGGTATTTAAAAGGTACACCTAATCTTGGCCTATGGTATCCCAAGGATACGGGTTTCGAGCTAACTGCCTTTTCAGATTCGGATCACGCCGGATGCAATCTGCATAACACTTGGATTCTCATTTTTTAGATTTTGACTTTTATCTTACAGTTCCGTATTTTCAATGTTTTCTTTCCTTTTTATTTCTACCTCGCTGTGTATATCACCATGGTTCATCATTCAAGGGGGAGCAACAAGGTACGTTTTCCTATTTCATTGACATTCATAGGGGGAGCACACCACTGTATGCACACATTAAGGGGGAGCCTTTTTTATGTGTTTTCTGTCTTTAAGTTCTTAAATCAAAAAAAAAAATTTAATTTAAATCCAGTTTTCGGCCCCTAAGGGCTCGACAAAAATGGGATTATCGACCCCCTCTGGCTCGATAACCTCCCCAATCGACTTTTGTTAACTGGAAATTTTTCATCGGCCCAATCAGTCACTGCCACGTGTCATCACCCGATGACCACTATTTAAAGTAATCGGGCCCCTCTCTCAAAGAACCTTTCCTCACAAGTTTGAATTTCCCTCTTTCTCTCTGAAAAACCCTTCAAGTTTTTGCCTATCCAAGATCAAAATCTCCAAACTTCGAATTTTTCAGATCCGAAAGCACCACCAGGTTCGTACTCCTCTCCTTATCATCTTTAATTCTTGCACTTTGTTCCTAAAACTGTTGCATGATCCATTTTTTAATGATTGACTGTTCGGTTTTTGGGGTTTATATGGGTTTCCGATTTTTGACTGTTCATCAGTCAAAATCGTGGGTAAATAATGGGTTTTAGACTTAAGTGCTTTACTAAAAGTATTCCCTATCACTAATCGCACCTAGCAATAAGGTTTTGCCTTAGTTTCAGGCCCTTTTTGGAATCTGAGCACTTAGAAGTTCTTAGACTAGGTTATGAGTTTTTATCGAGTCCTTCATCGGTCCTTGAATTTTTATCGAGTCTCGTTACACTGACCAAGAACACCATAACTTTGTCCAAGTGTTTTTATCGATCCTTTATGACTCGATAACCTTCTTTGTCGAATATCATAAACTCGATGAAAAACACCAAGTGTTTTTATCGAGCCTTTATGACTCGACAACTTTTGTTATCGAATTTCATAAACTCGATGAAAAACACCAAGTGTTTTTATCGAGCCTTTGTGACTCGATAACTTTTGTTATCGAATTTCATAAACTCGATGAAAAACACCAAGTGTATTTATCGAGCCATTATGACTCGATAACTTTTGTTATCGAATTTCATAAACTCGATGAAAAACACCAAGTGTTTTTATGGAGCCTTTATGACTCGATAACATTTGTTATCGTCTATCACTCGATCGATGAAAATTACTAAGTGCTCTCATCGAGTCATTTTGGATCGATATCCTGCCCTTGCAATGTCCATGTTTTTTTTTTCTTTTCATCGAGCCTCATAGAATCGACAACATGCTATACATAGATCGATATTTTTGTAAAAAGTTTTCAAGTACTTTCATCGACTCTTAGGCAATCGATAAACTGTTCTTCTCGATTCTCTTTGACTCGACAACCCCTCCACAGGTTTGATGTAAATTTTTTCCAAGTCTTGTTGTCGATTCTGCTTCAATCGACAACACTTTTTTATCGATCCCATTGCACTCGTTAACAATTGTTATCGACCCAATGGGACTCGATAAAAAGACAGCATTTTTTTGAAACTCACAACACTAATTTTACACTTGGTTCACCTAAACTGTCTTATTTCAAAAACCAATGGCAGCCATGAATGACCCAAACATATTCGATGATGAAAACCCGATGCCATCCGAACGCTCTACCGAACCAAGCATCAACGCAGCAAACCGGGATGACCTCTTGATGCCACGAGCTCACTTTCGATAAATCAAACCGAATAACCACCGACTAGACTTTGGCATCGCTCTCGAACACCAGATCATTCTTGACATTCTTCAGCGACATCCGCTTCGCTTTGCCTTTGCACTAGACCACCGAGTACCCCTGTTCTACCTCCAGCAATTCTGGTATACACTGACTTATCATCCGGACGAAGGTGACCATCATTTCACTGCTCAGATCGATGACTTTATCACCCGCCTAACTCCAGCCAGGATTCGCCGCATTCTCCGCCTACCGCTAGCCATAGCCGAACACCCATACGAAGCCTTTGCAACTGACCAACAGCTGGTTGCCAACATCCTAGCCCTCGGGTACGAATCCCCTGAACCATTCACAAGCCCCGGCCAGTTCAAGAGGATGTACCTGCCTCAGATTTGGTTCACGCTATTCACCATCGTTAATCGATGTCTGACTAGAAAACATATTGGTATGGACAAGGCCAGTACGTCGGTTCTTCGGATCATTCACGGCATCGCATTCAACCGCCACTACGACTACGCTATGCTCATCTGGACGGACTTTGTGGAACTAGTGGAAGACAAATCCAACTTTTGCAATCGTGCATTCGTTCCGTTTCAGCGGTTTCTTCAATTGTTCATCCATGCAATGATGACTTCTCGACCTGCCATTCCTAGAAGAGCCGGAACACCCTTAGGCCCGACCAGTGCTCTTAAATTTCTAGGCCTAAATGATCGGGTCTTCCAATATACCATGCCTATCCCTGAAGCGCTCCTCGCTTATGCTTATCAGAATGCACCTAGTGTAATAGCCTATAGGGAGCGACATGGCTTAATGGCCCAACCACCTCCGGTTGCGCCTGCACAAGAGCCGATCCAAGAGGAAAATATTGAGGGAGGTGAGGGTCCTAGAATAGAAGAGCTGGGTCAGGATCAGGGGGATCCCGACCAGGGAGATGAGCGCAATGCGAGGGGACATGACGAGGGAGGTGCATCTGATTAGCCCCCCCCCAACCAACCTATTACCAACCACCCCCGCACTCAACCCATTATCCCCACCCCCGATTCAAAACATTGGTTAGCCGACAACATATCCGCCCCCGCTCTTCATCATTGGATGAAGATGAATCTGACAACCAACCGCTCCATCGTCACCAACGAACTGCAGAAATAGAGGTGCAAGCCGTCAGCCGCATCGGCCCACAACCCTCTATAACAGATTCCAGCTCTGGACATGATGAGTCATCAACTGAACCGAATCCTGATCCAATCATCCGTTCACCCACATCCGCTCCTACCATACCGTCTGATGAGGAACCTCAATTCAACTTTGACTTTGAAGCAAATCCATCATCCCCATCTATGTCAGACATATTCCCTGAAACCTCTATTGGAGAAATAAGGAGAACGGAGGGAGTACAAGTTGAAAAAGAATTAGTGAGGATGAGCGAAGGGGAGACAAAAACAATAGAGAGTGAGAGTCCAATATTCCCCGACCAGGTAACCGCGTCCACTAGCCCTACTCATTCGTTGGGCGTGACTAGTGGACAAGTCGCTGTGGACCTAGCTGCGCAATTGCACGCCCCCCCAGCCACTCTGAAGGCTCACAACAGCCAACAGTTTCAACAATACTTGTGAGTCTAGCACCTTATCTAGCTCCCCTTCACTCGGGACGCACAACTATTGAAACAAGAGGCAGTAGCTCACCTGCTTCGACTTCGCTTGTGTGCACATCGAGTCTAGAGCCAGCTAGGGGACACGAGTCTTTACACACTGCGAGCCTCCGTGGCCCATTCGGAACTCCCATAGTGATGTCCATTCCGGACATTCCACGAGGATTGGGAGGAAATCCTACCAGCGCTACATCTTCGCCAATGCTGAACGTAGGTCATACAGTTGAATCAACTTTATGTCAACGGGCAATCTAAGTGATCCCGGAGTTACCCCCACAGTTACCACCTCTTCGTCTTTCTCTATTCCCCCGGAAGGCGAAGCACTCATTGCTGCTCACTTACAAAGGGCAAGAGACACCCTTGCTGAACATCTGGTCCTTATGACAGTCGAAAGAGAAGCCTTTGTGCGCCAAATTCGTGAAGCTGCGCGTCTTAAAGAGCCGACTCCTGTACAAACCGAACCTTCTCATGCAAGCTCCAGTCGTCCAAGCACCAGCCACTCTCCACCGCCACCATCACCCCCCGAAGATCGACCTCGTTCCCCGCATCGATATGAGTATAACACCGATGAACTCATGTCGATGTTGTATGCTAATCTGCTCGCTGAATCCAATGCAACCGGCCAACCGGAGGATTCACTTGAAGGTCTTCTTCGCCGCAATCTTCAAATCCCCACCGTAACTCGTCACGAGTTCGATGTATTCCACGCACACATAGACCAAGAGCTCGCCGACATGAAAAATGCCCAACAGCGCCAAACGAAAGACATCCTGGGTGCTATTACTGCTCTTCGAACATAAATCCAAGAGTCTTGTTGTCCGATAGTTCGTACTTCTACTTCCAGACCTCATCAGGACGACCCGGGCTCCGCTCCAACTCGTCCTGAGGGGGAGACACGTCAAACGGCAAGATCACGATCTAGAGCATCTGCTGCCTCAGCTTCAAGACCGCCTGCTCAATCTACCCAACAACGGCAACGCACGTCAACGACTCAAGAGGACGATACACCAACGGTTGAAAAGCCTGCGGATATCGACCCGAGAGTACAAGCAGCCCGAACCACCCGAACTCGCCGAACCACCGAACTCCGCCGAACCCGAACAAAATGAAGAACGAGTCGATGTTCAACGTCTGCGAAACTCACTTCGAAACTGGTTCTGAGATCCATATGAACAAGTACTTCAAGAACAAGACTATGTGAACTTGAGGCATACAGCAAGAAACTATGCCTTAAGGGATCAAAATGAACCAAGACTCCTACCTCATCAGATTCGGTGGCAAAGAATGTTAACGGACAATAAGTCCAAATGGGTGAATCAGCAGATCCGTGTGCCATATCTTGAGAAAACCATGGAGAAGATCTTTCGCAAGGAAGCAAAACCTGAGGATCTAGCACACATTCATCTAGTGATTGAAATGGACCCTGCTCAAGTCAGAGAGTATCTCCATATCCTGAGGATGAGAGCTTTACCTCAAGCTGAAGTGGTCTCAAGGCACAGGGTTGTCGGGATTTTGAAGATAGACACTGCAAGGATCTTCCAAGTCGAATATCTGGTTTTCACTGTTCAAAGAGAAGATGGTAAAACGTATTCCTTCTCTGAAGCCGATTTTGCTAATCTCGATATTATGGACTTGGAGATCATCTACAACGATCTGAGAGACAAGTGCAACCGAAACGTACATGAGCAAAGGGCTTTAAGGGCAGTGGTTAGACATGTTCAGAAAGAGCTTCGATACTGTTATCTTCATGATCTTCAATGAGGAATCGAAAGCGAGCAAAAGAAGATACACATTACTAAGCCTGATCAATCTTTGCCTGTACCTGACAGTACTTTGGTCGCCACTGTCATCACTTGTCCTGTACATGGTGTAGTTTGGAGGCATGCTTCTAGATAAAAGCGGTTTCTCAGATTTCATGAAGTGGCTGCATATTCTGACGGTACATTATGGGGAATTCGGAACAGGCTTGCGTCAGAACTTGCTACAGATAGAAAGAGCGCAACACGGATGAGCAATGACAAAAGAAACTCTCTCTTAGATGCGATCAAGATAATCGACGACAGAATTATTTATCGACAAACCCTACGAAGATTTGAAGGCATGTTCGAGCTTAGAAGATGAAAACTCATTTTGCCACAAAGGGGGAGATTGTTAGGTCTATTATTATTTTAATTGTGACAAAATAAGGAAAGGATATGCTTTATTGTAAAAGGAATTTTATAATTCCTTAAACTCTTGTTTCCTTAATTAGACTAGACCTAGCAATATAAATACAAGCTTAGGGTTTTTCTTTCAGAACAAGTCGATTCATATTTTATAGAGAGAGAACTAAATCTGATTGTAATCGATACACATACATTCAAGAGATATATGACTACATAAGTTCTTTAAATCATTATTCGTGTTATATTACTTTGCTATTAACTGTTTATTGTCATTGTCCTTGTTATAATGGGATCGACATGGACATTTATAAGCTTAAGACTTATTCACCTCCATAAGTAGTTTGAGACCCATAAGTGATGGTTTTGAGCATTTCTCTTTGTTAGGGAATCGTTAGGCCTTTGGGTGGGGATCATATCGTACTTTTGAGTAGCAGAACTTGCAAAGCTGAGTATTCACAGCCCCACTTTTAAAGTATTTTATACGTTTGGGGTGGAAAGCATGATTAAATGAAATATTTGAGCTATTTGCATTACCGAATGTGAAACAATATGAAATTGTTGTTTTTGGGCACTAAGGCATGTACACTAATAGATTGTATTGAGTAAAATGTTCCATAAAAGTTTGTACACTACTATTAACTCAAGTGAGGAGCCGAGGGTATATGTGGATAGCGCTATCGGACGGACAATCCCACCAAAAAACCGAAAAGTAGGGTGTGGATAGCAATCCCACCAGGAAACTACAGGTAGGGGTGCACTATACTTAAAATGGAAGGTTCTACACACGTGGACTTTAGGTCCACCGCTGAGGTAGAATTAAAAGGAAGGTTCTACACATGTGGACTTTAGGTCCACCGCTGAGGTAGAACTATACGTTAAAGGAAGGTTCTACACATGTGGACTTTAGGTCCACCGCTGAGGTAGAACTATACTTAAAAGGAAGGTTCTACACATGTGGACTTTAGGTCCACCGCTGAGGTAGAACTAAAAATATTTTTGTGGTCGAAGGTTTAGTGGTGGCTCATTACTAATAATTAGGGTACAAAAATGCCTTGAACGTTTTATGATGTAAAGATTATTTAAGTGCCATAAAAGTATTTTACTCAATATTCATTTATGCAAAAGATGTTTAAAATATTTAAAACCTATGTACTCACCAAGTCTTTGTAGTTGACCTTGTTTTATTTATGCTTTTCAGGGGTAAAAAAGGGTAACTAAAAATGCTTGTGTTTGGGGCGCATCAACATCAACCATGTTTAAATTTGAAATCGTTTTGTAGAGCATCTTTTTTTTTGTTAAAACTTGAACTGGTATGATGTAATGTTCAGTTTTATATGTTATGTATTTGATTGGACAATTGGTGTTGTTATCGCTCTATTGCTATGAAATTTTGAACTATCACTCCCTGTGTTTCCGCTTTAGCGGGGTGTGACAGACTTGGTATCAGAGCCATAGGTTATAGAGAACACCGGTTTTTTTCTATAAAACCAAATACTATAAACAAAAGTTTTCGAAAACTATTTTTCTAAACTAACTGTAATTTTAAAAGCTTACTACTGGTATAATTGGAATAAGTGTCGACTTAGCATATTATAATTAGGCAAAGCCTGATCACCTATGTCTAATTTAATATGTATAAGGGAGACATGAAACAATTATATTGGGAACTTCTTGCCAAAATGAAAAGCATGGTCATAAGTGTGAGTTTGCATAAGCATTTTATAAATTGTTGTTTACTAAAGTACATTTAGTAATTAAGTTTGTTACTATCGCAGTTCCCTATGTCTCACTCATCCACTTCAACTAAGTACTCTGCTGACTCCTCAGGCTATGTTACACTTTTGAAAGTATGAATCACAAGAAATATGACGTGGCACATACATCAAGGATGTCTACCTTTTGCAACCGACTAAGTTTGTTACACGCTCCCATCACTTACACGTGTCAGTTTTTGTAATAGGTTTAGTTGTTGACTTTTACTTTATTCTATTTGTATAAATAGATTTTTTCTCAGTTGTAAAAGTTGTCGATTGAAATAGTGATATTGAAGAACTTACTGTGCGTCATTCCATGTACCTGTAATCACAATTCAGGTTATAATACATTGTTATTTTGTTCTTCAATCTTTGATCGAATCTTATTACTGTTGATTAATCGATTTCAATTGCTTCCGCTTATACTCTGTTTATAATTCAATCGATTAATCTGTGAAGAAGAGAATCTGGAACCAACAATTAGTATCAGAACCTGATAATCAATCTATTGATTATTCGATCTCAATTTGAAGAATCTCTCTTCATTCATTCAGTAATCTCTTGTTCTAGATTTCAACACAAATCTGTTGCTACATACTTCTCGATCTTAAAAATGGAAAATTCAAATTTGAATGTTGTTTACATCTCTGGTTCTCTGACCAAACCTCCAACTCTTATTCGTGGTGAATATCCACAATGGAAGATTCGAATGATAAATTTCTATGAAGGATTAAACATTGAACTTTATCCTATTGTTCAAAATGGTTCCTTCATACCAATGACTACGGTTCCAAGAGTTCCTGCTACTACCAATACAACTGAAATATCTGCACGAAAAGTTCCAAAGCTAAGGGAAAACTGGAATGATGAAGAAAAGGCCGAAGTTGAGCTTGCTAAAAAGGCAAAAACGCTTCTTATCATGGCTATTCCAAATGAGATTTTTCAATCTTTGGATTCCTGTGATACTGCTAAAGAATTATGGGATCAGTTAGAAAATCTTCTGAAAGGTGGTGCTAAAATGAAGAAAAATCGAAGGGCTCAAGCGCTGAATGAATACAACAAATTTTCGTGCAAAATCGATGAATCTCTCGGAATCGTACTTTTCATAGATTTAATAATCTGATTAATCTATGTAAACGATGTGATATTGTTCGATCAAAAGAAGACAATAATGTCCTATTCTTGAAGAGATTAAATCCAGAATGGTAAAATCTATCCATGTCACTACAAGCTAATCAAGATCTTGAGCAATGGTCTCTACATGATGTATTTGGAACTCTTCAAGCTCATGAAAAGGAGGTTGTACAAAAGAAAACAACCATAGGTGGACCTCTGGCCTTAATCTCTGAAGCAAAGGGAACTACCAGAAGGAAAAGTGAAGATAGAAGAGTGAAGAACAAGGCATTCATGTCAGAAACTGTTCCAGAAGAAGATTCTGATTCTGATGATGACATAAAGGCATTTGGTGATTCCTTGGCTCTTATTACCAAACAGTTTACAAATCGTTTTGGAAATAGAGCATTTCAAGGAAACTGAAGGCCTGATCGCTCCAACTACTCTTCTAAACAAGAGGTTCAGAGACCTGAGAAGACTGAGGCAGAGAAGAAGAATGAGGAAATTAAGAAAAAGAAAGATGTATGTTACAGATGTGGCAAACCGGGTCATTACTCAAAGGATTGCAGAGGGGCTCTGGAGAAAGACAAAACATATTACAAAAATAAATACAAGTACAATGCTACTGAAAGAGCCCACTATGCTGAGAAAGAAAATTGGATTGGAGATGAATCCAGCGGTGATGAGGCCATGTTCTGTGGAATGGCAAGTACTAATGAGTCAGAAGAACAACCTTTTGAATCACCGGTTAGTAATCTTTCTGAATCTTCTGAACTTGAGAATACAATTGTGCTTTTATCAAACAATTTTGAAGAACTTAAGCAAAAGTTAACAATTGAAAAGAAGTTACGGAAAAATATTGAGAAAACTCTTTCCACAACACAAAGGGAAAGAGATATTTACAAAAGAGACATGGATATCTTAATAGAAGAAAAACTGGAACTTGATATAGAAAAAGAAAAAAATTCTAAAACCTTGAAAGACACAGAAGTTTTGGTAAAAAAAGAGCAACTGAGTTATCAGAAACTTCTGGAAGAAAAGGATAAGGAAATTCTGTAGCACTTCAAAATTATTTTCAAAAAGAAAGAGAATTTTTGTACATTGAACTTCAAACCAAAACGCACCAGATTAAAACATATCTGGATGCTCAAAAAGTTCATGAGAAAATTAGTACACAAGTAGGAAGATCTGGAATCGGCTTTAAAGATTTAGATCCCTATACGTGTGAAAAGAAGTCTGGTTTAAACTCTGTCTTTTGTATAGGACAACAACAGAAGCCTGTGTTTCCAATCATTTTTGAACAATCATGTTTTAAAAGATCTAAAACTGAAAATGGTCATCCTCAATGTAACCTCAAGTTTAAAAACATTAAATATTCTGCTGAAAAGACCAATATTAATCTAAATCAAGTTCAGAAGAAGGACGATATTTTTAAGTTTGGTTCAGGTGTTATTACAAAATTGAATCCAGAGGCTGATGCGTTTATTCCTATTCAAGCAGAGGAGGAATTAAGACTAAGTTTTGAAAAATATCTTCTCTTGACTCTGGATAATTGTTTTAAACTCGAAAATGACGAACAAAAGTTAGAGAATAACCCAGAGAGGATTTAGAAGAAATCACATATCCATGGGAGAATAATGATCAAAGTGAGGATTTCTTTGACAATTCTGACACATATCTCTCTCATCTTGAACAAACTTCCAATCATGCTAAAACTCCAGAGATCATAAAAAACAAAGACGCTCCTTTTCTCTTTACAAATGATTCTCTGGAGATAAGAGCTTCTGGAATGGATGCTAAAAACAAGTCAAGTGACATCCCGATTTTCTCTGTTCCCTCTGAACAACGAAAACCTGTTTTTATACATCCAGATTTTATAGGAATGTGTCTAAAAGCTAAATCGTGTCTTGATCTTGAAAAGGAAGAAAAACTTAAAAAGAAAATTCCTATCCGACTTCCTAACTCTTATCCTCCAAAACTTTCTTACGTTCAAAAAGGTAAATGGAAATCTAATCTATCTGTTCCTATTTCAGTAAATTCGAAAGCTTCTGAGAAGATAAATCCAAGGAAATCTCCGCTGAAGAATACTTCAGATTCTAAACATACGTCTAGTCTAGATAGGAAGTTCTTTCGAACTGATACTAGAAAAGACAGATCTAAGAATATTTGTAATTATCATTGTCACAAAGAAAATTCAATAAAATCTTCTATGTTTCAGAATTCTGAATCTTTTTCTCTGTTCTTGAAATTACAGAAATTTTTCTCACGAACTTCAAATTCCTTCACTGCAAATCATTCGTACTTCAAAAAAAATAAAACAAAGCAAAAAGGAAGAACAAAAAATCCAGAGAATACATCTTTACCTTCTGTCAAATCAAATCAAAAGCAACAGGCTGATAAGCCAAAAACTAACGTTAAAGGACCCATAATGGTATGGGTACCTAAGAAACTCTTATCTTGATTGCAGAAACAGCGTGTGCATAGCTGGTATCTTGACTCTGGATGCTCGAGGCACATGACTGGTTCACGAAACTAACTCTCTCAATTTAAAGACAAAAGTGGTGGAGCTGTAACATTTGGTGATAATGGTAAGGGTCAAATTAAGGGCTATGGTACCTTACCGGAAGGTAATATTACCTTATCTAAAGTAGCTCATGTTTCTGGTTTGAAACATAACCTCCTAAGTGTAAGTCAACTATGTGATTCTAAGATACTTGTCGTCTTTGATGAAAAACATTGTTACTTATTTTCTAAGGCAGGTGAGGAACTTTGGAGAGCAGACAGAAAAGATAATCTATACATGATGAATTTTACCTCCAAGGATGGTAAGGAAACCTTATGTCTTATTTCCAAAAAGAGTGAGGTTGCAGGGCTCTGGCATCATAAAATGTCTCACTTAAACTTTGATAATCTTGAGATGCTTGTAAAACATAATTTGGTATCTGGACTTCCAGAAGTTCATTTTCAAAAAGATCACCTTTGTCCTGCATGTGAAATGGGAAAGATCAAACGAGCATCTCATAAAACAAAAAGTGATCAGTCTTGCATAAGACCTTTGCAATTGTTACACGTTGATCTCTGTGGTCCAATTGCAACTCAGAGTCTTTCTGGTAAAAAGTATATTCTGGTAATTATTGATGAATTTTCCAGGTATACTTGGCTTGCTTTTGTTCGACAAAAGTCAGAAGTTCCTATTGTCCTTCAAAATATGATGACCAGAACCCAAGTTCTTTTACACCAAAAGATTCAACAGCTGAGAAGCGATTACTGAATTCAAGAATGCCAAACTTGAAGCATACTTTGTTGCTAATGGAATTTCTCAGAACTTCTCTGCTGTACGCACTCCCCAACAGAATGGTGTCGTTGAACGTCGCAACAGAACCTTGGTCGAAGCAGCCAGAACAATGCTAGCAGCTTCTGGACTCCCAAATTACTTCTAGGCTGAAGCTATAGCCACTGCTTGTTTTACTCAGAATCGTTCCATAATTGTCAAGAGGCATCTCAAAACCTCTTATGAGCTTATTAACAAACGAAAACCTTCTGTCAAATTCTTTCATATTTTTGGCTGCAGGTGTTTTCTCTAAGTTCCAGAGCCTTCCGCGTCTTTAATATAAGAACTAAAACAGTAATGGAGAGCATTAACATTGATTTTGACGATCAAACTCAACTGACTTCTGAATATTCTTCTTCAGAACTCAAACTTAATACTGTTACTTCTGATTTTCTTTCAGGATCCAGAGAATCCGAGATTGATGCCCTTTTTCAAGATTTTCTGGGCGACGAAGTAGTGTCAGAACCTGTAGGAACTACCTCTTCCTTCTGCATACCTGAAGTTCTTCATACCTCTGGTCTAACTTTCTCCGGTCCTCCCTCTTCTGAACCTAGTTCTTCAGATCCCTCTGTTCCTGTTACATCTGATTGTCCAGAAGCTTCTTCTGTTCCATCATTTGAGGGGGAGACTCTAGCATCAAGAGGTTCAGAATCAATATTTCCGGATGAAGTTATCTCATCTTCTGACGCCGAAGTTCAAGCTCAACCAATATCACAAACAAGGATGACGAAATGGACTAAATCCCATACTCCAGATCTCATAATTGGTGATCCTTCTGAGGGTGTCAAAACACGATCCGCCACAGCAAATGAAGCTTTCTATGTTAACTTTCTAAGCTTAATTGAACCAAAGAAAGTTCATGAAGCCTTAGCTGAACCTAGTTGGGTAGAAGCAATGCAGGAAGAATTACTTCAATTTGAACGTAACAAAGTTTGGAACTTAGTACCATTACCAAAAGGTAAAGTTGCCATTGGTACTAAGTGGGTTTTCAGAAATAAAAAGGATGAGGACGGTATTGTTATCAGAAACAAGGCTCGTCTGGTGGCAAAAGGATATTGTCAAGAAGAAGGTATTGATTATGATGAAACCTTTGCTCCTGTTGCAAGACTGGAGGCGATAATACTTTTTCTGGCATTCTCTGCTTACAAAAACTTTAAGGTCTATCAAATGGACGTTAAATGTGCATTTCTAAATGGAAAACTTAAAGAGGAAGTGTATGTTGAACAACCAGCTGGCTTTAAAGATTCGATACATCCAGAATATGTTTTTCTTCTTGACAAAGCACTGTATGGGTTAAAGCAAGCACCTAGAGCCTGGTATGAACGTCTATCCAAATTTCTGATCAGCAAAGGATATGAAAAAGGTAAAATTGATACCACACTTTTCATCAAAAGAGGCAAAGGTATGTTAACTATCGTTCAAATTTATGTGGAGGACATAATTTTTGGCTCTACTCATCAAAAAGAAGTTGATTGGTTTTCTAAGTTGATGGAAACTGAATTTCAAATGAGTATGATGGGAGAATTAACTTTCTTTCTTGGACTCCAGGTTAAACAAAGTACCTCTGGTATTTTTAATAATCAAGCAAAATATGTCTCTAACATGTTAAAGAAATTTCATTTTCAGAACTCATCAACTATGAAAACACCTATCTCTCCTAGTATGAAACTAGGTCCTGATCCCTCTGGAAAACCTGTAGATATCACGGCTTACAGAGGTATGATAGGTTCTCTTCTATATTTGACAGCAAGTAGGCTTAAATATTATGTTTGCCACTTGTCTTTGTGCTCATTATCAGGCTAATCCTAAAGAATCTCATTTGGCTGCTGTCAAAAGAATTTTTAGATACTTAAAGGGAACTCATTCGTTGGGTCTCTGGTATCCAAAAAATTATGGGTTTGATTTAATGGCATACACAGATTCTGATCATGCAGGTTGTAAGTTGGACAGAAAAAGCACCTCTGGTAGCTGTCAACTTCTGGGTAATTGTCTTATCAGCTGGACTTCCAAGAAACAAAATTGTGTTTCAACATCTACTGCAGAAGCTGAATATGTTGCTGCTGCTAGCTGTTGTTCCCAAGTCATTTGGATGAAAACCCAACTCAGAGACTACGGTCTAATCTATGATAAGATTCCCATTCTCTGTGATTCTGAAAGTTCAATTGCCATTACAGAAAACCCAGTTCAGTACTCCAAAACAAAGCATATTGATGTTAGGTATCACCTTCTCAAATATCATGTAGAAAAAGGTACAATAGAAATGTATTTTGTTTCTACTGATTACCAACTGGCTGACATTTTTACAAAAGCTCTGGATGAGAAGCGTTTTAATTTTTAATCAGCAAGTTGGGAATGCTAAACATGTAATTTTTACTCTTAGAAGTTATCAGAGATCTCTGATCGTCTTCTGAACATCATCCAGAAGCACTCAGAGACCTCTGATCGCTTCTGGTTTAGGTTATTTTCTTGCATTTTATTTCTTTCCATCCAAGTTTTATCAGAAAGGCGCCAATCCAAGAAGCAAAGAGGGAGATTATTATTCAAGGGGGAGCTTCTTATTCAAGGGGGAGATTATTATTCAAGGGGGAGATTAGTATTCAAGGGGGAACTTATAAATCAAGGGGGAGCATATTATGCAAAGGAAATTATATCTTTCAGAGGGGAGGTTCTTCAACTGTTCAAAGACTAACACTAAGTTAGCTGTCTTATGAATTTTTTTCATCCACCTAAGTTTCTTCTGAATCTTCTTATTCTGTGTTTCTCTTGCCGTCAAGGTCTCTCAGAATGCCTATGATTCATTTCAAACTTATACTAGATGATGATTTATAATTGACATGTTTTTCAAAATTTTATGAATCAAAATATTCCAAAAATTTTATTGAATATCTACATTTTTTTTAACTCTTGCCGGCAAGGTTATTTAAAAATTTCTATATTCAATTTTAAATTTTTCTTATTATTTTTCTTCATAAATTTTTTTTATTTCATTTGGATCAAAAATTTTCCCAGATGACTGATTTTTAATTCTAAATAAACAGATTTATATATTTCAATTTGTTTTTTAATTAATTTCATTTAATTACTCAACAAATTACTTTATATTCTCTTTTTATTTACTTTTGGGATAATCAACCGATTTTAAGTCGATAACCTCTCCGTTTTCTCTTCAAAAATCGTGTCTTACTCATCACTCCTACTTTCCACGTGTCATTCATTGTGTGACTGCATGTATCCACGCCTGCGTGCTTACATCATCTTTTCTGAACCGTTTTCTTCTACTCCCAATACACAAACCCCTTCCAATTCCAATTTAGTCTCATATAAAATCCCCAAATTTCAGATACCCTTCTTCTTCCTCTCCACTGTTACTGCTCTCACTCTTACGAACGTGCTTGCAACTCTCTCCAACTTTCATCCATGGCTTCTCACCTTGCAAATCCAGCTATCAACGATGACGAAGGACGTCTCATTGATTCTACTGCCGAAAGTGCTCCGTTCGTCAAACTGCCATTGAAAGCAAACAATGTGCAGGTTCTTCTTGATCCAAATACTTACCAGTCCGAATTCAGAATTATGGTTGAATTTCTTCAACAGCATGTTCTTAATCGAGCCCTAACTCTGACAAACCCAAATGTTCCTAAAATTTACGTTCAGGAAGTGTGGCAATCAATGTACCTTCAAGATGATGAGACCCTGCTTGGAAATTTCAGTCACCCTGATCAACCTGATACTGCTGTGGAAATACCCATTACAAAGAAGAAATTAGCCAGGTATTTTCATTTACCCTCTTCACATGTACTACTTGATGGTGCATTAGTTCCAAATCCAGCCCTAGAATCAAACCCTTCTGCTGAAGCATTGTTATCTTTCATTATCTTTCTTGGTTACAATGAACCCATAAGCAAACTTTTTGAGTTCAAGAGAAAACAGTTACCCCCAATGTGGAATCTCCTAGTTTCTCTCCTGAACAAGAGTCTCACTTGTAAAATTGGGTTTCTCGATCAAGCAAGCAGGAACATATTGACTATCATGTATGGCATGTTTTTTAATCGCCCCTTGGACTACGCAAGCCTCATTTTTCAAGAGATTAAAGCTGCTGTACACACCAAAGTTACCCATCAAAACCAAGGAAAACCTCTTCCAGCTCTAATGTTTCCACGATTTTTATCTCTGGTTCCGTATCCTGCAATTGGTGCCCTCAAGGCTCCACTCGTTCAACCATTTTGCAAAATTGCATCAATGAGCACTCACCGTCCGACCATCGACCGCAATGGCTATCCTTCTCCCAGAGAGCTTTCAAGGTACATGCTCAACCTAATTCCCTCTAGCTCTTCTTATCTACAATCCAATAGGAGCTCTATGAATTTCTCAGAACAGAGACTTTCTACCCCAGAGCATTTAGAGCCAGTTCTAGAAAGTGAGGGGTCAAGTGAGAATGAGGCTGAAAATAATTTGAGTGAACATCCGAGTGGTTCTACCCATGCTGACCTCTTGTTAAAAGAAGGTACTGAAGATGTCCATCGTGACACACTTGAGCGAATCTCACCAACATCCCAAAGGGTAACTTCATTATCTGATGTAGAAGTCAACCCATCTACTTTCATTGACCAAGGACAACCCAGTCCAAACCACCCAGAAACCATCCGAACAGAGGATATTTTCTTCTTCCTCTGCATCAAGCACAACCGGGGAAACCTCTTCATCATTCTCTCAACAGAATGATGATGCAAATATAAGAGTTCATTTGCCCCAGAACTCGACACCTTCCCCAAACAAAGATTTAGGTGTCTCAGAAGATAAGTCCATATCTTCTGATAGATTAGAGGCTCATGAAATCCCATCAGAGGGGTTACAGCCACAAATTGCACCACTTACCGGAGTGTTTACTCTCCATAAAGGTACGCACATTGTCTTCAACACCTCATCCTCTGATGATGAGGATTCTGTTGAGACTATCAGAACAACCGAAGGGGTGCCTGTTAATAATAGTCCGCAACGACAGGTTGGAAGTCCCTCCACACTCAACGTCAAAACAGGTGTGAATGAGGGCCTCTCTGCACGTGAGAGAAAAGGGGCTCCATGTGTTGGAGATGCACCGGTTACCCATTCTGAATATGTCACCAATACAGCGTTACAGGCATTTGGTGATAAAATTCAGAGATCTGTGGAGGATCTAAAACTATCTCTGGACTCTCAAAATGACATGTTTCTGGCTATTCATGATGAACAAAAACAGCAAGCTTAGACTCTGGAAGCCTTAAAAGACCTCATTTCTACCACTGCTGCAACACATCAGAGCCAAGCTTCTGATCATTATTCTTCTCTGCATACTGGAATCCAGGCTATTTCTAAGGCTATTCTCTGCATTCCCGAGGCAATTCCAACTCCAGAAGTCACAATCTCTGTTGATGAATACATTTCCTTAGTAGCCGATCTTCACAAAATTATCAAGGCTATTCATCCCTCTGCAGACACTTCTGAATCTTCTCTAGTCAAGAAATCTGATATTGTTGTCTTCCAGAAGGCCATGCTTGAACGCATCAACTCTATCTCCTCCAAATATGTTTCCAAAACAACTTCCTGCACTTCTAATGTGGATTTAAAGTTATCATCTATGGAAACCTCTTTATCTCAGCTTACAACTCTGGTAAGTTCTCTTTCTAATTCTTTTAATGAAAAGAAAAAGGCCAAGGAGAAGCGTGCTTGCAGTAAAGTAGAACTGAAACGCAAAAGATCTGAGGATCAGGACCCTGATTCTCAGAAGGGGGAGAAAGCACCAGAATCAAAGAAAGTCAAACCCACAACCAACACTTAAAGCTCAAATCCAAATCCAATGCCATCTCCATCTACTTCAGCCAAACACCAATCATCCTCCAAGCAACAAACTCCGGCTCAAACTTCTCATACCCAAACTCCTCTGACTCCAACTCCATTAGCCACTCACTCTGGGCTTCTTCCAAAAGATCCAGAGATAGCCAAATTCATTCTTGAGGTTGTAGGCACCACAACACAAACACCATATTCCTCCTCAACTCAAGCTGAAATAGCTAAAGAAAAGGAAGCCAAAGCCAGAGCTGAGGCATCAAAGGCTAAAGTTGAAGCCTTGAACAAACAAAGAGAAGAAGAATGAATTGAGGCTGAAATAAGAGCTAAAGCTGAAGCAGAAAGAGCCTCTGCAGAAGCATCAAACGCTCAAGTAGAGATGGAAAGAGAAAGAGTTGCAGCTGCAAGAGTAAATGCTGAAGGATCGTCAAGTAGAGCAGCAGAGAATAGACAAAAGATTCAGAGGCTTGGAAGAATTGAACTACCAATTCTTGAAATTACCAAACGGCACATGTATGCTCCTATAGATCAGAAAATCTATCTCATGTTGCCCAACTTCGCAAACGCCTACAATGTAGGTGATGCTATTAAGGACAAATTCATGGCACACAGACAAGCAAGAAAGGACGTTCATTCCTCTGTACCTATCAAATGAATCTCTGCAATAAAGCATTCACCTTTTGAGGATACAGAAATTTGGTACACAATCTATGAGGTTATCAGAGAAGACAATAAGACTTATTACTTCTGTGATAATGATCTATTGTCCATCTTTCCCTCTGATCTTATTTTTCTGGAGAATTTCATGAAGGCTCAAATGAATAGAAGAATTGATGATCAAGATCAAATTGCTTATTCTCGAATTATTCAATGCATGAAGTCCTACATCCGGTACAAGAGACAGGTAGATTTTCAAATAGGAATCAATTACAATGTTGATAACTTAGCTATCTCTGCACCCAACGAAGATCTAGAAGGCATCAACAACATGAGAATCGGTAGAGTACTAATAGACCCAGAGGAAGGAGTGATCTTCAGAAGGCCAGACAGAAAGAGATTCTTCAGAATCAAAGAGGCACACAAGTACTCATCAGAGGTGGTTTACGTTGCAAAAAGCTTCATCTCTGTTGATGTTAACAATCACAATCCAGAGGTAATCGAGAAGATGATCAAAAGGCTTTCAACTTTATTATCAATCAGAGAGATCATTAATAAAATTGGAAAGATTGTATCTGAGGTTGCTCCTTTCTGAACAGACTTCATTCTTCTGATTTCATACTGTTACACTTTTGAAAGTATGAATCACAAGATGAAGAATATGACGTGGCACATACATCAACGATGTCTACCTTTTGCAACCGACTAAGTTTGTTAGACGCTCCCATCACTTACACATGTCAGTTTGTAATAGGTTTAGTTGTTGACTTTTACTTTATTCTATTTGTATAAATAGATCTTTTCTCAGTTGTAAAAGTTGTCGATTGAAATAGTGATATTGAAGAACTTACTGTGCGTCATTCCATGTATCTATAATCACAATTCAGGTTAAAATACATTGTTATTTTGTTCTTCAATCTTTGATCGAATCTTATTACTGTTGATTAATCGATATAAATTGCTTCCGCTTATACTCTGTTTATAATTTAATCGATTAATCTGTGAAGAAAAGAATCTGGAACCAACAGGCTATGTGACTAGTCAACCAAGGAGAGAACTTTTTTACTACTTTGTTGGTTAAACTAGGAAACTTATTTTCGTGACATGTAGCTCACTATTTAGAACTCTAAGACACTTGCTGTCTTTTGGGAATTATTTTTGCTGGATATTGAAGTTATGTGATTCTAAACCTTTGATTTGATGAATCGAGTGTTTTATATGCATAACTTAGTTAAGTAGACTTAGCGCAAAAATAGTAATAGTAATATGACCCAACCTCAATATGAACCTATGCCTAAAGGCAATGCCTCCGAGATCGCGCGACTTGTGCCTGAGCAACTCATCGCGGCACTTCCAAACATCGTTAGTCAAGTGGCAGCGGGTCTAAATGCTAATTCGGGAAACAAATGAGGATTTGGGGCAAGTGGAGATAAGGAATGCACATACAAAGATTTTAGGAGCTGCAACCCGAAGGAATTCCATACAACTGAATGAGCTGTTGGATTACTGACATGGATTGAGAATATGGAGTCCATTCTCCACATCAACAAGTGCACTGAAGGAAATAAAGTGAAGTTTTATGCTTGTCGGCTACAAGGACGAGCATTTACCTGGTGGAACACCCAAGTGCAAACCCGAGGCCGAGAAGCAGCCAACAGTCTTACTTGGGAGGAATTCAAAAAGATGCTCAAAGAGGAATACTGCCGAGGAGCAAAATCCAGAAGTTGGAAGCGGAGCTATGGATTCATGAGATGAAGGGAAATGACATAGATTCTTACTCTGCTCGTTTCCATGAACTGGCAAAGATGGTACCACATTTGGTGACGCCCGGGGAAAATCAAGTCGAAATGTATATCTGGGGTTTATCTCCTGAAATACATGGGGACGTTACTCCGGCCAACCCAAAAACCCTTCAAGATGTGGTGAATTTGGCAACCAGGCTCACCAACAATACTAATCGTTCGGGGATATTTGCAAGAGACAAAGCTCAAGATAAGAGAAAGATGGAGGAACTTTAGCATAGACATAATCCCAATCATGTTAGGAGGCTTTGATATAATTAGGGGTATGGATTGGTTGTCTAAAAACCGAGCTGAAATTTGCTGCTCCGAAAAGATCATCCGAGTTCCACTACCCGAAGGAGAAGTTCTCGAAGTACATGGAAAGAAATCCAGAAGGAATGTTAAAATAGTGACGTGCATGAAGATGCAAAAATACTTGAGGAAGGAATGCATTGCGTTTCTAGCTCACATCATGAATAAGGAGTTCGAAGAGAAACGCATTTAGGACCTTCCTATAGTTCGGTATTTTCGCGAGGTATTTCCAGATGAGTTACCTGGACTACCCCCAACAAGAAAAGTCGAGTTCCACATTGATTTAATTCCGGGAGTTGCGCCTGTCACAAAATCACCCTATCGACTAGCACCGTCGGAAATGCAGGAATTATCATAGCAACTTCAGCAGCTGCTCGATAAAGGATTCATGAGGCCTAGCTCTTCACCTTGGGGAGCTCTAGTCCTTTTTGTTTAAAATAAGGATGGATCTTTCTGTATGTGTATCGATTACAGGGAACTCAACAAGTTGACAATCAAGAACAGATACCCTCTCCCTCAAATCGATGACTTATTCGATCAACTACAAAGGGCTACGTATTTCTCAAAAATCGATCTTCGATCGGGATATCATCAAATGAGAGTTCGTGAAGAAGACATTCCTAAGACAACGTTTAGAACTCGTTATGGTCGTTACGAGTTCCTAGTTATGTCTTTCGGGCTAACAAACGCTTTGGCAGTCTTCATGGATTTAATGAATAGAGTATGTCGACCGTACCTAGACAAGTTCGTGATCGTTTTTATAGATGATATACTCATTTATTCTCAAGACAAGAAGGAGCATGAGCAACATTTAAAGTTGATACTAGAATTGCTCAGAAACGAAAAGTTGTACGCCAAATTCTCCAAATGCGAATTTTGGATTCGCGAAGTACATTTTCATGGCCATGTAGTAAATGAAAAGGGAATACATGTTGATCCAGCTAAGATCGAGGCCATTAAGAAATGGGAAGCCCCGAAGACACCAACTGAGATCCGTCAATTTCTTGGGTTGGCAGGCTACTATCGGCGATTTATCATTTCTCCAAGATCGCACAACCACTAACGACACTGACTCAAAAAGATAAGAAGTTTATTTGGGGAGAGAAACAAGAGAAAGCATTTCAAACTCTCAAGTACAAGTTATGCAACACACAATTTTGGCTTTACTAGAGGGAGTGGATAACTTTGTAGCCTACCGTGACGCTTTACCTCAAGGGATGGGATGCCTACTGATGCAAAAAGCCAAAGTTATCGCATACGCATCGAGGAAATTAAAGATTCATGAGAAGAATTACACCACCCATGACTTGGAGTTAGGGGCGGTGGTGTTCGCACTCAAAATCTGGAGACACTATCTCTACGACACTAAGTGCACCATTTTCACTGATCATAAAAGCCTTCAGCACATTCTTGACCAGAAAATGCTCAATATGAGGCAAAGAAGATGGGTCGAGCTACTTAGTGACTACGATTGTGAAATAAAGTACCATCCGGGAAAGGCTAATGTAGTAGCTGACGCATTAAGCAAAAAGGAAAGAGTGAAACCAAAGAGAGTACGAGCTATGGGAATGATGGTTCAAACGAGTGTAAAGACTCAAATTCTTGATGAGAATTTGAAGAATGAGACCTTACATCACTTAGAAAAAGAATTTGAATTACAATCAGATGAAGTGCATTACTTTAAGAATAAAGTATGGGTACTAAAGGTTGGTAAATTACGATCAACCATCTTGGGTGAAGCCCATCGATCCAGATATTCAGTTCACTCAGGAGCGGATAAGATGTACAAGGATCTGAAGGAATATTATTGGTGGCCAGGAATGAAGAAAGACATTGCTTTGTACATAAACAAGTGCTTAACTTGCGGTAAAGTTAAGGCCGAACATCAGAAACCATCCGGTCTACTTCAGCAGCCTGAAATTCCTCAATGGAAGTGGGAGAAAATAACCATGGATTTCGTAACCAAGCTACCGAAAACTGGAAAGGGTCACGATTCTATATGGGTTATTGTTGATCGACTTACAAAAGCAGCTCATTTCATTCCTATTCGTGAAGATTTCAGTATGGAAAGGCGTGCATAGATTTACATCAATGATATAGTTACACGTCATGGAGTGCCAATTGCCATTATCTCAGATAGAGATACCCGCTATACGTCACAATTTTGGCAATCACTTCAAAAGGCATTGGGTACGCGGTTGGATTATAGCACTGCCTATCATCCTAAAACGGATGGACAATCGAAAAGAACTATTAAAACACTAGAGGATATGTTGCGTGCGTGTGCAATAGATTTTGGTGGGAGTTGGGATACCCACCTACCACCTGTTGAATTCTCCTATAATAACAGCTATCACGCTAGCATTCAATGTGCGCCATACGAAGCCCTATACGGACATAAATGTAGATCGCCACTTAGCAGGTTAGAAATCGGAGATAGACAACTGACCACGCCCGATATCATTCCAGAAACCACTAATAAGATTTCAACCATCAAGGAAAGACTCAAGACAGCAAGAGATCGTCAGAAGAGTTATGCGGATTATTGGAGAAAGCGATTAGAGTTCCAAGTGGGTGATAAAGTGCTTCTGAAAGTATCGCCATGGAAGGCACTAGTACGCTTCAGGAAGAGAGGCAAACTGGGTCCCAGATACGTTGGTCCATTTGAAATAACCGAGAGAATTGGACCGGTAGCATACAAACTAAAGTTGCCACAGGAGTTAAGCGCCATCCACGACACGTTTCATGTGTCAAACTTGAAGAAATGATTAACGGATGAAACATTGGTGCTACCCCTGGATGAAGTTCAAGTTAGCGATCGGTTACACTTCATTGATGAACCAATCGAAATCCTTGACCGAGAAGTCAAACGGCGGAGGCGTAGTAAAATCCCTATTTTTTAAAAGTTTGCTGGAATGCGAAGCATGGCCCAGAGTATACTTGGGAACGAGAAGATTTGATGAAGCATAAGTATCCTCGCCTGTTTGTGAACGCCCCGGAGAAAGCTAGTTCTTAAATTTCGGGACGAAATTTCTCTAACAGGGGGAGAATGTGACAACTGTCAAATTTGAGCTACCAAGTTAGCTCTTATTAAGTTTACATTAGTGTTATTTTAGATAAGTTATAAGAATAGGAGTTAGTTGGTTTAGAATGGCCGAAAAATCCCTAGCATTTCTGGTAGTCGCTTAAAATGTCCGGTTCCGACCCGTAGTTGTCTGAAACGTCCAATACAGTGCCAAATGCTCTGATTTATACCTAATTTATATAAAATATATAGTTTAGAATGCTAAATATAAAACTTTTATTATTTATATAATTTAAACACTTTTGGGCTCATATTTGAAGGAAAAAGGCCAAAAATTGAGAAAATGGACTTCTAATTTCATATTTTTGGGCTTAAATTTATTTTTTTTGTTGGGTTTGGGTGGGGCCCATCTCCATGGCTGGCACCCCTTTGATTTCACATATAAATATTGTTTATTTTTAGTTTCCCTCATTTGCAACTCTCAATATTCAAGCCTCTCTCTCTCTAGAACCAAAGAGGCATAATCACTCTCTCTCTTCTCCCTCTCTTTTCTCTCCAAAAATTACAGCCTTTTTCTTTATCAAAAACTCATCATAGTGCAAGATTATTGAAGATATTCAACAAATTTCATCATCCAAGTAAGTGCAAACTTCATCTTCTTCATTTTTCTTAACATTTTTGGGGAAAACCCACTTTTTCATGCATTTTAAGTGTTTTCTTCTAACTTCTGTAAATTTTGAGTTTAATGGAAAGATTATACACCCAAAAACATATAAAAATGTTTACATAATGGTGATAATCAATGACCCAAACAATAAAACTCAAGAAATAGGTGAAAAATCATGATTTTATGTGTTTTTGAGTAAAAATGGTGATATTTGGTGCTGACAGATTTATTGCATGTGCATAAATCATCCATTTCTTGCAAATAATATGTTCCAATATCATGAATCTTCTTTCTACAAGTTTATTTAGTGAGTTGGGGTTCTAATCCAAGTGGTCTCACTCAAAAACACTGAGTTTTGACACCCCAAATGCTCATAACAAATCATGTATGCAACTGGAAGTTCAACAGTAGGAAAACCCTACTTTGAACGACCATAACTCTTTGAATATTCTTCCAAATCACTTGATTTTTCTTGTGGAAGTTTATTTAATGAGTTACCTTTTAAATGCCACTGATTTAATTAAAAAATATGGTGATTTGAGGTTCCAATTAATTGAAACAAAATGAGTGTGCAAACTGTCAACCAATGACAGATTTGTGCATGCATGTTCAAATGGCCATATATCTTTCAAAACTCAATGAAAAATGATGATTTTTCTTTTAAGAGTTAGTTTTATGAGTTATATTCAGTTTGCAAGTGGAATCATTTAAAAATATGGAGTTTTGACCCTCCAAACAATTAAAATACTTTAGGTGTGCAATCTGTGAAACCACCAGCAGCTAAACTCTACTTTGTGTGTTATTATCTCCTTTGTTATTTGTCTTTAAATGCATGATTCTTCTTCTACAACTTTTTTTTATAAGTTAGGATTCATATGAATCCAGTTTCATTCAAAAATATGAAGTTTTGAGGCATTAACCAATTTATTAAAGTTAAATGTGCAATCTGTCAGCTAATGACAGAATTGTGCATGCAACTTCGTAGTGCCATATCTCCTTCATAACTTCTTCAAAATCAGTGATTCTTATCTCAAAAGTTTCCTTTATGAGTAATGATTCCAATCCAACTTGAAATTCTAGAAAACACTAAGTAGAACTCCTCAAATGAGGGATTTACTAACATGGTGTAATCTGCCATGCCAGTTGTGACCCTTTGCATTGCATAAATTATTTGAATCATTTTTACATGTTCAAAATGCATCTAATTTGGTCATAATCACCATAACCCAGTACTATATCACATATAAAAATATGGGAAGCTATGTCATATTGGAAGTCTCTACATTTAGATCATTTTGAGTACTACAAGTTTCTGTCCAGAAGTGAAATTCTGGAAATTTCTTGATTTTAACAATTATTGATCATTTGATGGTTTATAACACAACTTACGGTATAAATTACTATATTAACGAGCATATGTGCATTATGTATAATTTGACTATAGACAATCAAGTTGGATGTATGTGGACATTTATAAGCTTAAGAGTTATTCACCTTCATAAGTAGTTTTAGACCCATAAGTGATGGTTTTGAGCATTTCTCTTTGTTAGGGAATCGTTAGGCCTTTGGGTGGGGATCAGATCGTGCTTTTGAGTAGCAGAGCTTGGAAAGGTGAGTATTCACAGCCCCACTTTTAAAGTATTTTATACGTTTTGGGGTGGAAAGCATGATTAAATGAAATATTTGAGCTATTTGCATTACCGAATGTGAAACAATATGAAATTGTTGTTTTTGGGCACTAAGGCATGTACACTAATAGATTGTATTAAGTAAAATGTTCCATAAAAGTTTGTACACTACTATTAACTCAAGTGAGGAGCCGAGGGTATATGTGGATAGCGCTATCGGACGGACAATCCCACCTAAAAACTGAAAAGTAGGGTGTGGATAGCAATCCCACCAGGAAACTACAGGTAGGGGTGCACTATACTTAAAAGGGAAGGTTCTACACATGTGGACTTTAGGTCCACCGCTGAGGTAGAATTAAAAGGAATGTTCTACACATGCGGACTTTAGGTCCACCGCTGAGGTAGAACTATACTTAAAAGGAAGGTTCTACACATGTGGACTTTAGGTCCACCGCTGAGGTAGAACTATACTTAAAAGGAAGGTTCTACACATGTGGACTTTAGGTCCACCGCTGAGGTAGAACTACAAATATTTTTGTGGTCGAAGGTTTAGTGGTGGCTCATTACTTATAATTAGGGTACAAAAATGCCTTGAACGTTTTATGATGTAAAGATTATTTAAGTGCCATAAAAGTATTTTACTCAATATTCATTTATGCAAAAGATGTTTAAAATATTTAAAACCTGTGTACTCACCAACTCTTTGTAGTTGACCTTGTTTTATTCATACTTTTCAGGGGTAAGAAAAGGTAACTAAAAATGCTTGTGTTTGGGGCGCATCAACATCAACCATGTTTAAATTTGAAATCGTTTTATAGAACATCTTTTTTTTTGTTAAAACTTGAACTGGTATGATGTAATGTTCAGTTTTATGTGTTATGTATTTGATTGGACAATTGGTGTTGTTATCGCTCTATTGCTATGAAATCTTGAACTATCACTCCCTGTGTTTCCGCTTTAGCGGGGTGTGACACAATAACTCAGGCTACTATGAGGCAGCATCTTCTTATAAAGAAAAAGGAACAAAATCCAGCTCTAGTAACCAAGTTTGAAGAAGATTGGTTAAACTGGAGTGATGGAGAATACGATGAAGAGATAGCTCATTATGCTTCAAACTGCTACATATGCCAAATGGATCCAAGAAAAACATGCACATGATTCTGATGTATCTTCTGGATTAAATTATTTTTTCTGAACCAAATTCTAAACAAATTTCTAAAAATTCTGAAGTGCCAAATCAATTTCAGAATATGTTTTCTGAATTTGAAACTCTTAGAAACTGAATCAAGGTGAAAGAATTTTGGTAAACCAATTTAGAGCTAAAAGCCAAATTTATAAACAAAACTGCCAAGAAGCTGAACAAATTTTTTTAAAAATTTCTGAAGAAAAGTTACAATTAAAAGAAAAGATAGACAGTTTAAAGAAAGATATTATTAAAGAGAAATCTGAAAAAGAAGTTTTGAATGTAAAAATAAACTTTCTGAACCAAGAAAGACTTGATCTTTACAAAAAAATTAAGGAATTAGAAGATCTGAACTTTAAAAGAGGTCAAACTGAACAGACTCTGAATATTTTGACAAATCAGGCTCAAAATTCAAAATTTTACAATATTAAAGTAGGTGTGGGATATAATGGTGGTCAAATTATGAAAAGGCACCTGCAAATCTTTATGACTATTCTAAAATGAAAATTTTTAATGAAACCAACACAGGTATCATATCCAAACCTGTTAACTACTCTTTGCCTGAAAGAATTCCATTTGTCAAATCAGAAACTTTGTTTTCTAAAGAAAAATCTTTTGATTCTGATAAAATTGAGATAATTTCTTAATCAGAAGTAATGAGTAATAATGTTTTAAAACCTTTTGAAATTACTTCTAAATCGAAAACTATTTCTGAAGAAAAATCTGAACCATCTGTTAAATCTGAGAAAAGTTCTGAACCGATTTCTGAATCATCTTCTAAACAAACTTCTGAATCAGAAGATAATGTTGATAATAAATCAGAACTTGAAGAAAAATATGATGAATTCTCAGATATTGAATCTTTACAAAATAATAATGAGAATTCAGAAATTTTCTTTGATAATTTTGATGATGAGTATGAAAATATTTTAAATCAAAAATCTTTTGCATCTAGCATGACTCAAGATAAGTCCTCAAATTTAATGAATACTTCAGATTCAGAAGATAATGATGATCCTATGGTTCAAGTTATTGATAAAGATGGATATTTGGTATATAAATTACAATCAAATATGACTGAAGGAGAAATTTTAAAATCAGAAGCACCAAAAGTTCCTTCTGACAAGTTTAATACTGTTTTTCTGAAACAAGAGTTTCTGAAAACTGAAATTTCTTCCACATCATCAAATGATACTTCTATTTCTCCAAATACATCTTTAACTTCTGAAAAATCTTCAACATCATCATCTGACTTTATACATAGAGTCAAATTCTTTGAAAAAGGACAGTCTTCTAATTCAACTTCTGAAGTTCATAATACAAAATATAAATCCAAAGAATCTAAAATTGATAAAAAGACTACTTATACTAATCCTCATTCCTTATCTTTTACAGAGTTGTCCTCTTTAGTTTGGAGAAAGAAAGGTGAAAGACTATCAAAGAGTGACAAATTAGATAGTTTTTCATTTTCAAAGAAATATGATGTACCCAAACTTAATAAAGTGAATAAAAGAAATTTTGTTGATAAATCCAATAGTGTTGATTCTTGTTCATCTACTGCTTTATTAAATATTCTGAAGAATCATATTCATTATATTAATTGTGGTAATCATAACTTTCTACTGAACTCCAAATCAACAAAGAATAATCTTAAGAAATCAATTCAGAACTTTTCAGCTAAATTGACAAATAAAAATAAAAATAAAAAGAAAAATAAAAATAAACCTAAGACTGACAAATGTCAAAGTTCTGAACAAACTTCTGAACTGAAAAATCTGAAGTCAAAGTTCAGAACTTCAAAATTTTTTACTAATCTCAAAGTACCCATTCTAAAATGGGTACCTAAATCTCAATAATCATTTTTGCAGATATGTCATGTGTGGGTCTTAGATTCTGGATGTTCAAGACACATGACACCATTCAAATAACTACTAACTGATTATCATGAGAGATATGGAGGAACAGTTAGCTTTGGAAATAATGCAAAAGGTTATGTGAGAGATTATGGTACTTTTATCAAAGGAGATGTTACAGTAATGAAGGTTTTCTATGTTGAAGGTCTCAAACATAACCTCTTCAGTATTAGTCAATTCTGTGATAAATATTGGAACGTTAGTTTTGATATAGACTACTGTCATGTTCTAAGTTTAGAAAACAGGAAAGAGTTAACTGCTTATAGAGATGGAGATATCTACACTGCTACCTTTACAGCAACTGGTCAATTAAAAAGGGTATGTTACATTTCCAACACAATGAGGAATGATAGTTGGCTTTGGCACAAAAAAATGTCACATCTGAACTTCAAAGCCATTTCTGAACTGGAAAAACATCACTCTGTAAGAGGACTACCAAAGATCAGATTTGATAAGAATTCCTTATGTTCTGCTTGTGAACTAGGGAAGATCAAGAGAAGCTCCCATCCTCTGAAAACGCTATCTTCATACAAAGCTCCACTTGAAATGCTTCATATGGATTTGTGTGCACCAATGAAGACTCAAAGCATGGGTGGAAAGAAGTATATTCTTGTCATTGTAGATGAATATTAAAGATATACTTGCGTTGAATTTCTTAGACTCAAATCTGATACTTCTGAAAGGCTCATACCTTTTCTGAAGAAAATTCAAGTTCTTCTTCAACTACCAATCCAAAAGATCAGAAGTGATAATGGCACAGTATTTACAAATTCTACACTTCAGAACTTTTTGGAATCTGTTAGTATTTCACATAATTTTTCCGCTGCCAGAACTCCTCAACAGAATGGGGTGGTTGACAGATAGAATAGAACTCTGGTAGAAGCTGCAAGGACCATGCTAGCATATTCTGAAATTCCTTTGTCTCTTTGGGCAGATGCTATAGCTACTACATGTTTCACTCAGAATAGAACAATTCTAAATAGAAAACTACTTAAAACTCCTTATGAGATTATTAAACAAAGAAAACCCTCTATTGATTACTTTAAAATTTTTGGTTGCAGGTGTTTTCTCAAAAATGATACACAGCATTTAGATAAATTTGCACCAAAAGGTGTAGGTGGTATCTTTGTTGGCTACTCTCAAAGGTCCAAGGCTTACAGAGTATTAATCAAAGGAACTCAAAGGATCATTGAGACTACTAATATTCAATTTCATGAGCCAACTTTGACTTCTGAATAAGACAGTTCAGAACTCACACTAAACCCCATTTTTGAAAGCTTGGATTCGGAACATAGCAAGAAAAATCAAACATCTGAATCTCAAACTTTACTTAAATCAAACTTAGATATCTTATGTCAAGACTTATTTGATATTTCTGTTAATGTCTCTGCAGATTATCAGAATCCGTCTCTCCTCAGACGCACAATAGACCAAGAAATTTCAGATATTCAAATATCAAATATCTCAGCACCACCAGTCTCAACCTCAAATTCAGATATTCCTATTTCTGAATCTGTACACATGACTTCTGAAACAGTTAAGAATATCCCTGTTTCTGAACCTCTACCTACAACTTCTGAACCAGAACAGAATATTCCATTTGTGGAAGAGAATTCAGATCTACATTCAGCTATCAACCATGATACTGAAACTCAAGCAATTATTGATGATTATGATTCTTTCAACAATGTCTCATATGTTCAACCGTTACCAAATGTGAACAAATGGACATCCAATCATCCTATTCATCAAATCATTGGTGATGCATCAAAAGGTGTTCAAACAAGATCAGCAACAGCCAATGAGTGTTTGTATGTGAATTTCTTAAGCAGTATGGAATCCAAGAAGTCAGTTGAAGCTCTTTAAGATCCAGACTGGATTCTAGCTATGCAAGATGAGCTAAATCAATTTGAAAGAAACAAAGTCTGGAGATTGATTCCTAAACCAAAGGGTAAATCAATAATTGGCACAAAATGGGTATTCAAAAATAAAAAGGATGAAAATGGAATTGTTGTGAGAAACAAAGCAAGGCTTGTTGCTAAGGGGTATTGTCAACAAGAAGGAATTGATTATGGTGAAACTTTTGCCCCTGTTGCAAGACTTGAAGCTATCAGAATGTTTCTTGCATATGTTGCCCATAAAAATATGAAGGTGTTCCAAATGGATGTCAAGTGTGCATTTCTGAATTGTTTCTACATGAAGAAGTGTATGTTGAACAACCACAAGGCTTTGTTAGCAAAGAATTTCCAGATCATGTCTATATTTTGGACAAAGCCTTATATGGACTTAAACAAGCACCAAGAGCATAGTATGACACTCTCACAACTTTTCTTCTGAATTCCAAATTCAAAAGAGGTACTGTTGATACCACTTTATTTTTGAAAAAGGAAGGTGATGATATGATATTAATACAAATATATTTAGATGATATTATATTTGCTTCTACTAATACAAAATTTTGTAGAAATTTTGAGAAAACTATGCAAACTAAATTTGAAATGAGTATGATGGGAGAGTTAACATTTTTTCTTGGTCTTCAAGTTAAACAACTTCCCACTGGCATATTCATTAATCAATCTAAGTATGTCTCTGACTTACTTAACAAGTTTGACATGTCTGACTGTTCCAGTATTCAAACTCCAATGGCCACTACAACAAAATAATCACCTGATCTGAATGGCATATCTGTTGATCAGAAAAAATATAGGGCATCATTGGATCTTTGCTTTACTTAACAGCTAATAGACCAGATATAATGTTTGCTACATGTATTTGTGCTAGATATCAAGCTAATCCTAAGGAATCTAATCTTCTTGTTGCTAAAAGAATCCTTAGATATCTCAAAGGTTCTCCTTCATTGGGACTTTGGTATCCTAAGGATTCTGGTTTTGAGCTAACAGCTTTCACAGATGCAGACCATGGTGGTTGCAAATTGGACAGGAAAAGCACATATGAATCATGTCAATTTTTGGGTGACAGACATGTAAGTTGGTCTTCAAAGAAACAAAACTGTGTTTCCACTTCTACTGCAGAAGCTGAGTATGTTGCAGCTGCAATCTGTTGTTCACAAGTGATCTAGATGCAAACACAGCTCAAGGACTATGGTTACACTTTCAAAAAGGTTCCTTTGTATTGTGAATCAAAGAGTGCCAAAGCTATCACTGCTAATCCTGTTCAACATTCAAAGACAAAGCATATTGATGTAAGATATCATTTTATCAAAGATCATGTGGAAAAGAGTTATATTGAAATGTTTTTTGTTCAGATAGATTATCAATTGGCTGATTTATTTACCAAAGCACTTGATGAGAAACGATTTAATTTTCTAGTAAGTAAATTGGGCATGATGAATATGTCTATGTAAGTATTTAGAAATTATATTCTGAGTTTTATTTTTCTAAATTTTGAATAATTTGAACTTCAGATCATCTAAAGTTCTATTTTCAGAAATTTCTTCTTTCTAAACATGGACAAACTCTATTTTCAGACATGGACAAGCTACTATAGATAAAATATCTTTGTTATTGTCCAAACCTACTTCTGAACAGTTAAAACGATTTATATATTTCAGAAGTATGTAATTTTAAATGATTTTTGTCATTTTGGAGGAATATAAGTTTGGTTCTGAACTTTCCTTGCAAGTTCTGAAATGTTTCTGAAAGTCTTCATTTCGACTTCTGAACTTTTTCTCAGAAGTTTTGAATTTCTTCTGAAGTTTTTGAACTTGTTCTCAGAACTTTACTTCCCATTATTGCTTTTAAGCATGTGCCACGTGTTTTAATTTCATTGGAAAACTCTTAATCCACGTCGATTAAACGGTTCATTAGTCCAAATAAATGATGATTACTCCTTTAATCTCGTTTCATTTCTGGCCACGTGTCTATCTACGCTTATTCAGTCATATAAAATAGATGGAATCATCGCCCTCTTAATTTTCTAGTGATTTTTCCCTCCAAAACCTCTCTGTGCTTATTCATTTGCAATCTAGTGCATATCCTTATTCATTTCCAGTAATGTCGACTTCGAATGTGATGGTTTCTGCTTCTTCAAGTTTCAAAAACAACAATGACTCATCCAGTGATGCATCATTCAAAATTCTGCCTAAGAAAATAGTGACTGGATCAATGGAGATCCCTTTGAGTGATGATCAAGTAGTACAAGACACAGCCACAACTGTTATTGGTGAAGCCGGACCTTCGAATCTAATTCCTAACCCCAACTCTAACCCTAACCCTAGTTCTGCTAATATTGGGGAAACTCAAATGAAGCCTATTGAGGTGGTCTCTGAATCAAATGCTGGTGAAAGTGAGTCTCACTCTCGTGCTGAGAGCAGTGATGGACCTGATTTGTCCAAATTGTATGTTCCTGAAGAAAAATTGTGTAACACCCCGCCTTACCACTACAAAATATTGTCCGCTTTGGCCTAAGCCGCACGGATTTGTTTCTGTCGACCTGGCGAGGATTTCCCAGGGGGTCACCCATCCTGGTACTACTCCCACCCAAGTACGCTTAACCACAGAGTTCCAAGAACCTGTCTTGCGTGTGGCCCCAAAACGCGTTGTGTTTAGGAAGGCCAAAGTTTACTTATGAACCCATCATCGCTTCTGTCCACGGCCGATATGGGATCTGACTAAGGTGTTACAAACACCCCTCCTTAGGGACTCATCGTCCTCGATGAGGTTTGCCCCACATCCCGAACGGCACAAGAGCGGCTCTGATACCATTTGTAACACCCAGCCTTACCACGACACAATATTGTCCGCTTTGGCCTAAGCCGCACGGATTTGTTTCTGGCGACCTGGCGAGGACTTCCCAGGGGGTCACCCATCCTGGTACTACTCCCACCCAAGCACGCTTAACCACAGAGTTCCAAGAACCTGCCTTGCGTGTGGCCCCAAAACGCGTTGTGTTTAGGAAGGCCAAGGTTTACTTATGAACCCATCATCACTCCTATCCACGGCCGATATGGGATCTACCTAAGGTGTTACAAACACCCCCCCTTAGGGACTCATCGTCCTAGATGAGGTTTTCCCCACATCCCGAACGGCACAGGAGCGGCTCTGATACCACTTGTAACACCCGGCCTTACCACGACATAATATTGTCCTTTTGGCCTAAGCCGCACGGATTTGTTTCTGGCGACCTGGCGAGGACTTCCCAGGGGGTCACCCATCCTGGTACTACTCCCACCCAAGCACGCTTAACCACAGAGTTCCAAGAACCTGCCTTGCGTGTGGCCCCAAAACACGTTGTGTTTAGGAAGTCCAAGGTTTACTTATAAACCCAGCATCACTCCTGTTTAGGATACTCTGAGCAACTCAATGCATTAAGCTCATTCAGAAGGAAGTGTTTACCCCCTATCTGGTATTGCTTGTTTACAATTCTGAACACTTGCCTTTCTGGTAAAAGCTCAAGTCTGGATCAAGCATCAAAAAATGGAAGAACAATTTTTCATGGAGTAGCATTCAACAAGCATTATGATTATGCTTCTCTTATTTTTTATGAACTCAAGTCTGCAGTTTTGAAGAAGTCTACTTACAACTATATACCCTTTCAAAGATTCTTTCTAACCATCATCAAAGGGGTAATGAAAGTTGTTCCTGCTATTTCTGTTCTGACTCATAAGGTACATGTTCCTCTTTTCTTAATGGATAATCTCAGACCACCAAATGCTAAACTGCAATTCCCAAATGTTTTACCATTACCAACTTATTTACTTGCGCTTGTAAAATCATCAAATAGGTTTTTAAGTGAGTACTGTGAATCAATGGGACTACCTAAACCAGTAGTCTCTTCCCCTGATTCTAACAAGAGTGGTGAGCATTGTGAGGTGTCTAGAATACCTAGGCAGAGTGGGGAGAACAACCTCATGGTGTGAAGAGGAAAAATGAAAATGAGAGGGTGGGTAGAAGAGTGAGAAAAAGAACTAAAGAGGGGAGACCACAAGTTAAAAATAAAGAAACTTGTGAACTAAGTGTTCTAAGTCGGGCACCCACATCATCTATTACTCCACGTCCTTTGGTGGGTAGTATTGAAAAAAGCCAGTGAGCCCATGGAAAATCTTGTTAACCCCTCCAGCCACTCACCCATCTCTCAACAGAAGGGTGTTTCGTTAACACACATGGGGCAAGCAGCTAATCTACCAATAGGTTCCCACTTGGAAGAACCTATTGTTGAAAAAGAAAGACATATGTCTCCCTTCACAGTTTTGAGCACTTTTAGTCTGAGAGTCCACTCAACTTTGAGCCTTCTGAACCATTTAATGTGAATTTTATTCACACAAGCACACATCTTTCAGATGTCCACAAGCAAAGTGTTAGTCACCTTGCCACAAACAACCATAGATATACCTATTACAGGGTATCAAGGATTGGTTGAAAGACCTGATGGAGTGAACATCACCAAAGCTCCATTAACAGAATCACAAGTTATTCATGATGCTGTGGTATCTACAGGCCAGCCTTCTTCTGAAGGACTGCAAACAAGACCAGTTGTTGGTCTTGGACATTTTCCCTCATCTTCTGAATTTTCTGAATTCAAAGATTTCTATACTTCTGAATTTGCAAAGATTCAGAAGGATATAAAGGAATTGACGGATAAAAACTGTAAGGTGATGGCGGATAGGTTGGATGGACAGGAGAAGAAAGTTGTGGATATATTGCATGAATTCCAACTTGCAACTGTTTCTGATCTCAACAACTTTTAAAAGGCTATTCTGGATTCTTTCTCCGAAGTTAGTTCAACAGTTCAATCCTTGAAGACCACTATGCCATCTTCTTCTACTCAGACAGCAGGCTATGAATTTGCAACAAAGGATGACATCTCTCAGATTCTGAATCAATTAACCACTATTCAGATTTCTCAAATCTCCTTGAACAATCGTATTTCTGCATTGGAATGTGGTTCACAAGCAAAGACTTTAAAGCGTAGTATTGATGATCAGGATGATCCTGAAAATCAAGAGGGGGAGAAGAGACAGAAAGTCTTTGCAGATGTTGACATTCCACAAGGTCAAAATTCTGAAAAATCTTCTGAAGAAGCTCAAGTTCAGACTTCTGAACGATTTTCTGAGAAAACTTCAGAAGAAGTTCAGAACACTGAAAACGATGAAACTAATAGAACTTCTGAAGCAATAGAAGATATGTTACATGCAGAAGATGAAGGTCTAGAAGTTGAAAAAGTCACTTATGAAGAAACTATGGAAGAAGGGTATGAGACTGAGAAAGTGTCTCTGGATTCTAAAAATAAACTAAGTTCTGATGAAACACATATGTCATTCGTGACTCAAATGAAAAAATGTTGAATGAGTATCTTGCTTTTGAAGACATTATTGGAGAGCCAAGTGATTTATCTGATGTAATTCTTTTTGATGAAGAGATGGAAGTGAATGAAGGAATGGTTGAAATAAATGAGAACAGAGATTTGATTATATGGGAACCTCAAGGTCTAAGAATAGTTGAAAGTAATGAAATTTCTGAAAACTTGTATATATTGGTTAGTCAATATTGTTGGAGATACATCATTTTGAATCATCCAAGGATTTTGGAGTGTATATTCTTGGATGAAAGACTAACAATTTTCAAAGAATTTCTTAATCAACCAACTCAGTGGTTTGAAATTGAAATTGATTTAAGTCATATGAAAGCTTTTGACTTTACAGATGAAATTTTGATGATTGCAGCAGATAAGCCACATGTCAGATTCAGAAGCTGCATAAACATTCCTCTGATTGATTTTCCAATTCTTGAAGAATCAATAGTTGATCAAGTCTATGAAAGTGATATGATTTTTGAAATCTCTGGAGAAAGTCAGCTTATCTTTCATGAAGATACTTATTTTAGCATGTATAGAAGAAATCTCAGGTATGCAACCTTAGAAGACTATGTAAATGATGAATGGTCTAAGGATTATATCTCAAAAGTTAGATCTTATGTACAAAGACATGGAGTACAAGTTTTGAATGACTCAACTTTAATCAAGAAGATCAGATGTATATCCAAAGCTTTTGAAGGTGATTTGTATATAATAAAGTTTGGAGCTGAAAGGAGAGATGGTTCTAGAATTCTCTTTATTTGATTTCTACAAGTTGAGATTGCAGGATAAACTTACTGTTCTGAATTTTTGTGTCAAGAGAGAAGATTCTGAAGCTGTTTCTGAGATAAGAAGAATTCTAGGGTTCTATGTCAGAAATCTAATTAAACATGATTTTCAACTAGCATTAGAATTCAGATTAAAAAATGTCAATCTCTTGGAGCCTGAAAGTATAGAAAGACAGGAAATTACAAAGATCTTCACAAATCCAGATTTGGGATTCACTTACAGAATAGGAGCATATCTTTCAAAGACTTTCATTGTTTCAGACATACCAAAGCACTCAACCTCTACTCTAAAATGGTTAATAGAATATGCAGAACAATATCTTCCTTCATCTGATGTTGTAGAAGAAATAATTTACTTGATCAAGGAAAGGATTTTTTTCAGAGATTATGTAAGAAAGAGTTCTTTGGCTAGGCATAATAGAATAAATCAAATCAAAGGAGCTGATTATCTTCTGAGCAATGCCTATGACTTTCAGATTCACACAAAGAAACAAGATATTGAAGAAATTCAGAAGCTCTCTCAGAAGTTAGAAAGTTCAAAAGTTAAAGTAGTAGAAAAAGGAAAAGAAAAGGTTTCTGAAAATATTCTAGATGAAGTTGTTCCTATTCCTCAGAAGTCTGAATCTAAACAATTACAAGAGCAAAGAATCGAAGAACATGCTTTAACAATGTTTCTTGAGTACTTTCATCCAGAAATGTTCATGGAGTATGAACAAAAGTTCAATTATATTGATTGCTGGATTCAGAAGTCTTTTGGATGGAAACAATGGTATTCAGATATCATTAGAAAAATCAGACTTCCTTTAAGTGAAGTAAAAAAAGAGATCCCAATAATAAAATTGTTGGAACCCATATCCCTTTCTAAATAGTTAATTGAGAGATTTGAGAATCAAAGTATAAGCGGAAGCAATTCAAATCAATTAACAACAGTAATTATCAAACAAACAGTAAGTAATAAGAGATGAAGAACAGACTGAGATTGTATTGATAACCTTGAAGATCAATTACAGATACGGGAATAAAATGCAAAATATGATCTCCAAAAGTATGTTTTCCAATCGACAACTTTACATTCAAAGACTTGATCTATTTATACTATTAAAGTGAATATAAAGTCAACAAACTAACCAGTTACAAACTGACACGTCATTAGTTAGGAGCGTATAACAGAATTCAGTTGTAATTCGAGAAGCATGAGGTAAGAGTGTGCCAACTCATATCATACTTCCATCCTATGGTTCATACTTCGTAGGTCTAACAATCTCCCCCTAAGTATGAAACCAGAGTTTTGGAATATGATTCTTGTTTTCTCTATCTTAGAGTGGATCAACTGTTGAAATGATCTTTGAGATTTTGTCGATGATTTCTCTGAGCTTTAGGAGACCATCAAGTCTGTTTACCATCCTCTCAGTTACTTCAGGATCATAGTTGTTGATATCAACAGAGATGTAACATTTTGCAATGTATACAACTTCTGATGAGTACTTGTGTGCTTCTTTGATCCTTAAGAAACTCCTTCTATCTGGCCTTTTGAAGATAACCCCTTCTTCTAGTTTAATCAATACTTTGCCGATTTTTATAGAATTGATACCTTCTAAGTCTTCATTAGGAGCAGAGATTGCAAGATTATCAACATTGTAATTGATCCCAATTTGAAAATCTACTTGTCTCTTGTATCTAATGAGGGACTTCATACATTGAATGATCCGAGAATAGGCAACTTGATCTTGGTTATCACTTTTTTTGGTCATCTAAATCTTCTTGAAATTTTCCAGAAACATGAGATCAGAAGGAAAGATGGACAGTAAATCATTATCACAGAAGGAATAAGTCTTATTGTCTTCTCTGATTACTTCATATATGGTATACCAAATCTCTGTCTGTTCAAATGAAGTATGCTTGATGGCAGAAACTCTCTTAATTGGCACTATTGTGTAGACATCCTTTCTGGCTTGCCTGTGACTCATGAATTTATCTTTTTCAGCCTCACTAACATTGTAGCCATTCGAGAAGTTAGGCAGCATAAGATAGATCTTTTGATCTATAGGAGCATACATGTATCTTTTTTTCACTTCCAGGATTGGGAGATCAATTCTTCCAAGTCTCTGCAGTTTTTCTCTATTTTCAGCTGCTCAACTGGATGATCCTTCAGCAGTTGCTTTTTCAGCTTTTTTTTGCATTTCTGCTTGTTCTCTTGCTTTTTCTGCAAAGGCCCTTTCAGCTTTAGTTCTTGCATGGAGTTCAGCTTCTATTCTTTCTTCTTCTCTTCTTTTATTTAAGGCATCAACTTTAGCTTTTGAAGCTTCAGCTTTAGCATTGGCAATTTTAGCTTTAAGAAGTTCTGCTTCAACATCTAGAGGGTAGGGAACACTTCTGTTATTGCCAATGACATCCAAAAGAAATTGGGCCATTTCTGGATCCTTAGGAAGAGTGTCGGAATGTGTGGCCAGAGGTCATGGAGTTAGAGGTGTTTGTTTTGAAGATGGAGGTCCAGATGGAGATGAGGCAGAAGCTTTTCCTTTATCTTGAGAAGAAGTATCAGTGCCCATAGTAGTTTTAGATTTCTTGGATTCTGGCATTTTCTCCCCTTCCGAGAATCAGGATCCTGATCCTCAGATCTTTTCCTTTTGAGTTCAGACTTTTTGCATGCCCTCTCTTCCTTAGCCTTCTGTTTAGCAGCGAATGTAGCAGAGAGAGAGCTTACCATAAAAGATAATTGAGAAATGGAAGACTCCAGAGAAGTGAGCTTCTGATCCATATTTGAAGTGCTGGCAGTTGTTTTTGAGACATACTTGGAAGTGAGAGTATTAATTCTTTCTAGCATGGCTTTCTGAAAGACAGCCATGTCGGACTTTTTTACCAGGGATGATCCAGAAGTGTCTTCAGAGGGTTGGACAGCCTTAATAATCTTCTGAAGATCTGCCACCAAGGAGCCATATTCGTCAACAGAGATGGTGACCTCTGGAGTTGGAATTTCATCAGGAATAAAGAAGATAGCGTCAGAGTTGGCCTGGATGCCTTTGTGTAGAGAAGAAAAGTTATCAGAAGACTGTGTTCGATGAGCTTCTACATTTGTAGAGATAAGCTCTCTGAGTGCCTCTAGAGTATGCGCATGCTTAGTTTGTTCATTTTGAATTGCAAGAAGAATGGCATTGTGAGAATCCAAGGATAATTTTAGATCTTCCACAGATCTCTGAAGTTTATCACCAAATGCCTGAAACGCTGCATTGGTGACGAACTCAGAATGTGTAACCGGTGTATCTCCAACACGTGGAGCCCCTTTACTCTCGCGTTTAGAGAGGCCCTCTTTCACACCTGTGTTGGCGTTGAGTGTGGAGAGACTTCCAACCTGTCTTCGAGGGCTATGATTAACAGGCACCTCTTCGGTTGTTCTGATTGTCTCAACAGAGTCATCATCATCAGAGGATGAGGTGCTAAAGACAATGTGCTTACCTTGATGAAGTGTAAACACTCCGGTAAGTGGTGAGTCCTGTTGCTGTAACTCCTCTGATGGGATTTCCTTAGCTTCAAAACTATCAGAAGATATGGACTTATCTTCTGAGATCCCTATGACATTGTTGGTCACAAAGACAGCAACATTTGGTGTGGAGTGTGGCGAGTTCTGGGGCGAATGAACTCTTATAATATCATCATCATTCTTTTGAGAGAATGATGAAAAGGATTTGGTTTCCCCGGTAGTGCTTGATGCAGAAGATTGAGAAATATCCTCTGATCGGATGGTTTCTGGGTGGTTTGGACTGGGGGGGTCCTTGGTCAATGAGAGAAGATGTGTTGGCATCTACCTCAGCAAATGTGGTATCCCTTTGGAAAGAAGGAGAGTGCGCTCATATGTGTCTCTATGGACAATCTTCAGTACCCTCTTGCATTAAGAGGTCGGCATGGATAGAAACACTTAGTTGTGCACTCTGATTCTTTTCAAACTCAGCCTCACGTGACCCCTCACTTCCTACAATTGGCTCTAATCTGGGGTAGGTATTTTCTGTTCTGAGAATACCATAGAGAGTTTATAAGATAAGAGATAGAGAAAGGAGGAAGGAATAAGATCGAGCATATACCTGGAGAATTCCCTTGGAGATGAATAGCCGTTGACATCGATAGTTGATTTATGGGAGTTCATGGATGCTAGCTTGCAAAATGGTTGAACCAGAGGAGCTTTAAGAGCACCAATCGCAGGGTAGGTGAACAGGGACAGAAACCTGGGAAACATCAGGGCAGGAAGAGGTTTTCCTTGATTCTGGAAAGATATCTTGGTGTTAACAGCTGCTTTCATCTCTTGAAAGTTGAGGCTGGCATAGTCTAGGGGTCGGTTAAAGTACATTCCATACATGATTGTAAGAATGTTTCTGCTGGCTTGATCTAGGGATCCGATCTTGCATGTAAGACTTTTGTTGAGGATGGAGATAAGCGTGTTCCACATTGGGGGCAGTTTCTTGCGTCTAAATTCAGAGAGGTTGGATAAATTCTCATTATACCCCAAGAAGTGAATAAAGGAGAGGAGAGCTTCATATGTTGGATTTTGGTCTAGGTCAGGGTTTGGCACAGTTCCACCATCAACTTCAATTGTAGGAGTCGGTAAGTGAAAATACCTAGCGATCTTCCTCTTAGTAATGGGTATTTCCACGGCAATCTCAGGTTCATTAGGATGACTGAAATTTCCACGCAGTGTGTCATCATCTGCAATGTACATAGACTGCCATACCTCTTGGACATACAGCTCAGGAACATTTGGATTGGCCAAAGTTAGGGCACGGTTTAGTTGATGTTGTTGAAGAAATTCAACCAGGATTCTGAAGTCGAGAAGATATGTATTGGGATCGAGGAGAACCTGTACATTGTTTGCCTTCAAAGGCAGTTTGACAATTGGAGCACTATCCGCCGTGGAGTCAACAAGACGACCTTCGTCATCATTTGGGTTTGTAAGACAATGTCTGGAAGCCATTGATGGACGATTAGAAATGCTTGAGAGAATTTGAAAGCAGGATAGCAAGCATTGTAGATTTTGCGAGGAAGAAGATAAAGTACTGTATTTGTGGTTTATATATGAGAGAGAATTTGGGGGTAATGTGGAATGAGAAGGGGTTTTTTGAATTTGGGGAAAAGGAAAAACGATTCAGTTATGCTGATGTAATCACACAGGCGTGTAGTCATGCAGTCACACGATAAAAGACACGTGTAAAGCAGAAAATCGTGTAAATGATGATTTAGCATAGGTTTGATGAGTCACTGAAAGGTTTATCTAAGTTAAACCGTTTGATTATCCCAAAAAAAAAATTTAAAAGAATTTAATAAGAAAAAAATAGTATACAATCAAAAAAAATAATCATTTTAATTGATTAAACCAAATTTTTAAATTAAATCTTTTTAATGAATTTAAAATCAGACATTTGGAGAAATAAAACAGTTTTGATCCAAATAAAAGTTTAATATTTATTGACAGATGTTTCCTAAGAAATTAAGAAATAATAAGAAAATTTTAAAGTAACCTTGAAGGCAAGAGTTAATTAAAATAGACTTATTTATATTTAAAATTTTCAAAAGAAAAATAAGTCAACAAACAATGGAAAAAGAATTTGACCCAAAACAAAATGTCAAAAGAACAATTTTTCAAACAAAAATTAAGTTAAATCTGCAAATTCTGAATAACCTTGACGGCAAGAGTTAGTCAGAAGAAGCAGATTTAAAACAGATTTTGAAAGAAAAAGTGTTCAGAAGAAAGCGAACAGTAGTTAGACTTAGTTTTTCTCCCCCTGGAAACAAGCTCGGAGCTCCCCCTCAGAAGTTGTATCATTCTCCCCCTTTGCTTTTCAAGAGATGCTTCCTTTCTGTTGTCACTTGGATATAAAAAAATAAAAAGCTCAAGAAACAGAGATGGTCAGAGACTTCTGAATGCTTCTAGATAAAACCATCAGAAGCGATAAGAGGTCTCTGATCAGCTCTGAGATAATAAAAAATAAGATTTACATGTTTACCATCCCCAACTTGCTGATTAAAAAATTAAAACAATTCTCATCCAGAGCGTTTGTAAAAATATCAGCCAGTTGGTAATCAGTAGAGACAAAATACATTTCTATCGTCCCCTTCTCTACGTGATCTTTGATAAAATGATACCTGACATCAATATGCTTTGTTTTGGAGTGCTGAACTGGATTCTCAGTAATGGCAATGGCACTCTCTGAATCACACAGGATGGGAATCTTATCGTATATCAGTCCATAGTCTCTGAGTTGAGTCTTCATCCAAATAACTTGTGAACGGCAACTAGCAGCAGCAACATATTCAGCCTCTGCAGTAGATGTTGAGACACAATTTTGTTTCTTGGATGTCCAGTTGATAAGTCTATTTCCCAAAAGTTGACAGCTACCAGAGGTACTTTTTCTATCTAGCTTACATCCTGCATGATCAAAATCTGTATATGCCATTAAATCAAACCCAGAATTTTTAGGATACCAGAGACCCAATGAAGGAGTTCCCTTTAAGTATCTAAAGATTCTTTTGAATTTGCTTGATATCGAGCACAAAGATAGGTGGCAAACATAATATCAGGCCTACTAGCAGTTAAATACAGAAGAGAACCTATCATACCTCTGTAGCCCGTGACATCTACTGATTTCCCAGAAGAATCAGGACCTAGCTTCATACTAGGAGAGATAGGTGTTTTCATAGGTGATGAATTTTGAAATTGAAATTTCGTTAGCATGTCAGAAACATACTTGGCTTGATTAATAAAGATACCATCGGTATTTTGTTTAACCTGGAGTTTGAGAAAGAAGGTTAGTTCTCCCATCATACTCATTTCAAATTCCTTTTCCATCAATGCAGAAAACAAATCTACTTCAGTTTGATGAGTAGAGCCAAATATTATGTCATCCACATAAATTTGAACAATAGTTAACATACCTTTGCCTCTTTTGATGAACAGTGTGGTATCAATCTTATCTTTCTCATAACCTTTGCTTATCAGAAATTTGGATAATCGTTCATACCAGGCTCTAGGAGCTTGCTTTAAACCATATAAAGCTTTGTCAAGAAGAAAGACATATTCTGGATGTCTTGCATCTTTAAAACCAGCAGGTTGTTCAACGTACACCTATTCTTTGAGATAACCATTCAGAAATGCACATTTAACATCTCTTTGATATACCTTAAAGTGTTTGTATGCAGAGAAATCCATAAATAGTCTTATGGCTTCAAGTCTTGCAACAGGAGCAAATGTTTCGTCATAGTCAATGCCTTCTTCTTGACACTATCCCTTAGCCACCAGACGAGCCTTATTTCTGATCACAATTCCGTCTTCATCCTTCTTATTTCTGAACACCCACTTAGTACCAATAGCAACTTTTCCTTTTGGTAGAGGTACTAAGTTCCGCACCTTGTTACGTTCAAATTGAAGTAATTCTTCTTGCATAGCTTCTACCCAACTTGGTTCTATCAAGGCTTCATCAACATGTTTAGGTTCGATCATGCTAAGAAAGTTGACATAGAATGCTTCATTAGCAGTAGCTGATCTTGTCTTAATACCCTCAGATGGACTACCAATGATGAGATCTGGAGTGTGTGATTTAGTCCATCTTGTCATCCTTGTCTGTGGTACGTGTTCAGGCCAGAACTTCTGTTTCTGTTTCAAAAGATTGAATAACCTTATCTGGAATTGTTGACTCTGAATCATTTGAAATCTCCCCCTCAGATGAAGATACAAAAGTAGCTGCAGATGAAGATACAAGAGTAACTTCTGGACTGGCATGTGATGAGATTGGAGCAGAGATGACAGGGGAACTTGCTGCAGAGACAGTAGGACCAGATAGGGTTATTCCAGAGGTGTGAAGAACTTCAGGAATACTTAAGGATGGGGTACGAGGTATTTGTTCTGAAAATATTTCTTCGCCTAGAAAATCTTGAAAAATGGCATCGATATCGGATTCTCTGGGTCCTGAAAGATAATCAGAAGTCACTGTATTAAGTTTAAGTTCTGCAGTAGAGTACTCAGAAGTTAGTTGGGTCTGATCATCAAAATCAATGTTAATGCTTTCCATAACAGTCATAGTACGTAAGTTAAAAACTCGATAGGCCCTAGAGTTTAACGAATATCCTAAGAATTTAGCTTCATCTGACTTTGGATCAAATTTACCAAGTTTGTCTCTTGTCATTTAAGATAAATCACCTGCAACCAAAAATATGAAAAAATTTGACAGAGGGTTTTCGTTTGTTGATAAGCTCATAAGAGGTTTTGAGATGCCTCTTGACAATTATGGAACGATTTTGAGTGAAACAAGCAGTGGCTACGGCTTTTGCCCAGAAATGAATGGGAAGACCAGAAGCTGCAAGCATTGTTCTTGCTGCTTCTACTAAGGTGCGATTGCGTTCAACTACACCATTCTGTTGAGGAGTGCGTATAGCAGAGAAATTTTGTGTGATTCTTGAATTCAGTACCGTTGTCGCTTCTGAACTGTTGAAGCTTCTGATATAGAAGAACTTGGATTCTGGTCATCATATTCTGTAAAACGATAGGGACCTCTGACTTTTGTCTTACAAATGCAAGCCAATTATACCTGGAAAATTCATCAATAAGTACCAGAATATACTTTTTACCAGAGAGACTCTGAATTGCAATGGGACCACAAAGATCAACATGTAATAATTGCAAAGGTCGAGTACAAGAATGATCACTCTTTGTTTTATGAGAAGCCCGTTTAATTTTTCCCATTTCACATCTAGGACAGAGATGATCTTTTTGAAAGTGAACTTCTGGAAGACCAGAAACCAACTTTTGTTTTCAGAAGAAACACCTCTTAAAACTGGTGAACCAGAAATAATCTCTGAAACAGAAGAAATGAATAAAATTTCAAATATTTGTAAATCTTCTAAAACAAATATTATTTTTGAAGAAAAATCAGAATTAATTGTTAAGTCTGAAATTGTTTCTGAAGTTACTTCTGTAATAACTTCTGAATTCAATTCTGAAGTCATTTCAGAAGATACTTCTGATAATAAATCAGAACATGAAGAAAAATATGATGAATTCTCAGATATTGAATCTTTAGAAGATGTTGATGAGAATCCCAATATATTTTTTGATAATTCTGATAATGAGTCTACAACAATAAAAAATTCAAATATTTTTGCAAAAAGTATGACTCAAAATAAATTTTCAGATCTAATAAATGCTTCTGATTCAGAAGATGATGATGATCATATGGTGCAAGTCATTGATAAAAATGGCTATTTGGTTTATAAACTCAATCATGTATGACTGGAGGAGAAAAATTAAAATCTGAAGTTTCAAAGATACCTTTAGAAATGTTTGGTACTGTATTTTTAAAACCAGAATATCAGAATTCAGATTTTTCTCCTTCTAATACAAACAATTCATTGATTACTACCCCAACATCAGTAACATCTTCTGACTTTAACAATAGAGTTAAAAAATTTGAACAAGGACAATCTTCAAATTCTCTCTCTGGAGTTAAGAAAGTTAACTCAAATTCTGAGGATAAACCTAAAGAAAACAAAAGAATTTCTTATACTAATCCTCATTTCTTATCTTTTACAGAGCTATCCACTTTAGTATGGAGAAAGAAAGATGAAAGACTGTCAAAGAATGCCAAATTAGATAGTTTTTCATTTTCAAAAAGGAATGATGTACCTAAATCAAAAATAGTGAATAAAAGAATTCCTGTTAAAAAATCAAATGTTATTGATTCTTATATGTCTACTGTTTTTGTAAATTCTTTAAAGAATCATATTCACTGTATTACTTGTGGTCATCATAACTTCAATCTTAACTCCAAAACAAACAAATTTTTTTTGATGAAATCCATTTAGAAATGTTCAGCTATATTGACAAATTCAATTCAAAGACAAATAAAAAAGTCTGAACAACCTTCTGAATTAAAAATTCTGAAGAAAAAGTTCAGAAATTCAAATTTTATTACTAATCTCAAAGGACCCATTCTGAAATGGGCACCTAAAACTCAGTAATCTCTTTTGCAGATATGTCATGTGTGGGTCTTAGATTCTGGATGTTCAAGACACATGACACCTTTCAAAGAACTACTAACTGATTATCATGAAAGATATGGAGGAACAGTTAGTTTTGGAAACAATGCAAAGGGATATGTAAGAGGATATGGCACTTTCATTATAGGAGATGTAAAAGTAATGAAAGTTTTTTATGTTGAGGGATTAAGACATAATCTTTTCAGTATTAGTCGATTCTGTGACAAATACTGGAAGGTTAATTTTGACATAGATTACTGTCATGTTCTGAGTACATCAAACAAAAATGAATTAACTACTTATAGAGATGGAGATATCTACACAGCAACATTCACTGCAAAAGGTCAACTTCAAGGTGTATGTTATATGTCTACAACAATGAGAAATGATAGTCGGCTTTGGCACAGAAGAATGTCACATCTGAACTTCAAAGCCATTTTTGAACTAGGCAAACATCAATCTGTAAGAGGACTACCAAAGATCATATTTGAAAAGAACTCTGTTTGTTCTGCTTGTGAACTAGGGAAGATCAAAAGAAGTTTTCATCCTCTGAAAATGCTATCTTCATGCAAAGCTCCACTTGAAATGCTACATATGGATTAATGTGGCCCAATGAAAACTCAAAGCATGGGGGGAAAGAAATACATTCTTGTCATAGTAGATGAATATACACGATATACATGGATTGAATTTCTAAGACTCAAGTCTGATACTTCTGAAAGACTGATACCCTTTCTGCAGAAAATTCAAGTTCTTCTTCAACTCCCAATTCAAAAGATCAGAAGTGACAATGAAACAAAATTTACCAATTCTACACTTCAGAATTTTTTGGAATCTGTTGGTATTTCACATAATTTTTCCGCTGCAAGAACTCCTCAACAAAATGGGGTAGTTTAAAGAAAGAATAGAACTTTGGTAGAGGCTGCAAGAACCATGCTTGCATATTCAGAACTTCCTCTTTCTCTTTGGGCAGAAGCAATTGCTACTGCATGTTTTACTCAGAACAGAACAATTCTAAACATAAAATTTCTTAAAACCCTATATGAAATGTTAAAACAAAGAAAACCCTCTATTGATTATTTTAAAATCTTTGGTTGCAGGTGTTTTCTAAAGAATGATACTCAGCATCTTGATAAATTTGCACCAAAAGGTGTAGCTGGTATTTTTGTTGGCTATTCCCAAAGATCCAAAGCTTATAGAGTACTCATTAAAGGAACTCAAAGGATCATTGAGACTACAAATGTCAGATTTCATGAACCAACATTGACTTCTGAACAAAACAGTTCAGAACACGCACATAAACTAACTTCTGAAAGTTTGGACAATTTATGTCAAGACTTATTTGATATTTCTGTAAATGTTTCTGCAGATTATCATAATCCTTCTCTTCTCAGAAACATAAATGATCAAGACATTTCAGAAATACAAATTTCAAGTACATCAGCACCACAAATCCCTACCTCAGATTCAGAACTTACAACTTCTGAAAATGTACATCCAACTTCTGAACAAGTTCAAGTTGTTTCTGACCCAATTCAAGTTGTTTCTGCACCGATTCAAGACACTTCTGAACATGTACATCAAAGTTCTGAACCAATTCAGAATTTTCCATTTGAGGGGGAGTCTTCAGATTTACATTCAGCTATCAATCATGATACTGAAACTCAAGCAATTATTGATGATTATGATTCTCTGAATAATGTTTCATTTGTTTAACCATTGCCAAATGTGAACAAATGGACATCCTATCATCCAGTGCATCAAATAATTGGAGATGCATCAAAAGGTGTTCAAACAAGATCTGCAACATTAAATGAGTGTCTGTATGTAATTTTCTTAAGTAGCATGGAACCCAAAAAGCCATATGAAGCACTTCAAGATCCAGACTGGATTTTAGCCATGCAGGATGAGTTAAATCAATTTGTAAGAAACAAGGTCTGGAGATTGATACCAAAGCAAAAAGGTAAATCTGTCATTGGCACAAAATGGGTGTTCAGAAATAAAAAGGATGAAAATGGAATTGTTGTAAGAAACAAGGCAAGGCTTGTAGCTAAGGGGTATTGTCAACAAGAAGGAATTGATTACGATGAAACCTTTGCCCCTGTTGCTAGATTAGAAGCTATTAGAATATTTCTTGCATATGCTGCTCACAAAAACATGAAGGTATTTCAAATGGATGTCAAATGTTCATTTCTGAATGACATTTTACATGAAGAAGTCTATGTTGAATAACCAGAAGGTTTTGTAAGCAAAGAGTTTCCAGATCATATTTATATTTTGGACAAAGCCTTATGTGGACTTAAACAAGCACCAAGAGCATGGTATGACACTCTTACAACTTTTCTTCTCAATTCTAAATTCAAAAGAGGTACTGTTGATACCACTTTATTTCTAAAAAAGGAAGGTGATGATATGATATTGATACAAATATATGTAGATGACATTATTTTTGCCTCTACTAATCCAAAGTTTTGTAGAAATTTTGAGAAAATAATGCAAACTGAATTTGAAATGAGTATGATGGGAGAGTTGACATTTTTCCTTGGTCTTCAAGTTAAACAACTTCCCCTGGTATATTCATTAATAAATCTAAGTATGTCTCAGATTTACTTAAGAAGTTTGACATGACAGATTGTTCATGTATTCAAACTCCAATGGCCACTGCAACTAAGTTACAACCTGATCTGAAGGGAAAATTTGTTGATCAGAAAAAATACAGAGGCATAATTGGATCTTTGCTTTACTTAACTGCTAGTAGACCAGATATAATGTTTGCTACATGTATTTGTGCCAGATATCAAGCTAATCCTAAGGAATCACACCTTCTAGCTGCAAAAAGAATACTTAGATACCTAAAAGGTTCTCCTTCATTGGGACTTTGGTATTCTAAGGATTCTACTTTTGAACTAACAACATTTACAGATGCAGATCATGGTGGTTGCAAATTAGACAGGAAAAGCACTTCTGGATCATGTCAGTTTCTGGGTGATAGACTGGTTAGCTGGTCTTCAAAGAAACAAAATTGTGTTTCTACTTCCACAGCAGAAGCTGAGTATGTAGCAGCTGCAATATGTTCCTCACAAGTGATCTGGATGCAAATCCAACTAAAAGACTATGGTTACACTTTCAAAAAGATTCCTTTGTATTGTGATTCGAAGAGTGCCATAGCCATCACTGCCAATCCTGTTCAGCATTCAAAAACCAAGCACATTGATGTCCGAAATCATTTTATCAAAGATCATGTGGAAAAAGGTAATATTGAAATGTTTTTTGTTCAGACATATTATCAGTTAGCTGATTTATTTACCAAAGCTCTTGATGAAAAACGTTTTAACTTCTTGGTAAGTAAATTGGGCATGATGAATATGTCTATGTAAGTATTAAGCATCAATCAAAATTTAGAAGTTATATTCTGAGATTTCTTATTTCACATTCTGAATAATTTATTCTTTAGAAATTTTCTGAAGTTCTTTATTCATAATGTTATTTTTTTTAACAAACTCAGTAATATAATCCTTCTTGATCTAACTTGATTGTCTTTCAATACTTTACAAAAAAAAAATTCTCATTTCTTTAATATTCTCTTTTTTCTTTGAAAAATATTGCATTTTTTAAAGAGGAGAATCATAGTTGCTAATGATTCAAGGGGGAGTGATATTAATGTAATATTTTTCAACTACTCTTTCCTTCTAAACAGATCTGAATTACTGATTTCAAGTCTTAGACTTCATATCTAAGAAGAATGAACAAACTTCCTTTATAGATAAAATATTTTTTTCAATTGTTCAAACCTAACTTCTGAACTATCAAAATGATTTATATTTTTCAGAAGTTTGTATTTATAAATGATTTTTAATGTTCTAACGAAATCCATGTTTAGTTCTGAACTAAACTTAAAGGTTCTGAAGTTCATCTAAAGTCTTTCTTTCAAACTTCTGAACTTCTTCTCAGAAGTTCGGAATTGTTTCTGAAGTTTTTGAACTTGTTCTCAGAACTTAACTTCCCGTTGATATTTCACTTAAGTGTGTGCCACGTGATTTATTTTCATTGGATCTCTCTTAAACACGACCATTAAACGGTTCATTTATCCTAATAAATGATGATTACTACTCTAATCACATTTACTTTTTGGCCACGTGTCCTTCAGCGATTATCCAGTAATATAAATCAAATGGATTCTTCATCATCTTCATTTTTTAGCAACTTTTCTCTGAGAAATCTTTCTGTGTTTATTGATCTTCTTTCTATTAACAATCCGTGTTCTTCCAACATCATGTCTACTTCAAATGTCATGGTTTCTGCTTCCTCGAGTTTCAATGATAACAAAGGATCATCAAGTGATGGTTCATTCAAGATTGTGCCTCAAAAATTAATGGTTGGAACACTGGAAATCCCACTAAATGATGATCAAATGCTTCAAGACACAGCCACAACTGCAACTCATCAAGCCGGACCTTCAAACCCTATCATTAACCCTAACCCTAACCCGACAACTGCTAAAATTGGGGAAACACAAATTACACCAATTGATGTTGTTTCTGGATCAAAAAGGTTGCTGAAAGTGAATCCCAGATTCATGATGAAAGTAGTGATATGTCCAAACTCTATGTCCCTGTTGAGAAATTACTAGAAATCAAAAGAAATAACTGTGCTCTAAACTTCAAATCAAAAGACTTCATTGATGATCAAGTAATGTTGATTAATATTCTGAAGAAACATTCCCTGCGCACTCTACTTTCTAGGAAATTCTCTGTTCCTGCTTCTTATCTTCAACAATTCTGGTATTATGCTGTGGTTGATGAATCTGAAGATGAAATTGCCTCCTATGTCCATGCTTACAAGGTATGCATCTCTGTAGATGATATTAGGAGCCTTCACTGTTTGTCAAAACCAGATGAGGTTCTTTGGAAAACCTGTTATGATTCAATTCCATCTTCATCAGAAATTATATCAGATTTCTTGAGTTTAGGATACTCTGAAAATCTTAGTGCTTTGAGCTCTTTTAGAAGAAAATGTTTACCTCCAATTTGGTATTGCTTATTTTCCATTCTGAATACCTGCTTATCTGGAAAAAGCTCAAGTTTGGATCAAGCTTCAGCAAATGGGAGGATTATCTTTCATGGAGTTGCCTTCAACAAACACTATGATTATGCTAATCTCATTTTTGATGAACTCAAATCTGCAATTTTGAAGAAGTCCACATTCAACTACATACCATTTCAGAGATTTTTTCAAACACTCATCAAAGGAGCAATGAAGGCTGTCTCCAAAATTCCTGTTCTAGCCCATGAGGTACATGTTCCTATCTTTACTATGGACAGTTTAAGACCACCAAATGCAAAACTTTAATTTCCAAATGCACTTCCACTTCCTTCTCATTTACTTGATCTTGTAAGTACATCAACTAGGATTGGGAGTGAGCATTTAGAATCTATGGGATTACCTCAACCAGTAGTCCCTTCCCCTAATTCAAACCAGAGTGGTGGTCATGCAAGAAAGTCTAGAATTACTAGAAAGAGAGGGGAGGATGTTCATGGGGGAGAACAACCTCAACAAGTGAAGAGAAAAAAATGAATCCGAGAGACTAGGTAGAAGGGTAAGACAAAGAATTGATGAGGGGAGAACACAGGTAAAAGAAAAACAAACCTGTGAACCACCTGTTACCAGCCGGGCACCCACATCTACTATTATTTCACATTCTTTGGTGGATAATATTGAAACAGCCAGTGAGCCCATGGCAACCTTGGTTAACCCCCCCATCCACTCACCTATCTCTCAACAGAAGGGTGTTTCATCAACACAAATGGGGCAAGCAGCTTATAATCCATTAGGACCCCAATTGGAGGTTCCTTTTGTTGAAAATGAGGATATATGTCCCCCCTTCATAGTTTTGAGCACATTGAGTCTGAGTGTCCACTCAACTTTGAGCCTTCTGAACCACTAAATGTGGCATCCATTCACACTAGCACACATCTTTCAGATGTTCCTAAGCAAAGTGTTTGTCACATTGCATCAACAACTATAGATATTCCTATCTCTGGATATCAAGGATTATTTGGAAGACCTGGTGGGGTGAACATCACAAAAGCCCCATTAACAGAATCAAATGTGGTTCATGATGCCTTTGTGGCTCATACAAGCCAACCTTCTTCTGAAGGTCTGAAAACAAGTTCATCTATTGATCTTGGCGTCTTACCCACATCTTCTGAATTCCCAGAATTCAAAGATTTATGTACTTCTGAATTTGCAAAGATTCAGAAGGATATCAAGGAATTGATGGATAAAACCAAAAAGGTGTTGGAGGATAGGTGGGAACAACATGGATTAAGTACGGTGAACAGGCTGAATGATTTTCAAATCCAGTCTTCTAATGATCTGAATATTTTTAAACAAGCACTTTTGACAGCTTTTTCTGAAGTGGCTTCATCAGTTTCTTCTCTGAAAGATTCTCAGACTTCTTCTTCTTCGGCTCAACCGGTTTATGCAACAAAAGATGATATTTCTCAGATTCTACATCAGCCATCATCCATTCAGAATTCTCAGTCAGAGTTAAGCACAAGATTATCTGCTCTAGAATGCAGATCTCAATCAGATAATTTTAAAAGAAGTCTTGATGATCAGGATCCTGATAATAAAGAGGGGGAGAAAAGACACAGAGTATCTGAACCAGAAACTAATGTAAATGATCAAGTTCAAAATTCTGAGAAGACCTCTGAAGATACTCAAAATGTTGGTGAAGAATCAAATAAAGTCTCAGAACCTATAGAAGATATTTTATCTGCAGAACATGAGGCACAAGAGACAAATGATCATTCTTCTGAAGAAATGATAGAAGAAGGATATGAAACAGAAAAGTTATCTCTTGATTCTGAAGGTAACTTGGGCTCAGATAACACAGATATAATTCCAGACTCTAATGAAGAAATGCTAAGGGAATACCTAGCTTTTGAAGATGTCATTGGAGAACCAAGTGATCTTTCTGATGTGATCATGTTTGAAGATGATATGATTGGTGTAAATATGGCAGAAAGCTCAGAAGAAATAAAAGCTTTAATAATTTGGAAGCCTCAACAACTTCTAAGTGAAGAGTTCAAAAGTGCTTCTGAAAGATTATGGAATATTATGAATCAATTTTGTTGGGTGCATGTCTTTCTGAACTATCCAAGAAGTCTGGAGTGTAGACTTTTGGACAACAGATTTTCTTTCTTCAGAAATTTTCTTGAACAACCAGATGAAAGAGTTGAATTGGAATTTGATTTAGCTCATATGGAAGGAGTTGAAATTGTTGATGAAATTCTAATTGCTTTATCTGGAAAATTTGAAGTTAGGATCAGACCTCGTATTATCATTCCTAAAATAAATCTTCCAGTACTTGAAGAACCTGTATTGGATCAAGTGTTTGAAAAGGAAAATGTGTTTATTTCTGGAGAAAGCAGCCTGATATTTCCTGAAGACACTTATTGCTTCATGTACAAAAGAAGTATGAAGTTTGCAAAGTTGGAAGACTTTCTGAATGAGAATGGTCTGAAGATCATATTGTTCAAGTGAAGAACTTTATTCAGAATCATGGTGTTCAGAATTTTCATGATTCAACTTTAATAAAGAAGATCAGATGCATATCAAAATCAATTCAGAATGATTTGACTATATTCAGATTTGGAGCAGAAAGAAGAGATGGTACTTTGTGTGAATTCACTCAGTTTGATGTTTACAAGCTAAGACTACAAGATAAGTAGGCAATCTTGTCTTTTTGTGTTAACTCAGGTGAATATGAGTTAGTCTCAGAGATTAGAAGAATCTTGGGAATATATATATAAGGAATCTCATAAAGCATGATTTTCAATTGGCTTTGAAATACAGACTTAACAAAGTAAATCTGTTGGAACCTGTATATATATATTGAAAGGTTTGGGCTGAAAAGATTGTTCACAAATCCAGATATTGGGTTCATGTATCTTGTTGAAGGAATCTCTAAGACATTTGTTGTATCTGATATTCCAAAGTATTCTACATCCTCTCTCAAATGGGTTCTGAACTACATGACAGATTTTATTGAAGAATCTGACATCAAAGAAGAAATTATCTATCTGATCAAACAAAGAATAAATTTTAGAGAGTTTGTGAGAAAAAAGTTATCTAGCTGGTCACAAGAAAGTAAACAAGATGAGAGGAGCAAATTATTTACTAAGTGATGCTTATGACTTTAAGATCCATACAAAGAGGCAAGATGTGGAAGAAATTCAGAAGTACACTCTGAATCTTGAAAGTTCAGAAGTAAGTCAAAAAGAAAAAGAAAAAGAAAAGGAAAAAGAAAAGGAAGAAGTTTTTGGAAATATTTCTGAAAAGTTGGTTCCTAAAGAGAAAATATCTGAAGAGGAACAACTACAAGTGCAAAGAATAGAAGAAAGTGATTTCACCATGTTCCTTGAATATTTTCATCCAGAAATGTTCATGGAATATGAACAAAAATTCAACTATATAGATTGCTGGATTCAAAAGCCTTTTGGTTGGAAACAATGGTACTCAGATATCATCAGAAAGATAAGGATTCCAATCAATGAAGCAAGGAAAGATAGTCCTGTGATCAAAGTGATTAATGCTGATTTAAAGACAAGACAGAATTACAAATATGCATTCTTTACTGTTGAATGACAAAATGGTGAGATTTCTACCTTTTCTGAAGCTGATTTTCAGAATGTTTACCTCAGAGATCTTCTCAGAGTTTACAGAAGCCTTTATCCCTTTCATGATTCAATCACCAAGTTCAGAAAATCATTTCCAATTCTCAGAGATGGCTTGTACAGAGAGTTTATATGGGCTACAAAGAATGATTTTCAGGTTGCATATGTTCTGAACAAGAAACAAGTACACTTAAGCAAACCAAATCTAAGCCTGCCAGACATTCAGAATCTGAAAAAAAGTACTTTAGTAATTCAATCTCCAGGTTTTGTTTGCAAATGCTTCCAAGAACTTTTATTTGTGAGATTTGAAGAATTTCATAAGTGTTGCAATGGAACTCTCATGGCTATCAGAGATCGTTTGGTAAAATAGCAAAATAAAAGACCAAAAAATCTAAGCAATGAAGATTGGGAGAAGCACAAGAAACTTGCTAAAGAGATGATCAGATTTGCTGAATACTAACTTGGGTATAGAAACTTGATTCTGAAAGACGTTAGAGAAATTCTGAATTTTTGGAAGTATGATTTAAATTTTTGAAGCTAAGGGGGAGATTGATAGAGATATAAAGATAGCTTCAAAAGAGACTGGGTTCTGAAGAAGTTCTGAAGAAGTTCTGAAGACGCTTCTGAATAAGATCTGAAGGAGTTCAGAACCCGTTCTAAACTTGTCTGTCACATGTTGTACTGTTACTTTAGTCTTTCTATTATTTTTATAAATAGATATGTTGTTAGATAGTTAGAAAGAATGTTTTCCATAAGAATTGTAAAGACATATTCTGTAATACTGTAAATTCAATCAATACATATTACATTTGGCTATCACATTCCTGTCTACAATCTTTCCATATATTAATATCTTGATTGTTTGGGTCCTAACACATTTCAAGAGAGTCAATGTTTAAGTGAGACATTTTATGATGCCATAATCATGCAACTTCACTCTTTTTGGAGATAAGACAGAGAGTTTCCTTACCATCCTTGGATGTGAAATTCATCATATATAGATTACCAGTTCTGTCAGCTCTCCAGAGTTCCTCACCTGCCTTAGAAAATAAGTAACAATGTTTTTCATCAAATACCACAACGATTTTAGAATCACAGAGTTGACTTACACTTAGCAAGTTATGTTTCAATCCAGAAACATGAGCTACATTAGATAAGGTAATATTACCCTCTTGTAAAGTACTGTAGCCTTTTATTTGACCCTTACCATTATCTCGAAACGTCACAGCTCCACCGCTTTTATTTGACCCTTACCATGTGCCTCGAGCATCCAGAGTCAAGATACCAGATATGCACACGCTACTTCTGCAATCAATCAGAGTTTTTTAGGTATCCATCGCATTATGGGTCCTTTAATGTTAGGTTTGGGTTTGTCAATTCTTTTAACTTGCTCTTGATTTGATTAACAGGGGGTTGAGGATTCTTCTTTGCAGTTTTAATCTTATTGTTTTTCTTTTGTTTATTTTTGCCATATGAGAAATTAGCATTTGACTGATCAGAGGTCCTCAAGAAAAATTGTTTTAATTTCAAGAACATAGAAAAACATTCAGAATTCTGAGACATAAAAGCTTTCATTGAATTTTCATTAAGATAACGAGAACTACAATTTTTCTTCATATTGTCTTTTCTAGTATCAGTAGTTCTATAGAACTTCCAATCTAGACTAGACTTATTTTCAGAATCTGAGATGTTTTTTAGTGGAGGCTTCCTCTGATTTACCTTGTTTGGAGCTTTCGAAGTTACTGAAACAGGAGCAGAGATATTAGATGTCCATTTTCCCTTTTGAACATAAGTAAACTTTGGAAGATTGGGTTTTGAAGACTTCTTATCTTTCAAACTTTTTTGAGATTTTCTTCTTTCTCAAGTTCAAGACAAGATTTGGCTTTAATACACATCCCTATGTTCTTCAGAGGCTCTGATTTCCAGAGATTCATTAGTATATAAGAAAGGAGCATCTTTATTTTTGATGACCTCTGGAGGCTTACTGTAAATAGACGAAGATTTATTTTCTAATTTAGAAAAGTATTTTTTAGAATTGTCAAAGAAATCTTCACTTTGATCATCAGTCTCCCAAGCATATGTGATTACTTCCAAATTATCTTAAGATTCAGAAAGATGTAAGTCTATTAAAGAACAAGGAACTATCTCTGGATTTTTCTTTAAAGAACTTTGCAAAACTTTTTCATGTTCAAGTTTGAAACATTTATCCAGAGTTGAGAGAATATCAATTTGAAAACTAAGTCGTAACTCTTCTTCTACTTGTGTAGGAATAAAAGCATCAGCTTCTGGGTTCAAAGTTATATGACCATTTAGACCAAATTTGAAAATATCATCCTTCTTCTGAATTTTTTTCAGATCAACGTTCGTTTTTCTAGATGAATATACAATATTTTTGAACTTGAGTTTTCATTGATGATGACCATTTTCATATTTTGATCGTTTGAAGATTGATTTTGCATATAAAGTTGGAAGCACTGGCTTCTGTTCTTGTCCTATACAGAAGACAGAATCTAAGGTAGACCTTTTCTCACACGTGTAGGGATCTAAATTCTCAAAACCAAGTCCAGATCTTCCTACTTGTGTATTAATTTTGCCGTGAACTTTTTGGGCATCCAAATATGTTTTGATTTGTAGCCTTTTGTTTTGAAGTTCGACATGTAAAAATTCTCTATCTTTTTTAAAATAAATTTTAAGTGCTACAGAGTTTAGTCTGTCACTTTCTTTATCTCGAATCTCCTTATCTTTTTCTTCCAAAAGTTTCTTAAAATTTAAGTTCTCCTTTTTAATCTGAACTTCAGTATGTTTTAGAGTTGTGGAAACCTTTTCTTTTTCAGTGCTTAGTTCCAGTTTTTCTTCGGTTAAAATATCCATCTCCCTTTTATAAATGTCTCTTTCCCTTTGTGTTGTAAAAAGAGTTTTTTCAATGCCTTTTCGTAATTTCTTTTCAATTGTAAGCTTTTGTTTTAGTTCTTCAAAATTGTTTGATAAAAGTACAATTTTGTTTTCAAGTTCGGATGATTCAGAGAAAGTACTAACCGGTGATTCAGAAGGTTGATCTTCTGACTCATTTGTCTTAGCCATCCCATGAAACATGGCCTCATCACCGCTAGACTCATCTCCTAGCAAGTTTTCTTTCTCAGCATAATGAGCTCTTTCAGTGACATTGTACTTATACTTGCTTTTGTAGTACGTCTTGTCTTTATTCAGAGTTCCTCTGCAATCCTTAGAGTAATGTCCTGGCTTGCCACATCTGTAGCACACATTCTTCTTCTTCATCTCATCTTCTTTCTTCTCAGCGTCAGATTTTTCAGTTCTCTGAGTCTCTTGTTTGGGAGAATAAGTAATAGATCGATCAGATCTTCTGTTTCCCTGAAATGATCTATTCCCAAACCTATTAGTGAATTGTTTGGTAATAAGAGCCAAAGAATCAGCAAAGGCTTTGATTTCATAATCAGAGTCAGAATCACTCTCTGGAATAGCCTCGGATATGAAGGCCTTGCTTTTTCCTCTCTTATCTTCACTTCTTCTTCTGGTCGTTCCCTTAGATTCAGAGACCAAAGCCATAGGTCCACCTATAGTTGTTTTCTTCTGAACAACCTCTTTCTCATGGGCTTGTAAAGTACCAAAAACATCATGCAAAGTCCATTGCTCAAGATCTTGATTTGCTTGGAGGGACATAGAAATATTTGACCATTCTGAATTCAATCGTTTAAGAAATAGGACGTTGTTATCTTCTTGTGATCGAATAATATCACATCTTTTACATAGATTTATTAAAGAATTAAATCTATGATAGGTCTGTTCTAGAGACTCTTCAGGATTGGCTTGGAAGCTGTTATACTCGTTCAGAGCTTGAGCTCTTCTGTTTTTCTTCATTTTAGCACCATCTTCTAGAAGATTTTCTAATTGATCCCATAATTACTTAGCAGTGTCACAGGAATCCAGAGATTGAAAAATCTTGTTTGGAATAGCCATGATAAGAAGAGTTTTGGCCTTTTTGGCTAGTTCGATTTTGGCCTTTTCCTCATCAGACCAGTTTCCCTTCAGTTTTGGAACTTTTTGAGATGGGACTTCATCAGTATTAGTAGTAGCGGGAATTCGTGGAATTATAGTCATTGATACGATGGGACCATTTTGGACAATAGGGTATAGTTCTGTATCCAATCCTTCATAGAAATTTATCATTCGAATTTTCCATTGTGGATATTCACCACGAATGAGAGTGAGAGGTTTGGTCAGAGAACCGGAGGTGTAAACAGCATTCAGATTTGAATTTGCCATTTGTGACAGAGAACAGAGAAACGAGATGGGAGAATTTTTTTTTTGACGATTATATGAAATTTAGAGCAATTAAATTCCAATTGAATCAAAAAACAGGTCGATATCCTTCAAATTTAACCACAATTACCGCTATTTTGGAGGAAATTGTTACGAGATTAACAAATTCTTGTAGAACAGGGTAGAATTATGAACAGTATTATAAAACTGAAAGATACATTACTGTAGAAGAGGGATTTCTCCAAATGGAAGAGCTCAAATAATCAATAGATTGAATAGATGGCTCTGATACCAATTGTTGGAACCCAGTAATTATCAAACAAACAGTAAGTAATAAGAGGTGAAGAACAGACTGAGATTGTATTGATAACCATGAAGATCGATCACAGATACAGGAGTAAAATGCACAATATGATCTCCAAAAGTATGTTTTCCAATCGACAACTTTACATTCAAAGACTTGATCTATTTATACTATTACAGTGAATATAAAGTCAACAAACTAACCAGTTACAAACTGACACGTCATTAGTTAGGAGCGTATAACAGAATTCAGTTGTAATCGGAGAAGCATGAGGTAAGAGTGTGCCAACTCATATCATACTTCCATCCTATGGTTCATACTTCTTAGGTCTAACAAAAAGTAATCACAGCTGATCTGAAGCAGAAAAACAATTACAAGCATGCTTAATTCACTGTTGAGAGAAAAGATGGTGAGATCTCAACTTTTACAGAAGCTGATTTTCAAAATGTCTATCTCAGAGATTTGATAAGAGTATACAGAAGCTTGTAACCTTTTCATGATTCTATTGCCAAGTTCAGAAAAGTTTTCCCAGTTTTTAGAGATGGTCTGTACAGAGAACCTATTTGGGCAGCTAAGACAGATTTCCATGTAGCTTATGTAATGAGCAAAGAGAAAATTCATATGAGTGCTCCAAATCTAAGCATACCAAATATTGAAAATCTCAATAGCAGTACTCTAGTCATTCAGCCTCCAGGTTTCGTGTGTAAATGCTTTGACAGATTACTATTTGTAAGATTTGAAGAATTACATAAGTGTTGTAATGGAACGCATATGATTATAAGAGATAAACTGGAGAAGAAGAAAAACAAAAGACAAAAGAAGCTTAGTGATGAAGAATGGAGAAGTACAGAAAGTTGGCAAAGGAAATGATAAGGATCATTGAATCTATTTTGGAGTACAGGAAGCTTATACTTAAAGATGTTAGAGAAATTTTGAACTTCTGGAAGTATGACTTAAACTTTTGATGCTAAGGGGGAGATTGATAGATATCAGAAGTAGCTTCAAAAGAAGACTAGGTTCTGAAAAGAAAGATTCATAAGTCTAAAGAAAAATGAAGAAAAGCCTAAGGCATAACTTCTGAAGTGGCTACTTCAGAAGTTCTGAATAGGATTCTGAAGACACTTCTGAAGATGTTCTGAAGATGTTCAGAAGTAGTTCTGAACATGTCTGTTATTTTTATACTGTAACTTTAGCTTTTCCATTTGTATATAAATAGATAGTTTGATAGTTTGTTACAACTAACGTTGATAGATAGAGCTTGTAAAGATACACATATTGTAATACAGCACAGTCATCAATACTACATACAACTTCAGTGATCTAATTCTTGTTCTTGTTCTTTAATCTTTCCACATTCTTGATTGTTTGGGATCTAACACAAACTACTTCAGACATTTTTATAAACCAAGCCAAGTATGTTTCTGACATGTTAAAGAAATTCAACCTTCAAAATTCCACTACTATGAAAACTCCAACCTCTCCTAGTACAAGGCTTGATTCTGATCCCTCAGGGAAATCAGTCGATGTCACGAACTACATAGGAATGATTGGATCACTTCTGTATTTAACAGCCAGCCGACCAGATATAATGTTTGCCACATGTCTCTGTGCAAGATATCAAGCCCATCCAAAGGAATTTCATCTGGCTGTCCTTAAAAGAATTTTTAGATACTCAAAGGGGAGACCCTCATTGGGCCTCTGGTATCCCAAAAATTATGGCTTTGATTTGGTTGCATATACTGACTCGGATCATGCAGGATGTAAGTTCTGGTAGCCCGACTTTTGGGAAATAGACTAATTAGTTGGACATCCAAGAAGCAAAACTGTGTGTCAACCTCCATAGCAGAAGCAGAATATGTTGATGCTGCTAGTTATTGTTCACAAGTAATCTGGATGAAGACCCAACTCAGAAATTATGGTTTAGTGTATGACAAAATTCCCATCCTTTGTGATTCAGATAGTGCAATTGCAATCACTGGAAATTCGGTTCAGCATTCTGAGACCAAACACATTGATGTCAGGCATCATTTTATAAACTATCATGTGGAGAAAGGGACAATTGAGATGTATTTTGTCTCCACTGATTACCAACTTGCTGACTTGTTCACCAAAGCTTTGGATGAGAAAAGATTCAATTTTCTAATTAGCAAGTTGGGCATGCTAAACATGTAAATTATACAGAATCTATAAGTATCTTATAGTTTTTTGAATAATTATTTATTTAGCATGTCTTTCATTTTACTTTATTCTACTTAGTGAGTTTTAGAACTTTCAATAAACCAGAGCAGTGCAGAAGTCTCGGAATATCTCTGTCAGGCACAAGCTTTTCAGAGGCGCTCAGAGGTCTCCGAATGCCTCTGTCAATCATAAGGATACTCATTGCTCTTACGTTTTATGATCCAAGCACAGGCCAAGGGGGAGCATTAACTGCAAAAATCAAGGGGGAGCACAGACTCATGCATTTTTCAAGGGGGAGAATTCTTTATTCCTAATATCAAGTCTAATAAATGTTAGCTGCCTTCTGGATATATTTTTTATTTCTGAACTAACTCTTACCGTCAAGGTTATCCAGAAAATCTCTAAATCAATGAAAGTTCTTATGGAACATTATTCACATGACAATAAAACTTTCTTTTGGTCTTAAAATAATTGATTGACTTTTATTTAATTTTCGGGTGGGAATATTCAAAAAAACAATAGCGGAACTGACTCTCGTCCAAAACCAACGAGAAAACTCTTGATTAACCCATTCCGTCAGACACGCGTCGCTAATCCGACAAACCAATCTAGAAACTTCCTCCACGTGTCATCAATCGATGGATTGCATGTCTACACTCCTAAAAATCTGACTTTCACATTAAGAAACCGTTTCCTCTCCCAAGTCAGATAAACCCTTCATATTCAAAACCCCTCGAGTTCAATCTTCAAATTCCACTATATAAACTCGAGAAACTTCTCATTTCCACCTTTCACCATCTTCAATATCTCGATTGCCCCTGTGCACTCCATTTTTACAAAGATTTGTAAACCTGCACCCTCAAATCCAAAAACCCCAAATTCGCAAAGGGTCAATCCAAATGAAAATCTGAATGTACAAGATGAAGAAGATCGAGTGATCGATTCGACAGCTGAAAGTGCCCCAATCATTAAGTTACCCCTAAAACCAAAAAATGTGCAGGTTTTACTTGATCCAAATACATACATCAAAGATTATCGAGTGATGATCGAATTTCTGCAAAACAACTCCTTAAACCGAGTCCTAACCTTCACAAATCCAAATGTACCTGAATTATACATTCAAGAAATGTGGCAAACGATGTATATTCAGGATGAGGAGACTCTCACTGGAAATTTCAGCTACCCAAATGACGATGAACCAGTTGTCGAGGTACCGATCACCAAGAAGAAAATAAAACAGTTTTTTCATCTACAACCCTCCGTCATCGATGTTGAAGGTCAAAAATTTCCTAATCCCACTCTTTCACCGAATCCCTCATCTGACAATCTGTTGGAGTTTATGCGCTTTCTGTTGCCCCTATGTAGAATGTTCTGGTCTCCATACTAAACAAAAGCTTAACTTGTAAGCTTGGTTCTCTAGATCAAGCGAGTACCAACATCCTGACCATGATGTATGGGATGTTTTTCAACAGACTTCTGGACTACGCAAGTTTAATATTCCAAGAGATGTATGCAGCGGTCAATCTGAAGGTCATTCACCAGTAAAACGGCAATGGTCATCCAGCCCTAATGTTCCCTCGATTTCTGGCTCTGTTCATCTATCCAACGATCTCTCGTTTGATAGTTCCATCGGTTCAACCATTTTGCAAAATCTCCATGATGAACTCTCATAAACCCACCATCGACAATAACGGCTATCCCACTCAGAGGGAACCTCTCCTATTCTAATCTCTTATAGAAGCTCTCTGGTATTCTCAGAACAGAGGATACCTATCCTAGAGCATTTAGAAGCCAGACTAGTTGGTGAGGGGTTAAATGAGCATGAGAATGAAAATAATTCGAGTGAACACCGAGCGTTTCTAACCATGCTGAGAGACTTTTAAGAGAAAGTGAAGAAGATGTCCATGGAGACACATATGAGCGATTCTCGCCGAGTCCAACCAAAGCAACCACACCTGCAGGGGTACATGCCAACACATCTACACCCATTGAACAAGGACAACTCAGTCTAAACCACCCTGAACCTAACCGATCAGAGGTTATTTTAAATACCTCTGCATCAAGCACAACTGGGGAAACCACATCATCTTCATCATTCTCTCAAAAGGATGATCATGAAAATATAAGAGATCCGTCGCCACAGAACTCGCCACCTCCCACACAAAACGTTGAAGTCTTTGTGACCAACGAATTAATAGGAAATGATGAAGGTTCGTCCTTACCTTCTCCTAGAGTAGAAGCTGATGAAATCCTATCAGAGGGGTTACAACAAGAGGGTGCACCACTTACTGGAGTTTTCAGACTCTACCAAGGTAAGCACGTTGTATTCAACTCCTCATCCTCTAATGATGAGGAACAAGTTGAAACAACTAGAACATTCGAAGAGGTATCTCTTAATAAGATCCCTCAACGTCCAAGCAGGCGTGAACGAGGGCCTCTATGACTGCGAGAGACAAGGGGCTTCATGTGTTGCAGATGCACCGGTTACCACTCAAGAATTTTTCACAAATGCAGCGTTCAAGGCATCTGTTGATCAAATTGAGGGATCAATAGTGGATCTAAAATAAACCATTCAAACAGCCGAGTCAAATCTTCGATCAGAGATCACAACCGAGAACTTCTTGATATGAAAGGTTCAAGCCACTAAAAAGGAACATACTCTAGCTCTGGATGAAATTAAGCAGCTGATAACGGACACAACAGAAGCACAACAGAACCTTGCCGCTGACCACTTCAACAGATTGGATACTGGAATCCAAGCTAATGCAGAAGCCATATTCCATATTCTAGATGATATCCCTCCAACAAAAGTTACCATCTCTGCCTCGTGTCCAAAATCAACACCACCTTCTCTTCTGAATTAGCCTAAAAGGTATCAACTCTGGATACCTCTGTATCCAAATTAACTTCCATTGTAAGTTCAATCTATGCAGATTTTGAATCGAAGAAAAAGGCTAAAGAAGCTAGGGACTGCAAGAAGGAGGAACTAAAGAGGAAAACGTCTGAAGATCAGGACCCTGATTCTCAAAAGGGGAGAATATTGCCAAAATGATAAAAATTGAGAAATTTGAAGCTTCTCAAAGTGCCCAAGCCACAACAACCAAAGAACAAGCCTCTGCTCCGCCAAAAACTTCAACCAAACAAGCTACTAATCCTACACCCCTGCCAGTTAGTTATGGTACGCTTCCCAGAGTTCTATGTATAGCCAAGTTTATACTCGAACTTGAACAGAACAATAGAAAGGCAGAAGCTCATGCACAAAAACCCAGCCACCAAACTAAAGCTCAAACGACAAAGCCCACATCTACCAGCGCAAGACCCAAAGATTCTCCTTCACTCTCTGTCAATCTTTCTAAAGCATAACCTTCAACAAATCCCAAAGGTTAGAGCTCAAGCTCAAAAGGGATCTAGGTTCCAACAGCACCGCTCCCCTCCGCTTCCACAACTGAACCACTTCCCCGAAATGATATGTCCCCATCCGAGACAAAGAATGAGATACTAGTCGAAGATATCATCCCCACCCTTATTCCAATTCAACCAGATCCACTCTCGGAAAGCAATCCCGATCCAGTCGCAAGATCCTCAATGGAATCCTCTCCCCCACACCATTATCCAATCATAAAGGATGTTACAAGTTCAACACACCCCTCTGAAGTGGCTCCGGCTCTTGAATCAGGTCAAGATCTACCTCTTGGCATATATGTGGACGACAATCCCGAGCAACCCCAACGACCGCTTCCCCACTCGAACAAGTGGACTCTTCATCATCCCATTAATCAAACTATTGGAGATCCTTCCAAACCCGTCACAACAAGATCCTCCTCCGTAAACAATTGCTTGTTCTCTTCATTCCCTAAGCAAAATTGAGCCCACTACTGTTGCGGAAGCCATGTCTGATCCAGATTGGATAACGGCCATGCAAGAAGAGCTCAATCTGTTTGAAAGTCTTAAGGTTTGGCGGCTCGTTCCCTGTACACACAAAAAAAACCATCATTGGTACCAAATGGAGCTTCAAGAACAAATGAGACGAAGATGGGGTAGTCATACGCAATAAAGCCTGGCTTGTCGCCAAAGGATGCCGTCAACAAGAAGGCATCGACTACGATGAGAGGTTTCCTCCCATTCCATGGATCGCAGCCATTTCGCATGTTCCTAGCATATACGGCTCACAAGAACTTAGTTGTCTTCCAAATGGATGTCAAGACTGCTTTCCTGAATGGTGTCTTAAAAGAAGAAGTCTACGTCTCCCAGCCTGAAGGATTCATCAACGATGAAAAACCCAACCACGTCTATATTCTCGACAAGGCCCTCTATGGACTCAAGCAAGCCTCACGTGCATGGTATGACAGTCTCACTGACTACTTACTTAAAAACGATTTCTCAAAAGGTAAAATAGATCCCACACTTTTCATTAAAAAGGAGAAAAATGATATTTGTCTTATTCAAGTCTATGTAAACGACATTATCTTTGGTTCAACTAACCCACAATACTTTAAGAACTTCTCAAATCTCATTACTGCTAAATTTAATGTGAGTATGATCGGAGTGATGAACTTTTTTCCTCGGCCTTCAAGTTAAACAACTTTTGACGCTTCAACCAATCGAAATATATCTCGGATATGTTAAAGAAATTTAATATGATGAACTGTACTTCGATTGGAACTTCTATGTCTCCCGGTTCTAAGCTACACACTGATCCGTCCGGAAAAGCGGTAGATCCTAAGAACTAAAGAGGCATTGCTTAGATAAGCCCATAGGGCTTGTGCCAGTGTGAAGAGAAGGAACATATTGTGTTCTTGTAGGCTCTAAATTAGTTGGACTACCAGACTCAATGTGTTCAGAACTGTGAACGGAGGACATATATCCTTCCTTTTCAATATTAAGGTCCTCCGAACGGGGACTTAATGGTTTATGAGTTGCTTGCCCAAAATGTGTTGATGAAATATCCTTCTTTTGAGAGATGGATGAGTGGACATGGGGGTTATCAAGGGTTCTCATGGGCTCACTAACTTTTCAATATTATCCACTAAAGAGTGTGAAATAACAGATTGTGTGGTGCCCGGCTAGTAGTGGTTAGGTCACATATTTCTTGACCTTTTATCTGTGATCTCCCCTCATCAGTTCTATTTCTCACCCTTCTACCCTGTCTCTCATTTGCATTTTTTCACTTTGCTCTCTAAGGTTCTTCACCCCTTTGAACAACATCCCCACTCTCCCTAAGTTGTAATCTAGACCCTTCACCTCGCACTTGTCTGGGGTTTGAATCTTGGGTAGGGTGTACAGATTTTGGTAGTCCCATAGATTCACAGTACTCAATCAGAATCTTATAAGCCCTGAGCTCTTCCGGAGTTGACAATGCATTTGGAACTGAGATAGTGATGAAGTTGGTGGCCTTAGATTATCCATAGTAAACAATGGAACCTTTGGTGCATCTTCCAATGGTGGAATTCTATTTTTAGTATCTAAATCCCCTTTGACAAATATCTGGAAGAACCTTTGAAATGGAAAGTAATTGGCCTTTTTGTTTGAAGTGACTGCTAACCTTAGTTCATCAAATAACAAGGATGCATAATCATAATGCATGTTGAAAGGAATGCCATGGAAAATAGTTCTGATACTGGACGAAGCCTGATCTAAACTAGAAGTTTTGCTTGATAAGCATGTGTTGATAATTGAAAATAGAGTATACAAGATTGGAGGAAGACACTTTCTTCTGAATGAGCTTAAGGTTGTAACGTTTTCGGAATACCCCAATTTCATGAAATAAGCAATCATTAGAGAAGAGTTTGGTATCTTATCAAATCTGGATTTGCCCACCTTATCTGATTATTGAGGGAGTTCCAGAATTCTTCTCAGATGATCAGTCTTCACACAAAACTGATATCCACCAACAAAGAATGTAATCACCTCATGTTCTTCTTCATAATCAATGAAATACCACCATTGTTGTAAGTAAGTTTCTGGGAAAATCATACATTTGGTAACATCTTTCTTAGAGGATGTTTCTTCAGAATTTCTATCAAATTTTGTTGATCCTCTTTGAAATCTTCAGATTTCAAATTTAGAAAATAGTTATTCTTTTTTGTATCCATTAACTTTTTAGAGGGAACAACGAGTTTACTTTGAACGGGCATGTTGCACTAGAAACTTTAGCAGTTTTTGTTTGTCTAGTAGTTTGAGCATCACTAACATCACCTTGAGATTCATTTTCAGCAGCTATGGATTAAAAAGCAACTTCAATAGGTTTGTTTTGATTTTCCCCAATTTCAGTAGCGGCATGTGAACTAGGGTTAGGGTTAGGGTTTGTAATCGAAATTTCAGCATTTTGAATCATTTGGTTTGTGGCAGTGTCATCAAGATTAGGATCATTGGGTAAAGGAACCTCGATTGATCCAACTATCACATTATGTTGAACAAGATTGAAAGAACTTTCGTTCGAGGATTGATCATCACTTCTACTGAAGTAAGATTTTCTAGTCTAAATAGGTTGATTGATTTGAGAAGTTGACATGATCAATATAGAGTTTAGATGAACAATTTTTTTTTTGATATCAGTAAGTTCAAAAATTTGAGTTTGGAGGGAAGAATTGTAGAAGATTTTTGAAAAGAAAATCGATAAGAAGTATTTATCGAGTCGGAATCAAACGACTGGTCTACGTGGTCTACATGTCAGAAACAGTAATTAAAAAGTAATTACGTTTAGTAGGTAATCATGGATTAGCAAACGAGCAAGTTACCACCGAAACATTTTTACGGCGTGGTAATGACAAGGAAATGAAAATAGAACATGTGGCACGAGACACTAAGCATATGACTTAGTCAGTCGAGAAAACTCTTCAGAAGATAGGTCTCAGATGTGCTGACGTGTCATTCACAAGTTCTTAGAATTCTTGTTCAGAAGTTTTGAGAACGTCTGTTCAGAAGTTCTGAGAACATCTGTTCAGAAGTTTTGAGAACATCTGTTTAGAAGTTCTGAGAATTCCTGTTCAGAAGTTCTGAAAATATATGAGTTCAGAAAACAATTAAAATACTAACTTCTGAATTCAGAAAATGTTCTATATCATTCAGAAGTTGTTTAAACAATAAAAATTAATCGCACAATAGAAGTTTGTCCATATTCCTAAGTGATTTGGCTCAGAAATGATAACAGTTAGAAAAAGAAACATTAGTATCATCAAAGAATTGTTATCAGAATAGAAAATCACTCCCCTTCGAATCATGCAAAAAACAAAAATAAAGAGAGATAAAAAAACTACCCCTTGAAAAATGCATTATAGAAATGTTGAAAAAATAAACGAAGCTAATACTAATACTTCAGAGTTAGAAAGAATCTGAGTAAAATATAGGCAGAAATAATGAAATACTTCTCCGAATTGTTATTAAGTTCTGCAAAAAAATACAGGTTCAGAGGTCTGAGCCTCAAATCACCATATTTTTTAATGAAATCAATGGCATTTGAAAGGTAACTCATTATATTAACTTCTAGAAGAAAAAAACAAGTAATTTGGATGAGTATTCAAAGACTTATGGTCGTTCAAAGTAGGATTTGCCTACTGTTGAACTTTCAGATGCACATGCATCTTGATATGAGCATTTGGGGGGGTCAAAACTCAATGTTTTTGAGTAAGACCACTTGGATTAGAAACCCAACTCACTAAATAAACTTGTAGAAAGAAGATTCATGATTTTTGAGCATATTATTTGCAAGAAATGGACGATTTATGCACATGCATAGAATCTGTCAGCACCAAAAGTCTCCATTGTTATTCAAAAACACATAAAATCATGATTTTTACCCATTTTCTTGAGTTTTATTGTTTGGGTCATAGATTACCACCATTATATGAACATTTTTACATGTTTTTGGTGTGAAATCTCTCCATAAACTCAGAAAATTCAAAGGTTTAGAAGAAAAATGCTTATAATGCAAGAAAAGTGGGTTTTTCACCCAAAAATGATAAGAAAATGAAGAAGATGAAGTTTTGTACTTACTTGGATGATTGTCTGTTGAATATCTGCAATATTCTTGCACTTAGATGAGTTTTTGATGAAAGAAATGGCTGGAGTTTTTGGAGAGAAAGAGAGGAAGAAGAGAGAAATGATTATGGCTTTTTAGTTTTAGAGAGAGAGAGAGAGATTTGAGTTTTGAATGTTGCAAATGAGGGGAAATACAAAGAAAATAAGTTTTATATGTGGATCAGAGGGGGGGGGGGAGTGGCCATGGTGATGGGCCCCACCCAAAAACCCAAAAGTATTTCCTTAAAAACTTTATTTTATGCCCAAAATGTGAGATTTGAAGTCCAATTTCTCAATTTTGGCATTTTTCTCAACTTTGTTTGCCCATTTTGGTTAGTTTCTAATAAAACTAAAAGTTTTATAATAAAAATACTAAAACTATATATTTTATATAAATTGGGTATAAATTAGAGCATTTGGCACTGTATTGGACGTTTCAGACAGTAACGGGTCGGAACCGCACATTTTAAGCGACTATCGGAAATGCTTGGGATTTTTCGGCCATTCTAAACCAACTAACTCCTATTCTTAAAATTAAACTATATAATCACTAAAAAGCTTAATAGAACCTAAGCTGAAAGCTCGAATTTTGACAGTTGTCACACATTGTTCATCGACAAGAAATTCCAAGTTCGAGTTAATAGAAATTGTTCAAAATTCCTCAATTTCTTTCAAAATCTTCAGACTGTTTTGTTCAAAAATGGCAAATCCAAGCCTACACGCCATGTACTGTTTCGGTTCTCTCACAAAACCACCCACTCTATCAAAGGATGAATATCCGCAATGGAAAAGTGAACAAGCTAGCCTATCACTGGTGGACACGTCAGCTGTACTAGTAACAGAATCGGTTACGCATAAAGAACATGACATGCCACGTCATTGAAGCACGTGTAGTCCACAAAGTAAAATCCATAAGATGCCCAATCTTCTAGATTGATGTTGATAGGGATATCATATGTGACAACTGTCAAAATTCAAGCTTTCAGGTTAGCTTCTATTAAGTTTAGTAGTGTTTATATAGTTTAATTTTAAGAATAGGATTTAGTTGGTTTAGAATGGCCGAAAAATCCCTAGCAATTCCGGTAGTTGCTTAAAATGTCCGGTTCCGACCCGTAACTGTCTGAAACGTCCAATATAGTGCCAAATGCTCTAATTTATACCGAATTATTATAAAATATGAACTTTTAAAGTTTCAAAAATAAAACTTTTTATTTTTAATTGAATTTAACCATTTTGGACTCATACTTGAAGGAAAAAGGCCAAAAATTGATAAATGAACTTTTAATTTTATCATTTTGGGCTTAAGATGAGTTTTTTTTTTTTAAATTTGGTTTGGGTAGGGCCCACACCATGCCCCCCCCCCCTTAAAATCCACATATAAAAACCAAATTTTCTTCATTTTGCTCATTTTCAAATTCAAAATTCAAATCTCTCTCTCTCTCTAGAAACAAAGGGACTTATTTACTTCTCTCTTCTCCCTCTCTTTCTTGTCTTTCTCTCAAAAGAGTTCCAGCCACATTTTCCATCTAAAATCCACCTAAGAGCAAGTATTTTTGAAGACAATCAACACATATCATCATCCAAGTAAGTACAAACATCATTTCATTCTTTTTCTTACCATTTTTTGGGTGAAAACCCCATTATTTCTTGTATTTTGAACTTTCTTCTTCTTAACCTCCACCATTTCTGAGTTTATGGAGAGATTACACACTAAAAACATGTAAAAATGTTCATATAATGGTGTTAATCTATGACCCAAACAATAAAACTCAAGAAAATGGGTAAAAATCATGATTTTATGTGTTTTTGAACAACAATGGAGATTTTTGGTGCCGACAGATTCATTGCATGTACATAAATCGTCCATTTTCTTCAAATAATATGTTCAAATATCATGAATCTTCTTTCTACAAGTTTATTTAATGAGTTGGGGTTCTAATCCAAATAGTCTCACTCAAAAACATTGAGTTTTGACCCCCCAAATGCTCATAATAAGATGCATGTGCATCTGGAAGTTCAACAGTAGGTAAACCCTACTTTGAACGACCATAACTCTTTGAATATTCTTCCAAATCACTTGATTCTTCTTCTGGAAGTTAATTTAATGTGTTACCTTTCATATGCCACTGATTTCATTCAAAAATATGGTGATGTGAGGTTCCAACTAATTGAAACAAAATGAGTGTGCAAACTATCAACCAATGACTGATTTGTGCATGCATGTTCAAATGGCCATATGTCTTTCAAAACTCAATGAAAAAGGATGATTTTGCTTTTGAGGGTTATTTTTATGAGTTATATTCAGTTTGCAAGTGAAATCACTTAAAAAGATGGAGTTTTGACCCTCCAAACACCTAAAATACTTTAGGTGTGTAATCTGTGAAACCACCAGCAGCTAAACTCTACTTTGTGTGTTAGTATCTCCTTTGTTATGTGTCTTTAATGCATGATTCTTCTTCTAAAACTTTATTTATGCGTTAGGATTCATATGAATCCAGTTTCATACAAAAATATGAAGTTTTGAGGCATTAACCAATTTATTAAAGTTAAGTGTGCAATCTGTCAGCTAATGACAGAATTGTGCATGCAACTTTGTGGTGCCATATCTCTTTCATAACTTATTCAAAATTAGTGATTTTTATCTCAAAGGTTTCCTTTATGAGTCATGATTCCAATACAACTGGAAATTCTAGAAAAAACTAAGTAGAACTCCTCAAATGAGTGATTTACTAACATGGTGTAACCTGTCATGCCAGTTGTGACCCTTTGCATTGGATAAATTATTTGGATCATTTTTACATGTCCAAAATGCATCAAATTTGGTCACAATCACCAAAACCCAGTACTCTATCACATATAAAAATATGGGAAGCTATGTCATTTTGGAACTATCTATATTTTGATCATTTTGAGTACTATAAGTTTCTGTCCAGAAGTGAAATTCTGGAATTTCTTGATTTTAACAATTATTGATCATTTGATGGTTTATAACACAATTTACGGTATAAATTACTATATTAACGAGCATAGGTGCCTTATGTATAATTGAACTATAGACAATCAAGTTGGATGCATGTGGACATTTATAAGCTAAAGATTTACTCACCTCCATAAGTAGTTTTAGACCCATAAGTGATGGTTTTGAGCATTTTCTCTTTGTTAGGGAATCGTTAGGCCTTTGGGTGGGATCGGATCGTGTTTCGGAGTAGCGGAGCTTCGCACAAAGGTGAGTATTCACGGCCCCTCTTTTTAGATGTTTATACGTTTGGGGTGTTAAGCATGTTGTTTTAATGAAAATTGAATTGATTTATATTGATTTAATGAAAAGTATATAAATCATTGTGATGAGCAACTTTTTATTACACAAAATGATATGTTGAGTTATGTAAAGTCCCCGTGGTACACTAGTATTTAACTCTAAATGAGCCGATGATATTTGTGGATAGCGCTATTTGGTTGACATACCCACCTAACTGGCAAGTAGGGGTGCACTTTATCAATTAAGAATGCTCTACACATGTGGACTTTAGGTCCACCGCTGAGGTAGTTCATGGGGCGTAGAATGTCGAGTAGGCTTAGTTGTGGCTCAATATTTATATATCATGTGTATTGGTAAATTTGTAATTTTGCTCATGAAGTTTTAAAAATTTAAAGTTGATGCGGACTTTTGCTTAGCTATTTCTATACATTGCATATAAAATGTTTTATGCATATGAAAAACCTATGAACTCACCAACTCTTTGTAGTTGACACTTTGTTTTAACATGCTTTAAAGGAAGATAAGCAGGTAACCGATCCAGCTTAGTTTATTTTTGTGGAACACCAATCAAGATTTTATATGTATCTTTTTAGTTTGATGTAATTTGTTGTTAAAACAAAGTTGTCGAATTATAAACTTTTAAACTGTAAACGTTGATGTTTTATTTATAAATGTATGGTTGGTGTTTATATTCCTACTGCTGTGAACTTGAACTGTCTTACCTCGTGTTTCCGCTTTAGAGGGGTGTGACATCATAATAGCTTCAAAAGGCACTGGGTTCTGAAGATATAAAGATCTGAAGAATGAAGATTCAGAACTCAGAAGACAAGACAAAAGCCTAAGGCATAACTTCTGAAGTGTCAACTTCAGAAGTTCTGAAGATATTCTGAAGAGGTTCTGAAGATATTCTGAAGAGACTTCCGAAGAAGATCTGAAGGAGTTCAGAAGCTGTTCTGAACTTGTCTGTCATAAATGTACTGTTACTTTAGTCTTTCTATTACTTGTATAAATAGATTGTTTTTTAGATTGTTATAACTAACGTTTCTCATAAGCCTTGTAAAGACATATTTTGTAATACTGTTCATCCTATCAATACATATGTCATTTGGCTATCATATTACTCTTCAAATCTTTCCATATATTGATATCTTGATTGTTTGGGTCCTAACAATTGGTATCAGAGCCAATTCATCTGTTCTTGAAATATTTGTGAAAGAATCTGTCAGATCTTACAGTTCTTGGTGTTATTGATCTACATATTTCAAATTCAACTCAGGTGAATTCTCGATCTTCTAACAATCAAAGATGTCTAATGAAATAGTCTCAATCGGATCTGAAACGAAACCACCAACTCTCTTCTTGGGAGAATATCATCAATGGAGAATCAGGATGATTCAATTCTTGGATAACATAGATGAAGCCTTAATGCAATCAATCACAAATGGCCCATTAGAGGTAATTGTTGAGATTCCAGCTGTCCCCAGAACTGAATCCACTCCTGAAATCCCTGCATCAAGAATTAAAAAGAGTCCTGAAATGTATAATCCAGCAGAAAAGGCTCAAATGAAAGTTGATAGAAGAGTGTTGACTTTACTCACCATGGCAATTCCTAATGAAATATTCAATAGGGTTGATAGTTTAACTTCAGCCAAAGCCATGTGGGATGAAGTAGAAGCTCAGATGCAAGGAAGCACAAAGGCTCAAGCACAGAGATTAAATATTTGTGTAGGAACATATGAAAATTTTAGATACAAAGAAAATGAATCTATCACTGATACATATCATAGATTCAACAACATTCTGAATGTTCTAAGAAGAAATGGTGTTCAGAAATCAAATTCTGAGATAAATAACAAATTCCTGAACAATCTGGGAAATGAATGGTCAAGTTTTTCAGATAATATGGTAACTAGGAACTTGTCCAGAAAGACTGTTCATGATGTCTATGGCATCTTATTCCAACAAGAGGACAAGATCAAAGTTAGGCAACATGAACAAAAGAAGGCAAATGAAACAGTTGCCCTTCTGAGCAAGAACTACAATAATTCTTTGACCATGGCTGCTAAGAAAGTTTGTGAGATTCCAGAGACAACTGTTTGTGAATAAAGGAGAGGAGAGCTTCATATGTTGGATTTTGGTCTAGGTCAGGGTTTGGCACAGTTCCACCATTAACTTCAATTGTAGGAGTCGGTAAGTGAAAATACCTAGCGATCTTCTTCTTAGTAATGGGTATTTCCACGGAAACCTCAGGTTCATTAGGATGACTGAAATTTCCACGCAGTGTGTCATCATCTGCAATGTACATAGACTGCCATACCTCTTGGACATACAGCTCAGGAACATTTGGATTGGCCAAAGTTAGGGCACGGTTTAGTTGATGTTGTTGAAGAAATTCAACCAGGATTCTGAAGTCGAGAAGATATGTATTGGAATCGAGGAGAACCTGTACATTGTTTGCCTTCAAAGGCAGTTTGACAATTGGAGCACTATCCGCCATGGAGTCAACAAGACGACCTTTGTCATCATTTGGATTTGTAAGACAATGTCTAGAAGCCATTGATGGATGATTAGAAATGCTTGAGAGAATTTGAAAGCAGGATAGCAAGCACTGTAGATTTTGCGAGGAAGAAGATAAAGTACTATATTTGTGGTTTATATATGAGAGAGAATTTGGGGGTAATGTGGAATGAGAAGGGGTTTTTTGAATTTGGGGAAAAGGAAAAATGATTCAGTTATGCTGATGTAATCACGCAGGCGTGTAGTCATGCAGTCACACGATAAAAGACACGTGTAAAGCAGAAAATCATGTAAATGATGATTTAGCATAGGTTTGATGAGTCACTGAAAGGTTTATCTAAGTTAAACCGTTTGATTATCCCCAAAAAAAAAATTTCAAAGAATTTAATAAGAAAAAAATAGTATACAATCAAAAAAAATAATCATTTTAATTGATTAAACCAATTTTTTAGATTAAATCTTTTTAATGAATTTAAAATCAGACATTTGGAGAAATAAAACAGTTTTGATCCAAATGAAAGTTTAATATTTATTGACAGATGTTTCCTAAGAAATTAAGAAATAATAAGAAAATTTTAAAGTAACCTTGAAGGCAAGAGTTAATTAAAATAGACTTATTTATATTTAAAATTTTCAGAAGAAAAATAAGTCAACAAACAATGGAAAAAGAATTTGACCCAAAACAAAATGTCAAAAGAACAATTTTTCAAACAAAAATTAAGTTAAATCTGAAAATTCTGAATAACCTTGACGGCAAGAGTTAGTCAGAAGAAGCAGATTTAAAACAGATTTTGAAAGAAAAAGTGTTCAGAAGACAACGAACAGTAGTTAGACTTAGTTTTTCTCCCCCTGGAAACAAGCTCGGAGCTCCCCCTCAGAAGTTGTATCATTCTCCCCCTTTGCTTTTCAAGAGATGCTTCCTTTCTGTTGTCACTTGGATATAAAGGAATAAAAAGCTCAAGAAACAAAGATGGTCAGAGACTTCTGAATGCTTCTGAATAAAACCATCAGAAGCGATCAGAGGTCTCTGATCAGCTCTGAGATAATAAAAAATAAGATTTACATGTTTACCATCCCCAACTTGCTGATTAAAAAATTAAAACAATTCTCATCTAGAGCGTTTGTAAAAATATCAGCCAGTTGGTAATCAGTAGAGACAAAATACATTTCTATTGTCCCCATCTCTACGTGATCTTTGATAAAATGATACCTGACATCAATATGCTTTGTTTTGGAGTGCTGAACTGGATTCTCAGTAATGGCAATGACACTCTCTGAATCACACAGGATGGGAATCTTATCGTATATCAGTCCATAGTGTCTGAGTTGAGTCTTCATCCAAATAACTTGTGAACGGCAACTAGCAGCAGCAACATATTCAGCATCTGCAGTAGATGTTGAGACACAATTTTGTTTCTTGGATGTCCATCTGATAAGTCTATTTCCCAAAAGTTGACAGCTACCAGAGGTACTTTTTCTGTCTAGCTTACATTCTGCATGATCAAAATCTGTATATGCCATTAAATCAAACCCAGAATTTTTAGGATACCAGAGACCCAATAAAGGAGTTCCCTTTAAGTATCTAAAGATTCTTTTGAATTTGCTTGATATCGAGCACAAAGATAGGTGGCAAACATAATATCAGGCCTACTAGCAGTTAAATACAGAAGAGAACCTATCATACCTCTGTAGCCCGTGACATCTACTGATTTCCCAGAAGAACCAGGACCTAGCTTCATACTAGGAGAGATAGGTGTTTTCATAGGTGGTGAATTTTGAAATTGAAATTTCGTTAGCATGTCAGAAACATATTTGGCTTGATTAATAAAGATACCATCGGTATTTTGTTTAACCTGGAGTTTGAGAAAGAAGGTTAGTTCTCCCATCATACTCATTTCAAATTCCTTTTCCATCAATGCAGAAAACAAATCTACTTCAGTTTGATGAGTAGAGCCAAATATTATGTCATCCACATAAATTTGAACAATAGTTAACATACCTTTGCCTCTTTTGATGAACAGTGTGGTATCAATCTTATCTTACTCATAACCTTTGCTTATCAGAAATTTGGATAATCGTTCATACCAGGCTCTAGGAGCTTGCTTTAAACCATATAAAGCTTTGTCAAGAAGAAAGACATATTCTGGATGTCTTGCATCTTTAAAGCCAGCAGGTTGTTCAACGTACACCTCTTCTTTGAGATAACCATTCAGAAATGCACATTTAACATCTATTTGATATACCTTAAAGTGTTTGTATGCAGAGAAATCCATAAATAGTCTTATGGCTTCAAGTCTTGCAACAGGAGCAAATGTTTCGTCATAGTCAATGCCTCTTCTTGACACTATCCCTTAGCCACCAGACGAGCCTTATTTCTGATCACAATTCCGTCTTCATCCTTCTTATTTCTGAATACCCACTTAGTACCAATAGCAACTTTTCCTTTTGGTAGAGGTACTAAGTTCCGCACCTTGTTACGTTCAAATTGAAATAATTCTTCTTGCATAGCTTCTACTCAACTTGGTTCTATCAAGGCTTCATCAACATGTTTAGGTTCGATCATGCTAAGAAAGTTGACATAGAATGCTTCATTAGCAGTAGCTGATCTTGTCTTAATACCCTCAGATGGACTACCAATGATGAGATCTGGAGTGTGTGATTTAGTCCATCTTGTCATCCTTGTCTGTGGTACGTGTTGAGCCAGAACTTCTGTTTCTGTTTCAAAAGATTGAATAACCTCATCTGGAATTGTTGACTCTGAATCATTAGTGCCTGAAATCTCCCCCTCAGATGAAGATACAGAAGTAGCTGCAGATGAAGATACAGGAGTAACTTCTGGACTGGCATGTGATGAGATTGGAGCAAAGATGACAGGGGAACTTGCTGCAGAGACAGTAGGACCAGATAGGGTTATTCCAGAGGTGTGAAGAACTTCAGGAATACTTAAGGATGGGGTACGAGGTATTTGTTCTGAAAATATTTCTTCGCCTAGAAAATCTTGAAAAATGGCATCGATATCGGATTCTCTGGGTCCTGAAAGATAATCAGAAGTCACTGTATTAAGTTTAAGTTCTGCAGTAGAGTACTCAGAAGTTAGTTGGGTCTGATCATCAAAATCAATGTTAATTCTTTCCATAACAGTCATAGTACGTAAGTTAAAAACTCGATAGGCCCTAGAGTTTAACGAATATCCTAAGAATTTAGCTTCATCTGACTTTGGATCAAATTTACCAAGTTTGTCTCTTGTCATTTAAGATAAATCACCTGCAACCAAAAATATGAAAAAATTTGACAAAGGGTTTTCGTTTGTTGATAAGCTCATAAGAGGTTTTGAGATGCCTCTTGACAATTATGGAACGATTTTGAGTGAAACAAGCAGTGGCTACGGCTTCTGCCCAGAAATGAATGGGAAGACCAGAAGCTGCAAGCATTGTTCTTGCTGCTTCTACTAAGGTGCGATTGCGACATTCAACTACACCATTCTGTTGAGGAGTGCGTATAGCAGAGAAATTTTGTGTGATTCTTGAATTCAGTACCGTTGTCGCTTCTGAACTGTTGAAGCTTCTGATGTAGAAGAACTTGGATTCTGGTCATCATATTCTGTAAAAACGATAGGCACCTCTGACTTTTGTCTTACAAATGCAAGCCAAGTATACTTGGAAAATTCATCAATAAGTACCAGAATATACTTTTTACTAGAGAAACTCTGAATTGCAATGGGACCACAAAGATCAACATGTAATAATTGCAAAGGTCGAGTACAAGAATGATCACTCTTTGTTTTATGAGAAGCCCGTTTAATTTTGCCCATTTCACATCCAGGACAGAGATGATCTTTTTGAAAGTGAACTTCTGGAAGACCAGAAACCAACTTTTGTTTTCAGAAGAAACACCTCTTAATACTGGTGAACCAGAAATAATCTCTGAAACAGAAGAAATGAATAAAATTTCAAATATTTGTAAATCTTCTGAAACAAATATTTTTTTTGAAGAAAAATCAGAAGTAATTGTTAAGTCTGAAATTGTTTCTGAAGTTACTTCTGTAATAACTTCTGAATTCAATTATGAAGTCATTTCAGAAGATACTTCTGATAATAAATCAGAACATGAAGAAAAATATGATGAATTCTCAGATATTGAATCTTTAGAAGATGTTGATGAGAATCCCAATATATTTTTTGATAATTCTGATAATGAGTCTACAACAATAAAAAATTCAAATATTTTTGCAAAAAGTATGACTCAAATTAAATTTTCAGATCTAATAAATGCTTCTGATTCAGAAGATGATGATGATCATATGGTGCAAGTCATTGATAAAAATGGCTATTTGGTTTATAAACTCAATCATGTATGACTGAAGGAGAAAAATTAAAATTTGAAGTTTCAAAGATACCTTCAGAAATGTTTGGTACTGTATTTTTAAAACCAGAATATCAGAATTCAGATTTTTCTCCTTCTAATACAAACAATTCATTGATTACTACCCCAACATCAGTAACATCTTCTGACTTTAACAATAGAGTTAAAAATTTTGAACAAGGACAATCTTCAAATTCTCTCTCTAAAGTTAAGAAAGTTAACTCAAATTCTGAGGATAAACCTAGAGAAAACAAAAGAATTTCTTATACTAATCCTCATTTCTTATCTTTTATAGAGCTATCCACTTTAGTATGGAGAAAGAAAGATGAAAGACTGTCAAAGAATGACAAATTAGATAGTTTTCATTTTCAAAAAGGAATGATGTACCTAAATCAAAAATAGTGAATAAAAGAATTCCTGTTAAAAAATCAAATGTTGTTGATTCTTATATGTCTACTGTTTTTGTAAATTCTTTAAAGAATCATATTCACTGTATTACTTGTGGTCATCATAATTTCAATCTTAACTCCAAAAGAAACAAATTTTTTTTTATGAAATCTATTCAGAAATGTTCAGCTATATTGACAAATTCAATTCAAAGACAAAAAAAAAAGTCTGAACAAACTTCTGAATTAAAAAATTCTGAAGAAAAAGTTCAGAAATTCAAATTTTATTACTAATCTCAAAGGACCCATTCTGAAATGGGTACCTAAAACTCAGTAATCTCTTTTGCAGATATGTCATGTGTGGGTCTTAGATACTGGATGTTCAAGACACATGACACCTTTCAAAAAACTACTAACTGATTATCATGAAAGATATGGAGGAACAGTTAGTTTTGGAAACAATGCAAAGGGATATGTAAAAGGATATGGCACTTTCATTAAAGGAGATGTAAAAGTAATGAGAGTTTTTTATGTTGAGGGATTAAGACATAATCTTTTCAGTATTAGTCAATTCTGTGACAAATACTGGAAGGTTAATTTTGACATAGATTACTGTCATGTTCTGAGTACATCAAACAAAAATGAATTAACTGCTTATAGATATGGAGATATCTACACAGCAACATTCACTGCAAAAGGTCAACTTCAAGGTGTATGTTATATGTTCAACAATGAGAAATGATAGTCGGCTTTGGCACAGAAGAATGTCACATCTGAACTTCAAAGCCATTTCTGAACTAGGCAAACATCAATCTGTAAGAGGACTACCAAAGATGATATTTGAAAAGAACTCTGTTTGTTCTGCTTGTGAACTAGGGAAGATCAAAAGAAGTTTTCATCCTCTGAAAATGCTATCTTCATGCAAAGCTCCACTTGAAATGCTACATATGGATTAATGTGGCCCAATGAAAACTCAAAGCATGGGGGGAAAGAAATACATTCTTGTCATAGTAGATGAATATACACGATATACATGGATTGAATTTCTGAGACTCAAGTCTGATACTTCTGAAAGACTGATACCCTTTCTGAAGAAAATTCAAGTTCTTCTTCAACTCCCAATTGAAAAGATCAAAAGTGACAATGGAACAAAATTTACCAATTCTACACTTCAGAATTTTTTGGAATCTGTTGGTATTTCACATAATTTTTCCGCTGCAAGAACTCCTCAACAAAATGGGGTAGTTGAAAGAAAGAATAGAACTTTGGTAGAGGCTGCAAGAACCATGCTTGCATATTCAGAACTTCCTCTTTCTCTTTGGGCAGATGAAATTGCTACTGCATGTTTTACTCAGAACAGAACAATTCTAAACAGAATATTTCTTAAAACCCTATATGAAATGTTAAAACAAAGAAAACCCTCTATTGATTATTTTAAAATCTTTGGTTGCAGGTGTTTTCTAAGGAATGATACTCAGCATCTTGATAAATTTGCACCAAAAGGTGTAGCTGGTATTTTTGTTGGCTAATCCCAAAGATCCAAAGCTTATAGAGTACTCATTAAAGGAACTCAAAGGATCATTGAGACTACAAATGTCAGATTTCATGAACCAACATTGACTTCTGAACAAAACAGTTCAGAACACGCACATAAACTAACTTCTGAAAGTTTGGACAATTTATGTCAAGACTTATTTGATATTTCTGTAAATGTTTCTGCAGATTATCAGAATCCTTCTCTTCTCAGAAACATAAATGATCAAGACATTTCAGAAATACAAATTTCAAGTACATCAGCACCACAAATCCCTACCTCAGATTCAGAACTTACAACTTCTGAAAATGTACATCCAACTTCTGAACAAGTTCAAGTTGTTTCTGACCCAATTCAAGTTGTTTCTGCACCGATTCAAGATATTTCTGAACATGTACATCAAAGTTCTGAACCAATTCAGAATTTTCCATTTGAGGGGGAGTCTTCAGATTTACATTCAGCTATCAATCATGATACTGAAACTCAAGCAATTATTGATGATTATGATTCTCTGAATAATGTTTCATCTGTTCAACCATTGCCAAATGTGAACAAATGGACATCCTATCATCCAGTGCATCAAATAATTGGAGATGCCTCAAAAGGTGTTCAAACAAGATCTGCAACATTAAATGAGTGTTTGTATGTAATTTTCTTAAGTAGCATGGAACCCAAAAAGCCATATGAAGCACTTCAAGATCCAGACTGGATTTTAGCCATGCAGGATGAGTTAAATCAATTTGTAAGAAACAAGGTCTGGAGATTGATACCAAAGCAAAAAGGTAAATCTGTCATTGGCACAAAATGGGTGTTCAGAAATAAAAAGGATGAAAATGGAATTGTTGTAAGAAACAAGGCAAGGCTTGTAGCTAAGGGGTATTATCAACAAGAAGGAATTGATTATGATGAAACCTTTGCCCCTGTTGCTAGATTAGAAGCTATTAGAATATTTATTGCATAGGCTGCTCACAAAACATGAAGGTATTTCAAATGGATGTCAAATGTGCATTTCTGAATGACATTTTACATGAAGAAGTGTATGTTGAATAACCAGAAGGTTTTGTAAGCAAAGAGTTTCCAGATCATATTTATATTTTGGACAAAGCCTTATGTGGACTTAAACAAGCACCAAGAGCATGGTATGACACTCTTACAACTTTTCTTCTCAATTCTAAATTCAAAAGAGGTAGTGTTGATACCACTTTATTTCTGAAAAAGGAAGGTGATGATATGATATTGATACAAATATATGTAGATGACATTATTTTTGCCTCTACTAATCCAAAGTTTTGTAGAAATTTTGAGAAAATAATGCAAACTGAATTTGAAATGAGTATGATGGGAGAGTTGACATTTTTCCTTGGTCTTCAAGTTAAACAACTTCCCACTGGTATATTCATTAATAAATCTAAGTATGTCTCAGATTTACTTAAGAAGTTTGACATGACAGATTGTTCAAGTATTCAAACACCAATGGCCACTGCAACTAAGTTACAACCTGATCTGAAGGGAAAATTTGTTGATCAGAAAAAATACAGAGGCATAATTGGATCTTTGCTTTACTTAACTGCTAGTAGACCAGATATAATGTTTGCTACATGTATTTGTGCCATATATCAAGCTAATCCTAAGGAATCACACCTTCTAGCTGCAAAAAGAATATTTAGATACCTAAAAGGTTCTCCTTCATTGGGACTTTGGTATTCTAAGGATTCTACTTTTGAACTAACAGCATTTACAGATGCAGATCATGGTGGTTGCAAATTAGACAGGAAAAGCACTTCTGGATCATGTCAGTTTTTGGGTGATAGACTGGTTAGCTGGTCTTCAAAGAAACAAAATTGTGTTTCTACTTCCACAGCAGAAGCTGAGTATGTAGCAGCTGCAATATGTTCCTCACAAGTGATCTGGATGCAAATTCAACTAAAAGACTATGGTTACACTTTCAAAAAGATTCCTTTGTATTGTGATTCAAAGAGTGCCATAGCCATCACTGCCAATCCTGTTCAGCATTCAAAAACCAAGCACATTGATGTTCGAAATCATTTTATCAAAGATCATGTGGAAAAAGGTAATATTGAAATGTTTTTTGTTCAGACATATTATCAGTTAGCTAATTTATTTACCAAAGCTCTTGATGAAAAACGTTTTAACTTCTTGGTAAGTAAATTGGGCATGATGAATATGTCTATGTAAGTATTAAGCATCAATCAAAATTAAAAGTTATATTCTGAGATTTCTTATTTCACATTCTGAATAATTTATTCTTTAGAAATTTTCTGAAGTTCTATATTCATAATGTTATTTTTTTTAACAAACTCAGTAATATAATCCTTCTTGATCTAACTTGATTGTCTTTCAATACTTTACAAAAAAAAAATCTCATTTCTTTAATATTCTCTTTTTTCTTTGAAAAATATTGCATTTTTTAAAGAAGAGAATCATAGTTGCTAATGATTCAAGGGGGAGTGATATTAATGTAATATTTTTCAACTACTCTTTCCTTCTAAACATATCTGAATTACTGATTTCAAGTCTTAGACTTCATATCTAAGAAGAATGAACAAACTTCCTTTATAGATAAAATATTTTTTCAATTGTTCAAACCTACTTCTGAACTATCAAAATGATTTATATTTTTCAGAAGTTTGTATTTATAAATGATTTTTAATGTTCTAACGAAATCCATGTTTAGTTCTGAACTAAACTTAAAGGTTCTGAAGTTCATCTAAAGTCTTTCTTTCAAAATTCTGAACTTCTTCTCAGAAGTTCGGAATTGTTTCTGAAGTTTTTGAACTTGTTCTCAGAACTTAACTTCCCGTTGATATTTCACTTAAGTGTGTGCCACGTGTTTTATTTTCATTGGATCTCTCTTAAACACGACCATTAAACGGTTCATTTATCCTAATAAATGATGATTACTACTCTAATCACATTTACTTTTTGGTCACGTGTCCTTCAGCGATTATCCAGTAATATAAATCAAATGGATTCTTCATCATCTTCATTTTTTAGCAACTTTTCTCTGAGAAATCTTTCTGTGTTTATTGATCTTCTTTCTATTAACAATCCGTGTTCTTCCAACATCATGTCTACTTCAAATGTCATGGTTTCTGCTTCCTCGAGTTTCAATGATAACAAAGGATCATCAAGTGATGGTTCATTCAAGATTGTGCCTCAAAAATTAATGGTTGGAACACTGGAAATCCCACTAAATGATGATCAAATGCTTCAAGACACAGCCACAACTGCAACTCATCAAGCTAGACCTTCAAACCCTATCATTAACCCTAACCCTAACCCGACAACTGCTAAAATTGGGGAAACACAAATTACACCAATTGATGTTGTTTCTGGATCAAATGTTGCTGAAAGTGAATCCCAGATTCATGATGAAAGTAGTGATATGTCCAAACTCTATGTCCCTGCTGAGAAATTACTAGAAATCAAAAGAAATAACTGTGCTCTGAACTTCAAATCAAAAGACTTCATTGATGATCAAGTAATGTTGATTAATATTCTGAAGAAACATCCCCTGCGCACTCTACTTTCTTGGAAATTCTCTGTTCCTGCTTCTTATCTTCAACAATTCTGGTATTATGCTGAGGTTGATGAATCTGAAGATGAAATTGTCTCCTATGTCCATGCTTACAAGGTATGCATCTCTGTAGATGATATTAGGAGCCTTCACTGTTTGTCAAAACCAGATGAGGTTCTTTGGAAAACCTGTTATGATTCAATTCCATCTTCATCAGAAATTATATCAGATTTTTTGAGTTTAGGATACTCTGAAAATCTTAGTGCTTTGAGCTCTTTTAGAAGAAAATGTTTACCTCCAATTTGGTATTGCTTATTTTCCATTCTGAATACCTGCTTATCTGGAAAAAGCTCAAGTTTGGATCAAGCTTCAGCGAATGGGAGGATTATCTTTCATGGAGTTGCCTTTAACAAACACTATGATTATGCTAATCTCATTTTTGATGAACTCAAATCTGCAATTTTGAAGAAGTCCACATTCAACTACATACCATTTCAGAGATTTTTTCAAACACTCATCAAAGGAGCAATGAAGGTTGTCTCCAAAATTCCTGTTCTAGCCCATGAGGTACATGTTCCTATCTTTACTATGGACAATTTAAGACAACCAAATGCAAAACTTTAATTTCCAAATGCACTTCCACTTCCTTCTCATTTACTTGATCTTGCAAGTACATCAACTAGGATTGGGAATGAGCATTTAGAATCTATGGGATTACCTCAACCAGTAGTCCCTTCCCCTAATTCAAACCAGAGTGGTGGTCATGCAAGAAAGTCTAGAATTCCTAGAAAGAGAGGGGAGGATGTTCATGGGGGAGAACAACCTCAACAAGTGAAGAGAAAAAAATGAATCTGAGAGACTAGGTAGAAGGGTAAGACAAAGAATTGATGAGGGGAGAACACAGGTAAAAGAAAAACAAACCTGTGAACCACCTATTACCAGCCGGGCACCCACATCTACTATTATTTCACATTCTTTGGTGGATAATATTGAAACAGCCAGTGAGCCCATGGCAACCTTGGTTAACCCCCCAAGCCACTCACCTATCTCTCAACAGAAGGGTGTTTCATCAACACAAATGGGGCAAGCAGCTTATAATCCATTAGGACCCCAATTGGAGGTTCCTTTTGTTGAAAATGAGGATATATGTCCCCCCTTCATAGTTTTGAGCACATTGAGTCTGAGTGTCCACTCAACTTTGAGCCTTCTGAACCACTAAATGTGGCATCCATTCACACTAGCACACATCTTTCAGATGTTCCTAAGCAAAGTGTTTGTCACATTGCATCAACAACTATAGATATTCCTATCTCTGGATATCAAGGATTAGTTGGAAGACCTGGTGGGGTGAACATCACAAAAGCCCCATTAACATAATCAAATGTGGTTCATGATGCCTTTGTGGCTCATACAAGCCAGCCTTCTTCTGAAGGTCTGAAAACAAGTTCATCTATTGATCTTGGCGTCTTACCCACATCTTCTGAATTCCCAGAATTCAAAGATTTATGTACTTCTGAATTTGCAAAGATTCAGAAGGATATCAAGGAATTGACGGATAAAACCAAAAAGGTGTTGGAGGATAGGTGGGAACAACATGGGGAAAGTATGGTGAACAGGCTGAATGATTTTCAAATCCAGTCTTCTAATGATTTGAATATTTTTAAACAAGCACTTTTGACAGCTTTTTCTGAAGTGGCTTCATCAGTTTCTTCTCTGAAAGATTCTCAGACTTCTTCTTCTTCGGCTCAACCGGTTTATGCAACAAAAGATGATATTTCTCAGATTCTACATCAGCTATCATCCATTCAGAATTCTCAGTCAGAGTTAAGCACAAGATTATCTGCTCTAGAATGCAGATCTCAATCAGATAATTTTAAAAGAAGTCTTGATGATCAGGATCCTGATAATAAAGAGGGGGAGAAAAGACACAGAGTATCTGAACCAGAAACTAATGTAAATGATCAAGTTCAAAATTCTGAGAAGACCTGATAGAAGATATTTTCATCTGCAGAACATGAAATGTTGGTGAAGAATCAAATAAAGTCTCAGAACCTATAGAAGATATTTTATCTGCAGAACATGAGGCACAAGAGACAAATGATCATTCTTCTGAAAAAATGATAGAAGAAGGATATGAAACAGAAAAGTTATCTCTTGATTCTGAAGGTAACTTGGGCTCAGATAACACAGATATAATTCCAGACTCTAATGAAGAAATGCTAAGGGAATACCTAGCTTTTGAAGATGTCATTGGAGAACCAAGTGATCTTTCTGATGTGATCATGTTTGAAGATGATATGATTGGTGTAAATATGGGAGAAAGCTCAGAAGAAATAAAAGCTTTAATAATTTGGAAGCCTCAACAACTTCTAAGTGAAGAGTTCAAAAGTGCTTCTGAAAGATTATGGAATATTCTGAATCAATTCTGTTGGGTGCATGTCTTTCTGAACTATCCAAGAAGTCTGGAGTGTAGACTTTTGGACAACAGATTTTCTATCTTCAGAAATTTTCTTGAACAACCAGATGAAAGAGTTGAATTGGAATTTGATTTAGCTCATATGGAAGGAGTTGAAATTGTTGATGAAATTCTAATTGCTTTCTCAGGAAAATTTGAAGTTAGGATCAGACCTTGTATTATCATCCCTAAAATAAATCTTCCAGTACTTGAAGAACCTGTATTGGATCAAGTGTTTGAAAAGGAAAATGTGTTTATTTCTGGAGAAAGCAGCCTGATATTTCCTGAAGACACTTATTGCTTCATGTACAAAAGAAGTATGAAGTTTGCAAAGTTGGAAGACTTTCTGAATGAGAATGGTCTGAAGATCATATTGTTCAAGTGAAGAACTTTATTCAGAATCATGGTGTTAGAATTTTCATGATTCAACTTTAATAAAGAAGATCAGATGCATATCAAAATCAATTCAGAATGATTTGACTATATTCAGATTTGGAGCAGAAAGAAGAGATGGTACTTTGTGTGAATTCACTCAGTTTGATGTTTACAAGCTAAGACTACAAGATAAGTAGGCAGTCTTGTCTTTTTGTGTTAACTCAGGTGAATATGAGTTAGTCTCAGAGAATAGAAGAATCTTGGGAATATATATAAGGAATCTCATAAATCATGATTTTCAATTGGCTTTGAAATACAGACTTAACAAAGTAAATCTGTTGGAACCTGTATATATATTGAAAGGTTTGGGCTGAAAAGATTGTTCACAAATCCAGATATTGGGTTCATGTATCTTTTTGAAGGAATCTCTAAGACATTTGTTGTATGTGATATTCCAAAGTATTTTACATCCTCTCTCAAATGGCTTCTGAACTACATGACAGATTTTATTGAAGAATCTGACATCAAAAAGAAATTATCTATCTGATCAAAGAAAGAATAAATTTTAGAGAGTTTGTGAGAAAGAGTTATCTAGCTGGTCACAAGAAAGTAAACAAGATGAGAGGAGCAAATTATTTACTAAGTGATGCTTATGACTTTAAGATCCATACAAAGAGGCAAGACGTGGAAGAAATTCAGAAGTACACTCTGAATCTTGAAAGTTCAGAAGTAAGTCAAAAAGAAAAAGAAAACGAAAAAGAAAAGGAAGAAGTTTTTGGAAATATTTCTGAAAAAGTTGGTTCCTAAAGAGAAAATATCTGAAGAGGAACAACTACAAGTGCAAAGAATAGAAGAAAGTGATTTCACCATGTTCCTTGAATATTTTCATCCAGAAATGTTCATGGAATATGAACAAAAATTCAACTATATAGATTACTGGATTCAAAAGCCTTTTGGTTGGAAATAATGGTACTCAGATATCATCAGAAAGATAAGGATTCCAATCAATGAAGCAAGGAAAGATAGTCCTGTGATCAAAGTGATTAATGCTGATTTAAAGACAAGACAGAATTACAAATATGCATTCTTTACTGTTGAATGACAAAATGGTGATATTTCTACCTTTTCTGAAGCTGATTTTCAGAATGTTTACCTCAGAGATCTTCTCAGAGTTTACAGAAGCCTTTATCCCTTTCATGATTCAATCACCAAGTTCAGAAAATCATTTCCAATTCTCAGAGATGGCTTGTACAGAGAGTTTATATGGGCTTCAAAGAATGATTTTCAGGTTGCATATGTTCTGAACAAGAAACAAGTACACTTGAGCAAACCAAATCTAAGCCTGCCAGACATTCAGAATCTGAAGAAAAGTACTTTAGTAATTCAATGTCCATGTTTTGTTTGCAAATGCTTCCAAGAACTTTTATTTGTGAGATTTGAAGAATTTCATAAGTGTTGCAATGGAACTCTCATGGCTATCAGAGATCGTTTGGTAAAAAGGCAAAATAAAAGACCAAAGAATCTAAGCAATGAAGATTGGGAGAAGCACAAGAAACTTGCTAAAGAGATGATCAGAATTGCTGAATACTAACTTGAGCATAGAAACTTGATTCTAAAAGACGTTAGAGAAATTCTGAATTTTTGGAAGTATGATTTAAATTTTTGAAGCTTAGAGGGAGATTGATAGAGATATAAAGATAGCTTCAAAAGAGACTGGGTTCTGAAGAAGTTCTGAAGACATTTCTGAAGAAGATCTGAAGGAGTTCAGAACCCGTTCTAAACTTGTCTGTCACATGTTGTACTATTACTTTAGTCTTTCTATTATTTTTATAAATAGATATGTCGTTAGATAGTTAGAACGAATGTTTTCCATAAGAATTGTAAAGACATATTCTGTAATACTGTAAATTCAATCAATAAATATTACATTTGGCTATCACATTCCTGTCTACAATCTTTCCATATATTAATATCTTGATTGTTTGGGTCCTAACACATTTCAAGAGAGTCAAAGTTTAAGTGAGACATTTTATGATGCCATAATCATGCAACTTCACTCTTTTTGGAGATAAGACAGAGTGTTTCCTTACCATCCTTGGATGTGAAATTCATCATATATAGATTACCTGTTCTGTCAGCTCTCCAGAGTTCCTCACCTTCCTTAGAAAATAAGTAACAATGTTTTTCATCAAATACCACAACGATATTAGAATCACAGAGTTGACTTACACTTAGCAAGTTATGTTTCAATCCAGAAACATGAGCTACTTTAGATAAGGTAATATTACCTTCTTGTAAAGTACTGTAGCCTTTTATTTGACCCTTACCATTATCTCCAAACGTCACAGCTCCACCGCTTTTGTCTTTGAATTGGGAGAGTAAGTTTTTCGTTCCAGTCATGTGTCTTGAGCATGTCAAGATACCAGATATGCACACGCTGCTTCTGCAATCAATTAGAGTTTTTTAGGTATCCATCGCATTATGGGTCCTTTAATGTTAGGTTTGGGTTTGTCAATTCTTTTAACTTGCTCTTGATTTGATTTAGCAGGGGGTTGAGGATTCTTCTTTGCAGTTTTAATCTTATTGTTTTTCTTTTGTTTATTTTTTCCATATGAGAAATTAGCATTTGACTGATCAGAGGTCCTCAAGAAAAATTGTTTTAATTTCAAGAACATAGAAAAACATTCAGAATTCTGAGACATAAAAGCTTTCATTGAATTTTCATTAAGATAACGAGAACTACAATTTTTCTTCATATTGTCTTTTCTAGTATCAGTAGTTCTATAGAACTTCCAATCTAGACTAGACTTATTTTCAGAATCTGAGATGTTCTTTAGTGGAGGCTTCCTCTGATTTACCTTCTTTGGAGCTTTCGAAGTTACTGAAACAGGATCAGAGATATTAGATGTCCATTTTCCCTTTTGAACATAAGTAAACTTTGGAAGATTGGGTTTTGAAGACTTCTTATCTTTCAAACTTTTTTGAGATTTTCTTCTTTCTCAAGTTCAAGACAAGATTTGGCTTTAATACACATCCCTATGTTCTTCAGAGGCTCTGATTTCCAGAGATTCATTAGTATATAAGAAAGGAGCATCTTTATTTTTGATGACCTCTGGAGGCTTACTGTAAATAGACGAAGATTTATTTTCTAATTTAGAAAAGTATTTTTTAGAATTGTCAAAGAAATCTTCACTTTGATCATCAGTCTCCCAAGCATATGTGATTACTTCCAAATTATCTTGAGATTCAGAAAGATGTAAGTCTATTAAAGAACAAGGAACTATCTCTGGATTTTTCTTTAAAGAACTTTGCAAAACTTTTTCATGTTCAAGTTTGAAACATTTATCCATAGTTGAGAGAATATCATTTTGAAAACTAAGTCGTAACACTTCTTCTACTTGTGTAGGAATAAAAGCATCAGCTTCTGGGTTCAAAGTTATATGACCATTTAGACGAAATTTGAAAATATCATCATTCTTCTGAATTTTTTTCAGATCAACGTTCGTTTTTCTAGATGAATATACAATATTTTTGAACTTGAGTTTTCGTTGATGATGACCATTTTCATATTTTGATCATTTGAAGATTGATTTTGCATATAAAGTTGGAAACACTGGCTTCTGTTCTTGTCCCATACAGAAGACAGAATCTAAGGTAGACCTTTTCTCACACGTGTAGGGATCTAAATTCTCAAAACCAAGTCCAGATCTTCCTACTTGTGTATTAACTTTGTCGTGAACTTTTTGGGCATCCAAATATGTTTTGATTTGTAGCCTTTTGTTTTGAAGTTCGACATGTAAAAATTCTCTATCTTTTTAAAAATAATTTTTAAGTGCTACAGAGTTTAGTCTGTCACTTTCTTAATCTCGAATCTCATTATCTTTTTCTTCCAAAGTTTCTTAAAATTTAAGTTCTCCTTTTTAATCTGAACTTCATTAAGTTTTAGAGTCGTGGAAATCTTTTCTTTTTCAGTGCTTAGTTCCAGTTTTTCTTCGGTTAAAATATCCATCTCCCTTTTATAAATGTCTCTTTCCCTTTGTGTTGTAGAAAGAGTTTTTTCAATGCCTTTTCGTAATTTCTTTTCAATTGTAAGCTTTTGTTTTAGTTCTTCAAAATTATTTGATAAAAGTACAATTTTGTTTTCAAGTTCGGATGATTCAGAGAAAGTACTAACCGGTGATTCAGAAGGTTGATCTTCTGACTCATTTGTCTTAGCCATCCCACGAAACATGGCCTCATCACCGCTAGACTCATCTCCTAGCCAGTTTTCTTTCTCAGCATAATGAGCTCTTTCAGTGACATTGTACTTATACTTGCTTTTGTAGTACGTCTTGTCTTTATGCAGAGTTCCTCTACAATCCTTAGAGTAATGTCCTGGCTTGCCACATCTGTAGCACACATCCTTCTTCTTCATCTCATCTTCTTTCTTCTCGCCGTCGCATTTTTCGCCTTCCGAGTCTCTTGTTTGGGAGAATAAGTAGTAGATCGATCAGATCTTCTGTTTCCCTGAAATGATCTATTCCCAAACCTATTAGTGAATTGTTTGGTAATAAGAGCCAAAGAATCAACAAAGGCTTTGATTTGATAATCAGAGTCAGAATCACTCACTGGAATAGCCTCGGATATGAACGGCTTGCTTTTTCCTCTCTTATCTTCACTTCTTCTTCTAGTCGTTCCCTTAGATTCAGAGACCAAAGCCATAGGTCCACCTATAGTCGTTTTCTTCTGAACAACCTCTTTCTCATGGGCTTGTAAAGTACCAAAAACATCATGCAAAGTCCATTGCTCAAGATCTTGATTTGCTTGGAGGGACATAGAAAGATTTGACCATTCTGAATTCAATCGTTTAAGAAATAGGACGTTGTTATCTTCTTGTGATTGAATAATATCACATCTTTTACATAGATTTATTAAAGAATTAAATCTATGATAGGTCTGTTCTAGAGACTCTGCAGGATTGGCTTGGAAGCTGTTATACTCGTTCAGAGCTTGAGCTCTTCTGTTTTTCTTCATTTTAGCACCATCTTCTAGAAGATTTTCTAATTGATCCCATAATTACTTAGCAGTGTCACAGGAATCCAGAAATTGAAAAATCTCGTTTGGAATAGCCATGATAAGAAGAGTTTTGGCCTTTTTGGCTAGTTCGATTTTGGCCTTTTCCTCATCAGACCAGTTTCTCTTCAGCTTTGGAACTTTTTGAGATGGGACTTCATCAGTATTTGTAGTAGCGGGAATTCGTGGAATTATAGTCATTGATACGAAGGGACCATTTTGGACAATAGGGTATAGTTCTGTATCCAATCCTTCATAGAAATTTATCATTCGAATTTTTCATTGTGGATATTCACCACGAATGAGAGTGGGAGGTTTGGTCAGAGAACCGGAGGTGTAAACAGCATTCAGATTTGAATTTGCCATTTGTGACAGAGAACAGAGAAACGAGATGGGAGAATTTTTTTTTTGACGATTATATGAAATTTAGAGCAATTAAATTCCAATTGAATCAAAAAACAGGTCGATATCCTTCAAATTTAACCACAATTACCGCTATTTTGGAGGAAATTGTTATGAGATTAACAAATTCTTGTAGAACAGGGTAGAGTTATGAACAGTAGTATAAAACTGAAAGATACATTACTGTAGAAGAGGGATTTCTCCAAATGGAAGAGCTCAAATAATCAATAGATTGAATAGATGGCTCTGATACCAATTGTTGGAACCCAGTAATTATCAAACAAAGAGTAAATAATAAGAGATGAAGAACAGACTGAGATTGTATTGATAACCATGAAGATCGATTACAGATACAGGAGTAAAATGCACAATATGATCTCCAAAAGTATGTTTTCCAATCGACAACTTTACATTCAAAGACTTGATCTATTTATACTATTACAGTGAATATAAAGTCAACAAACTAACCAGTTACAAACAGACACGTCATTAGTTAGGAGCGTATAACAGAATTCAGTTGTAATCGGAGAAGCATGAGGTAAGAGTGTGCCAACTCATATCATACTTCCATCCTATGGTTCATACTTCTTAGGTCTAACAAAAAGTAATCACAGCTGATCTGAAGCAGAAAAACAATTACAAGCATGCTTAATTCACTGTTGAGAGAAAAGATGGTGAGATCTCAACTTTTACAGAAGCTGATTTTCAAAATGTCTATCTTAGAGATTTGATAAGAGTATACAGAAGCTTGTATCCTTTTCATGATTCAATTGCCAAGTTCAGAAAAGTTTTCCCAGTTCTTAGAGATGGTCTATACAAAGAACCTATTTGGGCAGCTAAGACAGATTTCCATGTAGCTTATGTAATGAGCAAAGAGAAAATTCATATGAGTGCTCCAAATCTAAGCCTACCAAATATTGAAAATCTCAATAGCAGTACTCTAGTCATTCAGCCTCCAGGTTTCGTGTGTAAATGCTTTGACAGATTACTATTTGTAAGATTTGAAGAATTACATAAGTGTTGTAATGGAACGCTTATGATTATAAGAGATAAACTGGAGAAGAAGAAAAACAAAAGACAAAAGAAGCTTAGTGATGAAGAATGGAGAAGTACAGAAAGTTGGCAAAGGAAATGATAAGGATCATTGAATCTATTTTGGAGTACAGGAAGCTTATACTTAAAGATGTTAGAGAAATTTTGAACTTCTGGAAGTATGACTTAAACTTTTGACGCCAAGGGGGAGATTGATAGATATCAGAAGTAGCTTCAAAAGAAGACTAGGTTCTGAAAAGAAAGATTCATAACTCTGAAGACAAATGAAGAAAAGCCTAAGGCATAACTTCTGAAGTGGCTACTTCAGAAGTTCTGAAGAGGATTCTGAAGACACTTCTGAAGATGTTCTGAAGATGTTCAGAAGTAGTTCTGAACATGTCTGTTATTTTTATATTGTAACTTTAGCTTTTCCATTTGTATAGAAATAGATAGTTTGATAGTTTGTTATAACTAACGTTGATAGATAGAGATTGTAAAGATACACATATTGTAATACAGCACAGTGATCGATACTACATACAACTTCAGTGATCTAATTCTTGTTCTTGTTCTTTAATCTTTCCACATTCTTGATTGTTTGGGATCTAACACAAACTACTTCAGACATTTTTATAAACCAAGCCAAGTATGTTTCTGACATGTTAAAGAAATTCAACCTTCAAAATTCCACTACTATGAAAACTCCAATCTCTCCTAGTACAAGGCTTGATTCTGATCCCTCAGGAAAATCAGTCGATGTTACGAACTACATAGGAATGATTGGATCACTTCTGTATTTAACAGCCAGCCGACCAGATATAATGTTTGCCACATGTCTCTATGCAAGATATCAAGCCCATCCAAAGGAGTTTCATCTGGCTGTCCTTAAAAGAATTTTTAGATACTTAAAGGGGAGACCCTCATTGGGCCTCTGGTATCCCAAAAATTATGGCTTTGATTTGGTTGCATATACTGACTCGGATCATGCAGGATGTAAGTTCTGGTAGCCCGACTTTTGGGAAATAGACTAATTAGTTGGACATCCAAGAAGCAAAACTGTGTGTCAACCTCCATAGCAGAAGCAGAATATGTTGATGCTGCTAGTTATTGTTCACAAGTAATCTGGATGAAAACCCAACTCAGAAATTATGGTTTAGTGTATGACAAAATTCCCATCCTTTGTGATTCAGATAGTGCAATTGCAATCACTGGAAATTCGGTTCAGCATTCTGAGACCAAACACATTGATGTCAGGTATCATTTTATAAACTATCATGTGGAGAAAGGGACAATTGAGATGTATTTTGTCTCCACTGATTACCAACTTGCTGATTTGTTCACCAAAGCTTTGGATGAGAAAAGATTCAATTTTCTAATTAGCAAGTTGGGCATGCTAAACATGTAAATTATACAGAATCTATAAGTATCTTATAGTTTTTTGAATAATTATTTATTTAGCATGTCTTTCATTTTACTTTATTCTACTTAGTGAGTTTTAGAACTTTCAATAAACCAGAGCAGTGCAGAAAGTCTTGGAATATCTCTGTCAGGCACAAGCTTTTCAGAGGCGCTCAGAGGTCTCTGAATGCCTCTGTCAATCATAAGGATACTCATTGCTCTTACGTTTTATGATCCAAGCACAGGCCAAGGGGGAGCATTAACTACAAAAATCAAGTTGATTCCGTCAGACACGCGTCGCTAATCCGACAAACCAATCTAGAAACTTCCTCCACGTGTCATCAATCGATGGATTGCATGTCTGCACTCCTAAAAATCTGACTTTCGCATTAAGAAACCGTTTCCTCTCCCAAGTCAGATAAACCCTTCATATTCAAAACCCCTCGAGTTCAATCTTCAAATTCCACTATATAAACTCGAGAAAATTCTCATTTCCACCTTTCACCATCTTCAATATCTCGATTGCCCCTGTGCACTCCATTTTTACAAAGATTTGTAAACCTGCACCCTCAAATCCAAAAACCCCAAATTCGCAAAGGGTCAATCCAAATGAAAATCTGAAAGTACAAGATGAAGAAGATCGAGTGATCGATTCGACAGCTGAAAGTGCCCCAATCATTAAGTTACCCCTAAAACCAAACAATGTGCAGGTTTTACTTGATCCAAATACATACATCAAAGATTATCGAGTGATGATCGAATTTCTGCAAAACAACTCCTTAAACCGAGTCCTAACCTTCACAAATCCAAATGTACCTGAATTATACATTCATGAAATGTGGCAAACGATGTATATTCAGGATGAGGAGACTCTCACTGGAAATTTCAGCTACCCAAATGACGATGAACCAGTTGTCGAAGTACCGATCACCAAGAAGAAAATAAAACAGTTTTTTCATCTACAACCCTCCGTCATCGATGTTGAAGGTCAAAATGTTCCTAATCCTACTCTTTCACCGAATCCCTCATCTGACAATCTGTTGGAGTTTCTGCGCTTTCTAGTTTACAACGAACACATCAATAGAATATCAGATTTCAAAAGGAAGAAGTTGCCCCTATGTAGAATGTTCTGGTCTCCATACTAAACAAAAGCTTAACTTGTAAGATTGGTTCTCTGGATCAAGCGAGTACCAACATCCTGACCATGATGTATGGGATGTTTTTCAACAGACCTCTGGACTACACAAGTTTAATATTCCAAGAGATGTATGCAGCGGTCAATCTGAAGGTCATTCACCAGTAAAACGGCAATGGTCATCCAGCCCTAATGTTCCCTCGATTTCTGGCTCCGTTCATCTATCCAACGATCTCTCGTTTGATAGTTCCATCGGTTCAACCATTTTGCAAAATCTCCATGATGAACTCTCATAAACCCACCATCGACAATAACGGCTATCCCACTCGGAGGGAACCTCTCCTATTCTAATCTCTTATAGAAGCTCTCTGGTATTCTCAGAACAGAGGATACCTACCCTAGAGCATTTAGAAGCCAGACTAGTTGGTGAGGGGTTAAATGAGCATGAGAATGAAAATAATTCGAGTGAATACCGAGCGTTTCTAACCGTGCCGAGAGACTTTTAAGAGAAAGTGAAGAAGATGTCCATGGAGACACATATGAGCGATTCTCGCCGAGTCCAACTAGAGCAACCACACCTGCAGGGGTACATGCCAACACATCTACACCCATTGAGCAAGGACAACTCAGTCTAAACCACCCTGAACCGAACCGATCAGAGGTAATTTAAAATACCTCTGCATCAAGCACAACTGGGGAAACCACATCATCTTCATCATTCTCTCAAAAGGATGATCATGAAAATATAAGAGATCCGTCGCCACAGAACTCGCCACCTCCCACACAAAACGTTGAAGTCTTTGTGACCAACGAATTAATAGGAAATGATGAAGGTTCGTCCTTACCTTCTCCTAGAGTAGAAGCTGATGAAATCCTATCAGAGGGGTTACAACAAGAGGGTGCACCACTTACTGGAGTTTTCAGACTCTACCAAGGTAAGCACGTTGTTTTCAACTCCTCATCCTCTAATGATGAGGAACAAGTTGAAACAACCAGAACATTCGAAGAGGTATCTCTTAATAAGATCCCTCAACGTCCAAGCAGGCGTGAACGAGGGCCTCTATGACTGCGAGAGACAAGGGGCTTCATGTGTTGCAGATGCACCGGTTACCACTCAAGAATTTTTCACAAATGCAGCGTTCAAGGCATCTGTTGATCAAATTGAGGGATCTATGGTGGATCTAAAATAAACCATTCAAACAGCCGAGTCAAATCTTCGATCGGAGATCACAACCGAGAACTTCTTGATATGCAAGGTTCAAGCCACTAAAAAGGAACATACTCTAGCTCTGGATGAAATTAAGCAGCTGATAACGGACACAACAGAAGCGCAACAGAACCTTGCCGCTGACCACTTCAACAGATTGGATACTGGAATCCAAGCTAATGCAGAAGCCATATTCCATATTCTAGATGATATCCCTCCAACAAAAGTTACCATCTCTGCCTCAGAGTATGGGTCATTTGTTGTCGATATCCAAAAGTCAATTGCAGCAGCCGTTCCATCACAAGCCTCAACTTCTAGTGGCTCTGCTCTTGTCAAACAATCGGATTTAGCTACTTTCCAAAAGGCAATACTGGACAAATTTAATGCAATAAGTGTTAAGTTCGTGTCCAAAATCAACACCACCTTCTCTTCTGAATTAGCCTAAAAGGTATCAACTCTGGATACCTCTTTATCCAAATTAACTTCCATTGTAAGTTCAATCTATGCAGATTTTAAATCGAAGAAAAAGGCTAAAGAAGCTAGGGACTGCAAGAAGGAGGAACTAAAGAGGAAAACGTCTGAAGATCAGGACCCTGATTCTCAAAAGGGGAGAATATTGCCAAAATGATAAAAATTGAGAAATTTGAAGCTTCTCAAAGTGCCCAAGCCACAACAACCAAAGAACAAGCCTCTGCTCCGCCAAAAACTTCAACCAAACAAGCTACTAATCCTACACCCCTGCCAGTTAGTTATTGTACGCTTCCCAGAGTTCTAAGTATAGCCAAGTTTATACTCGAACTTGAACAGAACAATAGAAAGGCAGAAGCTCATGCACAAAAACCCAACCACCAAACTAAAGCTCAAACGACAAATCCCACATCTACCAGCGCAAGACCCAAAGATTCTCCTTCATTCTCTGTCAATCTTTCTAAAGCATAACCTTCAACAAATCCCAAAGGTTAGAGCTCAAGCTCAAAAGGGATCTAGGTTCCAACAGCACCGCTCCCCTCCGCTTCCACAACTGAACCACTTCCTCGAAATGATATGTCCCCCTCCGAGACAAAGAATGAGATACTAGTCGAAGATATCATCCCCACCCTTATTCCAATTCAACCAGATCCACTCTCGAAAAGCAATCCCGATCCAATCGCAAGATCCTCAATGGAATCCTCTCCCCCACACCATTATCCAATCATAAAGGATGTTACAAGTTCAACTCACCCCTCTGAAGTGGCTCCGGCTCTTGAATCAGGTCAAGATCTACCTCTTGGCACATATGTGGACGACAATCCCGAGCAACCCCAACGACCGCTTCCCCACTCGAACAAGTGGACTCTTCATCATCCCATTAATCAAACTATTGGAGATCCTTCCAAACCCGTCACAACAAGATCCTCCTCCGTAAACAATTGATTGTTCTCTTCATTCCCTAAGCAAAATTGAGCCCACTACTGTTGCGGAAGCCATGTCTGATCCAGATTGGATAACGGCCATGCAAGAAGAGCTCAATCTGTTTGAAAGTCTTAAGGTTTGGCGGCTCGTTCCCCGTACACGCAAAAAAACCATCATTGGTACCAAATGGAGCTTCAAGAACAAATGAGACGAAGATGGGGTAGTCATACGCAATAAAGCCTGGCTTGTCGCCAAAGGATGCCGTCAACAAGAAGGCATCGACTACGATGAGAGGTTTCCTCCCATTCCATGGATCGAAGCCATTACACCATGTTAGTAAATCACTCATTTGAGGAGTTCTACTCACTGTTTTTTATAATTTCCAGTCGGATTGAAATCATAACTCATAAAGGAAACTTGTGAGATAAGAATCACTGATTTTGAAAAAGTTATGAATGAGATATGGCACTACGAAGTTGTATGCACAATTCTGTCATTAGCTGACAGATTGCACATTTAACTTTAATAAATTGGTTAATGTCTCAAAACTTCATATTTTTGAATGAAACTGTATTCATCTGAATCCTAACTCATAAAAGAAAGTTTTAGAAGAATAATCATGCATTAAAGACAAATAACAAAGGAGATACTAACACACAAAGTAGAGTTTAGCTGTTGGTGGTTTCACAGATTGCACACCTAAAGTATTTTAAGTGTTTGGAGGGTCAAAACTCTATATTTTTAAATGATTCCACTTGTAAACTGAATATAACTCAACAAACCAACTCTCAAAAGAAAATTCATCCTTTTTCATTGAGTTTTGAAAGAGATATGGCCATTTGAACATGCATGCACAAATCTGTCATTGGTTGACAGTTTGCACACTCTTTTTGTTTCAATTAATTGGAACCTCAAATCACCATATTTTTTAATGAAATCAGTGGCATTTGAAAGCTAACTCATTAAATTAACTTCCAGAAGAAAAATCAAGTGATTTGGAAGAATATTCAAAGAGTTATGGTCGTTCAAAGTAGGGTTTACCTACTGTTGAACTTCCAGATGCACATGCATCTTGTTATGAGCATTTGGGGGGTCAAAACTCAATGTTTTTTAGTGATACCACTTGGATTAGAACCCCAACTCACTAAATAAACTTTTAGAAAGAAGATTCATGATATTTGAACATGTTTATTGCAAGAAGTGGACGATTTTTGCACATGCATAGAATCTGTCAGCACCAAAAATCACCATTGTAGTTCAAAAACACATAAAATCATGATTTTTTACCCATTTTCTTGAGTTTTATTGTTTGGGTCATAGATTACCACCATTATATGAACATTTTTACATGGTTTTGGTGTGTAATCTCTCCATAAACTCAGAAAATTCAAAGGTTAGAAGAATAAGGTTAAAAATGCAAGAAAAGTGGGTTTTTCACCCAAAAATGACAAGAAAAAGGTAAAAGGATGTTTGTGCTTACTTATTTTGATGTATGGAGCCTCTACTTCTTGAAAAATCTTGAATTTTTGATGGTGTTTTCCCTTGAAATTGGCTGGAAATAGTGATGGAAGAAGAGGGTTTTTGATTTATGACCTTTGGTTTTAGAGAGAGAGAGAGATGAGAGGAAATTTTGAACTTGGAAATGAACAAATGGGGAGAAAAAATGGTTTTTATATGTGGACAAGGGGGGGGGGGGGGAAGTGGCTGGCCATGGATATGGGCCCCACCCAAGTCCATTAAAAAAATTCAAATTTATTTCAAGCCCAAAAAAATTTAATTAAATGTCCATTTTCTCAATTTTTACCTTTTTCCTTCAAAATATAAGACCAAAAGTGTTTAAATTATATAAAAATAAAAGTTTTATATTTAGCATTCTAAACTATATATTTTATATAAATTAGAGCATTCGGCACTATAATAGGACGTTTCGGTCAGTTACGGGTCGGAACCGGACTTTCTAAGCAGCTACCGGAAACTCTAGAAATTTTTCGGTCATTCTAAGTCAATTGAATTCTATTCTTATAATTAATCTATATCAACACTAATAAACTTAACAAAAGCTATCATGGAGGTTCAAATTTGACAGTTGTCACATATACCTTTTCTGAAGAAAATTCAAGTTCTTCTTCAACTCCCAATTCAAAAGATCAAAAGTGACAATGGAACAGAATTCACAAATTCTACACTTCAGAATTTTTTGGAATCTGTTGGAATTTCACATAATTTTTCCGCTTCAAGAACTCCTTAACAGAATGGGGTGGTTGAAAGAAAGAATAGAACTTTGGTAGAGGCTGCAAGAACCATGCTTGCATATTCAAAACTTCCTCTTTCTCTTTGGGCAGAAGCTATTGCTACTGCATGTTTTACTCAGAACAGGACCATTCTAAAAAGAAAATTTCTTAAAACTCCTTATGAAATCCTAAAACAAAGAAAACCCTTTATTGATTATTTTCAAATCTTTGGTTGCAGGTGTTTTCTAAATAATGATACTCTGCATCTTGACAAATTTGCACCAAAAGGTGTAGCTGGTATCTTTGTTGGCTATTCTCAAAGATCTAAAGCTTATAGAGTACTACTTAAAGGAACTGAAAGGATCATTGAGACTACAAATGTCAGATTTCTTGAGCCAACATTGACTTCTGAACAAAACAGTTCAGAACTCGCACATAAACCAACTTCTGAAAGTTTGGACTCAGAACATAATCAGACAAACTCTACTTCTGAATCTCAAACTTTACTTAAAACAAATTTAGACAATTTATGTCAAGACTTATTTGATATTTCTGTAAATGTTTCTGCAGATTATCAAAAATCCTTCTCTCATCAGAAGCACAAATGATCAAAACATTTCAGAAATACAAATTACAAATACATCAGCACCACAAATCTCAACCTCAAATTCAGAACTTCTACTTTCTGAAAATGTACATCCAACTTCTGAACCAGTTCAAGTTATCTCTGAACCAGTTCAAGTTATTACTGAACCGGTTCAAGATACTTCTGAAAATGTTCATCAAAGTTCTGAACAAAGTCAAAATGTTCCATTTGAGGGGGAGAATTCAGATTTACATTCAATTATCAATCATGATACTGAAACTCAAGCAATTGTTGATGATTATGATTCTCTGAACAATGTTTCATCTGTTCAACCATTGCCAAATGTGAACAAATGAACATCAAGTCATCCAGTGCATCAAATTGTTGGAGATGCATCAAAAGGTGTTCAAACAAGATCTGCAACAGCAAATGAGTGTCTGTATGTTAGTTTTTTAAGCAGTATGGAACCCAAAAAGCCATATGAAGCACTTCAAGATCCAGACTGGATTTTAGCCATGCAAGATGAGTTAAATCAATTTGAAAGAAACAAAGTCTGGAGATTGGTACCAAAACCAAAAGGTAAATCTATCATTGGCACAAAATGGGTATTCAGAAATAAAAAGGATGAAAATGGTATTGTTGTAAGAAACAAAGCAAGGCTTGTAGGTAAGGGGTATTGTCAACAAGAAGGAATTGATTATGATGAAACATTTGCTCCTGTTGCTAGATTAGAAGCCATTAGAATATTTCTTGCATATGCTGCTCACAAAAACATGAAGGTGTTTCAAATGGATGTGAAATGTGCATTTCTGAATGGTATTTTACATGAAGAAGTGTATGTTGAACAACCAGAAGGCTTTGTAAACAAAGAATTTCCAGATCATGTCTACATTTTAGACAAAGCTTTATATGGACTTAAACAAGCACCAAGAGCATGTTATGATACTCTTACAACTTTTCTTCTGAATTTTAAATTCAAAAGAGGTACTGTTGATACAACTTTATTTCTGAAAAAGGAAGGTGATGATATGATATTAATACAAATATATGTAGATGACATTATATTTGCCTCTACTAATCCAAAATTTTGTAGAAATTTTGACAAAATCATGCAAACTGAATTTGAAATGAGTATGATGGGAGAGTTGACATTTTTCCTTGGTCTTCAAGTTAAACAACTTCCCACTGGCATATTCATTAATCAATCTAAGTATGTCTCAGATTTACTTAAGAAGTTAGACATGACTGATTGTTCAAGTATTCAAACTCCAATGGCCACTGCAACTAAGTTAGAACCTGATATAACGTTTGCTACACGTATTTGTGCTAGATATCAAGCAAATCTGTTGATCAGAAAAAGTACAGAGGTATAATTGGATCTTTGCTTTACTTAACGGCTAGTAGACCAGATATAACGTTTGCTACATGTATTTGTGCGAGATATCAAGCAAATCCTAAGGAATCACACCTTTTAGCTGCAAAAAGAATCCTTAGATATCTCAAAGGTTATCCTTCATTGGAACTTTGGTATTCTAAGGATTCTAGTTTTGAACTAACAGCATTTACAGATGCAGATCATGGTGGTTGCAAATTAGACAGGAAAAGCACTTCTGGATCATGTCAGTGTTTGGGGGATAGACTGGTTAGCTGGTCTTCAAAGAAACAAAATTGTGTTTCTACTTCTACAGCAGAAGTTGAGTATGTAGCAGCTGCAATATGTTGCTCACAAGTAATCTGGATGCAAATTCAACTCAAAGACTATTGTTACACTTTCAAAAAGATTCCTTTGTATTGTGATTCAAAGAGTGCCATAGCCATCACTGTCAATCCTGTTCAGCATTCAAAGACCAAGCACATTGATGTAAGATATCATTTTATCAAAGATCATGTGGAAAAAGGTAATATTGAAATGTTTTTTGTTCAGACAGATTATCAGTTAGCTGATTTATTTACCAAAGCTCTTGATGAAAAACGTTTTAACTTCTTGGTAAGTAAACTGGGCATGATGAATATGTCTATGTAAGTATTAAGCATCAACCAAAATTTAGAAGTTATATTCTGAGATTTCTTATTTCAAATTCTGAATAATTTGTTCTTCAGAAATCTTCTGAAGTTCTATATTCAGAAAGTACTTAGAATATACTCCTTTATCTAGCTTGATTGTCTTTCAATACTTTTCAAAAAAAAATTTCTTCTCATTTCTTTAATATTCTCTTATTTCTTTGATAAATATTGCACTCTTTAAGGGGGAGAATCATAGTTGCTAATGATTCAAGGGGGAGTGGTATTAATGTCAAATATTTGAACTACTCTTTCCTACTAAACAGATCTGAATTGCTGATTCCAAGTCTTACACTTCATATCTAAGAAGTATGAACAAACTTCCTTAGATAAAATATTTTACAATTGTTCAAACCTACTTCTGAATTCTCAAAATGATTTATATTTTTCAGAAGTTTGTATTTTTAAATGATTTTTAGTGTTCTAAAGTGATACAAGTTTAGTTCTGAACTAAACTTAAAACTTCTAAAGTTCCTTTGAATTCTTTCTTTTAGACTTCTGAACTTCTTCTCAGAAGTTCTGAACTATTTCTGAAGTTTTTGAACTTGTTCTCAGAACTTAACTTCTCGTTGATATTTCTTAAGTATCACTTAAGCGTGTGCCACGTGTTTTAATTTCATTGGATATTTCTTAAGCACGTCGTCTAAACGGTTCATTTATCCAACTTAATGATGATTACTACTCTAATCACATTTACTTTTTGGCCACGTGTCCATCAGTGATTATCCAGTCATATAAATCAATGGATTCTTCATCGTCTTCATTTTTTAGCAATTTTTCACTGAGAAATCTATCTGTGTTCATTGATCTTCTTTCTATTACCAATCGTTGTTCTTCAAACATCATGTCTACTTCAAATGCAATGGTTTCTGCTTCCTAGAGCTTTAATGATAGCAATGGATCATCGAGTGATGGTTCATTCAAGATCATGCCTCAAAAATTAGTGGTTGGAACAATGGAAATCCCACTAAATAATGATCAAATGGTTCAAGACACAGCCACAACTGCTATGAATCAAGCCGAACCTTCAAACCCTAACCCTAACTCGAGAACTGATAAAATTGGGGAAACACAAATTGAACCTATTGAAGTTGTTTCTGAATCAAATGCTGGTGATTGTGAATCCCAGACTCGTGCCGCAAGTAGTGATATGTCCAAACTTTACGTTCCTGCTGAGAAACTGCTTGAAATAAAGAAAAATAACTGTGCTTTGAACTTCAAATCGACAAACTTTGCTGATGATCAAATGATTTTGATCGAAATTCTGAAGAAACATCAACTCCGTACTCTACTCTCTAGGAAATTCTCTGTTCCTACTTCTTACCTTCAACAATGGTGGTACTATGCTGAGGTTGATGAATCTGAAGATGAAATCGTGTCCTATGTCCATGCTTACAAGGTATGCATCTCTGTGGATATATTAGGAGTCTTCACTATCTATCAAAACCAGATGAGGTTCTTGGGAAAACTTGTTATGATCCAATTCCATCCTTATCAGAAATGATATCAGATTTCATGAGTTTGGGATACTCGGAAAATCTAAGTGCTTTAAGCTCTTTTAGAAGAAAATGTTTACCTCCGATATGGTACTGTTTATTCTCCATTCTGAATACTTGTTTATCTGGGAAAAGTTTAAGTTTGGATCAAGCTTCATCAAATGGGAGGATCATCTTTCATGGCGTTGCATTCAACAAGCATTATGATTATGCTTCCCTTATTTTTGAAGGAACTCATATCTGCTGTTTTGAAGAAGTCCACATTCAACTACATACCATTTCAGAGATTCTTTCAAACACTCATCAAAGGAGCAATGAAAGCAGTGCCAAAAATCCCCGTTCTTGCACATGAGGTACATGTTCCTATCTTTACTATGGACAGTTTAAGACCACCAAATGCAAAACTCACATTTCCAAATGCAGTTCCACTTCCTTCTCACTTACTTGATCTTGTAAGTACACCAAATAGGATTATGAGTGAGTATTTAGAATCTATGAGATTACCTCAACCAGTAGTCCCTTCCCCTGATTCAAACCAGAGTGGTGATAATGCAAGGGAGTCCAGACTTGTTAGAAGGAGAGGGGAGGTTGTTCAAGGGGGAGAACAACGTCAAAGAGTAAAGAGGAAAAATGAAAATGAGAGAATGGGTAGAAGAGTAAGAAAAATAATTGAAGAGGGGAGAACACATGTAAAAGAAAAACAAACCTGTGAACCACCTGTTACTAGCCGGGCACCCACATCTTATATCATTCCACATTTTTTGGTGGATGATATTGAAAAAGCCAGTAAGCCCATGGCAAATTTGGTTATCCCCCCCATCCACTCACCCATCTCTCAATAGAAGGGTGTTTCATCAACACATATGGGGCAAGCAGCTTATAGTCCATTAGGACCCCAATTGGAGGTTCCTCTTGTTGAAAATGAAGGATATATGTCCCCCCTTTACCATTTTGAGCACATTGAGTCTGAGGGTCCCCTCAACTTTGAGCCTACTGAACCACTTACTGTGGAATCCATTCACACTAGCACACATCTTCCAGATGTCACTAAGCAAAGTTTTCGTCACATTGCATCAACAACTATAGATATTCCTATTTCTGGATATCAAGGATTAGTTGGAAGACCTGGTGGGTGAACATCACAAAAGCCCCATTCACATTATCAAATGTGGTTCATGATGTCTCTGTGGCACATACAGGCCAGCCTTCTTCTGAAGGACTGCAAACAAGACCATCTGTTGGTCTTGGAACCTTACCCACATCTTCTAAATTCACAAAATTCAAAGATTTCTGTACTTCTGAATTTGGAAAGATTCAGAAGGACATGAAGGAATTGACGGATACAACCAAAAAGGTGATGGAGGATAGGTTGGATCAACAAGGGGAGAGTATGGTAAATAAGTTGACTGATTTTCAACTTCAATCATCTAATGGTCTGAATTCTTTTGAACAAGCACTTTTGACTGCTTTTTCTGAAGTGGTTTCATCTGTTTCTTCTCTGAAATCTTCTCAGCCTTCTTCTTCATCTACTCAACCATCTTTTGCAACAAAGGCTGATATTACTCAGATTTTGAATCAGCTTTCTTCTATTCAGAGTTCTCAGACAGATTTAAGCACAAGATTGTGTACTCTAGAGTGCAGGGTTCAACCAAATACTTCTAAAAGGGTTCTTGATGATCAGGATCCTGATAATCAAGAGGGGGAGAAAAGACAGAAAGTATTTGAACCAGAAAATGCTGAAAATGTTCAAGTTCAAAGTTTTGAGAAAACTTCTGAAGATGCTCAGAATGTTGGTGAAGCATCTAATAGAGTTTCAGAAGCTATAGAAGATATCTTATCAGCAGAACATGAGGGACAAGAGGTAAATGATCATACTTCTGAAGAAATGATAGAAGAAGGGTATGAAACAGAGAAGTTATCCTTTGATTCTGAAGGTAACTTAAGCTCAGATAATACAGACATAATTCCAAACTCAAATGAAGAAATGTTAAGCGAATACCTTGCATTTGAAGATGTCATTGGAGAGCCAAGTGACCTTTCTGGTGTTATTATGTTTGAAGAAGACAAGTCTGGAGCAAATATGGGAGAAAGCTCAGAAGAGATAAAAGACTTAGTAATTTGGAAGCCTCAACAACTTCTGAGTGAAGAATTCAGAAGAGCTTCTGAAGGATTGTGGAATATTCTAAATCAATTTTGTTGGGTACATCTGTTTCTGAATAAACCAAGAAGTCTGGAATGTAGACTTTTGGATAACAAATTTTCAGTCTTCAGAGATTTTCTTAATCAACCAGATGAATATGTTAAACTTGAAGTTGATCTGGGTCACATGGGAGGAACTGAACTTGCAGATGAAATTCTGATGGTCTACTCTGGAAAATTTGAAGTCGTAGTCGTAATCGCATTACAATTCCCAAAATTGATATTCCTCTTCTTGAAGAACCTATTCTAGATCAAATCTATGAAAAGGAAGATATGTTTCTTTGTGGAGAAATAAGTTTAGAGTTTCCTGAAGTTATTCACTTTCATATGTATAAAACCAGTTTGAAGTTTGCAAAGCTGGAAGATTTTGTAAATGATGAGTGGTCTGAAGAACAAGTATCTCAAGTTAGAAACTTTGTTTAGAAGCATGATGTTCAGAATTTGAATGATTCCACTCTTATCAAGAAAATTAGATGTCTGACAAAGACTGTTGAAGATGATTTGGTAATATACAGATTTGGAGCAGAGAGAAGAAATGGATATCTGTGTGAATTTACTCAATATGATCTGTACAAATTAAGATTGCAAGACAAGTTGACAGTTCTTCAGTTTTGTGTTGCCAGAAGTGAAGTTGAACTTGTTTTTGAAGTTAGAAGAATTCTGGGAATATACATAAGGAACATCATCAAGCATGACTTTCAATTAGTTCTGGAATTTGGTTTATCTAAAGTGAATCTGTTGGAACCTGTAAACCTTGAAAATACAATAACTAGAGTGTTCACTAGTCCAGATCTTGGGTTCAGATACATAACAAATGGAAATAAAACTTTTTTGATATCAGATATTCCAAAATACTCTAACTCAACTCTGAATTGGTTTCTTACTTATGCAAAGGATTATATTGAAGATTCAGATGTCAAAGAAGAAAAATATATCTGATCAAAGAAAGAGTTCATTTCAGAGAAATTGTAAGGAAAAGTTATCTAGCTGGTCACAAAAGAGAAAACAAGATCAGAGGAGCTGATTATATACTTAGTGATACTTATGATTTCCAAATTCACTCAAAGAAATAAGACTTGGAGGAAATTCTGAAGTTTTCTCTAAACATTGAAAGTTCTGAACCAAGTCAGAAGGATAAAGAGAAAGGGAAAGAAGTAATTACTGAAGCTATTTCTGAACAGTTGGTTCCTGTAGATCAAATATCTGAAGACGAACAACTGCAAGTTCAAAGAATTGAAGAAAGTGCTTTCACCATGTTTCTTGAATATTTCCATCCAGAAATGTTCATGGAATATGAACAAAAGTTCAACTATATTGATTGCTGGATTCAAAAGTCCTTTGGTTGGAAACAATGGTACTCAGATATCATTAGAAAGATAAGGATCCTAATTAATGAGGCAAGAAAGGAAAGTCCAGTGGTCAAGGTAATTAATGCTGACTTGAAGACAAGACAAAATTACAAGTATGCATTCTTTACAGTTGAAAGACAAAATGGTGAGATTTCTACCTTTTCTGAAGCTGATTTCCAGAATGTGAATCTCAAAGATCTACTCAGAGTTTACAGAAGTCTTTATCCTTTTCATGATTCAATCACCAAGTTCAGAAAATCATTTCCAATCCTCAGAGATGACTTGTACAGAGAATTTATATGGGCTGCAAAGACTGATTTTCAGGTTGCTTATGTTATGAACAAGAAACAAGTACACTTGAGCAAACCAAATATGAGCTTACCAGATATTCAGAATCTGAAGAAGAGTACTTTAGTAATTCAACCTCCAGGTTTCATTTGCAATTGCTTTAAAGAATTATTATTTGTGAGATTTGAAGAACTCCACAAATGTTGCAATGGAACTCTCATGGCAATCAGAGATCGTTTGGTAAAAATACAAACTAAAAGACCAAAGAATCTGAGCAATGAAGATTGGGAGAAGCACAAGAAGCTTGCAAAAGAGATGGTTAGAATTGCTGAATCATTACTTGAATACAAAATCTTAATTCTGAAAGATGTTAGAGAAATTCTAAACTTCTAGAAGTATGATCTGAACTTTTGAAGCTAAGGGGAGATTGATAGAGATATCATAATAGCTTCAAAAGGCACTGGGTTCTGAAGATATAAAGATCTGAAGAATGAAGATTCAGAACTCAGAAGAAAAGACAAAAGGCTAAGGCATAACTTCCGAAGTGTCAACTTCAGAAGTTCTGAAGATATTCTGAAGAGGTTCTGAAGAAGTTCTGAAGAAACTTCTGAAGAAGATCTGAAGTAGTTCAGAACCTGTTCTGAACTTGTCTGTCATAAATGTACTGTTACTTTAGTCTTTCTATTACTTTGTTAAATAGATTGTTTGTTAGATTGTTATAACTAACGTTTCCCATAAGCCTTGTAAATACATATTTTGTAATACTGTTCATCCTATCAATACATACGACATTTGGCTATCATATTAGTGTTCTAATATTTCCATATATTAAAATCTTGATTGTTTGGGTCCTAACAGATATTGTAGTCTCTGGACTACCACCTCTGAAGAGTTGAACTTCTGAAGTGCTTACATCTGGAGAGTATCTTGTTTCTTCTTGATCAAGTTCTGATTCACACTTTTAAGTTCTAACAATCTCCCCATAAGTGTGAAGTCAGAACCATAACATACAAATTAAAAAGAAACAAGATTAAAATACTTCTTTACAAGAAATTTGAAATTACAAAAGTAATACAGAGATAAACTAGAAAGAAGCTTCTGGATGCCCACTAAGAACTCTAAGATACTGTCTAGTAATCTTTCTTATCTTGGAAACCCTTTCAAGATGCTTCTCCATGTCAAAATGCTGCTACTTTGATAGTTCTATTCACATCACCCTTTTTCAGATCTATCAAACCTCTGATCATTAATAAAGTTCCATCAGAAGACTTGAATGATTCAGTCAGCCTGAAAAACTTCTGTACAAAATCTTGTCTTTAAGGTTATACAGAAGCCTCCGTTTTGACTACCAAATCCTCTGAAAGGACATCTATAATAAGTACATAAGGAAATTTTATCTTTAAATCTCTCTTGTCGTCAAGGTTATTAAAAAATATTTTTTCTTATTCTTCTTATTGTTAAATGTTTCTTTGTAAAACTTTCTACTAGTTTTCAAATTGTTTTCTTTTAAAACTAGTCAGAATTGTTTTTCAATTAAATGTTTCTGAAAGCGGTTCAAATTCGAAGGATTAAAGAAATCGTTTGGGTTTTTCACACACAACTCACGCTCATACCAGACAGGGACACGTGTCAAATCTCAATTCGAGCCAAAATCGAACCGTTAAGACACGCGTTGATTCCCCATGGTCTACATGACTAATCGATGTTCAGCCAACGTCACAAAAATCGTTCCTATCCTTTTTACCATTCGAGTACAATTTTCACTCTCGGTATTTAAACTCGATTTACCATCATTTCGGGTTTTTTTACCGTCTCTTTGCTCTCGATTTCCCTTGCTCTTCAAGACTCTTCATTGCAAATACCTGCAACTTCTCAAAACCCTAACTCTCAAATGGCTGCTTCAAGTGAAATTCCTGCAAATGTGCAAAATCAAGACGAATAGATGATCGATTCAACTGCTGAAAGCCCCCAGCTAGTAATCCTACACGACAAACCCAACAATTTTCAGGTAATCCTTGATCCCGCCTTCTTCCATAAAGAATATTGCATTATAATTGAGGTTCTTCAAAACCACCCACTAAACAAATTCCTCACCTTTGCTACCCCAAATGTCCTTGACATTTTCATCCAAGAACTATGGCAAACCCTCCTCTTAAAAGATGAACTTACTCTCAAGGGAAGTTTTGGAATGCCGGGGGATGAAAAACATAGCGTAAAAGTACCAATAACAAGGGGGGATGAAGAACATAGCGTAAAAGTACCAATAACCAGGGGGGATGAAGAACATGGGATGAAGAACATGGGATGAAGAACATGGGGTAATCCAGTTTTGTTTGTTAAAAAGAAGGATGGTTCCTTCCGAATGTGTATCGATTATAAGGAACTCAATAAGTTGACTATCAAGAATCGATACCCCCTTCAAGGATGGATCCTTCCGAATGTGTATCGATTATAAGGAACTCAATAAGTTGACTATCAAGAATCGATACCCCCTTCAAGAATAGATGACTTATTCGATCAACTTCAAGGTGCTACGTATTTCTCAAAGATCAATCTTCGATCGGGATATCATCAGATGAGGGTTCGTGAAGAAGACATTCCTAAGACATCGTTTAGAACTCGTTATGGTCATTACCAGTTCCTAGTTATGCCTTTCGGGCTAACAAACTCACCGGCAGTCTTCATGGATTTAATGAATAGAGTATGTCGACCGTACCTAGACAAGTTCGTGATCGTTTTTATAGATGACATACTCATTTATTCTCAAGACAAGAAGGAGCATGAGCAACATTTAAAGCTGTTACTAGAATTGCTCAGAAACGAAAAGCTGTACGCCAAATTCTCCAAATGCGAATTTTGGATTCGCGAAATACATTTTCTTGGCCACGTAGTAAATGAAAAAGGGATACATGTTGATCCAGCTAAGATCGAGGGTATTAAGAAATGGGAAGCCCCGAAGAACCAACTGAGAACCATCAATTTCTTGGGTTGGCAGGCTACTATCGGCGATTTATCGAAAATTTCTCCAAGATTGCACAACCACTAACGACACTGACTCAAAAAGATAAGAAGTTTATTTGGGGAGAGAAACAAGAGGAAGCATTCCAGACTCTCAAACATAAGTTGTGCAATGCACCGATTTTGGCTTTACCAGAGGGAGTGGATAACTTTGTAGTCTACGGTGACGCTTCACATCAAGGGACGGGATGTGTACTGATGCAAAAAGACAAAGTTATCGCATACGCATCGAGGCAATTTAAGATTCATGAGAAGAATTTCACCACCCAAGACTTGAAGTTAGGGGCGGTGGTGTTCGCACTCAAAATCTGGAGACACTTTCTTTACGGCACTAAGTGCACAATTTTCACTGATCATAAAAGCCTTCAGCACATTCTTGACCAAAAAATTCTCAATATGAGGCAAAGAAGATGGGTCGAGCTACATAGTGACTATGATTGTGAAATAAAGGACCATCCAGGCAAGGCCAACGTAGTAGCTGACGCTTTAAGCAGAAAGGAAGGAGTGAAGCCGACGATAGCACGAGCTATGGGAATGATGGTTCAAACGAGTTTAAAGACTAGAATTCTTGAAGAACAAAAAGAAGCTTTAAAAGATGAGAATTTCAAGAATGAGGCCTTGCAATACTTAGAAAAAGGATTTGAATTACAATAAGATGGAGTGCATTATTTTAAAAATAAAGTATGGATACCAAAGGTTGGTTATTTGCGATCAACAATTTTGGATGAAGCCCATCGATCCAGATATTCAGTTCACCCAGGAGCAGATAAGATGTACAAGGATCTGAAGGAATACTATTGGTGGCCAGGAATGAAGAAAGATATTGATGAGTATGTAAGCAAGTGCTTAACTTGTGCTCAAGTCAAGGCCGAACATCATAACCAAGCTACCCAAAACTGGGAAAGGACATGATTCAATATGGGTTATAGTAGATCGACTTACAAAATCAGCTCATTTCATTCCCATTCGTAAAGATTTCAGTATGGAGAAACGTGCGCAAATTTACATCAATGAAATAGTTACACGTCACGGTGTGCCTATTTCCATTATTTCAGATAGAGATACACGTTTTACGTCACGGTTCTAGCAGTATCTTCAAAAGGCTTTGGATACGCGTTTGGATTATAGTACTGCTTATCATCCTCAAACGGATGGTCAATCGAAAAAAACTATTCAAACGCTAGAGAATATGATGCGTGCATGCGCGATAGATTTTGGTGGGAGTTGGGATACTCACCTACCACTTGTTGAATTCTCATATAACAACAACTATCACACCAGCATTCAGTGCGCGCCATATGAAACCCTATACGGACGAAAATGTAGATCACCACTTAGCTGGTTAGAAATCGGGGATAGACAGCTGACCACGCCCGATATTATTCAGGAGACCACTGACAAGATCTCAATCATCAAAGAAAGGCTCAAGACAGCAAGAGATCGTCAGAAGAGTTATTATTTAGGGGAGACTGTGACAACTATCAAATTTGAACCTCCAGGTTAGTTATTATTTAGTATATTAGTGTTATTATAGTTAAGTTACTAGAATAAGAGTTAGTTAGATTATAGGTACCGAAAAATTCTAGAGTTACCGAAAGTTGCTTAGAAAGTCCCGTTCCGACCAGTAACTATCTGAAACGTCCTACATAGTGCCAAATGCTCTAATTTATACCTAATTTATATAAAATATAAAGTTTTAATGTTTCAAATATAAAATTTATTTTCTTTGTATAATTTAACCACTTTTGAGCTTACATTTTGAGGAAAAGGCCAAAATTGAGAAAATTTACATTGTAATTTCATTTTTTTGGGCTTGAATTTATTTTAATTTTTTTAAAACTTTGGATTTGGGTGGGGCTCATGAACAAGCCCCCCCCCCCCCTATTTCCCCATATATAAATTGTTTTTTTGGCACAAATCACTCATTTTCTACTTTCAAATTCCAAAACTCTTCTTTCTCTCTCTAGAAACTAAGGGACACAATTCCCTTCACTCTTTTCCCTCTCTTTTCTCTCCAAAAACTCTAGTCAAGTTCTGCAAATTAATCCATCAAATAGCAAGATTATTGAAGCTTTTGGTGCACTCTTCATCACACAAGTATAAACACAATCTCATGCTTTTCTTGTCAATTTTGAGTGAAAAACTCACTTTTTCTTGCAATTTCATCACTTCTCTACTAACTTCTGGAAATTCTTAGTTCTAAGGATAGATTATAAACCAAAGATATGTAAAATATATGTATAATGGTGATAATCCATGACCCAAACAAATAGAACTCAAAAATCTAAGCAAAAACCCATTGCATGTGGGATTGGTTCATGAAAATGGTGATTTTTGGTGCTGACAGAATATAAACTTGTGTTTGTGTCATTCATTTCTTGAAAATAACACATCTAAATGGTTTAAATCTACTTCTAAAAGTTTATTTTATGAGTTTTGGTTTTAATCCAAGTGGTCTCACTCAAAAACATTGAGTTTTGACCCCCCGAATGCTCATAACAAATTGGATGTGCATATGGAAGTTCAACAGTAGGTAAACCCTACTTTGAACAACCATAACTCACAAAATAATCATCCAAATTACTTGCTTCTTCATCCGGAATTTATTTTAAATAGTTACCTTTAGGTTTCACTCAAAGATGTGGTGATTTGGGGTTTCAATTAATCAAAACAAAATGAGTGTGCAGTCTATCCAAAGCTGACAGATTTGTACATGCATGTTCAAATGGCCATATCTCTTTCAAAACTCAATGAAAAAGGATGATTTTTCTTTTGAGAGTTAATTTTATGAGTTTTCTTCTGTTTGCATGTGGAATCACATGAAAATATGGAGTTTTGACTCTCCAAACACCTAAAACATTTTAGGTGTGCAAATTGTGAAACCACCAACAGCTAAACCCTACTTTGTATGTTAATATCTCTTTGATTATTTGTCCATAATGTGTAATTCTTCTTCTGGAGTTTTTTTTATTAGTTAGGGTTCATATGAATCTGGTTTCATTCAAAAATATGAAGTTTTGAGGCATTAACCAATTTTTTAAAGTTAAGTGTGCAATCTGTCAACTAATGATAGATGTGTGCATGCAACTTTGTGGTGCCATATCTTCCTTATAACTCATTCAAAATAAGTGATTCTTACCTTAAAAGTTTCCTTTATGTGTTGTGTTTATAATCCAACTGGAATTTCTGAAAAAGATTTAGTAGAACTCCTCAAATGGTTGTTTTACCAACATGGTGCAATCTGTCATACCTACTGTGATACACTGTTTGTATAAATTATTTGAACCAAAATTATTTTTACGTGTCCAAAATGCATGAAATTTGGTCACAATGACCTTAACTCATTAATGTGCCACATATAAAAAGATGGCAAACTATGTCATTTTGGATGTCACTGTAATTTGATCATTTTTAGCACTATTAGTTTCTGTCCGAAAGTGGAATTCTGGAATTGTTTGATTTCTTGAATTTTGATCACTTGAAGGATTATAACATTACTTTTCGGTATAAATTACCATATTAAAGATCATAGGTGCATTATGTATAACGGGACTATAGATAATCAAGTTGGACATCTATGGACTTAAAACATATTCATCCTCATAAGTAACCTTAAGACACATAAATGATCATTTTGGGTATTTTACTTTGATAGGGAAACGTTAGGCCGGCTAGTGGGCGAATCGTGCTTTAAGCGGAGCTTTTGCAAAAAGGTGAGTATTCACAACCCCATTTTTAAAGTATTTTATACGTTTTGGGGTGAAAAGCATAATTAAATGTAATATTTGAGCTATTTGCATTACCGAATGTGAAACATTATGAAATTATTGTTTTGGGCACAAAGGCATGTATACTAGTAGATTGTATTGAGTAAAATGTTCCATAAAAGTTTGTACACTACTATTAACTAAAGTGAGGAGCCGATGGTATATGTGGATAGCGCTATTGGACGGACAATCCCACCTAAAAACCGAAAAGTAGGGGTGCGGATAGCAATCCCACCTAAAAACTACAGGTAGGGGTGCACTATACTTAAAATAAAGGTTCTACATATGTGGGGTTTTAGTCCCACTGCTAAGGTAGAATTAAAAAGATTTTTGTGGTCGAAGGTTTAGTGGTGGCTCATTAATTACTATTTATTAGGGTACAAAAATGTCTTGAACGTTTTAAGATGTAAAGATTACTATGTGCCAGAAAAGTATTTTGCTCAATATTCATTTATGCAAAAGATGTTTACAATATTGAAAACATGTGAACTAACCAACTCTTTGTAGTTGACCTTGTTTTATTCGTGCTTTTCAGGGGTAAGAAAGGGTAACTAAAAATGCTTGTGTTTGGGGCGCATCAACATCAACCAAGTTTAAATTTGAAAACGTTTTGTTTAACTGTTTCTTATATTTTGTTAAAACTTGAACTTGTATGATGTGATGTTCAAATTTATTTTGTTATGTATTTGAATGGACAATTGGTGTTGTTTTCGCTCTATCGCTATGAAATCTTGAACTATCACTCCCCGTGTTTCCGCTTTAGCGGGGTGTGACAGACTTGGTATCAGAATCATAGGTTATAGAGAACACCGGTTTTCTATAAAACCAAATACTATAACCAAAAGTTTTCAAAAACTATTTTCCTAAACTAATTTTAAAAAAAAAACTTACTACTTGTATAATTGGAATAAGTGTCGACTTAGCATATTATAATTAGACAAAGCCTGATCATCTATGTCTAATTTAATATGTATAAGGAAGGACATGGAACAATTATATTAGAGTCGGCTAAAATAAAAGTTTTCTTTCCCAAATAAAAAGCATGGTCATAAGTGTGAGTGTGCATAAGTATTTTCTTTTCGGGAACTAATTATTAACTAAAGCACATTTAGTAATAAAGTTTGTTACTGTCGCAGTTTAAAAAATGTCTCACTCATCCTCACTCCCCGAGCACTCCCCCGACGAATCCGGTTATTTTACTAGCCTCCCTAGGAGGAACCAACCCATCCATGAAGAGAGTGATCCGTCCAAGGAAAGTGACGCGGCCACCCGATAGACTACTGTGGAAACTTATGTACTTGCGCCACCTCCGATCGATGTAGCTGGTCCTTCACGAGGACCTAGGATAATGAGAACCGCCCGAAAGCGTGTTCTCCCTCCTAGGAGGGTGACTATCGCAGTTCCCTCTGAACCTCCGAGCAAGCCATCCAGATCGCGAAATCTATCGCGAAACGTGACCTCTCCTCCACCAGCAGTTAGAATTCCTGTGCCCCAACCTCATGGAATGACTGCAGCGGAGAACTTTTGGGTCTCGGGCATGGCCAACGAAGTACAAACTCACCGACTTAGGTTGGACCATTTCCAGCACTCTCTAGACGCCATTTTGACAATTCTGAACTCACAGGTTCAAATTACCGGTAGGGTCATGGAGGTCACCTTTGAGACTAGAAGGACGATCAGGAGGTTGTACTCGTACATAACTTGGGCGATAGGAGCTTTGATGGTGATGATAGGACTGTTGATTTGGGTGTTGATGCATTATTGAACCTTTGTTGTTTTGAAGCTTTTTGGTTGACAATACTTTCTTTTTGAGGCTTATATCCTACATGTTGTTATAAACAATTTGATGTCTTTTTTGGGTTGTACTTGAAATTGATGCTTGGAATGTTTTGATTTACTTATGAAACTTATGCTTGATATCTATTTATTATATGTTACTTCGAGTTTACGTTTTCATGCATAGTATTAGATATATGTTATAAGATACGTATAACTTAGTAAATAAATTTATTATGAACATAGTAATATAAAGTTGACCGAAACTCAATTTAAAATTGTGTTTTAGAACAATGCCTCTGAGAAGAGAAAATTCCGAAGTTGCACGACTTGTATCCGAGCAACTCATGGCTGCACTTCCAAACATTGTTAGCCAAGTGGCAGCTGGCCTGAACAATAATAAAAACCACAATCAAGGATCGGGAAATAGAGAATGTACATACAAATCCTTTAGGAGTTGTAATCCTAAGGAATTTCATGGAACTAAGGGAGCCGTGGGATTACTGACTTGGATAGAAAGCATGGAGTCTGTGCTCCATATTAGCAAATGTACCGAAGGTAAGAAAGTAGAGTTTGTTGCGTATCTATTACAAGGACGAGCACTAACTTGGTGGAATACCCAAGTACAAACTCGGGGCCGAGAAGCCGCTAGCAGTCTTACGTGGGAAGATTTTAAGAGGATGATGAAAGAAGAGTATTGCCCAAGGAGCGAGATCTAGAAATTGGAAGCAGAATTATGGAATCATGAAATGAGAGGAAATGATATAGACTCTTATACTGCACGTTTTCATGAATTGGAAAAAATGGTACCGCATCTGGTAACACCTGAAGATAATCGAGTTCATAGATATGTTTGGGGTTTATCTCTGGAGATACACGGGGATGTTACTTCGGCAAACCCAAAAACCCTACAAGAGGCAGTGAGTTCGGCAACCAGACTCACAAATAATGCTACTCGTTCGGGAATGTTTGCAAAAGACAAGGTTCAAGGGAAGAGAAAGATGGAGGAACCTACACGAAGACAATCTGGGGGAAGAATGGGAAAGAATCTAAATATATCAGGAAACTATGGGATTCAGACTCAATCGGCAGAAAAGAAGAAAAGAACTTATCAAAAGTGTGACAAGTGCAATAGACAGCATACTGGACGGTGTATTATCTGCCAGAAATGCAACAGAGGAGGTCATTACGCTAAATATTGTAAAAGTACAGGAAGGCGGGCATGTTTCGAGTATGGAAGCCCGGATCACTTCCGGAATGCATGTCCAAGATGGAACCAGAGACCAAACAATAATCAAGTGCGACCAACCAAACAAGGAAATCAAGGAGGTCCGGCAAGAGGTCGACTGTTTGAGATTGGAGCTGAAGAAGCAAGGCAAAATCCAGATGTAGTTACTGGTAAGTTTCTTTTGAACAATCATTATGCATCTGTACTATTTGATTCTGGAGCAGATAGGAGTTATGTGTTGACAGATTTTAGACCAAAGATAAATCTAAAACCTCAAAAGTTGAAAGAAATGTATGTCATTGAATATGCCAACGGACAAGAAAGTAGGGCTAAAGACATAATAATGATCTGCACCTTAAACTTAGCCAGTAGGGATTTTAGTATAGGTCTAATCCCGATTAAATTGGGAAGTTTCGACATAATTGTGGGAATGGATTGGTTGTCCAAAAACCAAGCCGAAATTTCTTGTTCCGAAAAGATCATTCGAGTTTCGTTACCCGAAGGGGGAAACTCGAAGTACACGGAGAGAAACCCAGGAGGGGTATAAAAATGGTGACGTGTATGAAGATGCGAAAATATTTGAAGAAGGACTGCATTGCATTTTTAGCTCATGTCACGGATAAGAAGGCCAAAGAGAAACTCATTCAAGATATCCCTATAGTTCGGGATTTCCCGGAAGTATTTCCAGACGAATTGCCTGGAATACCACCGCCAAGACAAGTTGAGTTTTAGATAGATCTAAATACTAGAGCTCTGCCCGTGGCGAAATCACCATACCGGTTAGCACCATCGAAAATGCAGGAACTGTCAGAACAACTTAAGGAGTTACTCAATAACGGATTCATCAGACCCAGCTCTTCACCTTGGGGAGCTCCAGTTTTGTTTGTTAAAAAGAAGGATGGATCCTTCTGAATGTGTATCGATTATAGGGAACTCAATAAGTTGACTATCAAGAATCGATACCCCCTTCCTTGAATAGATGACTTATTCGATCAACTTCAAGGTGCTACGTATTTCTCAAAGATCGATCTTCGATCAGGATATCATCAGATGAGAGTTCGTGAAGAAGACATTCCTAAGACAGCGTTTAGAACTCGTTATGGTCATTACGAGTGCCTAGTTATGCCTTTCGGGCTAACAAACGCACCGGCAGTATTCATGGATTTTGATGAATAGAGTATGTCGACCGTACCTAGACAAGTTCGTGTTCATTTTTATAGATGACACACTCATTTATTCTCAAGACAAGAAGGAGCATGAGAAACATTTAAAGCTGATACTAGAATTGCTCAGAAACGAAAAGTTGTACGCCAAATTCTCCAAATGCGAATTCTGGATTCGCGAAGTACATTTTCTTGGCCACGCAGTAAATGAAAAAGGGATACATGTTGATCCAGCTTAGATCGAGGCCATTAAGAAATGAGAAGCCCCGAAGACACCAACTGAGAACCATCAATTTCTTGGGTTGACAGGCTACTATCGGTGATTTATCGAAAATTTCTCCAAGATTGCACAACCACTAACGACACTGACTCAAAAAGATAAGAAGTTTATTTGGGGAGAGAAACAAGAGGAAGCATTCCAGACTCTCAAACATAAGTTGTGCAACGCAGCGATTTTGGCTTTACCAGAGGGAGTGGATAACTTTGTAGTCTACTGTGACGCTTCACATAAGGGATGGGATGCATACTGATGCAAAAAGACAAAGTTATCGCATATGCATCGAGGCAATTAAAGATTCATGAGAAGAATTACACCACCCATGACTTGGAGTTAGGGGCGGTGGTGTTCGTACTCAAAATCTGGAGACACTATCTTTACGGCACTAAGTGCACCATTTTCACTGATCAATATGAGGCAAAGAAGATGAGTCGAGCTACTTAGTGACTATGATTATGAAATAAAGTACCATCCAGGCAAGACCAACATAGTAGCTGACGCTTTAAGCATAAAGGAAAGAGTGAAGCCGACCAGAGCACGAGCTATATAAATGATGGTTCAAACCATTTTAAAGACTCAAATTCTTGAAGCACAAAAAGAAGCTTTAAAAGATGAGAATTTGAAGAACGAGACCTTGCATCACTTAGAAAAAGGATTTGAATTACAATCAGATGGAGTGCATTATTTTAAAAATAAAGTATAGATACCAAAGGTTGGTGATCTGCGATCAACCATTTTGGATGAAGCCCATCGATCCAGATATTCAGTTCACCCAGGAGCGGATAAGATGTACAAGGATCTGAAGGAATACTATTGGTGGCCAGGAATGAAGAAAGATATTGATGAGTATGTAAGCAAGTGCTTAACTTGTGCTCAAGTCAAGGCCGAACATCATAAACCATCCGGTCTACTTCAACAATCCGAAATTCCCCAATGGAAATGGGAGCAAATAACTATGGATTTCATGACCAAGCTACGCAAAACTGGGAAAGGACATGATTCGATATGGGTTATAGTAGATCGACTTACAAAACCAGCTCATTTCATTCTCATTCGTGAAGATTTCAGTATGGAGAAACGTGCGCAAATTTACATCAATGAAATAGTTACACGTCACGGTGTGCCTATTTCCATTATTTCAGATAGAGATACACGTTTTACGTCACGGTTTTAGCAGTCTCTTCAAAAGGCTTTGGATACGCGTTTGGATTATAGTACTGCTTATCATCCTCAAACGGATGGTCAATCGGAAAGAACTATTCAAACGTTAGAGGATATGATGCGTGCATGCGCGATAGATTTTGGTGGGAGTTGGGATACCCACCTACCACTTGTTGAATTCTCATATAACAACAACTATCACACCAGCATTCAGTGCATGTCATATGAAACCCTATACGGACGAAAATGTAGATCAACACTTAGCTGGTTAGAAATCGGAGATAGACAGCTGACCACGCACGATATTACTCAGGAGACCACTGACAAGATCTCAATCATCAAAGAAAGGCTCAAGACAGCAAGAGATCGTCAGAAGAGTTATGCGGATAATCTGAGAAAGCCATTCGAATTCCAAGTAGGTGATAAGGTGCTTTTGAAGGTATCACCATGGAAAGGACTAGTACGTTTCCGGAAGAGAGGCAACCTTGGTCCCAGATACGTTGTTCCATTTGAAATAACCGAAAGAATCGGACCGGTAGTTATTATTTAGTATATTAGTGTTATTATAGTTAAGTTACTAGAATAAGAGTTAGTTAGATTAGAGTTACCAAAAATTTCTAGAGTTACCGAAAATTGCTTAGAAAGTCCGGTTCCGACCCGTAACTATCTGAAACATCCTACATAGTGCCAAATACTCTAATATATACCCAATTTATATAAAATATAAAGTTTTAATGTTTCAAATATAAAATTTCTTTTCTTTATATAATTTAACCACTTTTGGGCTTACATTTAGAGGAAAAAGCAGATCTCCTTCCATACTTCACAAGCAGCAGCTAGTTCAGGACTCCATTTGGTAGAAAATTGAGAAAATTTACAATGTAATTTCATTTTTTTGGGCTTGAATTTAATTATAAAAAAAAAACTTTGGATTCGGGTGGGGCCCATGAACAAGGCCGCCCCCCCTATTTTCCCATATATAATTTTTTTTTCTCAAATCACTCATTTTCAGCTTTCAAATTCCAAAACTCTTCTCTCTCTCTCTCTAGAAACTAAGGGACACAATTCCCTTCACTCTTTTCCCTCTCTTTTCTCTCCAAAAACTCGAACCAAATTCTGCAAATTAATCCATCAAATAGCAAGATTATTGAAGCTTTTGGTGCACTCTTCATCACACAAGTAAGTATAAACACCATCTCATCCTTTCCTTGTCAATTTTGAGTGGAAAACTCATTTTTTCTTGCAATTTCATCACTTCTCTACTAACTTCTGGAAATTCTTAGTGCTAAGGATAGATTATATACCAAAGATATGTAAAATATTTCTACAATGGTTACAATCCATGACCCAAATAAATAGAACTCAAGAAATCTAAGCAAAAACCCATTGCATGTTGAGAAAATATAAACTTGTATTTGTGTCGTTCTTTTCTTGCAAATAACACATCCAAATGGTATGAATCTTCTTCTAGAAGTTTATTTTATGAGTTTGGGTTTTAATCCAAGTGGTCTCACTCAAAAACATTGAGTTTTGACCCCCCAAATGCTCATAACAAATTGGATGTGCATCTGGAAGTTCAACAGCAGGTAAACCCTACTTTGAACAACCATAACTCACAAAATAATCGTCCAAATTACTTGATTCTTCGTCCAGAGTTTATTTTAAAGAATTACCTTTCATAACTCACAGAATTAGTGTGCAATCTGTCCAAAGCTGACAGATTTGTACATGCATGTTCAAATGGCCATATCTCTTTCAAAACTCAATGAAAAAGGATGATTTTTATTTTGAGAGTTAATGTTGGGTCACCGATGATTTGGTGATGAACCACCTTCCTTTATATGAATGAATTTTTACAGGTTCTTTTGAAGGTCTGAAATATGCTTCAAGTATTGAAGAGTCAAAGACTATTCAATCAAGGGGTTGTACATCAAAAAGTGGAATTTTGGATGTATCAACCAACTTCAATATTCAGATCATTTTGCCAAGTCAAGACCAATATAGTGGGTCACCGATGGTACACTCAAAAGTTATCAAAAGTACTAAGGACATCAAATAAGATGAGGTCATCAAGTTTGATGTCATGGTCACCGACACTATAATCTTGGTCACCGAAATTGCAGGTATATTTTCTAAGGCTGTGATTTCAAGTCACAAGTTCAAGGGTGTATACTTTTGTCATTTAGTGAAAGATGAAGTTTATCAAGCAAAGTATACACTTATCAACTCCAACCTTACAACGTATCCACCGATGTGATACATAGTGTGATGTATCACTTAGCAATTTCAAAGAGATAAGTTCTTGACTCACATCAATTGCAAGACACGTGAGCCAGCAAGAACTTGGGCATCAAGCCTTAAATAAAGACATTCTCTTTTATTCTTATAAAAGGAATATTTGTCTTTTAGCTAAAAGGTTTGATGGGACTTCACAGAGCATGAAGAAAAGAAGATAAAGTTATCTGACAATACGTGCTACAAGGAATGGTTCATCCATTATTCTAGTACAAAGGAAGTGGTCTCTTCCTTTGTCCAGCAGATAATCTTCCAGCTAATGAAACCTTGACAGCTGTCCACTTGCATCCCATGCATGGGCACTATAAAAGGAGATGAAGTCCTACCCAGAAATCTCACGCTTTCAACAAATCTTCAGAGTGATTATTTGTGTGACTGTGGCAAAGCTGTGTGCTATAACAGTATTGTTTTAACTTCCTTAGTGTATAAGTTAATTACTGTTATCTGTGTGTTTAGTTTGAGAGAATAGTCTGCCTGTTCTTTTCCGCATCAAACTATCTGTGTGTAAATTTTTAAAATTTATATTAAAAAATTTAAAAAGAGTATATTCTGTGTGTTTTATATTCAACCCCCCCTTCTACAAAACCCTCTCTTAGTTAGCCATCTCTCCTTGGGGACTAACAAGTGGTATCAGAGCAGTTGGTTTAATTCAATAAACCAGATCTGTGATGGCTACTACCTCAAATGTTGATGGTACCTTGCAGACCTCTTCCAGTAATACATATGATTTAGGATCTTTGGCTAAACCCCCAAGATTCAACCCAAACAACTTTGGGTTATGGAAAAATCGCATGTTATTATTCTTGGAAGGGATCGATTGCAGGTATCCCAACATTCTCAATGAGGGACCTATTGTTCCTAAAATATGGGCTCGCTTTGGCCCTCAAAAGGACGCTGAAGGAAAGGACATAGAGTCAGATGACGAAAGAAGTGAGAAAACTGGTAGATATATCATCAAACCTTCTAACTAATTTAGTGAGGATGATAAACGCCTAGTTGCTTTAGACACTAAAGTCAAGTCTGCTCTTGCTGTATCCCTTCCTGATGATGTGTATCATTCTCCTCTTAACCTTCCCACTGCTAAAGAAATGTGGGATACTTTGAGTGTCTTATATGAAGGCACCAAAAGAAGTAAAGAAATCTAACAGGATCTGTCTTGTTAGAAAGTATGAACTCTTCTCCCATGAAAAGGGAGAATCTCTTTCTACCTACTTTAATCGCTTTAACTGTCTTCTCAATGATCTCAAAATTCTTGGACGAGTTTATGATAATGAAGAAGTTCTTTGCAAGTTCATGGACTGTCTCCCAGACTTCTGGGAAACTATCTGTACTTGCATCAAGCAAACCAAGGACTTAGAAATAATGCCTTTAACTGCTCTCTATGGAACTCTTCTTCACTATGAAAAAAACTAAGAACCAGAGAAAATCTCCTATAAAGGATATCAAATCCTCCTCTATTGCTTTAATAGGTGATTCAAAATCTTCTTCTTGTATTCCTAGAATCACCTATCCTTCTTCTGATTCTGAAAAAGATATTAAGGAAGACTCTTCTCATCTGTCAGATGCATACTATAGTGCTGCTGATGATGAAGGAGAAGAATCAGCCATTGACATACTTTCTGATAGTATGGCAATGCTTGCTGGAAACCTTAAGAATAAAAGATTTTCTTCAAACCGCTCTAAATTTAATAGAAAACCTTTTTCTCAAAAATCATCTTCTGATAAAGCAAATGAAGAATGCTTCAATTGTGGAAAGAAAGGTCATTTTGCATCTGAATGCAGATCAAAAGCTTCCTCTTCTGTCAAACCTTCTTCTTCTTATGGCCATGACTTCTCAAAATCAGCTTCTAGGAAGCATGAAGAGAGAAATAGCCAATCCTCTAAAGAAAATTCTGAATCAAAAGAAACCTCCAGGTATAAGAAATACAAAGCCAAATACAAGAGAGAAAAAGAGAGAAACCAAGGTAAAAATAAAACCTTGGTTGCTGAGGCTCATTGCTGGGAAGATGAGCAAACCTCTGAGAGTGAGAGTGAGTATGTCACTAAATGCCTCATGGCCAAAATCGATGAGATAGAAGACATGGAGAAGTCACTCTACACCACCCTTGTATCTGCTGAGGGATCCACTTCAGGGACAAAACCTCAGGTACATCCTTTTACCTTTCTCTCTGATGATCAAAAGGCTGATGCCTTTGATTCTTTAACTGTTGACTTCTGTGACTTAAAGATTCAAAAGAAAAAGGCTGATATGCACATAAAATGTCTAAATGATCAACTCCTCTCTTGTTTTTCAAAACTAAAAGATTTTGACAAAATGAAAGCTGATCTGGAAAACCTTCGGTACCTAAACGACAGTCTTTCTGAGGAAAAAGCAAAGATCTCTTCCACTCTTGAAAAGGAACAAGAGGTTCTGTCTAAATGGACTAAATCCTCTAAAAATCTTGAAAGGATCCTTCAAGATCAAATCAGCAGCAAGGATAAGTCTGGCCTTGGTTATGGAAAAGATGTTCCTCAACCTTTTGACCTTCCACTTCCTTCTTCTGAGTGTCAAGGTTTTCCTGCTGGTTTCCTTTTCGATGACGATGATGATCTCTTCGGTTACTCATCTGAGGATTCTACCTCCGTTCACTCTATAGATTTACTTGACATGCTCAAAGTAGAATCTAGTTCTAAAAAGTTTGGAGTCTTTGTTAAAGCTAAAGAAATCTCTTCTGAGTCTTCAAAAGTTTCAACTCTTCCAAGCTCTTCTTCTTCTCCCAAACCTATCCAGAGACTTTTAAACTCCTTAAGTTTGCATGAGTCAAGGTACTCCCAGGAGCAGCCTTCTGACGTTGCTGAGTATCCTTCTCCAAAAAGATTTTCTCCTCAAAAGAAAAATTTTTCTAAATCAAAATTTTCATCTAAAAGGAAATCTCAAATAGTTACTGACTTTATTCCTCGGTCAGTAAACTTGAAGAAATCAAGAAATCCTGGTAAAGGTATTCTTGGACCAAGACCAGGTGTTGGACACCCCTCTTCTTCTCAGTCGTCAACCTCTGTCCAAAGTTTTGATGATAGGGATTTTAAAAAGGCCTTTCTTTTAAAGAAGTGCTATAATTGTGGCAACACTCTTCATCTTGCTAAAAATTTCCCAAAAAACTTGGTTCCTTGCAAAACTAAAATGCCTTCTAATCCCAAAGGACCCACCTCAAAATGGGTACCAAAAGTCTAAATTTGTTTCTGGGTGCAGGTACCAAATAAAGATCACATATGGTACATGGATAGTGGGTGTTCAAGACACATGACCGGAAACAAACTTCTTCTCTCTAACTTCTCAAAAGAAAAGGGACCCACTGTTTCCTTTGGAGGAAATGGAAAAGGGGTCACCAAAGGATATGGTACCATTTCAAATGGAACCATCACTTTCTCCAGAGTAGCTCATGTTGAAGGGCTAATGTACAATCTTCTAAGCATCAGCCAAATATGTGATTTGGGCTATAAGGTCATGTTCCAGCTGTGTGTGTGCTTGGTCTTTGATGTACAGAACAAGATTGTACTAGCAGGAACCCGACTGAATGACGTGTACATAATCAACATGAAGGAAAGTGCAATAGGAGAAGCTGTGTGTCTCCTCTCTCAAGAACTAGCCAAACAAAGTTGGCTGTGGCATAAAAGGTTCTCTCATCTAAACTTTAAAACCTTGAACAAACTCTCCAACAAGGAGCTGGTTGTTGGAATGCCAAAAATAGTTTTTGAAAAAGAAAAGCTGTGTGGAGCATGTGAAAAAGGAAAACTCACCAGAACTTCCTTTAAAACAAAACAATGCTCTTCTATCTCTCAACCTCTTCAAATGCTTCACATGGATCTGTGCGGTCCAGTAAGCACATCCAGTCTGGGTGGTAAAAAGTATATGCTAGTAATCGTCGATGAATTCTCTAGATATACTTGGGTGTTCTTTCTGAAACACAAGAGTGATGTTGCTGAAGAAATCATCAGGTTTACAAGAAAGATTGAAAATTTGAATGGTAAACTGGTGAAGTCCTTCAGAAGTGATAATGGCACGGAATTCAAGAATGCTGCTCTAGAAGATTTCTTTGACCTAAAAGGAATTTCTCAGAACTTTTCTGCCGTACGCACTCCTCAGCAAAATGGTGTTGTTGAAAGAAAGAATAGAACACTATGTGAAGCTGCAAGGTCTATGCTGAGTGAATCCAAGTTGCCAACCTATTTTTGGGCAGAAGCAGTTAACACTGCATGCTTTACTCAAAATAGGTCTATCATAGTCAAAAGGCATGACAAGACCCCGTATGAAGTTTTCCATGGTAGAAAACCTGCAGTTGACTTCTTCCATGTGTTTGGCTGTGCATGTCACATGCTAAATGACAGGGAACAACTTGGAAAGTTTGATCCGAAGTCTGATGATGGAATTTTCATGGGCTATTCTCTCTCCTCAAGAGCCTTCAGAATTTTCAACCTAAGAAGACAATGCATAGATGAATCCATGCATGTAAAGTTTGATGAGTTTGAAACTTCTTCATTATCTTGTGATGAAGAAGAATTAAACCTATGGATAAATTCATGTGTTGGTGAAATTCCATCCTCTTCTCAACCCGATCATCCAGATAGCAACTCTTCTCAGCCTCCCATAAACACCACCTTACCTTCAGAACCATCTCTTTCCTCTCCACCTCCTGAAACTAACTCTTCAAAAGACCTTACCCACCAAAACACCATATCTCCCTTAAACCTTTCTTCACCATCTCAAATTCCTACCTCATCCTCTTCTCTATCTCCCTCCTTACCTCCTGCACTAAAGTGGACCATGGATCGTCCAATAGATCAAATCATAGGTGATCCACAAGTTGGTGTAAAAACCAGAAGAGACATAAGCAATCTGTGCTTATATGTCAACTTTGTTTCCATTGTTGAGCCTAAGCTGATAAATGAAGCCCTAGCTGATCCTAGCTGGGTAATTGCCATGCAAGAAGAGCTCTCACAATTTAAGAGAAACAAAGTCTGGAAGTTAGTTCCTCGTCCATCCAACAAAACTATTATTGGAACAAAATGGGTGTTTCGAAACAAGATGGACGAAGAAGGAACTGTCATAAGGAACAAGGCAAGGTTGGTTGCTCAAGGATATCGGCAAGAGGAAGGAATTGATTATGATGAAACCTTTGCTCCTGTTGCCAGATTGGAAGCTATCCGAATATTTCTTGCCCATGCAGCTTACAAGAATTTTCGGGTATTCCAAATGGATGTCAAAAGTGCCTTCCTGAATGGTGAATTAGTGAAGAAGTGTATGTGAAGCAACCTCGGGTTTGAAGATCCGGTCCATCCATATCATGTATATAGGCCGGATAAAGCTCGTATGGACCGAAGCAAGCTCCACGTGCCTCGGTATGACACTCTCTCAGAATATCTACTTAGAAATAAGTACATACGAGGCAAGGTTGACAACACTCTCTTCTTCAAGAAATCACAAGGTAATATCATTCTTGTTCAAATCTATGTTGATGATATTATTTTTGGAGCCACCGATGAATCCTTGTGTGATGAGTTTAGCTCCCTCATGCAAAAAGAGTATGAAATGAGCATGATGGGGGAGTTAACTTTCTTTCTTGGTTTGCAAGTAAAACAGTCTCCAGAAGGTATTTTCATAAATCAAAGTAAATACATTAAAGATCTTCTGAAAAAGTTTCAATTTGATACTTGCTCTACCATGAAAACGCCTATGGCTCCTCCTCTTAGACTCTTTTCTGATCCTGATGGCATTTCTGTTAATATTACAAATTATAGAGCCATGATAGGATCTCTTCTTTATCTAACTGCAAGTAGACCTGACATTATGTTTGCTACTTGTCTGTGTGCCCGATACCAAGCAAATCCTAAAGAATCACACTGACTGTGAAAAGGATTTTTAGGTATCTGAAAGGTACCATAAATCTGGGTCTTTGGTATCCCAAAGACTCAGGTTTCGATCTCATCGGGTACTCTGATTCTGATTTTGCAGGTTCAAAAATAGACAGAAAGAGTACAACTGGAAGTTGTCAGTTACTTGGTGGAAAACTTGTGAGCTGGTCAAGTAAGAAACAACATTCGGTGTCTACCTCTACCGTCTTGAAGCGAATATGTGGTCCGCCGGAAGTTGTTGTGCACAGATATTGTGGATGAAAAATCAGTTGTGTGATTATAATCAATTTTTCTCAAAAATCCCAATAATGTGTGACAACTCAAGTGCAATAGCTATTGCCAACAACCCTGTGCTTCATTCAAGATCAAAGCACATTAATATTAGGTATCACTTTATAAGAGATCATGTCTCTAAAGGTGATGTGGAGTTACATTTCATTCCCACCGACTATTAACTAGCTAATTTGTTCACAAAGCCCCTTGATAAAGCAAGGTTCAAGTTCCTCATTGGTGAGTTAGGTATGGTAAACATAGACTAATATATTTTATATTTATATATAATGTATGTTTTATATATATATATTCCATAGATTTATATACTATATACATTTATATATTTATAATTTATATATGTTATATGTTTTATATATATAATATTATTTATATGTATAAGAAAATAATATAAAAAGAAAAAGAAAATAAATATATATATATATATGTACAGAGTCGGTGACTAAAGTCACCGACGGCTCCTCTCTCTCTACTTTCTTTTTCCTTAACCCTAAAAACCATACACTCCACCATCCACTTTCCGACAGCCACCACACCACCGAGAGCCACCACCATAATCAACCACCGTCGGCGCCCCAAGCCACCGACGGCAACCTCACCAACGTGCTCTCTCTCTCTCTCTCCATTTGCCGACGTCGCCGACAACCACGAGGCCACCGACGGCGGCCCATCCAACGTCATCGACCCACCAACGGCGACACCACCATAGCCACTTTCCGACGAATCCCATCCACCGAAGTTTACCATATTTCGAAGCCACCGACGTCGACCTCTCAAACCACGCACCGACGCTCGCCCTCTGTGTCTCTAACCACCGATGTTATCCGTCTCCTAAGCCACCAACAGTTGCCCTGAGTTTCAGACGACCCACCGACGTTTTCCCTAAAAACTTAGCCACCGACGATTGACTCCTTCTCTCTCAGTCAATCCACCGACGTCTCTTTCTCATACAAGCCACTGACGTCTCTCTCATACACTCACCGAGGTAACCGTTACAAACCTTTCACATTCTTAACCCCTTAAAGTTAACTCTTGACTTACCACTCTTGATAAGCAAGATTCTTTGTTCTTATCCCTAATGACATCATCAATGTCAGACCATGCGCCGAATTCAACTCTAAAACCCTTAGAATTCTGACCTTTCAATCACCAAAAGTAATCATTATTTTTGAAAATTGAAATTTCTCTCCCATATATAACTTCCTTCCCACTACTTCACCACCTTTCTCGCACCCATCTTCTTCTTCACAAAAGCAAAAGCTTCAAACCTGCAACTTCATTTCTTCTTCAATGACTTCTCCATCAAGAATTTCTGAAGAACAAACCATTACCTTTGGATCTTTATCCTTCCCTGCATGCAACTATTATGGACGTATCGGAACTGATAATACTCATCCTGAATATAATGATATATGCTGGTTTCTTTAGAGGTGTCCTCTACAATATGCACTCACTGCAAAACCTAAGATGAGTAAGTTTCTTCTTGGAAACTTTTGGCTTTCTTGTACATATGATGGTTCCACAGATCAAATCCTTGCATCTGTTCTTACCAATGAAGAACATGATGTGGTTTTTGATGTTGAGGATGTTCGAAGAATCCTAAGGCTTCCTGCTTATGATTCATATGAGACATTTCCTTTGGGAAATAAACACCAGATGGTGGTTGCTGCTTTGAACTATTTGGAAGAAAGAAGGGATCAAAGTCAAAGGGTCCAGGTACTTTACTGCGCAAGAATATGGGAAGTATTTGGAACTTTCTGTTTGCACATCTGATTCTGTGCCTTAGCAAGAAGACAGGTGGTCCAGATCAGTCACCTTCCCAAGTAACCGAGCTGGCACATGCTCTAATATTTCAGAGGAAAATAGACTTTGCAAGTTATTTCTTTAATGAAATGATCTCCTCCTTCTCTACTCTCCGACGTCCTCAGGTACCATTTCAACGCCTCTTCTCTCTTATCATTAATGCTAAATTGGGTGATAAACTTGAGAAAAGGGATGACATCATATATGATCTCCCTCTTCATCAAGTGGGAAACCAAGTTATGAAAAAGGCTGTCTTAGCATCAGACAACCCTCTCCGACCTTCTATGGTTGAGTTTGCAAGGAATGCAACTCTTACTTGGGGAGAGAATGAACCGCGCCTTCATAGAACCTCAGGTATGTCCTCTAACTCTTCTACTCCTAGAGTAACTGAGGTGCCCAAATCTCTTAAGAGATCCAAAGCGTCGGGCACTTCTACCTCCGTACCCACCGATGCTACAAAGCCAAAAGAGCCTTTGGCTTCTACCCAAGCATCTAAGTCCCAAAAGCGGAGACACTCTAAAAGCCCCCCAAAGACTTCCTCAAAGAAGTCTAAGGGTACCCAAAGGGTCTCACCTCACAAGCCACCTACTAACTCCCAAAAGTTAGTAAGTGTTGAAAAGATTCCTACCCGACCCAAGGACCAGTTCACCCAACCAAGCTCCTCCATGCCCTCCCAAAAGGACATGGTTGTAAAAAGGGACATCCCTATTATTGCTTCATCAACTTTCTCTTTAGTTGATGAAGAAGACTTGGACTCTCCCATCCAAGCTGCCTCTTCTCCACCCCGTGAGCTCTCACAGCTCCCTTTCCTTACTCCACATGAGAGTGCATCACAACCAGGTGCATTCGATGGAGCATCCCAATTTACTAATTTTCTATTTTCTGACACTACACCTTGGAGACATACGTCTCCCGTACGTACCAAGGTTGTGAAAGAACCCATTACTGAGGAATCCCCTCATAGACACTCTTCTCCACGTGTCTCCCCCACATCTCATAAATCCCCCCCAAGTAAACCTACAGGTTTGGTGGATTATTCTTCCAGTGATGATGATGATGCTGATCAACCACCAAAGCCTCAACCTTCAGCTCCCATGACTTCCAAACAGGGAGATGATCTTCTCACAGCTATTACAAACTTTACCAGTAATACTTTACGCAGGGTAGAAGCTCTAGAAGATCATGCGGCTAAGGAAAAGGAAAGAATGGATTCCCTTTCCTCATCTCTTAGATCTAACATTGAGGAGTTGTCGGTGAGTCACCCAACTCTAATGACATGTTTAGATCTCCTACACTTGGACATCCTTGATCTTCAGCAAGGGTTTTCTTCAAGTCAGGCGTCTGTGCTTTCTTCCATACAAGACCTTCGGAGTTCATCTTCAAGTCAAGTCGCAGATATTTATTCTCTCATTGCCAATCAACAAGCAATTATGGACTCTCTTATCAGTCTTCACACCAAAGTTGATAAAGTTCCAACCTCTGCTCCAACGGTTGAACTAGATATTGGTGATTCATTCTTCAAGGACACTATAGATTTGTCCTTCAAAGAGTTGAGAAGAAAATGGGTGCTCTCTGCTCTGATATGGCAAGGGTAAAGGAATTTCTCTCTTCAGTGGGTTTCAAGGGTTCAACCACTGAGGGGGAGAAAAATAAGAAGACCATCTATACCACCTCAGCAGCCGCCGACGTCAGCGTGCCAGCCGCCGACGTCAGCATGCTAGCCGCCGACATCATCATTTCAGCCACCGATGTGGCTTCTCCACCTCATCCAGCCACCGACGTGGCAGCCACCGATGGTGGTGTGGTCACAGAGGTGGTCCCTGTTCCTTTGGTACCTGAAGCAGCTGTTGAGGGGGAGAGTATCAGTGCTCAACCCCTTGAAACTGAAGAAGAGAAGAAAAGAAAAGAAAAGCCAAAGGAAAGAAGCCTTTCTCTTTTGAAGAACAACAAGAAGAAAGAAAGAGAAAGAAAAGGTTGAGAGATTCTCAAGCAGACACTCTTAGACTTCAACCTGCTTCATTACCCACCGATTCTCTTGGGGTGATTCTAACAGAAGCTGAAAAAGAAGAAGCCATTAGAGCACAACTTGAGTATGATCAGACAAATGTATTCAAGTTGGCTCAAGATGAAGCCACTCATGCAATGGTAAAGGATGCTCTTCAAGCTCAAAAAGATGAGCTTGAAAATATAAAGAAGAAATCTGAAGCTGCAAAATTGGTTGATGAGGCCAAGAAGGCAAAGGAAGTAGAGTGGTTTAAAAGGAGATTGAATAACAGGAAGGATGATTCCAAGATTATCAATGCTACCATCCAACCTCCAACCAAGAATTCTCCCAAGTTACTTGTCACCCTTAAGAGAGCTGATACTTTATCAAAGGTATATGAAGCTGAATGGTTGGAAGTTCTTGGGATGACTGAGTGGATGGAAGTTGGTAAATGCATCTCCAAGAGCAAAAGCAAGTACAAGGAGCTGGTACTTAACATTCTCAGAAAACTCTTCATCAAGATGCTCAACATCCAAAAGGAGAATAATATTCTTGTGACATACCTTGAAGCACAACAAATGTACTTCATTCAACAGGGTCTTAAAGGAGAGGTCATCACTGCTCCTAAAAACAAGAAGAAGGGACATTTTGTTATGCTTCATGAAAGGGTCATCTAGATAAATGCTTCGGGTATAGATCTTTCCATTCCTACTTCTATTGCTTACCCGGAGCAAACCATGCTGACTACTCCAGAGCTTGGGGTTTTCTTTGAAGACATCTTTGGAAACATCGGTTTCTTCAGAGCATCTGACATCCCAAGGGCTCACAGCTCCTTCCTCTCTGCTATTCTAGGAGTACCTCCTGTTGAAGACCATGGTATGACCAGAATGATCTTGGATGAACTTAAACAAAGAGAACCCTCAGATCCATGATCTTGCAGACGTATAGTACAGTATGAACTTTATTAATCATGTACTCTGATCAATCCTATGTGTTGATTAATAAAAGTTCATACTTTTCTTCCATCCCATCTCTTGTTAATATTTTTACAAGCTTTGCACATATTTAAACTTATACTTATTATTTCATTTATTTTATACTCTTATACTATACATACTCAGTTAAAAAAAATGAAAAAAAAAAAAACAAAAAAAAAAACAAAAAAAAAATGAAAAAAAAAAATTCTGAGTCAAAAGAACCCAAAAGAAAAATAGAAAGGGTCAAAAAGAATTCTTTTCTAACCTACAGGTATCATCATCAAATAGGGGGAGATTGTTGGGTCACCGATGATTTGGTGATGAACCACCTTCCTTTATATGAATGAATTTTTACAGGTTCTTTTGAAGGTGCCGAAATATGCTTCAAGTATTGAAGAGTCAAAGACTATTCAATCAAGGGGTTGTACATCAAAAAGTGGAATTTTGGATGTATCAACCAACTTCAATATTCAGATCATTTTGCCAAGTCAAGACCAATATAGTGGGTCACCGATGGTACACTCAAAAGTTATCAAAAGTACTAAGGACATCAAATAAGATGAGGTCATCAAGTTTGATGTCATGGTCACCGACACTATAATCTTGGTCACCGAAATTGCAGGTATATTTTCTAAGGCTGTGATTTCAAGTCACAAGTTCAAGGGTGTATACTTTTGTCATTTAGTGAAAGATGAAGTTTATCAAGCAAAGTATACACTTATCAACTCCAGCCTTACAAGGTATCCACCGATGTGATACATAGTGTGATGTATCACTTAGCAATTTCAAAGAGATAAGTTCTTGACTCACATCAATTGCAAGACACGTGAGCCAGCAAGAACTTGGGCATCAAGCCTTAAATAAAGACATTCTCTTTTATTCTTATAAAAGGAATATTTGTCTTTTAGCTAAAAGGTTTGATGGGACTTCACAGAGCATGAAGAAAAGAAGATAAAGTTATCTGACATTACGTGCTACAAGGAATGGTTCATCCATTATTCTAGTACAAAGGAAGTGGTCTCTTCCTTTGTCCAGCAGATAATCTTCCAGCTAATGAAACCTTGACAGCTGTCCACTTGCATCCCATGCATGGGCACTATAAAAGGAGATGAAGTCCTACCCAGAAATCTCACGCTTTCAACAAATCTTCAGAGTGATTATTTGTGTGACTGTGGCAAAGCTGTGTGCTATAACAGTATTGTTTTAACTTCCTTAGTGTATAAGTTAATTACTGTTATCTATGTGTTTAGTTTGATAGAATAGTCTGCCTGTTCTTTTCCGCATCAAACTATCTGTGTGTAAATTTTTAATATTTATATTAAAAAATTTAAAAAGAGTATATTCTGTATGTTTTATATTCAACCCCCTCTTCTACAAAACCCTCTCTTAGTTAGCCATCTCTCCTTGGGGACTAACAGTTAATTTTTATGAGTTATCTTCTGTTTGCGAGTGAAATCGAATGCAAATATGGAGTTTTGACCCTCCAAACACCTAAAACATTTTAGGTGTGCAAACTGTGAAACCACCAGTAGCTAAACCCTACTTTGTATGTTAATATCTCTTTGACTATTTGTCCAGAATATGTAATTCTTCTTCTGGATTTTTTTTATGATTTAGGGTTCATATGAATCTGGTTTCATTGAAAAATATGAAGTTTTGAGGCATTAACCAATTTATTAAAGTTAAGTGTGCAATCTGTAAACTAATGACAGATGTGTGCATGCAAATTTGTTGTGCCATATCTTCCTCATAACTCATTCAAAATGAGTGATTCTTATCTTAAAAGTTTCCTTTATGTGTTGTGTTTATAATCCAACTGGAATTTCGGAAAAACATTTAGTAGAACTCCTCAAATGGTTGTTTTACCAACATGGTGGAATTTGTCATACTTACTGTGATACAATGTTTTGTATAAATTATTTGAACCATTTATACATTTGGTCACAACGACCTTAACTCAGTAATGTATCACGTATAAAAAAATGGAAAACTATGTCATTTTGGATGTCACTGTAATTTGATCATTTTTAGCACTATTAGTTCCTGTCCGAAAGTGGAATTCTGAAATTGTTTGATTTCATGAATTTTGATCACTTGAAAGATTATAACATTACTTTTTGTTATAAATTACCATATTAAAGAGCATAGGTGCATTATGTATAACGGGACTATAGATAATCAAGTTGGACATCTATGGACTTAAAACATATTCATCCTCATAAGTAACCTTAAGACACATAAGTGACCGTTTTGGGTATTTTACTTTGATAGGGAAACGTTAGGCCGACTAGTGGGCGAATCGTGCTTTAAGCGGAGCTTTTGAAAAAAGGTGAGTATTCACAGCCCCATTTTTAAAGTATTTTATATGTTTTGGGATGAAAAGCATGATTAAATGTAATATTTGAGCTATTTGCATTACCGAATGTGAAACGTTATGAAATTATTGTTTTGGGCACTAAGGCTTGTAAACTAATAGATTGTATTGAGTAAAATGTTCCGTAAAAGTTTGTACACTACTATTAACTCAAGTGAGGAGACGAGGGTATATGTGGATAGCAATCCCACCTAAAAACTTCAGGTAGGGCTGCATTATACTTAAAATAAAGGTTCCACATATGTGGGGTTTTAGTCCCACCGCTAAGGTAGAATTAAAAATATTTTTTTGGTCGAAGGTTTAGTGGTGGCTCATTACTTAATATTAATTAGGGTACAAATATGTGTTGAACGTTTTAAAATGTAAAGATTTACTATGTGCCATAAAAGTATTTTGGTTAATATTCATTTATGCAAAAGATGTTTATAATATTTAAAACCTGTGAACTCACCAACTCTTCGTAGTTGACCTTGTTTTATTCATGCTTTTCAGGGGTAAGAAAGGGTAACTAAAAATTCTTGTGTTTGGGGCGCATCAACATCAACCAAGTTTAAATTTGAAAACGTTTTGTTGAACACCTTGTTTGTTATATTTTGTTAAAACTTGAACTTGTATGATGTAATGTTCAGATTTATTTTGTTATGTATTTGAATGGACAACTGGTGTTGTTTTTGCTCTATCGCTATGAAATCTGGAAATATCACTCCCCATGTTTCCGCTTTAGCGGGGTGTGACATCAGAACAGAGGTTAACTACTCCTGAGTACATAGAAGCGAGTGTAGAAAGTGAGGGGTTAAATGAGAATGTTATTGAGAAGAATTAGAGTGAAAACCTGAGTGATTCTATCCACGCCGAGAGATTGCTAAAAAAAGTACAGAAGATGTCTTGATGGACACAACTGAGATAATACAACCGAGTCCAACTAGAGCTACCATATCTACTAGGGTTGATGGCAACACATCAACTCCTATTGAAAAAGGATTTGAGCTCAGTCCAAACCCTAACTCTGAATCCATCCGAGCAGAAAATACTTCTGGTTCCTCTAACTCAAGCACATCCGGGGAAACCTCATTGGCATCTTCCTCTCAAACGAATGATGATGCAAATACAGGAGTTCATTCACCCCAGAACTCACCACAACCTACACACATCGATGTCTCTGTGATCGATGAGATAGATTGGATGGTTGTTGGTACGTCCATAATAAATCCCAATCCAGAAACCATTGAAACATGTACATCTAATTTCATTTCAGAACAAACCAATATCAACCTTTCTCTGAATGAAATTAGAGCTACTTAGGAGGAGCATACACAAACTCTAGAACAGATGAAGACTTTTCTAATCACTGCTCATGATACTCAATGCAATCTTTCTATTGAGAAATTCCAGAAGCTGGATACTTCTGTTAAATCTAATGCAGAAGCTGTCTCAAAAACTTCCTCTGAACTCCCACGACCAACCATTTCTATAGAAGAATTTAGCTCCTTTGCTGCATATATGAAGAAACTTCTTGATGTTGTTATTCCTTTAGATTCTGCCGCAACTTCTGATTTGATTGCAAAATCTGACTTAGCAACCTTCCAGAAGTCAATGCTTGAAAAGTTTAATGATATCAATGCTAAATTTGTTTCCAAAATCAACACTGCTCCTACCGCTGAAATCACCCAGAGGATATCTACCTTAGATACCTCTATGTCCACTCTGACAACTGCTGTGAATCCTATCTCTGCACATCATGATGCCAAACTAAAAGCCAAGGAAGAGAGGACCTGTAAAAAGGTTGAGCTTAAGAGAAAGAGGTATGAGGATCAGGATCCTGATGCCTCTGATCCTTAGAAGGGGGAGAAACGACAAACGGTTGTAGGATCAACTTCTAAACAAGTTGCAATTGATCAACCTTCATCTCAACCATCTACAGAAGACAATCTGAATGTCTAAGAGAAATCTCAAGATAATGCCTCTGCTGTAGATGAAGCTCCTTCAGTGCCAATTTATGAACCAGTGATTCCAACCCCAACTCCTTTGGCTATGCGTCCTCTACCACAAGATCCAACTACGGCCAATGATAGATCGCAAGTATCATTATGTAGAAAGAAAGTAAAGTATTAACAAGAAAATTTGCGAGGTAGTCGGATGTAATCGTGATATTGACAAGATTACACACAGATGTATCTTTACAGTATGAAAAATCTATGAACGTTAGTTATAACAAGCAAACTAACCTTCTATTTATATACAATAGAAATACTAAAGTAACAGTACATTACATGACAGACCTACGGTATCTATATATGTGTAAGGAGTAAGTTCAGAACTGCTTCTGAACATCTTTAGAATACACTTCAGAAGTTCTTCAGAACTTCTTTAGAACAGCCTCAGAACCATCAGAACTTCTGAAGTAGTCACTTCAGAAGTTATGCCTTAGGCTTATCTTCACTCTATTCATTTGAAAGTCACTCTACTTTGAGTTTCTGAGTTTTCTTCTCAGAAGTGGACAGACTTCAGAACCCAACCTCTTTTGAAGCTATTTCATTGACTCTATCAATCTCCCCCTTCGTTTCAAAAGTTCAAATTGTACCCCAATAGGTCAGAATCTGTCTTACTTCTCCCAAGATAAGCTTTCTGTACTCCAACAACATGTTAATCCTTTTATGCATCTGTTTTGCAATTTTTCTGTATTCATTCCATTCAGTATCATTAAAATTCTTTGGAATTGATTTTTGTCTATTCACCAACCTGTCACTTGTAGCTAGCGGAGTTCCATTACAACATTATGGATCTCTTCAAATCTGAAAAATAACATCTGAGATTCAAATTTGCAGACAAATCCTGGAGGATGAACAATTAAAGTGCCTTTCTTCAACTTTTCAATGCCTTGTAATTCAAAATTTGGTCTGCTCAGATGTACTTTATCTTTGCCAAGTCATATGCCACTTGAAAATCAGGTTTTGAAGCCCAAATGAACTCTCTGTATATCCCATTCTTCAGAACTGGAAAAGTCTTTCTGAATTTGGCAATCAAAAACATGAAATGGATTAAGACTCTTGTAAACTCTGAGTAAATCTTTTAAGTGAAAGTTCTGAAAGTCTGCTTCTGAAAAAGTAGATATTTCACCATTCTCTCTTTCAACAGTAAAATAGGCATAGTTGTAAATCATTTTTGACTTTATATCTGCTGTAATCACCTTTACAATTGGACTATCTTTTCTTGCTTCAAAAACTGGTATTTTTAGCTTCTGAATGATGTTAGAATACCATTGTTTCCATCCATATGTTTTTTCATTCCAACAATCAATGAAATTGAATCTTTTTTCAAATCCCATGAATATTTCAGGATGAAAATATTCAAGAAATAGAGTAAATGCATTTTCCTCAATTCTTTGAATCTGTAATTGCTAAGCTTCATAAATCAGAGTAGTTGGACACCTTTCTTCTTCAACAACTTCTAAGACTATTTCTTTTCCCTTGTCTTTCTTAGATCTTTCTTTTGATTGTTTAGAAATATTAGCATCTAAATTTCTTATTGTCTGAGCTAACTGTCTAACTTCAAACTCAATGTTTTGCTCCTTGACATGGACTTGGAAATCATATAAATTGCTCATAAGATAGTCTGCTTCTCTAATGGTATTTATCTATGTGTGCCAAGCTAGCATACACTTTCAAACACATTCTCTAAAGCTAATCCTCTCCTTGATTAGATAAACTATTTCACTTTTGAGTTCAGAAGAACCAGTAATCCACTTTGTATATTCACACAACCAATTTAGAGTAGCTGTTGAATATTTTGGAATATCATAAACAATAAATGTTCTATTGCTTGACCTTTCAGCTTGAAACAAAAATCCAATCTCTGGACTGCTGAAAATAGTTGTAATGCCTTCTCTTTCCACATAAACCATTTCCAAAAGATTAACTTTATTTAACCTTTTTTCTAATGAGAGTTGGAAATCATGTTTTATTAGATTTCTGAGAGAGATCCCCAAAACTCTTCTAATTTCTGAAACAAGATCTGAATTTTCTTTTTTTACACAGAAGCTTAGAAAAGAAAGTTTATCTTGTAATCTCAACTTGTACAGATCATACCGAGTACATTCAGTTAGTGTACCATCTCTTCTTTCAGCTCCAATCCTTATTATCAATTGATCATCTTCAATCAATCTTGATATACTTCTGAAGTGCTTAATTGGTATAGAATCATGCAACTCTTGAATTCATTGCCTTTGCAGAAAAGATTTCACTTTAGAAATATGATCTTCAGACCATTCATCATTGATAAAGCTTTCCAGAGTTGCATTTTTCAAGCTTCTTTTATATATAAAACTATAAGTATCTTCTGGAAAAATAGTCTCTTCATCACCAAGCCTGTCAAAAATAGTTTCCTTCATATAAATCTGATCAATTATAGGTTCTTCCAAAATTGACAGAAAAATCTTTGGAATACTGATGCACTCCTTGAATTTACAACAAACTCTCCAGCATACTTCATGAGAACTTCATTTGGAAAATCAACCTCAGCCATATGATCTAGATAAACAGACACAAATATATCTTTAGAAGGCTGATCTATGAAATCCTTGAAAATTGACAATCTTTCATCCAAGAATCTACACTCCAGATTCGTTGGTGAACTCAGCAATACATACTTTATTAAGAACCTACCATTAAACCACCATAGAATATTCAGAAGTTCTTCATCTACTCTTCTATATATCATTAAAGGTCTCCAAATAACAATATCTCTGACTTCATTTAATTCTTCTTATTCATCAAACATGATGACATCAGAGAGATCACCAGGTTGTCCAATCACTTCTTCAGATGCTAGATATTCATTGAGCATTTCTTCATTAGAGTCAAACAAAATATCTGTACTATCTGTTCCAGCATTATCGTCAGAATTAACTGACAATTTTTCAGTTTCTTATCCTTCCTCACCTTCTTCATATATATCTTTTTCTGCATTAATATCTTCAAAAATAACTTGCTCACTAATAACAGGATCAACTTCAGAACATACACCTTCAGGTTCAGAAGTCAGAATGTCTTCAATTGCTTCTAACACTCTTTCAGTACTACTATCTTTCTGAACTTCTACAGAAGTTCTTTCAGAAGTTTGTATCTTTAACAAGAGAACATCTTCATTAGCAGGCTCAAACACTTTACGTTTTTTCTCCCCCTCATGATCATCAGGATCCTGATCATCATGCGTTCTTTTCAAAGTGGCTGTCTGAGATCTGCATTCCAAAGTTGAAACTCTTTGATCCAGAAGTGTTTGAGTATTCTGAACAAAAGTCAATTTATTCATAGTTTGTTGTATACCATCTTTGGTTGCCAAGTTAGATAGATCTGGTTGAGCAATTAAAGATGGTAGTGAAGTTCTGAGAGTTGAGACAGAGGAAGCTACTTTAGAAAATGACTGTTGAATAACTTCTTGGAAAACCTTCAAATCATTGGATGAGACAGAAGTTTATTTTAAAGCATCAAGTTTCTCTTCCAATCTTTTCTCCTGACTAGCAACCCTATCCTTCATCACCCTTGAAGTAGATTAAGACAAATCCTTGATGGTCTTCTGAATCATTGCAAATTCAGAAGTACACAAGTTCTTAAAGTCTGAAAAATCAGAAGTAAGGGTAATATTTTCAAGACCAACAAATGGTCCAGTTTGCAGTCCTACAGAAGTAGGCTGGCCTGTTGATGTCACCACATCATGAATCAATGAAGATTCAGTGAATAGGGCTTTTAAGATGATCACCCCACCAGGACTACCATCCAATCCTTGATGTCCAATAATAGGAACATCTATGGATGTTGTTGCAATGTGACAAACACTTTGCTTATTGACATCTGAAAGATATGTCCTAGTGTGAAGAAAATCCACTTCAAGTGGGTCATTAGGTTCTATTCTGAGTGGACTCTCAGACTCAATGTGCTATTTTATGTGAAGAGGGGACATATATCCTTCTAGTTCAACACTAGCATCCTCTATAGGAGAATCTAATGGTTTATGAGCTGCTGGCCCCATATGTGTTGATGAAACACCCTTCTGTTGAGAGATAAGTTAGTGGCTGTGGGGTTAACAAATTTTGCCATTGGCTCACTGGCTTGTTCAATATTATCCACCAAAGAGTGCGAAGTAATAGATTGTGTGGCTGCCCGGCTTGTATCAGCTAGTGCACAGGTTTCTTTTTCTTTTACCTGTGATCTCCCCTCATCAGTTCTTTTTCTCACATATCTACCTTGTCTGTCATTTACATTTTTCCTCTTTTCATTATGAGGTTGTTCCCCACCACGAACTTCCTTCCCTCTGTCACTATGAATTATAGACCCCTCACCTTTCTCACCACTTGGGGTTGAATCTGGGGAAGAGATTCACAATACTCACTCAAATACCTATTTTTAGGATTGACATAAGCCAATAATTCTGTTGGTAGTGGCACAGCAAATAAAGAAACATATACTGCGTTATCAAGTCTTGGAATTTATTCAACTAACCTCATTGCTCCTTTAATAAAAATCTGAAAGAACCTCTGATATGGAATATAAGTATAGGTGGACTTCTTAGAGATGGCTGTCTTCAGTTCTTCAATCAGGGAAGCATAATCATAATGCTTATTATGAGAAATTCCATGGAAAATGATCCTTATATTTGTGGAGGCTTGATCAAGACTTGAACTCTTACCAAATAAGCAAGTGTTGATGATTGTGAACAAGGAGTACCAAATAGGAAGTTAATTCTTTCTTCTGAATGAACTAAGTGTAGTTATGTTTTCTTAATAACCCAACTTTAGAAAATCAGCAATGATCTCAGTGTTTGAAGGAATAGCATCAAATGTAGCTTTACCAACAACTGCATTAGCTTTAGAAAGATTCAGAATACTCCTAATATCTGAAGCCACAAGAGAGAATCTGTAACCATGAAATAGTGAAGAAATATCATCACCCTCTTCATGAATCTCTGCATAGTAACACCACTGTTGCAAATATTCTTCAGGAACCAGAAAAAATCTTGTAAGCATTACTCTAAATTGATGTTTCTTTAGTATTTCAATGAGAATCTGTTGATCATCATTAAAACCCATTGATCGCAGATTTAGAGCACAATTATTCTTTTTAATTTCCTTTCGTTCAGCCTCTGGAATAGATTGTTTGGTAACATCAGGACCATAAAGTGCATGTTGAGGACTTCCAACTCTTGATTGAGACTCAGAAAGAACATCAATTGGTTTAGATTGATTTCCCCCAGTTTTAGTGCTAGGGTTAGGGTTAGAGTTAGGATTCGAAGGTCCGACAACACCCATTACTTTGATGCAGTATCTTCAAACATTGGATCATTATCCAAGGAGACTTCAATCGATCCTATCATGACATTTTTAAGAACAATTTTGAAGGAATTGGCATTGGAGGAGTCATCGCAGTTACTAAAACACGACTTGGAAGTTTGAATGGGTTGATCAACATTTGAAACGACATTTTTATGAAATTTTGAGTTTCTGAGAAAGTTTGAAGTTCAAACAAAGCAGAAAACAACCTTCGGAGGAAAATTTCGCTAAAAATGAAGAGGATGACGATGCCATTGATTTATGATGTGGAAGATATGAGTAGGACACGTGGCAGAAAAGTAAGGAAAAGGTAATGATGATTAAGAGTATAATCATGGATTACAACAATAAATTTGGATTACTGAACTGTTTTGCGACCTGATTAAGGCTCATCGAATGAAATTAAAACACGTGGCACTCGCGTGAATTAAAAAACTTCACAACGGGATGTTTCAGAACTTCTGAGAACAAGTCCAGAAGTTTAATGAAATGATTCAGAATGGCTTCAGAACTTGCAAATTCCTTTCAGAACTTGAATGATATGTCTTGTAATTCAAGAAAAACATTTAAAACTACATACTTCTGAATAGATAAAGTAAGTTTGAACAATTTGTAAAACATGTAAATTTCTTCAGAAGTTTGTCCATACTTTAAAGATATGTAATTTCAGAATGAGTATCCATCTTTTCAGATCTTGTATGAGATGTAATAAAAATGAATCAAAGCATCATGTATGAGTACCACTCCCCCTTGAATCATGAGTAAATATATATATATATAATTCCCCCTTGAAAAATGCTATACATAGAAATGTAAAAGAAAATTATAAGTATTATAATACAAAAACTTTAGAAATGAAGAATTAGTACTTCTGAGAATTGAAAAGTAGACTTCTGAAAAGTTAACCTCAAAACTTCAGAAGTTAAGATTTTCAGAATACTGAATGATAGAGTCTAAGAATTTAATTCTTAATTCTTAGTTGATGTAAAATACTTATATAGACAAGTTCATCATGCCTAATTTGCTTACCAAAAAACTAAAGCTTTTTTCATCAAGTGCTTTGGTAAACAAATCTGCTAATTGATAATCAGTCTAAACAAAAAACATTTCTATGTTGCCTTTCTTAACATGATCTTTACTAAAATGATACCTTAAATCAATATGTTTGGTCTTTGAGTGTTGGACAGGATTAGCTGTGATAGCTATGGCACTTTTGGAATCACAATACAGAGGAATCTTTTTGAATGTATAACCATAATCTTTTAGTTGAATTTGCATCCAGATTACTTGTAAGCAACATATAGCAGCAACTACATACTCAACTTCTGTAGTAAAAGTTGATACACAGTTCTGCTTTTTGGAAAACCTGCTTACAAGTCTATCACCCAAAAATTGACATGATTGTTAGGTCTATTATTATTATTGTGACAAAATAAGGAAAGGATATGCTTTATTGTAAAAGGAAGTTTATAATTCCTTAAACTCTTGTTTCCTTAATTAGACTAGACCTAGCAATATAAATACATGCTTAGGGTTTTACTTTAGAAGAGTCGATTCATATATTAATTTAGAGAGAGAGCAGAAACTGTGAATTATATTGTAATCAACATATACACTTTCAAGAGATATATGACTACGTAAGTTCTTTAAATCATTGTTCGTGTCATATTACTTTCATATTAACTGTTTATTGTCATTGTGCTTGTTATAATGGGATCAACAAGTGGTATCAGAGCCTGAGATCACGAGTTTTTACGATTTTCTGAGCAAACCACGAAACAGAAGGTAAAATTATTTTTCTGCTGTTCATTGTTTTTTTTGTCGAGTCATACAGTGCCAAGCTTCACCCGATAAAACGTCTTATTTTTTTTATCGACTAACACATATCTGCTCAATGAATTTTTCTCGATCATCATATCAGGTTCTATGTGTTATTCTCGATTAGGTATATCTGTGTTCTTTTCGATTTAATTTTTTTTTTGACCTATTATTTTTTTATCGGATATCCCTTCTGTTGATTGACTTTTTATCGATACAAACTGCTTAAAGCTTGAATTTTTATCGACTCCTCTATAAAATAGTTAATTCTGTTTAGTTAAAACTACTTTAGTTTATTTTATTTACTTTTGAATATCTTTACATAAGAAAACTCAGGAACCTGTGACTCCTGCAGCTTTTCTTACTAAAGATTTCCTTAGTAAAAATCATAAACTCTCGTAAATTTGATATTTTCTGTGATTGAACAAATAAGAAACTCGAAAACCCAGACAGTCTTGTCCATAAAAAGACAAGTTCTTTTTAGTCAAGAACAGTGTGTTTTTGTTTTCTGGTTTTTCAATAAACAGAAAACTCAGAATTAAGAATTTTTATCGAGTTCTATTGAATCGAGAAAATTTTTTATCGAGTAAGTCAGTATTCGATAAAACTCTTTAAATCAATCTGTTTCTCGAGTCTTGTTCACTCGACAATTTTTTTTACTTGTCCCACTCAATTCGATAACAATTTTTATCGAGTCTTGTTCACTCGATAACAAGTGTTATCGCGTCTTGTTCACTCGATAACAAGTTTTATCGCGTCTTGTTCACTCGATAACAATTTTTATCGCGTCTTATTCACTCGATAACAATTATTATCGATCCTTAGTCATCCGACAACAATTTTCATCTAGCACTTCACGCCCGATAAAAGCCTTAAATCGATTTTCTTTAGTCACTCGATAATAACCTACTGTTTCCAGCGACACCTCAAAATTTTTTAAAAACTCATTGATCGAGGTCCAACCAAACAGTACAATGACCACCCGAGAAGCCATGGCCATTGGATCAGACACCAAGCCTCCAATTCTCTTTCCGGGAGAATATTCTCAATGGAAGGATAGATTTCTTGATTTCATTGAACGTCATGACTTTGCCGATGAAATCATGAGTTCAATCAAAGAGGGTCCTCCTCCGCCGTTTTATCAGGAGTATCCTGCTATGCCAAACAACACTCCTCCTACGCCCGCACGAAGGGAAGTTAAACTCAAAAGCTCTTGGGATGCAAACGAGAAGAGGATAATGAGAAGTGACCAACTTGCCCGTTCTTATCTACTGATGAGCCTTCCCAATGAGATCTACATGAGCATTGATGGCCACAAAAAGACGGCTAAAGAAATGTGGGAAGTCATAGAGAAATTCATGCTTGGAACGAAGATTGGTACACAACTCAAAATCACCAACTGCATTTCTCAATATGAAGAATTCAAGGGAAAAGATGGAGAAAGTCTTACGAACACATATACTCGATTTGTACAACTGGTGAACGAACTTAGCAAAAACGAAATTCGTAAGACTAAGATCGAAAACAATGTCAAATTTGTTAGCAATCTTCAACCGGAATGGCGTCGGTTTGCTAATAAAATCAAACACAGCAAATATCTTGCTGACCTTGACCTTCATGAAGTCTATGAAACCCTTCAACAAGATGAAGAGGAGGTTCTCGAACTTATGGGGTTAAATTCCAAGAAGAACCCATATCCAATCGCATTAATGGCAAAAGAGCCCTCTTCAGTTCCTCAAGAAATGTTTCCCGAATTAGAAGACGAAGACTTTGACTATGATCCAGAAATTGCCAAACTTCAACATCAACTGGCCTTCCTTACAAAATCTTTTCAACAAAAGTTCTCACGTCGCTCGAATCCCAATCAACAAAGGTATGCCTCGGGATCTAATAACCACGAGCGAAAGGTAATGTTTGAATCCAAAACTAGAAGAAAAGAACCTCGCCCTACACCCAAGCCTGAAGACAAGTTCAAGGGTGAAAGAAGTTTGTGCTACAACTGCGGCAAACTGGTCACTACGCAAGGGAATGCAAGAAGCCAGTAGTGAAGGACTCTAACTACTTCACTTACAAACTGATGTTGTCCAAACAAAAAGAAGCCTGTAAAGTCCTTCTAGATGAAGATGAATAATGGCTTAATCAAGATGATGAAGATGACATGGAAGGGGATACTCAAGCACATTTCAGCTTAATGGCTTACTCTGATGACACTCCTTCTAACGCTTCCGACTACACACCCGAGGTAAGCCCTTCTGACTATGACTCTTTTGTATCTCAAATGCATGATTTAATGTGTCAATTAAAGGAATTACACTCCAAATTGAAAGCCGAGAAACTCTTGGTTTCCAATTTAGAAGCAAGTCTTGAAAATAACCATAAACAATTGATTCTTATGCAAACCGACCTTGTCACTACTCAAAGTATAGCACAAAATCTCGAAACGGAGAAAATGGTTTAAATGGAAGAAAATGAACTTTTCCAAAAACAAATATCTGATCTCACACTCCAACTTCAAACATCTAGGAATGAGACTACCAAATTTTCATCTAAGTTTGACTTTGTCAGTTTTCAAAGACAGGATTTATTAGAAAAACTCGAAGCATTGGAATTAAAACTTTACAAGCTTGGTCAAACTGAACATACAATTCACTTAAATGCACCGAAAGATTTAAGCTCCAAAGTCGGTTTAGGTTTTGAAAACCCGAAACACTTAGCAAAGGCTATCTATAATACTCCAACGATTTATAAATTCGAATATCTGAACCTTGGTCCAGATTACGAAATTCAATTTATGAAACCGGACCCTAGTGTTGAGGAAAGAGAAGAATGGAAGAGACTCAACAAAAACTATTTTCAAATACCTTTCTGCTATCCTCAAGTAGTAGAAGAGGAATCTTTAAGTGAATCTCTTCCAAACAACTACTTCCCATCTTACTCCGCCGAAGAACTTCAAAACAAGATTCCTGAGTGTAAACCGTACATTCCCACACTATTTTTAGAAAAGAAAATTCTTCAACTTGAACAAGTGTTGGAATACGAACGTTCTTTGGCGGAAAAGGAAAAGGAAACATTTTTATTTAAAATACAACAACTTGAAAACGAGACTTTACAATTGAACAAAACTCGTGAAAATGATACTACTTCAAACGTTTCGACTTGTAAATCTTTCGTTAGCAATTATTTAGATAATTGTGAAGAGTTGTTCAAAATGGATCCTCAATCCAATCTTCCAAAACAAAAATGTTCATATTCCGAAGAACAAATCAATGCTGAATTAGATACCCTTTCTAACAAACCTTCACTTGAATCGGACGAGTGCTTAAATGATATGTGTGATAAGTTTGATTTCAATCCTGTACTTCCTAATCATACTGAATTCTTAGACAAAGGCAAACAACCTATGGAAACAGTTTCTTTACCTACTGAACAAACGGAATGTTCCACAAGTCAAAATCCGATCACTCAAAATCAAAAGAAAAACAATCAAGTCTTCAAAAACCATACTAACCGTGTTCCTTTCACCATTTCAGCGCTTCATACTTTATAAACCAAGTCGGTTTGGGTCAAAAAGGGCACGCATACTACAAAGCAAACACCCCGCAATGAAGACAAGTTTTTACATTCCAATGACAAAAGAAACAACTCTAGATTTTCTTTTCCGTATCAAATTCATTCATTTAGACATTTAATCAAATTTTCTCGTAATAAAATTTGTTGCTCTAATTGCGGTGTGGATGTTTTTGTTCGTAAAACCTCTATTGATTATGGTTATGGTTATTTTCCGGACATGCATAATTCATTTAATCACAACTTTCATCATTCATCCTCCATTTCTAAATCGGGTCCGAGAAATCAAATGACTAACGCCTATAAGTCTCACCTCAAGTGGGTACCCAAGGGTGCAAAGTCAACTAACCATGATGGACCCATTTACAAATGGGTACCTAAATCTGCCTGATTTTGTGCAGATCGGCCATGTGTGGTACTTAGATTCCGGCTGCTCCAAACACATGACCGGCCAAAAGAAGCTGCTTGCCAACTACACTGACAAGAAAGGCGGATTCGTCAAATTTGGCAACAATCACTTGGCACCGATAAAAGGATATGGTGATATCATTCAAAACAACATCACCATTTCAAATGTTTCTTATGTACAAGGGCTAAGCCACAACCTATTGAGCATTGGAAAATTTTGTGATAAGCAACTCGAAGTCAATTTCCGACCCGATAGATGCTGTGTTCGCACGTTTGATGGAAAGGAGCTTCTAACCGGCACTCGTAAGTCCAACCTCTACACGATCGATCTTTCCCAAGTAAACGCCCCCTCAAGTGTTTGCCTTTTATCAAACGTCTCTAGGCCAAAGACCTGGTTATGGCATCGTCGCCTATCTCACTTAAACTTCAAGAACATTAATCGCCTCTCCATCAACGGATTTGTCACCGGACTCCCATCTGTTAAATTCGACAAACCACATCTTTGTGATGCATGCGAAATGGGAAAGATGAAGAAGGTCTCTCACAAACCCAAGATAATTCACAGCACGACTCGACCTCTTCAACTCATTCATATGGACTTGTGCGGCCCGATGCGGACTCAAAGCATACATGGTAAAAAGTATGTTCTCGTGATGGTGGACGATTTCTCTCGCCTCACATGGGTCAAGTTCCTTCGATCAAAGGATGAAACCCCCGACACCATCATCACATTTCTCAAAGCCGTTCAAGTCAAACTAGAACTTACTGCACAAACCATTCGCACCGATAATGGAACTGAATTCAAAAATCGTATCCTTGACGGTTACCTCGAATCGATTGGTATAACCCACACGTTCTCTGCAGCTCGTACTCCACAACAAAACGGTGTGGTCGAACTATGCTTACTTTTTCAAAGCTTCCTCTCCACCTTTGGGCCGAAGCTATCAACACAGCCTGCTATACTCAAAACCGATCCATCATCAACAAGCGCTTCAACAACACACCGTATCACTTAGTCTACGATCGCGTCCTTCAATCGAGCATCTTCGAACGTTTGGCACACGTTGCTTCGTACTAAATGAAAAAGAAGATCGCGGGAAACTCAAGCCAAAAGCCGATGAAGCCTACTTTCTCGGATACTCACCAAATGCATCATCTTATCGGGTCTACGTAAAACACGCACGTTGCGTCACTGAAAGCGTTAATGTACAATTCGATCCAAACGCCGAAATGGCTCCTGAACACGACAGTTCCGGACCCGCACTCACCAGTATACTAGCTTCCGATCACATTCGTTCGGAACCTGCTCCCAACCCTGATGAATCTTCAACATCCAATACTGCCAAGTCAAATCTGGATGACCTATTCGAGTACTTCTACTCGGATTACTTTGGACCGTCCGCTGATAATTCTCTCCATATTCCCCCACCTACCTTGGAGAATGCCGAGACCTCGGATCTTTCCGGACCACCAATTACAACGGAAACCGTCTCAACTACTGCATCTCCAAGCACCTCTACGACTGCTCCTCCAAATCAAACTAGTCCATCGGATGCTCCTCTTGTTCCTCCTGAACCTCAACCGTCTGTTCAACCAAATCCTGCGGAACCGACATCCTCTCCCCCTACATCCATTTCAATAACGTTGGATGTCACAAGTGCCACTAGATCTTCAACCGTGGCCCCATCTTTGGAATCTGTTCAAGATCTTCCCTTAGGTTCTTATCACGATGACACCCCGGATCCAAATGCCTTTCAACCTCTTCCTCATACAACAAAATGGACCCGCTCTCATCCTATTGAACAAATTATCGGAGATCCAAACCGACCAGTTACAACACGTTCCGCCTCGGCCAATGATTGCATGTTCTCTTCATTCATAAGTAAGGTTGAACCCACATCCATTCATGAGGCAATGAATGATCCTGACTGGATTGTGGCCATGCAAGAGGAACTCAATCAATTTGAAAGTCTGAAAGTATGGCGCCTTGTTCCCCGTCCACGAAACAAAACCGTTATTGGCACGAAATGGATATTCAAGAACAAGCAATATGAAGATGGAGTCGTCATTCGCAACAAAGCTAGACTTGTCGCCAAAGGATACCGTCAACAAGAAGGCATTGACTACGACGAAACATTTGCATCCGTAGCCCGTATTGAAGCAATTCGCATGTTCTTGGCTTACGCGGCACACACGAATTTCATGGTTTTCCAAATGGACGTTAAGACGGCCATCCTAAACGGTGTTTTGCGTGAAGAAGTCTATGTCTCTAAGCCCGACGGGTTTGTCGACTCCTCCAAGCCTCATCATGTCTACATTCTGGACAAGGCTCTGTATGGATTGAAGCAAGCTCCCCGCGCATGGTACGATAGCCTGTCTACCTATTTAGTGAAAAACGGATACTCCAAAGGTAAGATCGATGCAACTCTTTTCATTAAAAAGGACAACGGTGACATTATGCTCATTCAAGTCTATGTGGACGACATCATCTTCGGCTTGACTAACCCACGGCAATGCAAAGAGTTCTCTGAACTCATGATTGCCAAATTTAACATGAGCATGATGGGAATGATGAATTTTTTCCTTGGTCTTCAAATTAAACAAATTTCTACTGGAATATTCATCAACCAATCCAAATACATCTCGGATATGTTGAGTAAATACAACATGACGTCATGTTCTCCGATTGGTACACCCATGTCCCCGGGTTCAAAACTACACGCTGATCATTCGGGAAAAGATGTGTATTCAAAAAATTACCGGGGCATGGTTGGTTCTCTCATGTATCTTACGGCTAGTCGTCCGGACATTATGTTTGCCACCTGCCATTGCGCGAGGTATCAAGCATCTCCAAAGGAATCTCATCTTAGTGCGATCAAACGGATTTTTTCCGGTATTTAAAAGGTACACCTAATCTTGGCCTATGGTATCCCAAGGATACGGGTTTCGAACTAACTGCCTTTTCAGATTCGGATCACGCCGGATGCATGCTCGATCGTAAAAGCACTTCGGGCCATATTCAATTCCTTGGAGACAAATTGGTCAGCTGGTCATCAAAGAAGCAAGCATGCGTCTCCACATCTACCGCGGAAGCCGAATACATCGCTGTCGCAAGCTGCTGGTCGCAAGTACTATGGATGTGCACTCAACTCAAAGACTATGGCTTCTGGTTCAACAAGATTCCCATCTATTGTGACTCCTAAAGCGCCATAGCCATTTCAAGCAACCCGGTTCAACACACGAAGACATAGCACATCGACGTTCGATATCACTTCATCAAGGATCACGTCGAAAGTGGTACAATTGAACTATACTTTGTTAATACGGAACCTCAGCTTGCCGACTTATTTACCAAGGCACTAGATGAGAAACGATTCCAGTTCCTAGTATCCAAGTTGGGAATGCTCAATCTTAAAACCTGATTATCCAAAATCAGAGTGCCTCAAAATCCTTAAAAATCGTCTATCCAAGGGTTTTTGCACATTAACTCGTTGAGTCAATTTGCATAACACTTGGATTCTCATTTTTTAGATCTTGACTTTTATCTTACAGTTCCGTATTTTCAATGTTTTTTTTTCTTTCCTTTTATTTCTACCTCGCTGTGTATATCACCATGGTTCATCATTCAAGGGGGAGCACCAAGGTACGTTTTCCTACTCATTCACATACATAGGGGGAGCACACCTCTGTTTGCACACATTTAGGGGGAGCCATTTTTTTATGTGTTTTTAAGTTCTTTGAAAAGAAAAAAAAATAATAATAATTAATTTTAAGTGCAGTTCTCGGCCCTTAAGGGCTCGACAAATATGGGATTATCGACCCCCTCTGGCTCGATAACCTCCCCAATCGACATTTGTTAACGGGAAATTTTTCATCGGCCCAATCACACACTGCCACGTGTCATCACCCGATGACCACTATTTAAAGTAATCGGGCCCCTCTCTCAAAGAACCTTTCTTCACAAGTTTGAATTTCCCTCTTTCTCTCTGAAAAACCCTTCAAGTTCTTGGCTTCCAAAATCAAAATCTCCAAACTTCGAGTTTTTCAGATCCGAAAGCATCACCAGGTTCGTAATTCTCCCCTTATCATCTTTAATTCTTGCACTTAGTACTTAAAACTGTTGCATGATCCATTTTTTCATGCTAGATTGTTCGTTTTTTTTTTGGGTTTATATGGGTTTCCGATTTTGACTGTTCAACAGTCAAAATCGTGGGTAGAGTGAGTGTTTTGGCCTTAAGTCCTTTACTAAAAGTATTCCCTATCACTAATCGCACATAGAAATAGGATTTTGCCTTAGTTTTAGGCCCTGTTTGAAATCTGGGCACTTAGAAGTTCTATGTCTGGTTTATGCATTTTTATCGAGTCCTTCATTGATCCTTGAGTTTTTATCGAGTCTTGCTACAGTGACCAAGAACACCATCATTTTGTCCAAGTGTTTTTATCGAGCCTTTATGACTCGATAACCTTCCTTGTCGATTATCATAAACTCGATGAAAAACACCAAGTGTTTTTATCGAGCCTTTATGACTCGACAACTTTTGTTATCGAATTTCATAAACTCGATGTGTTTTTATCGAGCATTTATGACTCGATAACTATTGTTATCGAATTTCATACACTCGATGAAAAACACCAAGTGTTTTTTATCGAGCCTGTATGACTCGATAACTTTTGTTATCGACTCACAATCGATCGATGAAAATTACTAAGTGCTCTCATCGAGTCATTTTGGATCGATAACCTGCCCTTACTTTGTCCATGTATTTTCATCGAGCCTCATAGAATCGACATCATGCTACTTAGATCGATATTTTTTCTAAAAAGTTTTCAAGAACTTTCATCGACCCTTACGCAATCGATAACCTGTTCTTCTGTTCTTCTCGATTCTCATTGACTCGACAACCCCAACACAGGTTTGATCTAAATTTTCTCAAGTCTTGTTGTCGATCCTGTTTCAATCGACAAACATTTTTTTATCGATCCCATTGCACTCGATAACAATCATTATCGACCCAATGGGACTCGATAAAAATACTTAGCATTTTTTTTTGAAACTCACAACACTAATCTATACACTTGGTTGGCCTAACTGTCTTATTTCAGAAACCAATGGCAGCCACGAATGACCCAAACATGTCCGATGATGAAAACCCGATGCCATCCGAACGCTCGACTGAACCAAGCATCAACGCAACAAACCGGGATGACCTCATGATGCCACGAGCTCACTTTCGCCAAATGAAACCAAATAACCACCGACTAGACTTCGGCATCACTCTCGAACATCAGATCATTCTCGACATTCTTCAGCAACATCCGCTTCGCTTCGCATTTGCACTAGACCACCGAGTACCCATGTTCTACCTCCAACAATTCTGGTATACGCTGACTTATCATCCGGACGAAGGTGACCATCATTTCACGGCTCAGATCGATGACTTTATCACCCGCCTAACTCCAGCCAGGATTCGCCGCATTCTCCGCCTACCACTTGCTACCGCCGAACACCCATACGAAGCCTTTGCAACCGACCAACAACTGGTTGCCGACATACTAGCCCTCGGGTACGAATCCTCTGAACCATTCACAAGTCCCGACCAGTTCAAGAGGATGTACTTGCCTCAGATTTGGTTCACGCTATTTACCATAGTTAATCGCTGTCTGACCAGCAAACATACTGGCATGGACAAGGCCAGTACGGCGGTTCTTCGGATCTTTCACGGCATCGCATTCAACCGCCACTACGACTACGCGATGCTCATCTGGACGGACTTTGTAGAACTAGTCGAAGACAAATCCAACTTTCGCGACCGTGCATTCGTTCCATTTCAGAGGTTTCTTCAACTATTCATCCATGCAATGATGACTTCTCGACCTGCCATTCCTAGAAGAGCCGGAACACCCTTAAATTTCTACGCCTGAATGATCGGGTCTTCCAAAATACCATGCCTATCCCTGAAGCGCTCCTCGCTTATGCTGATCAGAATGCACCTAGTGTAATAGCCTATAGGGAGCGACATGGCTTAATGGCCCAACCACCTCCGGTTGCGCCTGCCCAAGAGCCGATCCATGTGGAAAATATTGAGGGAGGTGAGGGTCCTATAATAGAAGAGCAGGGTCAGGATCAAGGGTATCCCGACCAGGGAGATGAGCGCACTGTGAGGGGACATGACGAGGGAGGTGCATCTGATCAGCCCCCACCCAACCAACCTACTTCCAACCACCCCCGCACTCGACCCATTATCCCCACACCCCGATTCAAAACTTTAGTCAGCCGACAACGTATCCGCCCCCGCTCTTCATCATCGGATGAAGATACATCCGACAACCAACTGCTCCGTCGTCGCCAACGCACTGCAGAAATAGAGGTGCAAGCCGTCACCCGCATCGGCCCTCAACCCCCTATAACCGAATCCAGCTCTAAAAATGATGCATCATCATCTGAACCGGATCCTGATCCAATCATCCGTTCACCCACATCCGCTCCGACCCCACCGTCTGATGAGGAAACTCAATTCCACTTCGACTTTTAAGCTAATCCGTCCTCCCCATCTATGTCAGACATCTTCCCTGAAACCTCTATTGGAGAGATAAGGAGAACGGAGGGAGTACAAGTAGAAAAAGAATCAGAAAGGATGAGCGAAGGGAGACAAGAACAATAGAGAGTGAGACTCCAAAATCCCCCGACCAGGTAACCGCGTCTACTAGCCCTACTCATTCGTTGGGTGTGACTAGTGGACAAGTCGCTGTGGACCTAGCAGCGCAATTGCACGCCCCTCCCAGCCACTCTGAACGCTCACAACAGCCAACAGTTTCAACAATACTTGTGAGTCTAGCACCTTATCTAGCTCCCCTCCACTCGGGAGGTATAGCTATTGAATCGAGAGGCAGTAGCTCACCTGCTTCGACTTCGGTTGTGTGCACATCGAGTCTAGAGCCTGCTAGGGGACACGAGTCTTTACACACTGCGAGCCTTCGTGGCCCAGTCGGAACTCCCGTAGTGATGTCCATTCCGGACATTCCACGAGGATTGGGAGGAAATCCTACCAGCACTACATCTTCGCCAACGATGAACGTAGGTCATACAGTTGAATCAACTGTTATGTCAACGGGCAATCTAAGTGATCCCGGAGTTACCCCCACAGCTACCACCTCTTCGTCCTTCTCTATTCCCCCGGAAGGCGAAGCATTCATTGCGGCTCACTTACATAGGGCACGAGACACCCTTGCTGAACATCTAGTCCTTATGACAGCCGAAAGAGAAGCCTTTGTGCACCAGATTCGAGAAGCTGCGCGTCTTAAAGAGCCGACTCCTGTTCACACCGAATCTGCTCATGCAAGCTCCAGCCGTCCAAGCACCAGCCACTCCCCACCGCCACCATCACCCCCTGAAGATCGACCACATTCCCCGCATCGATATGAGTATAACACCGATGAACTCATGTCGATGTTGTATGCTAATCTGCTCGCTGAATCCAATGCCACCGGCCAACCGGAGGATTCACTTGAAGGTCTTCTTCGCCGTAATCTTCAAATCCCCACCGTAACTCGTCACGAGTTCGATGTATTCCGCGCACACATAGACCAAGAGCTCGCCGACATAAAAAATGCCCAACAGCGCCAAACGGAAGACATCCTGGGTGCTATTACTACTCTTCGAACGGAAATCCAAGAGTCTTGCCGTCCGGTAGTTCGTACTTCTACTTCCAGACCTCATCAGGACGACCCGGGCTTCGCTCCAACTCGTCCTGAGGGGGAAACACGCCAAACGGCAAGATCACGATCTAGAGCATCTGCTGCCTCAGCTTCAAGACCACATGCTCAATCCACCCAACAACGGCAACGCACTTCAACGACTCAAGAGGACGATACACCAACGGTTGAAAAGCCTGCGGATATCGAATTCGAGAGTACAAGCCTCGAACCAACCTCGAACCTCGCCGAACCACCCGAACCTCGCCGAACCAGAACAAAATGAAGAACGAGTCGATGTTCAACGTCTGCGCAACTCACTTCGAAACTGGTTCCGAGATCCATATGAACCAGTACTTCAAGAACAAGACTATGTGAACTTGAGGCACACAGCAAGAAACTATGCCTTAAGGGATCAAAACGAACCAAGACTCCTACCTCATAAAATTCGGTGGCAACGAATGTTAACGGACAGTAAGTCCAAATGGGTGAATCAGCAGATACGTGTGCCATATCTTGAGGAAACCATGGAGAAGATCTTCCGCAAAGAAGCAAAACCTGATGATCTGGCACACATTCATCTAGTGATGGAAATGGATCTTGCTCAAGTTAGAGAGTATCTCCATATCCTGAGGATGAGAGCTTTACCACAAACTGAAGTGGTCTCTAGGCACAGGGTTGTCGGGATTTTGAAGATAGACACTGCAAGGATTTTCCAAGTCGAATATCCGATTTTCACTATTCAAACAGAAGACGGTAAAGCGTATTCCTTCTCTGAAGCCGATTTTGCTAATCTCGATATTATGGACTTGGAGATCATCTACAATGATCTGAGAGATAAGGGCAACCGAAACATACACGAGCAAAGAGCTTTAAGGGCAGTGGTTAGACATGTTCAGAAGGAGCTTAGGTACAGTTATCTTCATGATCTTCAACGAGGAATCGAAAGCGAGCAAAAAAATATACACATTACTAAGCCTGATCAATCTTTGCCTGTACCTGACAGTACTTTGGTCGCCACTGTCATCACTCGTCCTGTACATGGTGTTGTTTGGATGCATCCTTCTAGAGAAAAGCGGTTTCTCAGATTTCATGAAGTGGCTGCATATTCTGACGGTACATTATGGGGAATTCGGAACAGGCTTGCGTCAGAACTTGCTACAGATAGAAAGAGCGCAACACGGATGAGCAATGACAAAAGAAACTCTCTCTTAGAAGCGATCAAGATAATCGATGACAAAATTATTTATCGACAAACCCTACGAAGATTTGAAGGCATGTTCGAGCTTAGAAGATGAAGACTCATTTTGCCACAAAGGGGGAGATTGTTAGGTCTATTATTATTATTGTGACAAAATAAGGAAAGGATATGCTTTATTGTAAAAGGAAGTTTATAATTCCTTAAACTCTTGTTTCCTTAATTAGACTAGACCTAGCAATATAAATACATGCTTAGGGTTTTACTTTAGAAGAGTCGATTCATATATTAATTTAGAGAGAGAGCAGAAACTGTGAATCATATTGTAATCAACATATACACTTTCAAGAGATATATGACTACGTAAGTTCTTTAAATCATTGTTCGTGTCATATTACTTTCATATTAACTGTTTATTGTCATTGTGCTTGTTATAATGGGATCAACAATGATCCAGATGTGCTTTTCCTATCTAATTTACAACCACCATGATCTGCATCTGTGAAAGTAGTTAGTTCAAATCCAAAATCCTTAGGATACCAAAGTCCCAATGAAGGAGAACCTTTAAGGTATCTAAGTATTCTTTTAGCAGCAAGAAGATGAGATTCTTTAGGATTAGCTTGATATCTTGCACAAATACACGTGACAAACATTATTTCCGGTCTACTTGCTGTTAAGTAAAGCAAAGAACCAATAATACTCCTGTATTTCTTTTGGTCAACAGATTTACCAGATAAATTTGTTTCAAGTTTATTAGCAGTGGCCATTGGTGTTTGAATACTAGAGCAGTCAGACATGTCAAACTTTTTAAGTATGTCAAAAACATACTTAGTTTGATTAATGAATATGCCAGTGGGAAGTTGTTTAACTTGTAAACCAAGAAAGAATGTTAACTCTCCCATCATACTCATTTCAAATTCAGTTTGCATGAATTTCTCAAAAGTTTTACAAAATTTTGGATTTGTAGAAACAAATATAATATCATCCACATATATTTGTATTAAGATCATGTCTTTTTCAGAAATAAGGTTGTATCTACTGTACCTCTTTTGAACTCATAATTCAGAAGAAAAGTTGTGAGAATTTCATACCATGCTCTTGGTGCCTGTTTAAGTCCATATAAAGCTTTATCTAAGATATAAACATGATCTGGAAATTCCTTGCTAACGTATACTTCTTTATGAAGAACTCCATCTAGAAATGCACATTTGACATCCATTTGAAAGACTTTCATGTTTTTGTGTGCTGCATAAGCTAGAAATATGCTAATGGCTTCTAGCCTAGCCACAGGAGCAAAGGTTTCTTCATATCTATACCTTCTTGTTGGCAATAGCCCTTGGCTACAAGCCTTGCTTTATTTCTCACAATAATTCCATGTTCATCTTTCTTATTTCTGAAAACCCATTTTGTGCCAATAATTATTTTTCCCTTTGGTTTTGGAATTAGTCTCCAGACTTTGTTTCTTTCAAATTGATTTACTTCATCTTGCATAGCTAATATCCAGTCTGGGTCCTGAAGAGCTTCACTTGGCTTTTTCGGTTCAATACTGCTTAAGAAGTTCACATACAGACATTCATTTGTTGTGGCTGATCTTGTTTGTACCCCTTTTGAGACATCACCTATTATTTGATGCATGGGATGACTTGATGTCCATTTGTTCACATTTGGCATGTGGTTTAGAATTTAGATTAATTACTGAATTCAGATCTGAAGGCTCCCCCTCAAATTGAAGATTCTGTGCAGGTTCAGAAGTGATAGATATCAGAAGTAGCTTCAACATAAGACTAGGTTCTGAAAAGAAAAATTCAGAAGTCTGAAGACAAATGAAGAAAGGCCTAAGGCATAACTTCTGAGGTGGCTACTTCAGAAGTTCTGAAGATTCTAAAGAAATTCTGAAGAGGATTCTGAAGACACTTTTGAAGAAGTTCTGAAGATGTTCAGAAGTAGTTTTGAACATGTCTGTTATTTTTGTACTGTAACTTTAGCTTTTCCATTTGTATATAAATAGATAGTTTGATAGTTTGTTACAACTAACGTTGATAGATAGAGCTTGTAAAGATACACATATTGTAATACAGGTGTGACAACTGTCAAAATTCGAGCTTTCACGTTAGCTTCTATTAAGTTTAGTAGTCCTTATATAGTTTAATTTTATGAATAGGAGTTAGTTGGTTTAGAATGGCCGAAAAATCCCTAGCAATTCCGGTAGTCGCTTAAAATGTCCGGTTCCGACCCGTAACTGTCGGAAACGTCCAATACAGTGCCAAATGCTCTAATTTATACCCACTTATTATAAAATATGAACTTTTAAAGTTTCAAAAATAAAACTTTTTATTCTTAATTGAATTTAACCATTTTGGACTCGTACTTGAAGGAAAAAGGCTAAAAATTGAGAAATGGACTTTTAATTTTATCATTTTGGGCTTAAGATGAGTTTGTTTTTTAAAACAAAATTTGGTTTGGGTAGGGCCCACCCCATGGCCGGCGTCCCCCTTAAAATCCACATATAAAAACCAAATTTTCTTCATTTTGCTCATTTTCAAACTCAAAATTCAAATCTCTCTCTCTCTCTAGAAACAAAGGGACTTATTTACTTCTCTCTTCTCCCTCTCTTTCTTTTCTGTCTCTCAAAAGAGTTCCAGCCACATTTTCCATCTAAAATCCACCTAAGAGCAAGTATTTTTGAAGACAATCAACACATATCATCATCCAAGTAAGTACAAACATCATTTCATTCTTTTTCTTACCATTTTTTGGGTGAAAACCCCATTATTTCTTGTATTTTGAACTTTCTTCTTCTAAACCTCCACCATTTCTGAGTTTATGGAGATATTACACACCAAAAAGCTGTAAAAATGTTCATATAATGGTGTTAATCTATGACCCAAACAATAAAACTCAAGAAAATGGGTAAAAATCATGATTTTATGTGTTTTTGAACAACAATGGAGATTTTTGGTGCTGACAGAATCATTGCATGTACATAAATCGTCCATTTCCTTCAAATAATATGTTCAAATATCATGAATCTTCTTTAATGAGTTGGGGTTCTAATCCAAGTGGTCTCACTCACAAACATTGAGTTTTGACCCCCCAAATGCTCATAACAAGATGCATGTGCATCTGGAAGTTCAACAGTAGGTAAACCCTACTTTGAACGACCATAACTCTTTGAGTATTCTTCCAAATCACTTGATTTTTCTTCTGGAAGTTAACTTAAGGTGTTACCTTTCATATGCACTGATTTCATTCAAAAATATGGTGATTTGAGGGTCCAACTAATTGAAACAAAATGAGTGTGCAAACTGTCAACCAATGAAAGATTTGTGCATGCATGTTCAAATGGCCATATTTCTTTCAAAACTCAATGAAAAAGGATAATGTTTCTTTTGAGAGTTAGTTTTATGAGTTATATTCAGTTTGCAAGTGAAATAACTTAAAAATATGGAGTTTTGACCCTCCAAACACCTAAAATACTTTAGGTGTGCAATCTGTGAAACCACCAGCAGCTAAACTCTACTTTGTGTGTTAGTATCTCCTTTTGTTATTTGTCTTTAATGCATGATTCTTCTTCTAAAACTTCATTTTATGATTTAGGATTCATATGAATCCAGTTTCATACAAAAATATGAAGTTTTGAGGCATTAACCAATTTATTAAAGTTAAGTGTGCAATCTGTCAGCTAATGACAGAATTGTGCATGCAACTTTGTGGTGCCATATCTCCTTCATAACTTCTTCAAAATCAGTGATTTTTATCTCAAAAGTTTCCTTTATGAGTCATGATTCAAAATACAACTGGAAGTTCTAGAAAACACTAAGTAGAACTCCTCAAATGAGTGATTTACTAACATGGTGTAATCTGCCATGCCAGTTGTGACCCTATGCATTGCATAAATTATTTGAATCATTTTTACATGCCCAAAATGCATCAAATTTGGTCACCATCACCATAACCCAGTACTATATCACATATAAAAATATGGGAAGCTATGTCATTTTGGAAGTATCTATATTTTGATCATTTTAAGTACTATAAGTTTCTGTCCAGAAATGAAATTCTGGAATTTCTTGATTTTAACAATTGTTGATCATTTGATGGTTTATAACACAATTTACGGTATAAATTACTATATTAACGAGCATAGGTGCATTATGTATAATTGGACTATAGAAAATCAAGTTGGATGCATGTGGACATTTACAAGCTTAAGATTTACTCACCTCCATGAGTAGCTTTTGACCCATAAGTGATGGTTTTGAGCATTTTCTCTTTGTTAGGGAATCGTTAGGCCTTTGGGTGGGATCGGATCGTGTTTCGGAGTAGCGGAGCTTTGCACAAAGGTGAGTATTCACGGCCCCTCTTTTTAGATGTTTATACGTTTGGGGTGTAAAGCATGTTGTTTTAATGGAAATTGAATTGATTTATATTGATTTAATGAAAAGTATATAAATCATTGTGATGAGCAACTTTTTATTACACAAAATGATATGTTGAGTTATGTAAAGTCCCCGTGGTACACTACTATTTAACTCTAAATGAGCCGATGATATTTGTGGATAGCGCTATTTGGTTGACATACCCACCTAACTGGCAAGTAGGGGTGCACTTTATCAATTAAGAATGCTCTACACATGTGGACTTTAGGTCTACCGCTGAGGTAGTTCGTGGGGCGTAGAATGTCGAGTAGGCTTAGTAGTGGCTCAATATTTATATATTAGGTGTAATGGTAAATTTGTATTTTTGCTCATGAATTTTTAAAACTTTAAAGTTGATGCGAACTTTTGCTTCGCTATTTCTATACATTGCATATAAAATGTTTTGTGCATATGAAAAACCTATGAACTCACCAACTCTTTGTAGTTAACACTTTGTTTTAACATGCTTTAAAGGAAGATAAGCAGGTAACCGATCCAGCTTAGTTTATTTTTGTGGAACACCAATCAAGATTTTATATGTATCTTTTTAGTTTGATGTAATTTGTTGTTAAGACAAAGTTGTCGAATTATAAACTTTTAAACTGTAAACGTTGATGTTTTATTTATAAATGTATGATTGGTGTTTATATTCCTACTGCTGTGAACTTGAACTGTCTTACCCCGTGTTTCCGCTTTAGCGGGGTGTGACAAGTTCATTAATCAATACTACATACAACTTCAGTGATCTAATTCTTGTTCTTGTTCTTTAATCGTTCCACATTCTTGATTGTTTGGGATCTAACAATTGGTTTCAGAGCCAATTCATCTGTTCTTGACATTAAGAAAAGAACTTGTCAGATCTGACAGTTCTTGATTTTCTTGATTGATAAATTCAAGATTCAAATTCAGGTGAATTCTCGATCTATTTCTGTAACATCAGGTTACACTAAGTTCGTTTACTATAAACCCAAAACACATTTCAAAATATAATCTTCAAAACAGATACGGGATATAAATTCTAGATTTTCACCAAAAAGTTAAGTTCGGTTCAACCGAGTAACAAGAACATATCAACCTAAAAGTTCAACAAAACTTACGATTAACGATTACAATACTAATAGTCGGGACAAAATATATAACTAACCGACTACAATACTACATAAATACAACCCATGACGAAATATTAACAAAACAAGTACCAAAATATCGTCTGGGATCTTGAAACCTTCTACTGAATCTACACCACTTTATCTTTACCTTTCCCCATTACCATTCTTCCTGAAAAAAAAATGTATTCTAATGGAATAAGCGACAATGCTTAGTGAGAATATATCGAAGCGTATAAATATGATGTAAAAATACATATATTAACTGAAACAAAACAAAAGTAGTAGTTTAACTAAAAACCGAACGATCAACATATCATGCCAACATCAATTAAAGCATAACAAACATATCAAAACAGAAATAACCTTATCACGAATAAGGTATACATGTGCACCACACCCTCTCTTCGTCTACAGGGCCCGTGCAAAATACTCACACCCGGCTCCTTACCAATCGGGATACATGAGTACGAAAAAGTCAATATGCCACACCCAACCACCCTCTCCTTGGGATACGTGGTCATACTCTATTCTACAACATATCACCCGAAGTGATACCCGTAGATCATGGTTTACCAAAAGGCCAAAGAAAACAGTCTCGGATCCGGACTCAACTGATAACACGAAATGAACAACGAATACCAATACCTGGCTAGAGGACTCAACATACTCAGTAAAATATGAAAATTAAACTAATTTATAGTAAGAAAGCATATACATATATTACACATAAGTGTACGTTCGATATAAACTCACAGTGCTTCAATATAAACAACCGAATGCGGTAATATCCAATTCCAACCAACAATAGGATTAAATCTTCACAAGCTCCAAATATCCTTTGTATAACCCCTGGAGTAAACATTTCAAATATCATTATCAAACTATAAACCAATCTCAAGTTATACACTTTTAAACTTTGACTATCCTACTTTCAATTTCTCTTGGACAACTCTCTGTTCAGCCCCTATTTTACCTCAATTAAACTCAAAATTAGACATTGACTTCTGAATATGAAATAAAGTATAATAGCATATCTTTCTAATGCAACTGACCTCATATTTTTGTGATTTTTCTGTGATTTATTATGTAATTTACAACACAACAGCTCAAAGCTGTCAAAACTCAGCTTAACAGCACAGTACATGTTGCTGTTTTTACCCATCTTAACTTCAAATTCACATTTTCAAGTCTGAAGATGAATTGTAGTTCATTTTGTTATCTTTCCAAGGACAGTGATCTCATAAGCATACGATTTTTCTTCAATCTTCTATGATTTTTCAAAAACAGGGCTGCAACAATACACTTCCATGATCAATTCACCCATATCATCCATTATAGTGACCTATTGTCTTGCATTTCATCTCTTATATTACATACTCATCATAAAATCTCAGAAATTCTATTATTATTAGCATATAAACATGATTTCCCACATTAATCATCACTAACATTACTTAATCTCATGACTTTCTTGCTAATACAAACAATTATTCCAAGTTTCTTCAAAATAACAAGATATTAACCAACATATAACCTTAACCTTACAAAATTTCCATTAATCTCAAACATGCAACCCTAACATCCTTAATTAACACTAATTATCAAGATTAAACTTGAAATTAGAAGCATACCTTTGATAAATAACACATAATCTTCAAGAATCTAACATTTTTTTCTTCAAAATCATCAAGATTTGGATGATTTGAGCTTAACTATGTGAAAATCGCACCTTCACTGTGTGTAATGGTTCTAGGACTGATTTGGGGAGAAAATAGGGTAATTTTCGTCAATTTTACCCATTAAACCGAGTTGGGTCGGGTTTGACCCGGTTTTGACCCATTTGACCATTAAACACTAAAAATATCATAACTTTTCGCTCGGACCTCCGTTTTCGATGAGGTTTTCGCCTACGCATTCGTAATAAGATAACCTATAACTTCCAATAAAAATGTTCCAGCAAAGATCTCCCAATAAAAGCAGTTTTACACATTTTTAAGTGTTATGCTTTCCTTTGTAATTTGTCGTTCGTGATTTTGAGCTCGAAATCCTGTAAAAATTTTCCGACACCTACAACAACTCCTAATAGGTTTAAAACTTAGTTCCAAAGCTTAAAATCCCATCATACACCTACCATTTGAGTTTTGCGCGCGTAGATTACCGAAATAGCAACGTATTCTGTTCAGTTTGCATAAAATGCAATCTACACGACTTTTTCGATCTCCGTCAATTCTAACACTTCACATTAACTTATTCAAAGGTGTTCCAACTTTTACATCACCATTTAGATCATCCGTTCAAGTTTTGGGTAGATTTTTCCCATTTAGGCATTCTAGTTACCTACCCAATTTCCATTTAGGCCATGTACTTTGTAATTTGAACCTTTACATCACCTAATCATCTTAATTCTGAGGTGTTGGTAATAGTCACTTGTCACAAGAATCATCCTACCTATAGGCCCTCTTATATACTCTATTACTCACACTTAGCAAAATGTAACATGTCATTTTACTCAAACACTATATTTAAGAAAGTTTAGAAAGTTGGATGTTACAAATACCTCCTCCTTTTTCGTCCCCGAAATCATAGTTGCGAGAATAGAGAAGGGTACTTGGACATAATTTCATCTTTCCGCTCCCACGTCAAATTTGGACCACGATGATGCTTCCATTTAACTAAAACCAAATCAACTTCTTTGTTGCGAAGATTCACCGTATGTTCATTTAAAATTGCTTCAGGCTCCTCGTTATAACGCAATTTCTCGTCCGCTTTCACTTCAGACAAAGGAACAACTTCTTCGTGTTTACCTAAACATTTCCTAAGATACCCAACATGGAATACATCATGTATACCCGTCAACTCTTCAGGTAATTCCAATCTGTAAGCCTGTTTTCCAACTCGCTCTAAAATCTTAAAGGGCCCAATGAAACGAGGGCTAAGTTTCCCTTGTTTTCTAAATCGTAGAACACCACGCCAAGGAGAAACTTTTAACATCACAAGATCACCGACCAAGAACTCGATCGGCCTTCTACGACGATCTGCGTAAGACTTTTGTCTATCTTGGGCCGCTTTCATTCTTTCTCTAATCACTTGAATCTTATCATTTGTAATCTGCACAAGTTCGGGCCCCGCCAACACTTTCTCTCCAGTTTCCCTCCAACAGAGAGGCGTACGACACTTACGTCCGTACAAAGCCTCGAAAGGAGCCATGCCTATTGTCGAGTGATAGCTGTTATTATAAGAGAACTCGATTAAGGGAAAATGAGCATCCCAACTACCACTGAATTCCAAAACACACGCTCGTAACATATCCTCAAGTGTTTGAATGGTACGCTCAGATTGACCATCAGTTTGAGGATGATAAGCCGTACTAAACGCATGTCGTGTACCTAGTTCACGCTGAAAACTAGTCCAGAAATTAGAAGTAAATCGAGAGTCACGATCAGAGACAACTTTCATAGGAACTCCATGTCGAGCAACAACTTCACCTATATACAACTGAGCCCACCGATCCATGGAGTACGATTCCCGAACAGGAAGGAATAACGCTGATTTAGTCAACCTATCAACGATAACCCATATACTATCATGTTGTCGAGAAGTCTTTGGCAGTTTGGTGACCAAATCCATAGTTAACTCCTCCCATTTCCACATGGGGACCTCAAGAGGCTGAAGGCTCCCATACGGCTTCTGGTGCTCTGCTTTCACTTTCAAACATGTGATGCATCTTTCAACGTAACTCCCGATATCCGTTTTCATCCCCGGCCACCAATAATCTGTGCGTAAATCATGGTACATCTTAGTACTTCCCGGGTGAATGGATAATCTTGATTTATGCGCCTCTGCTAGAATCACTTCTCGCAAACCACCAAGTCTAGGGACCCATATTCGAGTCTTAAAGACTTTCAGTCCACGACTGTCCTCAGATAAGGAATCAACGTAGCTTACCATTCGTTCTGACTTAATATGCTCAGACTTCAAAGCCTCAAGTTGCCACTTCTGCAGATCATCAAATAAAGTCAACTTTCCCATCATATGAGTGATAACATAGCACAAAGATCCAGCATATGTTTTCCGACTTAACGCATCTGCCACTACATTGGCTTTACCCGGAGGATAGAGTATCTCACAATCGTAGTCTTTAATGAGCTCCATAGCACGTTGTTGTCGCATATTAAGAGTCTGTTGGTCGAACAAGTACTTCAAACTCTTATGATCAGTGTAAAGTTTGCATTTCATGCCATAAAGATAATGTCGCCACAACTTTAGAGCGAAAACCACAGCCGCCAACTCAAGATCATGAGTGGGGTAATTCTTTTCGTATTCCTTCAATTGACGCGAGGCATAAGCGATAACATTTCCTTTCTGCATCAATACACAACCGAGTCCTAATCGCGAGGCATCACTATAGACTACAAAATCTTCACTGCCTTCAGGTAAGGCAAGAACTGGTGCGCGTGTCAAACAATCTTTCAAAGTCTGAAAGGCCTTTTCTTGGTCTTCGGTCCACGCAAATTTTGCATCTTTGCGGGTAAGAGAAGTGAGAGGTACGGCAATTTTAGAGAAATCCTAAATGAAACGTCGGTAATAGCCCGCTAGGCCGAGAAAACTCCGAATCTCTGAAGCATTCTTGGGTTGTTCCCATTTATGCACTGCTTCAATCTTAACAGGATCCACGGAGATACTGTCACCAGACACAGTATGTCCCAAGAATTGTACCTATACGATAGCCATTTACATTTAGCCAAGTTCATATATGTATTCGTGTTATGGATGCTAAACATTTAAATGTTTACCTGACGTAGCCAAAATTCACATTTTGAAAATTTAGCATAGAGTCGTTCTTTTCTCAACAACTCCAACGTTTGTCGAAGATGTGTTGCGTGGTCGGTCTCAGACTTCGAGTACACAAGAATGTCATCAATGAATACAATGACAGACTTATCAAGCATTGGACGACATACTCGATTCATTAAGTCCATAAACGCAGCTGGGGCGTTTGTGAGACCGAAAGGCATCACCAGAAACTCATAATGCCCATATCTCGTACGGAAGGCTGTCTTAAGTACATCCTCCTCTCTTGCCTTTAGCTGGTGATAGCCTGATCTGAGATCAATCTTGGAGAAGAAACTTGCACCTTGAAGCTGATCAAACAAGTCATCAATACGGGGTAACGGATGCTTATTTTTAATTGTTACCTTATTCAGCTCTCGATAATCGATGCACATCCGGAAAGATCCGTCTTTCTTCTTGACAAACAGTACCGGAGCACCCCAAGGTGAAGTACTCGGTCGTATGAAGCCTTTATCCAATAGATCTTGTAGTTGATCCATCATTTCTTTCATCTCTGGAGGTGCGAGACGATAAGGAGTCTTCGCTATTGGTGCTGCACCTGGTATCAAATCGATTCTAAACTCCACTTGCCTATCTAGTGGCAATCCAGGAAAGTCTTCAGGAAATACATCTGGGTATTCACGTACTATTGGTACATCGTCCACAGTCTTCATCTTCATCTCTTTTGTCGAATCTAGGACATATGCTAAGAAAGACGAGTATCCTTTAGTTAGATAACGTCGAGCCTTGAGTACAGAGATTACCTTATGGTCGATCACTCGTCGTTCACCGTAGACATATAAGAATTCTTCATTTTTCATGGGGATCTGTATCATTCGCCGCGAGCAAATGATATCCGCTCGGTTCTTTGTCAACCAATCCATACCAATTACCACGTCAAAGTTATGAATATCCATTGGAATCAAATCGACTTTGAACTCATGGTCATATAAGTCTAATTTATAGTCTTTGTAAATTTTATCAGCTACAAATGTTACTCCGTTCGCAGTGTCGACAGAGAAAGGTTTTTCAAGCATAATTGGCATAGAATCGAGGTACCGAGTGTAAATAAGTGACACAAAAGAATTCGTGGCTCCAGAGTCAAATAATATACGTGCAGGTCTATCATTGAGAAGAAAAATACCAGTTACGACATCCGGTTCCTTCAATGCCTCCTCCGCTGTGATTTGGAAAGCTCTGGCTCGTGCCTTGGGAACCTCCTCCTTTTGGGCTGAAGTACCCACTCTCGTTGGTTGATGTACCGATGCTTTGCTTTCATCCCTTTTTATACGAGGACAATCTTTGAGACGATGCCCTAACACTCCGCAAGAAAAACACGCATGATCTCTCTGGGGGCAATTCATCCTAACATGACCCGCTTCACCGTAACAAAAGCATTTAATGGCAGATCGGTCTATATCACACCGACCTTGGTGTGTCTTTCCGCACCTCCGACAATCTCTTGGTGTGCTCGACTGTAGGCTAAATGCCTGTGATGATGCGCGTGGGATATTCTGAGATTGAATTCTCCGTTGGTTGGAGAATCGAGAGAACCGCTGTGTTGGGGTAGACATCATCCTTTCACTTCGCAAACGTTTTGAAACCGGTTCATTATCATCGGGAATGGACAATTCATGCTTACAACGCCGAGCATATTCAATAACCTTGCTATAACTGGAAACATCACGGCTTACTATAAAACTTCGGATCTCCTTCCGTAGTCCTCCAATGAAGTGTTCAATCTTATCCTGTTCGGTAGTCAGAAATCGTTGTGCGAATCGTGCCTTCTTGTTGAATTCAGTTTCATAGTCAAGTATAGTCATCTTACCTTGCTTCAGATCCAAGAACTCCTTTTCAAGTCGCCTTTGTAAGTCGACAGGACAATATTGTTCAAAAAATTTCCCCCGAAAGTCATCCCACGTCAAACTGTTACGTGTCGTCGCAGCTAAGGTATCATACGTGGCATCCCACCATATAAGGGCTCTTTCCACGAGCATCCCGGAGGCATATTTTACTTTATCCTTATCTAGTACCTCAGTAATTCGGAACACCTTTTCGGTGTTACGGATCCATTGCATCGCCAATACAGGATTTGATTGCCCCCGCATACTCGTTGCACCACCGCTTCGAAAGTTTTAAATGAAACCCGGTCGGTCTTAGGTTTCGGTGCATCTTTGTCTTGGTTCAGATTCTTACTATGATTGTTGGATTCCGGGGGATTGTTTTGATTACGTTCTTCCTCAAAGCGTCGCTCCATTTCTTGACGTTGTCGTTCTAGAGCTGTAGTCAATCGATCATCCAAAAGTTTCAATAGTCGTTCTGTACGAGGGGACAAAGGGGATTTTCATTGTTCCCAGCACCTCCTGTAGCATTTATATTCACTGTGGGGTTACTTTCCCCAACATGTTGCGTTTGACTTTGCTCATCATGCTCCGACATTTTTCTGAAAGTTACAACACAAATATATTAAATACAATCCTACCCTTCATCCCAACCCAACTTAGGTCTCTCCTATTGGTCCATATCCCGTATAAATCATCACCTAGTTACTATACGATCTCAATGCCTAGGTTTAGGTCTAGATACCATTTCTGATATCTAGATCGCTTAAACCGCTGCTCTGATACCATAATTGTAACATCAGGTTACACTAAGTTCGTTTACTATAAACCCAAAACACATTTCAAAATATAATCTTCAAAACAGATACGGGATATAAATTCTATATTTTCACCAAAAAGTTAAGTTCGGTTCAACCGAGTAACAAGAACATGTCAACCTAAAAGTTCAACAAAACTTACGATTAACGATTACAATACTAATAGTCGGGACAAAATATATAACTAACCGACTACAATACTACATAAATACAACCCATGACGAAATATTAACATAACAAGTACCAAAATGTCGTCTGGGATCTTGAAACCTTCTACTGAATCTACACCACTTTATCTTTACCTTTCCCCATTACCATTCTTCCTGAAAAAAAAATGTATTCTAATGGAATAAGCGACAATGCTTAGTGAGAATATACCGAAGCGTATAAATATGATGTAAAAATACATATATTAACTGAAACAAAACAAAAGTAGTAGTTTAACTAAAAACCGAACGATCAACATATCATGCCAACATCAATTAAAGCATAACAAACATATCAAAACAGAAATAACCTTATCACGAATAAGGTATACATGTGCACCACACCCTCTCTTCGTCTACAGGGCCCGTGCAAAATATTCACACTCGGCTCCTTACCAATCGGGATACATGAGTACGAAAAAGTCAATATGCCACACCCAACCACCCTCTCCTTGGGATACGTGGTCATACTCTATTCTACAACATATCACCCGAAGTGATACCCGTAGATCATGGTTTACCAAAAGGCCAAAGAAAACAGTCTCGGATCCGGACTCAACTAATAACACGAAATGAACAACGAATACCAATACCTGGCTAGAGGACTCAACATACTCAGTAAAATATGAAAATTAAACTAATTTATAGTAAGAAAGCATATACATATATTACACATAAGTGTACGTTCGATATAAACTCACAGTGCTTCAATATAAACAACCGAATGCGGTAATATCCAATTCCAACCAACAATAGGATTAAATCTTCACAAGCTCCAAATATCCTTAGTATAACCCCTGGAGTAAACATTTCAAATATCATTATCAAACTATAAACCAATCTCAAGTTATACACTTTTAAACTTTGACTATCCTACTTTCAATTTCTCTTGGACAACTCTCTGTTCAGCCCCTGTTTTACCTCAATTAAACTCAAAATTAGACATTGACTTCTGAATATGAAATAAAGTATAATAGCATATCTTTCTAATGCAACTGACCTCATATTTTTGTGATTTTTCTGTGATTTATTATGTAATTTACAACACAACAGCTCAAAGCTGTCAAAACTCAGCTTAACAGCACAGTACATGTTGCTGTTTTTACCCATCTTAACTTCAAATTCACATTTTCAAGTCTGAAGATGAATTGTAGTTCATTTTGTTATCTTTCCAAGGACAGTGATCTCATAAGCATACGATTTTTCTTCAATCTTCTATGATTTTTCAAAAACAGGGCTGCAACAATACACTTCCATGATCAATTCACCCATATCATCCATTATAGTGACCTATTGTCTTGCATTTCATCTCTTATATTACATACTCATCATAAAATCTCAGAAATTCTATTATTATTAGCATATAAACATGATTTCCCACATTAATCATCACTAACATTACTTAATCTCATGACTTTCTTGCTAATACAAACAATTATTCCAAGTTTCTTCAAAATAACAAGATATTAACCAACATATAACCTTAATCTTACAAAATTTCCATTAATCTCAAACATGCAACCCTAACATCCTTAATTAACACTAATTATCAAGATTAAACTTGAAATTAGAAGCATACCTTTGATAAATAACACATAATCTTCAAGAATCTAACATTTTTTTCTTCAAAATCATCAAGATTTGGATGATTTGAGCTTAACTATGTGAAAATCGCACCTTCACTGTGTGTAATGGTTCTAGGACTGATTTGGGGAGAAAATAGGGTAATTTTCGTCAATTTTACCCATTAAACCGAGTTGGGTCGGGTTTGACCCGGTTTTGACCCATTTGACCATTAAACACTAAAAATATCATAACTTTTCGCTCGGACCTCCGTTTTCGATGAGGTTTTCGCCTACGCATTCGTAATAAGATAACCTATAACTTCCAATAAAAATGTTCCAGCAAAGATCTCCCAATAAAAGCAGTTTTACACATTTGTAAGTGTTATGCTTTCCTTTGTAATTTGTCTTTCGTGATTTTGAGCTCGAAATCCTGTAAAAATTTTCCGACACCTACAACAACTCCTAATAGGTTTAAAACTTAGTTCCAACTCTTAAAATCCCATCATACACCTACCATTTGAGTTTTGCGCGCGTAGATTACCGAAATTGCAACGTATTCTGTTCAGTTTGCATAAAATGCAATCTACACGACTTTTTCGATCTCCGTCAATTCTAACACTTCACATTAACTTATTCAAAGGTGTTCCAACTTTTACATCACCATTTAGATCATCCGTTCAAGTTTTGGGTAGATTTTTCCCATTTAGGCATTCTAGTTACCTACCCAATTTCCATTTAGGCCATGTACTTTGTAATTTGAACCTTTACATCACCTAATCATCTTAATTCTGAGGTGTTGGTAATAGTCACTTGTCACAAGAATCATCCTACCTATAGGCCCTCTTATATACTCTATTACTCACACTTAGCAAAATGTAACATGTCATTTTACTCAAACACTATATTTAAGAAAGTTTAGAAAGTTGGATGTTACAATTTCAAATCAAAGATGTCGAAAGAAATCGTCTCCATCGTATCAGAAACTAACCACCAACTTTGTTTTTCGGTGAATGTCATCAATGGCGAATCAGGATGATTCAATTCTTGGATAATATTGATGAAGCGTTAATGCAATCGACCATAAATGGCCCTCTGGAGGTCTATGTGGAAATACTATCAGTACCAAGAACTGAGTCAACTCCTGAGATACCTGCTTCAAGAATCAAGAAAAGCCCAGGTATGTACAGTACTGCTGAGAAAGCTCAAGCTAAAATTGATAAAAGGGCATTAACTCCTCTTACAATGGCCATTCCAAATGAAATATTAAATAGGGTAGATAGTTTAACATCTGCAAAAGCCATGTGGGATGAGGTTGAAGCACAAATGCAGGGTAGTACAAAGGCCCAAGCACAAAGATTGAATATCTGTGTGGGTACTTATGAAAACTTCAGGTATAAAGAAAATGAATCTATTATAGAGACTTATCATAGATTCAACAATATCCTGAATGATCTGAGAAGAAATGGTGTCCAGAAATGAAACTCTAAGATAAACAATAAATTTCTGAACAATTTAGGGAATGAATGGTCAAGTTTTTCTGACAACATGGTTACTAGAAATCTTTCTAGAAAATCTATTCATGATGTCTATGGCATTCTGTTTCAACAAGAAGACAAAATCAAGACTAGACAGAATGAACAAAAGAAGGCAAATGAAACAGTAGCCTTGTTGAGCAAAAAGTATAATAATTCTATGACCATTTCTGCTAAGAGCAAAATCTTTGAAATCCTAGAAACAAACTTGTGTGATGGGGATGAATCAGATGAAGAACTTAAGAGAATTTCTGATAATATTGCTTTTATGACAAGGCAATTAACTCAAAGATATAATAAAAAAAAATCAGAATAAACCAAAATCTGAAGTTCGTCTCAAGAAAAGTCAAGATGCTGGTCAAACTGAATTATTTGAACCAGCAAGATGCTTTAATTGTGGCAAGCCTGGTCATTATGCAAGACAATGCAAAATGCCCAAAGTAAAAAACTCAGGCTACTATGAGAAAAATCATCTTCTTGCTAAAAAGAAGGAGCTTAATCCTGCTTTGGTTACCAAATATGAAGAGGATTGGTTAAACTGGAGTGATGGTGAATATGATGAAGAGGTAGCTCATTATGCATCAAACTGCTATATGTGCCAAATGGATCCAGAAGATAAACATGCACAGGATTCTGAGGTAATTTCTTCATCTTCTGAACTAAATACTGAAATAGATTACTCTTCTGAACCAAATTCTGAATCAAATTCTGAACATCTTTCTGGAAATTCTGAAATGCAAAATCAAGTTCAGAATATGTATTCTGAATTTGAAAGTCTCAGAAACAGAATTAAAGGTGAAAGAATCTTGGTAAATCAATTAAGAGCTGAAAGTCAAATCTATAAACAAAATTGCCAAGAAGCTGAACAATCTCTTGAAAAATTTATGAAGAAAAATTATTGTTAAAAAAAAATTGGAAAGTTTACAAAAAGATATCATAAATGAAAAATCTGAAAAGAAATTCTGAATGTTAAAATGAATTTTCTGAATCAAGAAAGACTTGATCTTTACAAAAACATTAAGGAATTGGAAGATCTGAACACTAAAAGAGGACAAACAGAACAGACTCTGAATATTTTAACAAATCAGGTTCAGAATTCAAAATTTTACAACATCAAGGCAGATTGGGATATAATGAAAGTCAAATTCTGAAAAAGGCACCTGCAAATCTTTATGACTATTCAAAAATGAATTTTTTTAATGAAACTAATACAGGTGTCATATCCAAACCTGTTAATCTCTCTTTGCCTGAAAGAATTCCTTTTGTAAAATTAGAGACTCTATTTTCTGATGAAAAATCTCTTAATTCTGGTAAAACAGAGACAATTTCTGAAACAGAAGTAATGCATAAAAATATTATAAATATTTCTGAACTTACTTCTAAATCAGAAACTATTTCTGAAAAAAAATCTGAACCATCTATTAAAACTTAGAAAATTTCTGAATTGTCTTCTGAACCTACTTCTGAAAGTTTATTTAAAGTTCTAAAAGAAGATAATTTTGATAATAAATCAAAACATGAAGAAAAATATGATGAATTCTCAGATGTTGAATCTTCACAAGATAATAATGAGAATTCAGAAATTATTTTTGATAATTCTGATGATCAATCTGATAATATTTTAAATCAAAAATCTTTTGCATCTAGCATGACTCAAGATAAGTTCTCAGATTTAATGAATGCTTCAGATTCAGAAGATGATGATGATCCTATGGTTCAAGTTATTGATAAAGATGGATATTTGGTATACAAATTACAATCAAATATGACTGAAGGAGAAATTTTAAAATCAGAAGCACCAAAAGTTCCTTCTGACAAGTTTAATACTGTTTTTCGGAAACCTGAATTTCTGAAAACTGCAACTTCTTCTACTTCATCAAATGATACTCCTATATCCACAAAACACCTGTATCTTCAATATCATCATCTGATTTTGTAACCAGAATTAAAAAGTTTGAAAAAGGACAATCTTCAAATTCAACTTCTAAAATTCATAATTCAAATCCTAAATCTGAAGTCACAACTAAAGTAAGTAAAAGAATCTCTTATACTAATCCTCATTTATTATCTTTTACAGAGCTATCCAATTTAGTTTGGAGAAAGACTATCAAAAACTGACAAATTAGATAGTTTTTCAACATCAAAGAAAATTGATGTACCAAGAATTAATAAGTGAATAAAAGAACTACTGTTGACAAATCAAACAATGTTGATTCTTGTTCATCTATTGCTTTATTAAATATTTTGAAGAATCGTATTCACTGCATTAACTGTGGTCATCATAATTTTCATCTGAACTCCAAAACAAATAAGACACATCTTGAGAAATCAATTCAGAAATTTTCAGCTACATTGGCAAACAAATACAAAAATAAAAAGAAACTTCAAAATAATACTAGAAATGATAAACTAAAAAAATTCTGAACTAACTTCTTACATTCAGAAGATTAAGTCAAAATTCAAAGATTCAAATTTTTTGACTAATCTCACAAGACCCATTCTTAAATGGGTACCTAAATCGCAATAATCATTTTTGCAGATATGTCATGTGTGGGTCTTAGATTCTGGATGTTCAAGACATATGACACCTTGCAAAGAACTTTTAACTGATTATCATGCAAGATATGGAGGAACAGTTAGCTTTGGAAATAATGCAAAAGGTTATGTGAGAGGATATGAAACTTTTTCCAAAGGAGATGTTAAAGTGATGAAGGTTTTCTATGTGTGTGACAACTGTCAAATTTGAGCTACCAAGTTAGCTCTTATTAAGTTAATATTAGTTTTATTTTAGATAAGTTATAAGAATAAGAGTTCGTTGGTTTAGAATGGCCGAAAAATCCCTAGCATTTCCGGTAGTCGCTTAAAATGTCCGGTTCCGACCCGTAACTGTCTGAAACGTCCAATATAGTGCCAAATGCTCTAATTTATACCTAATTTATATAAAATATATAGTTTAGAATGATAAATATAAAACTTTAATTATTTATATAACTTAAACACTTTTGGGCTCATATTTGAAGGAAAAAGGCCAAAAATTGAGAAAATGGACTTCTAATTTCATATTTTTGGGCTTAAATTAATTAAAAAAATAAATAAATTGTTGGGTTTGGGTGGGGCCCATCTCCATGGCTGGCACCCCTTTGATTTCACATATAAATATTGTTTTTTTTTAGTTACCCTCATTTGCAACTCTCAAAATTCAAATCTCTCTCTCTCTAGAACTAAAGAGGCATAATCACTCTCTCTTCTCCCTCTCTTTTCTCTCCAAAAATTCCAGCCATTTTCTTCATCAAAAACTCATCATAGTGCAAGATTATTGAAGATATTCAACACATTTCATCATCCAAGTAAGTGCAAACTTCATCTTCATCATTTTTCTGAACATTTTTGGGGAAAAACCCATTTTTTCATGCATTTTAAGTGTTTTCTTCTAACTTCTGTAAATTTTGAGTTTTATGGAAAGATTATACACCCAAAAACATATAAAATTTTTTACATAATTGTGATAATCAATGACCCAAACAATAAAACTCAAGAAATAGGTGAAAAATCATGATTTTATGTGTTTTTGAGTAAAAATGGTGATTTTTGGTGCTGACAGATTTATTGCATGTGCATAAATCGTCCATTTCTTGCAAATAATATGTTCAAATATCATGAATCTTCTTTTTACAAGTTTATTTAGTGAGTTGGGGTTCTAATCCAAGTGGTCTCACTCAAAAACACTGAGTTTTGACACCCCAAATGCGCATAACAAATCATGTGTGCAACTAGAAATTCAACAGTAGGAAAACCCTACTTTGAACGACCATAACTCTTTGAATATTCTTCCACATCACTTGATTTTTCTTCTGAAAGTCACTTGATTTTTCTTCTGAAAGTTAATTTAATGAGTTACCTTTCAAATGCCACTGATTTTATTAAAAAATATGGTGATTTGAGGTTCCAATTAATTGAAACAAAACGAGTGTGCAAACTGTCAACCAATGACAGATTTGTGCATGCATGTTCAAATGGCCATATCTTTTACAAAACTCAATGAAATAGGATGATTTTTCTTTTGAGAGTTAGTTTTATGAGTTATATTCAGTTTGCAAGTGGAATCACTTAAAAATATGGAGTTTTGATTCTCCAAACACTTAAAATACTTTAGGTGTGCAATCTGTGAAACCACCAGCAGCTAAACTCTACTTTGTGTGTTAGTATCTCCTTTGTTATTTGTCTTTAATGCATGATTCTTTTTCTAAAACTTTCTTTTATGAGCTAGGATTCATATGAATCCAGTTTCATTCAAAAATATGAAGTTTTGAGGCATTAACCAATTTATTAAAGTTAAATATGCAATCTGTCAACTAATGACAGAATTGTGCACGCAATTTCGTAGTGCCATATCTCCTTCATAACTTCTTCAAAATCAGTGATTCTTATCTCAAAAGTTTCCTTTATGAGTTAAATCCCACTGGAAAGTCTAGAAAACACTAAGTAGAACTCCTCAAGTGAGTGATTTACTAACATGGTATAATCTGCCATGCCAATTGTGACCCTTTGCATTCCATAAATTATTTGAATCATTTTTACATGTACAAAATGCATCAAATTTGGTCATAATCACCATAACCCAGTACTATATCACATATAAAAATATGGGAAGCTATGTCATATTGGAAGTCTCTACATTTTGATCATTTTGAGTACTACAAGTTTCTGTCCAGATATGAAATTCTTGAATTTCTTGATTTTAACAATTATTGATCATTTGATGGTTTATAACACAACTTACGGTATAAATTACTATATTAACGAGCATATGTGCATTATGTAATATTGGACTATAGACAATCAAGTTGGATGTATGTGGACATTTATAACCTTAAGACTTATTCACCTCCATAAGTAGTTTTAGACCCATAAGTGATGGTTTTGAGCATTTCTCTTTGTTAGGGAATCGTTAGGCCTTTGGGTAGGGATCGGATCGTGCTTTTGAGTAGCGGAGCTTGCAAAGGTGAGTATTCACAGCCCCATTTTTAAAGTTTTTTATACGTTTTGGGGTGGAAGCATGATTAAGTGAAATATTTGAGCTATTTACATTACCGAATGTGAAACAATATGAAATTGTTGATTTTGGGCACTAAGGCATGTACACTAATAGATTGTAATGAGTAAAATGTTCCATAAAAGTTTGTACACTACTATCAACCCAAGTGAGGAGCCGAGGGTATATGTGGATAGCGCTATTGGACGGACAATCCCACCTAAAAACCGAAAAGTAGGTTGTGGATAGCAATCCCACCGGGAAACTACAGGTAGGGGTGCACTATACTTAAAAGGGAAGGTTCTACACATGTGGACTTTATGTCCACCGCTGAGGTAGAATTAAAAAGAAGGTTCTACACATGTGGACTTTAGGTCCACCGCTGATGTTGAATTAAAAAGAAGGTTCTACACATGTGGACTTTAGGTCCACCGCTGAGGTAGAATTAAAAAGAAGGTTCTACACATGTGGTCTTTAGGTCCACCGCTGAGGGACAGAATTGTGCATTCAACTTCATAGGGCCATATCTCCTTCATAACTTCTTCAAAATCAGTGACTCTTATCTCAAAAGTTTCCTTTATGAGTTATGATTCCAATCCAACTGGAAATTCTAGAAAACACTAAGTAGAACTCCTCAATTTGCATTGCATAAATTATTTGAATCATTTTTACATGTCCAAAATGCATCAAATTTGGTCACAATTACCATAACCCAGTACTATATCACATATAAAAATACGGGAAGCTATGTCATATTGGAAGTCTCTATATTTTGATCAGTTTGAGTACTACAAGTTTCTGTCCAGAAGTGAAATTCTTGAATTTCTTGATTTTAACAATTATTGATCATTTGATGGTTTATAACACAACTTACGGTATAAATTACTATATTAACGAGCATATGTGCATTATATATAATTGGACTATAGACAATCAAGTTGGATGTATGTGGACATTTATAAGCTTAAGACTTATTCACCTCCATAAGTAGTTTTAGACCCATAAGTGATGGTTTTGAGCATTTCTCTTTGTTAGGGAATCGTTAGGCCTTTGGGTGGGGATCAGATCGTGCTTTTGAGTAGCGGAGCTTGCAAAGGTGAGTATTCACAGCCCCATTTTTAAAGTATTTTATACGTTTTGGGGTGGAAAGCATGATTAAATGAAATATTTGAGCTACTTGCATTTCCGAATGTGAAACAATATGAAATTGTTGATTTTGGGCACTATGGCATGTACACTAATAGATTGTATTGAGTAAAATGCTCCACAAAAGTTTGTACACTACTATTAACTCAAGTGAGGAGCCGAGGGTATATGTGGATAGCGCTATTGGACGGACAATCCCACCTAAAAACCGAAAAGTAGGGTGTGGATAGCAATCCCACCGGGAAACTACAGGTAGGGGTGCACTATACTTAAAAGGGAAGGTTCTACACATGTGGACTTTAGGTCCACCGCTGAGGTAAAATTAAAAAGAAGGTTCTACACATGTGGACTTTAGGTCCACCGCTGAGGTAGAATTAAAAAGAAGGTTCTACACATGTGGACTTTAGGTCCACCGCTGAGGTAGAACTAAAAATATTTTTGTGGTCGAAGGCTTAGTGGTGGCTCATTACTTATAATTAGGGTACAAAAATGCCTTGAACGTTTTATGATGTAAAAATTATTTAAGTGCCATAAAAGTATTTTACTCAATATTCATTTATACAAAAGATGTTTAAAATATTTAAAACCTGTGAACTCAGCAACTCTTTGTAGTTAACCTTGTTTTATTCATGCTTTTCAGGGGTAAGAAAGGGTAACTAAAAATGATTGTGTTTGGGGCGCATCAACATCAACCACGTTTAAATTTGAAATTGTTTTGTAGAATATCTTATTTTTTTTTTGTTAAAACTTGAACTGGTATGATGTAATGTTCAGTTTTATGTGTTATGTATTTGATTGGACAATTGGTGTTGTTATCGCTCTATTGCTATGAAATCTTGAACTATCACTCCCTGTGTTTCCGCTTTAGCGGGGTGTGACAGACTTGGTATCAGAGCCATAGGTTATAGAGAACACCGGTTTTTTTCTATAAAACCAAATACTATAACCAAAAGTTTTCGAAAACTATTTTTCTAAACTAACTGTAATTTTAAAAGCTTACTACTGGTATAATTGGAATAAGTGTCGACTTAGCATATTATAATTAGGCAAAGCCTGATCACCTATGTCTAATTTAATATGTATAAGGGAGACATGAAACAATTATATTGGGAACTTCTTACCCAAATGAAAAGCATGGTCATAAGTGTGAGTTTGCATAAGCATTTTATAAATTGTTATTTACTAAAGTACGTTTAGTAATTAAGTTTGTTACTATCGCAGTTCCCTATGTCTCACTCATCCACTTCAACTAAGTACTCTGCTGACTCCTCAGGCTATATGACTAGTCAACCTAGGAGAGAACTTTTTGACTACTTTGTTGGTTAAACTAGTGTTAGGACCCAAACAATCAAGATATCAATATATGAAAAGATTATGACAGGAATGATAATAGCCAAATGTAATATGTATTGAATGTACTGTATACAGAATATATCTTTACAAGGTATATGAAAACATTAGTTCTAACTATCTATTTATACATACAATAGAAAGACTAAAGTGACAAGGCATTCATAACAGACAAGTTCAGAATGGGTTCTGAACTCCTTCAGAACTTATTCAGATGTATCTTCAGAACTTCTTCAGAATCTCTTCAAAAGTGTCTTCAGAACTTCTTCAGATCTTTTTCTCTTTAAGAACCCAGTACCTTTTGAAGCTATTATGATATCTCTATCAATCTCCCCCTTAGCTTCAAATGTTCAGATCATACTTCCATAAATTCAGAATTTCTCTTACATCCTTCAGAATTAGTCTTCTGTATTCAAGTAAGGACTCAGCAACTCTAATCACTTCTTTTGCAAGTATCTTGTGCTTCTCCCAATCTTCATTGCTCAGATTCTTTGGTCTTCTATTCTGTCTTTTTACTAAACGATCTCTGATTGCCATGAGAGTTCCATTGCAACATTTGCGGAGTTCTTCAAATCTCACAAATAATAGTTCATGAAAGCATTTACAAACGAAGCCAGGAGGATGAAGTACTAAAGTGCTCTTCTTCAAATTCTGAATATCTGGTAGACTAAGATTTGGTTTGCTTAAGTGTACTTGCTTCTTGTTTAGAACATAAGCAACCTGGAAATCAGTCTTTGCAGCCCATATAAATTCTCTGTATAATCCATCTCTAAGCACTGGAAAAGATTTTCTGAACTTGGTGATTGAGTCATGGAAGGGATAAAGACTTCTGTACACTCTGAGAAGATCTCTGAGGTGAACATTCTTAAAATCAGCTTCAGAAAAGGTAGAAATCTCACCATTTTGTCGTTCCACAGTGAAGAATGCATATTTGTAATTCTGTCTTGTCTTTAAATCAGCATTAATCACTTTGATCACAGGACTTTCTTTTCTTGCTTCATTGATTGGAATCCTTATCTTTCTGATGATATCTGAGTACCATTGTTTCCAACCAAAAGACTTTTGAATCCAGCAATCTATATAGTTGAATTTTTGTTCATATTCCATGAACATTTCTGGATGAAAATATTCAAGGAACATAGTGAAAGCACTTTCTTCTATTCTTTGCACTTGTAGTTGTTCCTCTTCAGATATTTGCTCTTCAGGAACCAACTTTTCAGAAACATTTTCAAGAACTTCTTCCTTTTCTTTTTCTTTTTCTTTTTGTCTTACTTCTGAACTTTCAAGATTCAGAGTGTACTTCTGAATTTCTTCCATATCTTGCCTCTTTGTATGGATCTTGAAGTCATACGCATCACTTAGTAGATAATCTGCTCCTCTTATCTTGTTTACCTTTTTGTGACCATAACTCTTTCTCACAAATTCTCTAAAATGTATTCTTTCTTTGATCAGATAGATAATTTCCTCTTTGATGTCAGATTCTTAAATAAAATCTGTCATGTAGTTCAGAAGCCATTTGAGGGAGGATGTAGAATACTTTGGAATATCGGATACAATAAATGTCTTAGAGATTTCTTCGACAAGATACATGAACCCAATATCTGGATTAGTGAACAGTATTTTCAGCCCAAACCTTTCAATATATACAAAGTGTTCCAAATGCATTTACTGTGTTAAGTCTGTATTCCAAAGCCAACTGAAAATCATGCTTTATGAGATTCCTTATATATATTCCCAAGATTCTTCTAATCTCTGAGACTAACACAGATTCACCTGAATTAACACAAAAAGACAAGATTGCCAACTTATATTGTAGTCTTAGCTTGTAAACATCAAACTGAGTAAATTCACACAAAGTACCATCTCTTCTCTCTACTCCAAATCTGAATATAGTCAAATCATTCTGAATTGATTTTGATACGCATCTGATCTTCTTTATTAGAGTTGAATCATGAAATTTCTGAACACCATGATTCTGAATAAAGTTCTTCACTTGAACAATATGATCTTCAGACCATTCATCATTCAGAAAGTCTTCCAACTTTGCAAACTTCATACTTCTTTTGTACATGAAGCAATAAGTGTCTTCAGGAAATATCAGGCTGCTTTCTCCAGAAATAAGTACATTTTCCTTTTCAAACACTTGATCCAATACAAGTTCTTCAAGTACTGGAAGATCTATCTTAGCAATGATAATGCAAGGTCTGATTCTAACTTCAAATTTTCCTGAGAAAGTAATTAGAATTTCATCAACAATTTCAACTCCTTCTAAATGAGCTAAATCAAATTCCAATTCAACTCTTTCATCTGGTTGTTCAAGAAAATTTCTGAAGATAGAAAATCTGTTGTCCAAAAGTCTACACTCCAGACTTCTTGGATAATTCAGAAAGACATGCACCCAACAGAATTGATTCAGAATATTCCATAATCTTTCAGAAGCACTTCTGAACTCTTCACTCAGAAGTTGTTGAGGCTTCCAAATTACTAAACTTTTATTTCATTTGAGCTTTCTCCCATATTTACACCAATCATATCCTCTTCAAACATGATCACATCAGAAAGATCACTTAGTTCTCCAATAACATCTTCAAAAGCAAGGTATTCCCTTAGCATTTCTTCATTAGAATCTGGAATTATATCTGTGTTATCTGAGCCCAAGTTACCTTCAGAATCAAGAGATAACTTTTCTGTTTCATACCCTTCTTCTATCATTTCATCAGAAGGATGATCATTTATCTCTTGTGCCTCATGTTCTGCAGATAAAATATCTTCTATAGCTTCTGAGACTTTATTTGATACTTCATCAACATTCTGAGTATCTTCAGAGGTCTTCTCAGAATTTTGAACTTGATCATTTACATTAGATTCTGGTTTAGATACTCTCTGTCTTTTCTCCCCCTCTTGATTATCAGGATCCTGATCATCAAGATTCCTTTTAAAAGTATCTGATTGAGATCTGCATTCTAGAGCAGATAATCTTGTGCTTAATTCTGATTGAGAACTCTGAAAGGATGAAAGTTGATTGAGAAGCTGAGAAATATCATCTTTAGTGGCATAAGCTTGTGGAGCAGAAGAAGAAAAAGAAGGCTGAGAAGCTTTCAAAGAAGAAACAGAGGAAGCCACTTCAGAAAAAGCTGACAAAAGTGCTTGTTTAAACAAATTAAGATCATTGGAAGATTTTAGATGAAAGTCATTCAGCTTGTTAAGCAAATTTTCCCCATGTTGATCCAACCTAACCTCCAACACCTTTTTGGTAGAGTCCGTCAATTCCTTGATGTCCTTCTGAATCTTTGCAAATCAGAAGTACAGAAATCTTTGAATTCTGAGAATTCAGAAGATGTGGGTAAGTTGCCAAGATCAACACATGAACTTGTTTTCAGACCTTCAGAAGAAGGTTGGCCTGTATGAGCCACAAAGGCATCATGAACCACATTTGATTCTGTGAATGGAGCTTTTGTTATGTTCACCCCACCAGGACTTCCAACTAATCCTTGATATCCAAAAATAGGAATATCTATAGTTGTTGATGCAATGTGACAAACACTTTGCTTAGGAACATCTGAAAGATGTGTGCTTGTGTGAATGGATGCCACATTAAGTGGTTCAGAAGGCTCAAAGTTGAGTGGACACTCAGACTCAATGTGCTCAAAACTGTGAAGGGGGGACATATATCCTTCATTTTCAACAAAAGGAACCTCCAATTGGGGTCCTAATGGATTCTAAGCTGCTTGCCCCATTTGTGTTGTTGAAACACCCTTCTGTTGAGAGATGGGTGAGTGGCTGGGGGGGTTAACCAAGGTTGCCATGGGCTCACTGGCTGTTTCAATATTATCCACCAAAGAATGTGGAATAATAGTAGATGTGGGTGACCGGCTTGTAACAGGTGGTTCACAGGTTTGTTTTTCTTGTACCTGTGTTCTCCCCTCATCAATTCTTTTTCTTACCCTTCTACCCTGTCTCTCATTTCCGTTTTTCCTCTTTACTCTTTGAGGTTGTTCACCCCCTTGAAGAGCCTCCCCCCTCTTTCTAGTAATTCTAGACTCCCTTGCATGATCACCACTCTGTTTTGAATCAGGGGAAGGGACTACTGGTTGAGGTAATCCCATAAATTCTAAATGCTCACTCCCAATCCTAGTTGGTGTACTTACAAGATCAAGTAAATGCGAAGGAAGTGGAACTGCATTTGGAAAAGTAAGTTTTGCATTTGGAGGTCTTAAGCTATCCATAGTGAAAATAGGAACATGTACCTCATGAGCTAGAACAGGAATTTTTGAGACAGCCTTTATTGCTCCTTTGATAAGTGTTTGAAGAAATCTCTGAAATGGTATATAGTTGAATGTAGACTTCTTCAAAATTGCAGATTTGAGTTCATCAAAGATGAGACTAGCATAATCATAGTGTTTGTTGAAGGCAACACCATGAAAGATAATCCTCCCATTTGCTGAAGCTTGGTCTAAACTTGAGCTCTTCCCAGATAGGCAGGTATTCAGAATGGAAAACAAGTAATACCAAATTGGAGGTAAACATTTTCTTCTAAAAGAGCTCAAAGCACTAAGGTTTTCAGAGTAACCCAAGCTCATAAAATCTGAGATCATCTCTGATGAGGATGGAATTGAGTCATAACAGGTTTTCCCAAGAACCTCATCTAATTTTGGCAAATAGTGAAGGCTTCTAATATCATCTACAGATATACAAACTTTGTAGGCATGAACATAAGAGACAATTTCATCATCAGTTTCATCTACCTCAGCATAATGCCAGAATTGTTGAAGATAAGAAGCAGGAACAAAGAATTTTCTTGAAAGGAGAGTGCGCAGGGGATGTTTCTTCAGAATTTTAATCAACATTACTTGATCATCATTTAAGTCTTTGGATTTGAAGTTCAGTGCACAGTTATTTCTTTTGATGTCAAGTAATTTCTCAGCAGGTACATAGAGTTTGGACAGGTCACCACTTTCAGCAGGAGTCTGGGATTCACTTTCAGCAACATTTGATTCAGAAACAACATCAATGGGTGTATTTTGTGTTTCCCCAATTTTAGTAGTTGTCGGGTTAGGGTTAGGGTTAATGATAGGGTTTGAAGGTCCGGCTTGATGAGTTGCAGTTGTGGCTGTGTCTTGAAGCATTTGATCATCATTTAGTGGGATTTCCAGTGATCCAACCATCAATTTTTGAGGCACAATCTTGAACGAACCATCACTTGATGATCCATTGTTATCATTGGAACTCGAGGAAGTAGAAATCATGGTATTTGAAGTAGACATAATGTTGGAAAAACACGGATTGGTAACAGAAAGATGATCAATAAACACAGAAAGATTTCTCAGAGAAAAATTGCTAAAAGAATAAAGATGATGAGGAATCCATTGATTTATATGATCGGATAAGCGTTGAAGGACACGTGGCCAAAAAGTAAATGTGATTAGAGTAGTAATCATCATTTATTAAGAGAAATGAACCGTTTAATGGTCGTGTTTAAGAGAGAGCCAATGAAATTAAAACACGTGGCACACGCTTAAGTGAAAAATCAACGGGAAGTTTAGTTCTGAGAACAAGTTCAAAAACTTCAGATTTTGTTCAGAACTTCTGAGAAAAAGTTCAGAAGTCTGAAAGAAAGAATTCAGAAGAACCGTAGAATTTTTAAGTGGAGTTCAGAACTAAACTTGGATCATCTTAGAAGACCAAAAATCATTTAAAAATATAAACTTCTGAAAAATATAAAACATTTTGAGAATTCAGAAATAGATTTGAACAAAATAGAAAACTGATTTTATCTAAGGAAGTTTGTTCATACTTCTTAGATATAAAGTGCAAGACTTTATTTCACCAATGCAGAGTTGTTATGTAGGAAAGAGTAGTAGAGAAATTTGAAATTAAAACCACTCCCCCTTGAATCACTAGCAATTATGATTCTCCCCCTTAATCATTGCAACTTTATCAAAGAATCAATCAAATATTAATGAAATGATAGAAAAAAAATATGAAAAGTATTAAAATACAATCAACCTATATACAGAAGAGATATACTTCTGAGTTTGAAAAGAAGCAAAAATCTGAATGTTAAACTTCATAATATGCAGAGTAATTCTGAAGAGCAAAGTATTCAGAATTTGATATAAAAAACCTCAGAATGTAACTTCTAGATTATAGGTGATGTATAATACTTACATAGACATGTTCATCATGCCCAATTTACTTACCAAGAAGTTAAATCGTTTTTCATCAAGTGCTTTGGTAAATAAATCAGCTAACTGATAATCTGTCTGAACAAAAAACATTTCAATATTACCTTTTTCCACATGATCTTTGATAAAATGATATCTTACATCAATGTGCTTGGTTTTTGAATGCTGAACATGATTGGCAGTGATGTCTATGGCACTCTTTGAATCACAATACAAAGGAATCTTTTTGAAAGTGTAACCATAGTCTTTTAGTTGAATTTGCATCCAGATCACTTGTGAGCAACATATTGCAGCTGCTACATATTCAGCTTCTGCTGTAGAAGTAGAAACACAATTTTGTTTCTTTGAAGACTAGCTGACTAGTCTATCACCCGGAAACTGACATGATCCAGAAGTGTTTTTCCTGTCTAATTTGCAACCACCATGATCTGCATCTGTAAATGTTGTTAGTTCAAAACTAGAATCCTTAGAATACCAAAGTCCCAATGAAGGAGAACCTTTTAGGTATCTAAGTATTCTTTTTGCAGCTAGAAGGTGTGATTCCTTAGGATTAGCTTGATATCTGGCACAAATACATGTAGCAAACATTATATCTGGTCTACTAGCAGTTAAGTAAAGCAAAGATCCAATTATGCCTCTGTACTTTTTCTGATCAACATATTTTCCATTTAGCTAAGGTTCTAGCTTAGTGGCAATGGCCATTGGAGTTTGAATACTTGAACAATCAGTCATGTCAACCTTCTTAAGTAAGTTAGAGACATACTTAGATTGATTAATGAATATGCCAGTAGGAAGTTGTTTAACTTGAAGACCAAGGAAAAATGTCAACTCTCCCATCATACTCATTTCAAATTCTGTTTGCATGATTTTCTTAAAATTTCAACAAAATTTTAGATTAGTAGAAGCAAATATAATATCATCTACATAGATTTGTATCAAAATCATATCATCACCCTCCTTTTTCAGAAATAAAGTTGTATCAACAGTACCTCTTTTGAATTTAGAATTCAGAAGAAAAGTTGTAAGAGTATCATACCATGCTCTTGGTGCTTGTTTAAGTCCATATAAGGCTTTGTCTAATATGTAAACATGATCTGGGAATTCTTTGCTTACAAAGCCTTCTGGTTGTTCAACATACACTTCTTCATGTAAAATACCATTCAGAAATGCACATTTTTACATCCATTTGAATTACCTTCATGTTTTTATGAGCAGCATAGGCAAGAAAGATTCTAATGGCCTCTAATCTGGCAACAGGAGCAAAGGTTTCATCATAATCAATTCCTTCTTGTTGGCAATACCCCTTAGCTACAAGTCTTGCCTTGTTTCTTACAACAATTGCATTTTCATCCTTTTTATTTCTGAACACCCATTTTGTGCCAATGACAGATTTACCTTTTGGCTTTGGTATCAATCTCTAGACTTTGTTTCTTTCAAATTGGTTTAACTCATCCTACATGGCTAAAGTCCAGTCTGGATCTTGAAGTGCTTCATATGGCTTTCTGGGTTCCGTACTGCTTAAAAAATTAACATACAGACACTCATTTGCTGTTGCAGATCTTGTTTGAACACCTTTTGATGCATCTCCAATTATTTGATGAATTGGATGATTAGATGTCCATTTGTTCACATTTGGGAATGGTTGAACAGAGGAAACATTATTTAGAGAATCATAATCATCAGTAATTGCTTGAGTTTCAGTATCATGATTGATAGCTGAATGTAAATCTGAAGACTCCCCCTCAAATGGAAAAATCTGAATTGGTTCAGAACTGTGAGGTTCATGGTCAAAAATAGTTTGAACCGGTTCAGACACAACTTGAATTGGTTCAGAAACAACTTGAATTGGTTCAGAAGTTGCATTTTCAGGAGTTGGAAGTTCTGAATTTGAGGTAGAGAGTTGTGGTACTGATGTATTTGAAATTTGTATTTCTGAAATGTCTTGATCATTTGTATTTCTGAGTAGAGAAGGATTTTGATAATCTGCAGAGACATTTACAGAAATATCAAATAAGTCTTGACATAAATTGTCTAAATTGGATTTTAGTAAAGTTTGAGATGCAGAAGTAGAGTTTGTCTGATTATGTTCTGAGTCCAAACTTTCAGAAGTTGGTTTATGTGCGAGTTCTGAACTGTTTTGTTCAGAAGTCATTGTTGGCTCATGAAATCTGACATTTGTAGTCTCAATGATTCGTTGAGTTCCTTTAATGAGTACTCTATAAGCTTTGGATCTTTGAGAGTAGCCAACAAAGATACCAGCTACACCTTTTGGTGCAAATTTGTCAAGATGTGGAGTATCATTCTTTAGAAAACACCTGCAACCAAAGATTTTAAAATAATCAATAGAGGGTTTTCTTTGTTTTAACAATTCATAAGGAGTTTTAAGAAATTTTCTGTTTAGAATAGTTATGTTCTAAGTAAAACATGCAGTAGCAATTGCTTCTGCCCAAAGAGAGAGAGGAAGTTCTGAATATGCAAGCATGGTTCTTGCACCCTCTACCAAAGTTCTATTATTTCTTTCAACTACCCCATTTTGTTGAGGAGTTCTTGCAGCGGAAAAATTATGTGTAATACCAACAGATTCCAAAAATTTCTGAAGTGTAGAATTAGTAAATTTTGTTCCATTGTCACTTCTGATCTTTTGAATTGGGAGTTGAAGAAGAACCTGAATTTTCTTCAGAAAGGGTATCAGTATTTCAGAAGTATCAGATTTGAGTCTCAGAAATTCAATCCATGTATATCGTGTATATTCATCTACTATTACAAGAATGTATTTCTTTCCCCCCATGCTTTGAGTTTTCATTGGGCCACACAAATCCATATGTAGCATTTCAAGTGGAGCTTTGCATGAAGATAGCATTTTCAGAGGATGAGAACTTCTTTTGATCTTCCCTAGTTCACATGCAGAACAAAGAGAGTTCTTTTCAAATCTGATCTTTGGTAGTCCTCTTACAGATTGATGTTTGCCTAGTTCAGAAATGGCTTTGAAGTGCAGATGTGACATTCTTCTGTGCCAAAGCCAACTATCATTTTTCATTGATGTAGACATATAACATACACCTTGTAGTTGACCGGTTGTAGTGAATGTTGCTGTGTAGATATCTCCATCTCTATAAGCAGTTAATTCATTTTTGTTTGTTGTACTCAGAACATGACAATAATCTATGTCGAAATTAACCTTCCAGTATTTGTCACAGAATTGACTAATACTGAAAAGATTATGTCTTAGTCCCTCAACATAGAAAACTTTCATTACTTTCACATCTCCTTTAATGAAAGTGCCATATCCTCTTACATATCCCTTTGCATTGTTTCCAAAACTAACTGTTCCTCCATATCTTTCATGATAATCAGTTAGTAGTTCTTTGAAAGGTGTCATGTGTCTTGAACATCCAGAATCTAAGACCCACACATGACATATCTGCAAAAGAGATTATTGAGTTTTAGGTACCCATTTCAGAATGGGTCCTTTGTCTGGACAAAACAGACTCGCATTTCTCATCGAACAAATACAGGAAAAGAATCATATTGAAAACGCTCCTTCCTCTTCCTATCGGAAAACAAGAACCCGCCAGCTAACTTCTCTCTAGTGGGCTTCACTTGTACGCTATCCTTCCTGAATAAAAAAGTTTCCATTTCTATCGGTCATAAAATCAATCAAAAAAGAAGGGCTTGCTTTATTCACAACCTAAACTTGAGAGGGGGACCTTTGCATTTTCTCTTCGATTGAGTTTGAGCTAACGGGAACGGATCCTTTTGCCTGGAATGACTGAGGTCAAATGACACATTAGGCGGTAGCCATTCAAAATCCCAAGAGACGATGCGTGATTAGTAATAAAATTTGAAGTTCTGAACTTTTTCTTCAGATGTTTCCACTCAGAAGTTTGTTCAGAACTTTGAGATTTATCTTTATTTTATTTCTTTGTGTAATTGAATTTGTCAATGTAGCTAAACATTTTTGAATAGATTTCGTCAAATTTCTCTTGTTTGTTTTGAAGTTAAGAAGAAAATTATGATGACCACAATTAATACAGTGAATATGATTCTTTAATGTATTTACAACAGTATTAGACATATAAGAATCAATAACATTTGATTTTTCAACAAAAATTCTTTTATTCACTTTCTTTGTTTTAGGTACATCATTCTTCTGAAAAAATGAAAAACTCTCTAATTTGTCAATCTTTGACAGTCTTTCATCTTTCTTTCTCCATACTAAAGTGGATAGCTCTGTAAAAGATAAGAAATGAGGATTAGTATAAGAAATTCTTTTGTTCACTTTAGGTTTATCTTCAGATTTGTGTTAATTTTTTGAACTTCAGAGAGAGAGTTTGAGGATTGTCCTTGTTCAAAAATTTTAACTCTGGTGTTAAAGTCAGAAGATGTTACTGAACATGGTGTTGAATTTGATGATATGGTTGTATTAGTAGGAGAAAAATCTGAATTCTGATATTCTGGTTTTAAAAACACAGGACCAAACAATTCTGAAGGTATCTTTGAAACTTCAGATTTTAATTTTTCTCCTTCAGTCATACATGATTGAGATTTATAAACCAAATAGCCATTTTTGTCAATGACTTGCACCATGTGATCATCATCATCTTCTGAATCAGAAGCATTTATTAGATCTGAAAACTTATTATGAGTCATACTTGTTGCAAAAATATTTGAATTTTTTGTTGTTGTAGACTCATTATCAGAATTATCAAAAAATATATTGGGATTCTCATCAATATCTTCTGAGGATTCAATATATGAGAATTCATCATATTTTTCTTCATGTTCTGATTTATTATCAAAAGTATCTTCTGAAATGTTTTCACAATTGGATTCAGAAGTAACTTCAGAAACAATTTCAGACTTAACAATTACTTCTGATTTTTCTTCAGAAATAATATTTGATTTAGAAGATTTACAAATATTTGGAATTATATTCATTTCTTCTGTTTCAAAGATACTTTCTGGTTCACCAGTTTTAAGAGGTGTTTCTTCTGAAAACAAAGTCTCTGATTTTATAAAAGGAATTCTTTCAGACAAAGAATGGTTTACAGGTTTGGAAATGATGCCAGTATTTGATTCATTGAAAATTTTCATTTTAGAATAATCATACAAGTTTGCAGGTGCCTTTTTTAAAATTTTGAGTTCTGAGCCTGACTAGTTAAAATATTCAGAGTTTGTTCAGTTTGTCCTCTTTTAAAATTTAAATCTTCCAATTCCTTAATCTTTTTATAAAGATCAAGTCTCTCTTGATCAGAAAATTCATCTTAACATTTAGAATTTCCTTTTCAGATTTTTCATTTATAACTTCTTTTTGTAAAGTATCCATTTTTTCTTTTAAAACAAGTTTTTCTTCAGAAATTTTTTCAAGAATCTGTTCAGCTGGTTGACAATTTTCTTTATATATTTGACTTTCAACTCTGAATTGATTGACCAAAATTCTTTCACCTTTAATTCTGTTTCTGAGTGTTTCAAATTCAGAAAACATGTTTTGAAATTGATTTGTCATTTCTGAATCTTTCGTATTAATTTCAGAATTATGTTCAGAATTTTGTTCAGAAGATGAAGAAAATACCTCAGTGTCTTGTTTGTCCTTTTCTGGATCCATTTAACACATGTAGCAATTTGTTGCATAGTGAGCAACTTCTTCATCATCATCTCCATCACTCCAGTTTAACCAGTCTTCTTCATACTTGGTCAGTAGAGCAGGATTAAGCTCCTTTTTCTTATCTAAAAGATGCTTCTTCTCATAATAACCTGAATTTTTGACTTTTGGCATCTTGCATTGTCTTGCATAATGTCCAGGCTTTCCACAGTTGAAGCATCTTGCTGGTTTAGATGTTTCAGATTGACCACCCTCTTGACCCTTCTTAGGTCCAACTTCAGATCTAGGTTTATTCTGATATTTTTGATTGTATCTTTGTTTGAATTGCCTTGTCATGAAAGCAATATTATCAGAAATCCTTTTAAGCTCTTCATCTGATTCATCCCCATCACACACTGTTATCTCTGGGATCTCACAAACTTTCTTGGTAGCAATGGTCAAAGAATTATTGTAATTTTTGCTCAGAAGGGCAACTGTTTCTTGTGTCTTCTTTTGTTCATATTGTCTAACTTTGATCTTGTCCTCTTGTTGGAACAAGATGCCATAGACATCATGAATTGTCTTTCTAGACAAGTTCCTAGTTACCATATTATCTGAAAAACTTGACCATTCATTTCCCAGATTGTTCAGAAATTTGTTGTTTATCTCAGAATTTGATTTCTGAACATCATTTCTTCTAAGATCATTCATAATGTTACTGAATCTATGATATGTATCAGTGATAGATTCATTTTCTTGGTATCTGAAATTTTCATATGTTCCTACACAGATATTTAATCTCTGTGCCTGAGCCTTTGTACTTCCTTGCATCTGAGCTTCTACTTCATCCCACATGGCTTTTGCTGAAGTTAAACTATCAACCCTATTGAATATCTCATTGGGAATTGCCATGGTGAGTAAAGTTAATGCTCTTCTATCAACTTTCATTTGAGCCTTTTCAGCTGGATTATACATTCCAGGACTCTTCTTGATTCTTGATGCGAGATTTCGTGGGTGGATTCGCCCGGGAACTGGCTATTTGGAATCTCAACAAATACCTCTAGTGGGCCATTTGTGATAGAATGCATTAAGGCTTCATCTATGTTATCCAAGAATTGAATCATTCTAATTTTCCATTGATGATATTCCCCCAAGAAGAGAGTTGGTGGTTTCGTTTCAGATCCAATTGAGACTATTTCTTTAGACATCTTTGATTGTTACAAGATCGAGAATTCACCTGTGTTGAATTTGAATTTTGTAGATCAAGAACACCAAGAACTGTCAGATCTGACAAGTTCTTTCACAAATCTTCTTCAAGAACGGATGAATTGGCTCTGATACCAATTGTTAGGACCCAAACAATCAAGATATCAATATATGAAAAGATTATGACAGGAATGATAATAGCCAAATGTATTGAATGTACTGTATACAGAATATATCTTTACAAGGTATATGAAAACATTAGTTCTAACAATCTAACTAACTATCTATTTATACATACAATAGAAAGACTAAAGTGACAAGACATTCATAACAGGCAAGTTCAGAATGGGTTCTGAACTCCTTCAGAACTTCTTCAGATGTATCTTCAGAACTTCTTCAGAATCTCTTCAGAAGTGTCTTCAGAACTTCTTCAGATCTTTTTCTCTTTAAGAACCCAATACCTTTTGAAGCTATTATGATATCTCTATCAACTAGGAAACTTATTTTGGTGACATGTAGCTCACTATTTAGAACTCTAAGAATCTTGATGTCTTTTCGGAATTATTTTTGCTGGATATTGAAGTTATGTGATTCTAAACCTATGATTTGATGAATCGAGTGTTTTATATGCATAACTTAGTTAAGTAAAATTAGCGCAAAAATAGTAATAGTAATATGACCCAACCTCAATATGAACCTATGCCTAAAGGCAATGCCTTCAAGGAGAGAAAACTCCGAGATCGCGCGACTTGTGCTTGAGCAACTCATCACGGCACTTACGAACATCGTTAGTCAAGTGGCAGCGGGTCTAAATGCTAATTCGGGAAACAACTGAGGATCTGGGGCAAGTGGAGATAAGGAATGCACATACAAATATGGAGTCCATTCTCCACATCAACAAGTGCACTAAAGGAAATAAAGTGAAGTTTTATGCCTGTCGGCTACAAGGACGAGCATTGACCTGGTGGAACACCCAAGTGCAAACCCGAGGCCGAGAAGCAGCCAACAGTCTTACTTGGGAGGAATTCAAAAAGATGCTCAAAGAGGAATACTGCCGAGGAGCAAAATCCAGAAGTTGGAAGCGGAGCTATGGAATCATGAGATGAAGGGAAATGACATAGATTCTTACTCTGCTCGTTTCCATGAACTGGCAAAGATGGTACCACATTTGGTGACGCCCGAGGAAAATCGAGTCGAAATGTATATCTGGGGTTTATCTCCTGAAATACATGGGGACGTTACTTCAGCAAACCCAAAAAAAAACCTTCAAGATGCGGTGAATTTGGCAACCAGGCTCACTAACAATACTAATCGTTCGGGGATACTTGCAAGAGACAAAGCTCAAGATAAGAGAAAGATGGAGGAACTTTAGCATAGACATAATTCCAATCATGTTAGGAAGCTTTGATATAATTAGGGGTATGGATTCGTTGTCTAAAAACCGAGCTGAAATTTGCTGCTCCAAAAAGATCATCCGAGTTCCACTACCCGAAGGAGAAGTTCTCGAAGTACATGGAAAGAAACCCAGAAGGAATGTTAAAATAGTGACGTGCATGAGGATGCGAAAATACTTGAGGAAGGACTGCATTGCTTTTCTAGCTCACGTCATGAATAAGGAGATCGAAAAGAAACGCATTCAGAACCTTCCTATAGTTCGATATTTTCGCGAGGTATTTCCAGATGAGTTACTTAGACTACCCCCAACAAGAAAAGTCGAGTTCCATATTGATTTAATTCCGGGAGTTGCGCCTGTAACAAAATCACCCTATCGACTAGCACCGTTGGAAATGCAGGAATTATTATAGCAACTTCAGGAGCTGCTCGATAAAGGATTCATGAGGCCTAGCTCTTCACCTTGGGGAGCTCTAGTCCTTTTTGTTAAAAAGAAGGATGGATCTTTCTGTATGTGTATCGATTATAGGGAACTCAACAAGTTGACAATCAAGAACAAATACCCTCTCCCTCAAATCGATGACTTATTCGATCAACTCCAAAGGGCTACGTATTTCTCCTAAGACAGCGTTTAGAACTCGTTATGGTCGTTACGAGTTCCTAGTTATGTCTTTCGGGCTAACAAACGCACTGGCAGTCTTCATGATTTAATGAATAGAGTATGTCGACAGTACCTAGACAAGTTTGTGATCGTTTTTATAGATGATATACTCATTTATTCTCAAGACAAGAAGGAGCATGAGCAACATTTAAAGTTGATACTAGAATTGCTCAGAAACGAAAACCTGTACGCCAAATTCTCCAAATGCGAATTTTGGATTCGCGAAGTACATTTTCATGGCCATGTAGTAAATGAAAAGGGAATACATGTTGATCCAGCTAAGATCGAGGCCATTAAGAAATGGGAAGCCCCGAAGACACCAACTGAGATCCGTCAATTTCTTGGGTTGGGAGGCTACTATCGGCGATTTATCGTAAATTTCTCCAAGATCGCACAATCACTAACGACACTTACTCAAAAAGATAAGAAGTTTATTTGGGGAGAGAAACAAGAGGAAGCATTTCAGACTCTTAAATACAAGTTATGCAACGCACGATTTTGGCTTTACCAGAGGGAGTGGATAACTTTGTAGCCTACCGTGACGCTTTACTTCAAGGGATGGGATGCGTACTGATGCAAAAAGACAAAGTTATCGCATACGCATCGAAGCAATTAAAGATTCATGAGAAGAATTACACCACCCATGACTTGGAGTTAGGGGCGGTGGTGTTCGCACTCAAAATCTGGAGACACTATCTCTACGACACTAAGTGCACCATTTTCACTGATCATAAAAGCCTTCAGCACATTCTTGACCAGAAAATGCTCAATATGAGGCAAAGAAGATGCGTCGAGCTACTTAGTGACTACGATTGTGAAATAAAGTACCATGCGGGCAAGGCTAATGTAGTAGCTGACGCATTAAGCAGAAAGGAAAGAGTGAAACCAAAGAGAGTACGAGCTATGGGAATGATGGTTCAAACGAGTTTAAAGACTCAAATTCTTAAAGCACAAAAAGAAGCTTTAAAAGATGAGAATTTGATGAATGAGACCTTGCATGACTTAGAAAAATAATTTGAATTACAATCAGATGAAGTGCATTACTTTAAGAATAAAGTATGGGTACCAAAGGTTGGTAAATTACGATCAACCATCTTGGATGAAGCCCATCGATCCAGATATTCAGGAGCGGATAAGATGTACAAGGATCTGAAGGAATATTATTGGTGGCCAGGAATGAAGAAAGACATTGCTTTGTACATAAAAAAGTGATTAACTTGCGGTAAAGTTAAGGCCGAACATCAGAAACCATCCGGTCTACTTCAGCAGCCTGAAATTCTTTAATGGAAGTGGGAGAAAATAACCATGGATTTCGCAACCAAGCTACCGAAAACGGGAAAGGGTCACGATTCTATATGGGTTATAGTTGATCGACTTACAAAAGCAGCTCATTTCATTCCTATTCGTGAAGATTTCAGTATGGAAAGGCGTGCACAGATTTACATCAATGATATAGTTACACGTCATGGAGTGCCAATTGCCATTATCTCAGATAGAGATATCCGCTATACGTCACAATTTTGGCAATCACTTCAAAAGGCATTGGGTACGCGGTTGGATTATAGCACTGCCTATCATCCTAAAACGGATGGACAATCGAATAGAACTATTAAAACGCTAGAGGATATGTTGCGTGCGTGTGCAATAGATTTTGGTGGAGTTAGGATACCCACCTACCACCTGTTGAATTCTCCTATAACAACAGCTATCACGCCAGCATTCAGTGTGCGCCATACGAAGCCCTATACGGACATAAATGTAGATCGCCACTTAGCAGGTTAGAAATCGGAGATAGACAACTCACCACGCTCGATATCATTCCAGAAACCACTGATAACATTTCAACCGTCAAGGAAAGACTCAAGACAACAAGAGATCGTCAGAAGAGTTATGCGGATTATCGGAGAAAGTCATTAGAGTTCCAAGTGGGTGATAAAGTTCTTCTGAAAGTATCGCCATGGAAGGCACTAGTACGCTTCAGGAAGAGAGGCAAACTGGGTCCCAGATACGTTGGTCCATTTGAAATAACCGAGAGAATTGGACCGGTAGCATACAAACTAAAGTTGCCACAGGAGTTAAGCACCATCCACGACATGTTTCATGTGTCAAACTTGAAGAAATGATTAACAGATGAAACATTGGTGCTACCCCTGGATGAAGTTCAAGTTAGCGATCGGTTACACTTCATTGATGAACCAATCGAAATCCTTGACCGAGAAGTCAAACGGCTGAGGCGCAGTAAAATCCCCATTTTTTAAACTTTGCTGGAATGCGAAGCATAGCCCAGAGTATACTTGGGAACGAGAAGATTTGATGAAGCATAAGTATTCTCGCCTGTTTGCGAAGGCCCCGGAGAAAGCTAGTTCTTAAATTTCGGGACGAAATTTCTCTAATAGGGGGAGACTGTGACAATTGTCAAATTTGAGCTACCAAGTTAGCTCTTATTAAGTTTATATTACTGTTATTTTAGATAAGTTATAAGAATAGGAGTTAGTTTGTTTAGAATGGCCGAAAAATCCCTAGCATTTCCGGTAGTCGCTTAAAATGTCCGGTTCCGATCCGTAACTGTCTGAAACGTCCAATACAGTGCCAAAAGCTCTAATTTATATCTAATTTATATAAAATATATAGTTTAGAATGCTAAATATAAAACTTTAATTATTTATATAATTTAAACACTTTTGGGCTCGTATTTAAAGGAAAAAGATCAAAAATTGAGAAAATGGACTTCCAATTTCATATTTTTGGGCTTAAATTAATTAAAAAAATAAATAAATGTTAGGTCCGATTTAACAAGATCAATAGAGGAATCATATGGAAATCATTGAGTTGTATGTTTTATTAATGAAAGCATTAAAGATTACAAACGCGAATGTACTTTAGACGACTCTCATTGACAAATTCTATACCCTAGACTCTTTTATATAGTAGTTGTCTATTACAAGGTAAGCCGAAGCTCATAAGATATTTACCATAATAAAGAATATTACAATCAAGTGTTTCCTTCTTTATAAAACTTTCTAAACTTAGAACTTATGGTCCTATCAATCTCCCCCTAAAGTTTTATAAAAGAAGCATCTTCAAATCTTCTCCCCCTTGCTTTCTTTGGAAAAGTTTTAGTGTCGTTGGTCTTCCAAGCTCCCCCTTGAAATAAGCTCTTAGTATTTGGTTTCAACTGAAAAATAGCAGATTCAATGTGATATAACCGCTACTGATTGCACAAAATACAGCTTCAATCTGTAAACAACTCGACACAACTGTTAGCCGCATAAATCAAAGATACATGTGCGAGTAGCTTCAACACACAGTGAATAATCAACAAGAAAAACATTGAATTTGTCTTTAGCCACAAGTTGAATAAGAATTATGTGTAACAAGCTTTAATCTCTGATAAGCTCAATGAACTTGGATCACCGAGGCAATATATCATGTTAACTGGGAGATGATATTTCGTTTCGGGATTTGTTGATGCGAGTTGAGGTAATGCTGAAGCGCGTGATGCTTCAAGTTGGTTGTTCTGCCTCCTTTCACTAGTAATTTCCCTCTCGGGATTAGTGTTTCTGTGGGATGGAATGCTGCGGGGATGTCCGGTAACATATCCCGATTTTTCGGCTGAGTACTCCATGCTAGAAGAAGACGAAGATGATGATGATGACATCGTGATACTGAGATATGAACAATTCTTAGAGTCTACGTATGCAGGTAGTTAATAGTGTACCTAATCTCTTGGAGCATTAGTGTAGATGACTATACTACACTATTGGCTAGTCGTACCACGCGTGATTTTTGTAAATATATATATATATATATATAAATCATTTTGAACATACTCTTACTATAACTATTTCTAGTTTGTATGCATCGTCCCTTAATCAAACAAAGGTGATCAGACTCTATTTAATTGAGGTCCAATAATACAACCCAGACTCAGTCATAATAATACTATGTTTATAATCTTTGATTGTTGTTTTTGGCTATAGTTGAGGCTTTCCAAAGGAAAACCAACTTTCTCTATAACCTATGGCTCTGATACCAAATCTGTCACACCCCGCTAAAGCGGAAACACGAGGCGCGACAGCTCTAACGATGACACAGCCACAGATTTAGATAAACAACCATAGGCATTTAGAATATAATAGAAGTTTTACATATTGTTCTTTAAGTAAAAGTACAACAATCCATAATTAAAAGAAGTCTTTACAAAAACGTTCAAGTCTTTATGCGGTACACTTTTGGATCCTTACTAAGCTTTATCTACAGAATCTTACTTATTACCCCTGAAAAGCATGATAAAAACAAGGTCAACTACAAAGAGTTGGTGAGTTCACAGGTTTTCATATGCAGAAAACAGTTTTTATGCAGTTTTCAATTCTTGGGGAACGAACGTTCACACCAAGTATAAAATAGTGAAATTTATGAGCATTTAAATAATTCTTGTAATGAGAAACGTGTCAAGGCATAATGTACTCTAGTTCATAGCAAGTATCGAGCCACCACTAAACCTTTCGACCACACAAAAATATCTTTTTATAATTCTACCTTAGCGGTGGGACTAAAACCCCACATATGTAGAACCTTCGTTTTTATAGGTATAGTGCACCCCTACCTGTAGTTTCTAGGTGAGATTGCTATCCACACCCCTACTTTGTCGGTTTTTAGGTGGGATTGTCCGTCCAAATAGCGCTATCCACAAATACCCTCGGCTCCTCACTTGAGTTAATAGTAGTGTACAAACTTTTATGTTACATTTTACTCAATATAACTATTAGTGTACATGCCTTAGTGCCCACAACATCAAATTTAACAAGATTTCATAATCATAATGACAATGGCTCATAAAACACATTCAATCATGCTTTTCACCCCAAAACGTATAAAACACTTTGAAAGAGGGGCTGTGAATACTCACCTTTTAGCAAATGCTTCCAATTAAATACAAGAGACGTCCGCTTGACGCCTAACGCTTTCCTATCAAAGCAAAATACCCAAATGACCACTTATATGACTAACGATTGCTAAGAGAATGCTTATAAGTCCTTATATGTCCAACTTGATTATATATAGTCCCGTTATACATAATGCACATATGCTCTTTAATATGATAATTTATACCGAAAATGTAACATTATAGTCCTTCAAAGGAATAAAATTCATAAAATCAAACATTTAAGCATTTTCATTTTCTGACAGAAACTATAGGTCTTAAAAATGGTTAGTTTAGAGTAATATCCAAAATGATAAAAATTTCCCATATTTTTATATATGATACCTTACTGAGTTAAGGTCATTTTGACCAAATTTAATGCTCTAAAAAGATGGAAAAAGGGTTCAAATACTTTACACAAAACTATGTGACACAACAGATATGGCAGATTACACACTGTTAGTAAAACAACCATTTGAGGAGTTCTACTAAATGTTTTTGAGAATTTCCAGTTGGAATGTAAACATAACATATGGAGGGAACTTATAAAAGAAGAATCACTCAATTTGGATGAGTTATGAAGGAGATATGACACCTCAAAGTTGCATGCACACATCTGTCATTGGTTGACAGATTGCACTTTCAACTTAAATAAGTTAGTTAATACCTCAAAACTTCATATTTTTGAATGAAACCAAATTCATATGAACCTTAACTCATAAAAGAAAACTTTAGAAGAAGAATCATGCAATTTGACTAAATAATCAAAGAGATACAAACATGCAAAGTAGGGTTCAATTACTGGTGAGTTCACTGTTGCACAACCAAAATATTTTGGATGTTTGGAGGTTCAAAACTTCATATTTTTTAGTGAAACAACTTTAGTTGTAATGATAACTCATAAAAATAACTCTCAAAAGAAAAATCATCCTTTTTCATAGAGTTTTGAGGGTGTTATAGCATTTTTAATACACATGCAACAATCTGTCCAGATTGTATTCTTTGCACAACAAATTTGTTTCAAGGTTTCAAATGGTCAAATCTTCATATTTTTGAATGAGACCAAATGCATTTGAAAGCTAACTCAGTATATTGAATTCCAGAAGAAAAATCAAGTGATTTGGATGATTATTTAGAGAGTTATGGTTGTTTAAAGTAGGGTTTACCTACTGAAAAACGCCCAGATGCACATCCAACTTGTTTTATGTGTTTAGGGGGTCAAAACTCAATGTTTTTGAGAGAGACCACTTGGATTAAAACCCCAACTCAATAAATAAACTTTTAGAAGAAAAATCATGTCTTTTGAAGAAGAAATTTTACAGAAATGGGAGACATAATCACTGATGTATAATCTGTCAGCACCAAAAATGCATTTTTATGAACCAATCCACCATGCAAATGTGTTTTTGCTTAGATTTATTGTGTTCTATGTGTTTGGGTCATAGATTATCACTATCATAGATATGTTTCACTTATCTTGGTGTATAATCTCCCCTTAGAATTAACAAATTCGTGGATGGTTGAAAAAAACAACAAAGAACACCAAAAAAAATAGGGTTTTCAACAAAATTTGTAAGAAATGATGAGGGTAAAGTTGTTACCTTGTTTAATTGATGACTAGAGCTTCAAGGCTTTGATGAATATTGAATTTTGATGATGAAATGAGCTTGAATTTGGCTGGAGTTTGGATGAAGGAGATGCTCTTGGAGTGTCCCTTGAGTTTTTAGAGAGAGAGAAGGGAAAATCTTGATTTTGAAATGTAAAAATGAGGGATTTTAGAAAAAAAAAATTTATTTATATGTGGGGTATGGGGGGAGGCCGGCCATGGGGGCCCAAAAACATGGTGTTTCATATATTATTTTATTAAATTAAATAAATGTAAGGCCCAAAATGTTTTAAAATGTCATTTTTCTCAATTTTGACCTTTTTCCTCAAAATGCAAGCCCAAAAGTGGTTAAATTCTATAAAAATAAAAGTTTTATATTTAAAACACTAAAACTATATATTTTATGTAATTTGGATATAAATTAGAGCATTTGGCACTATATAGGACGTTTCAGATAATTACGGGTCCGAACCGGACTTTCGTAGCAACTATCGGGAACTCTAGAAATTTTTCGGCCAATCAAATGTAACTAACTCCTATTCTTATAACTTATCTAAAATAACACTAACAAGGGCTTAATAAATACTAATCTAGAAGCTTAAATTTGACGGATGTTACAATTTTCTGAAGTTATTCACGAAACAGAAGGTAAATTTTCGATTTCCGAGTTTTTATCGATTCAAACTGTTTTAGCTTTACCCGATAAAAACTCATAATTTTTTTGATCTATTTTTCTCGATCCATACTTCATTAGCTTTACCCGATAAAAAGTCTTATTTTGATAAACTTGATTTTTTGTCGATTCATACTTCATGCGCTTAAATTTTTGTCGATCCATATTGAGTTATTCTTGATTTTAGTCAAAATTATTTAATCTGTTTTAATTAAAGTTATTCTAGTTTATTTTAATTACTTTTGATATTCTTTACATAAGAAAACTCAGGAACTAGTGACTCTTGCAGCTTTTCTTACTAAAGAATTCTCTAGTAAAGATCATAAACTCTAGTAATTTTAAGTTTTTTTTCTTGACTGAACAAATAAGAAACTCGAGAACTTAGACATTCTTGTCCATAAAAAGACTTGTTCTTTTTAGTCAAGAACCCTTTGTTCTTGGTTTCTGGTTTATCGGTTAAAGAAAACTAAGATTAAGTATTTTTGATCATTTATCGAGTCCATTTAAATCGACAAATTTTATTGATCGAGTCAACAGGAATCGATATAATTTTTTTTTATTGATTCATTGTTTTATCGAGTCGAATTTTTTTTGTCGAATCTTAATCTATCGAGAAACTCTTAGTTATCGAGTCCTTTGTGATCGATAACTTCCTTTTATTGATTCAAAGTTTGTTTTGGAAGTTTTATCGAGTCCCTTATACCCGACAATAATTGTTGTCGAGTCCTAAACACCCAACAAAAGTTCATATCATTCAGACCCAATTCGATAAATTATTGTCGATTCCTTGTCAATCGATAAAACCCTCTGTTTTACGAGGCAACTCAGAAAAGTTAAAAAACTCGCTGATCGACGATCACTTCATCAGGTAACTAGTACTTAATTTTTTTTTTCTCTCAAGATGAGTTCTCAAAATCAAATTTCAGATCTCAATACTGAAATTGAAAGACTTGAAGCAAGACACACAAATAACATGAAAGTTCTTAATAAACTTTTAACTCAACACGTTTGTCTCAAATCTATATTTAATAACTCAAAAGAATCAAGAAAAGTTTTGCAAAATCAAAATGAATTTTTGGAGGAACAACTCACCGAGCATACTAGGAATACATATCATGTATTTTATTAAGAAGTTTGCAAAAAGAAAAATCTTGAGTTGATAAAAATAAATTTTGATCTAAAAACCAAAATTTCTGAGTTAGAAAAATCTATAGATCTTGAGACGTATAGTGTGGTTCTTAAAAGAAAATTAATTGAATTTCTGGAATGTGAGAAAGAAAGGATTTTAACTTCTGATGAGAAACACAAATTTGAGTCTGAACGAAAAGATTTTGAAAGCAAAATTAACACTTGTGATTTGACCATTCAAAAACTTTCTAAACAAGTGTCAGATTTTGAACAAGTTGTGATTTTAGAAAGAAAATCATCTGAAACGAAATGTCTAAAACTATCAAAGCAACTTTCTGAACTTCAAAATCTTGTAAAAGCTGAAAGAAAGTGTTTGAAACTGATAAGACGGATTTAATCAAGAAAAGTGTTTTGATCGTTGCTAAAAGCAAAAATTCGGAAAACGTTTTTGAAAACGAAAGAAAAACTTTTGAAGAGACAATCAGTAAACTTTCAAACAAATTATCTGTTTTAGAAACAACTCTTGTGAATGAACGAAAAATGAGATCCGAAATTAGAAAACTTGAAAGTTCTACAACTTCTTCAAGATGGTTTGGAAGAAGAAATCAACTACAGATGATAGGGTTGGAAACATGTCACATACATCTCCTGTAGTTGATACAAGATCATTTGTTTCCAAGACTAATTTGTCTTATTTTGTCAAATCAATCAATCAGCTAATTAGTCTAAGTGCCACAAAGATTTGTTGTTCTACATGTGGAACAAATGATTTTGTCAATAAAAATTTCACTCATAAATGGTATGGTACTTACAGTATCCCCACTTCCCCATTTATTGCATCTAAAGCTAACCTCCGAGGACCCAACAAAACTTGGGTACCAAAATCTTTTTAATCTGTTTTGTAAGTATGTCATGTGTGGTCCAAATTCAGAATATTCACATCACATGACAATATTTCAAAAGGTTATTCTACATTTAAGGGGAGTATCACATCTTTACCATTTAATTAGCTTCATAGTATCTCAGCTATGGACCTGCTCTTAACCTGTTTTACATTGCATCATGACTTCTGAATACATTAGTTCAGAACTCGAACTTTAATGTTTTAACTCTTTGTGTGTTAGGAATTAGAAGTTTCTATGGTCAATTCAAAGCCGGAAGGACCTACACATGAAACACATCCCTAGGTTAGATATCCTGAAAGGGAATGATTAAAATAAAATTGAGTGCTTGTGAGATAAAAGAAAAATGTGAGGGTGTGACAAGACTTTATAGAAAATATTTGGTCTTCACCAAACCTAAACAGTTATCCGGGTAGCCACACAATCTATTCATTCTCGATTCTTTGGAGATGAATATTGAACTAGACATGGACCCATTGTCGATAACTCGTGTCACCCCACCCAACTACTCAAGTATCTCACAAAAGATATTTGTTTCATATATCACGGAGAATGAGCATATCTGCTATCTTTTCTTCAATCGAAAGATTAAGATATTGAAAAAGGAAGACACACCTCCGGTCTCCGAACTTCACATTCAATGCACATTGAGTCTGTGAAATGTATTTTCACATTTTGAGCCTTAAGATTAGCATTTAATGCATAAATTCTTTCTACACATTGCACGAGTCTTTGTGATTCCTCAAGCATATCTTCGTGTTTATGCCGGAACAGTTTGAGAAGTTAGTTTTATAACTTACTTCTATGATAACTGGAAGTCCTATCAATGCTAACCCGCTGCCAACACTGAATATAGGCCACTTAATTAAATTTACTTTGATTAAGTGATAACAGTTGCTTCACGTGCTTCTGTATGTTAGTTTTACACGCTTCATTAGTTAACTATTTTTTTTGTCTTTGGTTATTCATAATGATTCGGATTCTCCTTATCGTTCTGAGGGAGAGAGATTGTATATCAAAGACACGACATGAGAAAAGAAAGATGACAAATGTTGATTTGTTGAATAATGATTTTGTCGAGTTTCCTTGTGCTTAAGACCCGACATAAATTTTCATCGATTCAACTTGACCCGAGATCATTTTGTGTTGAAGACTTATCGAGTACTTAAGACTAACCCGACATGCTTTTTGACCCGAGATCTTTTTTATTGACATCACCTAACCCGACATGCTTTTTGACCCGACAAGTTTTATACCCTACGACATCGCGGCTCCTTCGATTTTCTTTTCATGCTAATGTTAAGGGGGAGCTACGGAACTTATCAAGTGATGATATTCGTAGGGGGAGTAAAAGAATTCAAGATAGTGATTTGTTGACAAAATTTCATCGTCTTCAAAAGTGTTGATTTACTGAAGTGTAATCTCGAATACAAAGGGGGAGATTGTTAGGTCTGAAAAGATTGTATCCGAGATCACAAATATTGAAGACATGAAGGGTCAAAGTGCAAAGTCATCAAAGTCATTAATTAGGAAATGTTTAATGTTTAAATATAAGGAAACATTCTATTTTGTAAATAAGGCAAGTGTATAATGCCTTAATCTCCTAGTTTCCTTATACCGTATTTCCTATACATATAAATAGAGGGTTAGGGCTAGCAATTAAATAGAACGTTAATTCATATCATTCTAGAGAGAGCATATTAGATAATATCATTGTAACCGATATTCAATACAAGTTAGATATCCGACTTCGGATCTTCATAAATATTAGAAGTGTTCTTCGTGTTCATGCATACATTCATATGATTACCTGATTATCTGGGATCCACAATAAATTGTTGGGTTTGGGTGGGGCCCATCTGCATGGCTGACACCCCTTTGATTTCACATATAAATATTGTTTTTTTTAGTTTCCCTCATTTGCAACTCTCAAAATTCAAATCTCTCTCTCTCTAGAACTAAAGATGCATAATCACTCTCTTTTCTCCCTCTCTTTTCTCTCCAAAAATTCCAGCCCTTTTCTTCATCAAAAACTCATCATAGTGCAAGATTATTGAAGATATTCAACACATTTCATCATCCAAGTAAGTGCAAACTTCATCTTCTTCATTTTTCTTAACATTTTTGGGGAAAAACCCACTTTTTCATGCATTTTAAGTGTTTTCTTCTAACTTATGTAAATTTTGAGTTTTATGGAAAGATTATACACCCAAAAACATATAAAAATGATTACATAATGGTGATAATCAATGACCCAAATAATAAAACTTAAAAAATAGGTGAAAACTCATGATTTTATGTGTTTTTGAGTAAAAATGATGATTTTTGGTGCTGACAGATTTATTGCAAGGGCATAAATCGTCCATTTCTTGCAAATAATATGTTCAAATATCATGAATCTTATTTCTACAAGTTTATTTAGTGAGTTGGGGTTCTAATCCAAGTGGTCTCACTCAAAAACATTGAGTTTTGACCCCCCAAATGCTCATATCAAGATGCATGTGCATCTGGAAGTTCAACAGTAGGCAAATCCTACTTTGAAAGACCATAACTCTTTGAATAATCGTCCAAATTACTTGATTTTTCTTCTGGAAGTTAATTTAATGAGTTACCTTTCAAATGCCACTGAGTTCATTAAAAAATATGGTGATTTGACGTTCCAACGAATTGAAACAAAATGAGTGTGCAAACTGTCAACCAATGACAGATTTGTGCATGCATGTTCAAATGGCCATATCTCTTTCAAAACTCAATAAACAAGGATGATTTTTCTTTTGAGAGTTAGTTTTATGAGTTATATTCAGTTTTCAAGTGGAATCACTTAAAAATATGGAGTTTTGACCCTCCAAACACTTAAAATACTTTAGGTGTGCAATCTGTGAAACTACCAGCAGCTAAACTCTACTTTGTGTGTTAGTATCTCCTTTGCTATTTGTCTTTAATGCATGATTCTTCTTCTAAAACTTTCTTTTATGAGCTAGGATTCATATGAATCCAGTTTCATTCAAAAATATGAAGTTTTGAGGCATTAACCAATTTATTAAAGTTAAATGTGCAATTTGTCAGCTAATGACAGAGTTGTGCATTCAACTTCGTAGGGCCATATCTCCTTCATAACTTCTTCAAAATCAGTGATTCTTATCTCAAAAGTTTCCTTTATGAGTTATGATTCCAATCCAACTGGAAATTCTAGAAAACACTAAGTAGAACTCCTCAATTTGCATTGCATAAATTATTTGAATCATTTTTACATGTCCAAAATGCATCAAATTTGGTCACAATTACCATAACCCAGTACTATATCACATATAAAAATACGGGAAGCTATGTCATATTGGAAGTCTCTATATTTTGATCAGTTTGAGTACTACAAGTTTCTGTCCAGAAGTGAAATTCTGGAATTTCTTGATTTTAACAATTATTGATCATTTGATGGTTTATAACACAACTTACGGTATAAATTACTATATTAACGAGCATATGTGCATTATGTATAATTGGACTATAGACAATCAAGTTGGATGTATGTGGACATTTATAAGCTTAAGACTTATTCACCTCCATAAGTAGTTTTAGACCCATAAGTGATGGTTTTGAGCATTTCTCTTTGTTAGGGAATCGTTAGGCCTTTGGGTGGGGATCGGATCGTGCTTTTGAGTAGCGGAGCTTGCAAAGGTGAGTATTCACAGCCCCATTTTTAAAGTATTTTATACGTTTTGGGGTGGAAAGCATGATTAAATGAAATATTTGAGCTACTTGCATTTCCGAATGTGAAACAATATGAAATTGTTGATTTTGGGCACTAAGGCATGTACACTAATAGATTGTATTGAGTAAAATGCTCCACAAAAGTTTGTACACTACTATTAACTCAAGTGAGGAGCCGAAGGTATATGTGGATAGCGCTATTGGACGGACAATCCCACCTAAAAACCGAAAAGTAGGGTGTGGATAGCAATCCCACCGGGAAACTACAGGTAGGGGTGCACTATACTTAAAAGGGAAGGTTCTACACATGTGGACTTTAGGTCCACCGCTGAGGTAAAATTAAAAAGAAGGTTCTACACATGTGGACTTTAGGTCCACCGCTGAGGTAGAATTAAAAAGAAGGTTCTACACATGTGACTTTAGGTCCACCGCTGAGGTAGAATTAAAAAGAAGGTTCTACACATGTGGACTTTAGGTCCACCGCTGAGGTAGAACTAAAAATATTTTTGTGGTCGAAGGTTTAGTGGTGGCTCATTACTTATAATTAGGGTACAAAAATGCCTTGAACGTTTTATGATGTAAAGATTGTTTAAGTGCCATAAAAGTATTTTACTCAATATTCATTTATGCAAAAGATGTTTAAAATATTTAAAACCTGTGAACTCACCAACTCTTTGTAGTTGACCTTGTTTTATTCATGTTTTTCAGGGGTAAGAAAGGGTAACTAAACATCAACATCAACCACGTTTAAATTTGAAATTGTTTTGTAGAATATCTTATTTTTTTTTATTTTTTTTTTGTTAAAACTTGAACTGGTATGATGTAATGTTCAGTTTTATGTGTTATGTATTTGATTGGACAATTGGTGCTGTTATCGCTCTATTGCTATGAAATCTTGACCTATCACTCCCCGTGTTTCCGCTATAGCGGGGTGTGACAATGTGGAAGGTCTTAAACATAATCTCTTCAGTATAAGCCAATTCTGTGACAAGTATTGGAAGATAAATTTTGATATAGACCACTGTCATGTTCTGAGTTCATCAAACAAAAATGAGTTAACTGCTTATAGAGATGGAGATATCTACACTGCAACTTTCACTGCAAATGGTCAATTACAAGGAGTGTGTTACATTTCCATAAATATGAGAAATGATAGTTGGCTTTGGCATAGAAGAATGTCACGTCTGAACTTCAAAGCCATTTCTGAACTAGAAAGACACAACTCTGTAAGAGGACTACCAAAGATCAGATTTGAAAAGAATTGTTTATGCTCTGCATGTGAACTAGGGAAGATCAAAAGAAGCTACCATCCTCTGAAAATGCTATCTTCATGTAAAGCTCCACTTGAAATGCTACATATGGATTTGTGTGGACCAATGAAGACTCAAAGCATGGGTGGAAAGAAGTATATTCTTGTGATTGTAGATGAATATTCAAGATATACTTGGATTGAATTCTTAAGACTCAAATCTGATACTTCTGAAAGACTCATTCCTTTTCTAAAGAAAATTCAAGTTCTTCTTCAACTACCAGTACAAAAGATCAGGAGTGATGATGGCACAGAATTTACAAATTCTACACTTCAGAATTTTTTGGAATCTGTTGGTATTTCACATAATTTTTCCGCTGCCAGAACTCCCCAACAGAATGGTGTTGTTGAAAGGAAAAACAGAACTTTGGTAGAAGCTGCAAGGACCATGCTAGCATATTCGGAACTTCCTTTATCTCTGTGGGCAGAAGCAATTGCAACTGCATGTTTTACTCAGAACAGGACAATTCTGAATAGAAAACTACTTAAAACTCCTTATGAAATTATTATGCAAAGAAAACCCTCTATTGATTATTTTAAAAATTTTGGTTGCAGGTGTTTTCTTCTGAATGATACACAACATCTAGATAAATTTGCACCTAAGGGTACAACTGGTATCTTTGTTGGCTATTCTCAAAGATCCAAAGCATATAGAGTACTAATCAAAGGAACACAAAGGATCATTGAGACTTTAAACAATAGATTTCATGAGCCAACAATGACTTCTGAACAAGACAGTTCAGAACTCAAGCTTAACCAAGTTTCTGAAATTTTGGATTCAGAAAGCAACAAGACAAATCTCACTTCTGAACCTAAAACTTTTCTTAAAACAAATTTAGATACTTTATGTCAAGACTTATTTGATATTTCTGTGAATGTTTCTGCAGATTATCAAAATCCTTCTCTACTTAGAAGAATTCCAGAACAAGAATCTACAGAACCTACAATATGAAATACTTCTGGACCACCAATCTCAGCCTCAAATTCAGAATTTCCCATTTCTGAACCTGTACAAATTATTTCAGAAACAGTGCAAGTTACTTCAGAACCTGTTGTTCCTGTTTCTGAACCTGTGCATATTATTTTTGAACTAGTATAGAATATTCAATTTGAGGGGGAGACTTCAGATTTACATTCAGCTATTAATCATGCTACTGAAACTCAAGCAATCATTGATGATTATGATTCATTCAACAATGTTTCATCTGTTCAACCATTGCCAAATGTGAACAAATGTACATCAAGTCATCCAATTCATCAGATTATTGGTGATGCATCAAAAGGTGTACAAACAAGATCAGCCACAACAAATGAATGTATGTATGTGAATATTTTAAGCAGTATGGAACCCAAAAAGCCATGTGAATCACTTCAAGATCCAGACTGGATTTTAGCCATGCAATATGAGCTAAATCAATTTGAAAGAAATAAAGTCTGGAGATTGATTCCTAAACCAAAAGGTAAATCAATCATTGGCACCAAATGGGTTTTCAGAAATAAAAAGATGAACATGGGATTGTTGTGAGAAACAAAGCAAGACTTGTAGCTAAGGGGTATTGTCAACAGGAGGGCATTGATTATGATGAAACTTTTGCTCCTGTTGCAAGGCTAGAAGCTATCAGAATCTTTCTTGTAAGCAAAGAATTTCCAGATCATGTTTACATTTTGGACAAAGCCTTATATGGACTTAAACAAGCACCAAGAGCATGGTATGACACTCTCACAACTTTTCTTCTGAATTCCAAGTTCAAAAGAGGTACTGTTGATACAACCTTATTTCTGAAAAAGGATGGTGATGATATGATCTTAATACAAATACATGTAGATGATATTATATTTGCTTCTACAAATCCAAAATTTTGCAGAAATTTTGAGAAAATCATGCAAACTGAATTTGAAATGAGTATGATGGGAGAGGTAACTTTTTTTCTTGGTCTCCAAGTAAAACAACTACCCACTGGCATATTCATTAATCAATCTAAGTATATCTCTGATTTACTTAAGAAGTTTGACATGACTGACTGTTCTACTATTCAAACTCCAATGGCCACTGCAACAAAATTAGAACCTGATTTGAATGGAAAATCTGTTGATCAGAAAAAGTACAGAGACATTATTGAATCTTTGCTTTACTTAACAGTTAGTAGACCTGGTATAATATTTGATACATGTATTTGTGCTAGATATCAAGCTAATCATAACGAATCTCATCTTCTTGCTGCTAAAAGAATCCTTAGATATCTCAAAGGTTCTCCTTCATTGGGACTTTGGTATCCAAAGGATTATGGTTTTGAGCTAACAACTTTCACAGATGCAGATCATGGTGGTTGCAAACTAGACAGAAAAAGTACATCTGGATCATGTCAATTTTTAGGTGATAGACTTGTGAGTTGGTCTTCAAAGAAGCAGAATTGTGTTTCTACTTCTACTGCAGAGGCTGAATATGTTGCTGCTACAATTTGTTGCTCCCAAGTTATTTGGATGCAAACACAATTAAAAGACTATGGCTATACATTCAAAAAGATTCCTCTTTATTGGGATTTAAAAAGTGCCATAGCAATTACTGCAAATCCAGTACAACATTCAAAGACTAAGCACATTGATGTCAGATATCATTTTATCAAAGATCATGCTGAAAAAGGTAATATTGAAATATTTTTTGTTCAGACTGATTATCAATTAGCTGATTTATTTACCAAAGCACTTGATGAAAAACGTTTTAATTTTTTGGTAAGTAAATTGGTTATGATGAATATGTCTGTGTAAATATTAAGCAACAATTCAAATTTAAAAATTTTATGTTCTGAGTTTATTTCCTCAAATTTCTGAGAAATCTTACCTTCAGAGTTTCTGTAGTTAAGTTTTCAGAACTTTATTTTTTTTCTAACTCAGAGGCATAATTTTTCAAACAAATTGTTTGTTTTCTAATATTTGCAATTTTTTTTCATTTCTCTATCTTTTATTTCTAACAATTCTGATGTCTAGCATTGTTTAAGGGGGAGAATTAAAATGTTTCTTGTTTCAAGGAGGAGTCAATCTCAAATTCAAGTCTTTAACACTCCTCTATAATAATCAAGCTCTGAAATGGTGGATAACACATTCTATTGTATACATCTGAAGAATTTGGACAAATTTCTGAAGATAAACTGTTTTTCATATTGTTCAAACCTACTTCTGAATTATTCAAATGTTTTACATTTTTCAGAAGTTTGTAGTTTTAAATGAGCTTTGTGATTTTGAAGGATTCCAAGTCAAGTTCTGAACTTATTTCGAAAGTTCTGAAGTATTTTTGAATTATTTCATTCAAACTTCTGAACTTATTCTCAGAAGTTCTGAACTCCTTCTGAAATTTTTTGAACTTGTTCTCAGAATTGTTCTTCCCGTTATAAATACTAATCGTGTGCCACGTGTTTTAATTTCATTGGCTTATCCTTAAGCACATCGATTAAACGGTTCATTTATCCGAATAAATGATGATTACTACTCTAATCACTCTTACTTTAGGCCACGTGTCCATCCACGATTATTCAGTCATTTATAATCCATGATTTCGTCTTCGTCTTCACTTCCTAGCAATCTTTCCCTCCGAAATCTTTCGCTGTTCATTGATTTTCATTCAAACTCAAGTTTCTCTTCATTTTCAATTATGTCGACTTCAAATGTTCAATATGAAAAATCTCGTTTCAATGACAGTAATGGATCATCAAGCAATGATCATTCAAAATAGTTCCCAAGAAGATAATGGTTGGATCAATGGAGATCAATCTCGATGATGAACAGATTTTAAAAGACACTGCTACTACTGTGATTTCTGAAGCTGGTCCTTCAAATCCAAATCCCATATCAAACCCTAACCCTAACACGCGAACTGACAAAATTGGGGAAACTCAAATCGAGCCTATTGAAGTGGCTTTTGAGTCAAATGTTGGTATTGCTGACTCTCAATCTCGTGCACAAAGCAGTGATGGTCCTGATTTATCCAAACTATATGTCCCTGAAGAGAAGCTACTTGAAATCAAGAAGAACAACTGCGCCCTGAATCTAAAGTCTACTGATTTCTATGAAGATCCATTGATCCTAATTGAAATTCTGAAGAAACATCCTCTACGAGCCTTGCTATCCAGAAAATTTTTGGTCCCTGCTTCTTATCTACAACAATGGTGGTTTCACGCAGAAGTTGATGAAGCAGATGATATCTCTTCATATGTTCATGGCTACATAGTCTGCATTTCTGTTGAAGACATTAGAAGTATACATTTTCTACCTAAGGAGGATAAAGTTGTTGGGAAAACTTCATTTGATCCTATTACATCATCTTCTGAGATGATTTCAGACTTTATGAAGTTAGGATACTCTGAGCAGCTCAATGCATTAAGCTCATTCAGAAGGAAATGTTTACCCCCTGTCTGGTATTGCTTGTTTACAATTGTGAACACTTGCCTTTCTAGTAAAAGCTCAAGTCTGGATCAAGCATCAACAAATGGGAGAATAATTTTTCATGGAGTAGTATTCAACAAGCATTATGATTATGCTTCTCTTATTTTTGATGAACTCAAGTCTACAGTTTTGAAGAAGTATACTTACAACTATATACCTTTTCAAAGATTCTTTCAAACCTTCATCAAAGGGGCAATGAAAGTTGTTCCGGCTATTCCTGTTCTGACTCGTGAGGTACATGTTCCCCTTTTCTCAATGGATAATCTCAGACCACCAAATGCTAAACTGCAATTCCCAAATGCTTTACCATTACCAACTTATTTACTTGCACTTGTAAAATCATCAAATAAGTTTTTAAGTGAGTACTGTGAATCATTGGGACTACCTAAACTAGTAGTCTCTTCCCCTGATTCTAACTAGAGTGGTGAGCATTGTGAGGTGTCTAGAATCCCTAGGCAGAGTGGGGAGGCTGTTCATGGGGAAGAACAACCTCATGGTGTGAAGAGGAAAAATGAAAATGAGAGGGTGGGTAGAAGAGTGAGATAAAGAACTGAAGAGGGGCAAGCAGCTAATCTACCAATAGGTTCCCACTTGGAAGAACCTTTTGTTGAAAAAGAATGACATATGTCCCCCCTTCACAGTTTTGAGCACTTTGAGTCTGAGAGTTCACTCAATTTTGGGCCTTCTGAACCACTTAATGTGGATTTTATTCACACAAGCACACATCTTTCAGATGTCCACAAGCAAAGTGTTAGTCACCTTGCCACAACAACCATTGATATACCTATTACAGGGTATCAAGGATTGGTTGGAAGACCTGGTGGAGTGAACATCACCAAAGCTCCATTAACAGAATCACAAGTGATTCATGATGCTGTGGCATCTACAAGCCAGCCTTCTTCTGAAGGACTGCAAACAAGACCATTTGTTGGTCTTTGACATTTTCCCTCGTCTTCTGAATTTTCTGAATTCAAAGATTTTTGTATTTCTGAATTTGCAAAGATTCAGAAGGACATTAAGGAATTGACGGATAAAAACTGTAAGGTGATGGAGGATAGGTTGGATGGACAGGAGAAGAAAGTGGTGGATAAATTGCATGAATTCCAACTTGCAACTGTTTCTGATCTCAACAACTTTCAAAAGTCTATTCTGGATTCTTTCTCTAAAGTTATTTCAACAGTTCAATCCTTGAAGACCTCTATGCCATTTTCTTCTACTCAGACAGCAACCTCTGAATTTGCAACAAAGGATGACATCTCTTAAATTCTGAATCAATTAACCACTATTTAGAATCCTCAAGTCTCTTTGAACAATCGTATTTGTGCATTGGAATGTGGCTCACAAGCAAAGACTTTAAAGCATAGTCTTGATGATCAGGATGATCCTGAAAATCAAGAGGGGGAGAAGAGACAGAAAGTCTTTGAAGATGTTGACATTAGACCTGGCAAAGGTGTCGTGTCGTGTCGGGTTCGTGTCGGGTTAGTGGGTTAAACGGGTCGAGGACACCTAACCCGAACACGACACGTTTAATAAACGGGTCAGAAAATCTCAACCGGAACACGACCTGATTTTACCCGCTTAACCCGACACGACACGATTAACCTGTTTATCTTCTTAACCCACTAAACCCGCTAACCCGTTTAACCCATTTAACCCGCTAACCCGTTTAACCCATTTAACCCGCTAACCCGTTTAACCCATTTAACCCGCTAACCCGTTCATGTTCATTAGTTTACATTAACCAAGCGAACAACACAAACACAAACACTAATTAACGAACAAAAAAATTGGTGTTCGCATTCACTCGTTTAGAAAATAGAGATGTTTTTTTTTTGTTCATGTTTGTTCAATAAAGGTTAAATAAACATAACAAAAAATTAAAAAAAACTTGAGGAGCACCGAGTTTTATAGGGTACTCCAACCAAAACAATCACATAGGCTCAAGCCAAAAAGCTCAAACCATTAAGCAAAAGACATTGGATGGTAAAAGTATGGAGGGGAAATGCCTATATATAGTGGAGTTCAAAAGCATTGTGTTCTATTTCCCACCAATGTGGGATTCGGTTGCGTTCACACTTTGCTTCCATCCAAAGAAGAGTTAAAACTTGATAAAGATGGGATTTCATCCCACATGGAAAATTTTAAAAATATAAAAGCAAATAAGCCTTTATATAAGGGAAATGACGACAATGTTTATATTGATAGTTTTTTATTATAATTAATTTTTTATAATATTAGTTTTTATTGCCTATTATTTTCAAAAAACTAATTTCATAATGTTTTAGAATATCAGTTTTAATTTTTTATTATTTTTAAAAATTAATTTCTTAATTTTTTATGATATCAATTTTCATTATATATTGTTATAATTATTATAATACTTAAACGGGTTACTCGGGTCATTTTCGAGTTGAAATTTTAGACCCTAACCTTACCCGTTTAATTTTCGTGTCGTGTCGTGTCAACCCGTTTACTTAAACGGGTTAAAATGTTTTACCCAAACCCGTTTAATTCGTGTCGGGTTAGCGTGTCGTGTCAGTTTTTGCCAGGTCTAGTTGACATTCCACAAGGTCAAAATTCTGAAAAGTCTTCTGAAGAAGCTCAAGTTTAGACTTCTGAACGATCTTCTGAGAAAACTTCTGAAGAAGTTCAGAACACTGAAACCGATAAAACTAATAGAACTTCTGAAGCAATAGAAGATATTTTACATGCAGAAGATGAAGGTCTAGAAGCTGAAAAAGTCACTTCTGAAGAACTATGGAAGAAGGGTATGAGACTGAGAAAGTGTCTTTGGATTCTGAAAATAAACTATGTTCTGAAGACACAGATGTCATTCATGACTCAAATGAAGAAATGTTAAATGAGTATCTTGCTTTTGAAGACATTAATGGAGAGCCAAGTGATTTATCTGATGTAATTCTTTTTGATGAAAAAATGAAAGTGAATGAAGGAATGGTTGAAATAAATGAGAACAGAGATCTGATTATATGGGAACCTCAAAGTCTAAGATTAGTTGAAAGTAATGAAATTTCTGAAAACTTGTATATATTGGTTAGTCAATATTGTTGGAGATACATCATTTTGTATCATCCAAGGAATCTGGAGTATAGATTCTTGGATGAAAGACTAACAATTTTCAAAGAATTTCTTAATCAACCAGCTGAGTGGTTTGAAATTGAAATTGATTTAAGTCATATGGAAGATTTTGACTTTATAGATGAAATTTTGATGATTGCAGCAGATAAGCCACATGTCAGATTCAGAAGCTGCATAAACATTCCTCTGTTTGATTTTCCAATTCTTGAAGAACCCATAGTTGATCAAGTCTATGAAAGTGATATGATTTTTGAAATCTCTGGAGAAAGTCAGCTTATCTTTCCTGAAGATACTTATTTTAGCATGTATAGAAGAAGTCTCAAGTATGCAACCTTAGAATACTATGTAAATGATGAATGGTCTAAGGATTATATCTCAAAAGTTAGATCTTATGTACATAGACATGGAGTACAAGTTTTGAATGACTCAACTTTAATCAAGAAGATCAGATGTATATCCAAAGCTTTTGAAGGTGATTTGTATATAATAAAGTTTGGAGCTGAAAGGAGAGATGGTTCTTTAACAGAATTCTCGTTTTTTGATTTCTACAAGTTGAGATTGCAGGATAAACTTACTGTTCTGAATTTTTGTGTAAAGAGAGAAGATTCTGAAGTTGTTTCTGAGATAAGAAGAATTCTAGGAATCTATGTCAGAAATCTAATTAAACATGATTTTCAACTGGCATTAGAATTCAGATTAAAAAATGTCGATCTCTTGGAGCCTGAAAGTATAGAAAGACAGGAAATTATAAAGATCTTCACAAATCCAGATTTGGGATTCACTTACAGAATAGGAGAATATCTTTCAAAGACTTTCATTATTTCAGACATACCAAAGTACTCAACCTCTACTCTGAAATGGTTAATAGAATATGTAGAACAATATCTTCCTTCATCTGACATTGTAGAAGAAATAATTTACTTGATCAAGGAAAGGATATTTTTCAGAGATTATGTAAGAAAGAGTTCTTTGGCTGGGCATACAAGAATAAATCAAATCAAAGGAGCTGATTATCTTATGAGCAATGCCTATGACTTTCAGATTCACACAAAGAAACAAGATATTCAGAAGTTAAAGAAGTAGAAAATACTCTAGATGAAGTTCTCTCAGAAGTTAGAAAGTTCAGAAGTTAAAGAAGTAGAAAAAGGAAAAGAAAAGGTTTCTGAAAATACTCTAGATGAAGTTGTTCCTATTCCTCAGAAGTCTGAATCTGAACAATTACAAGAGCAAAGAATCGAAGAATATGCTTTAACAATGTTTCTTGAGTACTTTCATCTAGATATGTTCATGGAATATGAACAAAAGTTCAATTATATTGATTGTTGGATTCAGAAATCTTTTGGATGGAAACAATGATATTCAGATATCATTAGAAAAATCAGACTTCCTGTAAGTGAAGTAAGAAAAGAGAGTCCAATAATGAAAGTAATCACTGCTGATCTGAAGCAGAAAAACAATTACAAGCATGCTTACTTCACTGTTGAGAGAAAAGATGGTGAGATCTCAACTTTTACAGAAGCTGATTTTCAAAATGTCTATCTCAGAGATTTGATAAGAGTTTACAGAAGTTTGTATCCTTTTCATGATTCTATTGCCATGTTCAGAAAAGCTTTCCCAGTTCTTAAAGATGGTATGTACAGAGAATTTATTTGGACAGCTAAGACAGATTTCCATGTGGCTTATGTAATGATCAAAGAGAAAGTTCATATGAGTGCTCCAAATCTAAGCTTACCAAATATTGAAAATCTCAAAAGCAGTACTCTAGTCATTCAGCCTCCATGTTTCGTGTCTAAATGCTTTGATAGATTACTATTTGTAAGATTTGAAGAATTACACAAGTGCTGTAATGGAACTCTTATGATTATAAGAGATAAACTAGAGAAGAAAAAAAACAAAAGACAAAAGAAGCTTAGTAATGAAGAATGAGAGAAGTACAGAAAGCTGGCAAAGGAAATGATAAGGATCATTGAATCTATTTTGGAGTACAGGAAGCTTATACTTAAAGATGTTAGAGAAATTCTGAACTTCTGGAAATATGACTTAAACTTTTGAGGCTAAGGGGGAGATTGATAGATATCAGAAGTAGCTTCAAAAGAAGACTAGGTTCTGAAAAGAAAGATTCAGAAGTCTGAAGACAAATGAAGAAAAGCCTAAGGCATAACTTCTGAAGTGGCTACTTCAGAAGTTCTGAAGATTCTGAACAAGTTCTGAAGAGGATTCTGAAGACACTTCTGAAGAAATTCTGAAGATGTTCAGAAGTTGTTCTGAACATGTCTGTTATTTTTGTACTGTAACTTTGATAGTTTGTTACAACTAACGTTGATAGATAGAGCTTGTAAAGATACACATATTGTAATACAGTTTAGTAATCAATACTACATACAACTTCAGTGATCTAATTCTTGTTCTTGTTCTTTAATCTTTCCACATTCTTGATTGTTTGGGATCTAACAAGAAGGAATAGTCACTGGTTCGGAAATAGATATTGTGGGTTCAGAAGTGACTTGAATTGGTTCAGAATTGACTTGTACAGATTCAGAAGTAGGAAGTTCTGAATTTGAGGTTAAGATAGGTGGTTCAGAAAGATTTGAGATAGTAGTTTCTGTGGAAATTAGTTCGGGAATAGGTCTGAGAAGAGATGGATTCTGATAATCTGCAGAAACATTAACAGAAATGTCAAATAAATCTTGACACAATGAATCTAAATTTCCTTTTAGTAAGGATTTAAAGTCAGAAGTTTTATCAGTGGTGCTCTTTTCTAAATCTAATAGTCCAGAAACTGGATTAAGCTTGAGTTCTGAACTGTCTTGTTCAGAAGTCATTGTTGGCTCACGAAATCTGATATTTGAAGTCTAAATGATCTTGTGTGAACTTTTTATGAGAACTCTGTATGTCTTGGATCTTTGTGAATAGCCAACAAACACTCCAACCACTCCTTTAGGAGCAAATTTGTCTAAGTGTTTGGTCTCATTCAGAAGAAAACACCTGCATCCAAATTTTTTAAAATAATCAATAGAGGGTTTTTTCTTTTTAATAATTTCATAAGGATTTTTGAGAAATTTTCTATTGAGGATGGTTCTGTTCTGAGTAAAGCAAGCAGTTGCTATTGCTTCTTCCCAAAGAGATAAAGGTAATTCTGAATAGGCAAGTATAGTTCTTGCAGCCTCTACTAAGGTTATGTTCTTCCTTTCAACTACTCATTCTGTTGAAGAGTTCTTGCTGCGAAGAAGTTATGAGATATTCCAGCAGATCCAAAAAGTTCTGAAGTGTAGAATTTGTAAATTCTGTGCCATTGTCACTTCTGATCTTTTGGATTGGATGTTGAAGAAGGACCTATATTTTCTTCAGAAAAAGAATTAGTATATCAGAAGTATCGTATTTAAGTTTAAGAAATTCAACCTAAGTATATCTAGAATATTCATCAACTATTACTAGCTAGGATATACTTCTTTCCTCCCATGCTTTGAGTCTTCATTGGTCCACATAAGTCTATATGTAGCATTTCAAGTGGAGTTTGGCATGAAGAAAGCATATTCAGAGGATGTGAACTTCTCTTTATCTTTCCAAGCTTACATGTAGCACATAATGAATTTCTTTCAAACTCGATTTTTGGCAAACCTCTTAGTGATTTGTGTCTTTCCAATTCAGAAATTGCTTTGAAATTCAGATGAGATAACCTTCTGTGCCATAACCAGCTTTCTTCTTTCATGGTAGTAGAAATATAACATACTCCTTGTAGTTGACGATCTTCAATGAAAGTAGCAATGTAGATATCTCCATCTTTATAGGCTGTTAACTTGTTTAGGTTTTCAGAACTAAGAACATGACAAAAGTCAATGTCAAGTTGAACTTTCCAATATTTGTCACATAATTGACTTATGCTATACAGATTATGCTTGAGACCGTCAACATAGAAAACTTTCATTACAGTGACATCTCCCTTTGTAAAAGTTCCATACCCTCTCACATAGCCTTTTGCATTGTTTTCAAAGCTAACTGTTCCTCCATATTTCTCATGATAGTCAGTTAGTAATTCTTTGTAAGGCATCATGTGTCTTGAACAACCATAGTCTAAAACACACACATGACACATCTGCAAAAACTATTATTGAGTTTTAGGTACATATTTAAGAATGGGTCATTTCAAATTAGTTGTTACAGAAGAAATTATGAATTTTGATTTATCAGAAGTGAATTCAGAATTTTGTTTAACATATTTAACCTTTTTATATTTATTATATTTACTTTTTGAGAAATTTGCTGAAGAATTCTTGACTGGTTTCTTAGGATTTTTCTACTTGATGTTGGAATCTAAGTGAAAATTATGATGTCCACATTTCATACAATGAATATGATTGTTAAGAACCTTTAATAATTCAACACATAAGCAAGAAGTAACAATATTTGTTTTAGGAACAGAATACTTGCTTTTATTCAAAGTATTGGTTTTGTGGACATCAAATTTCTTAAAAGAAGAAATACTATCTAATTTGTCTTTCTTTGATAGTCTTTCACCTTTTTCTTCCAAACTACAGTAAATAGCTCTGTAAAAGATAACAAATGAGGATTAGAATAAGAAGAACTTTTATCAATATTCTTTTCAACTTTTGAATTAAGTTTTTCAGATATAGAATTGGAAGATTGTCCTTTTTCAAAAATCTTGACTCTTTTGACAAAACCTGAAGATGATAATGATGGTTTTTCTGCTGTTAAGGAAGATGTGTCTTTTAAAGTATTTCTAGAAGGAGTAGAATTGGAACCTGTAGAGGAATTAATTTCAGAAGATGTACAATGTTTATATTCATTTTTCAAGAATACACCATTAAACATTTCTGATGGTAATTTTGGTTCTTCGGATTTTAATTTCTCTCCCTTAGTCATAGAAGATTTAGATTTGTAAACTATGTACCCATCATTGTCTATTATTGCAACATTTAGATCATCTTCATCATCAGAATCTGAGGCATTCATTAAATCTGAAAATTTGTTTTGAGTCATATTTGAGGCATAAAATTTTAAGGTGGAAAGTTTTTCTTTGTTTTCAGAACTTTTTTCATTGATAAGAACTTCCTCAGTTTCATCATCAGAATTATCAAAGAATATTTCTGAAGGCTCATCATTGTCATTTAAAAATTCAATTTCTAGAAATTCTTCATATATTTCTTCAAGAATATGTTTAGAATTTGTTTTATTTTGAGCTTCAGAAGTATTATTTGATGTACATTCAAAAGTTGTTTCTGAAATAACTTCAGATTTTGATTCACAAGATACTTCAGAATTAACTTCAGAATTAACTTTAAACACTATTTCAGAACCTATTTATGATTCAGAATAATTTATTGAATCACTTGAGTCAAGAGATTTTTTCATCTGAAAACAAAAACTTCTGATTTGATAAAAGGAATTCTTTCAGGCAAAGAATGATCAACAAGTTTATTTACAACACCTTTACTTTTCTCATTGAAAATTTTCATATTTGAAACATCATATAAATTTGAAGGTGCTTTCTTCAAAATTTGACTTTCATTGTATCCTAAACCTGCTTTGATCTTAAAAAATTTTGAATTCTGAGCCTGACTTGTTAAAATATTCAGAGTTTGTTCAGTTTGACCTCTTTTAAAATTCAGATCTTCTAATTCCTGTATCTTTTTGTATAATTAAAGTCTTTCTGGATTCAGAAAGTTCATTTTGACATTCAGAACTTTTTCAAAATTTTCTTCAGCAGTTTAACAATTTTGTTTATAGATTTGACTTTCAGATCTAAATTTATTTACCAAAGTTCTTTCACCTTTTATTCTGTTTATGAGATTTTCAAATTCAGAAGTCATGTTCAGAATTTGATCTTGCATGTTATTTTCAGAATTATCAGAATTTAATGATGAAATTGTTTCAGAATTAAGTTCAGAAGAAGAAGTTTGTACCTCAGAATCATGTGCATGAGTATTTTTTTCTGGATCCATATGGCACATGTAGCAGTTTGAAGCATAATGAGCAACTTCTTCATCATATTCTCTATCACTCCAGTTCAACCAATCTTCTTCATATTTTGTTACTACAGCTGGATTCATTTCCTTCTTCTTTGCAAGTAGATGCTTCTTTTCATAGTAACCAGCATTCTTGACCTTAGGCATTTTGCACAATTGAAACACCTAGCTGATCCTGTTATATCTTGTTGAACAACATCTTGACTTAAGATATTTTTTGATCCATCTTCAGACTTTGATTTGTTCTTGTATTTCTGATTGTATCGTCGATGGAATTGTCTTGTCATAAAAGCAATATTATCAGAAATCCTTTTCAACTCTTCATCTGACTCATCTCCATCACAGAGGGCAGTTTCTAGAATGTCACACACTTTGTTCTTTGATGATATGGTTATTGAACTATTTAACTTCTTGGTTAACAAGGCTACAGTATATTTGTCTTTTTCTGTTCATTCTGTCTAAACTTGATTTTGTCTTCTTGTTGAAACAAATTTCCATAAACATCATGGATAGATGAACACCATTTCTCCTTAAGTCATTCAGAATATTGTGGAATCTGTGATAAGTTTCAGTGATTGATTCACCCTCTTTGTATCTGAAATTTTCATATGTACTAATACATATATTCAGTTTCTTAGCTTGACCTTTAGTACTCCCCTGCATCTGAGCCTCAACTTCATCCCACATGGCCTTAACAGAAGTTAAGCTATCAACTTTGTTGAATATTTTATTTGGGATGACCAGGGTAAGTAGAGTAAGTGCTCTTCTATCTACTTTGGCTTTCTCCTTTTCAGCATTGTTATACATACCTGGACTCTTCTTGATCTGGGTAGCTGGAATTTCAAGAGTAGTTTCCATTCTAGGAACAACAGCAATTTCCACGTAGACTTCAAGGGGACCATTGATAATGGATTGCATCAATGCCTCATCAATGTTATCTAAGAATTGAATCATTCTTATGCGCCCTTGATGATACTCTCCCAAGAACATAGTAGGTGGTTTAGCTTCAGATCCTATGGAGACGATTTCTTTCGACATCTTGATTTGAGTGATCGCAAATTCACCTAAGTTTGAATTTTAGAACAATTCGAATCAATCTTGAATAGATTGATCAAGAATTTCAAGAACTTGTCAGATCTGACAGGTTCTTAGTAGAATCAAAAAATAGATGAATTGGCTCTGATACCAATTGATAGATCCCAAGTATCAATATGTAGAAAGAAAGTAAAATATTAACAAGAAAAATAGCAAGGAAGTTGGATGAAATATTGATATTGACAAGATTACACACAGATGTATCTTTACAGTACAAAAGATCTATGAACGTTAGTTATAACAAGCTAACTAACCTTCTATTTATATACAATAGGAAATACTAAAGTGACAGTACATTACATGACAGACCTACAGTATCTATACATGTGTAAGGAGTATGTTCAGAACTACTTATGAACATCTTCAGAATACACTTCAGAAATTCTTCAGAACTTCTTCAGAACAGCCTCAAAACCTTCAGAACTTCTGAAGTAGTCACTTCAGAAGTTATGCCTTAGGCTTATCTTCACTCTATTCATTTGAAAGTCACTCTGACTTTGAGCTTTTGAGCTTTCTTCTCAGAACTGGACAGACTTCAGAACCCAACCTCTTTTGAAGCTATTTCGTTGACTGTATCAGTCAACTTCATTCTAGGGCTGGAAAGTACAAGAAGACAACTTTTCAGTATTCCAACTCCCAAAAGGCCAAGGAACACAACTACGAGAGCCAGAGATCTTGCTTCTGTGCAACCATCATCCTTTGTACCTCAAAATCAAGCATCTACCTCAAGCCCAACAATGCAAACAATTCCAAAAGCTAATGTGTCGAAAGCCTCAACTTCTTCAATCCTAGAAACTTCTCTTCCAATTCTAGAAGTGACTTTAACACAAGATGATCCCATCTTTGTGCCTAATGCTGAAGCTTCAACAAGTCAACCGAAAATTGATCAAAGAATGAAGGCTCCAATGATTAATCAATCTGAAGATCAATCTATGGTTGAATCATCTCACCAGGTCAACCAGAATATCACTGAAGAGTTATTAAACTCAATGGATCCAGAGCAACACAAAAGGATAACCAGTTCTCGAGTTATTACATCCAGAGAAATTATCTATAGACATCTTTACTCAGACAGAGAAGAAAGAGTTCAAATGATTGCTCCAAACTTTGCTGAAGGTACAAATGTACGTACAATGGCCAAATTTGCAAGATTCAGACAACCAAGAGAGAATGTGTTTGCACTTCAGCTATCAGAAGAGTACTTGGATTGAGAACTCAATATTTTGAAGATACTGATGTTATGTATATTGTCTACAAAGTTGAAAGGGCCAAAGGACAAGTAAATAACTTCTCTGACAATAATCTTCTGTCATTAAATCCTTCTGATCTGATTCCTCTTGGAAGATACATGAAACGAATTAGAGACAGAAGTCTAAAAGATCACAATGCATACCTTAGAATTCTGACATGTATGGAAATGTTTGTTGACTTTAGAACTAAAGTAGATTTTCAGATAGGGCTTGAAAGGCTTGTGGAGAAAGTATTTATAACTGCTCCAAATGAAAGAACTAGAAGGAATTAGTTCAAAGAGAGTTGGTGATCTGGTGCTTAAACCTGAAAGAGGAATTGTGTTTCATAGACCAACGGGAAAAAAGTTTTTCAGGCTGACTGAATCATTCAAGTATTCCGATGAAACTTTATTAGTGATCAGAGGTTTGATAGATCTGAAAAAGGGTGATGTGGATAGAGCTATCAAAGTAGCAGCATTTGACATGGAGAAGCATCTTGAAGGGGTTTCCAAGATAAGAGAGATTACTAGACAATATCTTAGAGCTATTAGTTGGCATCTAGAAGCTCCTTTCTAGTTTATCTCTGTATTACTTTTTTAATTTCAAATTTCTTGTAAAGAAGTATTATAATCTTGTTTCTTTTTAATTTGTATGTTATGGTTCTGACTTCACACTTAGGGGTAGATTGTTAGAACTTAAAAGTGTGAATCAGAACTTGATCAAGAAGAAACAAGATACTCTCCAGAAGTAAGCACTTCAGAAGTTCAACTCTTCAGAGGTATAGTCCAGAGACTACAACGTCAATCCAGAAGATTGGGCATCTTCTGGATTTTACTTTGTGCACTACACGTGCTTCAATGACGTGGCATGTTACTAGTACAAATGACGTGTCGACCAGTGATAGGCTAGCTTGTTGACTTTTCCTTGGTAATAGTATAAATAGGGATAGCCTTTACTGTGTAATGTGAATATTGAGGAAGTGAGAACATGAGAGAGTAATTTGATCATTGTAATCATTGATATATTGAGTGATATACAAATTATTGCTATTCTTCATACTGTTCTTCATACTGTTCCTTATTCTCTTACAATTCTATAAGTGTTGATTAATTGCTTCCGCTTTATACTCTTATCATTAGTATTCTAATCAACTGTATTTGACTATTTGGGGATCCGGGTTCCAACAAATCACAAGAAAGTGTAATCTTTTGTCATCCAAAGCTTTTGTGAATAAGCCAACTAGTTGATAATCCGTCTGAACGAAAAACATTTCTAAATTACCTTTCTCAACCTGATCCTTAATGAAATGATACTTCACATCAATGTGTTTGGTCTTGGATTGTTAGACAGGATTAACTGTAATTGCTAATGCACTTTTTGAATCACAATAAAGTGAAATTTTCTTGAAAGTATAGCCATAGTCCTTGAATTGAATTTGCATCCAGATCACTTGTGAACAACAAATTGCAGCTGCTACATATTCAGCTTCTACAGTTGATGTTGCTACACAATTTTGCTTTTTAGAAGACCAACTCACAAGCCTATCTCCCAAAAATTGACATGATCCAGAAGTACTTTTCCAGTCTAATTTACATCCACCATGATCTGCATCTGTGAAAGTTGTTAGCTCAAAACCAGAATTCTTTGGATACCAAAGACGCAATGAAGGAGATCCTTTAAGATATCTAAGAATTCTTTTAGCAGCAAGCAGTTGAGACTCTTTAGGATTAGCCTGATACCTGGCACAAGTACATGTGGCAAACATAATATTTGGTCTACTTGCTATAAGATAAAGCAATTATACAATTATACCTCTGTAATTCTTTTGATCAACAGACTTACCACTCAAATTTGGTTCAAGTTTAGTTCCAGTTTCCGTTGGAGTCTTAATGTTTGAACAATCAGACATATTATACTTTTTAGGTAAGTCATTGACATACTTTCTTTGATTTATGAATATTCCTGTGGAAAGTTGCTTGACTGGAAGACCAAGAAAGAAGGTCAACTCACCCATCATACTCATTTCAAACTCATATTGCATAATAGCCTCAAAGTTTTTACAAAATTTAGCATTAGTAGAGGCAAATATTATATCATCCACGTAAATTTGTATAAAAATTAAATCATCACCTTGGTTTTTTCAAAAATAGAGTAGTGTCAATTGTACCTCTCTTGAATTTAGAGTTGAGAAGAAATGTTGTGAGTGTATCATACCATGTTGTTGGAGCCTGTTTTAATCCATACAAGGCTTTGTCAAGAATATATACACGATCTGAAAATTCTTTGATTTCAAATCCTTCAGGTTGATCAACATAAACTTCTTCATGAAGAATGTCATTCAGAAATGCACATTTAACATCTAGTTGAAAGACTTTCATGTTTTTGTGTGCTGCATAGGCTAGAAAGATTCTGATTTCTTCTAACATAGCTACATGGGCAAAGGTTTCATCATAATCTACACCCTCTTGTTGGCAATATCCCTTGGCTACCAATCTTGCTTTGTTCCTCACAACAACTCCATGTTCATCCTTTTTATTTCTGAATACCTATTTGGTTCCTATCAATGATTTGCCCTTGGGTCTTGGAATGAGTCTCCAGACTTTGTTTCTTTCAAATTGATTAAGCTCATCGTGCATAGTTAAAACCCAGTCTGGATCTTGGAGTGCCTCACTAGGCCTCTTTGGTTCAATGTTGCTTAAGAAATTCACATATAAACATTCATTTGTTGTTGTGTCACACCCCGCTAAAGCGGAAACACGAGGTGTCACAGCTCATAGTAGCAAGGCACAATGTATAGAATAAACAACCACCATAGCATATCTAGAATTTAAAATAAAATCGAGTTTGGTAAAACATTTTTCCATCGTTACGATTACAATACTTAAAAATGAAAATTGAATTAAAACATCGCGGGGTCTTGAAACTAGATACGAAATGATGGCACACGCATGCATCGCCCATTACTGTCTTACTTGCGTTCACCTAAAAAGCATGGAGTTTAAAAGGTCAACTATCGTCATAGTTGGTGATCACAGGTTTAAGTAATAACCGTTCAATACCGGTGAAATAAAACGGAAAGACGAAGCTTTCATAATATAAGCGGATTTATAAAAATAAATCACGATTCATAATAATCCTAATGGTATTTGTTTTGCAACACTTAATAAATAGATGAACAAGCCACTACTAGAGCCTGAGGACGTTCCAGCCTCGCAAAGTCATGCCTTATCGCGAGCAATGACAACAACAAACAAAATGAGTAATTATGCACCCGAACACCGACGCAGAGCAGAATAGAGTGGGATGTCACTCTATAGCACTATCCATAATATACCCCGGCTCAGAAACCCGTGAGTTGAACCAGTAGTGTACACAAATACGAGGACTTTTATCGCGATAATACAAAAACTCATTCAATCCAAATTAAGCATGCATACCATAGCAACAAAATCATTTCACATCAAAATATCCAAAAGGATAATCGTTTAAAAAAGAAATAGTTCAACTGGTAAATGTTTAGAAAACATTATATTCATGCTTTCCACCCGAAAACAATAAACTCACCTAGTTCGAAGAGTCGAAAGTTCGAGGGTTTATCAAGTGTTAGGATTGCTCCAAGTCCGGTCCTATAAATATAATATCACTACTGAGTCCTTTATCCACCTTATATTATTTGAGAAAGTGTGCTCATTGAGAATTTTTACTCGTTTGTTTCGGATTTTCGGTAGGATAACGAAATTGTTACCGGTTTCAAAATAATAGAGAAGATTGATATGTCAAGTATGTATGCAATAATTATTATGCCACTATTCTTTATGCATAGATAACCATTGTACTTTAATGAGGTATTTATGAGAAATGAATTATGGAAAAATTTAATGTTTAAATAAAATAAGTAAAAGGTGATTATTGGACTGCACATGCAAATCTGGCAGCTTCCTAGGTCTGACTCTAGTTCCACTTTTGGTTAACTTATTTAAATCCAAATTTTACGAAATTTTAATATCTTTTAGTACACTGAGTTATGTGTTTTATGACCAAATTTTATAATTTTTTAAGATGTTTAGATCTCCAAAAGAGTGAGCTTATTAAAGTCGCGACAGATTGTTGTGCTGATTGTGCAACCTTTTTGTACAGACTGTTTGACGGTCCAAACTTGGAATTTTTGGATGAGGTCAGTGGGGTTTGAAAGCTAACTCAATTAATTTAATTTTTAAAAAAAATAATCACTTCATTTGAATAAAAGATGACAGAGATATGACCTCTTAAAGTCAGATCATCAAATTTGTCAGCATGCATGACCGAACTTTGGGTTACTTTTGTGTCCAAATCCTTTTTACACTCTTTTGTAAGATTCTTGTCCTGATTATGTTTTATTCTTTTGGTTTTATTATGCTCTTACTGAGTTGTAAGATTAATAATAATACATTTTAAGTGACCATTTATTGCCTACATAATTTACATACCAAATAGTTACATAAAATGATGATTTTTGGCCATTTCGAGTCTCCTCTTGGTTTTGAGTAGGAAACCAAGCTTAGGCTCGATATTTGGCACATGCAATGGGTTTTAAAACCCACATGCATGAAGAATTAAACTATGTTAACGAAGGAATATGAATATGTAGATATATATATACACACATAGAGGAAAGTTCAAATGTGAACCTATCTTTGATTGTGAACCTAAGTACAGATCTCAGCCCTTGATCTAAGCCATATTGAAGCCGTTCTTTAAATATGGCTTGAGGGGTAATTTTGGCAAGTTTTATATTTTAAACAGATTCTCCTTTATTCTTTCGTTGTTATCATTGATATCTCTTCCGCTTATTTCTTCCTTCTCTGTTAATCGTCTTCTTCTCTATTAATCGGATTCATTGCTGTGAATAACTTTATTAATTGGATTTGCGATTTCTAAAGCTAAATTGTTGATTTCATCTTTTCAAAGTACTATGTTTCTTCATTAGAAAATTCAATCGATTGTGATCTCTGTTAGTTTGACTTCTAATTCAATGGACTCTGTTTCTTCGTCGCGAGGTTCAATTGATATTGATCAAACATGTGATATGTGACAACTGTGATATGTGACAACTGTCAAAAATCGAGCTTTCAGGTTAGCTTCTATTAAGTTTATTAGTGTTTATATAGTTTAAATTTTAGGATTAAGAGTTAGTTGGTTTAGAATGGCCGAAAAACCCCTAGCATTTCCGGTAGTCGCTTAAAATGTCCGGTTCCGACCCGTAACTGTCCGAAACTTCCAATACAGTGCCAAATGCTCTAATTTATACCCAATGTATATAAAATATATAGTTTTAATGTTTCAAATATAAAACTTCTATTTTTATAGAATTTTATCACTTTTGGGCTTACATTTTGAGGAAAAAGGGCCAAAAATTGAGAAAATGACATTGTGTTCTTAATTGGGCTTGAGTTTTATTTTATTTATAAAACAAATATATGATTTTGAGAGGAGTGGGCCCCCATGGCCGGCCTCCTCTCTAAACCCCCATATAAATACATTTTTTTTCATTTTCTCCTCATTTTGCATGTTCAAAATTCAAAATTTGCTCTCACCTCTCTCTCTCTAGAAGTGAAGAGACATTTTCTCCCTCTCTAAAACAAAAACTCCAGCCATTTCTCATTTCAAATCATCATCAAGATCAAGTTCATACAAGGATTTAGAAGCTCTAATCATCATCCAAACAAGGTAACAACCTTACCCTCATTTTCTTACCATTTTTGGGTGAAAACCCCACTTTTCTTACATTTTTTTAGCTACTTCTTCTAATATCCAAAAATTCTGAGTTTGTGGAGAGATTTTACACCAAAACATGTAAAATGTTTATAAAATGGTGATAATCTATGACCTACACAAATAAAACTCAAGAGAATAGGGGAAAAATCATGATTTTATGTGTTCTTGAACAAAAATGGTTATTTTGGTTCTGGCAGATTCATGCATGTGTGTAAATCGTCAATTTCTTACAATTTTTATGTTCAAATATCATGAATCTTCTTTCTACAAGTTTATTTAGTGAGTTGGGGTTCTAATCCAAGTGGTCTCACTCAAAAACATTGAGTTTTGACCCCCCAAATCCTCATAACAAGATGCATGTGCATCTGGAAGTTCAACAGTAGGTAAACCCTACTTTGAACGACCATAACTCTTTGAATATTCCTCCAAATCACTTGATTTTTCTTCTGGAAGTTAGCTTAATGAGTTACCTTTCATATGCATCTGATTTCATTCAAAAATATGGTTATTTGAGGTTTCAACTCTTCAAAACAAAATGAGTGTGCAATCTGTCCAAAGCTGACAGATTTGTGCATGCATGTTCAAATGGCCATATCTCTTTCAAAACTCAATGAAAAAGGATGATTTTTCTTTTGAGAGTTATATTTATGAGTTATCTTCAGTTTGCAAGTGGAATCACTTAAAAATATGGAGTTTTGACCCTCCAAACACCTAAAATACTTTAGGTGTGCGATCTGTGAAACCACCAGCAGCTAAACTCTACTTTGTGTGTTAGTATCTCCATTGTTATTTGTCTTTAATGCATGATTCTTCTTCTAGAACTTCATTTTATGAGTTAGTATTCATATGGATCCAGTTTCATGCAAAAATATGATGTTTTGAGGCACTAATCAATTTATTAAAGTTAAGTGTGCAATCTGTCAGCTAATGACAGAATTGTGCATGCAACTTTGTAGTGTCATACCTCCTTCATAACTTCTTCAAAATCCGTGATTCTTATCTCAAAAGTTTCCTTTATGAGTTATGATTCTAATCCAACTGGAAATTGTAGAAAACACTGAGTATAACTCCTCAAATGAGTGATTTACTAAAATGGTGTAATCTGTTTTACCGGTTGTGACATATTGTTTTGCATGAATTATTTGGACAACATGTACATGTCCAAAAGGCATGAAATTTGGTCACAAAGACCATAACTCAGTAATTAATCTTATATAAAAATATACGAAACTAGATCATTTTGGAAGCCCTTGAAAACTGATCATTTTTAGGACAATTAGTTTCTGTCCAGAAGAGAAATTCTGGACTTAATTGATTTTTATAGATATTGATCATGTGATGGATAATAAGATCACTTTCGGTATAAATTACGATATTAATGAGCATATGGGCATTTTGTATAATTGGACATATATAGACACTTATGGGCTTAAGATTTATTCACCTCTAAGTAGTATTAGACCTATAAGTGACGGTTTTGAGTATTACTCTTTGATAGGGAAGCGTTAGGTCGTTGTGCGGAGATTCGAATTGTATTGTTTTGCGTTGCGGAGCGTTGCTATAAGGTGAGTATTCACAGCCCCTCTTTCAAAGTGTTTTATACGTTTTGGGGTGAAAAGCATGATTGAATGTGTTTTATGAGCCATTGTCATTATGATTATGAAATCTTGTTAAATTTGATGTTGTGGGCACTAAGGCATGTACACTAATAGTTATATTGAGTAAAATGTAACATAAAAGTTTGTACACTACTATTAACTCAAGTGAGGAGCCGAGGGTATTTGTGGATAGCGCTATTTGGACGGACAATCCCACCTAAAAACCGACAAAGTAGGGGTGTGGATAGCAATCCCACCTAGAAACTACAGGTAGGGGTGCACTATACCTATAAAAACGAAGGTTCTACATATGTGGGGTTTTAGTCCCACCGCTAAGGTAGAATTAAAAATATTGTTTTGTGGTCGAAAGGTTTAGTGGTGGCTCTTTATATACAAAAATTAGAGTACATAATGCCTTAACGTTTTAAGATATCAGTAAGTGCCAAAAATTTATTTTGCTCATAATCACTCACACAATTGATTATTTTTGAAATATTGAAAACCTGTGAACTCACCAACTTATTTGTAGTTGACCTTGTTTTTATCATGCTTTTCAGGGGTATGAAAAGATTAACCGAATCTTTCTTTTATGTGGGCGCGTCGACATCAACCATCTTGTTTATTTGAAAACTGTTTAGTTGAAACACTTGGTTTACTTTATTTTGTTAGAACTTTTGAGTTTATACGATGTAAATTTTGAACTTAAACTATTATGTACTTGAATGGATGGTTGGTGTTGTTTTTATCCTATTGTTATGAAATCTTGCGCTATCACGCCTCGTGTTTCCGCTTTAGCGGGGTGTGACAGACTTGGTATCAGAGCCATAGGTTATAGAGAACACCGGTTTTTCTAAACAAATACTATAACCAAAAGTTTTCGAAAACTGTTTTTATAAATAAAAAAAAAGCTTAGTACTAGTATAATTGGAATAAGTGTCGACTTAGCATATTGATATTAAGCAAAGCCTGATCACCTATGTCTAATTCAATATGTGTAGGGGAGACATGGAACAATTATATAGGGAACTTCTTGCCCAAATGGAAAGCATGGTCATAAGTGTGAGTTTGCATAAGTATATTAATTTTTTTATAAAGTGCATTTAGTAATTAAATTTGTTACTGTCGCAGTTTAAAATGTCTAGCTCTTCTTCCACTCCCGATCACTCCCCCGACGAATCCGGGTACTTTACTAGCCTCCCTAGGAGGAACCAGCCCATGCTTGAAGAGAGTGATCCGTCTGAGGAAAGTGACGCGGCCACCCGAGAGACTTCTGTGGAGACTTCTGTACCCGCGCCACCTCCGGTCGACGTGGCTGGAGCGTCACGCGGACCTAGGACTATTCGGACAGCCCAAAAGCGTGTCCTCCCTGGCCGAAGGGTGGTATTCACGGTTCCGTCCGACCCGTCGGGCGAACCAGCTGGATCGCGATCTCGATCGCGAAGCATGACGCCTCCGTCTCCGGCCGTGAGAGTTCCAGAGCCGCAGCCTCAAGGGTTGACGGCAACCGAGAACCTCTGGGTCACAGGATTGGAGGTTCAGATACAGGGACAGCGAGATAGACTAGAAGAGTTTAAGCAGGCCTTAGAAAGCATTCTTACAGTCTTGCACACTCAAGACGAGATCACTACGGGGATCAGGGTGATCGCACATGAGGCCGGAAGGGCTACTCGGAGGCTGTACACGTATCTGTCTTGGGCATTAGGAGCACTGATGGTGATGATAGGAGTATTGATTTGGGTAATGATCCATTAGGGAACTTCTGTTATTAAGAATCTTTTGGAGGACCATATTTGCTTTTGAGGCTTGTAGCCTAGATGTTTAAGATTAAACAATTTTATGTTATTTGGGTTGTACTTTAAAACTTATGTTTGAATTACTTTGGTTTATTTTTGATAATTATGTAAGTTATCTATTTATCTCATGTTGTTTTGAAATGTATGTGTTCGTGAGTAGTATTGGATGTATGTTATAAGATGTGTATGATTTAGTAAGTAGATTTATAATGGCCATTGTAACACAAAATTGACTAAAACTCAATTTAAAATCGTGTTTAGAACAATGCCTCCAAGAAGAGAGAATTCCGAAGTTGCGAGACTTGTGTCCGAACAACTCATGGCCGCACTTCCGAACATTGTTAGTCAAGTGGCGGTGGCCCGAACAATAATCAAAACAACAGTCAAGGGTCTGGAAACAGAGAATGTACATATAAATCCTTTAGGAGCTGTAACCCTAAAGAATTTCATGGAACTGAGGGAGCCGTGGGATTATTAACTTGGATAGAGAGCATGGAGTCTGTGCTCCATATTAGCAAATGTACCGAAGGTAAGAAGGTAGAGTTTGCTACATGCTTATTACAAGGACGAGCGTTAACATGGTGGAATATACAAGTACAAACCCGTGGTCGAGAAGCTGCTAACAGTCTTACGTGGGAGGATTTCAAGAAAATGTTGAAAGAAGAATACTGCCCAAGAAGCAAAATTCAGAAGCTGGAAGCAGAATTGTGGAATCATGAAATGAGAGGGAATGATATCGACTCCTACACAACCCGATTTCATGAATTGGCAAAAATGGTACCGCATCTGGTAACGCCTGAAGAGAACCGCGTTGATAGGTATATTTGGGGGTTATCTCCGGAGATACGCGGGGATGTTACCTCAGCAAACCCAAAAACTCTACAAGAGGCAGTAAGTTCGGCAACCAGACTCACAAACAATGCTACTCGCTCGGGATTGTTTGTAAGAGATAAGGCACAAGGGAAGAGAAAACTGGATGAACCAATAAGAAAGCAGTTTGGAAAAAGGACAAGCAAGGAACAAAGAACTACTGGTAACTACAGAATTCAAACTCAACCTGCAGAGAAAGGGAAAGGACCTTATCCCAAATGTGACAAATGCAATAGACAGCATACCGGACAATGTATTATCTGTCAAAAATGCAACAAAGGAGGTCATTATGCCAAGGATTGCAGGAGCACAGGAAGGCGGGCATGTTTTGAGTGTGGAAGCCCGGATCACTTCCGGAATACGTGTCCACGATGGAATCAGAGACCGAACACTCATCAAGCAAGACCGGCCAACCGAGGAAATCAAGGAGGTTCGGCAAGAGGTCGAGTGTTTGAGATTGGAGCAGAGGAAGCAAGGCAAAACCCAGATGTCGTTACAGGTACGTTTCTTCTGAATAATCATTATGCGTCTGTACTATTTGATTCTGGAGCAGATAGGAGTTTTGTGGCGACAGAATTTAGATCAAAGATAAATTTAAAACCTCAAAAATTGAAAGAAATATATGTCATTGAATATGCCAACGGACAAGAATGTAGGGCTAAAGACATATTAATGAACTGCACCTTAAGTTTGGCCAATAGAGATTTTAGTATAGATCTAATACCGATTAAATTGGGAAGTTTCGACATAATCTTGGGTATGGATTGGTTGTCCAAAAACCGAGCTGAAATTTGTTGTTCCAAAAAGATCATTCGAGTTCCGTTGCCCGAAGGGGGAAAACTCGAAGTACACGGCGAGAAAACTAGAAGGAGTGTTAAAATAGTAACGTGTATGAAAATGCGAAAGCATTTGAGAAAGGACGGTATTGTCTTTCTAGCTCACGTTAAGAATAAGAAAGCTGAAGAAAAACGCGTTCAAGATATTCCTATAGTTCGGGACTTTCCGAAGTATTCCCAGACGACTTGCCTGGAATACCCCCGCCAAGACAAGTTGAATTTCACATCGATTTAATTCCTGGAGCTGCGCCCGTGGCGAAATCACCATACCGGTTAGAGTCCATCTGAGATGCAGGAACTGTCAGAACAACTTCAGGAGTTACTCGATAAGGGATTCATCAGACCCAGCTCTTCACCTTGGGGAGCTCCAATCTTATTTGTTAAAAAGAAAGATGGATCTTTTCGAATGTGTATCGATTATAGGGACCTCAACAAGTTGACAATTAAGAACCGATACCCCCTTCCCCGGATTGATGATTTGTTTGACCAACTTCAAGGTGCAACGTACTTCTCGAAGATCGATCTTAGGTCTGGATATCATCAAATGAGAGTGCGAGAAGAAGATATCCCCAAGACGGCCTTTAGGACTAGATACGGTCACTACGAGTTCCTAGTCATGCCATTTGGTCTAACAAACGCACCGGCAGTCTTCATGGATTTGATGAATAGAGTATGTCGACCATACCTAGACAAATTCGTGATCGTATTTATAGATGATATACTCATTTATTCTCGAGACAAAAAGGAGCATGAGCAACACTTGAAGTTGATATTGGAATTGCTCAGAGACGAGAGGTTGTACGCGAAATTCTCTAAATGTGAATTCTGGATTCGTGAGGTACACTTTCTTGGCCATGTGGTGAATGAAAAGGGGATCCAAGTTGATCCAGCTAAGATTGAGGCCATTAAGAAATGGGAAGCCCCAAAGACACCGACCGAGATCCGACAATTTCTGGGATTGGCAGGTTATTACCGGCGATTTATCGAGAATTTCTCTAAGATCACGCAACCACTAACGACTCTAACACAAAAAGATAAAAAGTTTATTTGGGGAGAGAAACAAGAAGAAGCCTTCCAGACGCTCAAACACAAGTTATGCAACGCACCAATTCTGGCTCTACCTGAAGGAGTCGAAAACTTCGTAGTCTACTGTGATGCTTCACATCAAGGAATGGGCTGCGTGTTAATGCAAAAAGACAAAGTTATTGCATACGCTTCGAGACAAGTAAAGATTCACGAGAATAATTACACCACTCATGATTTGGAATTAGGGGCGGTGGTGTTCGCACTCAAAATCTGGAGACACTACCTATACGGCACCAAGTGCACCATTTTCACTGATCATAAAAGCCTCCAACACATCCTTGACCAGAAAATGTTCAATATGAGGCAGAGAAGATGGGTGGAACTACTTAGTGACTACGACTGTGAAATAAAGTACCGTCCGGGAAAAGCTAATGTGGTAGCCGACGCGTTAAGCCGAAAGGAAAGAGTAAAACCAACAAGAGTATGTGCTATGGGAGTAATGGTCCAGACGAGTTTAAAAACTCAAATTATTGAAGCACAAAGAGAAGTTTTAAAAGAAGAAAATAGGAAGAATGAAACCTTGCAACATTTAGAGAAAGAAATTGAAATGCAAGAGGATGGTGTGTATTACTTCAAGAATAAAGCATGGGTACTGAAGGTTGGTGATCTACGGTCAACCATTTTGGATGAAGCCCATCGATCCAGATATTCGATTCACCCAGGAGCAGATAAAATGTATAAGGATTTGAAGGAGTATTATTGGTGGCCGGGAATGAAGAAAGATGTTGCTGTATTCGTAAGCAAGTGCCTGACTTGTGCTAAGATACAGGCTGAACATCAGAAACCATCTGGTTTACTCCAACAACCTGAAATACCACAGTGGAAGTGGGAGCAAATAACAATGGATTTCGTAACTAAATTACCCAGAACTGGAAAGGGGCACGACACAATATGGGTTATAGTAGACCGACTTACCAAATCGGCTCATTTCATCCCCATTCGCGAAGATTTCAGTATGGAAAGGCGTGCGCAAATCTATATTAATGAAATAGTTACACGTTATGGTGTGCCTATTTCCATTATTTCGGACAGAGATACACGATTTACATCGCGTTTTTGGCAATCACTCCAAAAGGCATTGGGTACACGTTTGGATTATAGCACCGCCTATCATCCTCAAACGGATGGACAATCGGAAAGAACTATTCAAACGTAGAGGATATGTTACGGGCTTGCGCGATAGATTTCGGTGGAAGTTGCGATACCCACCTGCCGCTTGTTGAATTCTCCTATAACAACAACTATCATACCAGCATACAATGTGCACCGTACGAAGCTCTATATGGACGTAAGTGCAGATCGCCGCTTAGCTGGGTAGAAGTCGGAGATAGACAGCTGACAACGCCTGATATTATCCAGGAATCCACTGATAAGATCTCAATCATCAAAGAAAGACTCAAGACAGCAAGAGACCGTCAGAAAAGTGATGCGGATAATCGGAGAAAGTCGTTGGAGTTTCAAGTGGGAGATAAAGTGCTATTAAAAGTGTCCCCATGGAAGGGACTGGTACGCTTCAGGAAGAGAGGCAAGCTGGGTCCCAGATACATTGGTCCATTCGAAATACTCGAAAGAATCGGACCAGTGGCGTACAAGTTGAAGTTACCGCAAAATCTAAGCGCAATCCACGACACATTTCATGTGTCGAATCTAAAGAAATGCCTAGCAGATGAAACGTTGATGTTACCCATAGACGACGTTCAGATTAACGATCGGTTAAACTTCGTTGAGGTTTTGGACCGAGAAGTTAAACGGTTAAGGCGCAGTAAAATCCCTATTATTAAGGTCCGTTGGAAGGCGAAACATGGTCCAGAATATACCTGGGAACGTGAAGATTTGATGAAGCAAAAATATCCCAGCTTATTCACGAACACCCCGGAGAAAGCCACTTCTTAAATTTCGGGACGAAATTTCTTTAACGGGGGAAGACTGTGACAACTGTCAAAATTCGAGCTTTCAGGTTAGCTTCTATTAAGTTTATTAGTGTTTATATAGTTTAAATTTTAGGATTAAGAGTTAGTTGGTTTAGAATGGCCGAAAAACCCCTAGCATTTCCGGTAGTCGCTTAAAATGTCCGGTTCCGACCCGTAACTGTCCGAAACTTCCAATACAGTGCCAAATGCTCTAATTTATACCCAATGTATATAAAATATATAGTTTTAATATTTCAAATATAAAACTTCTATTTTTATAGAATTTTATCACTTTTGGGCTTACATTTTGAGGAAAAAGGGCCAAAAATTGAGAAAATGACATTGTATTCTTAATTGGGCTTGAGTTTTATTTTATTTATAAAAAAAATATATGATTTTGAGAGGAGTGGGCCCCCATGGCCGGCCTCTTCTCTAAACCCCCATATAAATACATTTTTTTTCATTTTCTCCTCATTTTGCATGTTCAAAATTCAAAATTTGCTCTCACCTCTCCCTCTCTAGAAGTGAAGAGACATTTTCTCCCTCTCTAAAACAAAAACTCCAGCCATTTCTCATTTCAAATCATCATCAAGATCAAGTTCATACAAGGATTTAGAAGCTCTAATCATCATCCAAACAAGGTAACAACCTTACCCTCATTTTCTTACCATTTTTGGGTGAAAACCCCACTTTTCTTACATTTTTTTAGCTACTTCTTCTAATATCCAAAAATTCTGAGTTTGTGGAGAGATTTTACACCAAAGCATGTAAAATGTTTATAAAATGGTGATAATCTATGACCTACACAAATAAAACTCAAGAGAATAGGGGAAAAATCATGATTTTATGTGTTCTTGAACAAAAATGGTTATTTTGGTTCTGGCAGATTCATGCATGTGTGTAAATCGTCAATTTCTTACAATTTTTATGTTCAAATATCATGAATCTTCTTTCTACAAGTTTATTTAGTGAGTTGGGGTTCTAATCCAAGTGGTCTCACTCAAAAACATTGAGTTTTGACCCCCCAAATGCTCATAACAAGATGCATGTGCATCTGGAAGTTCAACAGTAGGTAAACCCTACTTTGAACGACCATAACTCTTTGAATATTCCTCCAAATCACTTGATTTTTCTTCTGTAAGTTAGCTTAATGAGTTACCTTTCATATGCATCTGATTTCATTCAAAAATATGGTTATTTGAGGTTTCAACTCTTCAAAACAAAATGAGTGTGCAATCTGTCCAAAGCTGACAGATTTGTGCATGCATGTTCAAATGGCCATATCTCTTTCAAAACTCAATGAAAAAGGATGATTTTTCTTTTGAGAATTATATTTATGAGTTATCTTCAGTTTGCAAGTGGAATCACTTAAAAATATGGAGTTTTGACCCTCCAAACACCTAAAATACTTTAGGTGTGCAATCTGTGAAACCACCAGCAGCTAAACTCTACTTTGTGTGTTAGTATCTCCATTGTTATTTGTCTTTAATGCGTGATTCTTCTTCTAGAACTTCATTTTATGAGTTAGTATTCATATGGATCCAGTTTCATGCAAAAATATGATGTTTTGAGGCACTAATCAATTTATTAAAGTTAAGTGTGCAATCTGTCAGCTAATGACAGAATTGTGCATTCAACTTTGTAGTGTCATACCTCCTTCATAACTTCTTCAAAATCCGTGATTCTTATCTCAAAGGTTTCCTTTATGAGTTATGATTCTAATCCAACTGGAAATTCTAGAAAACACTGAGTATAACTCCTCAAATGAGTGATTTACTAACATGGTGTAATCTGTTTTACCGGTTGTGACACATTGTTTTGCATGAATTATTTGGACAACATGTACATGTCCAAAAGGCATGAATTTTGGTCACAAAGACCATAACTCCGTAATTTATCTTATATAAAAATATAGGAAACTAGATCATTTTGGAAGCCCCTTGAAAACTGATCATTTTTAGGACAATTAATTTCTGTCCAGAAGAGAAATTCTGGACTTAATTGATTTTTATAGATATTGATCATGTGATGGATAATAAGATCACTTTCGGTATAAATTACGATATTAATGAGCATATGGGCATTTTGTATAATTGGACATATATAGACACTTATGGGCTTAAGATTTATTCACCTCTAAGTAGTATTAGACCTATAAGTGACGGTTTTGAGTATTACTCTTTGATAGGGAAGCGTTAGGTCGTTGTGCGGAGATTCGAATTGTATTGTTTTGCGTTGCGGAGCGTTGCTATAAGGTGAGTATTCACAGCCCCTCTTTCAAAGTGTTTTATACGTTTTGGGGTGAAAAGCATGATTGAATGTTTTTTATGAGCCATTGTCATTATGATTATGAAATCTTGTTAAATTTGATGTTGTGGGCACTAAGGCATGTACACTAATAGTTATATTGAGTAAAATGTAACATAAAAGTTTGTACACTACTATTAACTCAAGTGAGGAGCCGAGGGTATTTGTGGATAGCGCTATTTGGACGGAAATCCCACCTAAAAACCGACAAAGTAGGGGTGTGGATAGCAATCCCACCTAGAAACTACAGGTAGGGGTGCACTATACCTATAAAAACGAAGGTTCTACATATGTGGGGTTTTAGTCCCACCGCTAAGGTAGAATTAAAAATATTGTTTTGTGGTCGAAAGGTTTAGTGGTGGCTCTTTATATACAAAAATTAGAGTACATAATGCCTTAACGTTTTAAGATATCAGTAAGTGCCAAAAATTTATTTTGCTCATATTCACTCACACAATTGATTATTTTTGAAATATTGAAAACCTGTGAACTCACCAACTCTTTGTAGTTGACCTTGTTTTTATCATGCTTTTCAGGGGTAAGAAAAGATTAACCGAATCTTTCTTTTATGTGGGCGCGTCGACATCAACCATCTTGTTTATTTGAAAACTGTTTAGTTGAAACACTTGGTTTACTTTATTTTGTTAGAACTTTTGAGTTGATACGATGTAAATTTTGAACTTAAACTATTATGTACTTGAATGGATGGTTGGTGTTGTTTTTATCCTATTGTTATGAAATCTTGCGCTATCACGCCTCGTGTTTCCGCTTTAGCGGGGTGTGACATGAGACGTTCTCTTATTGCGATCTGAGTACGGATTTTGACATTACAGATCGAGAATTTTGTTCTAATGATTCGGTTACAGATTTGGAAAATACAGAGCATCAAAAAATTTGTTCTAATGTTGAAGATGCGTCAATCTGTAAGTATTTTACTAAACTAGTTTCTAAATCTGCCGAATAACTGTTTTTTGAAGATGATGATGTGTTTTGAATTTGTTTTATATTGAAATTGATTAACAGGTTGTATTCAAATTTGAATATTAGCTTATATTCAGACTGAATATAAGCTAACATTATTCAAAATACTATTTGTAACTTATATTCAGTCTGAATGTAAATACTACAGAGTATAATAGGATTTAGTGTTTATATTCAGACTGAATATAAGCTACACCACAAAATCTTTTACCTTATATTCAGACTGAATATAAACACTACAGTTTATTAAACATTAATGTTTTAGCTTATATTCAGACTGGATATAAACATTAATGTTTTAGCTTATATTTAGTCTGAATATAAGATACAAGCATACACACCACAAAATGTTTTAGCTTATATTCAGACTGAATATAAACATAACATTTTCATATTACACATTAAATTGTTTATATTCAGTCTGAATATAAAGTAGTTGTTTATATTCAGTCTGAATATTAGTTAATATTCATTCTGAATATTGTATTTGTTTTAATAATACCCTGTTTTCACTATTTTTTGTAGATGAATTTTATAGTGGAGGTGAAGATCGTCATTCATGTATTAGTATTGATGGTGATGATGGATTGAAATATTGGATTCCTGTTGTAGATGATAATTTGAAACCTGTTGTTGGAACAGTGTAGCTTATATTCAGTCTGAACATAACCATAACATTGTGATAAATCACAATGTAATGCTTATATTAAGTCTATATACAAGCTAAAATTATACATACTAATAATTTTAGCTTGTATTCAGTCTGAATACAAGCTCTGATTATACATACTAATAATTTTAGCTTATATTCAGTCTGAATACAAGCTATAGTTACACAAACTCATAATTTTAGCTTGTATTCAGTCTGAATATAAGCTACAATTATACATAATCATAATTTTAGCTTATATTCAGTCTGAATATAAGCTACAATTATACAAACTCATAATTTTAGCTGACTAAATATAAGCTACAATTATACAAACTCATAATTTTAGCTTGTATTCAGTCTGAATATAAGCATTACATTGTGATTTATCACAATCTAATGCTTATATTCAGTCTGAATATAAGCTATAATTATACATACTCATAATTTTAGCTTGTATTCGGTCTGAATACAAGTTACAGTTACACAAACTCATAATTTTAGCTTGTATTCAGTCTGAATATAAGCTACAGTTACACAATCATCAATTATAGAACACATCATGTAGAACAACAGATTCATTAACCTTAGAAACAGAATACATCATTCAATTTATAGAACACATCTCGTATGAATAATATACAAAAACAATTTTTCAATATTCTTAGAAACAATAACCACCATCCTAATAAATTCAGTTAATTGTTCATCATTCTTAGAATCTAAAATGTTAGGAATTATAGTTTTTGTAGATTCCATGAAAGATTGTGCCAAAATTATAAAATAAGGAATGGATAATGTTTTGTAATTAAGGCAACTTTAGTTGATCTTAAACTCTAAACATTCCTTATACAACTCAAACTCTCTAGTATATATAGAGGCCTAGATCATTCATTATGTTGTACTTCATATAGAGAGAGCTATAGATATTTTGGTGCTTACATTGTATTCTCATTCACAAGTAAGATATATGAGTTATGAAGTTCTTCATTATTTTTCTGAATTGATTTATATTGCTTTAATCTATTTTCTGTCTTGTACTTGATACACTGGGATCAACAAGTGGTATCAGAGCCAAACGATCTGAGTTTCGCACCAATCCTGATCGAAATCGCGAATTAAAAGGTAAAAATCTCGTTTTTTCTTTTCTGATGTTTTGTCGCCTAGGGTTACCCGACAAAACTCCCAATCCTGCTTCGGTTGAGTTTTTGTCGCATCATATAGAAATCATTAGAATCGATAACTGTTCTTAGTTTTCTTCTGTTTAAATCGATATTTTTTTCTGTTTAAATTCGACATTCAATCAGATCTTAAATCTCTGCTTTAAATCGAAATATTCTCTGTTTAAATCGACATTAAATCAATTTTTTTTTATGAATAGTTATCGCATCTTAGGAACCCGATAAAGATTCAATTTTTTTTTGGTTATCGCATCTAAAGTACCCGATGAAAAAAATTCAATTTTTTTTTTCTCAAATCTATTTTCAGTCAACTTGCAAACCTACTCACGCTTATTTGAGCATTACTTTTGCTATTCTTTTTCAACAGAAAACTCAGGGTCTCTGATTTCTGCAGCTTTTCTGGATAAAGAATTCTCTAGTAAACATCTTAGGCCTCAGGAAATTTGCAAGTGACCTTAATTCAGAACACCGAAACACAAGAACTTAGCTATTCTTTTTCTTAAAAGGACTAGATAACTTTGTTACGCTAGATCTTTTGGTCAAGAATCGTTCGTGTCTTAGCTTTTTGGTTCATCAGTTAAAGAACGAAACAGAGTTTTTTTTTTCGCGTCTTAGTAACTCGACAAAACTTAAATCCTAATTTTTATTGCGTCTTAGTAATCCGATAAACCTTCAATCCTTATTCTTATCGAGTCCTTGTAACCCGACATTAATTTTTATCGAGTCCTAGTAACCCGACATCCATCCCTGTCTTAACTTTATCGCATCCATAGGACCCAATAAACTCCCTCTCACTATTCACCCGAAATAAATCCTTACGTTCGCGAAAACTAATAATATTTTTGCAAAACTCACTCATCGATGATCACTTTAATTATCAGGTAACTAGTATTTTTTTAAGATGAGTCCTAAAAATCAAATTTCTGATCTCAATGCTGAAATTGAAAGACTTGAAGCAAAACACACGAATAACATGAAAGTGATTAATGAACTCTTAGGAGAAAATGTTTATCTAAATGATTTCAAACACACAAGTAAAGAATTGAAAAACAAAAATGAGTTTTTGGAAGAACAACTCACGGAGCATACTAGAAATACATATCATGTATTTTATGAAAACGTTTGCAAAAAGAAAAATGTTGAGTTAATAAAAATAAATTTTGATCTGAAAAACAAGATTTCTGAGCTAGAGAAAAGGAAAGATTCTGCAACGACCAGTGATGAACTTGAAAAGTTTTTAGATTCTGAAAGAACAGACTTTGAGAATAAAAGAAAGATTTTTTCTGATAAGAAACGCAAGTTTGAAATGGATAGAAAAGTCTTTGAAAGCGAAATTAAAACTTGTGAACTGACCATTCAAAAACTTTCTAACCAAGTGTCAGATTTTGAACAAGTTGTGATTTTAGAGAGAAAATCATCTGAAACGAAATATCTGAAGCTATCAAAGCAACTTTTTGAGCTTCAGAAAATTCTAGATGATGAAAGAAAAGTGTTTGAAACCGATAAAACGAATGTAATCAAGAAAGTGTTTTGATCGTTGCTAAAAGAAATTTTTTGGAAAAAGTATTTGAAAACAAAGAGAAATCATTCGAAGAGAAAATTGGTAAACTTTCATACAAATTATTAGTTGTAGAAACAAATCTTGTGAATGAACGAAAAATGAGATCCGATTCTCAAACGAAATATGATGTGATTATGAAAGAAAGAGATCATCTCTTGTGCAAAATTAGAGAACTTGAAGGTTATTCAACTACTTCAAGTTCAAATCATAAAATGGATCATCTTTCTACAATAAGTGTCTGTAAGAATAACTCGTCTTCTAGTGTCAAATCAAACAATTATTCTAACAGTTCCAAATCATATAGTTCTTCAACTTCTCGGATTCATAATTCTAATCGGTTTCACAATGATTTTGTTGCTAATTCCGGTAAGTTTAAGAAGTTTAAAATGGTTTGGAAAAAGAAGTCAACTACAGATGATAGTGTTGGAAACATGTGACATACATCTCCTGTAGTTGATGCAAAATCATTTGATTCCAAGACTGATTTACCTTATTCTATCAAGTCAATCAATCAGTTAACCAGTCTAAGCTCCACAAATCTTGTTTGTTCTACCTGTGGAACAAATGATTTTGTCGATCAACGTTATGTTCATAAATGGTATGGTACTTACAGTATCGCCAATTCCCCATTTGTTTCAACTAAAGCTAAGCTCCGAGGACCCAACAAAGCTTGGGTACCAAAATCCTTTTAATCTGTTTTGTAGGTACATCATGTGTGTTCTAAACTCCGCATATTCACATCACATGACAATCCTTCAAAAGGTAATGCTACATTTGAGGGGGAGTACCACATTTTTTTATTATTATTATTTGATTAGCTTCATAGTATCTCACCTATGAACCTGCTCTTAACATATGGACTTCTAAATAGTTCAGTTCAAAACTCGGACTTAAACTGACTCATATTCATATAAGAAATATTGTGTTAGGAATTAGATGTTTCAATGGTCAATCCAGAGCCGAAAGGACCTACCCATGAAACACATCCCTAGGTTAGATATTTTGAAAGGGTATCATTAAAATAAAATTGAGTGCTTGTGAGATAAACAGAAAATGTGAGAGTGTGACAAGACTTAAAAGAAAATATTTGGTCTTCACCAAACCTAAACAATTATCCGGGTAGCCACACAATCTATTCATTCTTGATTCTTTGGAGATGAATATTGAAATAGACATGGACCCAATGTCGATAACTCGTGTCACCCCACCCAACTTACTCAAGTATCTCACAAAAGATTCTTGTTTCATAAATCACGGAGATTTAACATATCATTTATCTATTCTTCACTTGGAAGATTTAGATATTGAAACAAGAAGACACACCTCCGGTCTTCGAACATCATATTCTGTGTACATCGAGCCTATGTTGAGCCAAAATATATACTAATATTTCTTTGACACGTGCACGAGTCTTTGTGATTCCACATGCATATCTTTGTGTTTATGCCGGAACAATTTGAGAAGTTAGTTTTATAACTTACTTCTGTGATAACTGGAAGTCCTATCAGTGCCAACCTGCTGCCAACACTGAATATAGGCCACTTAATTAAATTTATTTTTGATTAAGTGATAACAGTTGCTACATGTGCTTCTGTCTGTTAGCCTATTACCCGTTATTCCACAATTACATCTGAGCGTATTCAAGCTTATTGTCTTTGATTATTCATAATGATTCGGATTCTCCTTATCATTCCGAGTGGGAGAAAAGTTATATCAAAGACACATACTATTATGAGGGGGAGAAATAAAGTTAGAAAAGATACAAATGTTTGAAGATGAAGACTTATCGACTCCCTTTGAATCGACATATTTTCTTGTCGCATCCCAAAGAGCCGACATTTATACCTAAGTGTTTATGTTGACTCATGTTCAACAAGTTCAGATCATCATACGACAAGCTTAAAGTTATCGCATCTGCCTAACTCGACAACCTCAATGCCTAAACCCGACAACATCAATATATCAACCATCTTTTGCCTCTTTCATCAAACGACAAAGTTCTACTCGAAGAAAGATACCTTGCGACATCACGGCTCCTTCAACTTTCTTTTCGTGAACTTTATGCTAAGAGGGAGCTACGGAGCTTATCCAGTGATCATATTCATAGGGGGAGCAAAAGAATTCAAGATAGTGATTAGTTGACAAAATTTCATCGTCTTTAAAAGTGCTGATTTGATAAATTGTAATCTCGAATACAAAGGGGGAGATTGTTAGGTCTGAAAATATTGTATCCGAGATGACAACTATTGAAGACATGAAGGATCAAAAGCGTAAAGTCAACAAAGTCATAAATATGGAAATGTTTAACAATTAGAGTTAGGGTTGAATTAGAATTGTGTTAAATAAGGAAAGGATAATTATCTTGTAATTATGGCAATTATATAATGCCACAAACTTTTATAGTTTCCTTATCTCATTATATCTCTTAGCAATATAAATAGAGGGTTAGGGCTAGCATTAGAAGTAGATCATTAATTCATATCATTAGAGAAAGAGCTTATGGAGAAATTTCTTTGTAATCGATATATTATACAAGTGAGATATACAACGTCAATTATTCATATTAAGCGTGTTCTTCGTATTTATGATCAAATACATCGTTACCTGATATTATATGGGATCAACAAGTGGTATTAGAGCCAAACGATCTGAGTTTTGGACTAATTCTGATCGAATCGCGGATTAAGAGGTAAAAATCTCATCTTTTCTGTTCTGATGTTTTGTCGCATAGCCTTACCCGATAAAACCCCAATCACCCTATCCTTTGAATTTTTATCGCATCATGAGTACCTTCATTAGAATCGATAACTGTTCTTTTGATAGAGATATCATAATAGCTTCAAAAGGGACTGGGTTCTGAAGATATAAAGATCTGAAGAAAAGACAAAGAAAAGCCTAAGGCATAAACTTCAGAAGTGCCAACTTCAGAAGTTATGAAGAGTTTCTGAAGAAGTTCTGAAGACACTTCTGAAGATACTTCTGAAGAAGTTCAGAACCTATTCTGAACTTGTTTGTTATGAATGTACTGTTACTTTAGTCTTTCTATTTCATGTATAAATAGATAGTTAGTTAGATAGTTAGAACTAACATTTCTATTAGCCTTGTAAAGACATATTCTGTAATACTGTACATTTAATTAATACATATTACATTTGGCTATCACATTCTTGTTAAAATCTTTCCATATATTAATATCTTGATTGTTTGGGTCCTAACAATTTGATTTCTTTTCTGCTTAAATCAATAAGAATTTTTTTTTCTGTTTCAATCGACAATCCGTCTAATCTCTGCCTTTTCTCAAAAAAAAATTCGATTTTCTGTTGAATAGTTATCGCGTATATACTATTCGACATCAATTCAAAACTCTTTGTTTAAAGGGTTATCGCATCAATAGCAACCGATAAAACCTCAAAAAAAAATTAAATCTGTTTTCATTGTTAATCTGCAGACCACTTTCGCTTATTTTAACATTACTTTTGCTATTCTTTTTCAACAGAAAACTCAGGGTCTTTTGATTTCTGCAGCTTTTCTGGATAAACAATCCTCTAGTAAACATCTTAAGCCTTAGGAAGTTTGCAGTAACCTTAATTGAGAAAATCTGGAACACGAGAACTTAGCCGTTCTTTTCCTTAAAAAGACTAGATAACTCTGTTACGCTAGATGTTTTGGTCAAGAAACCTTCGTATCTTAGCTTTCAGATTCATCGATTAAAAGAGCATAACAATTTTTTTTTTCATGTTTTATCGCATCTGCTAATAATTTTTTTTCTCGGCTTTAAACTACTTCGCTTTAGCTTTTATCGCGTCTAGGTAACCCGATAAACAACCAATCTTGAGTTTTTGTCGACTTTAGGTAACCCGATATATTTTTTTCTTCTTTTCTTTATTACCCGATATTTTCTTTTTATCGATCCTCTTTACCCGATAAACTCACTTACCATATTCATTGCTATCGCACCTCAATCACCCGATAAAACACTAAGCACAATTACCCGAGATAAATTCTTCAATTCGCGAAATCTCAAATTTTTTTCAAAACATTCTGATTGAGATCTGAATAAAATCAAGTACAATGACTTCACGGGAAGCTATGGCCATCGGTACCAACACAAGACCTCCAATTCTCTTCCGAGGGGAATATCCCCAATGGAAAGATCGTTTTCTAGATTGTGTTGAAAGAAATGGTTATGCCGAGGATATATAATGCGGTCGATAAAGGAAGGCCCTCCGCCTGTCCTATATCAAGACACTCCTGCTATGCCTAACAATCTTCCTCCTCTTGAGGCTAGACGAAAAATCAAGCCCAAAAGTAAATACACCGTTGAGGAAACAAATAGAGCAAAAGGAGATCAACTTGATCGTTCATATCTATTACTTAGTATTCCGAATGATATATACATGATTATAGATAATCACAAAAGAACGGCGAAAGGCATGTGGGAGCAAATCGAGAAGTATATGCTCGGTACGAAAATCGGTACACAAATGAAGATTACAAATTGTATCACTCAATACCAGTAGTTCAAAGCGAAGGAAGATGAAAGTCTCACTGACACATACACTCGTTTTGTTTACCTCATCAACGAACTAAGCAAAAACGAGATACGCAAGTCAAATATCGAAAACAACGTGAAGTTTGTTAGTAATCTTCAACCGGAATGGCGCCGGTTTGCAAATCAAATCAAACACAACAAATTTCTATGAGACTCTACAACAAGATGAAGCAGAAGTTCTCGAAGTTATGGAAGAAACCGCAAAGCCAAAAAGACTCCCGAACCGATCGCCCTAGTAGCCAAAGAAGAAAAGTTTACGACTAGAAGCATACCTCAAGAGAACGTATCTGATCTAGAAGAGGAAGAATATGACGATCCCGAGATAGCCCAATTTCAAAAACAACTAGCTTTTCTCACACAATCCTTTCAACGTAAGTTCTCTCGTCGTCCGAATAACAACCAATTACGCTATGCTTCGGGACCCAAAAACTTTGAACGTAAAGCCATATTCGAGCCAAAACAAAAGAAAGAAGATACCCGCCCACCGACAAAACATGAAGACAAATTTAAAGGCGAAAAGAGTTTGTGTTATAACTGTGGAAAAACGGGTCATTACGCTCGTGAATGCAAGAAACCCGTGGTCAAAGATGCCAGCTATTTCACGTACAAACTCATGCTTGCCAAGCAAGAGGAAGCCGGTAAAGTGCTAATGGCGGAAGACGACTACTTTCTACATCACGACGACGATGAACCGGACGAAGAAATTCAAGCTCATTTAAGCTTAATGGCTTACTATGATCCTAATGATGATGACTCAACAACCAACGCTTCCGACTACTCACCCGAGGTAAGTCATTCTGATTATGAGCACTTGCTTTCTCAAATGAATTTGTTAAACTCTCAATTGAAAGATCTTAACTCTAAATTGAAAACCGAGAAACTCTCAGTTTCCAAATTAGAAGCACGTCTAGAAAATAATCATAACCAACTCATTCTAGCCACGTCCGAGATTGCCAACTATAAGAGTGATGTGCACAACATACAAACCAAAAATGATGTCTTAACAAACGAAAATACTCAACTTAAAAATCAAAACTCCGACCTCACAAAACAATTTAACAAATTCGAAAATGAGGTCGAAGATTTGTCGTCTAAACTTAAAATGGTCACAAATCAAAAGGAAGACCTTCTCAACAAACTCAATACCTTGGAAGTCAAATTGTACAAATTAGGACAAACTGAACAAACAATACATTTAAATGCTCCGAAGGAGTTATGTTCAAAAGCAGGTCTAGGCTTTGACAATCCCAAAAGATTAGCAAAGGCCTCATACAACACCCCAACTCTCTAAAATTTGAATATCTAGACCTTGGTCCAGAATTTAAAATTCAATTTATGTGACAACGGTCAAAATTCGAGCTTTCGGGTTAGCTTCTATTAAGTTTATTAGTATTTATATAGTTTAATTATAAGAATAGGAGTTAGTTGGTTTAGAATGGCCGAAAAATCCCTAGCATTTCCGGTAATTGCTTAAAATGTCCGGTTTCGAACCGTAACTGTCTAAAACGTCCAAAACAGTGCCAAATGCTCTAATTTATACCCAATTTATATAAAAAATATATATTTTAGTATTTTTAATATAAACTTTTATTTTTTTTAGGAAAGAACCAAAATGGGCTAAGAAAGTGAGAAAAAAGCCAAAATTGAGAAATTGGACTTCAAATCTCACATTTTGGACTTAATTTATACAAATTAAAAAAAAAACAAATTGGTTTGGGTAGGGCCCACCCCATGGCCGCCCCCCCCCCTTTTCCTACCTATAAAAATGTTTTTTTTTTCTCATTCTCATCATTTTACACTTTCAAAATTCAAAATTCACTCTCTCTCTCTAGAATCGAAGGGACACAAAAATTTCAACCTATTCTCTCTAAAAACTCAGCCACTTCTCTTCATCAAAATCATATTGGAAGCAAGAAATATTGAAGAAAAAGGATTCTATAACCATCCAAGTAAGTACAAAACTTCATGTTATTCATTTTCTTGCAAATTTTGGGTGAAAAACCCACTTTTCTTGCATTTCTAAGTTACTTTCTTCTAATATCCAAAAATTCTGAGTTTGTGGAGAGATTTTACACCAAAAGATGTAAAATGTTTATAAAATGGTGATAATCTATGATCTACACAAATAAAACTCAAGAAAATACGGGAAAAATCATGATTTTATGGGTTCTTGAACAAAAATGGTGATTTTGGTTCTGGCAGATTCATGCATGTGTGTACATCGTCAATTTCTTACAATTTTTATGTTCAAATATCATGAATCTTCTTTCTACAAATTTATTTAGTGAGTTGGGGTTCTAATCCAAGTGATCTCACTAAAAAACATTGAGTTTTGACCCCCCCAAATGCTCATAACAAGATGCATGTGCATCTGGAAGTTCAACAGTAGGTAAACCCTACTTTGAACGACCATAACTCTTTGAATATTCTTTCAAATCACTTGATTCTTCTTCTGGAAGTTAATTTAATGTGTTACCTTTCATATGCCACTGATTTCATTCAAAAATATGGTGATTTGAGGATCCAAGTAATTGAAACAAAATGAGTGTGCAAACTGTCAACCAATGACAGATTTGTGCATGCATGTTCAAATGACCATACTTCTTTCAAAACTCAATGAAAAAGGATGATTTTTCTTTTGAGAGTTAGTTTTATGAGTTATATTCAGTTTTCAAGTAGAATCACTTAAAAATAGGGAGGTTTGTCCCTCCAAACACATAAAATACTTTAGGTGTGCAATCTGTGAAACCACCAGCAGCTAAACTCTACTTTGTGTGTTAGTATCTCCTTTGTTATTTGTCTCTAATGCATGATTCTTCTTCTAAAACTTTCTTTTATGAGTTAGGAACCATATTAATCCAGTTTCATACAAAAATATGAAGTTTTGAGGCATTAACCAATTTATTAAAGTTAAGTATGCAATCTGTCAGCTAATGACAGAATTGTGCATGCAACTTTGTAGTGCCATATCCCCTTCATATCTTCTTCAAAATCAGTGATTCTTATCTCAAAAGTTTCCTCTATGAGTTATCTTTCCAATCCAACTGGAAATTATAGAAAACACTTAGTAGAACTCCGTAAATAAGTGATTTACTAAAAAGGTGTAATCTGTTTTACCAGTTGTGACATAATGTTTTGCATGAATTATTTGAACCACTTTTACATGTCCAAAAGGCATGAAATTTGGTCACAATGACCATAACTCAGTACGTTATCTTGTATAAAAATATAGGAAACTAAGTCATTTTGGAAGCCCTTGAAAACGGATCACATTTAGGAGAATTGGTTTCTGTCCAGATGAGAAATTCTGGACTTAATTGATTTTTATAAATATTGATCATGTGATGGATAATAAGATTACTTTCGGTATAAATTATGATATTAACGAACATATGGGCATTTTGTATAATTGGACATATATAGACACTTATGGGCTTAAGATTTATTCACCTCTATAAGTAGTATTAGACCTATAAGTGACGGTTTTGAGTATTACTCTTTGATAGGGAAGCGTTAGGTCGTCGTGTGGGGATCGGATTGTGTTTATTTGTGTCGCGGAGCTTTGCTATAAGGTGAGTGTTCACAGCCCCTCTTTCAAAGTATTTTATACGATTTGGGGTGAAAAGCATGATTGAATATGTTATAAGAGCTATTTTCATTATGATTATGAAATTTTGTTAAATTTGATGTTGTGGGCACTAAGGCATCTACACTAATAGTTATATTGAGTAAAATGTAACATAAAAGTTTGTACACTACTATTAACTCAAGTGAGGAGCCGATGGTATTTGTGGATAGCGCTATTTGGACGGACAATCCCACCTAAAAACTATAAGTAGGGGTGCACTGTACTTAAAAAAGGGAGAAACGAAGGTTCTACATATGTGGGATATTAGTCCCACCGCTAAGGTAGAATTAACAATAAATTTTTTTTGTGGTCGAAAGGTTTAGTGGTGGCTCTTTATATACTAAAAATTAGAGTACGTAATGCCTTGACGTTTTAAGATATTAATAAGTGCCAAAGATTTATTTTGCTCATATTCACTTACGCAAATGGATGTTTGAAATATTGAAAACCTGTGAACTCACCAACTCTTTGTAGTTGACCTTGTTTTTTTATCATGCTTTTCAGGAGTAAGAAAGGATTAACCGAATCCTTCTATTATGTGGGCGCATCGACATCAATCATCTTGTTTATTTGAAATTGTTTAGTTGAAACACTTGGTTTACCTTATTTTGTTAGAACTTTTAGTTGATGCGATGTAAAATTTTAAACTTAAACTATTATGTAATTGAATGGATGGTTGGTGTTGTTTTTATCCTATTGTTATGAAATCTTGCGCTATCATGCCTCGTGTTTCCGCTTTAGCGGGGTGTGACAGACTTGGTATCAGAGCCATAGGTTATAGAGAACACCGGTTTTCTATTGAAACCAAATACTATAACCAATTTTTTCTTTTGAAAAACTATTTTCGTAGATAAATTTAAAAAGCTCACTACTAGTATAATTAGAGTAAGCAACGATCTAACATATCAAAATGAAAAATATGATTTTATGTGAGTTCACGTGATTATTATAAAATGTTTCTGATATTTATAAATTTTGTTTTATTTATTTATCTCAGCACTATGTCCACATCCGACCACTCCCCGGATGAATCCGGTTATGTTACCAGCAGGGTTAGGAGAGCCGACACAAACTATGATGACTATGACCCATCCGAGCATAGTCATGAAGAGGATTCTGCCGACTCTTCTGCTCGATCTTCTGTTCCCATGCCCGTACCCATACCTACCGGTGACGGGACATCTCGCGGGCCAAGGATGATAAGGACTGCCCGCAAGCGCGTTCTCCCTCTTCGGAGAGTGACTTTCACGGCTCCTTCCGTGCCATCGGGAGAACCATCTCAGTCGCGATCTAGGTCGCGAAGTGTAACTCCTCCTCCACTCGCAGTTGGAGTACCTGTGCCCCAGCCACAAGGAATGACCGCAGCAGAAAACTACTGGGTCACGGGTATGGCCAACGAGGTACATACTCATCGGCTGATGTTGGACCATTATCGGCAATCCTTAGACGACATCATAACAATCTTGCACACACATGACGAGTTTACGAATAGAGTCATGGAGGTTGCCCTTGAGGCTAGGTTGGCGGTTCGGAGGATGCACACTTACCTAGAGTGGGTGATAGGAGCTCTGGTGATCCTATTAGGAATATTGTTTTGGTTGGTGATGCATTAGTAAACCTGTTTAGGCAAATCTTTTGGATTAAAAACACTTTTATTTCGGTCTTGTTTATTTTAAGATGTAAACAATTTGCTATCTTTTGGGATTTGTATTTTGAAACTTGTGATGAATGTTATGTGTTATGCTTATGAAAGATATCCATGTTTCATTGTATATTTCTTGATTTTATGTCTAGTTGATTGATATTAGACGTACATTACATTATAAGCTTGAGCTTAGTAAGTAGAATTAGATCGGAATTAGTAATAGAAATCTGATCGAAACTCAATTTGAAAAATTGTGTTTTAGATCAATGCCTCCAAGAAGACAAAATCCCGATGTTGCACGATTGGTATCCGAACAGCTCATGGCGGCGCTACCAGGTATTGTTAGCCAAGTAGCAGTTGGTTTAAACGCAAACCAAAATAACAACCAGGGATCTGGAGACAGGGGATGTATGTATAAATCCTTTAGGAGTTGTAATCCTAAAGAATTTTTCGGAACTGAAGGAGCCGTCGGTTTATTGACCTGGTTGGAAAGCATGGAGTCTGTCCTCCACATTAGCAAGTGTGCTGAGGGAAAGAAAGTGGAGTTTGCTGCCTGTCTATTACAAGGGCGAGCATTAACTTGGTGGAACACCCAAGTACAAACCCGAGGTCGGGAAGCCGCCAACAGTCTTACATGGGAAGATTTCAAAAGAATGCTGAAGGAAGAATACTGCCCTAGGAGCGAGATTCAGAAGCTGGAAGCAGAGTTGTGGAATCACGAGATGAAAGGGAATGATATCGACTCCTACACAGCCCGATTTGAATTGGCAAAAATGGTACCGCATCTGGTAACGCCTGAAGAGAACCGCGTTGATAGGTATGTTTGGGGATTATCTCCGGAGATACGCGGGGATGTTACCTCAGCAAACCCAAAAACACTACAAGAGGCAGTAAGTTCGACAACCTGACTCACAAACAATGCTACTCGCTCGGGATTGTTTGTAAGGGATAAGGCACAAGGGAAGAGAAAGATGGATGAACCAATAAGAAAGCAATTTGGAAAAAGGACAAGTAAGGAACAAAGAACTTCAGGTAACTACGGAATTCAAACTCAACCTGCGGAGAAAGAGAAAAGACCTCATCCCAAATGTGACAAGTGCAATAAACAGCATACCGGACGATGTATTATCTGTCAAAAATGCAACAAAGGAGGTCACTATGCCAAAGATTGCAGGAGCACAGGAAGGCGGGCATGTTTTAAGTGTGGAAGCCCGGATCACTTTCGGAATACATGTCCACGATGGAATCAAAGACCGAACACTAATCAAGCACGACCGGCCAACCAAGGAAATCAAGGAGGTCCGACAAGAGGCCGAGTGTTTGAAATTGGAGCTGAGGAACCAAGACATAATCCAGATGTCGTTGCAGGTACGTTTCTCCTGAATAATCATGATGCATCTATACTATTTGATTCTGGAGCAGATAGGAGTTTTGTGTCATTAGATTTTAGACCAAAGATAAATCTAAGGCCTCAAAAGTTGAAAGAATCATACGTAATTGAATATGCCAACGGTCAAGAGTGTAGGGTCAATGATGTAATAATGAACCACACTATAAAATTGGCTAGTAGGGATTTATGTATAGATTTAATCCCGATTAAACTAGGAAGTTTTGACGTGGTTGTGGGCATGGACTGGTTATCCAAAAACCTAGCCGAAATCTGTTGCTCCGAAAAGATCGTACGAATTCCGTTACCCGAAGGGGGAAAACTCGAAGTACACGGAGAGAAACCCAGGAGGGGTATTAAAGTAGTGACATGTATGAAGATGCGAAAGTATTTGAGAAAGGATTGCATTGCTTTCCTAGCTCACATCAAGGATAAGATGACTGAAGAAAAACGCATTCAAGATATTCCTATAGTGTCACACCCCGCTAAAGCGGAAACACGAGGCGTGATAGCGCAAGATTTCATAACAATAGGATAAAAACAACACCAACCATCCATTCAAATAAACAACAGTTTAAGTTTAAAATTTTACATTTTGCATCAATTACAAGTTCTAACAAAAACAAAATAAACCAAGTGTTTCAACTAAACAGTTTTCAAATAAACAAGATGGTTGATGTCGATGTGCCCACATAAAAGAAAGATTCGGTTAATCCTTTCTTACCCCTGAAAAGCATGATAAAAACAAGGTCAACCACAAAGAGTTGGTGAGTTCACAGGTTTTCAATATTTCAAAAATAAACAATTGTGTGAGTGAATATGAGCAAAATAAATTTTTGGCACTTATTGATATCTTAAAACGTTAAGACATTATGTACTCTAATTTTGTATATAAAGAGCCACCACTAAACCTTTCGACCACAAAACAATATTTTTAATTCTACCTTAGCGGTGGGACTAATACCCCACATATGTAGAACCTTCGTTTTTAAGTATCGTGCACCCCTACCTGTAGTTTCTAGGTAGGATTGCTATCCACACCCCTACTTATCGGTTTTTAGGTGGGATTGTCCGTCCAAATAGCGCTATCCACAAATACCGTCGGCTCCTCACTTGAGTTAATAGTAGTGTACAAACTTTTATGTTACATTTTACTCAATATAACTATTAGTGTACATGCCTTAGTGCCCACAACATCAAATTTAACAAGATTTCATAATCATAATGACAATGGCTCATAAAACACATTCAATCATGCTTTTCACCCCAAAACGTATAAAACACTTTGAAAGAGGGGCTGTGAATACTCACCTTATAGCAACGCTCCGCAACGCAAAACAATACAATCCGAATCTCCGCACAACGACCTAACGCTTCCCTATCAAAGAGTAATACTCAAAACCGTCACTTATAGGTCTAATACTACTTAGAGGTGAATAAATCTTAAGCCCATAAGTGTCTATATATGTCCAATTATACAAAATGCCCATATGCTCATTAATATCGTAATTTATACCGAAAGTGATCTTATTATCCATCACATGATCAATATTTATAAAAATCAATTAAGTCCAGAATTTCTCTTCTGGACAGAAACTAATTGTCCTAAAAATGATCCGTTTTCAAAGGCTTCCAAAATGATTTAGTTTCCTATATTTTTATATAAGATAAATTACTGAGTTATGGTCTTTGTGACCAAATTTCTTGCCTTTTGGACATGTACAAGTTATCCAAATAATTCATGCAAAACATTATGTCACAACCGGTAAAACAGATTACACCATGTTAGTAAATCACTCATTTGAGGAGTTATACTCAGTGTTTTCTAGAATTTGCAGTTGGATTGGAATCATAACTCATAAAGGAAACTTTTGAGATAAGATTCACTGATTTTCAAGAAGTTATGAAGGAGGTATGACACTACAAAGTTGCATGCACAATTCTGCCATTAGCTAACAGATTGCACACTTAACTTAAATAAATTGGTTAGTGCCTCAAAACTTCATATTTTTGCATGAAACTGGATCCATATGAATCCTAACGCATAAAATGAAGTTCTAGAAAACAAATCATGCATTAAAAACAAATAACAAAGGAGATACTAACACACAAAGTAGAGTTTAGCTGCTGGTGGTTTCACAGATTGCACACCTAAAGTATTTTAGGTGTTTGGAGGGTCAAAACTCCATAATTTTAAGTGATTGCACTTGCAAACTGAAGATAACTCATAAATATAACTCTCAAAAGAAGAATCAACCTTTTTCATTGAGTTTTGAAAGAGATATGGCCCTTTGAACATGCATGCACAATTCTGTCATTGTTTGACAGTTTGCACACTCATTTTGTTTTAATCATTTGAAACCTCAAATCACCATATTTTTGAATGAAATCAGATACATATGAAAGGTAACTCATTAAGCTAACTTCCAGAAGAAAAATCAAGTGATTTGGAAAAATATTCAAAGATTTATGGTTGTTCAAAGTAGGGTTTACCTACTGTTGAACTTCCAGTTGCACATGCATCTTGTTATGAGCATTTAGGGGGTCAAAACTCAATGTTTTTGAGTGAGACCACTTGGATTAGAACCCCAAGTCACTAAATAAACTTTTAGAAAGAAGATGCATGATATTTGAACATAAAAATTGTAAGAAATTGATGATTTACACACATGCATGAATCTGCCAGAACCAAAATAACCATTTTTGTTCAAGAACACATAAAATCATGATTTTTCCCCTATTCTCTTGAGTTTTATTTGTGTAGGTCATAGATTATCACCATTTTATAAACATTTTACATGTTTTGGTGTAAAATCTCTCCACAAACTCAGAATTTTTGGATATTAGAAGAAGTAGCTAAAAAATATAAGAAAAGAGGGGTTTTCACCCAAAAATGGTAAGAAAATGAGGGTAAAGTTGTTACCTTATTTGGATGATGATTAGAGCTTCTAAATCCTTGTATGAACTTGATCTTGATGATGATTTGAAATGAGAAATGGCTGGAGTTTTTGTTTTAGAGAGGGAGAAAATGTCTCTTCACTTCTAGAGAGAGAGAGGTGAGAGCAAATTTTGAAATTTGAACATGCAAAATGAGGAGAAAAATGAAAAAAAAATGTATTTATATGGGGGTTTAGAGAGGAGGCCGGCCATGGGGGCCCACTCCTCTCAAAATCATATATTTGTTTTATAAATAAAATAAAACTCAAGCCCAATTAAGAATACAATGTCATTTTCTCAATTTTTGGCCCTTTTTCCTCAAAATGTAAGCCCAAAAGTGATAAAATTCTATAAAAATAGAAGTTTTATATTTGAAACATTAAAACTATATATTTTATATACATTGGGTATAAATTAGAGCATTTGGCACTGTATTGGAAGTTTCGGACAGTTACGGGTCGGAACCGGACATTTTTAAGCGACTACCGGAAATGCTAGGGGTTTTTCGGTCATTCTAAACCAACTATTTCTTAATCTCAAGATTTAAACTATATAAACACTAATAAACTTAATAGAAGCTAACCTGAAAGCTCAAGTTTTGACAGTTGTCACATATAGTTCGGAATTTTCCTGAGGTATTCCCGGACGAATTGCCTGGAGTACCCCCACCAAGACAAGTGGAGTTTCACATAGAATTAATTCCTGGAGCCACGCCAGTCGCGAAAGCACCATATCGATTAGCACCATCAGAGATGCAAGAGCTGTTGGAACAACTTCAGGAATTACTCGACAAAGGATTTATCAGACCTAGCTCTTCACCTTGGGAAGCCCCGATTTTATTTGTTAAGAAGAAAGATGGATCTTTTCGAATGTGTATCGATTATAGGGAACTCAACAAGTTGACAATTAAGAATCGATACCCCCTTCCCCGGATTGATGATCTGTTTGACCAACTTCAAGGTGCAACGTACTTCTCGAAGATCGATCTTAGATCTGGATATCATCAAATGAGAGTGCGAGAAGAAGATATCCCCAAGACGGCCTTTAGGACTCGATACGGTCACTACGAGTTCCGAGTCATGCCATTTGGTCTAACAAATGCACCAGCAGTTTTCATGGATTTGATGAATAGAGTATGTCGACCGTATCTCGACAAGTTTGTGATTGTGTTTATAGATGATATACTCATTTATTCTCGAGACAAAAAGGAGCACAAGCAACATTTGAAGTTGATATTGGAATTGCTCATAAACGAAAGGTTGTATGCGAAATTCTCTAAATGTGAATTCTGGATTCGTGAGGTACACTTTCTTGGTCACGTGGTGAATGAAAATGGAATCCAAGTTGATCCAGCTAAGATTGAAGCCATTAAGAAATGGGAAGCCCCAAAGACACCAACGGAGATCCGCCAATTTCTGGGATTGGCAGGTTATTACCGGCGATTTATCGAGAATTTCTCTAAGATCGCGCAACCACTAACAACTCTAACACAAAAAGATAAAAAGTTTATTTGGGGAGAGAAATAAGAAGAAGCCTTCCAGACACTCAAACACAAGTTATGCAACGCACCGATTCTAGCTCTACCCGAAGGAGTAGATAACTTCGTAGTCTACTGTGATGCTTCACATCAGGGAATGGGCTGCGTGTTAATGCAAAAAGACAAGGTTATTGCATACGCATCAAGACAACTGAAGATTCACGAGAAGAATTATACTACTCATGATTTGGAGCTAGGAGCGGTGGTGTTCGCACTCAAGATCTGGAGACATTATCTCTACGGTACTAAGTGTACTATGTTCACAGATCACAAGAGCCTTCAACATATTCTTGACCAGAAAATGTTAAACATGAGGCAAAGAAGATGGGTTGAACTACTTAGTGACTACGACTGTGAAATAAAGTACCATCCAGGCAAAGCTAATGTGGTAGCCGACACTTTAAGCCGAAAGGAAAGAGTAAAACCAACAAGAGCACGTGCTATGGGAATGATGGTACAGACGAGTTTAAAAACTCAAATACCGGAAGCACAAGGAGAAGCTTTGAAAGAAGAGAATTTGAAGAATGAAACCTTGCAGCACCTATAGAAGGAATTTGAAATACAGACAGATGGGGTATATTACTTTAAGAATAAGGTATGGGTACTGAAAGTTGGTGATCTACGGTCAACCATTTTGGACGAAGCCCATCGATCCAGATATTCAATTCACCCAGGAGCAAATAAAATGTATAAGGATTTGAAAGAGTATTATTGGTGGCCAGGAATGAAGAAAGATATAGCTTTGTTCGTAAGCAAGTGCCTGACTTGTGCTAGAGTAAAGGCTGAACATCAGAAACCATCTGGTTTACTCCAACAACATGAAATACCACAGTGGAAATGAGAGCAAATAACAATGGATTTCATAACTAAGTTACCCAGAACTGGAAAGGGGCACGATACTATATGGGTTATAGTAGACCGACTTACCAAATCGGCTCATTTCATCCCCATTCGCGAAGATTTCAGTATGGAAAGGCATGCGCAAATCTATATTAATGAAATAGTTACACGTCATGGTGTGCCTATTTCCATTATTTTGGACAGAGATACACGATTTACATCGCGTTTTTGGCAATCACTTCAAAAGGCATTGGGTACACGTTTGGATTATAGCACTGCCTATCATCCTCAAACGGATGGACAATCGGAAAGAACTATTCAAACGCTAGAGGATATGTTACGGGCTTGCGCAATAGATTTAGGTGGAAGTTGGGATACCCACCTGCCACTTGTGGAATTCTCCTATAACAACAGCTATCATACCAGCATACAATGTGCACCATACGAAGCTCTATACGGACGTAAGTGCAGATCACCGCTTAGCTGGGTAGAAATCGGAGATAGACAGTTGACAACCCCCGATATTATTCAGGAAACCACTGATAAGATCTCGACAATCAAAGAAAGACTCAAGACAGCAAGAGATCGTCAAAAGAGTTATGCGGATAATCGGAGAAAGCCGTTGGAGTTTCAAGTGGGAGATAAAGTGCTATTAAAAGTGTCCCCATGGAAGGGACTGGTACGCTTCAGGAAGAGAGGCAAGCTGGGTCCAAAATACATTGGTCCATTCGAAATACTTGAAAGAATCGGACCAGCGGCGTACAAGTTGAAGTTACCACCGAATCTAAGCGCCATCCACGACACATTTCATGTGTCGAATCTAATGAAATGCCTAGCAGATGAAACGTTGATGTTACCCATGGATGACGTTCAGATTAACGATCGGTTAAACTTCGTTGAAGAACCAGTTGAGGTTTTGGACCGAGAAGTTAAACGGTTAAGGCGCAGTAAAATCCCTATTATTAAAGTCCGTTGGAATGCAAAACATGGTCCAGAATATACCTGGGAACGTGAAGATTTGATGAAGCAAAAGTATCCCAGCTTATTCACGAACACCCCGGAGAAAGCCACTACTTAAATTTCGGGACGAAATTTCTTTAACGGGGGAAGGCTGTGACAACGGTCAAAATTCGAGCTTTCAGGTTAGCTTCTATTAAGTTTATTAGTGTTTATATAGTTTAATTATAAGAATAGGCGTTAGTTGGTTTAAAATGGCCGAAAAATCCCTAGCATTTCCGGTAATCGCTTAAAATGTCCGGTTCCGACCCGTAACTGTCTGAAACGTCCAAAACAGTGCCAAATGCTCTAATTTATACCCAATTTATATAAAATATATATATTTTAGTATTTTTAATATAAACTTTTATTTTTTTAGGAAAGAACCAAAATGGGCTAACAAAGTGAGAAAAAGGCCAAAATTGAGAAATTGGACTTCAAATCTCACATTTTGATTTCATTCAAAAATATGTGTTACCTTTCATATGCCACTGATTTCATTAAAAAATATGGTGATTTGAGGTTCCAACTAATTGAAACAAAATGAGTGTGCAAACTGTCAACCAATGACAGATTTGTGCATGCATGTTCAAATGACCATATTTCTTTCAAAACTCAATGAAAAAGGATGATTTTTCTTTTGAGAGTTAGTTTTATGAGTTATATTCAGTTTGCAAGTGGAATCACTTAAAAATATAGAGTTTTGACCCTCCAAACACCTAAAATACTTTAGGTGTGCAATATGTGAAACCACCAGCAGCTAAACTCTACTTTGTGTGTTAGTATCTCCTTTGTTATTTGTCTCTAATGCATGATTCTTCTTCTAAAACATTTTTTTTATGAGTTAGAAATCATATGAATCCAGTTTCATACAAAAATATGAAGTTTTGAGGCATTAACCAATTTGTTAAAGTTAAGTGTGCAATCTGTCAGCTAATGACAGAATTGTGCATGCAACTTTGTAGTGCCATATCTCCTTCATAACTTCTTCAAAATCAGTGATTCTTATCTCAAAAGTTTCCTCTATGAGTTATCTTTCCAATCCAACTAGAAATTCTAGAAAACACTTAGAAAAACTCCTTAAATGAGTGATTTACTAACATGGTGTAATCTGTTTTACCGGTTGTGACATAATGTTTTGCATGAATTATTTGAACCACTTTTACATGTCCAAAACGAATGAAAATTGGTCACAATGACCATAACTCAGTACTTTATCTTGTATAAAAAGATAGGAAACTAAGTCGTTTTGGAAGCCTTTGAAAACTGAACACATTTAGGATAATTGGTTTCTGTCCAGAAGAGAAATTCTGGACTTAACTCTTCGAATATTCTTCCAAATCACTTGATTCTTCTTCTGGAAGTTAATTTTACGTGTTACCTTTCATATGCCACTGATTTCATTCAAAAATATGGTGATTTGAGGTTCCAACTAATTGAAACAAAATGAGTGTGCAAATTGTCAACCAATGACAGATTTGTGCATGAATGTTCAAATGACCATATTTCTTTCAAAACTCAATGAAAAAGGATGATTTTTCTTTTGAGAGTTAGTTTTATGAGTTATATTCAGTTTGCAAGTGGAATCACTTAAAAATATAGAGTTTTGACCCTCCAAACACCTAAAATACTTTAGGTGTGCAATCTGTGAAACCACCAGCAGCTAAACTCTACTTTGTGTGTTTGTATCTCCTTTGTTATTTGTCTCTAATGCATGATTCTTCTTCTAAAACTTTCTTTTATGAGTTAGGAACCATATGAATCCAGTTTCATACAAAAATATGAAGTTTTGAGGCATTAACCAATTTGTTAAAGTTAAGTGTGCAATCTGTCAGCTAATGACAGAATTGTGCATGCAACTTTGTAGTGCCATATCTCCTTCATAACTTATTCAAAATCAGTGATTCTTATCTCAAAAGTTTCCTCTATGAGTTATATTTCCAATCCAACTAGAAATTCTAGAAAAGACTTAGTTGAACTCCTTAAAAGAGTGATTTACTAACATGGTGTAATCTGTTTTACCGGTTGTGACATAATGTTTTGCATGAATTATTTGAACCACTTTTACATGTTCAAAAGGAACGAAATTTGGTCACAATGACCATAACTCAGTACTTTATCTTGTATAAAAAGATAGGAAACTAAGTCATTTTGGAAGCCCTTGAAAACTGATCAAATTTAGGATAATTGGTTTCTGTCCAGAAGAGAAATTCTGGACTTAACTCTTTGAATATTCTTCCAAATCACTTGATTCTTCTTCTGGAAGTTAATTTAATGTGTTACCTTTCATATGCCACTGATTTCATTCAAAAATATGGTGATTTGAGGTTCCAACTAATTGAAACAAAATGAGTGTGCAAACTGTCAACCAATGACAGATTTGTGCATGCATGTTCAAATGACCATATTCTTTCAAAACTCAATGAAAAAGGATGATTTTTCTTTTGAGAGTTAGTTTTATGAGTTATATTCAGTTTGCAAGTGGAATCCCTTAAAAATATAGAGTTTTGACCCTCCAAACACCTAAAATACTTTAGGTGTGCAATCTGTGAAACCACCAGCAGCTAAACTCTACTTTGTGTGTTAGTATCTCCTTTGTTATTTGTCTCTAATGCATGATTCTTCTTCTAAAACTTTCTTTTATGAGTTAGGAACCATATGAATCCAGTTTCATACAAAAATATGAAGTTTTGAGGCATTAACCAATTTGTTAAAGTTAAGTGTGCAATCTGTCAGCTAATGACAGAATTGTGCATGCAACTTTGTAGTGCCATATCTCCTTCATAACTTATTCAAAATCAGTGATTCTTATCTCAAAAGTTTCCTCTATGAGTTATCTTTCCAATCCAACTAGAAATTCTAGAAAAGACTTAGTTGAACTCCTTAAATTAGTGATTTACTAACATGGTGTAATCTGTTTTACCGGTTATGACATAATGTTTTGCATGAATTATTTGAACCACTTTTACATGTTCAAAAGGAACGAAATTTGGTCACAATGACCATAACTCAGTACCTTATCTTGTATAAAAAGATAGGAAACTAAGTCATTTTGGAAGCCCTTGAAAGCTGATCACATTTAGGATAATTGGTTTCTGTCCAGAAGAGAAATTCTGGACTTAACTCTTTGAATATTCTTCCAAATCACTTGATTCTTATTCTGGAAGTTAATTTAATGTGTTACCTTTCATATGCCACTGATTTCATTCAAAAATATGGTGATTTGAGGTTCCAACTAATTGAAACAAAATGAGTGTGCAAACTGTCAACCAATGACAGATTTGTGCATGCATGTTCAAATGACCATATTTCTTTCAAAACTCAATGAAAAAGGATGATTTTTCTTTTGAGAGTTAGTTTTATGAGTTATATTCAGTTTGCAAGTGGAATCACTTAAAAATATAGAGTTTTGACCCTCCAAACACCTAAAATACTTTAGGTGTGCAATCTGTGAAACCACCAGCAGCTAAACTCTACTTTGTGTGTTAGTATCTCCTTTGTTATTTGTCTCTAATGCATGATTCTTCTTCTAAAACTTTCTTTTAGGAGTTAGGAACCATATGAATCCAGTTTCATACAAAAATATGAAGTTTTGAGGCATTAACCAATTTGTTAAAGTTAAGTGTGCAATCTGTCAGCTAATGACAGAATTGTGCATGCAACTTTGTAGTGCCATATCTCCTTCATAACTTATTCAAAATCAGTGATTCTTATCTCAAAAGTTTCCTCTATGAGTTATCTTTCCAATCCAACTAGAAATTCTAGAAAAGACTTAGTTGAACTCCTTAAATTAGTGATTTACTAACATGGTGTAATCTGTTTTACCGGTTATGACATAATGTTTTGCATGAATTATTTGAACCACTTTTACATGTTCAAAAGGAACGAAATTTGGTCACAATGACCATAACTCAGTACTTTATCTTGTATAAAAAGATAGGAAACTAAGTCATTTTGGAAGCCCTTGAAAACTGATCACATTTAGGATAATTGGTTTCTGTCCAGAAGAGAAATTCTGGACTTAACTCTTTGAATATTCTTCCAAATCACTTGATTCTTATTCTGGAAGTTAATTTAATGTGTTACCTTTCATATGCCACTGATTTCATTCAAAAATATGGTGATTTGAGGTTCCAACTAATTGAAACAAAATGAGTGTGCAAACTGTCAACCAATGACAGATTTGTGCATGCATGTTCAAATGACCATATTTCTTTCAAAACTCAATGAAAAAGGATGATTTTTCTTTTGAGAGTTAGTTTTATGAGTTATATTCAGTTTGCAAGTGGAATCACTTAAAAATATAGAGTTTTGACCCTCCAAACACCTAAAATACTTTAGGTGTGCAATCTGTGAAACCACCAGCAGCTAAACTCTACTTTGTGTGTTAGTATCTCCTTTGTTATTTGTCTCTAATGCATGATTCTTCTTCTAAAACTTTCTTTTATGAGTTAGGAACCATATGAATCCAGTTTCATACAAAAATATGAAGTTTTGAGGCATTAACCAATTTGTTAAAGTTAAGTGTGCAATCTGTCAGCTAATGACAGAATTGTGCATGCAACTTTGTAGTGCCATATCTCCTTCATAACTTATTCAAAATCAGTGATTCTTATCTCAAAAGTTTCCTCTATGAGTTATCTTTCCAATCCAACTAGAAATTCTAGAAAAGACTTAGTTGAACTCCTTAAATTAGTGATTTACTAACATGGTGTAATCTGTTTTACCGGTTATGACATAATGTTTTGCATGAATTATTTGAACCACTTTTACATGTTCAAAAGGAACGAAATTTGGTCACAATGACCATAACTCAGTACTTTATCTTGTATAAAAAGATAGGAAACTAAGTCATTTTGGAAGCCCTTGAAAACTGATCACATTTAGGATAATTGGTTTCTGTCCAGAAGAGAAATTCTGGACTTAACTCTTTGAATATTCTTCCAAATCACTTGATTCTTATTCTGGAAGTTAATTTAATGTGTTACCTTTCATATGCCACTGATTTCATTCAAAAATATGGTGATTTGAGGTTCCAACTAATTGAAACAAAATGAGTGTGCAAACTGTCAACCAATGACAGATTTGTGCATGCATGTTCAAATGACCATATTTCTTTCAAAACTCAATGAAAAAGGATGATTTTCTTTTGAGAGTTAGTTTTATGAGTTATATTCAGTTTGCAAGTGGAATCACTTAAAAATATAGAGTTTTGACCCTCCAAACACCTAAAATACTTTAGGTGTGCAATCTGTGAAACCACCAGCAGCTAAACTCTACTTTGTGTGTTAGTATCTCCTTTGTTATTTGTCTCTAATGCATGATTCTTCTTCTAAAACTTTCTTTTATGAGTTAGGAACCATATGAATCCAGTTTCATACAAAAATATGAAGTTTTGAGGCATTAACCAATTTGTTAAAGTTAAGTGTGCAATCTGTCAGCTAATGACAGAATTGTGCATGCAACTTTGTAGTGCCATATCTCCTTCATAACTTATTCAAAATCAGTGATTCTTATCTCAAAAGTTTCCTCTATGAGTTATCTTTCCAATCCAACTAGAAATTCTAGAAAAGACTTAGTTGAACTCCTTAAATTAGTGATTTACTAACATGGTGTAATCTGTTTTACCGGTTATGACATAATGTTTTGCATGAATTATTTGAACCACTTTTACATGTTCAAAAGGAACGAAATTTGGTCACAATGACCATAACTCAGTACTTTATCTTGTATAAAAAGATAGGAAACTAAGTCATTTTGAAAGCCCTTGAAAACTGATCACATTTAGGATAATTGGTTTCTGTCCAGAAGAGAAATTCTGGACTTAACTCTTTGAATATTCTTCCAAATCACTTGATTCTTATTCTGGAAGTTAATTTAATGTGTTACCTTTCATATGCCACTGATTTCATTCAAAAATATGGTGATTTGAGGTTCCAACTAATTGAAACAAAATGAGTGTGCAAACTGTCAACCAATGATAGATTTGTGCATGCATGTTCAAATGACCATATTTCTTTCAAAACTCAATGAAAAAGGATGATTTTTCTTTTGAGAGTTAGTTTTATGAGTTATATTCAGTTTGCAAGTGGAATCACTTAAAAATATAGAGTTTTGACCCTCCAAACACCTAAAATACTTTAGGTGTGCAATCTGTGAAACCACCAGCAGCTAAACTCTACTTTGTGTGTTAGTATCTCCTTTGTTATTTGTCTCTAATGCATGATTCTTCTTCTAAAACTTTCTTTTATGAGTTAGGAACCATATGAATCCAGTTTCATACAAAAATATGAAGTTTTGAGGCATTAACCAATTTGTTAAAGTTAAGTGTGCAATCTGTCAGCTAATGACAGAATTGTGCATGCAACTTTGTAGTGCCATATCTCCTTCATAACTTATTCAAAATCAGTGATTCTTATCTCAAAAGTTTCCTCTATGAGTTATCTTTCCAATCCAACTAGAAATTCTAGAAAAGACATAGTTGAACTCCTTAAATTAGTGATTTACTAACATGGTGTAATCTGTTTTACCGGTTATGACATAATGTTTTGCATGAATTATTTGAACCACTTTTACATGTTCAAAAGGAACGAAATTTGGTCACAATGACCATAACTCAGTACTTTATCTTGTATAAAAAGATAGGAAACTAAGTCATTTTGGAAGCCCTTGAAAACTGATCACATTTAGGATAATTGGTTTCTGTCCAGAAGAGAAATTTTGGACTTAACTCTTTGAATATTCTTCCAAATCACTTGATTCTTATTCTGGAAGTTAATTTAATGTGTTACCTTTCATATGCCACTGATTTCATTCAAAAATATGGTGATTTGAGGTTCCAACTAATTGAAACAAAATGAGTGTGCAAACTGTCAACCAATGACAGATTTGTGCATGCATGTAAAAATGACCAAATTTCTTTTAAAACTCAATGAAAAAGGATGATTTTTTTTGAGAGTTAGTTTTATGAGTTATATTCAGTTTGCAAGTGGAATCACTTAAAAATAAAGAGTTTTGACCCTCCAAACACCTAAAATACTTTAGGTGTGCAATCTGTGAAACCACCAGCAGCTAAACTCTACTTTGTGTGTTGGTATCTCCTTTGTTATTTGTCTCTAATGCATGATTCTTCTTCTAAAACTTTCCTTTATGAGTTAGAAATCATATGAATCCAGTTTGATACAAAAATATGAAGTTTTGAGGCATTAACCAATTTATTAAAGTTAAGTGTGCAATCTGTCAGCGAATTGTGCATGCAACTTTGTAGTGCCATATCTCCTTCATAACTTCTTCAAAATCAGTGATTCTTATCTCAAAAGTTTCCTCTATGAGTTATATTTTCAATCCAACTAGAAATTCTAGAAAACACTTAGTTGAACTCCTTAAATGAGTGATTTACTAACATGGTGTAATCTGTTTTACCGGTTGTGACATAATGTTTTGCATGAATTATTTGAACCACTTTTACATGTTCAAAAGGAACGAAATTTGGTCACAATGACCATAACTCAGTACTTTATCTTGTATAAAAAGATAGAAAACTAAGTCATTTTGGAAGCCCTTGAAAACTGATCACATTTAGGATAATTGGTTTCTGTCCAGAAGAGAAATTTTGGACTTAGCTCTTTGAATATTCTTCCAAATCACTTGATTCTTATTCTGGAAGTTAATTTAATGTGTTACCTTTCATATGCCACTGATTTCATTCAAAAATATGGTGATTTGAGGTTCCAACTAATTGAAACAAAATGAGTGTGCAAACTGTCAACCAATGACAGATTTGTGCATGCATGTTCGAATGACCATATTTCTTTCAAAACTCAATGAAAAAGGATGATTTTTCTTTTGAGAGTTAGTTTTATGAGTTATATTCAGTTTGCAAGTGGAATCACTTAAAAATATTGTTAGAAATTAAAGTATGAGTCAAAGAAGAGATGTCTACAAAAGTCAACACACTCTTCTTGTTATAACTAATTGTTGTTATAACTAATTGTTGTTAGACGCTCTCTTTTAGACACATGGCACTTTGTAATTGGCTAGCATTTTGACTTTCTGTTTTTGTATCTGTATAAATAGCATTATATTGTGTTTGTAAAAGTTGTCGATCAATACATTTACATTTTGAAGAATACTGTGCGTAATTCATAACTTTGTCTACTTTGATTCAAAGTTATCATTTCATAATCTTTGTTCTTCATTCTGTTTACTGTTCTATTGATTTAAATTGTTAATTGATCTGCTTCCGCATTTCACTTTGATTCAATACTCTCAATTAACAATCGGTTTAAAGGAATCTGGAACCAACAATTGGTATCAGAGCCTTCTAATCAATCTATTGATTATTAGATCTCTTCAATTGAAGAAATTCCTTTCGATCGAACAGTATTTTCTCAGATTCAAAATTTGTTTATTAATCCACTCTGTTTTACGAGATTTTGTTAAATCGTTAACAATCTTCTCTTAAATTGAGTCATTCATTTTGTAATCTGAAGAAACAGTGATATTATCGACCTATTCTTCTATCAAATTGAGATTTAATTGTTCTAAATTTCTTTCAAATCTTCAAATTTTCTCATCTATCCTACTCAAATGGCAAATTCGAGCTTGAATGCTGTTTATACGTCTAGGTCCCTGACTAAACCTCCAACTCTTGTACGTGATGAATACCCACAATGGAAGATTCGAATGGTTAACTTCTATGAGGGATTGGATGCCGAGTTATATCCAATTATTCAAAACGGTCCGTTTGTTCCCACCACTACTATTCCCGAATTCCACCGCAAATACGGATGAGGTACCGGCAAGATCGGTTCGAAGTCAAGGAATAAGCTGGACCGATGAAGAAAAGGCTAAGGTGGAATTAGCTAAGAAAGCTAAGTCTCTCGTTGATAATGGCCATTCCAAATGAGATTTTTCAATCTCTGGACTCATGTGACACAAAGAAAAGATTTATGGGATCAACGGAGAATCTCTTAGAAGGTGGTGCGAAAATGAAAAAGAACGAGAAGAGCCCAAGCTCTAAATGAATATAATAGTTTTCAAGCGGCTGATCGATGAATCTGCGGAACAAACATTTCATCGATTCAACAATGCGATTAATCTCTGCAAGAGATGTGACATTGTTAGATCAAAGGAAGACAACAATGTTCTATTTCTCAAAAGGTTAAACCTCGAATGGTCAAATCTATCCATGTCACTAGAAGCCAATCGGGACCTTGAACAATGGTCGCCGCATGATGTATTCGGTACACGCAAGCTCATGAAAAAGAAGTTGTTCGTAAAAGAACAAACATCGGAGGTCCTACGGCTTTGATCTCGAAACAAAAGGAATCAAGACGAAGTGATGACGGGAAGAAATCGAAGGCCTTCATATCGTAGCGCTCCGAGAAGATGACTCGAATCGGATGATGAAATTAAAGCGTTTGCGACTCTACGGCTTTAATAACCAAGCAATTTACTAATCGTTTTGGAAATAGGTCTTTGAAAGGAAATAAACGATTTGATCGTCCCTATGTTCCTAAACAAGAAGTACAGAGAGTAGAGAAAACAAGAAGAGAAGAAAGAAGAAGAATTAAAAAGGAAGAAAGATGTACGCTACGGATGTGGCAAGCCCGGACATTACTCGAGAGATTGCAGAGGAGCTCTGGAAAAGGATAAGACTTATTACAAAAACAAATATAAGTACAATGTCACTGAAAGAGCACACTTTGCAGAAAAAGAAAACTGGGACCAAGATGAATCCAGCGGTGATGAAGCCATGTTCTGTGGAATGGCAAACACAAACGAATCAGAGGATCAACCCTCTGAGTCACCGGTTAGTAATTTCTCTGGATCATCTGAGCTTGAACAAACGATTGTGATGTTATCAAACAATTTTGAGGAACTAAAACTGAAACTCACAATCGAAAAGAAATTACGAAAAAGTACTGAGAAAACTCTTTCTACAATCAAAAGGGAAAGAGATATTTTCAAAAGAGAAATGGATTTACTTACAGAAGAAAAACTCGAATTAAATACTGCAAAGGAAACGATTTCCATGAGTTTAAAACTTTCTGAAGAAAAACTTAAAAAGGAAATTTTGAATCTCAATAAACTTCTGGAAGGAAAAGAGAAAGAAATCAGAGACAAAGAGAGTGATAGACTCAACTCTGTAGCACTTAAAAACTATTTTCAGAAAGAGAGAGAATTTTTACACATTGAACTTCAACAGAAAAAGCTACAGATTATAACATATACCGGATGCACGAAGGTTCATGACAAAATTAACACACAAGTAGGAAGATCTGGACTTGGTTTCGAGGACCTAGATCCCTACACGTGTAAGAAAAGGTCAGATCTGAAATCTGTTTTTTGTGTTGGACAAATACAGAAGCCAAAGTTTCCAATTTTGTATGAAAAATCTATTTTTAAAAAATCTAGATATGAAAACCATCATAAAAAAAGCAAACTTAAATTCGAAAATATTGAATATTGTTGTAAAACAAATGTTGATCTAAATAAAGTTCAGAAGAAAGATGATATTTTCAATTTTGGTTCAAATAAACATACAATTTTGAATCCAGAGGCAGATATTTTTGTTCCAAGTCAGGCAGAGGAAGATCTACGACTTATGTTTGAAAACGATATTCTCTATACTCTGGATAAGTGTTTCAGAAATGAAACTCTTTGTGAGAATCATCCAGAGATCTCTCCCTGTTCATTTAAAGATTTACATCTTTCTGAAACTCAAGAAAGCTTGGCTGAGATTACGTATCCATGGGAGAATGACAATAATGATGAAGAATTTTTTGATAACTCTGAAAATTACCTTTCAAATTTAGAAATTAATTCTTTTAAATCATCAAAAGTTATCACAAATAATTCAGAAATTATTGATAAAAAGGATGATTATTTGTATACTGATAAATCTCAAGAAATCAGAGCTTCTGATAGAGATTGTGCTAAACTTTCAAGTGGTATACCTATTCTTCCTGTTTACGTTCCAACCGAGAAAATCGATCTATACATCCCGGACTTCTTAGATATGTGTCTCAAAGCCAAAACATGTCTTGAACTTGAGAAAGAGGCGTAACTCAAAAACAAAGTGCAAAATCAAAAGATTTTAAACTCTACTCTTCCGAAGTTTACTAATATTCAAAAAGGCAAATGGAAATCCTCTAATTCTTATGTTCCTTTTTCGGTAAATAACGAGCTTCGCAAAAGTAGATCGGAGAAAGAACACGAGAGAAGAAAAAGCCGAACTAAAACAAAAGTCTAGTCTAGATAGGTTCTCTAGAACAATCGATACTAGAAAAGACTTTAGAAAGAATAATTGTAATTACCATTCTCGCAATGAAAATTCAATTCAATCTTCTATGTTTCGATCTTCCGAATGTTTTTCACCGTTCTTAAAGTTAAAACAATTTTTCTCGCAAATCTACGATCATTCTAATTCACAAGATGTTTGTCACAAAAAGAATAAAACTCAAAAAAACCAAAAACCAAAAATAAAGTCTTTACCTTGTTAAATCAAAAAACGAGCATACTCCAAAAGCTAACATAAAAGGACCCATTATGCGATGGGTACCTAAGAAATTCGATTTTTGATTGCGAAACTTGAGCGTGTGCATATACCGGTATCTTGACTCTAGATGCTCGAGGCACATGATCGGATCCCAAAATTTACTATCCCAATTCAAGGACAAATCGGGTGGAGTAGTAACTTTTGGTGATAATGGTAAGGGTCAAATAAAAGGCTACGGTACTCTACAAGAAGGTAATATCACCTTATCAAAGGTAGCTCATGTTTACGGCTTGAAACATAACCTCCTTAGTGTAAGTCAACTTTGTGATTCTAAAATACTAGTAGTATTTGATGAAAAACATTGTTATTTATTCTCTAAGGCGAGGTGAAGAACTTTGGAGAGCAAGACGGGAAAGGTAACTTGTATATGATGAATTTTTTCTCTAAGGATGGTAAGGAAACTTTATGTCTCATCTCCAAAAAGAGTGAAGTTGCGTGGCTCGGCATCATAAAATGTCTCACTTAAATTTTAATAATCTTGAGATGCTTGTTAAAAACAAACTGGTATCTGGACTTCCAGATATTCATTTTCAAAAAGATCACCTCTGCCCTGCATGTGAAATGGGCAAAATTAAACGAGCATCTCATAAAACAAAAAGTGATCATTCTTGTACTAGACCTCTCGCAATTATTACATGTGGATCTCTCGTGGTCCAATTGCAATTCGTAGTCTATCCGGTAAAAAGTATATTACGGTACTAATTGATGAATTTTCCGGATATACTTGGCTTGCTTTCGTTCGTCAAAAGTCGAAGTCCCGGTGGTACTACGAATATGATGACCGAAATTCAAGTTCTTCTACATCGAGAAGATTCGGCGGCTTCGAAGTGATAATGGTACGAGAATTCAAGAACGCCAAGCTTGAATCGTATCTTGTTGAACAAGGAATTACTCAAAACTTCTCTCGCTATTCGCACTCCACAACAAAACGGTGTAGTTGAACGTCGCAACAGAACCTTGGTTGAAGCAGCTAGAACGATGCTCGCAGCTTCTGGTCTCCCAATTCACTTCTGGGCCGAAGCTGTTGCTACTGCTTGTTTCACTCAAAACCGTTCAATTATTGTCAAGAGGCATCTCAAAACCTCTTATGAGCTGATTAATAAAAGAAAACCATCCGTAAAATTTTTTCATATCTTTGGTTGCGGATGTTTTATCTTAAACGACGAGAGATAATCTTGGCAAATTTGATCCGAAGTCCGATGAAGCTAAATTTTTAGGCTACTCGTTAAATTCAAGAGCTTTCCGAGTTTTTAACTTACGAACAAAAGCGTTATGGAAAGCATCAACATTGACTTCGATGATAACACCCAACCGACTTCCGAACACTCTACTTCGAACTCAAGCTTAATATCGTTACTTCGACTATCTTTCGGGTTCCGGAGAATCCGAGATTGATGCTATTTTTCAAGATTTTCGGGCGACGAAGTTGTGTCGAAGCTATGTCACCTCCACATTTGCGGATACCAGATATTCTCCAAGCCTCAGGCATTACTCTCTCTGGTCCTGCTTCTGTTTCATCTGTCACGTCTATTTGTCCAGAAGTTCCCACTACTCCTACATCTGCCAGTCAAGAAGCTACTTCTGTTCCATCATCTGAGGGGGAGACACAAGGACAGGTGACAAAATAGATACCAGAAGGACATACGTAAGAAAATAAAGAAGATTTTGTGTTTCCGGATGAAATCATTTCGTCAAATAAAACAACCCAATCAATTTCTCAACCCGGTAATGACGAAATGGACTAAATCTCACACACCGGATCTTATAATTGGTAGTCCTTCCGAGGGGGTCGAACACGATGCCATCGCAAATGAAGCATTCTTTGTTAATTTTCTTAGTATGATCGAACCTAAACGTATACATGAAGCCTTAGTTGAACCAAGCTGGGTGGATGCTATGCAGGAAGAACTACTTCAATTCGAAAGAAATAAAGTTTGGCGTCTTGTTCCTTTACCAAAAGGCAAAGTTGCTATTGGCACAAAATGGGTATTTAGGAACAAAAAGGATGAAGATGGAATTGTTGTCAGAAATAAAGCTCGTTTGGTGGCTAAAGGTTACTGTCAAGAGGAAGGTATCGATTATGATGAAACCTTTGCTCCCGTTGCAAGACTAGAAGCAATAAGATTATTCTTGGCTTTCTCTCGCATACAAAAACTTCAAAGTCTACCAAATGGATGTTAAATGTGCATTTCTTAATGGATGTCTAAAAGAAGAAGTGTATGTTGAACAACCTGATGGTTTCAAAGATGCAAGATATCCAGAATATGTTTATCTTCTTGACAAAGCTTTGTATGGTCTAAAGCAAGCCCCAAGAGCCTGGTATGAACGACTATCGAAATTTCTGATCAGCAAAGGATATGAAAAAGGTAAAATCGATACAACTCGTTCATCAAAAGAGGCAAAGGTATGTTAACTATAGTTCAAATTTACGTGGATGACATAATATTTGGTTCTACTCATCAAACAGAAGTTGATTTGTTTTCTAAGTTGATGGAAACTGAATTTGAAATGAGTATGATGGGAGAATTAACTTTCTTCCTAGGACTTCAAGTTAAACAAAGCACCTTTGGTATCTTTATAAATCAGGCAAAATATGTTTCTGACATGCTTAAAAAGTTTCATCTTCAAAACTCATCATCCATGAAAACACCTATCTCTCCAGGTATGAAATTAGGACCTGACTCCTCTGGTAAATCTGTTGATATTACCAGCTACAGAGGAATGATTGGTTCTCTTTTATATTTAACAAATAAGTAGACACGATATTATGTTTGCCACTTGTCTTTGTGCTCGTTATCAATCCAATCCTAAAGAGTCTCATTTGGGCTGTTGTAAAAAGAATTTTTAGGTACTTAAAAGGTTCACCATCGTTGGGCCTTTGGTATCCTAAAAATTCGGATTTGATTTAATGGCGTATACGATTACGATCATGCGGGTTGTAAGCTTGACGGAAAAAAGTACATCGTGTAGTCAACTTCGGGAAATCGACTTATAATTTGGACATCCAAAAAACAAAACTGCGTATCCACATCTACAAGCAGGCCGAATATGTTGTCTGCCGCTAGTTGTTGTTCACAAGTTATTTGGATGAAGACCCAACTCGTAGATTATGGTCGATATACGATAAGATTCCCATCCTCCGTGATTCTGAAAGTGCTATCGCCATTACAGAAAATCCAGTTCAGCATTCCAAAACAAAGCATATCGATGTCAGGTATCATTTCATCAAGGATCATGTCGAAAAGGGTACAATCGAAATGTATTTTGTTTCTACTGATTATCAACTTGCTGATATTTTCACAAAAGCTCTTGATGAGAGACGTTTTAACTTCTTAATTAGCAAGTTGGGAATGCTTAATATGTAACAATGATTTCTTCAGAAACATCCAGAAGCCTCTGAACTATTCTGACGATACTTCAGAAGTCATCAGAAGTCTCTAATGCTTTCTGAACTCTTCAGAACACTTCAGAAGCCTCTGAGTTACTCTGATTTTCTGTTTCATAATAATATTTTTCTTTCAAGAGAAATCATAAAGTGCAGATTGAGAAACGAGGTAAAGACACTACTACAGGGGGAGTTCACCATTCAAGGGGGAGTTTACCATTCAAGGGGGAGTTTCACAATGCAGAAGATATTCGTCTAAGTCTAACTACGGTTAGTCGTCTTCTCGATTTACTATTTCACTTAAATTTTATTTGAATCTATACGCTTCCGAGTTTCTCTTGCCGCCAAGGTCTCTTAGACTTTTGATTCATTTCAAATTTTTTTTAAATATAAATCAAGTCGACATGTTTTTCAACTAAATTTTCTATAAATTGATATTTCTTATAATTTCCATTAAATATATAAATTCAATCAACTCTTGCCTCCAAGGTTGTTTAAATCTATATGTTTAATGCAAATTATTCTTTATTATTCTTTTATAGAAACTAAACTCTCATGTGATTTTTGTTTTCACTTGACTGATTTTTAAACTTAAATAAATAAAATTAAGATTACAATCTGTGTTTATTCAATTAATTCAAAATTAATTGATTAATTAAACAGATTTTTTTATTACTTTTGTTTATTTCTGCTTTTAAGAAAAACAGCCTCTGCTACTAAATCATCATCATACATGTGTCTCGTCATACACGTGTCCCCAATCGAAACACTGCATGTGTATACCCGCGTGCTTACATCAGCTCAAATGAACCGTTTTTTTTCTCCCCAAACTTAATAACCCCTTCCCATTCTACAGTTTCTCTCTCATATAAAACCCCTAATTTCAACCTTCATCTTCTTCCTCGCAAATATTCCCTAAATCAGTGTTCATTCTCTTTGCAAAGACAGTTTTCTATTGTCAAGCATTCGAAATTTCAAAATGGCTTCCAACTGTGCCCGTCCTTCCAACAATGATGAAGAAAGAATCATCGATTCAACTGCGGATAGTACTCCCATTGTGAAACTGCCATTGAAGGCGAACAATGTGCAGGTACTGCTCAACCCTAACACTTATCAACCAGAATTTCGCATGATGATCGAGTTTCTACAACAACACCAGTTGAATCGAGCCCTAACCCTAACCAACCCAAACATCCCTAAAATCTATGTCCAAGAACTGTGGCAAACAATGATCATCGAAACTGATGAAACACTCGCCGGTTCTTTCACCCATCCTGAACAAGTGGAAATTGCTGTTCAAATCCCCATCACCAAGAGAAAACTTGCCAAATATTTCCATCTTCCCCTTTCTGTGATCGAAGTGGATGGGCAAACCATTTCCAATCCTGCCCTAGAAGAAAACCCTTCCACAGAAGCCCTCCTAGCCTTCATAAATCTTCTGGGTTACAATGAACCTCTTACAAGGCTGTCCGAATTCAAGAGGAAGAAGTTACCCCCAATGTGGAATCTACTCGTCTCCATTCTCAACAAGAGCCTAACCTGCAAAATAGGTTCTCTGGATCAGGCTAGCCGAAACATTCTGACTATAATGTATGGGCTGTTCTTCAATCGACCCTTGGACTATGCAAGTCTCATCTTCCAAGAGATCAAAGCAGCTGTGCACACTAAGGTGATCCATCGAGTCGGGGAAAGCCACTACCGGCACTCATGTTCCCAAGATTTCTATCTCTCATCACTCATCCCGCAATTGGGGCAATCGAAGCTCCCCGATTCGGCCATTCCGCAAAATTGCATCAATGAGCTCCCATAGATCAACCATCGACAAGATCGGCTACTTCCGCACCCGCAGAATTATCCAGGTACATGCTAAACCTAATCCCATCTAGCTCTTCTAATCTCCAAATCTATAGAAGCTCTATGGTTTTCTCGTAACAGAGAATTCCTACCCCGGAGCACTTAGAGCCGGTGTAGGTGGTCGTGGGTCCGTGAGCATGAGCTTGAGAAAAATAGGAGTGAACATCCGAGTGCTTCTACCCATGCCGACCTTCTATTAAATGAAGGTACAGAAGATGTCCTCAGAGACACATATGAGTGTTCCTCTCCTATTCCCCAAAGGGCAACCACAACTTCTGAGGTTGATGTCACCACGTCTCCACTCATTGACTTAGAACAGCCCAGTTCAAACCACCAAGAAACCGGCTCGTTCGAGAGGATACTTCTTCTTCTGAATCAAATTCATCTGGGGAAAGCACCTCCACTTCATCATCCTCCCAAAAGGATGATGATGATAATATAAGAGTTCATTCGCCCCAGAACTCGCCACTTCCTTCACCACATGTTCATGTCTCCGTGACTGACATACCAATACGCACGGAGGGTGAGTCCACATCCTCTCCTAGGATAGATGCTAATGAATTCCCATCGGAGGGGTTACGGCCTAGGAATGCACCTCTTACCGGAGTGTTTACACTTCACCAAGGTAAGCATACTGTCTTCAGCACCTCATCCTCTGATGATGAGGATAATGTTGAAACAGTCAAAACAACCGAAGACGAGCCTGTGAATAACAGCCCTCAAGGACTGGTTGGAAGTCCTTCTACACTCAACGTCAAAACAGGTGTAGAAGGCCCCTCTGAACGCGAGGGTAAAGGGGCTCCATGTGTTGGAGATGCACCGGTTACATCTTCTGATTTAGTCACAAATGCAGCGTTCTTGGCATTTGCTGATCAAATTCAGAGATCTGTGGAAGATCTAAAATTATCCGTGACCACTAACAACTCTCTTCTTCTGAGCCTTCAATTTAAAATTGAAAGTCAGAACTCTCTCTTAGCAGATCTTCAGCGCCAAATGAGTACCTCTCAAGAAGATCAGAAGGCCTATTTTGCTGAACAATTTTTGCTCTTGAATAATGGTCTTCAAGCAAATGCAGAGGCAATCTCTCAACTTCCAGAATCTCTACGTGCCTCTGGCTTCCCTATCTCAGACTACAGCTCTCTGGTGGCCGATATACAGAAGATTATCAAGACCATCATTCCTTCTGATGATCCCTCTGGGTCTACGCTCGTCAAGAAATCTGATCTCGCCTCTTTCCAGAAGATTATTCTTGAGCGAATGTCTACCATCGCTTCAAAGCACTCTTCCAAGCCCTCCACATCCTCAACAGACCAGAAAATTGCTGCCATCGAATCTACTCTATCTCAACTCGTGCCTCTGGTTTCTTCTATTGCTGAGGCGTTTAATGCCAAGAAGAAAGCCAAGGAAGAAAGGGCTTGCAAAAAGGCAGAGCTGAAAAGAAAACATTCTAAGGATCAGGATCCTGATTCTCAGAAGGGGGAGAAAGGTCCTGAGCCTAAGCAAGCCAAACAAACACCACCAGAACCAAACACGACCACCGCTGACTCTTCAACTCCAAAACCATCACAGCAACCTTCTTCTTCAAAACAAGTGCCAATCACTCCAACACCTCTGGCTACGCATTCTGGGCCTCTACCCAGAGATCCAGATCTAGCTAAGTTCATTCTGGATGTTATGGGAAAAAGCAGAATCCCGAGCTCTCCGGCAGAAAGGGCTGAAATAGTCAGAGCTCACGAAGAACGAGAACGAGCTAAAGCTGCAAAGGAAAGAGCTAAAGCTGAAAAAGAAGAAAGGGCCAGAGAGGAGGATGAGGAAGTGTTCAGAGCTGAAAAAGAAAAAGAAGAGATAATACGCCAGAGGCTAATTGTTGAAGAACAAATAGAGATAGAGAGGGCTGAAAGAGAGAATCTGGAAAGAGAGAAGGTTAGACTTGAAGAAGAACTACAGACACAAAATTTTGAAGCTGAAGAAAGAGCAAGAGTCAGAGCAGAGGCCGCTCAGAAGCAGAAAGAGATCAGAAGAGGAGAATTTGAAGAAAAATTAAACAAAGTTGGAAACATTGAACTTCCAACACTTGAAGTTGAGAAAAGGCACATGTATGCTCCAACAGATCAGAAGATTTATCTCATGATGCCTAACTTCGCAAACCAATACAATGTAAGCAATGAAGTTAAAGATAACTTCATGGCTCATAAACAAGACAGAAAGACGATTCTCACTACTGCTCCAATTACAAAGATCACAGCCATGAAACATAAGCAGTTTCAAGATACACCCATTTGGTACACAATCTACGAGGTAGTCAGATCAAACAACAAGAGTTATTACATATGTGATAATGATCTGTTGTCGATCCATCCAAACTCGATCTCATTTTTCCGGAAGAATTTATGAAGACTCGGCTTTACGAACGCAAAGATCCACAAGACCATGTTGCCTACACTAGAATTATTCTATGTATGAAATCATACATTAGATACAAAAGGCGGTGTCGACTTCCGCATTGGCTTAAATTTCAAAATGGATAATCCGGCTATCTCTCGCACCAAATGAGGAACTTGAAGGGATAAGCAAATTCAGAGTGGGTAGACTTCTTACTGAACCAGAAGAGGGAATCATCTTCAAAAGACCAAATGGAAAGAGCTTCTTTCGCATCAAAGAAGCTCACAAATACTCTTCTGAGGTAGTCTACATCATCAAGTGCTATGCTGGCTTAGACACGACAAATCCAGATGTTGCAAAGAAAGTAGAGAAAAGACTTGATGGACTTCAGAAGAACAGAGAGCTTATCGATAATATTTCAAGTATCATTGCTGCTGTTGATCCTCTCTGAAGAAAGTTTTTTTTGACTTCATACTTAGGGGGAGAATGTTAGAAATTAAAGTATGAGTCAAAGAAGAGATGTCTACAAAAGTCAACACACTCTTCTTGTTATAACTAATTGTTGTTATAACTAATTGTTGTTAGACGCTCCCTTTTAGACACATGGCACTTTGTAATTGGCTAGCATTTTGACTTTCTGTTTTTGTATCTGTATAAATAGCATTATATTGTGTTTGTAAAAGTTGTCGATCAATACATTTACATTTTGAAGAATACTGTGCGTAATTCATAACTTTGTCTACTTTGATTCAAAGTTATCATTTCATAATCTTTGTTCTTCATTCTGTTTACTGTTCTATTGATTTAAATTGTTAATTGATCTGCTTCCGCATTTCACTTTGATTCAATACTCTCAATTAACAATCGGTTTAAAGGAATCTAGAACCAACAAATATAGAGTTTTGACCCTCCAAACACCTAAAATACTTTAGGTGTGCAATCTGTGAAACCACCAGCAGCTAAACTCTACTTTGTGTGTTAGTATCTCCTTTGTTATTTGTCTCAAATGCATGATTCTTCTTCTAAAACTTTATTTTATGAGTTAGGAACCATATGAATCCAGTTTCATACAAAAATATGAAGTTTTGAGGCACTAACCAATTTGTTAAAGTTAAGTGTGCAATCTGTCAGCTAATGACAGAATTGTGCATGCAACTTTGTAGTGCCATATCTCCTTCATAACTTCTTCAAAATCAGTGATTCTTATCTCAAAAGTTTCCTCTATGAGTTATATTTCCAATCCAACTAGAAATTCTAGAAAACACTTATAAGAACTCCTTAAATGAGTGATTTACTAACATGGTGTAATCTGTTTTACCGGTTGTGACATAATGTTTTGCATGAATTATTTGAACCACTTTTACATGTCAAAAACGAATGAAATTTGGTCACAATGACCATAACTCAGTACTTTATCTTGTATAAAAAGATAGGAAACTAAGTCATTTTGGAAGCCCTTGAAAACTGATCACATTTAGGATAATTGGTTTCTGTCCAGAAGAGAAATTCTGGACTTAACTCTTTGAATATTCTTCCAAATCACTTGATTCTTATTCTGGAAGTTAATTTAATGTGTTACCTTTCATATGCCACTGATTTCATTCAAAAATATGGTGATTTGAGGTTCCAACTAATTGAAACAAAATGAGTGTGCAAACTGTCAACCAATGACAGATTTGTGCATGCATGTTCAAATGACCATATTTCTTTCAAAACTCAATGAAAAAGGATGATTTTTCTTTTGAGAGTTAGTTTTATGAGTTATATTCAGTTTGCAAGTGGAATCACTTAAAAATATAGAGTTTTGACCCTCCAAACACCTAAAATACTTTAGGTGTGCAATCTGTGAAACCACCAGCAGCTAAACTCTACTTTGTGTGTTAGTATCTCCTTTGTTATTTGTCTCTAATGCATGATTCTTCTTCTAAAACTTTCTTTTATGAGTTAGGAACCATATGAATCCAGTTTCATACAAAAATATGAAGTTTTGAGGCATTAACCAATTTGTTAAAGTTAAGTGTGCAATCTGTCAGCTAATGACAGAATTGTGCATGCAACTTTGTAGTGCCATATCTCCTTCATAACTTCTTCAAAATCAGTGATTCTTATCTCAAACGTTTCCTCTATGAGTTATATTTCCAATCCAACTAGAAATTCTAGAAAACACTTAGAAGAACTCCTTAAATGAGTGATTTACTAACATGGTGTAATCTGTTTTACCGGTTGTGACATAATGTTTTGCATGAATTATTTGAACCACTTTTACATGTCCAAAACGAATGAAATTTGGTCACAATGACCATAACTCAGTACTTTATCTTGTAAAAAAATATAGGAAACTAAGTCATTTTGGAAGCCCTTGAAAACTGATCACATTTAGGATAATTGGTTTCTGTCCAGAAGAGAAATTCTGGACTTAACTCTTTGAATATTCTTCCAAATCACTTGATTCTTATTCTGGAAGTTAATTTAATGTGTTACCTTTCATATGCCACTGATTTCATTCAAAAATATGGTGATTTGAGGTTCCAACTAATTGAAACAAAATGAGTGTGCAAACTGTCAACCAATGACAGATTTGTGCATGCATGTTCAAATGACCATATTTCTTTCAAAACTCAATGAAAAAGGATGATTTTTCTTTTGAGAGTTAGTTTTATGAGTTCTATTCGGTTTGCAAGTGGAATCACTTAAAAATATAGAGTTTTGACCCTCCCTACACCTAAAATACTTTAGGTGTGCAATCTGTGAAACCACCAGCAGCTAAACTCTACTTTGTGTGTTGGTATCTCCTTTGTTATTTGTCTCTAATGCATGATTCTTCTTCTAAAACTTTCTTTTATGAGTTAGGAATCATATGAATCCAGTTTGATACAAAAATATGAAGTTTTGAGGCATTAACCAATTTATTAAAGTTAAGTGTGCAATCTGTCAGCGAATTGTGCATGCAACTTTGTAGTGCCATATCTCCTTCATAACTTCTTCAAAATCAGTGATTCTTATCTCAAACGTTTCCTCTATGAGTTATATTTCCAATCCAACTAGAAATTCTAGAAAACACTTAGAAGAACTCCTTAAATGAGTGATTTACTAACATGGTGTAATCTGTTTTACCGGTTGTGACATAATGTTTTGCATGAATTATTTGAACCACTTTTACATGTCCAAAACGAATGAAATTTGGTCACAATGACCATAACTCAGTACTTTATCTTGTATAAAAAGATAGGAAACTAAGTCATTTTGGAAGCCCTTGAAAACTGATCACATTTAGGATAATTGGTTTCTGTCCGTAAGAGAAATTCTGGACTTAACTCTTTGAATATTCTTCCAAATCACTTGATTCTTATTCTGGAAGTTAATTTAATGTGTTACCTTTCATATGCCACTGATTTCATTCAAAAATATGGTGATTTGAGGTTCCAACTAATTGAAACAAAATGAGTGTGCAAACTGTCAACCAATGACAGATTTGTGCATGCATGTTCAAATGACCATATTTCTTTAAAAACTCAATGAAAAAGGATGATTTTTCTTTTGAGAGTTAGTTTTATGAGTTATATTCAGTTTGCAAGTGGAATCACTTAAAAATATAGAGTTTTGACCCTCCAAACACCTAAAATACTTTAGGTGTGCAATCTGTGAAACCACCAGCAGCTAAACTCTACTTTGTGTGTTAGTATCTCCTTTGTTATTTGTCTCTAATGCATGATTCTTCTTCTAAAACTTTCTTTTATGAGTTAGGAACCATATGAATCCAGTTTCATACAAAAATATGAAGTTTTGAGGCATTAACCAATTTGTTAAAGTTAAGTGTGCAATCTGTCAGCTAATGACAGAATTGTGCATGCAACTTTGTAGTGCCATATCTCCTTCATAACTTCTTCAAAATCAGTGATTCTTATCTCAAACGTTTCCTCTATGAGTTATATTTCCAATCCAACTAGAAATTCTAGAAAACACTTAGAAGAACTCCTTAAATGAGTGATTTACTAACATGGTGTAATCTGTTTTACCGGTTGTGACATAATGTTTTGCATGAATTATTTGAACCACTTTTACATGTCCAAAACGAATGAAATTTGGTCACAATGACCATAACTCAGTACTTTATCTTGTATAAAAATATAGGAAACTAAGTCATTTTGGAAGCCCTTGAAAACTGATCACATTTAGGATAATTGGTTTCTGTCCAGAAGAGAAATTCTGGACTTAACTCTTTGAATATTCTTCCAAATCACTTGATTCTTATTCTGGAAGTTAATTTAATGTGTTACCTTTCATATGCCACTGATTTCATTCAAAAATATGGTGATTTGAGGTTCCAACTAATTGAAACAAAATGAGTGTGCAAACCGTCAACCAATGACAGATTTGTGCATGCATGTTCAAATGACCATATTTCTTTCAAAACTCAATGAAAAAGGATGATTTTTCTTTTGAGAGTTAGTTTTATGAGTTCTATTCGGTTTGCAAGTGGAATCACTTAAAAATAAAGAGTTTTGACCCTCCAAACACCTAAAATACTTTAGGTGTGCAATCTGTGAAACCACCAGCAGCTAAACTCTACTTTGTGTGTTGGTATCTCCTTTGTTATTTGTCTCTAATGCATGATTCTTCTTCTAAAACTTTCTTTTATGAGTTAGGAATCATATGAATCCAGTTTGATACAAAAATATGAAGTTTTGAGGCATTAACCAATTTATTAAAGTTAAGTGTGCAATCTGTCAGCGAATTGTGCATGCAACTTTGTAGTGCCATATCTCCTTCATAACTTCTTCAAAATCAGTGATTCTTATCTCAAAAGTTTCCTCTATGAGTTATATTTCCAATCCAACTAGAAATTCTAGAAAACACTTAGTAGAACTCCTTAAATGAGTGATTTACTAACATGGTGTAATCTGTTTTACCGGTTGTGACATAATGTTTTGCATGAATTATTTGAACCACTTTTACATGTCCAAAACGAATGAAAATTGGTCACAATGACCATAGCTCAGTACTTTATCTTGTATAAAAAGACAGGAAACTAAGTCATTTTGGAAGCCCTTGAAAACTGATCACATTTATGATAATTGGTTTCTGTCCAGAAGAGAAATTCTGGACTTAACTCTTTGAATATTCTTCCAAATCACTTGATTCTTATTCTGGAAGTTAATTTAATGTGTTACCTTTCATATGCCACTGATTTCATTCAAAAATATGGTGATTTGAGGTTCCAACTAATTGAAACAAAATGAGTGTGCAAACTGTCAACCAATGACAGATTTGTGCATGCATGTTCAAATGACCATATTTCTTTCAAAACTCAATGAAAAAGGATGATTTTTCTTTTGAGAGTTAGTTTTATGAGTTATATTCAGTTTGCAAGTGGAATCACTTAAAAATATAGAGTTTTGACCCTCCAAACACCTAAAATACTTTAGGTGTGCAATCTGTGAAACCACCAGCAGCTAAACTCTACTTTGTGTGTTAGTATCTCCTTTGTTATTTGTCTCTAATGCATGATTCTTCTTCTAAAACTTTCTTTTATGAGTTAGGAACCATATGAATCCAGTTTCATACAAAAATATGAAGTTTTGAGGCATTAACCAATTTGTTAAAGTTAAGTGTGCAATCTGTCAGCTAATGACAGAATTGTGCATGCAACTTTGTAGTGCCATATCTCCTTCATAACTTCTTCAAAATCAGTGATTCTTATCTCAAACGTTTCCTCTATGAGTTATATTTCCAATCCAACTAGAAATTCTAGAAAACACTTAGAAGAACTCCTTAAATGAGTGATTTACTAACATGGTGTAATCTGTTTTACCGGTTGTGACATAATGTTTTGCATGAATTATTTGAACCACTTTTACATGTCCAAAACGAATGAAATTTGGTCACAATGACCATAACTCAGTACTTTATCTTGTATAAAAATATAGGAAACTAAGTCATTTTGGAAGCCCTTGAAAACTGATCACATTTAGGATAATTGGTTTCTGTCCAGAAGAGAAATTCTGGACTTAACTCTTTGAATATTCTTCCAAATCACTTGATTCTTATTCTGGAAGTTAATTTAATGTGTTACCTTTCATATGCCACTGATTTCATTCAAAAATATGGTGATTTGAGGTTCCAACTAATTGAAACAAAATGAGTGTGCAAACTGTCAACCAATGACAGATTTGTGCATGCATGTTCAAATGACCATATTTCTTTCAAAACTCAATGAAAAAGGATGATTTTTCTTTTGAGAGTTAGTTTTATGAGTTCTATTCGGTTTGCAAGTGGAATCACTTAAAAATAAAGAGTTTTGACCCTCCAAACACCTAAAATACTTTAGGTGTGCAATCTGTGAAACCACCAGCAGCTAAACTCTACTTTGTGTGTTGGTATCTCCTTTGTTATTTGTCTCTAATGCATGATTCTTCTTCTAAAACTTTCTTTTATGAGTTAGGAATCATATGAATCCAGTTTGATACAAAAATATGAAGTTTTGAGGCATTAACCAATTTATTAAAGTTAAGTGTGCAACTGTCAGCGAATTGTGCATGCAACTTTGTAGTGCCATATCTCCTTCATAACTTCTTCAAAATCAGTGATTCTTATCTCAAAAGTTTCCTCTATGAGTTATATTTCCAATCCAACTAGAAATTCTAGAAAACACTTAGTAGAACTCCTTAAATGAGTGATTTACTAACATGGTGTAATCTGTTTTACCGGTTGTGACATAATGTTTTGCATGAATTATTTGAACCACTTTTACATGTCCAAAACGAATGAAAATTGGTCACAATGACCATAGCTCAGTACTTTATCTTGTATAAAAAGACAGGAAACTAAGTCATTTTGGAAGCCCTTGAAAACTGATCACATTTATGATAATTGGTTTCTGTCCAGAAGAGAAATTCTGGACTTAACTCTTTGAATATTCTTCCAAATCACTTGATTCTTATTCTGGAAGTTAATTTAATGTGTTACCTTTCATATGCCACTGATTTCATTCAAAAATATGGTGATTTGAGGTTCCAACTAATTGAAACAAAATGAGTGTGCAAACTGTCAACCAATGACAGATTTGTGCATGCATGTTCAAATGACCATATTTCTTTCAAAACTCAATGAAAAAGGATGATTTTTCTTTTGAGAGTTAGTTTTATGAGTTATATTCAGTTTGCAAGTGGAATCACTTAAAAATATAGAGTTTTGACCCTCCAAACACCTAAAATACTTTAGGTGTGCAATCTGTGAAACCACCAGCAGCTAAACTCTACTTTGTGTGTTAGTATCTCCTTTGTTATTTGTCTCTAATGCATGATTCTTCTTCTAAAACTTTCTTTTATGAGTTAGGAACCATATGAATCCAGTTTCATACAAAAATATGAAGTTTTGAGGCATTAACCAATTTGTTAAAGTTAAGTGTGCAATCTGTCAACTAATGACAGAATTGTGCATGCAACTTTGTAGTGCCATATCTCCTTCATAACTTCTTCAAAATCAGTGATTGTTATCTCAAAAGTTTCCTCTATGAGTTATATTTCCAATCCAACTAGAAATTCTAGAAAACACTTAGAAGAACTCCTTAAATGAGTGATTTACTAACATGGTGTAATCTGTTTTACCGGTTGTGACATAATGTTTTGCATGAATTATTTGAACCACTTTTACATGTCCAAAACGAATGAAATTTGGTCACAATGACCATAACTCAGTACTTTATCTTGTATAAAAAGATAGGAAACTAAGTCATTTTGGAAGCCCTTGAAAACTGATCACATTTAGGATAATTGGTTTCTGTCCAGAAGAGAAATTCTGGACTTAACTCTTTGAATATTCTTCCAAATCACTTGATTCTTATTCTGGAAGTTAATTTAATGTGTTACCTTTCATATGCCACTGATTTCATTCAAAAATATGGTGATTTGAGGTTCCAACTAATTGAAACAAAATGAGTGTGCAAACTGTCAACCAATGACAGATTTGTGCATGCATGTTCAAATGACCATATTTCTTTCAAAACTCAATGAAAAAGGATGATTTTTCTTTTGAGAGTTAGTTTTATGAGTTATATTCAGTTTGCAAGTGGAATCACTTAAAAATATAGAGTTTTGACCCTCCAAACACCTAAAATACTTTAGGTGTGCAATCTGTGAAACCACCAGCAGCTAAACTCTACTTTGTGTGTTAGTATCTCCTTTGTTATTTGTCTCTAATGCATGATTCTTCTTCTAAAACTTTCTTTTATGAGTTAGGAACCATATGAATCCAGTTTCATACAAAAATATGAAGTTTTGAGGCATTAACCAATTTGTTAAAGTTAAGTGTGCAATCTGTCAGCTAATGACAGAATTGTGCATGCAACTTTGTAGTGCCATATCTCCTTCATAACTTCTTCAAAATCAGTGATTCTTATCTCAAACGTTTCCTCTATGAGTTATATTTCCAATCCAACTAGAAATTCTAGAAAACACTTAGAAGAACTCCTTAAATGAGTGATTTACTAACATGGTGTAATCTGTTTTACCGGTTGTGACATAATGTTTTGCATGAATTATTTGAACCACTTTTACATGTCCAAAACGAATGAAATTTGGTCACAATGACCATAACTCAGTACATTATCTTGTATAAAAAGATAGGAAACTAAGTCATTTTGGAAGCCCTTGAAAACTGATCACATTTAGGATAATTGGTTTCTGTCCAGAAGAGAAATTCTGGACTTAACTCTTTGAATATTCTTCCAAATCACTTGATTCTTATTCTGGAAGTTAATTTAATGTGTTACCTTTCATATGCCACTGATTTCATTCAAAAATATGGTGATTTGAGGTTCCAACTAATTGAAACAAAATGAGTGTGCAAACTGTCAACCAATGACAGATTTGTGCATGCATGTTCAAATGACCATATTTCTTTCAAAACTCAATGAAAAAGGATGATTTTTCTTTTGAGAGTTAGTTTTATGAGTTCTATTCGGTTTGCAAGTGGAATCACTTAAAAATATAGAGTTTTGACCCTCCCTACACCTAAAATACTTTAGGTGTGCAATCTGTGAAACCACCAGCAGCTAAACTCTACTTTGTGTGTTGGTATCTCCTTTGTTATTTGTCTCTAATGCATGATTCTTCTTCTAAAACTTTCTTTTATGAGTTAGGAATCATATGAATCCAGTTTGATACAAAAATATGAAGTTTTGAGGCATTAACCAATTTATTAAAGTTAAGTGTGCAACTGAATTGTGCATGCAACTTTGTAGTGCCATATCTCCTTCATAACTTCTTCAAAATCAGTGATTCTTATCTCAAACGTTTCCTCTATGAGTTATATTTCCAATCCAACTAGAAATTCTAGAAAACACTTAGAAGAACTCCTTAAATGAGTGATTTACTAACATGGTGTAATCTGTTTTACCGGTTGTGACATAATGTTTTGCATGAATTATTTGAACCACTTTTACATGTCCAAAACGAATGAAATTTGGTCACAATGACCATAACTCAGTACTTTATCTTGTATAAAAAGATAGGAAACTAAGTCATTTTGGAAGCCCTTGAAAACTGATCACATTTAGGATAATTGGTTTCTGTCCAGAAGAGAAATTCTGGACTTAACTCTTTGAATATTCTTCCAAATCACTTGATTCTTATTCTGGAAGTTAATTTAATGTGTTACCTTTCATATGCCACTGATTTCATTCAAAAATATGGTGATTTGAGGTTCCAACTAATTGAAACAAAATGAGTGTGCAACCGTCAACCAATGACAGATTTGTGCATGCATGTTCAAATGACCATATTTCTTTCAAAACTCAATGAAAAAGGATGATTTTTCTTTTGAGAGTTAGTTTTATGAGTTCTATTCGGTTTGCAAGTGGAATCACTTAAAAATATAGAGTTTTGACCCTCCCTACACCTAAAATACTTTAGGTGTGCAATGCAATGAAACCACCGGCTAAACTCTACTTTGTGTGTTGGTATCTCCTTTGTTATTTGTCTCTAATGCATGATTCTTCTTCTAAAACTTTCTTTTATGAGTTAGGAATCATATGAATCCAGTTTGATACAAAAATATGAAGTTTTGAGGCATTAACCAATTTATTAAAGTTAAGTGTGCAATCTGTAATTGTGCATGCAACTTTGTAGTGCCATATCTCCTTCATAACTTCTTCAAAATCAGTGATTCTTATCTCAAAAGTTTCCTCTATGAGTTATATTTCCAATCCAACTAGAAATTCTAGAAAACACTTAGTAGAACTCCTTAAATGAGTGATTTACTAACATGGTGTAATCTGTTTTACCGGTTGTGACATAATGTTTTGCATGAATTATTTGAACCACTTTTACATGTCCAAAACGAATGAAAATTGGTCACAATGACCATAGCTCAGTACTTTATCTTGTATAAAAAGACAGGAAACTAAGTCATTTTGGAAGCCCTTGAAAACTGATCACATTTATGATAATTGGTTTCTGTCCAGAAGAGAAATTCTGGACTTAACTCTTTGAATATTCTTCCAAATCACTTGATTCTTATTCTGGAAGTTAATTTAATGTGTTACCTTTCATATGCCACTGATTTCATTCAAAAATATGGTGATTTGAGGTTCCAACTAATTGAAACAAAATGAGTGTGCAAACTGTCAACCAATGACAGATTTGTGCATGCATGTTCAAATGACCATATTTCTTTCAAAACTCAATGAAAAAGGATGATTTTTCTTTTGAGAGTTAGTTTTATGAGTTATATTCAGTTTGCAAGTGGAATCACTTAAAAATATAGAGTTTTGACCCTCCAAACACCTAAAACACTTTAGGTGTGCAATCTGTGAAACCACCAGCAGCTAAACTCTACTTTGTGTGTTAGTATCTCCTTTGTTATTTGTCTCTAATGCATGATTCTTCTTCTAAAACTTTCTTTAATGAGTTAGGAACCATATGAATCCAGTTTCATACAAAAATATGAAGTTTTGAGGCATTAACCAATTTGTTAAAGTTAAGTGTGCAATCTGTCAGCTAATGACAGAATTGTGCATGCAACTTTGTAGTGCCATATCTCCTTCATAACTTCTTCAAAATCAGTGATTCTTATCTCAAAAGTTTCCTCTATGAGTTATATTTCCAATCCAACTAGAAATTCTAGAAAACACTTAGAAGAACTCCTTAAATGAGTGATTTACTAACATGGTGTAATCTGTTTTACCGGTTGTGACATAATGTTTTGCATGAATTATTTGAACCACTTTTACATGTCCAAAACGAATGAAAATTGGTCACAATGACCATAGCTCAGTACTTTATCTTGTATAAAAAGACAGGAAACTAAGTCATTTTGGAAGCCCTTGAAAACTGATCACATTTATGATAATTGGTTTCTGTCCAGAAGAGAAATTCTGGACTTAACTCTTTGAATATTCTTCCAAATCACTTGATTCTTATTCTGGAAGTTAATTTAATGTGTTACCTTTCATATGCCACTGATTTCATTCAAAAATATGGTGATTTGAGGTTCCAACTAATTGAAACAAAATGAGTGTGCAAACTGTCAACCAATGACAGATTTGTGCATGCATGTTCAAATGACCATATTTCTTTCAAAACTCAATGAAAAAGGATGATTTTTCTTTTGAGAGTTAGTTTTATGAGTTATATTCAGTTTGCAAGTGGAATCACTTAAAAATAAAGAGTTTTGACCCTCCAAACACCTAAAATACTTTAGGTATGCAATCTGTGAAACCACCAGCAGCTAAACTCTACTTTGTGTGTTGTTATCTCCTTTGTTATTTGTCTCTAATGCATGATTCTTCTTCTAAAACTTTCTTTTATGAGTTAGGAATCATATGAATCCAGTTTGATACAAAAATATGATGTTTTGAGGCATTAACCAATTTATTAAAGTTAAGTGTGCAATCTGTCAGCGAATTGTGCATGCAACTTTGTAGTGCCATATCTCCTTCATAACTTCTTCAAAATCAGTGATTCTTATCTCAAAAGTTTCCTCTATGAGTTATATTTCCAATCCAACTAGAAATTCTAGAAAACACTTAGTAGAACTCCTTAAATGAGTGATTTACTAACATGGTGTAATCTGTTTTACCGGTTGTGACATAATGTTTTGCATGAATTATTTGAACCACTTTTACATGTCCAAAACGAATGAAAATTGGTCACAATGACCATAGCTCAGTACTTTATCTTGTATAAAAAGACAGGAAACTAAGTCATTTTGGAAGCCCTTGAAAACTGATCACATTTATGATAATTGGTTTCTGTCCAGAAGAGAAATTCTGGACTTAACTCTTTGAATATTCTTCCAAATCACTTGATTCTTATTCTGGAAGTTAATTTAATGTGTTACCTTTCATATGCCACTGATTTCATTCAAAAATATGGTGATTTGAGGTTCCAACTAATTGAAACAAAATGAGTGTGCAAACTGTCAACCAATGACAGATTTGTGCATGCATGTTCAAATGACCATATTTCTTTCAAAACTCAATGAAAAAGGATGATTTTTCTTTTGAGAGTTAGTTTAATGAGTTATATTCAGTTTGCAAGTGGAATCACTTAACAATATAGAGTTTTGACCCTCCAAACACCTAAAACACTTTAGGTGTGCAATCTGTGAAACCACCAGCAGCTAAACTCTACTTTGTGTGTTAGTATCTCCTTTGTTATTTGTCTCTAATGCATGATTCTTCTTCTAAAACTTTCTTTAATGAGTTAGGAACCATATGAATCCAGTTTCATACAAAAATATGAAGTTTTGAGGCATTAACCAATTTGTTAAAGTTAAGTGTGCAATCTGTCAGCTAATGACAGAATTGTGCATGCAACTTTGTAGTGCCATATCTCCTTCATAACTTCTTCAAAATCAGTGATTCTTATCTCAAAAGTTTCCTCTATGAGTTATATTTCCAATCCAACTAGAAATTCTAGAAAACACTTAGAAGAACTCCTTAAATGAGTGATTTACTAACATGGTGTAATCTGTTTTACCGGTTGTGACATAATGTTTTGCATGAATTATTTGAACCACTTTTACATGTCCAAAACGAATGAAAATTGGTCACAATGACCATAGCTCAGTACTTTATCTTGTATAAAAAGACAGGAAACTAAGTCATTTTGGAAGCCCTTGAAAACTGATCACATTTATGATAATTGGTTTCTGTCCAGAAGAGAAATTCTGGACTTAACTCTTTGAATATTCTTCCAAATCACTTGATTCTTATTCTGGAAGTTAATTTAATGTGTTACCTTTCATATGCCACTGATTTCATTCAAAAATATGGTGATTTGAGGTTCCAACTAATTGAAACAAAATGAGTGTGCAAACTGTCAACCAATGACAGATTTGTGCATGCATGTTCAAATGACCATATTTCTTTCAAAACTCAATGAAAAAGGATGATTTTTCTTTTGAGAGTTAGTTTTATGAGTTCTATTCAGTTTGCAAGTGGAATCACTTAAAAATATAGAGTTTTGACCCTCCCTACACCTAAAATACTTTAGGTGTGCAATCTGTGAAACCACCAGCAGCTAAACTCTACTTTGTGTGTTGGTATCTCCTTTGTTATTTGTCTCTAATGCATGATTCTTCTTCTAAAACTTTCTTTTATGAGTTAGGAATCATATGAATCCAGTTTGATACAAAAATATGAAGTTTTGAGGCATTAACCAATTTATTAAAGTTAAGTGTGCAATCTGTCAGCGAATTGTGCATGCAACTTTGTAGTGCCATATCTCCTTCATAACTTCTTCAAAATCAGTGATTCTTATCTCAAACGTTTCCTCTATGAGTTATATTTCCAATCCAACTAGAAATTCTAGAAAACACTTAGAAGAACTCCTTAAATGAGTGATTTACTAACATGGTGTAATCTGTTTTACCGGTTGTGACATAATGTTTTGCATGAATTATTTGAACCACTTTTACATGTCCAAAACGAATGAAATTTGGTCACAATGACCATAACTCAGTACTTTATCTTGTATAAAAAGATAGGAAACTAAGTCATTTTGGAAGCCCTTGAAAACTGATCACATTTAGGATAATTGGTTTCTGTCCAGAAGAGAAATTCTGGACTTAACTCTTTGAATATTCTTCCAAATCACTTGATTCTTATTCTGGAAGTTAATTTAATGTGTTACCTTTCATATGCCACTGATTTCATTCAAAAATATGGTGATTTGAGGTTCCAACTAATTGAAACAAAATGAGTGTGCAAACTGTCAACCAATGACAGATTTGTGCATGCATGTTCAAATGACCATATTTCTTTCAAAACTCAATGAAAAAGGATGATTTTTCTTTTGAGAGTTAGTTTTATGAGTTATATTCAGTTTGCAAGTGGAATCACTTAAAAATATAGAGTTTTGACCCTCCAAACACCTAAAATACTTTAGGTGTGCAATCTGTGAAACCACCAAGAAAGCTAAACTCTACTTTGTGTGTTGGTATCTCCTTTGTTATTTGTCTCTAATGCATGATTCTTCTTCTAAAACTTTCTTTTATGAGTTAGGAATCATATGAATCCAGTTTGATACAAAAATATGAAGTTTTGAGGCATTAACCAATTTATTAAAGTTAAGTGTGCAATCTGTCAGCGAATTGTGCATGCAACTTTGTAGTGCCATATCTCCTTCATAACTTCTTCAAAATCAGTGATTCTTATCTCAAAAGTTTCCTCTATGAGTTATATTTCCAATCCAACTAGAAATTCTAGAAAACACTTAGTAGAACTCCTTAAATGAGTGATTTACTAACATGGTGTAATCTGTTTTACCGGTTGTGACATAATGTTTTGCATGAATTATTTGAACCACTTTTACATGTCCAAAACGAATGAAAATTGGTCACAATGACCATAGCTCAGTACTTTATCTTGTATAAAAAGACAGGAAACTAAGTCATTTTGGAAGCCCTTGAAAACTGATCACATTTATGATAATTGGTTTCTGTCCAGAAGAGAAATTCTGGACTTAACTCTTTGAATATTCTTCCAAATCACTTGATTCTTATTCTGGAAGTTAATTTAATGTGTTACCTTTCATATGCCACTGATTTCATTCAAAAATATGGTGATTTGAGGTTCCAACTAATTGAAACAAAATGAGTGTGCAAACTGTCAACCAATGACAGATTTGTGCATGCATGTTCAAATGACCATATTTCTTTCAAAACTCAATGAAAAAGGATGATTTTTCTTTTGAGAGTTAGTTTTATGAGTTATATTCAGTTTGCAAGTGGAATCACTTAAAAATATAGAGTTTTGACCCTCCAAACACCTAAAATACTTTAGGTGTGCAATCTGTGAAACCACCAGCAGCTAAACTCTACTTTGTGTGTTAGTATCTCCTTTGTTATTTGTCTCTAATGCATGATTCTTCTTCTAAAACTTTCTTTTATGAGTTAGGAACCATATGAATCCAGTTTCATACAAAAATATGAAGTTTTGAGGCATTAACCAATTTGTTAAAGTTAAGTGTGCAATCTGTCAGCTAATGACAGAATTGTGCATGCAACTTTGTAGTGCCATATCTCCTTCATAACTTCTTCAAAATCAGTGATTCTTATCTCAAAAGTTTCCTCTATGAGTTATATTTCCAATCCAACTAGAAATTCTAGAAAACACTTAGAAGAACTCCTTAAATGAGTGATTTACTAACATGGTGTAATCTGTTTTACCGGTTGTGACATAATGTTTTGCATGAATTATTTGAACCACTTTTACATGTCCAAAACGAATGAAATTTGGTCACAATGACCATAACTCAGTACTTTATCTTGTATAAAAAGATAGGAAACTAAGTCATTTTGGAAGCCCTTGAAAACTGATCACATTTAGGATAATTGGTTTCTGTCCAGAAGAGAAATTCTGGACTTAACTCTTTGAATATTCTTCCAAATCACTTGATTCTTATTCTGGAAGTTAATTTAATGTGTTACCTTTCATATGCCACTGATTTCATTCAAAAATATGGTGATTTGAGGTTCCAACTAATTGAAACAAAATGAGTGTGCAAACTGTCAACCAATGACAGATTTGTGCATGCATGTTCAAATGACCATATTTCTTTCAAAACTCAATGAAAAAGGATGATTTTTCTTTTGAGAGTTAGTTTTATGAGTTCTATTCGGTTTGCAAGTGGAATCACTTAAAAATAAAGAGTTTTGACCCTCCAAACACCTAAAATACTTTAGGTATGCAATCTGTGAAACCACCAGCAGCTAAACTCTACTTTGTGTGTTGGTATCTCCTTTGTTATTTGTCTCTAATGCATGATTCTTCTTCTAAAACTTTCTTTTATGAGTTAGGAATCATATGAATCCAGTTTGATACAAAAATATGAAGTTTTGAGGCATTAACCAATTTATTAAAGTTAAGTGTGCAATCTGTCAGCGAATTGTGCATGCAACTTTGTAGTGCCATATCTCCTTCATAACTTCTTCAAAATCAGTGATTCTTATCTCAAAAGTTTCCTCTATGAGTTATATTTCCAATCCAACTAGAAATTCTAGAAAACACTTAGTAGAACTCCTTAAATGAGTGATTTACTAACATGGTGTAATCTGTTTACCGGTTGTGACATAATGTTTTGCATGAATTATTTGAACCACTTTTACATGTCCAAAACGAATGAAAATTGGTCACAATGACCATAGCTCAGTACTTTATCTTGTATAAAAAGACAGGAAACTAAGTCATTTTGGAAGCCCTTGAAAACTGATCACATTTATGATAATTGGTTTCTGTCCAGAAGAGAAATTCTGGACTTAACTCTTTGAATATTCTTCCAAATCACTTGATTCTTATTCTGGAAGTTAATTTAATGTGTTACCTTTCATATGCCACTGATTTCATTCAAAAATATGGTGATTTGAGGTTCCAACTAATTGAAACAAAATGAGTGTGCAAACTGTCAATCAATGACAGATTTGTGCATGCATGTTCAAATGACCATATTTCTTTCAAAACTCAATGAAAAAGGATGATTTTTCTTTTGAGAGTTAGTTTTATGAGTTATATTCAGTTTGCAAGTGGAATCACTTAAAAATATAGAGTTTTGACCCTCCAAACACCTAAAATACTTTAGGTGTGCAATCTGTGAAACCACCAGCAGCTAAACTCTACTTTGTGTGTTGGTATCTCCTTTGTTATTTGTCTCTAATGCATGATTCTTCTTCTAAAACTTTATTTTATGAGTTAGGAACCATATGAATCCAGTTTCATACAAAAATATGAAGTTTTGAGGCATTAACCAATTTGTTAAAGTTAAGTGTGCAATCTGTCAGCTAATGACAGAATTGTGCATGCAACTTTGTAGTGCCATATCTCCTTCATAACTTCTTCAAAATCAGTGATTCTTATCTCAAAAGTTTCCTCTATGAGTTATATTTCCAATCCAACTAGAAATTCTAGAAAACACTTAGAAGAACTCCTTAAATGAGTGATTTACTAACATGGTGTAATCTGTTTTACCGGTTGTGACATAATGTTTTGCATGAATTATTTGAACCACTTTTACATGTCCAAAACGAATGAAATTTGGTCACAATGACCATAACTCAGTACTTTATCTTGTATAAAAAGATAGGAAACTAAGTCATTTTGGAAGCCCTTGAAAACTGATCACATTTAGGATAATTGGTTTCTGTCCAGAAGAGAAATTCTGGACTTAACTCTTTGAATATTCTTCCAAATCACTTGATTCTTATTCTGGAAGTTAATTTAATGTGTTACCTTTCATATGCCACTGATTTCATTCAAAAATATGGTGATTTGAGGTTCCAACTAATTGAAACAAAATGAGTGTGCAAACTGTCAACCAATGACAGATTTGTGCATGCATGTTCAAATGACCATATTTCTTTCAAAACTCAATGAAAAAGGATGATTTTTCTTTTGAGAGTTAGTTTTATGAGTTCTATTCGGTTTGCAAGTGGAATCACTTAAAAATAAAGAGTTTTGACCCTCCAAACACCTAAAATACTTTAGGTATGCAATCTGTGAAACGACCAGCAGCTAAACTCTACTTTGTGTGTTGGTATCTCCTTTGTTATTTGTCTCTAATGCATGATTCTTCTTCTAAAACTTTCTTTTATGAGTTAGGAATCATATGAATCCAGTTTGATACAAAAATATGAAGTTTTGAGGCATTAACCAATTTATTAAAGTTAAGTGTGCAATCTGTCAGCGAATTGTGCATGCAACTTTGAAGTGCCATATCTCCTTCATAACTTCTTCAAAATCAGTGACTCTTATCTCAAAAGTTTCCTCTATGAGTTATATTTCCAATCCAACTAGAAATTCTAGAAAACACTTAGTAGAACTCCTTAAATGAGTGATTTACTAACATGGTGTAATCTGTTTTACCGGTTGTGACATAATGTTTTGCATGAATTATTTGAACCACTTTTACATGTCCAAAACGAATGAAAATTGGTCACAATGACCATAGCTCAGTACTTTATCTTGTATAAAAAGACAGGAAACTAAGTCATTTTGGAAGCCCTTGAAAACTGATCACATTTATGATAATTGGTTTCTGTCCAGAAGAGAAATTCTGGACTTAACTCTTTGAATATTCTTCCAAATCACTTGATTCTTATTCTGGAAGTTAATTTAATGTGTTACCTTTCATATGCCACTGATTTCATTCAAAAATATGGTGATTTGAGGTTCCAACTAATTGAAACAATATGAGTGTGCAAACTGTCAACCAATGACAGATTTGTGCATGCATGTTCAAATGACCATATTTCTTTCAAAACTCAATGAAAAAGGATGATTTTTCTTTTGAGAGTTAGTTTTATGAGTTATATTCAGTTTGCAAGTGGAATCACTTAAAAATATAGAGTTTTGACCCTCCAAACACCTAAAATACTTTAGGTGTGCAATCTGTGAAACCACCAGCAGCTAAACTCTACTTTGTGTGTTAGTATCTCCTTTGTTATTTGTCTCTAATGCATGATTCTTCTTCTAAAACTTTCTTTTATGAGTTAGGAACCATATGAATCCAGTTTCATACAAAAATATGAAGTTTTGAGGCATTAACCAATTTGTTAAAGTTAAGTGTGCAATCTGTCAGCTAATGACAGAATTGTGCATGCAACTTTGTAGTGCCATATCTCTTTCATAACTTCTTCAAAATCAGTGATTCTTATCTCAAAAGTTTCCTCTATGAGTTATATTTCCAATCCAACTAGAAATTCTTGAAAACACTTAGAAGAACTCCTTAAATGAGTGATTTACTAACATGGTGTAATCTGTCTTACCGGTTGTGACATAATGTTTTGCATGAATTATTTGAACCACTTTTACATGTCCAAAACGAATGAAATTTGGTCACAATGACCATAACTCAGTACTTTATCTTGTATAAAAAGATAGGAAACTAAGTCATTTTGGAAGCCCTTAAAAACTGATCACATTTAGGATAATTGGTTTCTGTCCAGAAGAGAAATTCTGCACTTAACTCTTTGAATATTCTTCCAAATCACTTGATTCTTATTCTGGAAGTTAATTTAATGTGTTACCTTTCATATGCCACTGATTTCATTCAAAAATATGGTGATTTGAGGTTCCAACTAATTGAAACAAAATGAGTGTGCAAACTGTCAACCAATGACAGATTTGTGCATGCATGTACAAATGACCATATTTCTTTCAAAACTCAATGAAAAATGATGATTTTTCTTTTGAGAGTTAGTTTTATGAGTTCTATTCGGTTTGCAAGTGGAATCACTTAAAAATAAAGAGTTTTGACCCTCCAAACACCTAAAATACTTTAGGTGTGCAATCTGTGAAACCACCAGCAGCTAAACTCTACTTTGTGTGTTGGTATCTCCTTTGTTATTTGTCTCTAATGCATGATTTTTCTTCTAAAACTATCTTTTATGAGTTAGGAATCATATGAATCCAGTTTGATACAAAAATATGAAGTTTTGAGGCATTAACCAATTTATTAAAGTTAAGTGTGCAATCTGTCAGCGAATTGTGCATGCAACTTTGTAGTGCCATATCTCCTTCATAACTTCTTCAAAATCAGTGATTCTTATCTCAAAAGTTTCCTCTATGAGTTATATTTCCAATCCAACTAGAAATTCTAGAAAACACTTAGTAGAACTCCTTAAATGAGTGATTTACTAACATGGTGTAATCTGTTTTACCGGTTGTGACATAATGTTTTGCATGAATTATTTGAACCACTTTTACATGTCCAAAACGAATGAAAATTGGTCACAATGACCATAGCTCAGTACTTTATCTTGTATAAAAAGACAGGAAACTAAGTCATTTTGGAAGCCCTTGAAAACTGATCACATTTATGATAATTGGTTTCTGTCCAGAAGAGAAATTCTGGACTTAACTCTTTGAATATTCTTCCAAATCACTTGATTCTTCTTCTGGAAGTTAATTTAATGTGTTACCTTTCATATGGCACTGATTTCATTCAAAAATATGGTAATTTGAGGTTCCAACTAATTGAAAAAAAATGAGTGTGCAAACTGTCAACCAATGACAGATTTGTGCATGCATGTTCAAATGACCATATTTCTTTCAAAACTCAATGAAAAAGGATGATTTTTCTTTTGAGAGTTAGTTTTATGAGTTATATTCAGTTTGCAAGTGGAATCACTTAAAAATATAGAGTTTTGACCCTCCAAACACCTAAAATACTTTAGGTGTGCAATCTGTGAAACCACCAGCAGCTAAACTCTACTTTGTGTGTTAGTATCTCCTTTGTTATTTGTCTCTAATGCATGATTCTTCTTCTAAAACTTTCTTTTATGAGTTAGGAACCATATGAATCCAGTTTCATACAAAAATATGAAGTTTTGAGGCATTAACCAATTTGTTAAAGTTAAGTGTGCAATCTGTCAGCTAATGACAGAATTGTGCATGCAACTTTGTAGTGCCATATCTCCTTCATAACTTCTTCAAAATCAGTGATTCTTATCTCAAAAGTTTTCTCTATGAGTTATATTTCCAATCCAACTAGAAATTCTAGAAAACACTTAGAAGAACTCCTTAAATGAGTGATTTACTAACATGGTGTAATCTGTTTTACCGGTTGTGACATAATGTTTTGCATGAATTATTTGAACCACTTTTACATGTCCAAAACGAATGAAATTTGGTCGCAATGACCATAACTCAGTACTTTATCTTGTATAAAAAGATAGGAAACTAAGTCATTTTGGAAGCCCTTGAAAACTGATCACATTTAGGATAATTGGTTTCTGTCCAGAAGAGAAATTCTGGACTTAACTCTTTGAATATTCTTCCAAATCACTTGATTCTTATTCTGGAAGTTAATTTAATGTGTTACCTTTCATATGCCACTGATTTCATTCAAAAATATGGTGATTTGAGGTTCCAACTAATTGAAACAAAATGAGTGTGCAAACTGTCAACCAATGACAGATTTGTGCATGCATGTTCAAATGACCATATTTCTTTCAAAACTCAATGAAAAAGGATGATTTTTCTTTTGAGAGTTAGTTTTATGAGTTCTATTCGGTTTGCAAGTGGAATCACTTAAAAATAAAGAGTTTTGACCCTCCAAACACCTAATATACTTTAGGTGTGCAATCTGTGAAACCACCAGCAGCTAAACTCTACTTTGTGTGTTGGTATCTCCTTTGTTATTTGTCTCTAATGCATGATTCTTCTTCTAAAACTTTCTTTTATGAGTTAGGAATCATATGAATCCAGTTTGATACAAAAATATGAAGTTTTGAGGCATTAACCAATTTATTAAAGTTAAGTGTGCAATCTGTCAGCGAATTGTGCATGCAACTTTGTAGTGCCATATCTCCTTCATAACTTCTTCAAAATCAGTGATTCTTATCTCAAAAGTTTCCTCTATGAGTTATATTTCCAATCCAACTAGAAATTCTAGAAAACACTTAGTAGAACTCCTTAAATGAGTGATTTACTAACATGGTGTAATCTGTTTTACCGGTTGTGACATAATGTTTTGCATGAATTATTTGAACCACTTTTACATGTCCAAAACGAATGAAAATTGGTCACAATGACCATAGCTCAGTACTTTATCTTGTATAAAAAGACAGGAAACTAAGTCATTTTGGAAGCCCTTGAAAACTGATCACATTTATGATAATTGGTTTCTGTCCAGAAGAGAAATTCTGGACTTAACTCTTTGAATATTCTTCCAAATCACTTGATTCTTCTTTTGGAAGTTAATTTAATGTGTTACCTTTCATATGGCACTGATTTCATTCAAAAATATGGTAATTTGAGGTTCCAACTAATTGAAACAAAAAGAGTGTGCAAACTGTCAACCAATGACAGATTTGTGCATGCATGTTCAAATGACCATATTTCTTTCAAAACTCAATGAAAAAGGATGATTTTTCTTTTGAGAGTTAGTTTTATGAGTTATATTCAGTTTGCAAGTGGAATCACTTAAAAATATAGAGTTTTGACCCTCCAAACACCTAAAATACTTTAGGTGTGCAATCTGTGAAACCACCAGCAGCTAAACTCTACTTTGTGTGTTGGTATCTCCTTTGTTATTTGTCTCTAATGCATGATTCTTCTTCTAAAACTTTCCTTTATGAGTTAGGAATCATATGAATCCAGTTTGATACAAAAATATGAAGTTTTGAGGCATTAACCAATTTATTAAAGTTAAGTGTGCAATCTGTCAAAGAATTGTGCATGCAACTTTGTAGTGCCATATCTCCTTCATAACTTCTTCAAAATCAGTGATTCTTATCTCAAAAGTTTCCTTTATGAGTTATATTTCCAATCCAACTAGAAATTCTAGAAAACACTTAGTAGAACTCCTTAAATGAGTGATTTACTAACATGGTGTAATCTGTTTTACCGGTTGTGACATAATGTTTTGCATGAATTATTTGAACCACTTTTACATGTCCAAAACGAATGAAAATTGGTCACAATGACCCTAACTCAGTACATTATCTTGTATAAAAAGATAGGAAACTAAGTCATTTTGGAAGCCCTTGAAAACTGATCACATTTAGGATAATTGGTTTCTGTCCAGAAGAGAAATTCTGCACTTAACTCTTTTAATATTCTTCCAAATCACTTGATTCTTCTTCTGGAAGTTAATTTAATGTGTTACCTTTCATATGCCACTGATTTCATTAAAAAATATGGTGATTTGAGGTTCCAACTAATTGAAACAAAACGAGTGTGCAAACTGTCAACCAATGACAGATTTGTGCATGCATGTTCAAATGACCATATTTCTTTCAAAACTCAATGAAAAAGGATGATTTTTCTTTTGAGAGTTAGTTTAATGAGTTATATTCAGTTTGCAAGTAGAATCACTTAAAAATATAGAGTTTTGACCCTCCAAACACCTAAAATACTTTAGGTGTGCAATCTGTGAAACCACCAGCAGCTAAACTCTACTTTGTGTGTTAGTATCTCCTTTGTTATTTGTCTCTAATGCATGATTCTTCTTCTAAAACTTTCTTTTATGAGTTAGGAACCATATGAATCCAGTTTCATACAAAAATATGAAGTTTTGAGGCATTAACCAATTTATTAAAGTTAAGTGTGCAATCTGTCAGCGAATTGTGCATGCAACTTTGTAGTGCCATATCTCCTTCATAACTTCTTCAAAATCAGTGATTCTTATCTCAAAAGTTTCCTCTACGAGTTATCTTTCCAATCCAACTAGAAATTCTAGAAAACACTTAGAAGAACTCCTTAAATGAGTGATTTACTAACATGGTGTAATCTGTTTTACCGGTTGTGACATAATGTTTTGCATGAATTATTTGAACCACTTTTACATGTCCAAAACGAATGAAATTTGGTCAAAATGACCATAACTCAGTACTTTATCTTGTATAAAAAGATAGGAAACTAAGTCATTTTGGAAGCCCTTGAAAACTGATCACATTTCGGATAATTGGTTTCTGTCCAGAAGAGAAATTCTAGACTTAACTCTTTGAATATTCTTCCGAATCACTTGATTCTTCTTCTGGAAGTTAAGTTAATGTGTTACCTTTCATATGCCACTGATTTCATTCAAAAATATGGTGATTTGAGGTTCCAACTAATTGAAACAAAATGAGTGTGCAAACTGTCAACCAATGACAGATTTGTGCATGCATGTTCAAATGACCATATTTCTTTCAAAACTCAATGAAAAAGGATGATTTTTCTTTTGAGAGTTAGTTTTATAAGTTATATTCAGTTTGCAAGTGGAATCACCTAAAAATAAAGAGTTTTGACCCTCCAAACACCTAAAATACTTTAGGTGTGCAATCTGTGAAACCACCAGCAGCTAAACTCTACTTTGTGTGTTGTTATCTCCTTTGTTATTTTTCTCTAATGCATGATTCTTCTTCTAAAACTTTCCTTTATGAGTTAGGAATCATATGAATCCAGTTTGATACAAAAATATGAATTTTTGAGGCATTAACCAATTTATTAAAGTTAAGTGTGCAATCTGTCAGCGAATTGTGCATGCAACTTTGTAGTGCCATATCTCCTTCATAACTTCTTCAAAATCAGTGATTCTTATCTCAAAAGTTTCCTCTATGAGTTATCTTTTCAATCCAACTAGAAATTCTAGAAAACACTTAGAAGAACTCCTTAAATGAGTGATTTACTAACATGGTGTAATCTGTTTTACCGGTTGTGACATAATGTTTTGCATTAATTATTTGAACCACTTTTACATGTCCAAAACGAATGAAATTTGGTCACAATGACCATAACTCAGTACTTTATCTTGTATAAAAAGATAGGAAACTAAGTCATTTTGGAAGCCCTTGAAAACTGATCACATTTAGGATAATTGGTTTCTGTCCAGAAGAGAAATTCTGCACTTAACTCTTTTAATATTCTTCCAAATCACTTGATTCTTCTTCTGGAAGTTAATTTAATGTGTTACCTTTCATATGCCACTGATTTCATTAAAAAATATGGTGATTTGAGGTTCCAACTAATTGAAAAAAAATGAGTGTGCAAACTGTCAACCAATGACAGATTTGTGCATGCATGTTCAAATGACCATATTTCTTTCAAAACTCAATGAAAAAGGATGATTTTTCTTTTGAGAGTTAGTTTAATGAGTTATATTCAGTTTTCAAGTAGAATCACTTAAAAATATAGAGTTTTGACCCTCCAAACACCTAAAATACTTTAGGTGTGCAATTTGTGAAACCACCAGCAGCTAAACTCTACTTTGTGTGTTAGTATCTCCTTTGTTATTTGTCTCTAATGCATGATTCTTCTTCTAAAACTTTCTTTTATGAGTTAGGAACCATATGAATCCAGTTTCATACAAAAATATGAAGTTTTGAGGCATTAACCAATTTATTAAAGTTAAGTGTGCAATCTGTCAGCGAATTGTGCATGCAACTTTGTAGTGCCATATCTCCTTCATAACTTCTTCAAAATCAGTGATTCTTATCTCAAAAGTTTCCTCTATGAGTTATCTTTCCAATCCAACTAGAAATTCTAGAAAACACTTAGAAGAACTCCTTAAATGAGTAATTTACTAACATGGTGTAATCTGTTTTACCGGTTGTGACATAATGTTTTGCATTAATTATTTGAACCACTTTTACATGTCCAAAACGAATGAAATTTGGTCACAATGACCATAACTCAGTACTTTATCTTGTATAAAAAGATAGGAAACTAAGTCATTTTGGAAGCCCTTGAAAACTGATCACATTTCGGATAATTGGTTTCTGTCCAGAAGAGAAATTCTAGACTTAACTCTTTGAATATTCTTCCGAATCACTTGATTCTTCTTCTGGAAGTTAAGTTAATGTGTTACCTTTCATATGCCACTGATTTCATTCAAAAATATGGTGATTTGAGGTTCCAACTAATTGAAACAAAATGAGTGTGCAAACTGTCAACCAATGACAGATTTGTGCATGCATGTTCAAATGACCATATTTCTTTCAAAACTCAATGAAAAAGGATGATTTTTCTTTTGAGAGTTAGTTTTATAAGTTATATTCAGTTTGCAAGTGGAATCACTTAAAAATAAAGAGTTTTGACCCTCCAAACACCTAAAATACTTTAGGTGTGCAATCTGTGAAACCACCAGCAGCTAAACTCTACTTTGTGTGTTGTTATCTCCTTTGTTATTTTTCTCTAATGCATGATTCTTCTTCTAAAACTTTCCTTTATGAGTTAGGAATCATATGAATCCAGTTTGATACAAAAATATGAATTTTTGAGGCATTAACCAATTTATTAAAGTTAAGTGTGCAATCTGTCAGCGAATTGTGCATGCAACTTTGTATTGCCATATCTCCTTCATAACTTCTTCAAAATCAGTGATTCTTATCTCAAAAGTTTCCTCTATGAGCTATATTTCCAATCCAACTAGAAATTCTAGAAAACACTTAGTAGAACTCCTTAAATGAGTGATTTACTAACATGGTGTAATCTGTTTTACCGGTTGTGACATAATGTTTTGCATGAATTATTTGAACCACTTTTACATGTTCAAAACGAATGAAATTTGGTCACAATGACCACAACGCAGTACTTTATCTTGTATAAAAAGATAGGAAACTAAGTCATTTTGGAAGCCCTTGAAAACTGACCACATTTAGGATAATTGGTTTTTGTCCAGAAGAGAAATTCTGGACTTAACTCTTTGGATATTCTTCCAAATCACTTGATTCTTCTTCTGGAAGTTAATTTAATGTGTTACCTTTCATATGCCACTGATTTCATTAAAAAATATGGTGATTTGAGGTTCCAACTAATTGAAACAAAATGAGTGTGCAAACTGTCAACCAATGACAGATTTGTGCATGCATGTTCAAATGACCATATTTCTTTCAAAACTCAATGAAAAAGGATGATTTTTCTTTTGAGAGTTAGTTTTATGAGTTATATTCAGTTTGCAAGTGGAATCACTTAAAAATATAGAGTTTTGACCCTCCAAACACCTAAAATACTTTAGGTGTGCAATCTGTGAAACCACCAGCAGCTAAACTCTACTTTGTGTGTTGGTATCTCCTTTGTTATTTGTCTGTAATGCATGATTCTTCTTCTAAAACTTTCCTTTATGAGTTAAGAATCATATGAATCCAGTTTGATACAAAAATATGAAGTTTTGAGGCATTAACCAATTTATTAAAGTTAAGTGTGCAATCTGTCAGCGAATTGTGCATGCAACTTTGTAGTGCCATATCTCCTTCATAACGTCTTCAAAATCAGTGATTCTTATCTCAAAAGTTTCCTCTATGAGTTATCTTTCCAATCCAACTAGAAATTCTAGAAAACATTTAGTAGAACTCCTTAAATGAGTGATTTACTAACATGGTGTCATCTGTTTTACCGGTTGTGACATAATGTTTTGCATGAATTATTTGAACCACTTTTACATGTCCAAAACGAATGAAATTTGGTCACAATGACCATAACTCAGTACTTTATCTTGTATAAAAAGATAGGAAACTAAGTCGTTTTGGAAGCCCTTGAAAACTGATCACATTTAGGATAATTGGTTTTTGTCCAGAAGAGAAATTCTGGACTTAACTCTTTGAATATTCTTCCAAATCACTTGATTCTTCTTCTGGAAGTTAATTTAATGTGTTACCTTTCATATGCCACTGATTTCATTCAAAAATATGGTGATTTGAGGTTCCAACTAATTGAAACAAAATGAATGTGCAAACTGTCAACCAATGACAGATTTGTGCATGCATGTTCAAATGACCATATTTCTTTCAAAACTCAATGAAAAAGGATGATTTTTCTTTTGAGAGTTATTTTTATGAGTTATATTCAGTTTGCAACTGGAATCACTTAAAAATATAGAGTTTTGACCCTCCAAACACCTAAAATACTTTAGGTGTGCAATCTGTGAAACCACCAGCAGCTAAACTCTACTTTGTGTGTTAGTATCTCCTTTGTTATTTGTCTCTAATGCATGATTCTTCTTCTAAAACTTTTTTTTATGAGTTAGGAACCATATGAATCCAGTTTCATACAAAAATATGAAGTTTTGAGGCATTAACCAATTTATTAAAGTTAAGTGTGCAATCTGTCAGCGAATTGTGCATGCAACTTTGTAGTGCCATATCTCCTTCATAACTTCTTCAAAATCAGTGATTCTTATCTCAAAAGTTTCCTCTATGAGTTATATTTCCAATCCAACTAGAAATTCTAGAAAACACTTAGAAGAACTCCTTAAATGAGTGATTTACTAACATGGTGTAATCTGTTTTACCGGTTGTGACATAATGTTTTGCATGAATTATTTGAACCACTTTTACATGTCCAAAACGAATGAAATTTGGTCACAATGACCATAACTCAGTACTTTATCTTGTATAAAAAGATAGGAAACTAAGTCGTTTTGGAAGCCCTTGAAAACTGATCACATTTAGGATAATTGGTTTTTGTCCAGAAGAGAAATTCTGGACTTAACTCTTTGAATATTCTTCCAAATCACTTGATTCTTCTTCTGGAAGTTAATTTAATGTGTTACCTTTCATATGCCACTGATTTCATTCAAAAATATGGTGATTTGAGGTTCCAACTAATTGAAACAAAATGAATGTGCAAACTGTCAACCAATGACAGATTTGTGCATGCATGTTCAAATGACCATATTTCTTTCAAAACTCAATGAAAAAGGATGATTTTTCTTTTGAGAGTTATTTTTATGAGTTATATTCAGTTTGCAACTGGAATCACTTAAAAATATAGAGTTTTGACCCTCCAAACACCTAAAATACTTTAGGTGTGCAATCTGTGAAACCACCATGAGCCTAAACTCTACTTTGTGTGTTAGTATCTCCTTTGTTATTTGTCTCTAATGCATGATTCTTCTTCTAAAACTTTCTTTTATGAGTTAGGAACCATATGAATCCAGTTTCATACAAAAATATGAAGTTTTGAGGCATTAACCAATTTATTAAAGTTAAGTGTGCAATCTGTCAGCGAATTGTGCATGCAACTTTGTAGTGCCATATCTCCTTCATAACTTCTTCAAAATCAGTGATTCTTATCTCAAAAGTTTCCTCTATGAGTTATATTTCCAATCCAACTAGAAATTCTAGAAAACACTTAGAAGAACTCCTTAAATGAGTGATTTACTAACATGGTGTAATCTGTTTTACCGGTTGTGACATAATGTTTTGCATGAATTATTTGAACCACTTTTACATGTCCAAAACGAATGAAATTTGGTCACAATGACCATAACTCAGTACTTTATCTTGTATAAAAAGATAGGAAACTAAGTCGTTTTGGAAGCCCTTGAAAACTGATCACATTTAGGATAATTGGTTTTTGTCCAGAAGAGAAATTCTGGACTTAACTCTTTGAATATTCTTCCAAATCACTTGATTCTTCTTCTGGAAGTTAATTTAATGTGTTACCTTTCATATGCCACTGATTTCATTCAAAAATATGGTGATTTGAGGTTCCAACTAATTGAAACAAAATGAGTGTGCAAACTGTCAACCAATGACATATTTGTGCATGGATGTTCAAATGACCATATTTCTTTCAAAACTCAATGAAAAAGGATGATTTTTCTTTTGAGAGTTAGTTTTATAAGTTATATTCAGTTTGCAAGTGGAATCACTTAAAAATATAGAGTTTTGACCCTCCAAACACCTAAAATACTTTAGGTGTGCAATCTGTGAAACCACCAGCAGCTAAACTCTACTTTGTGTGTTAGTATCTCCTTTGTTATTTGTCTCTAATGCATGATTCTTCTTCTAAAACTTTCTTTTATGAGTTAGGAACCATATGAATCTAGTTTCATACAAAAATATGAAGTTTTGAGGCATTAACCAATTTATTAAAGTTAAGTGTGCAATCTGTCAGCTAATGACAGAATTGTGCATGCAACTTTGTAGTGCCATATCTCCTTCATAACGTCTTCAAAATCAGTGATTCTTATCTCAAAAGTTTCCTCTATGAGTTATCTTTCCAATCCAACTAGAAATTCTAGAAAACATTTAGTAGAACTCCTTAAATGAGTGATTTACTAACATGGTGTCATCTGTTTTACCGGTTGTGACATAATGTTTTGCATGAATTATTTGAACCACTTTTACATCTCCAAAACGAATGAAAATTGGTCACAATGACCATAACTCAGTACTTTATCTTGTATAAAAAGATAGGAAACTAAGTCATTTTGGAAGCCCTTGAAAACTGATCACATTTAGGATAATTGGTTTCTATCTAGAAGAGAAATTCTGGACTTAACTCTTTGAATATTCTTCCAAATCACTTGATTCTTCTTCTGGAAGTTAATTTAATGTGTTACCTTTCATATGCCACTGATTTCATTCAAAAATATGGTGATTTGAGGTTCCAACTAATTGAAACAAAATGAGTGTGCAAACTGTCAACCAATGACAGATTTGTGCATGCATGTTCAAATGACCATATTTCTTTCAAAACTCAATGAAAAAGGATGATTTTTCTTTTGAGAGTTAGTTTTATGAGTTATATTCAGTTTGCAAGTCGAATCACTTAAAAATATAGAGTTTTGACCCTCCAAACACCTAAAATACTTTAGGTGTGCAATCTATGAAACCACCAGCAGCTAAACTCTACTTTGTGTGTTGGTATCTCCTTTGTTATTTGTCTATAACGCATGATTCTTCTTCTAAAACTTTCCTTTATGAGTTAGGAATCATATGAATTCAGTTTGATACAAAAATATGAAGTTTTGAGGCATTAACCAATTTATTAAAGTTAAGTGTGCAATCTGTCAGCGAATTGTGCATGCAACTTTGTAGTGCCATATCTCCTTCATAACTTCTTCACAATCAGTGATTCTTATCTCAAACGTTTCCTCTATGAGTTATATTTCCAATCCAACTAGAAATTCTAGAAAACACTTAGAAGAACTCCTTAAATGAGTGATTTACTAACATGGTGTAATCTGTTTTACCGGTTGTGACATAATGTTTTGCATGAATTATTTGAACCACTTTTACATCTCCAAAACGAATGAAAATTGGTCACAATGACCATAACTCAGTACTTTATCTTGTATAAAAAGATAGGAAACTAAGTCATTTTGGAAGCCCTTGAAAACTGATCACATTTAGGATAATTGGTTTCTATCTAGAAGAGAAATTCTGGACTTAACTCTTTGAATATTCTTCCAAATCACTTGATTCTTCTTCTGGAAGTTAATTTAATGTGTTACCTTTCATATGCCACTGATTTCATTCAAAAATATGGTGATTTGAGGTTCCAACTAATTGAAACAAAATGAATGTGCAAACTGTCAACCAATGACAGATTTGTGCATGCATGTTCAAATGACCATATTTCTTTCAAAACTCAATGAAAAAGGATGATTTTTCTTTTGAGAGTTATTTTTATGAGTTATATTCAGTTTGCAACTGGAATCACTTAAAAATATAGAGTTTTGACCCTCCAAACACCTAAAATACTTTAGGTGTGCAATCTGTGAAACCACCAAATAGCCTAAACTCTACTTTGTGTGTTAGTATCTCCTTTGTTATTTGTCTCTAATGCATGATTCTTCTTCTAAAACTTTCTTTTATGAGTTAGGAACCATATGAATCCAGTTTCATACAAAAATATGAAGTTTTGAGGCATTAACCAATTTATTAAAGTTAAGTGTGCAATCTGTCAGCGAATTGTGCATGCAACTTTGTAGTGCCATATCTCCTTCATAACTTCTTCAAAATCAGTGATTCTTATCTCAAAAGTTTCCTCTATGAGTTATATTTCCAATCCAACTAGAAATTCTAGAAAACACTTAGAAGAACTCCTTAAATGAGTGATTTACTAACATGGTGTAACTGCTTTACCGGTTGTGACATAATGTTTTGCATGAATTATTTGAACCACTTTTACATGTCCAAAACGAATGAAATTTGGTCACAATGACCATAACTCAGTACTTTATCTTGTATAAAAAGATAGGAAACTAAGTCGTTTTGGAAGCCCTTGAAAACTGATCACATTTAGGATAATTGGTTTTTGTCCAGAAGAGAAATTCTGGACTTAACTCTTTGAATATTCTTCCAAATCACTTGATTCTTCTTCTGGAAGTTAATTTAATGTGTTACCTTTCATATGCCACTGATTTCATTCAAAAATATGGTGATTTGAGGTTCCAACTAATTGAAACAAAATGAGTGTGCAAACTGTCAACCAATGACATATTTGTGCATGGATGTTCAAATGACCATATTTCTTTCAAAACTCAATGAAAAAGGATGATTTTTCTTTTGAGAGTTAGTTTTATAAGTTATATTCAGTTTGCAAGTGGAATCACTTAAAAATATAGAGTTTTGACCCTCCAAACACCTAAAATACTTTAGGTGTGCAATCTGTGAAACCACCAGCAGCTAAACTCTACTTTGTGTGTTAGTATCTCCTTTGTTATTTGTCTCTAATGCATGATTCTTCTTCTAAAACTTTCTTTTATGAGTTAGGAACCATATGAATCTAGTTTCATACAAAAATATGAAGTTTTGAGGCATTAACCAATTTATTAAAGTTAAGTGTGCAATCTGTCAGCTAATGACAGAATTGTGCATGCAACTTTGTAGTGCCATATCTCCTTCATAACGTCTTCAAAATCAGTGATTCTTATCTCAAAAGTTTCCTCTATGAGTTATCTTTCCAATCCAACTAGAAATTCTAGAAAACATTTAGTAGAACTCCTTAAATGAGTGATTTACTAACATGGTGTCATCTGTTTTACCGGTTGTGACATAATGTTTTGCATGAATTATTTGAACCACTTTTACATCTCCAAAACGAATGAAAATTGGTCACAATGACCATAACTCAGTACTTTATCTTGTATAAAAAGATAGGAAACTAAGTCATTTTGGAAGCCCTTGAAAACTGATCACATTTAGGATAATTGGTTTCTATCTAGAAGAGAAATTCTGGACTTAACTCTTTGAATATTCTTCCAAATCACTTGATTCTTCTTCTGGAAGTTAATTTAATGTGTTACCTTTCATATGCCACTGATTTCATTCAAAAATATGGTGATTTGAGGTTCCAACTAATTGAAACAAAATGAGTGTGCAAACTGTCAACCAATGACAGATTTGTGCATGCATGTTCAAATGACCATATTTCTTTCAAAACTCAATGAAAAAGAATGATTTTTCTTTTGAGAGTTAGTTTTATGAGTTATATTCAGTTTGCAAGTCGAATCACTTAAAAATATAGAGTTTTGACCCTCCAAACACCTAAAATACTTTAGGTGTGCAATCTATGAAACCACCAGCAGCTAAACTCTACTTTGTGTGTTGGTATCTCCTTTGTTATTTGTCTATAACGCATGATTCTTCTTCTAAAACTTTCCTTTATGAGTTAGGAATCATATGAATTCAGTTTGATACAAAAATATGAAGTTTTGAGGCATTAACCAATTTATTAAAGTTAAGTGTGCAATCTGTCAGCTAATGACAGAATTGTGCATGCAACTTTGTAGTGCCATATCTCCTTCATAACTTCTTCACAATCAGTGATTCTTATCTCAAAAGTTTCCTCTATGAGTTATCTTTCCAATCCAACTAGAAATTCTAGAAAACACTTAGAAGAACTCCTTAAATGAGTGATTTACTAACACGGTGTAATCTGTTTTACCGGTTGTGACATAATGTTTTGCATGAATTATTTGAACCACTTTTACATGTCCAAAACGAATGAAATTTGGTCACAATGACCATAACTCAGTACTTTATCTTGTATAAAAAGATAGGAAACTAAGTCGTTTTGGAAGCCCTTGAAAACTGATCACATTTAGGATAATTGGTTTTTGTCCAGAAGAGAAATTCTGGACTTAACTCTTTGAATATTCATCCAAATCACTTGATTCTTCTTCTGGAAGTTAATTTAATGTGTTACCTTTCATATGCCACTGATTTCATTCAAAAATATGGTGATTTGAGGTTCCAACTAATTGAAACAAAATGAGTGTGCAAACTGTCAACCAATGACAGATTTGTGCATGCATGTTCAAATGACCATATTTCTTTCAAAACTCAATGAAAAAGGATGATTTTTCTTTTGAGAGTTAGTTTTATGAGTTATATTCAGTTTGCAAGTAGAATCACTTAAAAATATAGAGTTTTGACCCTCCAAACACCTAAAATACTTTAGGTGTGCAATCTGTGAAACCACCAGCAGCTAAACTCTACTTTGTGTGTTGGTATCTCCTTTGTTATTTGTCTCTAATGCATGATTCTTCTTCTAAAACTTTCTTTTATGAGTTAGGAACCATATGAATCTAGTTTCATACAAAAATATGAAGTTTTGAGGCATTAACCAATTTATTAAAGTTAAGTGTGCAATCTGTCAGCTAATGACAGAATTGTGCATGCAACTTTGTAGTGCCATATCTCCTTCATAACGTCTTCAAAATCAGTGATTCTTATCTCAAAAGTTTCCTCTATGAGTTATCTTTCCAATCCAACTAGAAATTCTAGAAAACATTTAGTAGAACTCCTTAAATGAGTGATTTACTAACATGGTGTCATCTGTTTTACCGGTTGTGACATAATGTTTTGCATGAATTATTTGAACCACTTTTACATCTCCAAAACGAATGAAAATTGGTCACAATGACCATAACTCAGTACTTTATCTTGTATAAAAAGATAGGAAACTAAGTCATTTTGGAAGCCCTTGAAAACTGATCACATTTAGGATAATTGGTTTCTATCTAGAAGAGAAATTCTGGACTTAACTCTTTGAATATTCTTCCAAATCACTTGATTCTTCTTCTGGAAGTTAATTTAATGTGTTACCTTTCATATGCCACTGATTTCATTCAAAAATATGGTGATTTGAGGTTCCAACTAATTGAAACAAAATGAGTGTGCAAACTGTCAACCAATGACAGATTTGTGCATGCATGTTCAAATGACCATATTTCTTTCAAAACTCAATGAAAAAGAATGATTTTTCTTTTGAGAGTTAGTTTTATGAGTTATATTCAGTTTGCAAGTCGAATCACTTAAAAATATAGAGTTTTGACCCTCCAAACACCTAAAATACTTTAGGTGTGCAATCTATGAAACCACCAGCAGCTAAACTCTACTTTGTGTGTTGGTATCTCCTTTGTTATTTGTCTATAACGCATGATTCTTCTTCTAAAACTTTCCTTTATGAGTTAGGAATCATATGAATTCAGTTTGATACAAAAATATGAAGTTTTGAGGCATTAACCAATTTATTAAAGTTAAGTGTGCAATCTGTCAGCTAATGACAGAATTGTGCATGCAACTTTGTAGTGCCATATCTCCTTCATAACTTCTTCACAATCAGTGATTCTTATCTCAAAAGTTTCCTCTATGAGTTATCTTTCCAATCCAACTAGAAATTCTAGAAAACACTTAGAAGAACTCCTTAAATGAGTGATTTACTAACACGGTGTAATCTGTTTTACCGGTTGTGACATAATGTTTTGCATGAATTATTTGAACCACTTTTACATGTCCAAAACGAATGAAATTTGGTCACAATGACCATAACTCAGTACTTTATCTTGTATAAAAAGATAGGAAACTAAGTCGTTTTGGAAGCCCTTGAAAACTGATCACATTTAGGATAATTGGTTTTTGTCCAGAAGAGAAATTCTGGACTTAACTCTTTGAATATTCATCCAAATCACTTGATTCTTCTTCTGGAAGTTAATTTAATGTGTTACCTTTCATATGCCACTGATTTCATTCAAAAATATGGTGATTTGAGGTTCCAACTAATTGAAACAAAATGAGTGTGCAAACTGTCAACCAATGACAGATTTGTGCATGCATGTTCAAATGACCATATTTCTTTCAAAACTCAATGAAAAAGGATGATTTTTCTTTTGAGAGTTAGTTTTATGAGTTATATTCAGTTTGCAAGTAGAATCACTTAAAAATATAGAGTTTTGACCCTCCAAACACCTAAAATACTTTAGGTGTGCAATCTGTGAAACCACCAGCAGCTAAACTCTACTTTGTGTGTTGGTATCTCCTTTGTTATTTGTCTCTAATGCATGATTCTTCTTCTAAAACTTTCTTTTATGAGTTAGGAACCATATGAATCTAGTTTCATACAAAAATATGAAGTTTTGAGGCATTAACCAATTTATTAAAGTTAAGTGTGCAATCTGTCAGCTAATGACAGAATTGTGCATGCAACTTTGTAGTGCCATATCTCCTTCATAACGTCTTCAAAATCAGTGATTCTTATCTCAAAAGTTTCCTCTATGAGTTATCTTTCCAATCCAACTAGAAATTCTAGAAAACATTTAGTAGAACTCCTTAAATGAGTGATTTACTAACATGGTGTCATCTGTTTTACCGGTTGTGACATAATGTTTTGCATGAATTATTTGAACCACTTTTACATCTCCAAAACGAATGAAAATTGGTCACAATGACCATAACTCAGTACTTTATCTTGTATAAAAAGATAGGAAACTAAGTCATTTTGGAAGCCCTTGAAAACTGATCACATTTAGGATAATTGGTTTCTATCTAGAAGAGAAATTCTGGACTTAACTCTTTGAATATTCTTCCAAATCACTTGATTCTTCTTCTGGAAGTTAATTTAATGTGTTACCTTTCATATGCCACTGATTTCATTCAAAAATATGGTGATTTGAGGTTCCAACTAATTGAAACAAAATGAGTGTGCAAACTGTCAACCAATGACAGATTTGTGCATGCATGTTCAAATGACCATATTTCTTTCAAAACTCAATGAAAAAGGATGATTTTTCTTTTGTGAGTTAGTTTTATGAGTTATATTCAGTTTGCAAGTCGAATCACTTAAAAATATAGAGTTTTGACCCTCCAAACACCTAAAATACTTTAGGTGTGCAATCTATGAAACCACCAGCAGCTAAACTCTACTTTGTGTGTTGGTATCTCCTTTGTTATTTGTCTATAACGCATGATTCTTCTTCTAAAACTTTCCTTTATGAGTTAGGAATCATATGAATTCAGTTTGATACAAAAATATGAAGTTTTGAGGCATTAACCAATTTATTAAAGTTAAGTGTGCAATCTGTCAGCTAATGACAGAATTGTGCATGCAACTTTGTAGTGCCATATCTCCTTCATAACTTCTTCACAATCAGTGATTCTTATCTCAAAAGTTTCCTCTATGAGTTATCTTTCCAATCCAACTAGAAATTCTAGAAAACACTTAGAAGAACTCCTTAAATGAGTGATTTACTAACATGGTGTAATCTGTTTTCCCGGTTGTGACATAATGTTTTGCATGAATTATTTGAACCACTTTTACATGTCCAAAACGAATGAAATTTGGTCACAATGACCATAACTCAGTACTTTATCTTGTATAAAAAGATAGGAAACTAAGTCGTTTTGGAAGCCCTTGAAAACTGATCACATTTAGGATAATTGGTTTTTGTCCAGAAGAGAAATTCTGGACTTAACTCTTTGAATATTCATCCAAATCACTTGATTCTTCTTCTGGAAGTTAATTTAATATGTTACCTTTCATATGCCACTGATTTCATTCAAAAATATGGTGATTTGAGGTTCCAACTAATTGAAACAAAATGAGTGTGCAAACTGTCAACCAATGACAGATTTGTGCATGCATGTTCAAATGACCATATTTCTTTCAAAACTCAATGAAAAAGGATGATTTTTCTTTTGAGAGTTAGTTTTATGAGTTCTATTCGGTTTGCAAGTGGAATCACTTAAAAATATAGAGTTTTGACCCTCCAAACACCTAAAATACTTTAGGTGTGCAATCTGTGAAACCACCAGCAGCTAGACTCTACTTTGTGTGTTGGTATCTCCTTTGTTATTTGTCTCTAATGCATGATTCTTCTTCTAAAACTTTCTTTTATGAGTTAGGAACCATATGAATCCAGTTTCATACAAAAATATGAAGTTTTGAGGCATTAACCAATTTATTAAAGTTAAGTGTGCAATCTGTCAGCTAATGACAGAATTGTGCATGCAACTTTGTAGTGCCATATCTCCTTCATAACTTCTTCAAAATCAGTGATTCTTATCTCAAAAGTTTCCTCTATGAGTTATATTTCCAATCCAACTAGAAATTCTAGAAAACACTTAGTAGAACTCCTTAAATGAGTGATTTACTAACATGGTGTAATCTGTTTTACCGGTTGTGACATAATGTTTTGCATGAATTATTTGAACCACTTTTACATGTTCAAAACGAATGAAATTTGGTCACAATGACCACAACTCAGTACTTTATCTTGTATAAAAAGATAGGAAACTAAGTCATTTTGGAAGCCCTTGAAAACTGATCACATTTAGGATAATTGGTTTCTGTCCAGAAGAGAAATTCTGGACTTAACTCTTTGGATATTCTTCCAAATCACTTGATTCTTCTTCTGGAAGTTAATTTAATGTGGTACCTTTCATATGCCACTGATTTCATTAAAAAATATGGTGATTTGAGGTTCCAACTAATTGAAACAAATTGAGTGTGCAAACTGTCAACCAATGACAGATTTGTGCATGCATGTTCAAATGACCATATTTCTTTCAAAACTCAATGAAAAAGGATGATTTTTCTTTTGAGAGTTAGTTTTATAAGTTATATTCAGTTTGCAAGTGGAATCACTTAAAAATATAGAGTTTTGACCCTCCAAACACCTAAAATACTTTAGGTGTGCAATCTGTGAAACCACCAGCAGCTAAACTCTACTTTGTGTGTTGGTATCTCCTTTGTTATTTGTCTCTAATGCATGATTCTTCTTCTAAAACTTTCTTTTATGAGTTAGGAACCATATGAATCCAGTTTCATACAAAAATATGAAGTTTTGAGGCATTAACCAATTTATTAAAGTTAAGTGTGCAATCTGTCAGCTAATGACAGAATTGTGCATGCAACTTTGTAGTGCCATATCTCCTTCATAACTTCTTCACAATCAGTGATTCTTATCTCAAAAGTTTCCTCTATGAGTTATCTTTCCAATCCAACTATAAATTCTAGAAAACATTTAGAAGAACTCCTTAAATGAGTGATTTACTAACATGGTGTAATCTGTTTTACCGGTTGTGACATAATGTTTTGCATGAATTATTTGAACCACTTTTACATGTCCAAAACGAATGAAATTTGGTCACAATGACCATAACTCAGTACTTTATCTTGTATAAAAAGATAGGAAACTAAGTCGTTTTGGAAGCCCTTCAAAACTGATCACATTTAGGATAATTGGTTTTTGTCCAGAAGAGAAATTCTGGACTTAACTCTTTGAATATTCATCCAAATCACTTGATTCTTCTTCTGGAAGTTAATTTAATGTGTTACCTTTCATATGCCACTGATTTCATTCAAAAATATGGTGATTTGAGGTTCCAACTAATTGAAACAAAATGAGTGTGGAAACTGTCAACCAATGACAGATTTGTGCATGCATGTTCAAATGACCATATTTCTTTCAAAACTCAATGAAAAAGGATGATTTTTCTTTTGAGAGTTATTTTTATGAGTTATATTCAGTTTGCAACTGGAATCACTTAAAAATATAGAGTTTTGACCCTCCAAACACCTAAAATACTTTAGGTGTGCAATCTGTGAAACCACCAGCAGCTAAACTCTACTTTGTGTGTTAGTATCTCCTTTGTTATTTGTCTCTAATGCATGATTCTTCTTCTAAAACTTTCCTTTATGAGTTAGGAATCATATGAATCCAGTTTGATACAAAAATATGAAGTTTTGAGGCATTAACCAATTTATTAAAGTTAAGTGTGCAATCTGTCAGCGAATTGTGCATGCAACTTTGTAGTGCCATATCTCCTTCATAACTTCTTCAAAATCAGTGATTCTTATCTCAAAAGTTTCCTCTATGAGTTATATTTCCAATCCAACTAGAAATTCTAGAAAACACTTAGTAGAACTCCTTAAATGAGTGATTTACTAACATGGTGTAATCTGTTTTACCGGTTGTGACATAATGATTTGCATGAATTATTTGAACCACTTTTACATGTCCAAAACGAATGAAAATAGGTCACCATGACCATAACTCAATACTTTATCTTGTATAAAAAGATAGGAAACTAAGTCATTTTGGAAGCCCTTGAAAACTGATCACATTTAGGATAATTGGTTTCTGTCCAGAAAAGAAATTCTGGACTTAACTCTTTGAATATTCTTCCAAATCACTTGATTCTTCTTCTGGAAGTTAATTTAATGTGTTACCTTTCATATGCCACTAATTTCATTAAAAAATATGGTGATTTGAGGTTCCAACTAATTGAAACAAAATGAGTGTGCAAACTGTCAACCAATGACAGATTTGTGCATGCATGTTCAAATGACCATATTTCTTTCAAAATTCAATGAAAAAGGATGATTTTTCTTTTGAGAGTTAGTTTTATGAGTTATATTCAGTTTGCAAGTGGAATCACTTAAAAATATAGAGTTTTGACCCTCCAAACACCTAAAATACTTTAGGTGTGCAATCTGTGAAACCACCAGCAGCTAAACTCTACTTTGTGTGTTAGTATCTCCTTTGTTATTTGTCTCTAATGCATGATTCTTCTTCTAAAACTTTCTTTTATGAGTTAGCAACCATATGAATCCAGTTTCATACAAAAATATGAAGTTTTGAGGCATTAACCAATTTATTAAAGTTAAGTGTGCAATCTGTCAGCTAATGACAGAATTGTGCATGCAACTTTGTAGTGCCATATCTCCTTCATAACTTCTTCAAAATCAGTGATTCTTATCTCAAACGTTTCCTCTATGAGTTATCTTTCCAATCCAACTAGAAATTCTAGAAAACACTTAGAAGAACTCCTTAAATGAGTGATTTACTAACATGGTGAAATCTGTTTTACCGGTTGTGACATAATGTTTTGCATGAATTATTTGAACCACTTTTACATGTCCAAAACGAATGAAATTTGGTCACAATGACCATAACTCAGTACTTTATCTTGTATAAAAAGATAGGAAACTAAGTCGTTTTGGAAGCCCATGAAAACTGATCACATTTAGGATAATTGGTTTTAGTCCAGAAGAGAAATTCTGGACTTAACTCTTTGAATATTCTTCCAAATCACTTGATTCTTCTTCTGGAAGTTAATTTAATGTGTTACCTTTCATATGCCACTGATTTCATTCAAAAATATGGTGATTTGAGGTTCCAACTAATTGAAACAAAATGAGTGTGCAAACTGTCAACCAATGACAGATTTGTGCATGCATGTTCAAATGACCATATTTCTTTCAAAACTCAATGAAAAAGGATGATTTTTCTTTTGAGAGTTAGTTTAATGAGTTATATTCAGTTTGCAATTGGAATCACTTAAAAATATAGAGTTTTGACCCTCCAAACACCTAAAATACTTTAGGTGTGCAATCTGTGAAACCACCAGCAGCTAAACTCTACTTTGTGTGTTAGTATCTCCTTTGTTATTTGTCTCTAATGCATGATTCTTCTTCTAAAACTTTCTTTTATGAGTTAGCAACCATATGAATCCAGTTTCATACAAAAATATGAAGTTTTGAGGCATTAACCAATTTATTAAAGTTAAGTGTGCAATCTGTCAGCTAATGACAGAATTGTGCATGCAACTTTGTAGTGCCATATCTCCTTCATAACTTCTTCAAAATCAGTGATTCTTATCTCAAACGTTTCCTCTATGAGTTATCTTTCCAATCCAACTAGAAATTCTAGAAAACACTTAGAAGAACTCCTTAAATGAGTGATTTACTAACATGGTGAAATCTGTTTTACCGGTTGTGACATAATGTTTTGCATGAATTATTTGAACCACTTTTACATGTCCAAAACGAATGAAATTTGGTCACAATGACCATAACTCAGTACTTTATCTTGTATAAAAAGATAGGAAACTAAGTCGTTTTGGAAGCCCATGAAAACTGATCACATTTAGGATAATTGGTTTTAGTCCAGAAGAGAAATTCTGGACTTAACTCTTTGAATATTCTTCCAAATCACTTGATTCTTCTTCTGGAAGTTAATTTAATGTGTTACCTTTCATATGCCACTGATTTCATTCAAAAATATGGTGATTTGAGGTTCCAACTAATTGAAACAAAATGAGTGTGCAAACTGTCAACCAATGACAGATTTGTGCATGCATGTTCAAATGACCATATTTCTTTCAAAACTCAATGAAAAAGGATGATTTTTCTTTTGAGAGTTAGTTTAATGAGTTATATTCAGTTTGCAATTGGAATCACTTAAAAATATAGAGTTTTGACCCTCCAAACACCTAAAATACTTTAGGTGTGCAATCTGTGAAACCACCAGCAGCTAAACTCTACTTTGTGTGTTAGTATATCCTTTGTTATTTGTCTCTAATGCATGATTCTTCTTCTAAAACTTTCTTTTATGAGTTAGGAATCATATGAATCCAGTTTCATACAAAAATATGAAGTTTTGATGCATTAACCAATTTATTAAAATTAAGTGTGCAATCTGTCAGTTAATGACAGAATTGTGCATGCAACTTTGTAGTGACATATCTCCTTCATAACTTCTTCAAAATCAGTGATTCTTATCTCAAAATGTTCCTCTATTAGTTATCTTTCCAATGCAACTAGAAATTCTAGAAAACACTTAGTTGAACTCCTTAAATGAATGATTTACTAAAATTGTGTAATCTGTTTTACCGGTTGTGACATAATGTTTTGCATGAATTATTTGAACCACTTTTACATGTCGAAAACGAATGAAATTTGGTCACAATGACCATAACGCAGTACTTTATCTTGTATAAAAAGATAGGAAACTAAGTCATTTTGGAAGCCCTTGTAAACTGATCACGTTTAGGACAATTGGTTTCTGTCTAGAAGAGAAATTCTAGACTTAATTGATTTTTTTAAATATTTATCATGTGATGGATAATAAGATTACTTTCGGTATAAATTATGATATTAACGAACATATGGGCATTTTGTATAATTGGACATATATAGACACTTACGGGCTTAAAATTTATTCACCTCTATAAGTAGTATTAGACCTATAAGTGACGGTTTTGAGTATTACCCTTTGATAGGGAAGGGTTAGGTCGTCATGTGGGGATCGGATTGTGTTTATTTGTGTCGCGGAGCTTTGCTATAAGGTGAGTGTTCACAGTCCCTCTTTCAAAGTAGTTTATACGATTTGGGGTGAAAAGCATGATTGAATATGTTATAAGAGCTATTTTCATTATGATTATGAAATTTTGTTAAATTTGATGTTGTGGGCACTAAGACATCTACACTAATAGTTATATTGAGTAAAATGTAACATAAAAGTTTGTACACTACTATTAACTCAAGTGAGGAGCCGAGGGTATTTGTGGATAGCGCTATTTGGACGGACAATCCCACCTAAAAACTATAAGTAGGGGTGCACTGTACTTAAAAAAGGGAGAAACGAAGATTCTACATATGTGGGATATTAGTCCCACCGCTAAGGTAGAATTAACAATAAAAAAATTTTGTGGTCGAAAGGTTTAGTGGTGGCTCTTTATATACTAAAAATTACAGTACGTAATGCCTTGACGTTTTAAGATATTAATAAGTGCCAAAGATTTATTTTGCTCATATTCACTTGCACAAATGGATGTTTGAAATATTGAAAACCTGTGAACTCACCAACTCTTTGTAGTTGACCTTGTTTTTTTATCATGCTTTTCAGGAGTAAGAAAGGATTAACCGAATCCTTCTATTATGTGGGCGCATCGACATCAATCATCTTGTTTATTTGAAATTGTTTAGTTGAAACACTTGGTTTACCTTATTTTGTTAGAACTTTTAGTTGATGCGATGTAAAATTTTAAACTTAAACTATTATGTAATTGAATGGATGGTTGGTGTTGTTTTTATCCTATTGTTATGAAATCTTGCGCTATCACGCCTCGTGTTTCCGCTTTAGCGGGGTGTGACAATTTATGAAGTCTAATCCCAAAGTGGAAAGACGGGAAGATTGGAATCGGAAAAATCACAAGTTCCATCAAATTCCTTTTTGCTATCCGCAAGAAGTAGAAAAGGCATCCTTAAGTGGAACTCTTCCACCCACTTATTTTCCCTCATACTCCAACGAAGAATTTAACCCAACCCTCCGGAATATAAACCTTATATTCCCACCTTATTTTTAAAAAGGAAAATAGTTCAATTAGAAAAGGTGTTGGAAACTGAACGTTCTTCCTCGGAAAAGGAAAAAGAGGCATTAATCACAAAAATCCAAATATTAGAAAACAAAGCTTTACAATCAAATCCCGAAATTGAAACTACACCAAACATCTCTTCATGTAAAGCATTTGTTAGCTCATACTTGGATGATTGGGAATCCTACCACAAACTTGATCCTGATTATTGTCCTCCTAAACATATATCTTCCCTTCCTCGCGAACAAATAGATAAAGAGTTGGATGAACTTGATAGCACAGCTACTTCTGAACATAACTTTTCGAATAATGAGAATGTATCTGTTGATGTTTTTGATTTCAATCCCACACTTCCAAGTCACAAGGAGTTTATTGATAAAGGTAAGAAGCCAATTGAATCTGTATCTATTCCAACGGTTGAAGGTGAATGTTCCACAAGTTTTTCAAAACCCGAATCATCTCAAACAAAGACACCTACACAAATTATTTCTCAAATTTTACCTACTCATAAAACTCCTGTTAATGTTTCAGCTCTACGCTCTTTAAAGATAAAGCAAATCTGGGTCGAAAGAGGCAAAGGCACATCAAAGTCATCTTCCCAAAATAAACATAGTTTTCCCGATGTTGCTAGGACTAGTCGCAAATTTTATTTTCCATCTACTATTCATTCGTACAAACATTTGATTCATTTTTCTAGAAATAAAATATGTTGCTCCAATTGTGGTGTGAATGACTTTGTGCTTCTGAATGCTTATGGTAATAATCGTTTTCATGATGTGCATAATTCTTACAATTCATTTCATCATGGTTTAAACAATTCCTTTCAATATAAACCTGTTTATAAGTGGATTCCCAAGAGGCCCTTGACTTTGGCACCGAAACCCCAATTAAAGTGGGTTCAAAGGTTGCCAAGCCAACTAACCCCGAAGGACCCATTTACAGATGGGTACCTAAATCCTTTTAAATTTTGCAGACTGGTCATGTGTGGTACTTAGATTCTGGATGCTCCAAGCACAGGACCGGAAAGAAGGAGCTTCTTGCCAATTATGTTGAAAAACGAGGCGGCTCGGTACGATTTGGGAACAATCATTTCTTACCCATCAAAGGATATGGCGATATTATCAATGATAATCTTACAATCTCAAGAGTCTCCTATGTCAAAGGACTTGGCCACAAATTACTTAGTATCGGTCAATTCTGTGACAAGGAACTTGAAGTAAATTTTCGTACCGAAAGATGTTGTGTTCGAACATATGAAGGTCAAGAGTTGATTACCGGAACCTGCAAGTCTAACCTCTACACAATTGATTTGTCAACGTTTAAACCACCTACTGACATTTGTCTTCTCTCAAAGGTAGACAAAGAGAAAAACTGGTTATGGCATCACAGACTATCCCACTTAAACTTCAAAAATCTTCGTAAACTCGCAAGTGGAGGGTTAGTCTCCGGTCTACCAAAGATGAAATTTGATGTGCTTGCGAGATGGGCAAAATGAAGAAGGCGTCTCACAAACCAAAACTAGAACACAACACGACACGTCCTCTTCAACTGATACACATGGACTTATGTGGTCCCATGAGAACTCAGAGCATCCACGGAAAGAAGTACATTCTCGTGATGGTGGATGATTATTCTAGGTACACGTGGATAAAATTTCTTTAATCAAAGCACGAAGCTCCCGACACAATTATCCATTTTTGAAGAAGATTCAAGTTAGACTGGAGCATTCTGTCCAAACGATTCTTACAGATAATGGCACCGAGTTCAAAAACCGCACGCTTGACACCTATTTCACTTCTGTAGGCATCACTCATATGTTTTCCGCCCCACGAACTCCCCAACAGAATGGTGTCGTGGAACGCCTGAACCGTACGCTAGTCGAAGCTGCTCGTACAATGCTCGCTTATTCCAAACTCCCACATCATCTCTGGGCTGAAGCCATTCATACCGCAATGCTACACTCAAAACCGGTCGATTATCAATAAAAGGTTCAACAAAACACCATATGAGCTAATCAACAAACGAATTCCTTCCCTCCATCATCTTCATACATTCGGGGGACGATGTTTTGTTATGAATGATAACAACAATCTTGGAAAGTTGCAACCCAAATCCGATGAAGCCTATTTTCTGGGTTACTCGCCAAATACCTCTGCTTTTAGAGTCTACATGAAGAATGCAAGATGCGTCACCGAGAGTGCAAATCTCCACTTCGACACAAAAGCAGAAATGATTTTCCAGCCTTATAGTACCGAACCGTTTATCGCTGGCGTATTATCTTCCGAGCACCTCAGTTCGGAACCTGCTCAAAACCCGACTACTCCAAATCCAACTTCAACATCCGATTTGGGTAACCTGTTCCAGCACATGTACACAGAATACCTCGGAACTAATTCTGAGAAAACAACTAAAACCCACCCCCCCCCCCAACATTGGAAGTTACCGAAACACCCACTAGCTCTCAAAATCCTAATCTCGAGAACAATGTCTCATCTGCTGCAACTCCAAATTCGACCAACCCTACAGTCAATTCCCCCATCCCTCAAACAAGCCTACCCACTACAAGTGAAGTCGCTCAACGTCTCCAAACACGTTTAACCGAAACAACCCCTCACACTACATCAAATCCGGAACCATCATCCTCCACCACTCAACCGCCTACCACGTCAAGGGAACTGTCTACCGACGTTTCACCAGCCTTAGAATCTGTGCAAGATCTTCCCCTTGGTCATTACGTGGATGAAAATTCCGGAACCATGACTGCTAAACCACTTCCTCATACAACCAAATGGATTCGATCTCACCCACCCACCCAAATCATTGGTAACCCTTCCAATCCAGTCACAACACGGTCGGCCTCGGCCAATGAATGTTTATTCTCATCATTCTTGAGCAGAATTGAACCAAAAACCATTCAAGAAGCTATGTTTGATCCTGATTGGATTATCGCCATGCAAGAAGAGCTCAATCAGTTTGAAAGCCTGAAAGTATGGCGTCTCGTTCCCCGACCTCAACACAAGACAATTATTGGAACCAAGTGGATCTTCGAGAATAAGCAAGATGAAGACGGAATAGTCATACGCAATAAAGCACTCAACAACAAGAAGGTGTTGACTTTGACGAAACCTTTGCTCCGGTTGCACGTATAGAAGCCATTCGAATCTTCTTGGATTATGCCGCTCATAAAAACTTCGTAGTTTTTCAAATGGATGTCAAGACCGCCTTTTTGAATGGGGTTCTCCGAGAAGAAGTTTATGTCTCCCAGCCGGATGGTTTTGTCGATGCTTCGAAACCCAATCACGTCTATATCCTCGACAAAGCACTCTACGGACTCAAGCAAGCTCCTCGTGCATGGTATGATAGTCTGTCTAAATACTTGGTGAAAAACGGGTACTCAAAAGGTATGATCGATCCAACTTTGTTCATCAAAAAGTAAGGTAAGGATATTATGCATATTCAAATTTATGTAGACGATATTATTTTCGGCTCGACTAACCATCAACAATGCAAACATATCTCCGAACTTATGACGGCAAAGTTCAACATGAGCATGATGGGAGTAATGAATTTTTTCCTTGACCTTCAAGTAAAATAATTTTCAACGGGAATATTCATTAACCAATCGAAATACATCTCCGATATGTTACACAAATATAACATGACGACATGTACTCCGATTGGAACTCCCATGTCTCCGTGATCAAAACTACACGATGATCCTTTGGGTAAAGCGGTAGATCCCAAGACTTATCAGGGAATGTTTGGATCATTAATGTACTTAATGGCTAGTCGACCGGATATAATGTTTGCTACATGTCTGTGTGCAAGATATCAAGCATCTCCCAAGGAATCACACCTTAGTGCAATTAAACCCGTTTTTCATTATTTAAAAGGTACTACTGATCTTGGCCTCTGGTATTCTAAGGATACGAGCTTCGAGTTAATTGCTTTTTTAGATGCTGATCATGCCAGTTGCATGCTGGATCGAAAAAGCACGACGGGTCATATTAAGTTTTAGGGAGATAAACTGGTGAGCTGGTCTTCGAAGAAACAAACTTGTGTGTCTACTTCGACTGCGGAAGCCGAATACATTTCTGCCGCATGTTGCTACTCTCAAGTCATATGGATGCGCACTCAACTCAAAGACTATGGATTATGGTTCAATAAGATTCCGATTTATTGCGACTCAAAAAGTTCAATTGCCATATCGAGCAATCTAGTTCAACATACAAAGACAAAGCACATATATGTAAGGTACCACTTCATTAAAGACCACGTCGAACGAGGTACAATCGAACTTTACTTTGTAAATACAGAACTACAGCTTGCTGACTTGTTCACAAAGGCATTGGATGTAAAACGCTTCCAATTCCTAGTGTCCAAGTTAGGCATGCTCAATTTACGCACCTAAAATCCAAAACTCTTATATTAACCTGTACAAAATGTCCAGTCCGATCATAAATGCACATACCTCCCTATGGATGCATGTTCACTTTATCTGACTTCTCATTTTGTAAAGTTTAATAATCTAGTTCTGTATTTTCTTTTGTTTTACGTCGTTCTTATCTTTTATGAGCTACTAACAACATTCCAAGCTGTTTCGTCACCAATCCTGATTCCGAGGGGGAGCGGTAAGGTAAGTCTTCCTTTACTCGCATCTTCATATGGGGAGCTAAGGTTTTTGTTCTTAGGTATCATCATAGGGGGAGCAATTTTTTTTCGCTCAAAACTATTTTATCGCGTCTATAGGACCCGACAACCAGTCTTTGTCGCGTCTCTAAGACCCGATAACATACATTTGTCGCATGATTCACAATCGACAAAGGTTATGGTCACATGCATAGGACCCGACAACCATCTTTTTGTCGCATATCACACACCCGACATAATTGGTTGTCGAATGCTTATGACTCCAAGTTGACCTTCATTTTTTTTTCTTTTTCTTCTCGGCCCAACCATCTCATGCCACGTGTCCCTAGGCCCACTATTTAAACACCTGGCACCCACCCTCCACTGTTCATCTTTTCAAAATTTCATCCATTTTCCCTCACTCAAGAATAGTCATCACAATCAAATTCCAAAATCCTCGAGTTTTCAAAATCCGAACACACCACCAGGTTCGTAATCTCTTTTAGAACAACTTTAATTCTTGCACTTTACTGTTTAAACCATTGCATGTGCTTCAATTTTATCAAAAACTGTTCGGTTCCCAAATTGGATAAAAACCTTTGGGTTTTCCGATTTTCATAGTTATGGTTGCTCCTGTGCACATATGATTGTTGATCCTTGCTCGAAACTGTTCATCGATCACCATAGTTACTTAGTCTAGGTTTAAAATCAAATCGACCAGGTGTTTTTAGGTACTTAGGGTCGACTGTCCCACAATTAGGGTTTTCTCGCTTCACTTGACGTTTTGTCGGCCCCCATTAACACGACAAAAATCCCTTAGTGTTCTTAAATACTCATCATGCATTTTTGTCGTGTCATATTGTATGTTAATCATCTACTTAGGTTTTCAAATGCATGCCTTGTTATTTTTGTCGACTCTTGGACACCCGACATAAATGCCTTGTCATTTTTGTCAACTCTAAGACACCGGACATAAATGCCTTGTCATGTTTGTCGACTCTAAGACACCCGACATAAATACCTTGTCATACCCGACATGTATGCCTTACATTTTATATCGGCTCATTGAGACCCGACATAATTTTATGTCGATAGTTTCTCTGCTCATGGTTAGAACTTTTTATCTAGTCTATAATACTCGACATAAACTTTTTATCGGCTTATCCACACTCGACAAGATTTCTTTGTCGACTACTATACACCCGATAACCAAATTGACCCGATATCCTGTTATGTCGACTCCCTTCATTCGATAAACCATCTAGTGCACACTTATTAACCCGACATCTCGGGTATGTCGGGTAACACTGCCTCAGCATGACCCGACATCCTCACTTGGACCTTTTCTAACCCATATCAATGGTTCTCTAACTCTTATTTTCAGTTCTCATGGCTGCCATTCAAGACCAGAACCAGTCTGATGACAAACATCCTATGCCATCCGAAAGATCATCCCAACCGAGCATCCATCTTCCAAATCGCGACGATGTGCTCATGCCACCCGCGGAGAAGAAAGACTTATATCCCAACAACCATCGTCTAGACATGATCATGACGGTGGAACACCAAGTCATCATGGAAATACTAAAGAGACATCCACTTCGCTATGCCTTCAGCTTGGAACATCGCGTACCGGCGTTTTATATACAACAATTCTGGTACACTCTAACGTACCATCCGGTGGAAGGCAATCACCACTTCACGGCAATGATTGATGATTACACATCTCGCCTGACACTCTCCCGACTACGAACCATACTACAACTCCCAGTTTCGGACCACTATGACGTACCAATAGCCGAAGAGGAACTCTGCCGGGATATTCTTGCCCTAGGATTTACAAACCCACTTACCTCGGTTGGCCAATTCAAACGCATGTACTTACCACCAATATGGTTCACACTATTCACAATAGTGAATCGGTGCCTAACGAGGAAACACACCGGCATGGACCGCGCAAGCACAGCAACCCTGCGAATCTTTCACGGCATCATCTACAGTCGCAACTACGACTACGCGGCACTTATATGGACGGATCTGGTTGAATACATCAACCAAAAGGGCACCGGACGAGATAAGAAGTTTCTGCCATTTCAGCGGTTCCTGCAACTATTCATACATTCCATGATGCAGTCAAACCCGCAAATTCCACGAAGACAAGGTTCGCCTCTTGGCCCTTCCTGCGTTCAACGCTTTATCAAACTGAATGACCGAGCCTTTCCGAACATAATGCATATACCTGAAGCCCTATTAGCAATAGTGGATCAGAATGCACCTAGTGTGATAGCATACAGGGAGAGACACGGCTTAATGGCTCCTCACATTCCGATGGAGCCTACAAAGAGCCAAACCAAGAGGTACAACATGAGTTGGGTGAGGGTCCTTTAGCAAATGAGTAGGTTCAGGATCAAGGGGATCCTGAACAGGGGAATGAGCACATAATAGAAGAGAGGGGAAACAACGAGGGGGGGGTGCATCTGATCCAGCAATCAAAACTTCCCCCAACCCCGAAATCCCCATTCCACCACCAACCCAAACCACCTTTGGAACAACCTCTCGCCAAAGGTAAGACCACAACGACGGAAAATCCAAGTCAGTAGTGACCGGGTCATGCGCGAACACTCCTCCAACTTTGACACTGACACAAACCTTGAGCCTGATGACAGTTCTGAAGACCTTCGACCACGACAACGCCGAAGAATTACTACCGCGGATGATGCAATTACCCACATTGGCCAACAACCACCTCTACAAGAATCCTCTTCCGATAATGCCACAATGGAGTTCGATCCAGATTTCGCTTCTCAAACCGACCCACCATCTGAACCCGAACAAATCCATCAACCTGAGCCAAATGAAGGAGATATAAGGAGAGCGGAGGGAGACATAGTCGGAAATGAAAATGTGAGACTGAGTGAAGGGAGCTTAATATGCAAGAGAGTGAGATACCAACAACCACCTGCCGGGTAACCGAGTCTCATGTTGATACTCATCCGTTGAGTACCACCATAAGACAAGACGTTGTGGACCCAACAACGCAATTGCACGCCCCACCCAGCCACTCGGTAGACTCACAACAGTCTACTGTTTCAGCACTACTTGTGAGTTTAGCTCCTACTCTAGTTCCCCTCCTTTCGGGAGGCATAACTATTGAAAACAGAAGTAGTATCTCACCTACTTCGACTTCATTTCCTTCCACATCGAGTCTAGATCCTCCTAGGACACAAGAGTCATCACACTCCGATAGCCTTCGCGGCACAGACGGAACTCCCATAGTGATGTCGATTCTCGACATTTCACGAGGATTGGGAGAAAATCCTACCAGCGCCACATCAATGCCAACGCTGAACGTAGGTCCCGGAGTTGATTCAACTATGGTGACGACAGGTGCTCTAAGTGACCCCGGATTTCCCACTACAAGTTCAACTGCTCTGCCACACTTCACGGTCACACCGAATTTGCAATCACAGGTTGGCGACGCATTTCTCCGGGTTCGAAGTTCACTAGATCAGCATGAAGCTAACATGCAACTACTGTTCAAACAAGGCTTAACTACGGATCCCGGATACCGTCCAAGCAGCTCTTGCCTAAGTACAAGTCGATCACCACCCCCAACAACGCCATCTATCTCTTCTGATTCTGAACAGCCCTCTGATCCTCGATCTCGACACCCTCATACTTCACCCCACAAATCCCAGTTCAATAGAGATGAACTTATGTCTATACTTCTAGCAGCTTTACTTATGGAGGCGGAAGCACGGGATCTCCCGGAAGATGATTTAGCGGGCCTGCTTCGAAGAAATCTGCAAATACCAACCGTCACACGTCATGAATTTGACGTGTTCCGAGCCCACATTGACGAACGGTTAGATGCTATGGCAGCCCAATAGAAGAAGAGAGAAGATGATATTCTTGGTTCGATAGAAGCCCTACACCTGGAAATTCAACAATCTTGCCAACCAGCGGAACATCTCAAACGTCGTCGACCTAATCTGCGAAATTATAGAAGATCCCCTTTAAGATCAAACAATTCCGAATTATATAAAGATTTCATTCCTAGAATTACTTATTCCATATTTGCTCCCGCGACTCATCTTTATCATACTTCTTTGTTCGGGAAGGATGAATCGCTCCCGAAAAGGAATCTATTGATTCTCTCCCAATTGGTTGGACTTTTACGGAATTGATCCCCTTTTGACTGTACAAGAATATGTGGAGCTCAGCATGTCTGGAAGCACCCTTTTTTTCTGATCCTCCGATAAAAAGATTCATTCTCTTCATAAAAAATAGGAACAGGCCTTCCAATTTATAATTTTGATTTATTTTCCCATTTAATAACCCATAATCAGATCTTGGATATTTTATAAAAGCGCCAAATACCTTTCAAGATGGAAGTTAGCCAACGAGCCGGATTCCGGTCCCAATCGCCCTGAGGAGGAGACGCAAAAACTCAGTTAGCAAGAGTCGGTTAGCACAAGAACTCCCCAAGCTCCAAGAACAACAACGGGTACCTCAACTCGTCCATAAGCCACTACCCCCGCCAGCCAACAACAAAATCAACTAACGGTTGAAAAGCCTTCGGATGATTTTGAAGTTGGAAGTGCGTCTCGCCCACAAGAACCCGAACCAAACACGGAGGAACTGGTCAACGTTCAAAATCTAAGGGTTCAAGTTCATAACTGGTTCAAAGATCCCTATGCTCTGGTACTCGACGAAGAAGATTATCTACACTTACAGCATGCAAATCTTGCGTATCAACCTGGAGCTCCAGATGCTACAGGTTTACTGCCACATCAAATTAGGTGGGAAAGGATTCTGATCGAAAGAGACTCCAGAAGGTCAAATCAACAAACCAGAGTTCCCTATCTTGAAGAAACGATGAGCAAGATATTTGTAGAAAAGAAAAGCGAAGAAGATTTGACTCACATTCACCTAGTCATGGATATGAATCCGGAGAAAACTAAAGAGTACTTGTGGTTATTAAAGCTGAAAGCCCAATCTCCGGAAAAGGTTATGTCTCGATTCAAGAATGTTGGAATCAAAGAAATCAGCTATGAAAAGTGGCTACATGTCAAGTTTCCATCCTTCCGAGTACTGCGAGAAAACGGAACGGAATATTATTTCACTGAAGCTGATTTTGCAAATATTGATGTGACGGATATGGAAGAGATGTATATAGATCTGCGAGACAAACCAAAAAGAAATGTTGATGAGCAAAGGGCCATACGAGCAATCGTTAAGCATATACAAAAAGAGCTAAGATTCAGCTATCTTCATGATCTACAAAGAGGTATAGAAAGGAAACAAAAGAAGATCTATCTAAACAAGCCAGATCAAAGTATTCCGGGGCTCGACCAACTCAATGTGCTTACTTTCCGACATGCTCCAGCGTTTGGTGTGGTGTACTTAAAGGCTACTGGAGAGAAGATATTTCTCAGATTTTCTAAAGTCGCTGCTTATTCTGATGGTACTCTAACAAGTATTCGCAACAGATTATCTGTCGAAATCAGTGCTGACATGAAGAAGAAGCCGAGACAGTTGAAGACAGGTCAAAGAGAGGATATTCTTAAAGGGATTGAGCTGATTGACAAAAGACTGATCTATCGCCAAACTCTTCGACGTTTTGAAGGGATGTTCGAGATGAGAAGATAAAGACACTTTATGTCACAAAGGGGGAGATTGTTAGGAATTCTAGTTTTTGTAGAATCCATGAAAGATTGTGCCAAAAGTGTAAAATAAGGAATGGATAGAGAGAGAGGCCTAGATCATTCATCTATAGAGAGAGAGCTATAGATATAGAGGCCTAGATCATTCATTATGTTGTACTTCATATAGAGAGAGAGAGAGAGCTATAGATATTTTGGTGCTTACATTGTATTCTCATTCACAAGTAAGATATATATGAGTTATGAAGTTCTTCATTATTGTTCTTAATTGATTTATATTGCTTTAATCTATTTTCTGTCTTGTACTTGATACATTGGGATCAACATAAAACCATCATCCAATTAAATTCAGTCGTTCTTCTTTTTTCAAATGTGCTTCTCTTTTATCCTCATCTTTTTCAGCCTTTGGTTTTAATGCGTATTCATTAGCTTGCTGCAACACCCACTCCTTTTTCAGATTCATATCTGACATTAGTGTCTTCGTTAAATACTTGTACCTTAGGTTATTTAAAATTCTCTTCTGCTCATCTTTTTTTGTTGCCAATCCACAATCCCAATTTTTTATAGCACCTCCCATGAAGCTCTCCGGATGTCTCATCACAAAGATTGAAGAATCTTTGTGATTATTAGTTGTTCTCCATTTCATCAGCTCTTGTTTCGGTGGGACGTCGATTAGCTTCCTAAGTCTTGAATCCTTAATGCTTCCAAGGAATTTTATGAACAGTTTATGCTCGCATTATATAAAACATAATTAATATTTAAATAATATGAATAATATAATATATTGATATGATATTTATTATTCATATATTGTAAATGAGATATTCTTCTTACCAATGTTATTGACACAGTCCCGTATTTTTCCTCAAACTTGACTTTCATGGCACTGTTATCAAACAGGTGTGCCATTCCATTTTTCAAATCATAACAGATTACGTAAAAGTGATCTGATTTTATGATTGGGAAGAAGATCTGCAGAGGAATATTCTAGTTAATTTGTGTTTTATTCAGCAAAAAAAAGAACAGAGGATATATTCAAAAAAAGATGCAAACTTTTTTTAAAGTTTCAATAATATCTAATATTCAGATTTCATTCAACTTGTTATTGATTCTTCCTTTTATTCAGTTTGAATATAACATTGTTTTTATAAATATTCAGACTGAATAATAGGTAAATAGTAAAACATGTCATTCTATTCAGTTTGAATAATGGCTAGTAATTTAAATTCTTAAATGTATTTGTTTCATACCAAGTGAAATTTCTTTATATCATCTAAATCAGCCAATACATTTTCTTTGATATTCACTTTGAAAGTTTCAGCATATGTATGCGAATCAAAATCTGGGTTGAACACATCATGTCCCTGTTCAAAATTAACAAATGTTAAATTAATAAAAAAATTTAAGTTATAATTTAAATTAGAAACAAGATTAATTATCTTACAAGAATGTCGGTTGTCATGAATAATCTGCTTGCTGAGTCTTTTGCTCTTTAATCTTTCTTCATAATTTAGAACTTCTGCCCGGTTGTCAATAACATTTGAAAATGCTTCAAAATCTTCCATCATGCTTTCAAAAATTATTTTGAAAGAGCTTTTATTTGAAGCAGTTTCAAAAACAATTGACCTGTTGAAAGAAATTATAATTAAGAAAATTTTTTAATAAAGAAAACTGTTTATGATTATATTCAATCTGAATATGAACATTTCAGTGTAGTGTTTCACTATAGTGTGTATATTCAGTACGAATATACACATTAACACTGTTAGTGCTCATATTTAGTCTGAATACAAGCTACAATTACACAATAACCAAATTGTAGTTTGTATATTCAGTCTGAATATAAGCACTAACAGTTGTATAGTCAGTCTGAATATGAGCACTAAAATTGCATAATTAACTTGTTTTTAAATGATTATTATACAGAATAATAGAAAATTCAATTTTATACTTACAGAAAGTCCCCTGTTAGTGAAAACATCCATTCACCAATCTTTCTCTCTATCGAAAATAATCTTGCTTCCACATCAACTATTCTTTGCACCAAATCGACGATCATGTTTTCATTTATCTTAAATACCTTTTCGTATTCAGCCTTCCATTCTTTTAACGGTTGATCACTAGGATATAGCATCATAGCCCTTGTCATGTTAAATTCGATCTCGGCTTTCATCAACAGCAGTTCATCGAGATCATTATTAAGGCTTCCCAAGAATTCCTGTTTTTTTATGTTTTTTATTAGTAAAGGTAATTATAATTAATTAATGTTATTATAAACTACACTGTTTGTATTCAATTTGAATAAAGGTTAACGTATACCATCACACAGTATATATTCAGACTGAATACAAACTAGCCTAAGTTAACGTATACTAAAACACAGTATTTATTCAGTCTGAATAAATGTTAAAACATACTAAATTCAGACATAATACAAACTAGCTAATTTTTATTTTTATTATAAACTACATTGTTTATATTCAGTGTCAATAGAGGTTAACATATTCTAAATACAGATCAGTTTCAAACTAGCTTATGTTGATTTTGAATTTAAACTACATTGTTTATGTTCAGTCTGAATAAAGGATAAAGTATACTAAAACAGAGTATTTAGAAGGAACATTTTTCATATCATTGCTGTTTTCTCTCTGTTTGATGCCATGCAATCCTGTACCTCATCGGTGTTGAGATCTAATTTTCCAAATCCATCATTTTCGATCTCATAGTTTTCTCTATCTTTCAACTTTTTAGATGTCCACTCAAGGATTGCGGGTTTTACTCGTCTGTGTTTAACTTCATCACAGTGTGTTGAATTTACATATATGAGCTGCATTTTTGTTAATTAAACTTAGATTATGTTATAAAATCTTAAAAAACAGAAATATTATAAACGAATACTTACAGTAAAGAATGTAGTCGGTCCTGTATAGAAGTCTGTTTTGGAGCTGCTTTTCCGAAAAAGCTTGCTTATCATTAGTTGGTTATAGATGTAATCACACCGGTTTATCTTTTTAAAATCATAATTTTCTCCAACATTTATCAAGAATATAGTATTGCAATTTCCCATCTTCATTGTCTCAACCATTGTGTTTATGAAAAGTATAATGAAGTTGAGCTTGAAGTTTATATCCAAAATGGTTGATTCCTTGATTAGTTTAACGAGGTGCTTCTGCCTGATCATTTTATAATCTTCAAACTGTGCTTTCCACTTCTCACTAATCCTTTCATGGTCTGGATCAAATTGAAGTTGATAAATATCATCACCTAATCACAATGTTATGCTTATATTCAGTCTGAATATAAGCTACAATTCTACGCACTCATAATCTTAACTTGTATTCAGTCTGAATACAAGCTACAACTATAAAAACTCATGATTTTAGCCTATATTGAGTCTGAATATAAGCATAACATTGTGATAAATCACAATGTATTGCTTATATTCAGTCTGAATACAAGCTACAATTATACAAACTCATAATTTTAGCTTATATTTAGTCTGAATATAAGCATAACATTGTGATAAATCACAATGTAATGCTTATTTATATTCAGTCTGAATACAAGCTACAATTATACAAACTCATAATTTTAGCATATATTCAGTCTGAATATAAGCATAACATTGTGAATATAAGCATAATATTGTGATAAATCACAATGTAATGGTTATATTCAGTCTGAATGCAAGCTACAATTATACAAACTCATAATTTTAGCTTATATTTATTCTGAATATAAGCATAACATTTTGAATATAAGCATAACATTGTGATAAATCACAATGTAATGTTTATATTCAGCCTGAATACAAGCTACAATTATACAAACTCATAATTTTAACTTATATTCAGTCTGAATATAAGCTACAAACTCATAATTTTAGCTTGTATTCAGTCTGAATATAAGCATTATATTGTGATTTATCACAATGTTATGCTTATATTCAGTCTGAATATAAGCATTACATAACATTGTGATAAAACAAGCTACAATGTTATGCTTATATTCAGACTGAATACAAGCTACAATTTTAAAACAAGCACTGTATAATTCATTTAAAGAAATTAAACAACCAATCAAAGTAATTAAAAAAATACGTTAACAAACAATTGTTTTTATCTTCAAACTTTCAAAACCTATGTATAGCTAAGAAACCTTTCTATCTTGTTGTTTTTTGCTTTCTCTAAAAGCTTTGTTACTTCATTTGTATCAAGTTTAGCAAACTCCTTTACTTCTTCGATAACAAAATCTTTCCTTAGATTGTTATCTGAAAACAATAATTTTGAAACATATTTTGATCGCATCATTGTAAGTTGTTCCTTCTAGATTGGTGATGATTCATCATTCAATCCGCAATCCCATGTATTCACATTTTGTCCTCCATTGAATGTTTCCATATGCAGCATCATAAAGACACAACCATCTATGTGATTGTTTTTTGTTCTCCATCGCATCTCTTCTCTTTTAGGTTTTACAATATTGAATGATTTATGCCTTGTATCTCCAATCATTTCCAGATATGACATGAACAATTTTTGCTGCATGATGAAAATTATAATGAAAATTTTATCAAAACTAATATTAATAATAAAGTTAATGTATATTTCTTCTGTATTATTCAATAATATACTTACAGCTGTTGTTGGCACTACGCCGTCTTTGTCATCATTTGTCATATTCTCTGCATTGTTGTCTAATATATGGCTTGAGCCATTATTCAGATCAAAGCATAGTACGTAATAATGACCACTGTTGATAACAGGGAAAAATACCTGCATAAATAGTTTTTATCATTTATACATAACGTCTGAATACATAGATAATCAAATGATTTTTATTAAAATGCTTGTCTTACCAATTCAACAAGCCCCATCACTGTAATGTCTGCATATTCATCCAGTTCCTGAATGAGATTCTTTGTGAACACTTCTTTTTTTTTCTTCAAAGAAGATTTTGTTCTGAATAGTTCTTCTGGCTGTTGTAAATTAGAAATGTTAATATATTATTCGTCATGAATGCCTATAAAGCTTAAAAATTGATAGAAATGAAGAATAATTAAGCAATTTATATTACGTTAAAGTTTAACAATAATATTCTTACCAACAATGCAGTAGAAATATAAAACTTCTTTGGTTGTTTCTTTGTCTTCACAATTTCTTCTTCATTTAAAATGTGAGTAAAGGTGTCTATTACATTTACAAATGGTTCCGAGTCTTGAATCAAGCTTTCAAACGTAACTCGAACAACATTTTGACCTTTACTTGATAGGAATACTTCATCCCTGTGATAATTATATTGAATATTTAAAGATCATTATCAATAAGAACAGCATTTGCAATGAATAACATTTGCATATTCATGCTTTACATATTAAGTATGATATTTAGTATGAATATCAATATATAAAGCAGAATGAATACATAAATGTAAACTTTGTTTAATTTTATAACTCACAATTTATCTCCTTTTAATAAGAACATCCAATTGGCCACCTTCTTCTCTGTTTATGTCAGTTGTGTCCTTGGATCTACTAGCTTCATTTGATATGGTGATTTCATTTCATGGTCAATATTCATCTCCAGTCTTTCATTTTCCTCCTCCTTCTCTGAGTGCTCCTCCTCCTGCCTCCTTCTCTATCTCGTCATCCTCTTTATCTTTCTCTTTTTCCTCTGCCTCTTCTTCTTGAGTTTCTTCTACTATCTGAACAATCTGTAAATCAACATCTTGTTCATTATTTTCTCTTTCATCACTAGCATCAACATTATTATGTTGTTGTTGAATCTCTCCTTCATTACTTTCTTTTTCTTCTTCGATCCTTCCTTTTTGATTGAATTGAAAAAAACTTTCATATGTTTTTTTTCCACTCCTCTAAAAGTTTGATGTCTGGATTCAACTCTATCGCTTCATTGTAGATGATTTCCAAATTATGTTTGTTTGCAAGAAGTTGTTCCAAACCATCATTCAGCAATTTTATATGTTCCTGTTTGTCAATTATTATGTAAGTTAGTATAGGAAGTACTTCAATTCAATCTTTGTGATACGTTATGAATAAGTGTATATAAGTAACAACCAATGTTCTTAATGAATAGTAAATACCGTTACATTCTTCTTTTTTTCCTTCGATGTGTTTGTGTTTGCTACGACATACGATTCCTTCAGCTTTCCTAATCCGAAACCTCCTAAGCTCAATTCCTTTTTCTCCCTCATCTTCATCTTCTTTGATGTCCAATACATTGTAGTTGGACTCATCCTTGTATGGTCAAGCTTGTCACATGTTGTATAGTCAAGATATAACAGTTGCATATCATTCATTATGAATAGTTAAAAGGGAATTAGGCTGAAAAAAGGTTGATAAAAAAACTTTATTTTCAGAATGAATATCAACTACTATTCAGTTTGAATGAGATGTGCTTAAGTAAACTGTTTATCTTCACCCTGAATATAAGACATCATATTGTTTTATTTCACTTTGATATTCACTCTGAATAAAGGTTTGTAACAAACTTATTTACAAATATTATAAAGTTTGAATATAGCCAATCATATGTGTGTGTATCACTGGTATATTCAGACTGAATATATAAAAAGATTTTGTTCAAAACAGTTTATATTCAGTCAAAATATTATAATGCATGAATAAAGCACAGGTTAAAATCAAATATATACCGTCAAAAATATGATTGGCCCTGTGTAAAAACATTCATCAGTTTCTTTCTTCCATGCTTGTGTGCTTTCTTTTGCACATTTGATGATGTATTTGCACCAATTTATTGTTGAGAAATCCAACGTTTCTTCAAGGTTGGAAAGAATGGCTAGGTTGCATGTACCCATCTTCACTGAAATCGTCATGGCATTTACAAACAGAACAATGAAATTTGTCTGGAACATCCATTTTGCATTATTGCATTCTCTGAGTTTGTCCACAACATCCCTTGGACGGATATGTGAGGTGCTCCCAAATTGGCTTTTCTAATTTAATATCAGTTCCCCACAACTTTCCGTTGTCTCAATATCATCTATTATGTCTAATCCTTCATTTTTAAGTCCTAGGATTTGACTAACAGAGTCCTCAGTCACCGGTATTTCTCCTGCTGGTATTCTTATCACCATCTTCTTAGTGTCAAAGTTGTCAACAACATAATAGGCCAACTTTGATGGGATTGAATCAATCTTCATCCCAAGAAGGCTCTCAAATCCAATTTTCTTCACACTATTTGCTTGATGGGTTTTAAACTCTCTCATTGCTGTCATTAAGTTCTTTGTTGTTGTTCTTGTAGATAGAGATTTAATTACTTGGTTGTTGCTTGTCGTTGTACTCTGAGTTGGTCTTCTTGTTGATGTTATTCAACTGTAACAGTCTGTTTTGTTTTGTTTCTTGTCGTTTTTACTGTGACTCGGTCTTCTTGTTGTTGTTTTTCAACTGTAACAGTTGTTTTTCTTTTCTTCTTCATTCTTAATGAAGGAGTTCCTCGGATATTCTTTCTTTTTGTTCCTATTTAATTTAACATTTAAACAATGGTTAAAATTAGAAAATTGACATATGCTATGAAATACAACAGTCTCATAATGATATCCCAATGTTATTCTTATATTCAGACTGAATACATACTACAACTATACAAACACATAATTGCAGATTGTATTCACACTGAATATAACCTATAATTATACAAACACATAATTGTAGCTTATATTCAGACTGAATATAAAGATAACTATGTAAATCCAAGTCTTACAAGTTTTATAAAGTGATGCTTATATTCAGAATGAATATAATCTACAACTATACAAACACAAAATTGTAGCTTATATTCACACTGAATATCACAATGTCATGTTTAAATTCAAACACATAATTTTTTTTAACTTATATTCAGAATGAATATAAGCTACAAGAATAAAACCCATAATTGTAGCATATATTCGGTCTGAATATTAACACGACATAGTTATACTATAACAATGTTATGCTTTTATTCATTCTGAATATATACTACAACTTTTTAAACACATAGTTTTAGCTTATATTTATAATGAATATAAACATGAGAGTGTGATATCACTATTTTATTCTTATAATCGGACTGAATATATACTACAAGTATTCAAACACATAACTTTAGGTTATATTAAGACTGAATATAAATACATAAATTTAGACTAAATATTAATTTCAAGTGCATTATAAGGTATAAATATTCAAAATAAACTTTATTTTACGCAGAAAAACTTTTACCTTCTTCTCCAAATATTTGAATTAGAGGTACTTCGTTTCTTTGTTCACCGTCTAAAACCATTTTAATCTTTGAAAATAAATCTTTAATACTCTGTTGCAAATATGTTTTTGTTGAACACGAAGATCAAATGTTGTATGTAGAAATTTTTTAGGACGGCGAAGATAGAAAAGATTGACGGCGAATTTTTATTTTCTAATGATGGTGATGGATATTTTTGTGGGCGACGTCTTTTGCAGCAGCAGTATACAGCATGATAATAGCCTATGTGTAATTTGAACGGTCATGTTATATTTACGACATTGCCCCTACGCGCTAATAATTTTTTAAAGTATTTCCCGAGTTTTCCACTTTTTTACAAAAATGGTTAAATTCAAGTTTAGCTTATATTCAAAAATATAAACTATTATTATACAAACTTCAAAATTTAGCTTATATTCAGTTTGAAAATAAGATACATTTAGGTATTTGAACAATTTTAGATTCAGACTGAATATAAGCATGTAATGTGATATATAGCTAAAATAATTTTAAGTGAATATAAACATAAAATTGTAGTTTATATTCAGTTTGAATATAAGCTACAATTTTATTTGAATAATATATAGTGTTAGATCCCAAAATAGCAACAATTGAGAAAACTCCATAAAATGTAGAGAAGAGATAAAGAATTAAGAACATTAATCACAAAATCATCAACTCATATTCATGTATTCATCATTATGGAGGGAAATTGTGAAGAACACCACATATTAGAATGAACCGACTCTCATAAGTCTGTATGTGTGCAAAGTGTGTTCTCTCCCAAAACTTACATACAAATGAAGCTAAGACACCATATTTATAGGTGCCCAATACATGTGTTAAGTCCAAGCCCATAAAACACTAAAAAGCCCAAAATACAATTCTTTATAAAACTTTCTATCTAATTGGGGCTAATTAGATCTAACAATCTCCCCCTAAAGTTTTATAAAGAAAGCATCATCAAATATTCTCCCCCTTGCTTTCTTTAGAAGCTATTATGTGCCATTCTTCAAGTCTTCAAGGCGTTACAAGCTCCCCCTCAAATGTAGGCTCATATTCTTGAAAAACTGAGACATTTTACACGTACTATCCAGCTTTCATGACTCAACTTTATCACTGTTTTTGACCATTGAGGAGACTTATTAAGAGAAAACATAAAACATGCACATTGAACTTCAGCCTCTTAGCTTATCAACAAGCTTTGATTCAGCCAATTTGGATGAAAATTGAGTGAGTTGTGCAAGTTTTCCCTCAGCTGCGCAAAACAGTCATTAAAACAAATAATTTGACGCTTTAGACCTCGTTGAGTTGAATTCAGCTCCGAGCTTTAGAATGAAAAATAGAGGAGATTGTGACAATAAATATGTCACACATGTAATTTGAATCCATGAAGAACGGACATGCGAACATCCATCGGAATTCGGAAGGAGTATGAGTGAAAATCATTGTTTTCGTTCCAGCATTAGTCAGCAGACTTTGACAGTGAATAAGACGTGTCGGCTCACTGTATTTGAGAAAATTCAAAACTTCAAAGTCGTGCATTTGTGTGTTATCGTTCCAACGCAACTGGATTCATGTATATTGGAGCTTCGAGTGAAACGTTGTGCACGTGCTTCTGAAACAGCGCAATGCTGTCAGAAAACCGAAAAATAATTGGGTTACGGGCTTTGGTTTGATGTGTGTTCTGGACCAACATACTTTGAATTTGATGCTCTGGACTACCCCTGGTCCGTCTCTGGTCCATCGTGGATTTTGGTCTTCGGGAGGTCTGGTTTGTGAGTTATGATCGCATCGAATGCTATGAAAAGCACCATTAAGAGACTCTTCAAAAACATCTGGATAAGAAGTTTATGAATCATTCTTCTGAATAAAATCTTTGTTTGCATCTTCTGATATGAAAAATATTTTTGAATTTCTCATTAAGCTCTTATTAAGCTGTCCAATTAAGCTTTGATTGAGCTTCTGAATCATTTAGCTTCTGAACAACTGCTAATCGGAACTTCTGGACGGCCTTCAGAAAGAAGAAGAAAAAAAAGAGAACAGCCTGGAACGTTGTATCTTCTGATCAGTTTAGCTTAAAAAAAACTTTTGGACAGCAAGCTCTGGACATTATTTTCAGACCGACAGAAGCACTCAGAGGCTTCTGGACAAAAATCTCAGACATACAGAAGCTCTGGACAGCATTTTCAGTTCATCTTTTTCAGAAGTTTTGTACGTCTTCTGATTGAGGTTTCTGCACTTCTTGGACTTCTGCACGTGCATGGAGGTTGTACATTCTGTGCATAACAGCTTAAGAGTAACAACAACCTCTGATTAAGCTCTGTGATTAAGCTCTATGCAGCTTTTAGATCAGCAACCTTAACCCATCCAGAGCTGTTGCATCTGAAACATGCATCTGACGGTAAGTTCTGAAACATTCTTCTGATGAAATACCTTCTAATCTGATCATGAATTTCTCAATATTTAGACACTCAGAAGCGTATGAATGACTTATGGTGAGTTTTCAGAAGCACTATATGACTTCTGAAAATTTTCTTAACTTCTGATTAAACTTCTTTCGCTTGAACAAAACTTTTGAAGCTCTGGACTCTGCAACTTCCACAATAGGTTGCTCAGATAGTCGAGCTTGAGTTTTATAACATTGTTGAAGCTCTGATTCAAGAGTTTACGCTTTTCGAAACTACGAGGACGATAAACAGTGTAACAGAGTCTCTGGACGTCATCTGATGTGTTTCTTCTGAACATTTGAACCTCTGAACGTGCATAGAAATTCAGCGCATATCTTTGCATAACAGGTTAACACGTCCAGCCTTTGGATGCTTTCTGAATCAGCTACATGTTAGCATACAGAGCTCTCTGGTTCACATTCAGAGCTTTCTGATTAACTTATTATCAGCTTCTAAATTGAAAATGAAACTTCTGATCCAGCTTCTGATGTTCATTTCCTGATCTAGACAATCTTTTCAACAACTTTTGAACGCAACTTCTGATTTATCATAATCTCTGGATTAAGCTCTGAATGATTTCTGGACAGCAGCCTTTGAATAAAATGATCAAAGTTCTAATCATGTAACATTTTGGTTTCAATTAAACCAGAGCTCTAATCAGTTGCCTTCTGCTGATTATCTCTTCAACATCTTCTCTTTCTCATTCAAATCAATATGCTCATACTTCTGATCACCATATGTTGCAGCCTGCACTATCATCATCAACAACACAAACCACACATGTGTTGAGAGCAGTAGTCGTCTCTCTCACTCCTTTGTGACATTTTCTGTTCAAAAGCAAACCATGACAAGAAGAAAAGAAACAGACAAACATCAATTTCTGTTGCATTTGGAGTTGAAATCAGCTTTGAATCTCAATCAAAGTTGCATTTGATCAGTATATTTGGTACTTCTACGTTTGCTCTTGCCCGAACGACGCATATGAGCTTCAATACCAGCTGCCTCAACTCATACATATCTGATGCATATTTCTTTCTCGATATGTAATTTGAATGTGTGATCTGAACCAGAACGCAGAATCTTTAGACGGGCAATAATGGAAATCTGGAATTTTAGTACACCAACTTGATAGGACAGATTCTTGTAGTTCCACAATTTTTACAAATGTAAGATCCCGAGGTGCCTATTTCGAGAATAGAACCTTCAGAATGAAAAATCCAATATGAACATCTCCCTTATCCCTCCAATTTTAAACCAATAGCAACAAAAACTTCCTGTTTTGGAATTTGAACCACAAAAACTGAACGATCGGACAACCATTAACCACAATGAGTTCATATGAAGGTTCTGAAAACATGTTGCTCTACGAAATCAACCATGGGCAGCGGAAAACTTTAAACCAAATCTAGATTATTGATTCTATATTAGTCAAACCCAAAAGAAAGAGAAAAGAGAGAGTCCAATCTCGGATTAATATAAGGCCAGATCAAAGATCAACAGCCCTAGTACCGAGATCCTTAGAAGCGATGAACTCAAGCACACAACAAGATGAGATCAAAGATCAATCACCTACTTAGTGCTTAAAATATCAGACCAATGAAGGAGGAAGATCAAAATTAATCAAAACACATACACACATGTACTAAAACTGATCAGATCTAATAAACTGTAATTAAATCTTCACACGCACATTTCATCAAACATGTGGTGTGCAGAATCAAATTGGGTTTAGAATCAATAAAATCTTCTATGAATAATCATCCAAATCTCATCTAGATGAAATATTGGATCTCAAATAAGCATAAAACAGAAAATTAGATCATAGAAAGGATATTTGGGTTTTGGCTCATGTAATTGAAACAATCTAAGCACCAAAACACCAAAATCAATAACCAATTCAACAATCGTTGCCATAGATGACCGAATTGAAGAAGAGTTTCTTCAATTGGCTCTGATACCAATTGTAGGAACCCAAATCTCATATTGAATCAATGATCTAATGAAAATATGTAAAGCGGAAGCAATTTAGATCAAACAGTTTATAAATGGAAGAACGATTAATCAAAATGAAGAACAATATTAAGATAGAAGCGTAGTCATATGATTAATCGTGATCATATATCTTACATGATTGGAATGAGGGTATTTGGAGATGGAGAGTTTCAAAGAAACAATCTCACATTCACAATTACAAATGGGGAAGGGAATCCCTATTTATAGCCTAAAATAAGGAAAGTCAAATGACTAGTCTATTACAATAAGACACGTCACAAGGAATCACTAACAAATCTTGTTATACGGTTATCATGTCATTTAACACGTGAAAGAATGTGTTACTGTTAAAGCATCCTCCAATATAAAGGCTCCACGTGTAAATGATGAAATCGTTCCTTGCTAAGTTATCGGGCTATGATGAGAAGAGCAACCAGACAGAAGTTCTGTCTATTCATACAGAAGCTTCTGTGGTCTTCTGACCTTCAGACTTCTAAAGTCTTCACTCCAGACTTCTGAAGTCTCTTCTTCTGAACGATCTCTGATCTTCCATTCCTTTTTACACTTTCAACACTAAAATTAGGGCTAACAATTCAATTGTTGCTATTTTGGGATCTAACAATTGGTATCAGAGCCTATTGATTTGCTTAAATCAAACGATCCAATCTGTTGATTTTATCTCATTGAATCTAGTTTATTTCATCTTATTTTTAGATCTATAACATTCATCTTTTTATACTTTGTTTTCGAATTGTTCTCGAAGATATCATTCAAATCTGTGTTTGAATTTATTTATATTCAAATTCAGTTTTGATTTCATTTATATTCGATTCTACAAATTTATTCTCATTAGATCTGAAATGCGGATGGTTATTGGGAAGAAAATTCATTGCCAATTGGGTAAAAATTGATTATGCACACAAGGTGTTTGATAAAATGTTTATGAGAGACTTGGTCTCTTAAAATAACGTCATGAAGAGTTATTTTCGATGTCAAGAACCAATGTTTGGAAATCAACGCTTTGGTTGTGATTTGGTTATGCAAACCCATATTCAATTTTTGTGGCATTGAATAAAAATCAGGATGCTGACAGATTTGCGATGCTGTGCCATATCGGTCATATCTCTCTCATACCATCACCAATTCATGCGATTCAAAAGCCTCTGGATAGAAAACAGAAGGATCTACAAGTTTCATGTTTTGAGTTTTCAGTGATTCGATCTGTAGAAGGCCCATTAAATCGTCGAAGTTGACGGTAGTGTGCTGAAGCAAAGTTGTTACGCATCGAGTTAGATCTCGCTTCTTGTAAGAACGACCCGAGCTTCCGGACTAAGGACCAGAGGTTTTGGACTAGAGGCATCCAGAGACTTCTGGAATTACGAACCAGAGCTTCTGGATTATTACATGCCTTACCCCGAAGACTCACATAATCAGAAGTTACATGTTAAACTAGAAGCTGCTGGACAGATCTGCGCGACTGTACGGAAACGATCATATCTCATTCGTCCGAGCTCCAAAGAAGGTGAATCCAATTTCTGTGGAAAGCTAACACACTGAGCTACAATGTTTATGTTTTAAGTTTTCCCAAACTCCAATATTTCACGACCAGAAGCAGCGTAGAAGTCAGTGTAATGGTGCTGGACAGAAACTTTCTTTGCTGATTCTATATCTTATAGGTTGATGAGTGGTATTGTGGCTTGTTCTATATCACGTCAAACTTCGAATTCTTTTCGTTGAAGTTTAAATTAGCCACGGCTTCAGTTCATCTCAGCTACGGACCCGCTCTTAACAAGTATTGCTTCGAACATCAAAGAACCAAGTACGATTCGAACCGGCACTTCATCAGAGATTTCATCTTTCAACCGAGAGATAGGTCATTTGAAATCCTGTCAATGATCAAGAACTACCGAGCATAATTTTCATCCTTTGATCTCACATCGGGGCTCTCAGAATTAATCTTGGTGGTTTCGAGTTCTATTTTTGGAACAGATATTTCTGGTTGATATTATTTCGAGCTCCTCAATCTATGGATGATTTCTTCACCAGAGCATCAAGGTGAAGATTATACGAACAAGTTCTTGTCTTGAATGTCCACTCAACTCATGGTTCACGGACACATTCTTTGTTATTAGACCGATTATGCACAACATTGTCACGCAACTCACACTCTATCTATCCACGTTTGGATGAATCGATATGCTATGGGGTTGGCTGAGATTCTGAGGCTAACAGGTGTGTTGAGTTTCTACAGGTTAAAGCTGTTTTTGGTGCAATCAGTGGTGTTTATGGCACATTGAATCTGATTTTAAAGTTGAGAATGAAGAAAAAGAGCATCATGTTGAGGGGGAGCTTGAAATACCTTTTAAGTCCATACTGTCCTCTGAAGATTCCATGCCTTGAAGATCAGAAGAAGCAATCTTTTTCATCCAGAGCTTCTGGTTGCACACCCAGAGCTTCTGGATAAGCTTCTTATGGTCAGAGCTTCTTTTTGATCTACATACAGAGAATATCTTGGACTTGAATAAAATCGTGTGCATATATTTGGAATGGGGTTACTACATCAAGGGGGAGCTACATGTTTATCTAAGGTGATCTCCAAGCTTTCAAAGCTCGATGGGAAGACGACCAATGACTTTCAATGGTTTTTCCTTTTATTGTTTTCCTTTTAACACTTAGGGGAGATTGTTAGCCCTAATTTTAGTGTTGAAAGTGTAAAAAGGAAAACCTATGATTCAAGTATGGAAGATCAGAGATCGTTCAGAAGAAGAGACTTCAGAAGTCTGGAGTGAAGACTTTAGAAGTCTGAAGGTCAGAAGACCACAGAAGCACGTATGAATAGACAGAACTTCTGTCTGGTTGCTCTTCTCATCATAGCCCGATAACTTAGCAAGGAACGATTTCATCATTTACACGTGGAGCCTTTATATTGGAGGATGCTTTAACAGTAACACATTCTTTCACGTGTTAAATGACATGATAACCGTATAACAAGATTTGTTAGTGATTCCTTGTGACGTGTCTTATTGTAATAGACTAGTCATTTGACTTTCCTTATTTTAGGCTATAAATAGGGATTCCCTTCCCCATTTGTAATTGTGAATGTGAGATTGTTTCTTTGAAACTCTCCATCTCCAAATACCCTCATTCCAATCATGTAAGATATATGATCACGATTAATCATATGACTACGCTTCTATCTTAATATTGTTCTTCATTTTGATTAATCGTTCTTCCATTTATAAACTGTTTGATCTAAATTGCTTCCGCTTTACATATTTTCATTAGATCATTGATTCAATATGAGATTTGGGTTCCTACATATAGCTTCGATTTTACAAACTTCAAAATTTAGCTTATATTCATTCTGAATATATACACTATGATTCAATTTAGCTTATATTCAGACTTAATATAAGCATTACATTGCGATAATGCTTATATTCAGTCTGAATATAAGCTAAAATTATGTGTTTGTATTCAGACTGATTGTAAGCTAAATTTAGCTTAAATTGAATTTTAGTGCTTATATTCAGACTAAATATATAAGCTACAACTTTACAAACTTCAGATTTTAACTTATATTCAGACTGAATATGAGCTTATATTCAGACTGAATATAAGAAAGAAGTACAATTATGTGTTTGATATCAGACTGAATGTAAGCTAAATTTAGCTTAAATTGAATCTTAGTGCTTATATTCAGACTGAATATAAGCTACAATTTTACAAACTTCAAATTTTAGCTTATATTCAGACTGAATATGAGCTTATATTCAGACTGAATATAAGAACTACAATTATGTGTTTGTATTCAGACTGAATGTAAGTTAAATTTAGCTTAAATTGAATCTTAGTGCTTATATTCAGACTGAATATAAGCTACAATTTTACAAACTTCAAATTTTAGCTTATATTCAGACTGAATATAACACAAGACAGGATAATGAAGGGCATTAAGAGTAATATTCAACTAAAATTATATTAACAAGACAATCATTCAAACAAATTGATTAACATACTATTAACATACTCTTATATTAATTTTGCTGATTAACTGATTCAAAGCAAAACACAAGACAATCATTCAAACAAATTATATTAACATACTATTTTTTTAATGTTCAAATGTTAAAGTAATATTCAACAAAAATCGGATCATTCAAAATAGTCATCAATCAGATCCTTCATAACAGTCATCTGCACCACTCCTTCCATCACCTTCCATCACCTTCTAACACCTCCTTGAACCACCTATGTAAGGCTGCAAACCTTGCATCAATTTCCTTCTTTGTTTTTTTTAAATACTTTTTATTAAAACTTGATTCAAGGTTAAGAAGGTATTTGACCTCTTCTATGACATAGTCTCTCCTTTTATTGACATCTGCCAACAATATTTTAGAAAGATATTTTGTTCTGAGACTATTGAGTTGTTTTTTCTGGTTTTTGGATGATTCATCATCCAATCGACAGTGCCAATTATTCAAATGCTCCCCACCATTGAAGGTTTCCATGTGCAGCATCATGAATATCGAGCAGTCTTTGTTATTCTTTTTGCTCCTCCATATCATTTCTTCCCTTTTAGGCTTTTTGTCTTCTAATGATCTGTGCCTTTCATCCCCAATCTCTTTCAGATAGTTGATGAAGAGTGTTTTCTTCATGATGAAAATTTTAATGAAAACTTTATTATAATCCAAAATAATAATAATATAACTCATTAAAATCTCTTTTATATTCAGACTGAATAACATACTTACCACGGTTTCTGGGACGCCCTGGTATTTTTTAGCATTTGATAGTTTTACTGCACTGTTGTCTAGTATATGGATGGATCCATTTCTCAGGTCAAAGCATATTACATAATAATGATTACTCCTCACAACAGGGAAAAATACCTGCATAAATATTTTGTATCATTTATAAATAATGTATGAATAAAAAGATAGTTAATTGAATAATATTAAAATGGTTGTTTCATACCAAATCTACATTCTCCATCACTGAAATACCTGCAGATTTATCCAGATTGTGAAGCAGATTTTTTGAGAATATGGCCTGGTTTTTCTTGACATCAAACTTTTTGTCCAAGATGTCATGGGGTTGTTGTAAAAAACAAAAATGTTAAACTAGTATTCATCATGAATGTCTATGAACATTATAATAATTATATTCTTACCAACACTTCTGTTGAACAATATTACTTCTTTGGTTTATTGTTTGTCTTCAACATTTCTTCAGAATTTAAAATGGAAGAGAAGGTGTCTATTACATTTGAAAAAGGTTCCGATTCTGGAATCAAGCTTTCAAGGAAAACTTTTATAGTTGTTTGCCCTGTACTTGATTAAAAAACCTCGTCCCTGTGATTATGATTATTTATTAGAATTTATATAAAAACATCTTGATATTCAGACTGACTGAATAAAAGGTGTGCTCAATTTTAAAACTCACATTTGATCTCCTAAGAATGAGAACATCCATTGGGCAACATTCTTCTCATTGTCTGTTTCCTCTGTCGGTGGATCCACTTGTTTTAAATTATTTGGTGATCTGAATTCATCTTCATCTGTTGACTTCTTTTTTCTTTTTGGTGAAGAACATTCTTCTTGACTCTTTCTTTTTCTTCCTGTTTTAATTAAATATTTATTATCAATATAACATGTTTTCCTCAAAATAGACTGTAGTCCTTATATTCATGCTGAATATAACTTACAATTTTTGGTTTGTATAATTGTAGTTTATATTCGGTCTGAATATAAACACTAAATTGCATTGCAATACTCTTAGTGCTTATATTCAGACTGAATATAAGCTAAAATTATTTTAAAATACTATTTGTAGCTTGTATTCAGTCTGAATATAAGTTAAAATTATTCAAAATACTATTTGTAGCTTATATTAAGTCTGAATATAAACACTACAGAGTATAATAGAATTTAGTGTTTATATTCAGACTGAATATAAGCTACACCACGAAATCTTTTACCTTATATTCAGACTAAATATAAGCTAACATTATTGAAAATACTATTTGTAGCTTATATTCAGTCTGAATATAAACAGTACAGAGTATAATAGAATTTAGTGTTTATATTCAGACTGAATATAAGCTAACATTATTCAAAATAGTATTTGTAGCTTTTATTCAGTCTGAATATAAACAGTATAGAGTATAATATGATTTAGTGTTTATATTCAGACTGAATATAAAAAATGTTATTATTAGACCGTAGGTTTTATATTAAGACTTAATACAAGTTTTTGCAAGTATGAACATCATTTAACAAGAAGATATTCAATACGATTACATTAAAAACTCTAAATATTCAAAATAAAAATTTATATAAACAGAAAAACTATTACCTTCTTCTTCAAAAGCTTCAATTAGATTAATCTCGTTGCATTCTTCGCTACTAAAAGCCATTTTTGTTTTCTGAATAAGAGTATTCTCGTTGATTTTCAGTAGAAAATGGAATTTAGGGCAAAATTTTCTTTTGGGGAAGATGAACTCAAGAAATTTGGGACGGAATCGAAAAGGCGTAAGTATACGTAGACGTGTTTCTGATTTTAATCGTAAGGTGGTATTTACGATTATACCCCTAAGCGCTTAATATTCTTTAAGCCGTGACCTGAGTTTTTCACTTATTTTCGACAATGCCACCGCGCGTTTAACCCGTTTATTTTTTGATCTGATTTGAAATGGATGGCTGAGGTTCATCCTCATGTTCACAACCAAATATGGGTTCACATTTGAACCCACCCCTACACACACACACACACATATATATATATAGAGCAATGTTGGTATGTATGACCATACGTCTTGCTTAGTATTTATATATTTATAAGAAACGAAATGCAAGAATATGTCAACATCATCATGCAATGAAGATTTCTAACCGTATCATAGATGCTTGATGATGGACCAAAAATAAAAGAGGTAGAAGATTAGAATATATGTTTCCAATATAATTTCTTAGATTTTTAAACTTTTTGGTTGGTTATTGATGTTCACCATTTTATAACACATATGTGTGTGGTGTTTTTCATCTCCCCACATTTAAAAATCAAGAAGATGTTCTTGAAGTTTAAGCACATGCAAGAAGAAGAAGAAAAAGTTGGAGTAATACCTTGGAGGTGGTCTTTTCCTTGAGAGAAAATGAGAGAGTAGAGAGTTTTAGAGAGAGAGAGAGTGTGAATGTGTAAAATGAAAATGAGAGGAGTAGGCTTCTATTTATACTTGGAGAATTGAAAAGAGAGGGTAGGGAGAGAGGGAGAGAGGCCGGTTTTGGGAGAGAGAGAGAGAGAGAGAGATGGTGGTGTGATTTAAAGTGTAGAAGTGTAAGTGTATAAAGGGGTAGTATTGGGTGGTTTTTGATTTTATTTGATTTTATATTTAAATTTAATTGAGCTTCTAGAAGGATTTTAAATAAAATCTGATTTTTATTAAATAATTTTATAAAATATAATAATTTTATATAATTTGATTATTAAAGAGGCTAAAAATCAGTATTTGTTACCGAAAACGAGCACTTTCTCAATTTTGGTGGAAATTGGCGAAATTTAGCAATTTTCTTAAGGAACTCACATTAATTTAAAAAATTTATCTTTTTGGCATTATTAAATTCGTATATGATAAAATCATTAATTTCTCGACTGCCAAAAATAGAACTGCCAGCTCCGGACTGCTAAAAATAGAAAGTTGGCTTAAATTGCCAAAATTACGGTAAAGACCCATTATTTCATAATATTTACTTCTCTAAGGCTTTCTAACCTTAATTAATTATGCTAGAGCCCGCTTGGGCTTAACTGAAAGCCAGAAATCAGTTCTAACCTGAAGTGAAAAATTGACGGTTGTCACAGTCTCCCCCGGTTAAAAGAACTTCATCCGGAAATTCATTCGTTACTACCAGGAAAAAGATGCGCATATTTTTGCATCATGAAATCCTCGCGTTCCCAAGTATACTTTGGTCCATGTCTGGACTTCTAGTAGACCTTGACGATTGGAATTTTACTTCTTCTAAGGCGTTACACTTCTCTATCGAGGATATCGATTGGCCCTTTTACAAAACATAGATTTTTATCTACTTGGATCTCTTCCAATGGCACCATCAGTGTTTCATCTGCCAAACAATTTTTGAGCTTTGACACGTGGAATGTGTCATGAATCTCCTTCAGTTCCAAGGGTAATTTAAGCTTGTACGCGACTGATCCAATCCTTTCAATTATCTCAAATGGTCCAACGTACCTTGGGCTTAACTTACTCTTCTTACCTAAACGCCTTAAACCTTTCCACGGGGTTACTTTTAAAAGTACCTAATCGCCTACTTGAAACTCCAATGGTTTCCTTCGGTTATCAGCATAACTTTTCTAACGATCCCTGGTCGCCTTAAGCCTATTTTTGATTATGACGATCTTGTCGGTTGTCTCCTGAATTATATCAGGTCCTGTCAATTGACTATCTCCAATTTCTACCCAACTAAGTGGGGATCGACATTTCCGACCGTATAAGGCTTCGTAGGGGGCACATTGAATACTAGAGTGATAACTGTTATTATAGGAAAACTCAACTAAGGGTAAATGATTATCCCAATTTCCCTTGTAATCTAGTGCGCATGCACGCAACATATCTTTCAAGGTCTAAATGGTGCTTTCACTTTGACCATCTGTCTGTGGGTAACAGACAGATATGTTGTGCTCAAATCCAAACGAGATCCTAAAGCTCTTTGTAGATCGCCAAAATTGCGACATGAAATGACTACCTCTATCAGAAATGATAGAAATTGGTACTCCGTGTCGAGAAACTATCTCTTTGACGTAGATTTGTGCAAGTTTCTCCATTTTGTAGTCTTCTCGAATAGGAAGGAAACGTGTTGATTTCGTCAATCGATCTACTATTACCCAAATTGTGACGTGTCCGCGAGACGTTTTCGACAATCTGGTGACTAAGTCCATGGAAATTTGCAGCCATTTCAATTGAGGGATCTGCGGCTGTTGAAGTAAACCGGACGGTTTCTGATACTCTGCCTGGACCTTTGAACAAGTCAGGCACTTTCCGACGTACAAGTCCACGTCTTTCTTCATTCCAGGCCACCAACAATAGTCCTTTAGATCCTTATACATCTTATATGTCCCTGGATGAATGGAATATCGTGACTTATGGGACTCACACAAAATTAGCTCCCGTAGGTCGCTATCTTTTGGTACCCAAACTCTTCCCTTAAAATACCGTACACCGTCGGTCTTAAGGTGAAACCTTTCTTCAAGGTTATGAGGAGTCTCACGCTTCAAATTTTCTGCCTTAAAGGCTTCTTCCTGAGCTTCACGTATTCGGTTCTTCAAACTTGTTTGAACAAGCATTCCCAATGCTCGTACTCTAGATGGCTTAGCCTTTTCTTTTCGGATCAACGCATCGGTTACTACGTTGGCCTTGCCTGGGTGGTATCGAATTTCACAGTCATAATCATTGAGTAATTCTACCCATCTTCGCTGCCTCATGTTGAGCATTTTCTGGTTAAAGATATGTTGAACTTCTTATCTTTTTGGGTCAGTACTGTCAATGGTTGTGCGATTTTCGATAATCTTTCAATGAATCGCCTATAATATCCTGCCAGTCCTAAAAATTGACGGATCTCTGTTGGGGTCTTCGGTGTTTCCCATTTCTTGATTGCCTCAATCTTTGCTGGATCAACATGGATTCCTTTCTCACCAATCACATGTCCAAGAAAGTGTACCTCTCGAATCCAAAATTCACACTTAGAAAACTTGGCATACAATTTATGGTCCTTAAGTAGCTCTAGTATCGCTTTTAAATGCTTCTCATGCTCCTCCTTACTTCGGAAATAGATTAGTATGTCATCGATAAATACGATCACAAACTTGTCTAAATGCGGTCTACATACTCTATTCATCAGATCCATAAACACGGCTGGAGCATTAATGAGTCCAAAAGGCGTAACTAAAAACTTGTAATGTCCATATCGGGTCCTAAATGCCGTTTTAGGAATGTCTGCTTCATGAACTCCAAGTTGATGGTAACCTGATCGAAGATCAATCTTAGAAAAGAAACTAGCACCTTGAAGTTGATCAAAACAGATCGTCTATCCTAGGGAGAGGGTAACGATTCTTAATTGTCAACTTATTCAGCTCCCTATAGTCTATGCACATTCTGAGTGATCCATCTTTCTTCTTAAAAAACAATACAGGTGCTCCCCAAGGCGAAGAACTTGGCTGAATAAATCCTTTATCCAGCAGGTCCTGTATCTGATTTGCTAATTCTTTCATTTCTGTCGGTGCTAGGCAGTACGGTGCCTTGTCTACCGGGGCTGCTACAAGAACTAAGTCAATTCAAAACTCGACTTGTCTTGGAGGAGGTAGTCCGGGTAATTCCTCCGGAAATACCTCAGGATAATTCCGTACTATAGGAATGTCTTGAATTTGCTTCTCCTCAGTTTTCTTCTCCACTACCTGAACTAAGAACGTAAGATACTTCTTCCTCATACATCTATAAGCTTCCATACATGAGATTATCTTAAAACTCCTAGATTTCTCTCCTTGAACTACAAGCATTTTACCAACAATTGGGATTCTTACAATCTTCTTGTAACAACAAATTTCAGCCTTATTTCGCGATAACCAATCCATCCTTACTACTACATCAAAACTTTCTAATTTTATGCGGATGAGATCGATACTAAATACCTCGTCAGCTAATTTTAACTTATAGTTGGGGATTACGTTGCTAGACTTAATCTTTTGTCCATTCGCAATCTCTTTAGCATACGCATCCTCGAGTTCTCTAGAGCTTAAATCGATCAAAGGCCTAAATTCTAAGGAAACAAAACTCATATCGGCACCAGAATCAAAAATCACCGACGCATAGTGGTTATTTAGAAGAAATGTACCTGTCACCACATTTGGATCCTGACGCGCTTCTTCCATTCCTATCACAAATGCTCTTCCCCGAGCCTGAGTTCCTTCAGCACTCGTGAGGGTTCGACTTTCTTGGCTTTCACTATTGCCACCGGTCGATCCTCTTTTTACCATAGGACACCTGTCTCGGAGGTGATCCTAACTTCCACATTCAAAGCACCTCCTACTGCTTTGGGTCTCTCCTTCCTTCTTGCAGTACTAAGCAGTATGACCCAATTGACTGCACCTTGAACACTGAAAACATGTTCCAGAGTGATATCGATTACATTTGTTGCACTTTGGAGAGAAAACCGCCTGTTTCCCTTGCTCTCGGGCCTTCATTCCATAGTTCTTTACGGATCGCGAACTTCGGTTCGGATCGCTACTAGTCTTTCTTCCTGCCTGATTCTATAATTTTTTTTTTCCACTTCCACTACTCTTTGTTGTAGTTCCTTCCCTGACTGCATCATTGGTCAAACGACTAGCTAACACTACCGCGCTTTGGATACTTGTTGGGTTCGCTGAGGTGACCATGCCCCTAATCTCGGGTGCTAAACCCCAGATGTACCGATCAACTCGGTTTTCTTCAAGGGTGTTAGACCTATGAAGTATGAACCATAGGATGGAAGTATGATATGAGTTGGCACACTCTTACCTCATGAATCTCCGATTACATCTGAATTCTGTTATACGCTCCTAACTAATGACGTGTCAGTTTGTAACTGGTTAGATTGTTGACTTTATATTCACTGTAATAGTATAAATAGATCAAGTCTTTGAATGTAAAGTTGTCGATTGGAAAACATACTTTTGGAGATTATATTGTGCATTTTAGTCCTGAATTTTGTAATCGATCTTCAAGGTTATCAATACAATCTCAGTCTGTTCTTCATCTCTTATTACTTACTGTTTGTTTGATAATTACTGTTGTTAATTGATTTGAATTGCTTCCGCTTATACCTTGATTCTCAAATCTCTCAATTAACTATTTAGAAAGGGATCTGGGTTCCAACAATTGGTATCAGAGCCATCTAATCAATCTATTGATTGTTTGATCTCTTCCATTTGGAGAAATCCCTCTTCTACAGTAATGTATCTTTCAGTTTTATACTACTGTTCATAACTCTACCCTGTTCTACGAGAATTTGTTAATCTCATAACAATTTTCTCCAAAATAGTGGTAATTGTGGTTAAATTTGAAGGATATCGACCTGTTTTTCGATTCAATTGGAATTTAATTGTTCTAAATTTCATATAATCGTCAAAAAAAATTCTCCCATCTCCTTTCTCTGTTCTCTGTCACAAATGGCAAATTAAAATCTGAATGCTGTTTACACCTTCGGTTCTCTGACCAAACCTCCCACTCTCATTCGTGGTGAATATCCACAATGGAAAATTCGAATGATAAATTTCTATGAAGGATTGGATACAGAACTCTACCCTATTGTCCAAAATGGTCCCTTCGTACCAATGACCACAATTCCACGAATTCCCGCTACTACTAATACTGATGAAGTTCCATCTCAAAAAGTTCCAAAGCTGAAGGGAAACTAGTCTGATGCGGAAAAGGCCAAAGTCGAACTAGCAAAAAAGGCCAAAACTCTTCTTATCATGGCTATTCCAAATGAGATTTTTCAATCTCTGGATTCCTGTGACACTGCTAAGGAATTATGGGATCAATTAGAAAATCTTCTGGAAGGTGGTGCTAAAATGAAGAAAAATAGAAGAGCTCAAGCTCTGAACGAGTATAACAGCTTCTAAGCCAATCCTGAAGAGTCTCTAGAACAGACCTATCATAGATTTAATTCTTTAATAAATATATGTAAAAGATGTGATATTATTCGATCCCAAGAAGATAACAACGTCCTATTTCTTAAACGGTTGAATTCAGAGTGGTCAAATCTTTCTATGTCCCTTCAAGCAAATCAAGATCTTGAGCAATGGACTCTGCATGATGTTTTTGGTACTTTGCAAGCTCATAAGAAAGAGGTTGTTCAGAAGAAAACAACTATAGGTGGACGTCTGGCTCTGAGATCTGAATCTAAGGGAACGACCAGAAGAAGAAGTGAAGATAAGAGAGGAAAAAGCAAGGCCTTCATATTAGAGGCTATTCTAGAGAGTGATTCTGACTCTGATGATGAAATCAAAGCCTTTGCTGATTCTTTGGCTCTTATTACCAAACAATTCACTAATAGGTTTGGGAATAGATCATTTCAGGGAAACAGAAGATCTAATCGATCTACTAATTCTCCCAAACAAGAGACTCAGGGAACTGAAAAATCTGACGCTGAGAAGAAAGAAGATGAGATGAAGAAGAAGGATGTGTGCTACAGATGTGGCAAGCCAGGACATTACTCTGAGGATTGCAGAGGAACTCTGGATAAAGACAAGACGTACTACAAAAACAAGTATAAGTATAATGTCACTGAAAGAGCTCATTATGCTGAGAAAGAAAACTGGCTAGGAGATGAGTCTAGCGGTGATGAGGCCATGTTTTTTGGGATGGCAAAGACGAATGAGTCAGAAGATCAACCTTCTGAATCACCGGTTAGTTCTTTCTCTGAATCATCTGAACTTGAAAACACAATTGTGCTTTTATCAAACAATTTTGAAGAACTAAAACAAAAGCTTACAATTGAAAAGAAATTACAAAAAGGCATTTGTTAGACTTTTGAAGTATGAGTCAAAGATGACGTGGCAACATTCACTTGTAGATCTAGTCTTTACAACAAAATTTGTTAGACGCTCCTCTATGAGGTGGCATTTTGTGATAGGCTAATGTGTTGACTTTCTGTTTGTGTAATAGTATAAATTGATCTGTACTTTCACTGTAATAGTTGTCGATTTAGAAGATCATTAAGGAAGAATAGTTTTGCGCACAATTCTTAATTACTTGTAATCGATCCTCAGGTTATTATTCAAAGTTGATATGTTCTTCAATTCTTCTACTGTTCTTATTACTATTGATTAGTCAATATTAATTGCTTCCGCTTACTTTCTGATATATGAATTTATTGATTAATCATTGAAGAAGAAATCTGGAACCAACAATTGGTATCAGAGCCATCTAATCAATCTGTTGATTATTAGATCTCCTTAATTTGGAAATTTCTCTCTTCATTCCTGCATTAATTTCCTGTTTTAACTACAATTCATAATTCTACCCTGTTTTATGAGATTTTATTAATTCATAGTAATTTTCTCCGAAAACAGTGGTAATTGTAGTTAAAATTTTGAAGAACTAGTAAGCCGATCTCTTTGTTATTCAATTCAATTGAAGTTTAATCGTTCTAAATTTCAAATCAATTCTTTCTCTCGATTCTCTGCTTTCTACGAACAAAATGGCAAATTTAAATCTGAATTCTGTTTATACTTCTGGATCGTTGACGAAACCTCCTACTCTCGTACGTGATGAATATCCTCAATGGAAAATTCGAATGGTGAATTTTTACGAGGGACTGGATGCTGATCTATTTCCAATCATTCAAAATGGTCCTCTGGTTCCTATGTCTATTATTCCACGAATTCCAGCAAAGGCCAATACTGATGAAATTCCTGCCAGACAAGTTCCAAAGCTAAAAGGACACTGGTCTGATGAAGAAAAAGCCAAAGTTGAACTAGCCAAAAAGGCTAAAACTCTTCTTATCATGGCCATTCCAAATGAGATTTTTCAATCTCTGGATTCATGTGATACTGCCAGGATTTATAGGATCAACTAGAAAATCTTCTGGAAGGCGGTGTTAAGAGCTCAGGCTCTGAATGAATACAACAGCTTCCAGGCCATTGCTGATGAATCTTTGGAACAAACTTTTCATAGATTTAACAATCTGATAAATCTATGCAAAAGATGTGATATCATTCGATCAAAGGAAGACAATAATGTCTTATTTCTGAAGAGATTAAATCCAGAATGGTCAAACCTCTCCATGTCTTTACAAGCCAATCAAGATCTTGAGCAATGGTCTCTAAATGACGTATTTGGAACTCTTCAAGCTCATGAAAAGGAAGTCGTACAAAAGAAAACAACAATAGGTGGTCCTCTGGCTTTGATATCTGAATCAAAGGGAATGATCAGAAGAAAAAGTGAAGATAGAAGAGTGAGAAGCAAGGCATTCATATCAGAAGCTGCTCCAGAAGAAGATTCTGATTCTGATGATGATATAAAGGCATTTGCTGATTCTTTGCCTCTTATAACCAAACAATTTACAAATCGATTTGGAAATAGGAATTTTCAAGGAAATTGAAGTTTTGATCGTTCTACTCATATTCCTAAGCAAGAGGTTCAGAGATCTGAAAAGACTGAAACAGAGAAAAAGGAAGAGGAAATAAAGAAGAAAAAGGATGTATGTTATAGATGCGGTAAACCAGGACACTACTCAAAAGAATGCAAAGGAGCTCTGGACAAAGACAAGACGTACTACAAGAATAAATACAAGTACAATGTCACTAAAAGAGCTCATTATGCTGAAAAAGAAAACTGGTTAGGAGATGAATCCAGCGGAGATGAAGCTATGTTTTGTGGGATGGCGAATTCGAATGAATCATTAGATCAACCTTCTGATTCACCGGTTAGTAATTCCTCTGACTCATCTGAACTTGAGAATACAATTGTTCTTTTGTCAAATAATTTTGAGGAACTTAAACAAAAGCTCACAATTGAAAAGAAGTTACGAAAAGGTATTGAGAAAACTCTTTCCACAATACAAAGGGAAAGAGATATTTACAAAAGAGAAATGGATATCTTAACAGAAGAGAAACTGGAACTTGACACTCAGAAAGAAAAGATTTCTAAAAACTTGAAAGACACAGAAGTTTTGTTAAAAAAGGAGCGCTTAAGTTTTAAGAAACTTCTGGAAGAAAAAGATAAGGAAATTCAAATTAAGGAAAGTGACAGATTAAATTCTGTAGCACTTAAAAACTATTTTCAAAAAGAGAGAGAATTTTTATATATTGAACTTCAAAACAAAACGCACCAGATAAAAACATATCTGGATGCTCAAAAAGTTCATGAGAAAATAAGTACACAAGTAGGAAGGTCTAGAATCGGGTTTGAAGATTTAGATCCCTACACGTGTGAAAGAAAGTCTTGTTTAAACTCTGTTTTCATATGGGAAAACAACAGAAGCCTGTGTTTCCAATTCTTTATGAACAATCATGCTTTAAACGGTCTAAACTTGAAAATAATCATCATCAGAGAAAACTCAAGTTTAAAAATATTATATATTCGTCTGGAAAAACTGATATTGATTTAAATAAAGTTCAGAAGAAAGATGATATTTTCAAGTTTGGTTCAAGTGTTCTTATAAAATTGAATCTAGAGGCTGATGCGTTTATTCCTATTCAAGCAGAGGAAGAATTAAGACTTAGTTTTGAAAATGATCTTCTCTTGACTCTGAATAATTGTTTTAAACTTGAGAATGACAAACAAAAAGAGTTAGAAAATAATCTAGAGATATCTCCTTGTTCCATAATTGATTTAAATCTATCAGAAGTTCAAGAGGAATTAGAAGAAGTCACATATCCCTGGGAAAACGATGATCAGAGTGAGGATTTATTTGACAATTCAGAAACATATCTTTCTCACTTTGAACACCAATCTCCTATCTATGCTAAATTTCCAGAGGTTATTAAAAATAAAGATGCCCCATTTTTATTTACAAATGAATCTCTGGAGATAAGAGCATCTGGATTGAATGTTCAGAAAGATTCAAATGGAATTCCAATTTTCTGTGTTCCTTCTGAAAAATGAAACACTTTTATACATCAAGACTTTATAGGAATGTGTCTGAAAGCTAAAACTTGTCTTGAACTTGAAAAATAAGAAAAACTTAAAAAGAAGATCCTTATCCAAACTCCTAAATCTTCTACTCCAAAATATTCTTATGTCCAGAAAGGTAAATGGAAATCTAATCTTTAGGTTCCTGTTTCAGTAAATCCAAAAGCTTCTGTGAAGGAAAATCCGAAGAAATCTCAGTTGAAGAATATCTCAGATTCTAAACATATGTCTAGTCTAGATAGGAACATCTATAGAACAACTGATACTAGAAAAGACAGTCGTAAGAATAATTGTAATTATCATTATCATAATGAAAATTCAATACAATCTTTTATGTTTCAGAATTCTGAATGGTTTTCCCTATTCTTAAAATTATAACAATTTTTCTCACGAACTTCAAATTCATTCACTGCCAACCATTCGTACTTCAATAAGGATAAAACAAAGAAAAACAGAAAAATAAAAAATACAAACAATCCGTCTTTACCTTTTGTTAAATCAAATCAAAAGCAAATAAAAAAGGCTGATAAAACAAAAACTAACGTTAAAGGACCCATAATGATATGGGTACCTAAGAAACTCTGATCTTGATTGCAGAAACAGCGTGTGCATATCTGGTATCTTGACTCTGGATGCTCGAGGCACATGACTGGTTCACGAAACTTACTCTCCAAATTCAAAGACAAAAGTGGTGGAGCTTTAACGTTTGGTGATAATGGTAAGGGTCAGATTAAGGGCTATGGTACTTTACAGGAATGTAACATTACCTTATCTAAAGTAGCTCATGTTTCAGGTTTGAAACATAACCTCCTAAGTGTAAGTCAACTCTGTAATTCTAAGATACTTGTCGTATTTGAAGAAAAACATTGTTACTTATTTTCTAAGGCAGGTGAGGAACTTTGGAGAGTAGACAGAAAAGGTAAACTCTACATGATGAATTTTACGTCCAAGAATGGTAAGGAAACCTTATGTCTTATCTCCAAAAAGAGTGAAATTGCATGGCTCTGGCAACATAAAATGTCTCACTTAAATTTTGACAATCTTGAGTTGCTCGTCAAACATAATCTGGTATCTGGACTTCCTGAAGTTCATTTTCAGAAAGATCACCGTTGCCCTGCATGTGAAATGGGCAAGATCAAACGAGCATCCAATAAAACAAAAAGTGATCATTCATGCATTAGACCTCTGCAACTGTTACATGTTGACCTCTGTGGTCCCATTGCAATTTAGAGTCTTTCTGGTAAAAAGTATATACTGGTACTTATTGATGAATTTTCCAGATATACTTGGCTTGCTTTTGTTCGACAGAAGTCAGAGGTACCTATTGTACTTCAGAATATGATGACCAGAATTCAAGTTCTTCTTCACCAAAAGATTCAACAGCTGAGAAGCGACAATGGTACAGAGTTCAACAGCTGAGAAGCGACAGTGTTTTATCTTAAATGACAGAGATAACCTTGGCAAGTTTGATCCAAAATCCGATGAAGCTAAATTTTTAGGATATTCCTTAACTTCCAGAGCTTTTCGTGTTTTTAACTTAAGAACAAAAACTGTTATGGAAAGCATTAATGTTGATTTTGATGATCAAACACAGCTGACTTCTGAATATTCCTCTTCAGAACTCAAACTTAATACTGTCACCTCTGACTATCTTTCAGGTTCCAGAGAGTCTGAGATTGATGCTATCATTCAAGATTTTTTGGGCAACGAAATATTGTCAGAAACAACTTCATCCTTGAACATACCAGCAGTTCTTCATGCCTCTGGCATAATGTTTTCTGGTTCTACTTCTGACCCACACTCTTCCTCCCTTTCTGTTCCGACATCTGATTGTCCAGAAGCATCTTCTGTTCCATCATCTGAGGGGGAGATAGATATAAGAGACTCATAATTAGTATATCCAGATGCAGCCATTCCAACCTCTGAAACAGTCATTCCAACTTCAGACACAGAAGTGCAGGCTCAACCAATATCACAAACAAGGATGAAGAAATGGACTAAATCACACACTCCAGATCTTATCATTGGTAATCTTTCTGAGGGTGTCAAAACACGATCTGCTACAGCAAATGAAGCTTTCTATTTCAATTTTCTTAGTATGATCGAATCCAAGTAAGTTCATGAAGCCTTAGTTGAACCAAGTTGGGTAGAAGAAATGCAAGAGGAGTTACTTCAATCTGAACGGAACAAAGTTTGGAACTTAGTACCATTACCAAAAGGCAAAGTTGCAATTGGTACTAAGTGGGTCTTCAGAAATAAAAAGGATGAAGATGGAATTGTGATCAGAAACAAGGCTCGTCTGGTGGCAAAAGGTTATTGTCAAGAAGAAGGCATTGATTACGATGAAACCTTTGCTCCTGTTGCAAGACTAGAAGCCATACGACTTTTTCTGGCATTCTCTGCATACAAAAACTTTAAAGTATATCAAATTGATGTTAAATGTGCATTTTCTAAACGGAAATCTCAAAGAAGAAGTGTATGTTGAACAACCTGCTGGCTTTAAAGATACAAGACATCTAGAATATGTCTATCTCCTTGACAAACCTCTGTATGGCTTAAAGCAAGCACCTAGAGCCTGGTATGAACGTTTATCCAAGTTTCTGATCAGCAAAGGGTATGAAAAAGGTAAAATTGATACCACACTTTTCATCAAAAGAGGCAAAGGTATGTTAACTATTATTCAAATTTATGTGGATGACATAATTTTTGGTTCTACTCATCAAACAGAAGTTGATTTGTTTTCTAAATTGATGGAAACTGAATTTGAAATGAGTATGATGGAGAACTAACCTTCTTTCTAGGACTCCAGGTTAAGCAAAGTACCTCTGGTATTTTTATTAATCAAAAAAATATGTCTATGACATGTTAAAGAAATTTCATTTTCAGAATTCATCACCTATGAAAATACCTATCTCTCCTAGTATGAAACTAGATCCTGATCCTTCTGGGAAACCAGTAGATGTCACGGGCTACAGAGGTATGATAGGGTATCTTCTGTATTTAACTGCTAGTAGACCAGATATTATGTTTGCCACCTGTCTTTGTGCTCGTTATCAAGCCAATCCTAAAGAATCTCATTTGGCCGCTGTTAAAAGAATTTTTAGATACTTAAAGGGAACTCCCTCATTGGGTCTCTAGTATCCTAAAAATTCTGGGTTTGATTTAATGGCATATACAGATTCTGATCATGCAGGATGTAAGCTAGACAGAAAAAGTACCTATGGTAGTTGTCAACTTTTGGGAAATAGACTTATTAGTTGGACGTCCAAGAAACAAAATTGTGTATCCACATCTACTGCAGAGGCTGAATATGTTGCTGCTGCTAGTTGCTGTTCACAAGTTATTTGGATGAAGACTCAACTCAGAGACTATGGACTGATATATGATAAAATTCCCATCTTATGTGATTCAGAAAGTGCCATTGCCATTACTGAAAACCCAGTCCAGCACTCCAAAACAAAGCACATTGATGTCAGGTATCTTTTTATTAAAGATCATGTAGAGAAGGGCCCAATTGAAATGTATTTTGTCTCTACTGATTATCAACTAGCTGATATTTTTACAAAAGCTCTGGATGAGAAGCGTTTTTATTTTTTGATCAGCAAGTTGGGAATTATAAACATGTAAATCTTAATTCCATTTATTACTCAGAACGGATCAGAGACCTCTGATTGATTCTGATGATTTTCTCCAGAAGCATTCAGAAGCCTCTGACCATCTCTGTTGAAGTTTCTTATTCCTTTATAGCCAAGTGATCACAGAAAGGAAGAATCTCTTGAAAAGTGAAGGGGGAGATTGGTACAACCTCTGAAGGGAAGCTTCGAGCTTATTTCAAGGGGGAGAAAAATTAAGTCTAACTTTTGTTAGCTGTCCTCTGAACACTCTTTTCTTAAAATGATTATTTTAGATTTGTTCCTTCTGATTAACTCTTGCCGTCAAGGTTATTCAAAATTTTCAAATTTAACTTAATCTTTTCTTGAAACTCTTCTTCTTTTGACATTCTTAGGTCAAATATTTTCTTCGTGGTCTTATTTTTCTTCTGAAATTTTAATCATAAATAAGTCGATTTTTTATAACTCTTGCCGTCAAGGTTAATTAAAAATTTTCCTATTATTTATTAATTTCTTAAGAAACATTTGACAATGAAAGTATTAAACTTTCATTTGGATCCAAACCGTTTTTTTTTCAAATGTCTGATTTTAAATTCATTAGAAAGGATTAATAACAAAATTTGTTTAATCAAATTAAATTTTGTTTTCTTATTATTCTCTTTCTAATTTTTTTTGGGGATAATCAAACGGTTTATCTTTAATAAACCTTTCAGTGACTCATCACGCGGTTTATGCTTTACACGTGTCTTTCATCGTGTGATTGCATGACTACGACTGAGTGCCTACCTAAGCATAACTGAATCATTTTTTCTCTTTTCCCCAAATTCAAAAACCCTTCCCTTTCCACCAAAACCCTCTAGCTTTGAACATCTCTCATATATAAACCCTATACACAGTATTTCGTCTTCTTCCTCGCGATTTCTATAGTATTTGCTTCCCCACATTAATTCTTCCACAAGCTACCTAACCAATCTTCAATGGCCTCCCACCTTGCAAACCTAAATGTCAATGACGGTGAAGGTCGTCTTGTTGATTCCACCGCTGACAGTGTTCCAATCGTCAAATTGCCTTTGAAGGCAAACAATATGCAGGTTCTACTCGATCCAACACCTATTTGGATGAATTCAGAATCCTCGTTGAATTTCTTCAACAACATCAATTGAACCGTGTTCTAACCCTGACAAATCCAAATGTTCCTGAGCTCTATGTCCAAGAAGTGTGGCAATCCATGTATATCGCTGATGAAGAAACCCTGCGTGGAAACTTTAGTCACCCAAATACCCCAGAAAATGTTGTGGAAATACCTATCACCAAGAAGAAAATTGCCAGGTTTTTTCACTTGCCTTCCTCTACACTTGAAAATCATGATGAGATTGTGCCAAACCCTGCCCTAGACCAGAATCCATCCCCTAAAGCCTTGCTCTCATTCATTCAATTTTTGGGTTACAGTGAGTAATTATCCAAACTTTCTGAATTCAAGCGTAAGAAACTGCCCCCTATGTGGAATACCCTTATCTCCATTCTCAACAAAAGCCTTACATGCAAAATTGGCTCTCAAGACCAAGCCAGCAGAAACATCCTTACAATTATGTATGGAATGTACTTCAACCGTCCTCTGGATTACGCAAGTCTCATCTTTTAAGAGATCAAAGCCGCTGTTCACACCAAAGTATCTCTCCAGAATCAAGGAAAACCACTACCTGCTTTGATGTTTCCAAGGTTTTTGTCTCTGTTCACATACCCAGCGATTGGTGCTCTTAAAGCTCCTATGATCCAACCAATCTGCAAAATCGCTACAATGAGCCCCCATAAATCAACCATCGACATCAACGGCTATACATCTCCAAGGGAACACTCCAGGTATATGCTTGACCTTATTCCTTCCACCTCTCTTTATCTTCAATCTTATAAACGCTCTATGGTATTCTCAGAACAGAGAATATCTACCCCAGAGTTCTTAGAGCCAGATGTAGGAAGTAAGGGGTCAAGTGAGGCTGAGGTTGAAAAGAATACGAATGCAAATCCGAGTGTTTCTACCTATGCCGACCTCTTAATGCAAGAGGGTACTGAAGATGTCCATAGAGATACATTTGAGCGTAACTCTCCTTCTATCCAAAGGGATCCCACATTTGCTGAGGTGGATGTCAACATATCTACTTTCATTGAACAAGGACCACCCAGTCCAAACCACCCAGAAACCATCCGATCAGAGGATAATTCTTCGTCCTCTGCATCAAGCACAACCGGGGAAACCTCTTCTTCATCATTCTCTCAACAGAATGATGATGATAATATAAGAGTTCATTTGCCCTAGAACTCGCCACCCTCCCCACACAATGTTGATGTCTCTGTGACCAACAAAGTCATAGGAACCTCAGAAGATAAGTCCATATCTTCTAATAGTTTAGAAGCTGAGGAAATCCCATCAGAGGGGTTACAGCCACAGGACGCACCACTTACCGGAATGTTTAAACTTCATCAAGGTAAGCACAATGTCTTCAGCACCTCATCCTCTGATGATGAGGATTTTGTTGAGACAATCAGAGCAACCGAAGAGGTGCCTGTTATTCACAGCCCTCGAAGACAGGTTGGAAGTCCCTCCACACTCAACGTCAAAACAGGTGTGAATGAGGGCCTCTCTGAACGCGAGAGTGAAGGGGCTCCATGTGTTGGAGAAACACCGGTTACACATTCTGAATATGTCACCAATGCAGCGTTTCAGGCATTTGGTGATAAAATTCAGAGATCTGTGGAGGATCTAAAACTTTCTTTGAATTCTCAAAATGCCAATCTTCTGGCCATTCAGAACGAACAAAAACAGCATACACAAACTCTGGAGGCGCTCAGAGAGCTTATTTCTACAACTGCAGAAGCTCATCAGAGCCAAGCTTTTGATCATTTCTCTTCTCTGCATAAAGGCATCCAGGCTAACTCTGAGGCTATCTTTTTTATACCTGATGCAATCCCAACTCCAAAGGTCACTATCTCGATTGACGAATATAGTTCATTAGTGGCAGATCTCAACAAAACTATTAAAGTTGTTCGTCCCTCTGAAGACACTTCTGAGTACTCTCTGGTAAAGAAATAAGACATGGTTTTTTTCCAGAAGGCCATGCTTGACAGAATCAATTTCTCTCCTCTAAATATGTCTCCAAAACAACTGCAAGCACTTCAAATGTGGATTTGAAGCTATCATCTATGGAAACCTCTCTCTCTCAACTTACAAGTCTTGTAAGTTCTCTTTCTGATACATAAACGCCAGGAAAAAGGCTAAGGAGGAGCGTGCTTGCAGAAAAGCAAGGCCTAAATGAAAAAGGTCTGAGGATCAGGATCCTGATTCTCAGAAGGGGGAGAAAGCACAAGAAGCCAAGAAATCCAAACCCACTACCAATGCTGAAAGCTCCAATCCAACGAAGTCTCCATCTAATTCTGACAAACCCCAATCATCTTCCAAGCAGCAAACTCATTCTGCTCAACCTTCATATACACAAACTCCTCTGACTCCAACCCCATTAGCCACTCACTGTGGGCCTCTTCCAAAAGACCCAGAAATAGCCAAATTTCTTCTAGAAGTTATTGGCAATACAAGGACAGCGCCATACTCATCATCTACTCAAGCAGAAATAGCCAAAGAAAAGGATGCTAAGGCAAGAGCTGATGCATCAAAAGCTAGAGTCGAAGCCCTAAATAAAGAGAGGAGAGAAGCCGAGTTAAAAGCTAAAGCAGAAGAAGACAGAGCTAACTCTGAAGCAGAAGAAGCCAGAAGACAAGCTGATCTAGAAAAAGAAAGGATTGAAAAAGAAAAGGCAAGAGCAGAAGAAGAGAGAGAGAGAGAGAGAGAAAAGGAAGCTAGAGAGAAGTCAAAACAAGAAAAAGCACAGAGAAGGGCTATCCGTTAAGAAACAGCCCAGAGATTGGGAAATCTTGATCTTCCAAAACTTGAAACTATCAGAAACAGCATGTATGCTCCAAACGATCAAAAGATTTATTTAATGTTGCCCAACTTCTCTAATGCTTATAACGTAAGTGATGCTGTAAAAGACAAATTCATGGCACACAGACAAGCAAGAAAGGATGTCTACACTTCTGTACCTATCAAACGGATCTCTGCCATAAAGCACTCACAATTTGAAGATACAGAGATCTGGTACACGATCTATGAAGTAATCAGAGACGACAATCAAACCAGGTACTTCCGCGATAATGATTTATTATCTGGTCATCCTTCAGATCTTCTGTTTCTGGAAAGCTTTATGAAAGCCCAAGTGGCCAGAGGTATTGATAGCCAAGACAAAGTTGCCTATTCAAGAATCATTGAATGCATGAAGTCTTTGTTAAGATACAAGAGGCAAGTCGACTTCCAGATAGGGCTAAACTTCAACATTGATAATCTTGCCATCTCTGCACCAAATGAAGAATTAGAAAACATAATTCGTTCAGAGTTGGTAAGTTCTTACTACAACCAGAAGAAGGGTCCATCTTTAGAAGGCCAGACAGAAGAAGCTTTTTCAGAATAAAGGATGCACATCGATACTCTTCAGAAGTTGTATACATTGCAAAATGTTACATATCTACCATTGCAAATGAACACAATCCAGAAGTACTTGAAAAGATAATCAAAAGACCTGACAACCTATTACCAATCAGAGAGGTCATCAACAAAATTGCAAAGGTTGTATCTGAAGTTGCTCCTTTCTGAACAAACGCCACACTTCTGACTTCATACTTAGGGGGAGATTGTTAGACTTTTGAAGTATGAGACAAAGATGACGTGGCAACATTCACTTGTAGATCTAGTCTTTACAACAGAATTTGTTAGACGCTCCTCTATGAGGTGGCATTTTGTGATAGACTAATGTGTTGACTTTCTGTTTGTGTAATAGTATAAATTGATTTGTACTTTCACTGTAATAGTTTTCGATTTAGAAGATCATTAATGAAGAATATTTTTGCGCATAATTTATAATTACTTGTAATCGATCCTCAGGTTATTATTCAAAGTTGATATGTTCTTCAATTCTTCTCATGTTCTTATTACTGTTGATTAGTCAATATTAATTGCTTCCGCTTACTTTCTGATATATGAATTTATTTATTAATCATTGAAAAAAAAATCTGGAACCAACAACATTGAAAAAACTCTTTCTACAACACAAAGAGAAAGAGACATTTTTAAAAGGGAGATGGATAGTTTAACTGAAGAAAAACTGGAACTAAGCACTGAAAAAGAAAAGATTTCCACGACTCTAAAACTTACTGAAGTTCAAATTAAAAAGGAGAACTTAAATTTTAAGAAACTTTTGGAAGAAAAAGATAAGGAGATTCGAGATAAAGAAAGTGACAGACTAAACTCTGTAGCACTTAAAAATTATTTTCAAAAAGAGAGAGAATTTTTACATGTCAAACTTCAAAACAAAAGGCTACAAATCAAAACATATTTGGATGCCCAAAAAGTTCACGACAAAATTAATACACAAGTAGGAAGATCTGGACTTGGTTTTGAGGATTTAGATCCCTACACGTGTGAAAAAAGATCTACCTTAGATTCTGTCTTCTGTATGGGAAAAAACCAGAAGCCAGTGTTTCCAACTTTATATGCAACATCAATCTTCAAACGATCAAAATATGAAAATGGTCATCATCAACGAAAACTCAAGTTCAAAAATATTGTATATTCATCTGGAAAAACGAACGTTGATCTGAATAAAATTCAGAAGAAGGATGATATTTTCAAATTTGGTCTAAATGGTCATATAACTTTGAATCCAGAAGCTGATGCTTTTATTCCTACACAAGTAGAAGAAGAGTTACGACTTAGTTTTGAAAATGATATTCTCTCAACTCTAGATAAATGTTTCAAACTTGAACATGAAAATGTTTTGCAAAGTTCTTTAAAGAAAAATCCAGAGATAGTTCCTTGTTCTTTAATAGACTTACATCTTTCTAAATCTCAAGATAATTTGGAAGTAATTACATATCCTTGGGAGACTGATGATCAAAGTGAAGATTTCTTTGACAATTCTGAAAAATACTTTTCTAATTTAGAAAATCAAGCTTCACCTATTTACAGTAAGCCTCCAGAGGTCATCAAAAATAAACATGCTCCTTTCCTATATACTAATGAATCTCTGGAAATCAGAGCCTCTGATAATAATGTTGAAAAACATTTCACTGGCATACCGATACTCTCTTCTTCATCAAAAGAACAGAGACAATCTGTATCTATTCATCCAGACTTCATAGGGATGTGTATTAAAGCCAAATCTTGTCTTGAACTTGAGAAAGAAGAAAATCTCAAAAAAGTTTTGAAAGATAAGAAGTCTCCAAAACCCAATCTTCCAAAGTTTACTTATGTTCAAAAGGGAAAATGGACATCTAATCCTGTTTCAGTAACTTCGAAAGCTCCTAAGAAGGTAACTCAGAGGAAGCCTCCGTTGAAGAACATTTCAGATTCTGAAAATAAGTCTAGTCTAGATAAGAAGTTCTATAGAACTACTGATACTAGAAAAGACAATATTAAGAAAAATTGTAGTTCTCATTATCTTAATGAAAATTCAATGAAAGCTTTTCTGTCTTAGGACTCTGAATGTTTTTCTATGTTCTTGAAATTAAAACATTTTTTCTTGAGGACCTCTGATTAGTCAAATGCTAATTTCTCATACTGCAAAAATAAACAAAAGAAAAACAATAAGATTAAAACTGCAGAGAAGAATCCTCAACCACCTGCTAAATCAAATCAAGAGCAAGTTAAAAGAATTGACAAACCCAAAACTAACATTAAAGGACCCATAATTCGATGGGTACCTAAAAACTCTAATTGATTGCAGAAGCAGCGTGTGCATATCCGGTATCTTGACTCTGGATGCTCGAGGCACATGACTGGAACGAAACGAAAACCTCTTATGAGCTTGTCAACAAACGAAAACCTGGGAAGCGATTCAGTAATTAAACCTTCATGAATCCATTTTTGTTCTTTCATTCCAGGTAAAACCCCCTTGAAGTATCAACTAGTGGAGGAAGAACCCAAATTGGATTCATGGAACAGGAGAAGGATTTCCCATTCCTTAGCCGGAAAGATCATAGATACGGTCCTGAGGCTTCTGAATGATAGAATTAGAGGGTCCCTTTCGGACGTGCAGATTGAGGTTGGTAGGATATAGGCGTTAGGCTCTTTCGATGGCACTGAAAGGCCTGTTATCGTACTCTTTCGTATATGTCAATTTTTTTTCATATATTTGGTTGCAGGTGTTTTATCTTAAATGACAGAGACAAACTTGGTAAATTTGATCCAAACTCAGATGAAGCTAAATTCTTAGGATATTCGTTAAACTATAGAGCCTATCGAGTTTTTAACTTACGTACTAAGACTGTTATGGAAAGCATTAACATTGATTTCTTCTGAGTATTCTACTTCAGAACTTAAACTTAATATAGTGACTTCTGATTATCTTTCAGGACCTAGAGAATCCGAGATCGATGCCATTTTTCAAGATTTTCTAGGCGAAGAAATATTTTCAGAACAAATACCTCGTACCCGATCCTTAAGTATTCCTGAAGTTCTTCACACCTCTGGAATAACTCTATCTGGTCCTACTGTCTCTGCTCCAATCTCATCACATGCCGATCCAGCAGTTAGTCCAGTATCTTCATCTGAAGCTACTTCTGTATCTTCATCTGAGGGTGAGATTTCAGGCACTAATGATTCAGATTCAACAATTCAAGATGTGGTTATTCAATCTTCTGAAACATAAACAGAAGTTCTGGCTCAACAAGTACCACAAACAAGGATGACAAGATGGACTAAATCACACACTCCAGATCTCATCATTGCTAGTCCATCTGAGGTTATTAAGACAAGATCAACTACTGCTAATGAAGCATTTTATGTCAACTTTCTTAGCATGATCGAACCAAAGCATGTTCATGAAGTCTTGATAGAACCAAGTTGGGTGGAAGCTATGCAAGAAGAATTACTTCAATTTGAACATAACAAGGTGTGAAACTTAGTACCTTTACCAAAAGGAAAAGTTGCTATTGGTAATAAGTGGGTGTTCAGAAATAAGAAGGATGAAGACGGAATAGTGATCAGAAATAAGGCTCCTCTGGTGGCTAAGGGATACTGTCAAGAAGAAGGCATTGACTATGACGAAACATTTGCTCCTGTTGCAAGACTTGAAGCCATAAGACTATTTCTGGCTTTCTCTGCATACAAAAACTTTAAAGTATATCAAATGGATGTTAAATGTGCATTTCTGAATGGTTATCTCAAAGAAGAGCTTTATATGGTTTAAAGCAAGCTCCCAGAGCCTGGTATGAATGATTATCCAAATTTCTGATCAGCAAAGGTTATGAGAAAGGTAAGATTGATACCACACTGTTCATCAAAAGAGGCAAAGTTATGCTAACTATTGTTCAAATTTATTTGGATGACATAATATTTGGCTCTACTCATCAAACTAAAGTAGATTTGTTTTCAGCATTGATGGAAAAGGAATTTGAAATGAGTATGATGGGAGAACTAACCCTCTTTCTCGGACTCCAGGTTAAACAAAATACCGATGGTATCTTTATTAATCAAGCCAAGTATGTTTCTGCATGCTAAAGAAATTTCATTTTCAAAATTTCATCACCTATGAAAACACCTATCTCTCCTAGTATGAAGCTAGGTCCTGATTCTTCTGGGAAATCAGTAGATGTCACGGGCTATAGAGGTATGATAGGTTCTCTTCTATATTTAACTGCTACTAGGCCTGATATTATATTTGCCACCTGTCTTTGTGCTCGATATCAAGCAAATCCAAAAGAATCCCATTTGGCTACTATCAAAAAAAAATTAGATGCTTAAAGGGAACTCATTCATTGGGTCTCTGGTATCCTAAAAATTATGGGTTTGATTTAATGGCATATACAGATTCTGATCATGCAGGATGTAAGCTGGACCGAAAAAGTACCTCTGGTATTGTCAACTTTTGGGAAATAGACTTATCAGCTGGACATCCAAGAAACAAAATTGTGTCTCAACATCTACTGCAGAGGCTGAATATGTTGCTGCTGCTAGTTGTTGTTCACAAGTTATTTGGATGAAGACTCAACTCAGAGACTATGGACTGATATATGATAAGATTCCCATCTATGTGATTCATAGAGTTCCATTGCCATTACTGAAAACCTAGTTCAGCACTCCAAAACAAAGCATATTGATGTGAGGTATCATTTTATCAAAGATCACGTAGAGAAGGGCACAATAGATATGTATTTTGTCTCTACTGATTACCAACTCGCTGATATTTTTACAAAAGCTCTGGATGAGAAGCGTTTTAATTTTTTAATCAGCAAGTTGGGGATGATAAACATGTAAATCTTATTGTTCATTATCTCAGAGCTGATCAGAGACCTCTGATCCCTTCTGATGGTTTTATCCAGAAGCATTCAGAAGTCTATGACCATCTCTGTTTCTTGAGTTCTTTATTCTTTTTTATCCAAGTGGCAACAGAAAGGAAACATCTCTTGAAAAGCAAAGGGGGAGAATGATACAACTTCTGAGGGGGAGCTCCGAGCTTGTTTCCAGGGGGTGAAAAACTAAGTCTAACTACTGTTAGCTGTCTTCTGAACATTTTTTCTTTCAAAATTTGTTTTAAATCTGCTTCTTCTGACTAACTCTTGCCGTCAAGGTTATTCAGAATTTTTAGATTTAACTTAATTTTTTTTTTGAAAAATTGTTCTTTTATTATTTCTTAATTTCTTAGGAAACATCTGTCAATAAATATTAAACTTTCATTTGGATCAAAACTGTTTTATTTCTCCAAATGTCTGACTTTAAATTCATTAAAAATATTTAATCTCAAAAATTGGTTTAATCAATTAAAATGATTATTTTTCTTGATTCAATACTAATTTTTCTTATTAATTTCTTTTTAATTCCTTTTTTGGGGATAATCAAACGGTTTAACTTAGATAAACCCTTTAGTGACTCATCAAACCTATGCTAAGTCATCATTTACACGATTTTTTGCTTTACACGTGTCTTTCATCGTGTGACTGCATGACTACACGCCTGCGTGATTACATCAGCATAATTGAATCGTTTTACCTTTTCCCCAAATTAAAAAAAAAAACCCATCTCATTCCACATTACACCTAAACTCTCTCTCATATATAAACCCCAAATACAGTACTTCATCTTCTTCCTCGCAAAATCTACAGTGCTTGCTATCCTGCTTTCAAATTCTCTCAAGCATTTCTAATCATCAATCAATGGCTTCCAGACTTGGTCTTACAAATCCAAATGATGACGAAGGTCGTCTTGTTGACTCCACGGTGGATACTGCTCCAATTGTCAAACTGCCTTTGAAGGCAAACAATGTGCAGGTTCTCCTCGATCCCAACACATATCTTCTCGACTTCAGAATCCTGGTTGAATTTTTTCAACAACATCAACTAAACCGTGCCCTAACCTTGGCCAATCCAAATGTTCCTGAGCTATATGTCCAAGAGGTATGGCAGTCTATGTACATTGCAGATGATGACACACTGCATGGAAATTTCAGTCATCCTAATGAACCTGAGAATGCCGTGGAAATACCCATCACTAAGAAGAAGATCGCTAGGTATTTTCACTTACGTACTCCTACAATTGAAGTTGAGTGGAATTGTGCCAAACCCTGACCTAGACCAAAATCCAACATCTGAAGCCCTCATCTCCTTTATTCACTTCTTGGGGTATAATGAGAATTTATCCAAGCTCTCTGAATTTAGACGCAAGAAACTGCCCCCAATGTGGAACACGCTTATCTCCGTCCTCAACAAAAGTCTTACATACAAGATCGGATCCCTAGATCAAGCCAGCAGAAACTTTCTTACAATCATGTATTGAATGTACTTTAACCGACCCCTAGACTATGCCAGCCTCATCTTTCAAGAGATAAAAGCAGCTGTTAACACTAAAATATTCTTCCAAAATCAAGGAAAACCTCTTCCTTCCCTGATGTTTCCCAGGTTTATGTCCCTGTTCACCTACCCAGTGATTGGTGCTCTTAAAGCTCCTTTTACAACCATTTCACAAGATAGCATCCATGAACTCCCATAAACCAACTATCGATATCAACGGCTTCTCATCTCCAAGGGAACTCTCTAGGTATATGCTCGATCTTATTCCCTCCTCCTCTCTCTATCTCTTATCTTATAAACGCTCTATGGTATTCTCAGAACAGAGAATACCTACCCCAGAGCACTTAGAGCCAAATGTAGGAAGTGGGAGGGTCACGTGAGGCTGAGTTTGAAAAGAATCAGAGTGCACAACCGAGTGTTTCTACCCATGCCGACCTCTTAATGCAAGAGGGTACTAAAGATGTCCATAGAGACACATATGAGCGCAACTCTCCTTCTTTCCAAAGGGATACCACATTTGTTGAGGTAGATGCCAACACATCTACTCTCATTGACCAAGGACCACCCAGTCCAAACCACCCAGAAACCATCCGATCAGAGGATATTTCTCAATCTTCTGCATCACGCACTACCGGGGGAAACCAAATCCTCTTCATCGTTCTCTCAAAAGAATGATGATGATAATGTAAGAGTTCATTCGCCCCAGAACTCACCACAATCCACACCAAATGTTGCTGTCTTTGTGACCAACATTGTCATAGGAACCTCAGAAGATAAGTCCATATCTTCTGATAGTTTAGAAGCTGAGGAAATCCCATCAGAGGGGTTACAGCCACAGGACTCTGTTGAGACAATCAAAACAACCAAAGAGATGCCTGTTAATCACAGCCCTCGAAGACAGGTTGGAAGTCCCTCCACACTCAACGTCAACACAGGTGTGAAAGAGGGCCTCTCTGAACGCGATAGTAAAGGGGATCCATGGGTTGGAGATACACCGGTTACACATTCTCAGTTCGTCACCAATGCAGCGTTTCAGGCATTTGGTGATAAACTTCAGAGATCTGTGGAAGATCTAAAATTATCCCTGGATTCTCACAATGCCATTTTTCTTGCAATTCAAAATAAACAAACTCAGCATGCTCGAACTCTGGAGGCACTCAGAGAGCTTATCTCTACAACTGCAGAAGCTCATCGATCACAGGCTTCTGATCATTTTTCTTCTCTGCACAAAGGCTCCAGGCCTACTCTGACGCTATCTTCTTTATTCCTGATGAAATTCCAACTCCAGAGGTCACCATAACTGTTGACGAATATGGTTCCTTGGTGGCAGATCTTCAGAAGATTATTAAGGCTGTCCAACCTTCTGAAGACACTTCTGGATTATCCTTAGTAAAGAAGTCCGACATGGCTGTCTTTCAGAAAGCCATGCTCGAAAGAATTAATACTCTCACTTCCAAGTATGTCCCAAAAACAACTTCCAGCACTTCAAATATGGATAATGATGCTCACTTCTCTAGAGTCCTCTATTTCTCAATTATCTTTAATCGTAAGTTCTCTCTCTGCTACATTCGCTGCTAAACAGAAGGCTAAGGAAGAGAGGGCATGCAAAAAGTCTGAACTCAAAAGGAAAAGATCTGAGGATCAGGATCCTGATTCTTAGAAGGGGGAGAAAATGCCAGAATCCAAGAAAGCTAAAACTACTATGGGCACTGATACTTCTTCTCAAGATAAAAGAAAAGTTTCCGCCTCATCTCCATCTGCACCTCCACCTTCAAAACAAACACCTCTAACTCCAAGACCTCTGGCCACACATTTCGGTACTCTTCCTAAGGATCCAGAGATGGCCCAATATCTTTTGGATGTCATTGGCAATAACAGAAGTGTTCCGTGCCCTCCAGATGTTGAAGCAGAACTTCTCAAAGCTAAGATTGCAAAGGCTAAAGCTGAAGCTTCAAAAGCTAAAGTTGAAGCCTTAAATAAAAGAAGAGAAGAAGAAAGAAAAGAAGTTGAACTCCATGCAAGAACTGAAGTGGAAAGGGCCTTTGCAGAAAAAGCAAGAGCACAAGCAGAAATGGAAAAAGAAAAAGCTGAAAAAGCAACTGCTGAAGTATCATCAAGTCGAGCAGCTGAAAATAGAGAAAAAATGCAGAGACTTGGAAGAATTGATCTCCCAATTCTGGAAGTGACAAAAAGATATATGTATGCTCCTACAGATCAAAAAATCTATCTTATGCTGCCTAACTTCTCAAATGGCTACAATGTTAGTGAGGCTGAAAAAGATAAATTCATGAGTCACAGGCAAGCCAGAAAGGATGTCTACACAATAGTGCCAATCAAGAGAGTTTCTGCAATCAAGCATACTCCAATTGAACAGACAGAGATTTGGTATACCATATATGAAGTAATCAGAGAAGACAATAAGACTTATTACTTCTGTGATAATGATTTACTGTCCATGAAGATTTCAGATGACCAAAAGAAGTGATAACCAAGATCAAGTTGCATATTCTCGGATCATTCAATGTATGAAGTCCCTTATCAGATACAAGAGACAAGTAGATTTTCAAATAGGGATCAATTACAATGTAGGATCAATTACAATGTAGATAATCTTGCAATCTCTGCTCCTAATGAAGACTTGGAAGGTATCAATTCTCTAAAAATCGGCAGAGTATCGATTAGACCAGAAGAAGGGGTCATCTTCAAAAGACCAGATAGAAGGAGTTTTTTCAAGATCAAAGAAGCACACAAGTATTCATCAGAAGTTGTATACATTGCCAAAATGTTACATCTATGTTGATATCAACAACTATGATCCTGAAGTAACTGAGAGGATGGTCTCTTAAAGCTCAGAGGAATCATCGACAAAATCTCAAAGATCATATCAACAGTTGATCCACTCTAAAGATTGACAAAACAAGGATCATATTCCAAAACTCTGGTTTCATACTTATGGGGAGATTGTTAGACCTAAGAAGTATGAACCATAGGATGGAAGTATGATATGAGTTGGCACACTCTTACCTCATGCATCTCCGATTACATCTGAATTCTGTTATACGCTCCTAACTAATGACGTGTCAGTTTGTAACTGGTTAGATTGTTGACTTTATATTCACTGTAATAGTATAAATAGATCAGGTATTTGAATGTAAAGTTGTCAATTGGAAAACATACTTTTGGAGATCATATTGTGCATTTTATTCCTGAATTTTGTAATCGATCTTCAAGGTTATCAATACAATCTCAGTCTGTTCTTCATCTCTTATTACTTACTGTTTGTTTGATAATTACTGTTGTTAATTGATTTATATTGCTTCCGCTTATACCTTGATTCTCAAATCTCTCAATTAACTATTTAGAAAGGGATCTGGGTTCCAACAAGGGGTAACCATGTGCGATACAAGTTTGGCATGTTCGTGGAAACGAGCCGTGTATTTGTCCACATCCGTCCCGATGATGGTATGTTTCCAGAATTCAGACTCCAGCTTCTGAATTTCACCCTTTGAACAGTACTCTTCCACAAGCAGTTTCTTGAGATCCTCCCAAGATAGCCTCTATGCAGCTTCATGGCCTCGAGTTTGCACTTGGATATTCCACCAAGTTAAAGCCCTGCCTTGCAGTTGGCATGTCGCATACTCCACCTTGCGGTCTTCTGAGCACTTACTAATATGCAGTACCGACTCCATGCTGTCAAACCATGACACTAATCCTATGGTGCCCTCCTTGCCATAGAAATCCTTAGGCTTACAAGACATAAAGGTCTTATAGGTGCATCTTTGGTTGCTACAATTGCTTCCGTCTTCATCATTTCTTCGATTTGTGTTGATGCCAATAGTGACTTAGGTGACGACGTTAGGTATGGCGTTCTGTACTTGTTGAGCTATAAGTTGGGCAATGTCAAGAATTTGATTCTCAGCGGTAGCTTTCGTGTTACAAGTGTTTCTCGTCGTCATGTTTCTACTTATGAGAAATGAATTATGGAAAAATTTAATGTTTAAATAAAATAAGTAAAAGGTGATTATTGGACTGCACATGCAAATTTGGCAGCTTCCTAGGTCTGACTTTGGTTCCACTTTTCCTTAACTTATTTAACTCCAAATGTTACGAAATTTTAATATATTTTAGTCCACCGAGTTATGTGTTTTCGGATCAAACTTCATAGTTTTTGAAGATGTTCAGATCCCCCAAACAGTGAGCTTATTAAAGTCGCGACAGATTGTTTTGATGATTGGGCAACCTTTTTGGACAGACACTTTGACAGTCCAAAACTTGGAATTTTTGGATGAGGTCAGTGGGGTTTGAAAGCTAACTCAATGAATTTAAAATAAAAAATAATAATAACATAATTGGAATAAAAGATGAGAGAGATATGGCTTCTTAAAGTCAGATCATCATATCTGTCAGCATGCATGGCCGAATTTTGGGTTACTTTTGTGTCCCAATCCTTTTTACACTCTTTTGTAAGATTTTTGTCCTCATTATGTTATATTGTTTTGGTTATATTATGTTCTTACTGAGTTGTAAGAGTAATAATAATACATTTTAAGTGACCATTTATTGCCTATATAATTTACATACCAAATAGTTACATTAAATGATGATTTTTGGCCATTTCGAGTCTCCTCTTGGTTTTGAGTAGGAAACCAAGCTTAGGCTCGATTTTTGGCACATGCAATGGGTTTTAAAACCCACATGCATGAAAAATTAAACGATGTTAACGAAGGAATATGAATATGTAGATATATATTTATATATACACACATATATATAGCAATGTTGGTATATATGACCATACGTCTTGCTTAGTATTTATATATTTATAAGAAACGAAATGCAAGAGTATATCAACATCATCATGCAATGAAGGTTTCTAACCATATCATAGATGCATGATGATGGACCAAAAAAAAGAGGTAGAAGATTAGAATACATGTTTCCTTATAATTTCTTAGATTTTTAAACTTTTTGGTTGGTCATTAATGTTCACCATTTTATAACACATATGTGTGTGGTGTTTTTCATCTCCCAACGTTTAAAAATCAAGAAGATGTTCTTGAAGTTTAAGAACATGCAAGAAGAAGAAGAAAAAGTTGGAGTAATACCTTGGAGATGGTCTCTTCCTTGAGAGAAAATGAGAGAGTAGAGAGTTTTAGAGAGAGAGAGAGAGAGAGTGAATGTGTAACATGAAAATGAGAGGAGTATGCTTCTATTTATACATGGAGAATTGAAAAGAGAGGGTAGGGAGAGAGGGAGAGAGGCCGGTTTTGGGAGAGAGAGAGATGGTGGTGTGATTTAATCAATAGATCAAAATAAGTGTATAAAGGGGTAGTATCGGGTGTGTTGGAACCCAGATCCCTTTCTAACAACTAATCGATAGATCAAAATAAGTAATTATGAGCGGAAGCAAATAGATCTATGATAAATAGTTAAATTAGTAAGAACATAATAGAAGATCAAACGTAATTCGTATTGAATTGCTTTGAATGATAATCAACAGTGCGTACAATTTTGCTCTCAAATCTGTATTTCAAAAGTTACGATTACAAAAAGTGAAAGAGCTATTTATATGATTACAAACATGAAAGTCAACTATCTAGCCTATTACAACTTGATACGTACGCAAGTGAATAACAAACTTAGTTACACACGGAGGATATGTCTGCCACGTCATCAGATATATATATATACTAGCATAATTCTGAATCATACTTCTCTGAAAATGAGGTTTAACAATCTCCCCCTAAGTATGAAATTCAGAATGTTGCACACGTACTTCGCTGTTCTTTCATAGGCTCAATAGTTGATGACAATAAGCACGTATTGTAATTTATCAGAAGGGAGCTGTTTGAGAAATGACTTTGAAGATTGCATCTGTAACTCCTCTGAGCTTCATTAGTTTGTCAAGTCTCTTCTCAATCTTTTCTCTGACTTCTGAATCTTGATTGTCAACTACTACAGAGGCATAACATTTTATGATATACACAACTTCTGTAGATTATCTGTGAGCATCTTTAATTCTGAAGAAGCTTTTTCTGCTCGGGCTTCTGAACACAATTCGGACTTCTGGTTGAGTTATCACTTTCCCAATCCTTAGTGCATTTATACCATCCAAATCTTCATTTGGAGCCGAGATACACAGGTTATCTACTTTGTAGTTCAAACCAGTTTGGAAGTCTACTTGTCTTCTGTATCGAATGAAGGACTTCGTACAATCAAATGATATGGAAGTAAGCAACTTTGTCTTGTCATCTCTCCCTCTGTTCATTTGAGTCTTCATAAATTTCTCCAGAGTTATCAGATCAGAAGCATTGATTGACAATAAGTCATTGTCATAGAAGTAGGATGGTTTGTTGTCTTCTCTGACAACCTTGTAAATTGTGTACCAGATTGGTGTTTGTTCAAATTGTGCATGCCTGTGTGATATAGTCTTGATTGGAACAATGGAATAAGCCTCCTTCCTTGGTTACCTGTGAGTTATGAATTTGTCTTTGATCTCATCACTAACTTGGTAATCATTTGAAAAATTCGGCATCATTAGGTATATCTTCTGATACGCAGGGGCATACATGTGCTTATTTTTTATTTCTAAGTTGGGTAACTCGAGTCTTCCCAACTTCTGCATTTTTCTTCATTTAAGGCTCTGAATTTTGCAGACTCCCTTCTATTTGTTTCTTCAAAATTAGCACGTGCCCTTTCAACAACTTCTTGAGCCTTTTCAGCTTCTTCTCTCTCTTTTTCTGCTTGGGCCATAGCTTTCTCTGCTTCAGCTATGGCTTTTATGGATTCTTCCTCAGCTTTTTCTGCTTCAGATTTAGCCTTTTGTTCAGCCTCAAATCTTATTCTATTCTCTTCTTTTGTTCTAGCTGCCTCGGATCTGGCTGCCTTAGCTCTGGCTTCTTCTGTTCTGGTAGCTTCTGCTCTGGCATCTTCTGCTCTAGCTGCTTCTTCTCTGCCAACTTCTGCTCTAGCTGCTTCTGCTCTCGCAGCTTCTGCTACAGCTGCCTCTGTTTCTGCTGGGTGAGATTGCGTTTTAGTTTTGTCAATTATATCCAGTATGAATTTGGCAATTTCTGGATCCTTGGGCAAGGGACCCTTGTGAGTAGCTAGAGGAGCAGGCGTCAATGTAGTCTGCTTAGAGGGAGGAGGTGCAGAAGATGAGGAGGTTGAAGCTTTACCTTTGTCTTGTTCCATCTTCTAACCCGTTTCAGTTTTCCTCTTTTTAAGGGTTTCCATGTTCTCCCCCTTCTGAGAATCAGGATCCTGATCCTCAGAACGTTTGCGTTTTAACTCCGCCTTTTTACATGCCCGAGCTTCTTTGGCTTTCTTCCGGTCTTCAAAGGAAGCAGATAATGTACCAACCAGGGAGGATAACTTTGAGACAGAGGTTTCCAGAGATGTGAGATTTTGGTCCATATTCAAGTTGCTTGAGTTGGTTTTGGATGCATACTTTGAGGCCAGAGTATTGATGCGTTCAATCATTGCTTTTTGAAAGTGTGTCATATCAGACTTCTTGACTAGAGAAGAGGTAGAAGCAGAAGTATCTTTAGAAGGAAAAACAGCATGTATTAGTTTATGGATGTCAGCAACAAACGATCCATATTCTTCAGCAGAGATTGTGACTTCTGGTGTAGGTATATCTGAAGGAAGATTAAAGATAGCCTCTGCATTAGATTTAATTCCAGCATCCAGAACCTGGAAGTGAGCATTAGCAGAATTCCGTTGAGCCTCTGCATTATCAGAGAGAAGCTTTATGATATCCTCCAATGTTTAAGTTTGAGTTGCTTGGTGGGCTTGAATGGCTGTCAGAGTTTGTTGTTGAGAAACCAGGGATAATTTTAGATCTTCCACAGATCTCTACATTTGTTCACCAAATGCCTTGAACGCTACACTGGTGACAAATTCAGAAGAGGTAACCAATGCATCTCCAACACATGGAGCCCCTTGTCTCTCGCGTTCAGAGAGGCCCTCTTTCACACCTGTTTCGACGTTGAGTGTGAAGGGACTTCCAACCTGTCTTCGAGGGCTGTTATTCACAGACACCTCTTCGGTTGTTCTGAAAGGTTCAGCTTGATCCCGATCATCAGAGGATGGGGAGCTAAACACAATGTGCCTACCATTCGGAAGGGTAAAGACCCCGGTAAGTTGTGCATCCTGTGGCTGTAACACCTCTGATAGGATTTCATCAGCATCTAAACTAACAGAGAGCATAGACGTACCCTCTGGTTGCCTATGACATCGTTGGTCACGAAGATATCAACGTTTTGTGTGGGTAGTGGCAAGTTCTAGGGCAATGGAACTCTTATATTTTCATCATCACCCTGTTGAGAGGATGATGAGGATGAGGTGGATTCCCCTGATGTGCGTGATTCAAAGGAACAAAGAATTCCCTCTGATTAGGTTGGTTGTTGGTGGTTTGGACTGGGTTGTCCTTTTTTGAATGAGAGTAGATGTGTTTCCGTCTACCTCAGGAGATGTGGGGACCCGTGGCGATCTTGGATAGATTCTCTCAAATGTGTCTCTATGGACATCTTCTGTAGCCTCTTGCATTAAGAGGTCGGGATGGGTAGAAACTCTCTGGTGTTCACTCGAATTCTTTTCAATCTCAGTCTCAGGAAATGCCGACCTATCATTCCTGGTCATGAAGTTGAAAAGAAAGAAGTAGCATGGAAAGGATATGAGAGATTTTTGATTTCAAAAATTCACTTGAGAGGTTGAAGGAATAAGATTTTTGATTTCTAAATTCACTTGACCCCTCACTTTCTAATCTGGGCTCTAAGTGCTATGGGTTTGATACTCTCTGTTCTGAGAATACCATAGAACGTTTATAGGAGTAAGAGAGGTTGAAGGAATAAGATCTAGCATGTACCTGGAGAGGTCTCTGGATGCAGGATAACCGTTGTTGTCAATTGTTAGCTTGTGGGAGCTCATTGAAGCTATTTTGCAGAAAGGCTGAAGCAGAGTAGCTTTCAATGCACCAATAGCTGGGAAGGTAAATAGTGATAGAAAGCGTGAGAACATTAAAGCAGGAAGTGGTTTTCCTTGGCTCTAGAGGGAAACTTTGGTTTGAACAGCAGCTTTCATTTCTTGGAAGATAAGGCTCGTGTAGTCCAAAGGTCTGTTAAAGAACATCCCATACATGATTGTGACAACATTCTTACTGGCTTGATCAAGGGACCCAATTTTGCAGGTGAGGTTCTTATTCAGAATGGAGACTAGGACACTCCACATCGGGGGCAACTTCTTTCTTTTGAACTCAGATAGCCTATGGAGGTGTTCATTGTAACCTAAGAAGCGAATAAAGGACAGTAGAGCTTCTGGTGTGGGATTAGGTTTTAGGTCAGGGTTGGGAACTGTTTGACCTTCAGCTTCAATGTAGGGTTCAGGAAGATGAAAATACCTTGCTATTTTCTTGCGTATGATTGGGATTTGAACGGCAGTTTCAGGTTCAGTGGGGTGTCCAAAGGTTCCAATTAGGGTATTGTCATCCTTGATGAACATAGTTTGCCAGACCTCTTGCACATAAATTTCAGGAACATTTGGATTTGTCAAGGTTAGGGTTCGGTTCACGGAATGGTTTTGCAGGAACTCAATCATGATCCTGAAATCAGACAGATAAGTCTTGGGATCGAGAAGAACCTGAACATTGTTGGGTTTCAGTGGTAGCTTGACAACTGGAGCACTATCAACTGTTGAAGTGACCAAGTTACCGTCGTCGTTTTGGGTATTAGGATTTGCAACAGGAGACGCCATTGATGAAGAATGCTTTGGAGAGAATAAGACGCCGATTGAGAAGTATTCAGATTCTTGAGGAAGATGATGAAGCACAGTACTGTTAAATTCCCAAATCGAGGTTTATATATGAGAGAGAAAGAGAGTAATCGAGTGATTTTTGATGGGAAGGGTTTTAATTTGGGGACTAACAAAAATGGTTCGTGTTTGCTGAAGTAAGCGCACAGGCGTGTCAACATGCAATGGCACGCTGAATGACACGTGTAAAGGAGAACTGACAAGTGAAAGGTTTAGCGCCTAAACCGATTGAGTATTCCCTCCTCCAAAAAAAATTAAAAGGAAATTAATTAAAAGAAAATTACAAGTTAAACAACCAGATAAACTGTTGATTAAAAAATAATTTTAAATTTAGTAAATCCTTTTAAAAAAAATTGAAAATCAGACATTTGGATAGAAAACTTATTTGCACCAAATGAAAGTTTAATATTCGAAGCCAAGTATTTATTTAAGAAATTAAAATATAATAAGAAAATTTTAAGTAACCTTGAAGGCAAGATTAAATAAAATAGGCTTATTAAAGAAAATTTCAAAAAAAAATACAAAGGTAGAGAATATTTGGTCATAGAAAACAATTTTGACCATGAATGTTAAAGAACATCTTTTCAGAAGAATTTAAGTCAAATATGAAACGTCTTTGTAACCTTGACGGCAAGAGTTAGTCAGAAGAAACAAATTCAAAGAAAATTGTTAAGTAAAGAGAGATTTAGAAGACAACTAACAGATGGTAGACTTGACGTGCTCCCCCTTGAAAATTTCATTATGCTCCCCCTCAAAAATGTCAGTCTGCTTTCCCTCAAAAATTGCATTCTACTCCCCCTCGCAATGATAGGAGTTGCACCCTTTCTGATGTCACTTGGATCACAAATGTAAGATTTATTCATTGAAGAACAGAGGTGTCCAGAGGCTTCTGAGTGCCTCTGAATTAGATCATCAGAGGTGACCAGAGGCTTCTGGATGGTTCTGGTATGTGCGAAACAATATATATGTACAAAAATAAGTAATTTTGACAGAATTCTAAGGAGATCAAAGAGTTAAGTAAAATTACATATTTAACATGCCCAACTTGCTGACTAGGAAATTGAATCGTGTTTCATCCAGAGCTTTTGTGAAAATGTCAGCAAATAGAAAATCAGTAGAGAAAAAATACATTTCGATTGTGCCTTTCTCTACATCATCTTTGATGAAATGATAGCTGACATCGATGTGCTTTGTTGTTGAATGCTGAACTGGATTTTCAGTAATGGCGATAGCACTCTCTGAGTCACCTAGGATGGGGATTTTGTCGTATATTAAGTCGTAGTCTCTGAGCTGAGTTTTCATCCAGATTACTTGAGAACAGCAACTAGCTGCAGCAACATACTCAGCTTCTGCTGTTGATGTTGACACACAGTTCATTTTCTTGGATGTCCAACTTATAAGTCTGTTACCTAAAAGTTGACAGCTTCCAGAGGTACTTTTTTTATCCAACTTGCAACCTGCATGATCAGAATATGTATATGTCATTAAATCAAATTCAGAATTTTTAGGATACCTGAGACCAAGTGATGGGGATCCCTTGAGATATCTAAAAATTCGTTTAACAGCAGCCAAATGTGATTCTTTAGGATTCGCTTGATAGCGAGCACATAGGCAAGTGGCAAACATAAAGCTGGTCTACTTGCAGTCAGATACAAAAGTGATCCAATCATACCTCTATAACCCGTAACATCCACTGAGTTCCCAAAAGGATCAGGGCCTAGTTTCATGCTAGTAGAGATAGGAGTTTTCATTGGTGAGGAATTTTGAAGATGAAATTTCTTAAGCATGTCAGAAACATACTTAGCTTGATTTATAAAAATGCCAGAGGCATTTTGTTTAACCTGGAGTCCTAGAAAGAACGTTTGTTATCCCATCATACTCATTTCAAATTCTTGTTCCATCAATTTAGAAAACAGATCAACTTCTGTTTGATGAGTAGAACCAAAGATTATGTCATCACCTTCCTTTTTCAGAAATAAAGAAGGTGAATCTATTACTGATACATACAACAGATTTAATAACATTCTGAATGACCTTAGAAGAAATGGTGTTCAAAAATGCAACTCAGAAATCAACAATAAATTTCTTAATAACCTGGGTAATGAGTGATCTAGTTTTTCTGATAGTATGGTCTACAAGTAAAACAACTACCCACTGGCATATTCATTAATAAATCTAAGTATATCTCTGATCTACTTAAGAAGTTTGACATGACTGACTGTTCTAGTATTCAAACTTCAAAGGCCACTGCAACAAAATTAGAACATGATTTGAATGGAAAACAAAATTGTTGATCAGAAAAAGTACAGAGGCATTATTGTATCTTTGCTTTATTTAACAGCTAGTAGACCTAATATAATTTTCGCTACATGTTTTTGTGCTAGATATCAAGCTAATCCTAAGGAATCTCATCTTCTTGCTGCTAAAAGAATCCTTAGATATCTCAAAGGTTCTCCTTCATTGGGACTTTGGTATTCAAAGGATTCTGGTTTTGAGCTAACAGCTTTCACAGATGCAGATCATGGTGGTTGCAAACTAGACAGAAAACGTACATCTGGATCCTGTCAATTTTTAGGTGATAGACTTGTGAGTTGGTCTTCAAAGAAGCAAAATTGTGTTTCAACTTCTACTGCAGAAGCTGAATATGTTGCTGCTGCAATATGTTGCTCACAAGTTATTTGGATGCAAACACAATTAAAAGACTATGGCTACACATTCAAAAAGATTCCTCTTTATTGTGATTCAAAAAGTGCAATAGCAATTACTGCAAATCCAGTCCAACATTCAAAGACTAAGCACATTGATGTCAGATATCATTTTATCAAAGATCATGTTGAAAAAGGTAATATTGAAATGTTTTTTGTTCAGACTGATTATCAACTAGCTGGTTTATTTACCAAAGCACTTGATGGAAAAACAGGAGGAAACTATGGTAAATAAGTTGAATGACTTTCAGTTGTCAACTTCTAGTGATCTTAAATCTTTCAAACAAGCTATTCTGAATGCTTTCTCAGAAGTGGTCTCTGCAGTATCTTCTCTGAAATCTATTAGATGTAATTATGTTTGAAGAAAATGCAGACAGATATGATGAATCTGAAGTGAATATGGAAGAAAATGTGGAGGTGAATGAAAATAGAGACTTGATGATTTGGAAACCAAAACAACTTCTGAATGTTGTTGATAGAGAAATATCTGAAGATTTATGGAGTTTGTTAAGTCAATTATGTTGGGTACATTTATGTTTTGAAGAACTACTTTTTATAAGATTTGAAGAACTTCATAAATGCTGCAATGGAACTCTGATGGCTATAAGAGATCATTTGGTAAAAAGACAAAATACAAGACCAAAGAATCTGAATGATGATGACTGGGAAAAACACAGGAAGCTTGCAAAGGAGATGATCAGAATTATTGAAACTCTGCTGGAGTACAGAAGTCTCATCTTAAAAGATGTTAGACAAATCTTAAATTTTTGGAGTTATGATCTGAACTTTTGAAGCTAAGGGGGAGATTGATAGAGATAATAAAATAGCTTCAAAAGGATCTGGGTTCTAAAGATGGTAAAGATCTGAAGATAGAAAGATTCAGAACTTAGAAGACAAGGAAAGAAAAGCCTAAGGCATAACTTCTGAAGTGGCAACTTCAGAAGTTCTGAAGATTCTGAAGATACTTCTGAAGAAGTTCTGAAGATGTTTCTGAAGACACTTCTGAAGAAGTTCTGAAGAAGTTCAGAAGTAATTCTGAACATGTCTGTCATATTTTGTGCTGTAACTTTAGCATTTCAATTATGTATATAAATAGAGAGTCTGTTAGATAGTTAAAGATGTTAATACTAGAATGAAAAAGAGCTTGTAAAGACATATTTTGTAATACAGTTCATCCGATCAATACAATATACACCATTCAGCGTTATAATTCTTATTCTTTTACATATATCTTTCTATATCTTGATTGTTTGGGATTCCACATAGATTTGAACAACAGTTAGCATACCTTTGCCTCTTTTGATGAACAGAGTTGTATCAATTTTACCTTTATCATAACCTTTACTGATCAGAAACGTAGATAGACGTTTATACCATGCTCTAGGTGCTTGTTTTAGACCGTATAAAGCGTTGTCGAGAAGATAGATATACTCTGAATGTTTAGCATCTTCAAAGCCAGCAGGTTGTTCGACATAAACTTCTTCTTTGAGATACCCATTCAGAAATGCACATTTAACATCCATTTGATATACTTTAAAGTTTTTGTATGCAAAGAAAGCCAGAAATAGTCATATCGCCTCAAGTCTTGCTACAGGGGCAAAGGTTTCATCGTAATCAATTCCTTCTTCTTGACAATACTCGTTAGCAACCAGTCGAGCTTTGTTTCTGATCACTATTCCGTCTTCATCTTTCTTGTTTCTAAAGATCCATTTAGTACCAATAGCTACTTTGTTCTTTGGTGAAGGAACTAGGTTTCAGACTTTGTTTCGTTCAAATTGTAGTAGTTCTTCTTGCATAGCGGTCACCCAACTAGGTTCTTGCAAGGCTTCATGAACATGTTTTGGTTCGATCATGCTAAAAAAATTTACAAAGAAAGCTTCATTTGCAGTAGCAGATCTTGTCTTAACACCTTCAGAGGGACTGCCAATTATGAGATCTGGGGTGTGTGACTTAGTCCATCTCGTTATCCGAGATTGAGATACTGGTTGAGCGTGAACTTCTGTTTCAGAGGATGGAAGCACCTCTTTTGGAAGGGATTCGGAAACAGGATGATCAACTACAATCTCCCTTCCAGATCAGGCACAAAAGTGACTTCTGGACAGTTATTAGGTGAAACAGGAAGGACAGAAGGGTCAGATGAGCTCTCAGCAAGTGATTCAGGACCAGAAAGTGTAATTCCAGAAGCCTGGAGAACTTCAAGAATACATAAAGATGGATTTGTTGGGCTTTGCTCTGCCAATATTTCTTCGCCCATAAAATCTTGAAAGATAGCATCTATTTCAGATTCTCTGGTACCTGAGAGATACTCAGATGTTACTGTGTTAAGTTTAAGTTCAGAAGTAGAATACTCAGAAGTTATTTGAGTTTGATCGTCAAAATCGATGTTAATGTTTTCCATTACAGTCTTAGTTCGTAAATTAAAAACTCTAAAAGCTCTTGAATTTAACTAGTAACCTAAGAATTTAGCTTCATCTGATTTTTTGTCAAACTTGCCAAGTTTTTCTCTATCATTTAAAATAAAACACCTGCAACCAAAAATGTGAAAGAATTTGACACAGGGTTTTCGATTATTAATAAGCTCATAAGAGGTTTTGAGATGCCTCTTGACAATAATAGAACGATTCTGAGTAAAACACGCAGTGGCTACAGCTTCAGCGCAGAAATGAATGGGAAGTCCATAGGTTGCAAGCATCGTTCTGGCAGCTTCCACCAATGGTCTGTTGCGTTGTTCTACTACACCATTTTGTTGGGGAGTGCGCACAGCAGAGAAGTTCTATGTTATTCCATTTTCAACAAGGTAAGCTGCAAGCTTGGCATTCTTGAACTCAGTACCGTTGTCACTTCTTAGCTGATGAATCCGTTGGTGTAAAAGAACTTGAATTCTGGTCATCATATTTTGTAATACAATTGGCACTTCTGATTTCTGTCTAACAAATGCGAGCCATGGATACCTGAAAAATTCAACAATAAGTACCAGTATATGCTCTTTACTAGATACACTTTGAATTGCAATGGGACCATAGAGGTCGACATGTAACAATTGCAAAGGTCTAGTACAAGAATGATCACTTTTTGTTTTATGAGATGCTCGTTTTATTTTGCCCATTTCACATGCAGGGCAGAGATGATCTTTTTGAAAGTGAATTCTGGAAGACCAGTTACCAAATCGTTTTTCAGAAGCATCTCAAGATTATCAAAATTTAAGTGAGAGATTTTGTGATGCCATAACCATGCACCTTCGCTCTTTTTAGAGATAAGAGAGAGGGTTTCTTTACCGTCCTTTGATGTGAAGTTCATCATATACAAATTACCTTTTCTGTCTACTCTCCAGAGTTCTTCACCTGCCTTTGGAAACAAGTAACAATGTTTTTCATCAAATACAATAAGTAATTTAGAATCACAAAGTTAACTTACACTCAACAGGTTATGTTTCAGTCCAGAAACATGAGCTACTTTTGATAATGTAATATTACCTTCTTGTAGTGTACCATAGCCTCTTATTTGACCCTTACCGTTGTCTCCAAACATTACAGCTCCCCCACATTTGTCTTTGAATTGGGGGAGTAAGTTTTTCGATCCAATCATGTGCCTCGAGCATCCAGAGTCAAGATACCAGATGTGCACACGCTACTTCTGCAATCACATTTAGAGTTTTTTAGGTACCCATCTCATAATGGGTCCTTTAATGTTAGTTTTAGATTTTTCACAATTTTTATCTTGCACATGATGTGATTTAACAGGATTTAAAGGTTTGGTCTTTTTATTTGCTGTTTGTTTGTTTTTCTTTTGTTTAGTGCTGACGTGTGAGATATTATCATAAAGACGATCAGAGTGCCTCGAGAAACATTCCTTTAATTTTAAGAATAACGAAAAACATTCAAAATTCTTAGACATAAAAGAGAGCATTGAATTTTCATTAGAATAATGATAATTACAGTTCTTCTTATTTTTGTCTATACTAGTATCAGTAGTTCTATTGAACTTCTTAGCTAGTCTAGACTTATGCTTAGAATCATAAGTGTTCTTCTGTTGAGACTTCCTCTGATCAACCTTCTCAGGAGTTTTCTGAATTACTGAGACAGAAACAGAAAGATTAGATTTTCATTTTCCTTTTTGAGCAGAAGTAAACTTTGGATAACATGATTGTGATGATTTTTGCTGAATAAAACATTTCTTTTTAAGACTTTCCTCCTTCGCAAGTTCAAGACCAGATTTGGCCTTTAGACACATCCCAATGAAGTTTGGATGAATGGACACTGGTTTTCTCTGTCCTGTTGGAGGAACAGAGAATGTTGGTATTCCACTTGGATGTTTTTCAATTTTCACACCAGAGGCTCTGATTTTCAGAGGTTCATTAGTAAATAAGAAAGGAGCTTCCTCAGTCTTAATTACTTCTGGAACCTTTTTGTACTCAGAAGGTAGTTGATTTTCTAAAGTTCAGAGATAAATTTCTGAGTTAGATAAATCATCACCTTGATCATCATTTTCCCATGGATATGTAATCGTTTCAAAACAGTCTTGAGATTCAGAAAGATTTAGGTCTACAAAAGAACACGGAAATATCTCTGGATTGTTTCTGAAGAGATTTTCTGAAAATTTTCAAGTTCAAGTTTAAAGCATTTATCCAGAGTGGATAGAACATCTTTTTCAAAGCTTAGACGTAGCTCTTCTTCTGCTTGTGAAGGAATAAATACATCCGCCTTTGGATTTAAAGTCATATGAACGCTTGAGCCAAATTTGAAAATGTCGCCTTTCTTCTGAATTTTATTCAGATCAACACTTGTTTTTCCAAACGACTATTCGATGTTTTTAAACTTGAGTTTTCGTTGATTACGACCATTTTCTATTTTTGATTTTTTAAAAATAGACTGTTCATATAAAATTGGAAACACAGGCTTATGTTCTTGTCTTATACAGAAAACAAATTTCAGAGTTGATCTTTTCTCACATGTGTAGGGATCCAGATCCTCGGAACCAAGTCCGGATCTTCCTACTTGTGTATTTATCTTGTCATGAATTTTTTGAGCATCTAGATATGTTTTGATCTGTAGTTTTGTCTTTTAAAGTTCAATATGTAAAAATTCTCTTTCCTATTGGAAATAGTTTTTAAGTGCAATAGAATTTAGTCTGTCACTTTCCTTATCACTAATCTCCTTTTCTTTGTTTTCCAAAAGTTTGTTTAAGTTCAATTTCTCTTCCTTGAACTTAAATTCTGTATTTTTAATATTTTTGGAAATCTTCTCATTTTTAACATTGAGTTCTAATTTTTTTTTCAGTTAGAAAATCCATTTCTCTTTTATAAATCTCTCTCTCTTTGAGTTCAGAGAAAGTTTTTTCAATTTGTTTTCGCAGTTTCTTTTCAACTGTAAGCTTTTGCTTAAGTTTTTCAAAATTATTAGATATTTCCAAAATGGTGTTCTCAAGTTCAGATGTGTCAGATAGAGTACTTACAAGTGTTTCAGATGGCTGATCTTCTGATTCATTTGTTCTGGCCATTCCGCAGAACATTGCTTCATCACCACTTGATTCATCTCCTAGCCAGTTTTCTTTTTCAGCAAAGTGAGCTCTTTCATCGACATTATACTTGTATTTATTCTGGTAGTACATTTTGTCTTTGGCTTTCAACATCTATAGCACACATCCTTCTTTTTCTTAAACTCTTCTTCCTTCTTCTCTGCCTCAGTCTTCTCAGATCTCTGTATTTCTTGACGAGGTCCATAATTAGGAGTAGGGCGATCAAACCTTTTGCTTCCTTGAAAGGATCTATTACCAAACCTCTTTGTGAATTGTTTGGTAATAAGTGCCAATGAATCAGCAAAAGCTTTCATCAAAGAGTCAGAATCGTTCTCTGGAGTTGCTTCTGACACGAGAGCCTTACTTTTTCCTTTCCTCTCAACTTCCTTACTTCTTCTAACTGATCCTTTGGTAGTGGTACCAAAAACATCATGTAGGGACCACCGATAGTGGTACCAAAAACATCATGTAGGGACCATTGTTCCAAATCCTGATTGGCTTGCAGAGACATCGAGAGATTTGACCATTCAGGATTTAATCGTTTGAGAAATAAGACATTATAATCTTTTTTAGATCTGATGATGTCACATCTTTTACATAGATTTATCAGAGTGTTAAATCTATGAAAAGTCTGTTCCAGAGATTCTTCAGGAATCGCCTGGAAACTGTTATATTCATCCAGAGCTTGGGCTCTTCTGTTTTTCTTCATTTTTGCACCTCCTTCCAGAATGTTTTCCAGTTGATCCCATAGTTCTTTGGCACTTTCACAGGAATCCAGAGATTGAAAAATCTCATTATTAAGAGACTTTTAGCCTTTCTGGACAATTCCACCTTTCCCTTCTCTGCATCAGACCAACTATCCCTTGATTTTGGAACATGCCTTGCAGGGACCTCATCAGTGACAGCAGTAGCAGGAACCCTAGGAGTAGTTGTCATTGGAACGAACGGACCATTTTGAACATTAGGATACAGTTCAACATCCAATCCTTCATAGAAGTTTATCATACGGATCTTCCATTGTGGATATTCATCACGTATTAGAGTATGAGGTTTGGTCAGAGAACCAGAAGTATATACAGCATTCAGATTAGAATTCGCCATATTACCAGAAACAAAGATTTGAAATTTACTGAAGATTTGTTGATATTTGAGTAAACAAATTTCAAATTGACTGAAATAAGACTATATTCTTACTAATCTCAGATTTAAGCAGAAATTACCACAGATTTAGAGAAAATCGTAATGAAATTAACAAAATCTCGTAAAACTGGGTAGAATGAAGAACGGGAGCTTAAAAGTGAAAAATACTGTCAAATAGAAAAAGGGATTTCTCCAAATAGAAGAGATCTAATAATCAATAGATTGATAATCAGGCTCTGATACCAATTGTTGGAACCCAGATCCCTTTCTAACAATTAATTGATAGATCAAAATAAGTAATTATGAGTGAAAGCAAACAGATCCATGATAAACAGTAAAATTAGTAAGAACAGAATTGAAGAACAAACGTAATTCGTATTGAATTGCTTTGAATGATAATCAACAGTGTGTACAATTTTGCTCTCAAACCTGTATTTCAAAAGTTACGATTACAAACAGTGAAAGACTATTTATACGATTACAAACACGAAAGTCAACTATCTAGCTTATTACAACTTGACACGTAAGCAAGTGAATGAGGATGTGTATATACTAGCATAATTATGAATCATACTTCTCTGAAAATGACATTTAACAGGGTGGTTTTTTATTTTATTTGATTTTATATTTAAACTTAATTGAGCTTCTAGAAGGATTTTAAATAAAATCCGATTTTTATTAAATAATTTTAAAAAATATAATAATTTTATATAATTTGATTATTAAAGAGGCTAAAAATCAGTATTCGGTACCGAAAACGAGCACTTTCTCAATTTTGGTGGAAATTGGCGAAATTTACCAATTTTTTTAAGGAAGTCACATTAATTTAATATTTTTATGTTTTTGGCATTATAAAATTCGTAACTGATAAAATAAGAACTACCGGCTCCAGACTACCAAAAATAAAAACGAGCACTTTCTCAATTATGGACTGCCAAAAATAGAACTACCGGCTCCGGACTGCTAAAAACGGAAAGTTGGCTAAAATTGCCAAAATTACGGTAAAGATCCATTATTTCATAATATTTACTTCTCTAAGGCTTCTTAACCTTAATTAATTATGATAGAGCCCGCTTGGGCTTAACTGAAAGCCTGAAATCAATTCTAACCTGAAGTGAAAATTTGACGATTGTCACATGTTGCAGATCTGGTTTGCACTCATTTTGAAGAATCACCTATTATTTGATGAATAGGATGATCTCCTGTGCATTTGGTCTCATTTGGTAATGGTTGAATAGATCTGACATTATTCTGAGAGTCATAATCATCAACAATAGGATGTGTTTCAATTTCTGAATGAACATTTGAGTTCAGTTCCGAAGTCTCCCCCTCAACTGTAGGATTAACTTCTAAAGTTGGATCTTCAGAAATTATATTCTGAGGTTCAGAAATAGTAATTCCAGAAGTTGAGGTAGAGATTGTCGGTCCCGATAAATTTGATGATGATTGTTCATGTAGTTGATCTGGAAATCTGCAGAGACATCAATTGAAACATCAAATAAATCATGACACAACAAGTCCAATTTTTCTTTAATTGATTTATTAGTAGAATTTAAAGAAGATGTATCATTTATCCCCTGTTCTGAATCATTTTGTTCAGAATTCCGAATTAGTCTGAGTTCTGAACTTTCTTGTTCAGAAGTCGTATGGGGTTCATCAAACTTGAAAATTTAGGCTTTCTATTATTGTTCTGTATTTCTTCATGTAAATTTTGTATGCCTTTGATCTTTGAGAGTAACCAACAAAGATTCCAGTTAAGTCTTTTGCATCAAATTTTCCCAGATTATCTTTATCGTTTAGTAGAAAACACCTGCAACCAAATGTATGAAAGTAATTTATCATTGGTTTCCTTTGTCAAATTAGTTCATAAGGAGTTTTGATAAATATTTTATTTCGAATTGTCCTATTTTGTGTGAAACATGCTGTTGCAATTGTCTCTGCCCAAAGAAACATAGGTAAATCTGAATAAGCTAGCATTGTCATTGCAGCTTCCACTAAAGTTTTGTTCTTTCTTTCAACTACACCATTTTGTTGTGGCGTTCTTTCAGCGGAAAAGTTATGTGAAATTTCAATAGAGTCTAAATATGTGTCAAATCTGAGCATTTCTGAACTCTGTTCCATTATCACTTCTGAGCTTCTGTACAAGTAGTTGATGAAGAACTTGAATTCTCTTCAGAAATGAAATTATAACTTCTGAAGTATCAGATTTATGTCTGAGAACTTCAACCCATGTATACCTTGAGAATTCATCCACTATCACTAGAATATATTTCTTTCCTCCTAAACTATGAGTTCTCATTGGACCACATAAATCCATATCTAACATTTCCAAAGGAGATTTGCATGATGAATGCATTTTTAAAGGATGAGAACTTCTTTTGATTTTGCCTAATTCACATGCTGAGAATAATGAGTTCCTTTGAAACCTTATTCTTGGTAATCCAGTCACTGAATTATTTTTTGCCAAATCATCAATGAATTTAGAGTTTAAATGTGACATTCTCCTATGCCAAAGCCAACTTTCTTCTAAAACAGGTTTAGAAATATAATATACACCCTTTAGTTGACCATCTTCAGTGAATGTGGCAGCGTAAATGTCACCATCTCTATATGCTTTCAAAGTCTCTTGTTTGTCAGAGTTTAGAATATGACAAAATTCTATATCAAAGTAAATTATGCATCTTTTACCACAAAATTGACTAATGCTGAACAAATTATGCCTTAAGCCTTTGTTAGGATCCGAAGAATCATATGAATTTGGATCCTATGGTTTGAAATGTTTTGTAAAGTCATTATTTGAATCTGAAGATAAATAGTTCAAAAGTTCTGAACTGGTACTGAAAAGATAAATAAAATCATCTTCAAAAGATACCTTCAGAAGTCTGAAGAACTTCTGAAGAATCACAGTTCAGAAGTTGACCTCAGAAGACAGTTCTGAAGATAAGAAGTTCTAAAGAGAAAGTTCAGAAAAAAAGAACTTCTGAAGAATTTCTGAAGAGAGTTTTTGAGGACGTGTCTTTATGTAATTGGGCTGTGACTTGAATATCTGTTATTTTAGTTTTACCTCTCATGTATAAATAGTTTGTAATGAGCTTGTTTGAATCCAGATCCCTATTTAACTCAATCAATTGATAGATCTAAGTGAAATATAAGAGCCGAAGCAAATTAAATCTATGATTAAAGCAAGAACAATTAATAGAACAGTAATTGAAGATCAAATGAGAATTGATACTAATAACCTGGAAATCGATTACAATATATTGGAACGAAATAGCACCATTTTTCTCAAAGATGATCGACATCAATTACAGTGACGACTTACTCTATTTATACGATTACAAATGATATAGTCAACAAGATAGCCTATCACTAAGTGACACGTCACTTGTACGACTACCAGAATTAGTTACGCATGGAAAGTGTGACATGCCACATCATCTAAAGCGCATATGGAATGGCAGTTGAATCCATAAGACTTTGGAGTCTCTAGGCGCTTTTGGATGAGATGTCATACGGTGAACTTCTGGATTCCCTTCTGAAGTTTGACACTTAGGCATTTCTGATTCATACTTCATAAAATAAATTCTAACAATCTTCCCCTAAGTATGAAATTCAGAATTACAAGAAATTACAAAGACAGAAGTTCATTTCTATTAAGAAAATATTACAAGAAAAACAAATTGATTACAATATAGATTAGAAAGGTGCATCGGGCAGAAACGTGATGATATTTTGAAATATCTCTGTGTTCTCTCTTAGCTTATTAATTAGGATGAGTTTCTCCTCCATCCTTTCACCGATGATTCTTTCTTCTTTCTTTTTCCTTGTGTTATCTTTCTGAAGAGAGGCATAACTCTTGATGATGCTAATCACTCCAGCAGAGTATTTATGTGCTTCACTAATTCTGGAGAAGCTTTTCCTCGTGGGTCTCCTGAATACAATGCCATCTTCTGGTTCTGTCAACAATTCTCCAATGGAGAGATGATCAAGACCCTCTCTATCTTCATTGGGTGCCGTGATGCTCATATTTGTTACTTTGTGATTTAGATACGTTTGAAAGTATACCTGTCTTTTATACTTGATGAAGGCTTCCATGTAGCCAATAATTCGGAAGAAAGCAACTTTTTTCTGAGCATCAGTCCTTTGATTCATTTTATTTTTCATGTACCTTCCCAGAAGTATAAGATCAGAAGGATTGATAGATAAGAGATCATTACCACAGAAGTAGTTCTTGTTGTTGTCTTCCCTCATCACTTCATATATAGTGTACGTAATCTCTGTATTCTCGAATCTGACATGCATAATCCCAGAGATTTTCTTGATTTGTAGAGTAGAGAAGGTTTCTTTACTCATTTGCCTATGACTCATGAATCTGTTTTTGACTTCATCGCTTACATGTTAGTTATTGGCAAAGTTTGGAAGCATCAGAAAGACTTTTTGTTCTGTGATTGAGTACATGTGCATGTGCTTGACTTCTAATGAAGTTGGACGTTCATACTGTTTTATTTTATCCTTTTCCACTTTTATCTGGGCCCTTCTTTTGATTGACGTTTCCCTCTTGACTATTTCAATTTCTGCCTTAACTTTGTCAGCTTCGGCCTTAAGCTTGATTAGATCAGAAAGGGGTTGTTTAGACGCAGAGACAAATGGTTGTTTTGAGTTTGGATTTTGATCAATACGGAACTCTCTGGTTCTAGCGCAGGAAGAGATATGGTCTGATTTAGTTCCTTGAGTTGGCTGTGTTTGTTGTTGTGGTTGAGGTTGTGGAGGTTGCGGTTGAGATGAACTTGCATTCTGAGGTTTACCTTCTGGCTTTCTTTTGTTTCCCAAAAGATCGATAATGAACTTAGCCATATCTGGATCTTTGGGAAGTGGGCCAGAATTTACAGTTAGAGGTGTTGGTGTAAGAGGGGTTTGTTTGGATGATGGTGGTGGATCAGAAGGTGTAGAGGCAGAGGCTTTATCTTTTCTCTGAGCTTGAGTAGTTTCAGCACCATTGGTTTTAGCATTCTTTGCCATGCTCTCCCGCTTTTGAGAATCAAGGTCCTGATCCTCAGATCTTTTTCTCTTCTTTTTTGCCTTTCTACACGCTCTGGCCTCTTTGGTATTTTTCTTCGCTTCAAACTCTTCAGAGATAGAGCTAACTATTGGAGTTAGCTTTGATACAGAAGCATCTAAGGTAGATACGTTTTGTGCTAACTCATTAGAGCTAGAGTTGTTGATCTTGGATACAAACTTGAATTTGATGGCGTTGAATTTATCCATCATTACCTTGTGAAAAGATGCCAAGTCTGATTATCGAATAAGGGTAGAACCTGTTGATGTAGAGGCCGCAGAGGGTACAACAGCATTGATGAGCTTCTGTATGTCTACAACAAAGGATCCGTATTCAGAAACTGAAATGGTGACTTCTTGAGAGGGGATGGCGGCTGGAATGTTGAAAATAGCTTCTAAGTTAGCTTTATTTCCAGCGTCCAGCTTGTTGAAGTGATCAGAGGCAGAGTTCCTCTGTGATTCAGTAGTGTCAGAAATAAGTTTCTTGAGAGCTTCTAGAGCTTGATTCTGTTCTCTCTGAGTATTTTGGACATAGCAAATGAGAGTGTTTTGGGTTTAAAGGGATACTTTTAGATCCTCCATAGATCTCTGAATTTGATCACCAAATGCCTTAAACGCTGCATTGGTTACAAATTCAGAAGAGGTAGCCGGTGCATCCCCAACACATGGGGCCCCTTGTCTCTCGCGTTCAGAGAGGCCCTCGTTCACGCCTGTTTGAATGTTGAGTGTGAAGGGACTTCCATCCTGTTTTCGAGGCCTATTATGAATACGCACCTTTTTGGATGTTCTGACATTATTGATTTTTTCTCCAACATCAGAGGGTGGAGAGTCAATTAATGTGTGCTTACCTTGAAAAAGTCCGAAGAGTCCGGTAAGTGGTGCAACCTCTAGACTGAACCCTTCTGATAGGATTTCATAGGCATCTACACTAGTAGAAGGCATGGACGTGCCTTCTGTATTTCCTAAGATTGTGTTGGTCACAGAGACATCAACAAGTGTAGGAGGTGGCGAGTTCTGGGGCGATGGAACACTTATATTTACATCATCATCCTTTTGAGAGGATGATGAAGATGATGTGGTTTCCCCAGCAGTGCTTGAGTCAGAGGCAAAAAGACCCTCTGCTTGGTTAGTTTCGGGGTGCTTTGGATTGAGCTGATTGATTTCAATGAGTGTAGATGTGTTGGCATCTACCTCAGCAAATGTGTTTGCTCTAGTTGTTCGTGGCGATGAACTCACAAATGTGTCTCTATGGACATCTTCTTGGCTTTGTCTTAACAAACGCTCGACATGGTTAGAAGCGCTCTGTTGTTCACTCATATTATTTTCAGTTTCAAGCTCATTCGACCCCTCACCATCTACTCTAGGCTCTTAGTGCTCTGGGGTAGGTGCCCTCTGTTCTGAGTGTACCATAGAGCTTCTATAAGAAGTAAGATAAGGAGCAGTTTGAGGAACAAGATCGAGCATGTATCTGGATAGTTCGGGTTTGACAGTGTAGCCGGCGAGGTCGATGGTTGGTTTGTGGGAGTTCATGGTTGAAATTTTGCATAGTCGTTGAATGATTGGGGCATTAAGTACAGTGATGGCCCGATGAGAGAATGGGGCAAGAAACCTAGGAAACATAAGTGCTGGAAGAGCCTTACCATTTGATTGATTCAGAACCTTTAAGGGAACTGCTGCACTTATTTCTTGGAATATGAGACATGCAAAATCCAAGGTTCAGTTGAAGTGCATACCATACATGATGGTGAGAATATTTCTGCTTGCCTGATCCAGAGACCCTATTTTGCAAGTGAGGCTTTTGTTGAGTATTGAAACTAGGACATTCCACATTAGAGGTAACTTTTTCCTCTTGAATTCATAAAGCTTGGTGAGATGTTCGTTGTAACCCAAAAAATTGATAAATGCTAACCACGCTTTTGTGGATGGATTTTGTTCAAGATCAGGATTAGGTACCGTCTGGCCTTCAACTTCAATGAAAGGTTGGGGCAAATGAAAATATCTGGCAATCTTCTTCTTGGTTATGGGTATTTCAACAACATTCTCAGTGTTTTCAGGATGGCTAAAACTGCCAGATAAAGTTTCATCGTTCTTGATATACAAAGTATGTCATACTTTTTGAACATATACCTCCGGAACATTTGGATTGGTAAGCGTTAGGGCTCGGTTCAACTGATGGTGTTGTAAAAACTCTATCATCACTCAATATTCTGACAGATACGTGTTGGGATCCAAAAGAACTTGAACATTGTTGGGTTTGATGGGCAATCGAATGACTGGAGCACTGTCTGCGGTTGAATCGATGAGCCTATCTTCTTCGTCATGAACATTCATGTTTGCACTTGGGTTTGCCATTTGTGAGATTGGGGAAGCTTGAGAATTGAATGTTGCAGGTCTGCAATAGAGCACAGTAAAAGCTGGAGGTTGAAGACGGTGAAAAGTGAAATTAGGGATTCACTAGAGTTTATATAGTAGGATTTGAAAATGCACTTGAGTAATTTTGAAGATTAAGGGTTTAATTGAGATTTGGGAAAGGATTAGAATGGGAAGGGTTTAATTGTGAATTGGGGATTGCTGACTGCTGACGTATGCCTAAAAAGGCATGCAAACATGCAAACCATGGATTTATGACATGTGGAGGTTCAAACGCGCGTGTCTAGAAGGATGAGGGACGCGTGTTTTGTCTGCATATGGCACTGTAACGTTTCTCGTGGGTTTTTGATGAGAACCTGTTCCTCTTTCATTATTTTGAATATTCCCTCCAAAAAATAATAATAAAAAATACCAATTAATCAACATGAATTGTGGATTAAAAGAATAATTTTGGAAATTAATTTTTATAAAAAGAATATTAAAAATAATTAATTAAAAACATTTTGAACTTTAAAAGAAAGCTTTGTATCCTATAAATATTGATTTTTGAAGAGATTTTTCTTAATAAGAAAATTCTAAATAACCTTGACGGCAAGAGTTAGTTTAGAAGTAATCTTATTAAGAAAAATTTCAAGAGAAATGAAAATTTATAGAACAGCCAATCATGAGTTTGAAGAAAGCAGTGTTAAAAAAAATTGGTTTATTAATAGCATTTTAGGAGCAAATGAAAGCTTAATAAGAAGAACTTTGATTGAATTTGAGAATTCTGAATAACCTTGACGGCAAGAGTTAATTCCAAATTTTATTTTCCTTTGATTGGATCAGAAGTTTGAGCTTCTTGGGTTTGCATTGGAATGCTCCCCCTCGAAATCGTCAAATTTAGCTCCCCCTCGAAATTTGCATATTTGGCTCCCCCTTAACTTCTGTAAATTAGGCTTCCCTTTCTGTCTCTACTTGGATCAAAAAGTGAAAACAAGTGTTCTTTTGAGAACAGAGGTGTCCAGAGGCTTCTGAGTGCTTTTGAGTTGATTATCAGAAGTGACCAGAGGCTTCTGGGCGGTTCTGATTTGTTGTTAAACACAAATTTGACTAAGTATGAAAAAAGGTATACTGAACAAGTGATTTGGCTCAATCCTAGGAAAGTCATAGAAATCAAGATAATTAAATATTTAGCATACCCAACTTGCTAATTAGGAAATTGAATCTCTTCTCATCCATAGCTTTTGTAAAAATATCAGCAAGTTGGTAATTAGTGGAGACAAAATATATTTCAATAGTCCCTGATAGAAATATCATAATAGCTTCAAAAGGAACTGGGTTCTTAAAAGAGAAAAAGATCTGAAGAAGTTCTGAAGACACTTCTGAAGAAGTTCTGAAGGAGTTCAGAACCAATTCTGAACTTGTCTGTTATGAATGTTATGTCACTTTAGTCTTTCTATTGTATATATAAATAGATAGTTAGTTAGATTGTTAGAACTAATGTTTTTCATATACCTTGTAATGAAATATTCTGTATACAGTACATTCAATCAATACGAATTACATTTGGCTACTATCATTCCTGTTATAATCTTTTCATATATTGATATCTTGATTGTTTGGGTCCTAACAATTGGTATCGGAGCCAATTCATCTGTTCTTGAAGAAGATTTGTGAAAGAACTTGTCAGATCTGACAGTTCTTGGTGTTCTTGATCTACAAAATTCAAATTCAATACAGGTGAATTCTCGATCTTCTAACAATCAAAGATGTCTAAAGAAATAGTCTCAATTGGATCTGAAACGAAACCACCAACTCTCTTCTTAGGGGAATATCATCAATGGAGAATTAGAATGATTCAATTCTTGGATAACATAGATGAAGCCTTAATGCAATCTATCACAAATGGCCCACTAGAGGTATTTGTTGAGATTCCAGCAGTTCCCAGAACCGAATCCACCCCTGAAATCCCTGCATCAAGAATCAAGAAGAGTCCTGGAATGTATAATCCAGCTGAAAAGGCTCAAATGAAAGTTGATAGAAGAGCATTAACTTTACTCACCATGACAATTCCCAACGAGATATTCAATAGGGTTGATAGTTTAACTTCAGCAAAAGCCATGTGGGATGAAGTAGAAGCTCAGATGCAAGGAAGTACAAAGGGTTGAGCACAGAGATTAAATATCTGTGTAGGAACATATGAAAATTTCAGATACAAAGAAAATGAATCTATCACTGATACATATCATAGATTCAATAACATTCTGAATGATCTAAGAAGAAATGGTGTTCAGAAATCAAATTCTGAGATAAACAACAAATTTCTGAACAATCTGGGAAATGAATGGTCAAGTTTTTCAGATAATATGGTAACTAGGAACTTATCTAGAAAGACAATTCATGATGTCTATGGCATCTTGTTCCAACAAGAGGACAAGATCAAAATTAGACAAAATGAACAAAAGAAGACACAAAAAACAGTTGCCCTTCTGAGCAAGAACTACAATAATTCTTTGACCATTGCTACCAAGAAAGTTTGTGAGATCCCAGAGATGACAGTGTCTGATGGGGATGAATCAGATGAAGAGCTTAAAAGATACAATCAAAAATATCAGAATAAACTTAGATCTGAAATTGGACCTAAGAAGGGTCAAGAGGCTGGTCAATCTGAAACATCTGAACCAGCAAGATGCTTCAACTGTGGAAAGCCTGGACATTATGCTAGACAATGCAAGATGCCAGAAGTCAAGAATTCAGGTTATTATGAGAAGAAGCATCTATTAGCAAAGAAAAAAGAGCTTAATCCTGCTCTAGTAACCAAGTATGAAGAAGACTGGTTAAACTGGAGTGATGGAGATGATGATGAAGAAGTTCCTCACTTTGCAACCAATTGCTACATGTGTCAAATGGATCCAGAAAAGGACAAACAAGACACTGAGGTATCTTCTTCATCTTCTGAACAAAATTCTGACATAATTCTGAAATTAATAATAAAGATTCAGAAATGACAAATCAATTTCAAAATATGTTTTCTGAATTTGAAACACTCAGAAACAGAATTAAAGGTGAAAGAATTTTGGTCAATCAATTCAGAGCTGAAAGTCAAATATATAAAGAAAATTGTCAAGCAGCTGAACAGATTCTTGAAAAAATTTCTGAAGAAGGCCAATCCTCAAACTCTCTCTCTGAAGTTCAGAAAATTAATACAAAATCTGAAGATAAACCTAAAGTGAACAAAAGAATTTCTTATACTAATCCTCATTTCTTATCTTTTACAGAGCTATCCACTTTAGTATGGAGAAAGAAAGATGAAAGACTGTCAAAGATTGACAAATTAGAGAGTTTTTCATTTTTACAGAAGAATGATGTACCTAAAACAAAGAAAGTGAATAAAAAAAATTTTGTTGAAAAATCAAATGTTATTGATTCTTATATGTCTAATACTGTTGTAAATACATTAAAGAATCATATTCACTGTATTAATTGTGGTCATCATAATTTTCTTCTTAACCCCAAAAGAAACAAAAGAAATTTGATGAAATCTTTTCAGAAATGTTTGGCTACATTGACAAATTGAAGTAAACAAAGAAATAGAAATAAAGATAAATCTCAAAGTTCTGAACAAACTTCTGAGTTGAAACATTTGAAGAAAAAGTTCAGAACTTCAAATTTTAATACTAATCACAAAGGACCCATTCTGAAATAGGTACCTAAAACTCAATAATCTCTTTTGCAGATATGTCATGTGTGGGTCTTAGATTCTGGATGTTCAAGACACATGACACCTTTCAAAGAACTACTAACTGATTATCATGAAAGATATGGAGGAACTGTTAGTTTTGGAAACAATGCAAAGGGATATGTAAGAGGATATGGCACTTTCATTAAAGGAGATGTGAAAGTAATGAAAGTTTTCTATGTTGAGGGACTAAGACATACTCTTTTCAGTATTAGTCAATTCTGTGACAAATATTGGAAGGTTAATTTTGACATAGATTATTGTCATGTTCTGAGTACAACAAACAAAAATGAATTAACTGCTTATAGAGATGGAGATATCTACACAGCAACATTCACTGCAACTGGTCAACTACAAGGTGTATGTTATATGTCTACATCAATGAAAAATGATAGTTGGCTTTGGCACAGAAGAATGTCACATCTGAACTTCAAAGCCATTTCTGAACTAGGCAAACATCAATCTGTAAGAGGACTACCAAAGATCAGATTTGAAAAGAACTCTCTTTGTTCTGCATGTGAACTAGGGAAGATCAAAAGAAGTTCTCATCTTCTGAAAATGCTATCTTCATGCAAAGCTCCACTTGAAATGCTACATATGGATTTGTGTGGACCAATGAAAACTCAAAGTATGGGGGGAAAGAAATACATTCTAGTTATAGTAGATGAATATACACGATATACATGGATTGAATTTCTGAGACTCAAATCTGATACTTCTGAGAGACTGATACCCTTCCTGAAGAAAATTCAAGTTCTTCTTCAACTCCCAATTCAAAAGATCAGAAGTGACAATGGAACAGAATTTACGAATTCTACACTTCAGAATTTTTTGGAATCTGTTGGTATTTCACATATTTTTTCCGCTTCAAGAATTCCTCAACAAAATGGGGTAGTTGAAAGAAAGAATAGAACTTTGGTAGAGGCTGCAAGAACCATGCTTGCATATTCAGAACTTCCTCTATCTCTTTGGGCAGAAGCAATTGCTACTGCATGTTTTACTCAGAACAGAACCATTCTTAACAGAAAATTTCTTAAAACTCCTTATGAATTGTTAAAACAAAGAAAACCCTCTATTGATTATTTTAAAATCTTTGGTTGCAGGTGTTTTCTAAAGAATGATACTCCACATCTTGACAAATTTGCACCAAAAGGTGTAGCTGGTATCTTTGTTGGCTACTCTCAAAGATCCAAAGCTTATAGAGTACTCATTAAAGGAACTCAAAGAATCATTGAGACTACAAATGTCAGATTTCATGAGCCAACAATGACTTCTGAACAAAACAGTTCAGAACTCGCACATAAACCAACTTCTGAAAGTTTGGACTCAGAACATAATCACACAAACTCTACTTCTGCATCCCAAACTTTACTTAAATCCAATTTAGAGACTTTATGTCAAGACTAATTTGATATTTCTGTAAATGTCTCTGCAGATTACCAAAATCCTTCTCTACTCAGAAATTCAAATGATCAAGACATTTCAGAAATACAGATTTCAAATACATCAGCACCACAACTCTCTACCTCAAATTCAGAACTTCCATCTTCTGAAAATGCAACTTCTGAAACCAATTCCAGTTGTTTCTGAACCAGTTCAAACTATTTCTGACCATGAACCTTACAGTTCTGAACCAATTCAGATTTTTCCATTTGAGAGGGAGTCTTCAGATTTACATTCAGCCATCAATCATGATACTGAAACTCAAGCAATTACTGATGATTATGATTCTCTGAATAATGTTTCATCTATTCAACCATTGCCAAATGTGAACAAATGGACATCAAGTCATCCAGTTCATCAAATAATTGGAGATTCATCAAAAGGTGTTCAAACAAGATCTGCAACAACAAATGAATGTCTATATGTTAATTTTTTAAGCAGTATGGAACCCAAAAAGCCATATGAGGCACTTCAGGATCCAGACTGGATTTTAGCCATGCAGGATGAGTTAAATCAATTTGAAAGAAACAAAGTCTGGAGATTGATACCAAAGCCAAAAGGTAAATCTGTCATTGGCACAAAATGGGTGTTCAGAAATAAAAAGGATGAAAATGGAATTGTTGTAAGAAACAAGGCAAGGCTTGTAGCTAAGGGGTATTGTCAACAAGAAGAAATTGATTATGATGAAACCTTTGCTCCAGTTGCCAGATTAGAGGCCATACGAATCTTTCTTGCCAATGCTTCTCATAAAAACATGAAGGTATTTCAAATGGATGTAAAATGTGCATTTCTGAATGGTATTTTACATGAAGAAGTGTATGTTGAACAACTAGAAGGCTTTCTACGAAAAGAATTCCCAGATCATGTTTACATATTAGACAAAGCCTTATATGGACTTAAACAAGCACCAAGAGCATGGTATGATACTCTTACAACTTTTCTTCTGAATTCCAAATTCAAAAGAGGTACTGTTGATACAACTTTATTTCTGAAAACGGAGGGTGATGATATGATTTTGATACAAATCTATGTAGATGATATTATATTTACTTCTACTAATCCAAAATTTTGTAGAAATTTTGAGAAAATCATGCAACCAGAATTTGAAATGAGTATGATGGGAGAGTTGACATTTTTCCTTGGTCTTCAAGTTAAACAACTTCCCACTGGCATATTCATTAATCAATCTAAGTATGTCTCTGACTTACTCAAGAAGTTTGACATGACTGATTGTTCAAGTATTCAAACTCCAATGGCCACTGCAACTAAGCTAGAACCTGATCTAAATGGAAAATCTGTTGATCAGAAAAAGTACAAAGGCATAATTGGATCTTTGCTTTACTTAACTGCTAGTAGACAAGATATAATGTTTGCTACATGTATTTGTGCCAGATATCAAGCTAATCCTAAGGAATCCCACCTTCTGGCTGCAAAAAGAATACTTAGATACCTAAAAGGTTCTCCTTCATTGGGACTTTGGTATTCTAAGGATTCTAGTTTTGAACTAACAGCATTTATAGATGTAGATCATGGTGGTTGCAAATTAGACAGGGAAAGCACTTCTGGATCATGTCAGTTTCTGGGTGATAGACTAGTCAGCTGGTCTTCAAAGAAACAAAATTGTGTTTCTACTTCTACAGCAGAAGCTGAATATGTAGCAGGTGCCCATGGATTTTCCTTCCTTTTGCCGCATTTCGCTCAGAATAAACCTAAACTAAAAATGAACTAAATTCATATGTTGCTCACAAGTGATCTGGATGCAAATTCAACTAAAAGACTATGGTTACACTTTCAAAAAGATTCCTTTGTATTGTGATTCAAAGAGTGCCATAGCCATCACTGCCACACCTGTTCAGCATTCAAAAACCAAGCACATTGATGTAAGATATCATTTTATCAAAGATCATGTGGAAAAAGGTAATATTGAAATGTTTTTTGTTCAGACAGATTATCAGTTAGCTGATTTATTTACCAAAGCACTTGATGAAAAACGATTTAACTTCTTGGTAAGTAAATTGGGCATGATGAACATGTCTATGTAAGTATTATACATCACCTATACTCTAGAAGTTACATTCTGAAGTTTTTTTTTATTATCAAATTCTGAATACTTTGCTCTTCAGAATTACTTTGTATATTCCGAAGTTTATCATTCAGATTCTTGCTACTTTTCAAACTCAAAAGTATATCTCTTCAGTAACTAGGTTGATTGTATTTTAATACTTTTCATTTATTTCTCATTTCACTACTATTTGATTGATTCTTTGATAAAGTTGCAATAATCAAGGGGGAGAATCATAATTGCTAGTGATTCAAGGGGGAGTGTTATTAATTTTAAATTTCTCTACTACTCTTTCCTACATAACAACTCTGCATTGGTGAAATAAAGTCTTGCTCTTTATATCTAAGAAGTATGAACAAGCTTCCTTAGATTAAAACAGTTTTCTATTTGTTCAAATCTACTTCTGAATTCTCAAAATGTTTTATATATTTCAGAAGTTTATATTTTTAAATGATTTTATGTCTTCTAAGATGACTCAAGTTTAGTTCTGAACTTCACTTAAAAATTCTGCGGTTCTTCTGAATTCTCTCTTTCAGACTTCTGAACTTTTTCTCAGAAGTTCTGAACAACTTCTGAAGTTTTTGAACTTGTTCTCAGAACTAAAACTTCCCGTTGATTTTTTCATTTAACCGTGTGCCACGTGTTTTAATTTCATTGGATTTCTCTTAACCACGACCATTAAACGGTTCATTTCTCTTAATAAATGATGATTACTACTCTAATCACATTTACTTTTTGGCCACGTGTCTTTCAACGCTTATCCGATCATATAAATCAATGGATTCCTCATCATCTTCATTCTTTTAGCAAATTTTCTCTGAGAAATCTTTCTGTGTTTATTGATCATCTTTCAGTTACCAATCTGTGTTCTTTCTACATCATGTCTACTTCAAAAACCATGATTTCTACTTCCTCGAGTTCCAATAATAACACTGGATCATCAAGTGATGCTTCGTTCAAGATTGTGCCTCAAAAATTAATGGTTGGATCAATGGAAATCCCACTAAGTGATGATCAAATGCTTCATGACACGGCCACAACTGCAACTCATCAAGCCGGACCTTCAAACCCTATCATTAACCCTAACCCTAACCCGACAACTGCTAAAATTGGGGAAACACAGAATACTCCGATTGATGTTGTTTCTGAATCAAATGTTGCTGAAAGTGAATCCCAGACTCCTGCTGAAAGTGGTGACCTGTCCAAACTCTATGTACCTGCTGAGAAATTACTTGACATCAAAAGAAATAATTGTGCACTGAACTTCAAATCCAAAGACTTCATTGATGATCAAGTAATGTTGATTAAAATTCTGAAGAAACATCCCCTGCGCACTCTCCTTTCAAGGAAATTCTCTGTTCCTGCTTCTTATCTTCAACAATTCTGGCATTATGCTGAAGTAGATGAAACTGATGATGAAATTGTCTCTTATGTTCATGCCTACAAAGTTTGTATATCTGTAGATGACATTAGAAGCCTTCACTATTTGCCAAAACCAGATGAGGTTCTTGGGAAAACCTGTTATGACTCAATTCCATCCTCATCAGAGACGATCTCAGATTTTATGAGCTTAGGTTACTCTGAAAACCTTAGTGCTCTGAGCTCTTTTAGAAGAAAATGTTTACCTCCAATTTGGTATTGCTTGTTTTCCATTCTGAATACCTGCCTATCTGGGAAGAGCTCAAGTTTAGACCAAGCTTCAGCAAATGGGAGGATTATATTTCATGGTGTTGTCTTCAACAAACACTATGATTATGCTAGTCTCATCTTTGATGATCTCAAATCTGCAATTTTGAAGAAGTCTACATTCAACTATATACCATTTCAGAGATTTCTTCAAACACTTATCAAAGGAGCATTGAAGGCTGTCTCAAACATTCCTGTTCTAGCTCATGAGGTACATGTTCCTATTTTCACTATGGATAGCTTAAGACCTCCAAATGCAAAACTTACTTTTCCAAATGTAGTTCCACTTCCTTCTCATTTACTTGAACTTGTAAGTACACCAACTAGGATTGGGAGTGAGAATTTAGAATCTATGGGATTACCTCAACCAGTAGTCCCTTCCCCTGATTCAAACCAGAGTGGTGATCATGCAAGGGAGTCTAGACTTACTAGAAAGAGGGGGGAGGCTGTTCAAGGGGGAGAACAACCTCAAAAAGTGAAGAGGAAAAATGTAAATGAGAGACAGGGTAGAAGGGTCAGAAAAAGAATTGATGAGGGGAGAACACAGGTACAAGAAAAACAAACCTGTGAACCACCTGTTACAAGCCGGGCACCCACATCTACTATTATTCCACATTCTTTGGTGGATAATATTGAAACAGCCAGTGAGCCCATGGCAACCTTGGTTAACCCCGCCAGCCACTCACCCATCTCTCAACAGAAGGGTGTTTCAACAACACATATGGGGCAAGCAGCTTATAATCCATTAGGACCCCAATTGGAGGTTCCTTTTGTTGAAAATGAAGGATATATGTCCCCCCTTCATAGTTTTGAGCACATTGAGTCTGAGTTTCCACTCAACTTTGAGCCTTCTGAACCACTTAATGTGGCATCCATTCACACAAGCACACATCTTTCAGATGTTCCTAAGCAAAGTGTTTGTCACATTGCATCAACAACTATAGATATTTCCAATTTTTGGATATCAAGGATTAGTTGGAAGTCCTGGGGGGTGAACATCACAAAAGTTCCATTCACAGAATCCAATGTGGTTCATGATGCCTTTGTGGCTCATACAGGCCAACCTTCTTCTGAGGGTCTGAAAACAAGTTCATCTGTTGATCTTGGCAACTTACCCACATCTTCTGAATTCACAGAATTCAAAGATCTCTGTACTTCTGAATTTGCAAAGATTCAGAAGGACATCAAGGATTTGACGGATTCTACCAAAAAGATGTTGGAGGTTAGGTTGGATCAACATGGGGAAAATTTGGTTAACAAGCTGAATGACTTTCATCTCAAATCTTCTAATGATCTTCATTTGTTTAAACAAGCACTTTTGTCAGCTTTTTCTGAAGTGGCTTCCTCTGTTTCTTCTTTGAAAGCTTCTCAGCCTTCTTCTTCTTCTGCTTCACAAGCTTATGCCACTAAAGATGATATTTCTCAAATTCTCAATTAACTTTCATCCATTCAGAGTTCTCAATCAGAATTAAGCACAAGATTATCTGCTCTGGAATGCAGATCTCAATCAGATACTTTTAAAAGGACTCTTGATGATCAGGATCCTGATAATCAAGAGGGGGAGAAAAGACAGAGAGTATCTGAACCAGAAACTAATCAAGTTCAAAGTTCCGAGAAGACCTCTGAAGATACTCAGAATGTTGGTGAAGAATCAAATAAAGTCTCAGAAGCCATAGAAGATATTTTATCTGCAGGACATGAGGAACAAGAGATAAATGATCATTCTTCTGAAGAAATGATAGAAGAAGGGTATGAAACAGAAAAGTTGTCTCTTGATTCTGAAGGTAACTTGGGCTTAGATAACACAGATATAATTCCAGATTCTAATGAAGAAATGTTAAGGGAATACCTTGCTTTTGAAGATGTTATTGGAGAACCAAGTGATCTTTCTGATGTGATCATGTTTGAAGAAGATATGATTGATGTAAATATGGGAGAAAGCTCAAATGAAATAAAAGATTTAGTAATTTGGAAGCCTCAACAACTTCTGAGTGAAGAGTTCAGAAGTGCTTCTGAAAGATTATGGGATATTCTGAATCAATTCTGTTGGGTGCATATCTTTCTGAATTATCCAAGAAGTCTGGAGTGTAGACTTTTGGACAACAGATTTTCTATCTTCAGAAAATTTCTTGAACAACCAGATGAAAGAGTTGAATTGGAATTTGATTTAACTCATTTAGAAGGAGTTGAAATTATTGATGAAATCTTAATTGCTTTCTCAGGAAAATTTGAAGTTAGAACCAGACCTTGCATTATCATTCCTAAGATACATCTTCCAATACTTGAAGAACCTGTATTGGATCAAGTGTTTGAAAAGGAAAATATACTTATTTCTGGAGAAAGCAGTCTGATATTTCCTGAAGACACTTATTGCTTCATGTACAAAAGAAGTATGAAGTTTGCAAAGTTGGAAGACTTTCTGAATGATGAATGGTCTGATGATCATATTGCTCAAGTGAAGAACTTTATTCAGAATCATGGTGTTCAGAATTTTCATGATTCAACTTTAATAAAGAAGATCAGATGCATATCAAAATCAGTTCAGAATGATTTGACTATATTCAGATTTGGAGCAGAAAGAAGAGATGGTACTCTGTGTGAATTTACTCAGTTTGATGTTTACAAGCTAAGACTACAAGATAAGTTGGCAATCTTATCTTTTTGTGTTAATTCTGGTGAATCTGTGTTAGTCTCAGAGATTAGAAGAATCTTGGGAATATACATAAGGAATCTCATAAAGCATGATTTTCAGTTGGCTTTGGAATACAGACTTAACACAGTAAATCTGTTGGAACCTATATATCTTGAAATGTTTGGGTTGAAGAGATTGTTTACTAATCCAGATATTGGGTTCATGTATCTTGTTGAAGAAGTCTCTAAGACATTTGTTGTATCTGATATTCAAAAGTATTCTACATCCTCACTCCAATGGTTTCTGAACTACATGACAGATTTTATTGAAGAATCTGACATCAAAGAAGAAATTGTCTATCTAATCAAAGAAAGAATACATTTTAGAGAATTTGTGAGAAAGAGTTATCTTGCTGGTCACAAGAAAGTAAACAAGATAAAAGGAGCAGATTATCTACTAAGTGATGCATATGACTTCAAGATTCATACAAAAAGACAAGATATGTAAGAAATTCAGAAGTACATTCTGAATGTTGAAAGTTCAGAAGAAAGACAAAAGGAAAAAGAAAAAGAAAAGGAAGAAGTTCTTGAAAATATTTCTGAAGAGTTGGTTCCTGAAAAGCAAATATCTGAAGAGGAACAACTACAAGTACAAAGAATTGAAGAAAGTGCTTATACTATGTTCCTTGAATATTTTCATCCAGAAATGTTCATGGAATATGAGCAAAAATTCAACTATATAGATTGCTGGATTCAAAAGTCTTTTGGTTGGAAACAATGATACTCAGACATCATCAGAAAGATAGGGATTCCAATCAATGAAGCAAGAAAAGAAAGTCCTGTAATCAAAGTGATTAATGCTGATTTGAAGACAAGACAGAATTATAAATATGCATTCTTTACTGTTGAGCGACAAAATGGTGAGATTTCTACCTTTTCTGAAGCTGACTTTCAAAATGTTCATCTCAGAGATCTTCTCAGAGTATACAGAAGTCTTTATCCTTCCATGACTCAATTACCAAGTTCAGAAAATCTTTTCTAGTGCTTAGAGATGGATTATACAGAGAATTTATATGGGCTGCAAAGACTGATTTCCAGGTTGCTTATGTTCTAAACAAGAAGCAAGTACACTTAAGCAAACCAAATTTAAGTCTACCAGATATTCAGAATTTGAAGAAGAGCACTTTAGTACTTCATCCTCCTGGCTTCGTTTGTAAATGCTTTCATGAACTATTATTTGTGAGATTTGAAGAACTCCACAAATGTTGCAATGGAACTCTCATGGCAATCAGAGATCGTTTGGTAAAAAGACAGAATAGAAGACCAAAGAATCTGAGCAATGAAGATTGGGAGAAGCACAAGATACTTGCAAAAGAAATTATTAGAGTTGCTGAATCCTTACTAGAATACAGAAGACTAATTCTGAAGGATGTAAGAGAAATTCTGAATTTCTGGAAGTATGATTTGAACTTTTGAAGCTAAGGGGGAGATTGATAGAAATATCATAATAGCTTCAAAAGGAACTGGGTTCTTAAAAGAGAAAAAGATCTGAAGAAGTTCTGAAGACACTTCTGAAGAAGTTCTGAAGGAGTTCATAACCAATTCTGAACTTGTCTGTTATGAATGTTATGTCACTTTAGTCTTTCTATTGTATGTATAAATAGATAGTTAGTTAGATTGTTAGAACTAATGTTTTTCATATACCTTGTAAAGATATATTCTGTATACAGTACATTCAATCAATACAAATTACATTTGGCTACTATCATTCCTGTTATAATCTTTTCATATATTGATATCTTGATTGTTTGGGTCCTAACAGTCCCTTTCTCCACATGATCTTTTATAAAATGATACCTTACATCAATGTGCTTGGTGTTTGAGTGCTAAATTGGATTTCCAGTGATGGCTATAGCGCTTTCTGAGTCACAGAGAATGGGAATTTTGTCGTACACCAGACAATAATCTCTGAGTTGAGTTTTCAGCCAAATAACTTGTGAACAACAACTGCTAGCAACAACATATTCAACTTCTGATGTGGAAGTTGAAACACAATTTTGGTTTTTGGATGTCCAACTGATTAGCCTGTTTCTCAGAAGTTGACAGCTACTAGAGGTACTTTTTCTGTCCAACTTACATCCTGCATGATCAGAGTCAGCATATGCAATTAAATCAAATTCACAATTGGATACCATAAGCCTAGCAAAGGTGTTCCTTTTAGATATCTAAATATTCTTTTGACAGCAGCCAAATGAGATTCTTTTGGATTGGCTTGGAATCTAGCACAGAGGCAAGTGGCAAATATTATATCTGGTCTACTTGTGTCAAATACAAAAGTGATCCTATCATACCTCTGTAGTTCGTTACATCAACCGATTTGCCAGAGAGATCCAGATCTAGTTTTGTACTCGGAGAGATAGGAGTTTTCATAGTAGTGAAATTTTGAGGTTTGAATTTCTTTAACATGTCAGAAACATACTTGGCTTGATTTATAAAAATGCCAGAGGTAGTCTGTTTGACTTGAAGTCCTAAGAAGAAAGTTAATTCTCCCATTAAACTCATTTCAAATTCACTTTCCATTAACTTTGAAAACAAATCAACTTCTGCTTGATTAGTAGAACCAAATATGATGCCATCCACATAAATTTGAACCATAGTTAAAGTACCTTTTCCTCTTTTGATGAATAGGGTTGTATCGATCTTCTGGCACATCATTGTCATTTCAACAAAGCAAAACCTCTATAAAACTCTACAATAAAGGTTCTTACAAAAACCTCATTTTTCTTATTTTTAATTTATAAAATTTAATTTTATTTATAGATTATTATATAAATTTAAACATATGTATATATTATAAAATTATTAAAAAAGTTCAAATATAATTTATGAATTTTCACTTTTCTATACTAATTCTAATTTGTTAATTTATATAATTTGTTAATATATTTGAAAAACTAATTAAGATATAAACATAATTTTAAGAAGTGCAAAATTACAAAAAAAAAATTAATATTCATAAAAATGACATTAAATAATATATAGTAATATAGATCACTCGTAATCTCGATTCGACCAAATATGTTCAACAAAGTCGGAGCGAAGTTGATGATGATCTTTATCTAAGCGCATGTGATCGGAATTTCGTTTAAGATATTCTTGGAATTCATTGGTAGATCCTTGAAATATTTGTGTTGAATAATCTATTTTTTCATTGATCCAACTGATCAACATGTCACCTTCATCTTCAACAATCATATTATGAAAAATTATGCATATATCCATAATATCCCTTAATACTTCCTTATACAATAATCGTGATGGTTCTTTAATTACCGTCCAACGAGATTGATGCACGTGTTGGGGGGGGGGGTGAATTGGTAGTCTTCAATTGGTGATGGTGATATAAACGCTTTATCATTTTTTGAGACATCAAGATTAGTACATCGTACATCGTTGGAAGACATAAAAAATGGCAGTTGAAATTGATTTGAAAAATAATTGTTTGTCATACCAAGTTGGTAGGATTAAAAAAATGAAGATTGAGCAACATTTGGAAAATTTTGAGGATATGGTGAGATGTAGGAAAATCTTGGAAAGTTCATACATCTTCGAGAATGTCGAAGATAGGGAGAGTTTGGAGGCATTTGAGAGTTTTTTCGATTCTCATCGTGTTTTTCCATTTTTTTTTCAAAGAGAGGTGGGAATAATTTTTCATATTGTGGCGTCTATATATATAACAATCGATCTATTTTTTAGAAATAAAAAAGATATTTACAATATTAATTTACATTTATAAATCAATTTTATTAAAGATCTAAATATAATAATATAAAGATATAATTTAAAAACGGTGTATAAAAATTTAAAGAAAAGGAATCTAAAAAATTCATATAATTATAAAATATGTTTTGTAATTGTTTGGGAGAAAATCTCCTAAACCCACGACCATTAACCAAAACATAGGACCAAAGATATTTGATAACTTATAAATATGGACTATGACCTCGGAGTTAACAGTCGAACGAAAGTCACGACGAATGTTCATGACGTACGACGAATGATCGATGATCACCTGTTTGGTCCACGACTTCGATGAATGATCGTTGATCACCTGTTTTTATTAACAAACTAACCGTTGATCAGACGTTATATTCTATACACAAGATCGTTGGACGGTTATAACCAGTGTTATTAAAGACATTCATGGAGACAATCAATACCAGATGACCGTTACAAACGACCTCGACTATAAGACATACGCTCAGTTCAACAAAAAGAACCGATTGACAATCACTACGTTCTCGAATCAAGAAATATAAAGTAGTGCTCTAAAATTCATACAACATTACTGTTTTACTATATATTTCCTTTGTAATCGTGCGACTGTCGTTCGAAGGGACGACGTTCCTGATTGACGTCATATTTTCATAGTGCAGCGACAGTATCTTCTATCGTCCGCGGTTTTTTCCTTTGTCTAAGGGTTTTTCCGCGTCACCAAATCATTTGGCTTTAGTTTTTATCGCTTTAACTGTGTTTGTTTTGAGAATCCGGCCTTTCCCAGATCAGTTCCACTCTTAGGATCCGAAGAATCATATGAATTTGGATCCTAAATTTTGAAATGTTTTGTAAAGTCATTATTCAGATATTCAGAAGTTCAGAAGTTCAGAATTCTGAAGATCAGAAGTTCTGAAGTTCTGAAGATAACTTTTGAACAGAAGTTCTGAAGATAACTCCTAAACAGAAGTTATGAAGACAACTTCTAAAGTAAATGTCAGAAGTTCTGAAGAGAAGTTTTGAAGACAACATCTGAAGAAGTTCTGAAGTAAAAGTTCTGAAGTTCTGAAGAACTTCTTAATAGAGTTTTTGATGACTTGTCTTAATGTAATTGGGTTGTGATGTAAATGTATGTAACTGTAGCTTTACCTTTTTAGTATAAATAGAGTGTTTGTTAGAGAGTGTAGAAGTGAGTTTTCATGAGAGTCGTCTAAAAAGTGTACTGTGTTTTTGTAAGGGTCTCTATATATCATATCAAAAAACAGGATGTTTTGAACGATACATAACAAATCTGTTGTAATAAGGGACTTACAACCACAAACTCCTTAAGTTGAATTTTGTTAAGTTAATCTTTCGCATCAACAGTTTGGTGCCCACCGTGGGGCCCGATCAAAGAAATTCTCCGATAAACACAACCGTTAATAACGATTTTTCTTTGATTTTTTGAATGGCATACAGCGGAGCATACAATCCCATTGAGGACGCGTTAAGAGCTGAGTTGCAGGCCGTGCAGCTACGAATTCAAGAACAATTGTAAGCGCAAAGAATTCCCTATGGAAATTCTGATCAATTGCCACGACCTCCCCCTGCTCAATATAGTTACCTCGACCGCCGCCCGGTCCATGGGTTCAAAATAATACCAACATCCCTTACACAGTTGAAATTCCTACGATGCCTCTCTTAACCGGAATGACGTTCGCTCAAACATATACTTCGATGCCTCAACCATCTGCCTACTTACAGAATCCATCTACCGACAATACGACAGATCAAGGGGTCGAGCGACAAAGTACGTTTAGCATACCTGTGGTGGAACCCGTCACACGACGTATAAAGCTCCTGGAGGAAAAAAATGAAAAGGTATTAGCTCTTTTGTCTGAACTACCCGGAGCAGCGGTACCTGTCGACCTTGAGCCACCCACCGGATTTCAAACATCACCATTGTCCGATGCAATCGCTTTGATCGATGTCCCAAAGAAATACAATATACCTGCATTTTCCCAAAAATACTCAGGGCTGACAGACCCAAACGAGCATGTCGCCCAGTACACGCAGCTAATGTGGACAGTATCAATACCGTTGTCGTATCAAGAAGTCTGCATGTAAACTTCGGGACAACGCTCACCAGAGCCGCTCTGCAATGGCTGATAAACTTGAATCTGAAATCAATAAATTCCTTTGCAAATCTCGCCAACAAATTCTTCCAACAGTTCGCGAGCAGTCGCAAAATGGAAAAACAAACGTGAGATATACAAAAGAGGCTTGGACAGTACGTTTGAACTCTATTTGGATCTTACCAAATACCCTGTAGAAACGTTCGAGGACGTACGAGCACGAACGCTATCTTACATGAGGGTCAAGGACGATGCATCTTTTCGACGAAAACATACTAATGAGAAACAACATCTCGGCGTTAAAAACCGGACTTCAAGACCCGATCGACATCTAGGCCGGACCCACCGAAACAGATATCGAATGTTCGGTTCGACAAAAATAAGGAGATATCATCCTCTCAATATCCACAACATCCTAAGATTTCATCATACGGATTTAAAGGAACTTCTGACGATCTAATTAAACCCTTGAAAGAAGCACTGATGACTGTTCGATGGCCAAAGAAAACCGATCGACCAGATGAAAAAAAAGATACAACAAAATGGTGCGACTTTCAGGACGCCTATGGTCATACGACGGATGATTGTGTTGCTTTAAGAAAGGAAGTCGCGTGGGTCATATCGAGAGGACATCTTCAAGATCTGTTGTCTCATGACAACTCACGTAATAACCCTAAACCCCTTTCTCCGAACACTACTAAGACCGTAAATTGTGTGACAGGTGGATCGAACATCTGTGGACTCACCTATTCTGCTGCAAAGAGACACATTATCCAACGATCGAATGATCCCACGATCCCTCGAACACATAAGCGAAAATCAGACGTCGACTTAGAAAATATGCCGATCGTATTCGATGACCATGATCTAGAAGAACTACATCAGAAACATCACGGTGGTCTGATTGTTAGTTGATGATCCCTTCGTACCAAGACGGTCATGGAAAGCATCAATGTCAGCTTTGATGATCAAACCCAACTAACTTCTAAAGATTCCAACTTAGAACTTAAGCTAAACCAAGCTACTTCTGATTACCTCTCAAAGTCCAGAAAGTCGGAACTAAATTCACTATTTGAGGACTATTTTGGAGATGAACCAATCTCTGTAAGTGAAAACAGAGACGTTCTGGTAAGAACAACAGAAGAATTACGAACTTCAGGGATAAACATTTCTGGTCCTTCTGGCTCCCCTACTATTTCTGATGAACCTATAGATACAGATGATGAATCTCCATAAGCTAACATCTCAGAACTAATAAACTCAAATTCCATTCCAAAGGTACAAAATTCTACTCTAGAAGCAGAAAACTCTACAATAGATCCTTATTCGTCTGTTCCTTCATTTGAGGGGGAGAAACTTGGTTCTTCTCCAACTCTAAATGAATCGAAAGACAAGAATCAACATACAGAAATAGCACCCCACTGGTTTCTCAACCTCCCTTGAAGAACTGGAGAAAAGATCATCATTCAAACCAAACCGTTGGTAATCCTTCTGATGGTGTAAATACCAGATCTGCCACTGCTAATGATGCGTTCTTTGTGATATTTCTTAGCATGGTAGAACCAAAACGAGTTCATGAAGCCCTTCAAGAACCAAGTTGGATAGATGCCATGCAAGAAGAACTTCCCCAATTCGAACGAAATAAGGTTTGGAAACTTGTTCCTTTACCTAAAGATAAAACTGCATTTGGTACTAAGTGGATTTTCGGGAATTAGAATGACGAAGATGGCATTGTGGTCAGAAACAAGGCCAGATTGGTTGCAAAGGGATATTGTGTTGGTCCCAAATGAGTCTACAAGAGTTCAATAGATATAGAAACAGTTTGTAGAGGGGGGAGGGGGGTTGAATACAAACACAAGCTTTTTAGATTTTAAAATAAGTTTATATTGAATAAACAAATTAACAGTTGCAAGAGGAATAAGAACAAGTATTAAACCTATTCTATTATAACTAAGAAGTCACTAAGTTTGATGCACAAGAACAAAGAAGAAAAGAAAAACAGAGGTTTGAGGAGAGAAAATAACGTGCATAAAGATGAAGAAGGGTTCTTCATCTATTTATACTCGTTGAATTTAATGCAAGGCAAAGGTATGTGCCATGTGTCAAGTTTCTATTCAACACTTGTCCTTTGTTCATAAGGCAACCATGCTTTTGGCCGGATATGAACAGTAACCCAATCAGATTTGATGGGGACATAGGAGACAATTCGTACGTCCTACAAGGTATGGGGGTTTTGACTTTTGTGCATCGCGGATAAGATCAACATTGATCTTGCTGAGTAGGCCCTACTTGATCATTGAACCAGAATCTTCAAGGATGAAGACATCGGGTATCACTGAGGCTTTGCAAGATCTCACACTTTAGGTAGTTGATTGTTGTTATCGCTGAACCGCTTCAGATCACTTAGCTGATCAACTCTTTGTTAAATAGCTCCGATTCTATCCGAATAAGGGATCTAATATCAAGATTGAAATACTTTTACTTGTTCAAATAACAATTAAGGTGAAGCAGGGTCAGGAACGACGGATCTGTTTATTTGCCTTTTTTTTTGCTTTTAGAACGGAGAGGGAAGCTCTCTTCAGCTTAATGTCTTTTGGTGTGAGTGTTGTTCTTCAGGGCATCAGAGATAGGATGGGTGTTCCTGAAGTTCAGTGATATAGTTAGTGTATGCTTTCGCTGAAACTGAACAATATCCTATACATGGATTTTTCACTAAGTACATAAGGAAACGTATTCAAATCACTGAAAGGAGTTTGGATCAACAATCTCCCCCTATTTGATTATGATTAAGTAACATAGGAAAATTTCTTGAGGAAGTTAGTAAGGACTTATAAATTTAAAATAAACAAATCTAAGTACTAATATGTGAGATCTTTTTTAGCTAATATACTATCTGAATCGAGTTTCATTTATAAAGATATGAAATCACAATTTTTGAAAGTGTAAAAGCTACAAAGTACATTCACTGATTGATTACAGAGTATAACATCAGTGAGTATGTACAGGTTTTAAAGAAACATAGAACTCATATGTTCATTGTCCCTTTTACTATTTTCAAGGATCTTTTCAGTACACAGATGAGGTAGAGTACTTCATTGAAATTTCATTAAGAATATAATTTGAAGAATTACAAGTGAAATGAAATTACAATCTGAGTAAAATACAATACACTGAAGAAAATTACAAAGAAAATGAAAAACAACAGAGACTAGTCAGAGAGCTTTTCTTTTATTTTTCGTAATTTTTTCTCATAGATCGTCTTTTGAATACATTTTGGACGATAGGTGGTCAAGCAGTTATAGTACATGATCCTAATGAGCTTTGATGGAGCTTTTCGAATCTCCTTATTTCTGAGAAACCTTGTTTGCCCATCATTTCCTAGAAATGCCATTCCCGCTTCTGGGAGAGTAGTGATCTCATTTTCTTCATATTTTCTCGCCTCAGGCAGGAATGAATTGAGCATTGAAATGTCAGGGATAATGAGGTGGGAAATGCAAGTTAAATTTAGTCTCATGTTCATTTTTGAACGATGGACCTTCTTCAGCATCGCACTTAGATCTTCTCTTATTGGATTTCTCAGGGAGAGGAGGAACACTGACACGTTGTGATATCCTTTGCAACAGTTGATCGAGATGTTTTTCTACTACGCCGTTGAATTGAGATTTGGATTTCTGAATGGCCTCTCAGATTTCTAGCCATTCAGAGAATCGATAGAAACTTAGGCATTGGGGCTCTTCTTCTTCGCTCCTACTCCCTCTAAACATGGTTACTGTTATCCATATACCTCTTCTTAATTTTCGTCCTTGGATAGTTGCACGAGTAATTGTTGCAGAGCAAATGCGAAAATCAACCTTTTTAGTATACCATTCAAGTTCAGCATCCTTAGGTTCTTCATTTTCTCTATTCAGGGCTTGTAGAATCTTCTTATGTGCTACAGTAGGATTAACTCTTAAGTTATCTCTGGTCAGTTCCTTTTCAGCTAGCTTCTCAGCAACTTTCTCACTCCTTTCTTCAGCGTGTCTTTGATTGTGTCTTCTCGAACCATCTTTTGAGTAACTCTGAGACTTTCAAGAGCTTGCTTTATTTCTTCATCCCTATGTCGCTGAGCTTCTAGGGCTTCAGCTCGTTCTTCATGGGATTATAGGGAGAACTTGCCATAGACGCTTATTGAAACAGGGGCTTCAGGCTCAGAGGTACGAAAAGGGATTTTTACTCTAGCCAATTCAAGATCTCTTATGTAGTTCGCCCTTCTCTATTCTTCTTCTGGTTCGGGGATTGACTTTCTATGCACATTCCTTTGGATAAGGCCTTCTTCCTCTTCAGATTTAGTGTCAGATATATACAAGAACTGATCTTTAGCGGAAGGTTCCCTCAGAAATGGAGAATCTTTTGGGGAACAAGGATCACTGAGAATGGGAGAAGAAGATAGAGGTTCATCAGAGACGAAGGTTTGTGGAGGAGAGGTAGAGAGTGTTTGAGTTTCAGAGGGAGGAATGTACGAAACAAGAGGTAGGCATACCTCAATGAAGAGCTCCCCCTCTGAATTTGTTGAAGTGTGATCGAGATCCATCACTTGCTTGTTCTTCCCTGAAAGATCAGACTACTCCCAATTAGGAGGTGGCCTGTCCCCCAAAGGTTTTCTAAAAACCACTCCAAAGGTTGGACGGTTGATTTTGAAGAAGTTGGAAAGAATATCATCATCGTGATCATCATCATCATTTCCACCAAATGATTGATGAGGGGTGTCTTGTTCATCATCATCTTCATCATCATCACCTTCAATGATGATGGGTTGTTGTTGGGTTTCTTCAGGGAGGAGAGAGTTGTCTTTGCTTATTAGCTCATCAGCGAGTTCTTGGGAAAATTTCTCCCCCTCTTTGTTGCCAACAGGGAGAGTGTGCACTAAGAGTGTATGCACATTATAGTTGAGAGTTGAGAGACTCTTAACTTGCGATGTTTGAGTTTGAAGAACCAAGGTCAAATTTCCTTTTTCAGCATCAGTGAATGATGGGGCTTTATCGGAGAGGCCTTGAACAACGCGTAGGATCTTAGCCTAAGTCTTCTGAATTTCAGCAAGAGTCTTCTCCTGCCGGTCAGCTCGTTCAACGAGACGAACGATGACCAGTTTGTTTGCAGCATTATCATCTTTCACTATCTGAATGTCAATGAATATGTTATTGATGGTTTCTTTCATTCCAGGGACGCCACCCACTTGGTTGAAAATTATTTCAAAGGAAAGCTGCAAGACATCTACCCTCTGCCGTATCATGGTGCATTCGTTTACCAGATAGTCCATGGCAGGGAAAGAAGGAGGAGGCAAAGAAACATTGTGAGGTTAATTTTTGTTTCTTCACCTTCTTAAGATCTTCAGCTTTGTAGATCTTCGGGGACTTCGAAGGTGTAACCTCGCTGATAGGAGCAGCAGTGGAGGTAGTAGTTATGGTTGGTGATGAGAACAAAAGAGCAGCGACACCTGTTGATAACAACGGAGATGAGCCAAAAACAGCTACGGGTTAGTAGAAAGATGTTGGGAGGTAGTATGTATAACCAAGGGTTCCTTGAGGGTATCTGAAGGATTACTCTCATGGATGGTACATGCTACAGACCTGTCCTGAGGATCACTATCCTGTGTCCGAGAATGTTTAAGAGAAACATTCTCAGTTCTTGTGCACTTGGCTTTCCAAATTCAGATTGTCAAAACAAAGCTGATTCTTAGATAGCACGTTGTTCGACCTCTTCAGAGATAGAGACAACTATCTCCGAATCATGCGTTGATGTGTGGACCAGAAAAGAGAGTACATAGAAGGAGAAGAGAAGGCTATGTAAGTAATACCTGATCCAGCTTCAGCATAGCTGGCTATCAAATTTTCGGTGACCGAGGTCGCTGAGAATAGGGGTAGTGCTGATGAAGCGGCAACGAATGTGGAAGTCGTTGTCGTGGCAGTGGAGAGAGGAGGCATTGGTGCGACGCCAGAATCAGAGAGATACATCTTTTGAGAGACCCTCTTCTTTTGCTTCTTGGAAGGGGGTTTGTAAGCGACGGATTTCTTGTGACCGTCAGTCGGTTCTTTACGTTTAGGAGGGGAGGAGGAAGTGTCGAGGCTAATCACTGATGGGATTCTCAGTGATTTAGACACAATCTCTACCTGAGTGGTAGGAATTGGAGATGAGAGACCAGCAAGGTCAGCTTTTCTAATTAGATTTATCATGTAGGGGAGGTAGGGTGCATATCCTGTTTGTTCGTCGAACTCCAGTGATTTCTTCCCTACATGAGAGAAGCTTTTATTTCCAACCTTGGGGTATCCCTCATAAACAAATTCCAAGACGGTTGCCACGAATCTTGGGTAAAGGATGGTTTTCTCCCTCTTTGGTGCTTGAACTTGGTTGTACAATTCATTGAAGATATATTCAACGAAGTTCAGCTTACGACCACGGCATAGAGAGAATGCCATCTCCACAAAGTGCTTACTGGCTTGATCTTGGGAGCCAGTCTTAGTGCCCAAGCACTGAATCACCTGAGTGAATATCTATTGCCACCTTGCTGGCAATCTTTTTTTCTTCGTTTTGGTCAGTGTCTTGACATCATATTCCCATTTGTAACCAATGGGTGTCAGTTCTTCCTTTGAGGGTGCATAGACCCATTGCTGATTCCTTCCTCTAGCAGGGAGGTGAAGGGTAGCACATACAACTCCAGAGGTGATAGCATACGTTCCCTTGCTGGTGGTGAACTCAATGGCAGGGAGTTCATTTCCTCCTTCAGTGGTGACCTTGGTGTTGTGTGCAGTATACCAGAAGTGTTGGATATCAGCGGTGATTCCAACAGGGACATGGGTGAATGCGTACTTCAGAGGGCATTTTTTAATAAATTGTGCACCACCAGGGAAGTGAGGTTTGTCAGCGCAAATGTCCATCAAAGTGATGTAGTTGCTTGGTTTCACAACGACTTGTTCAGTGGTGAAGGTGCATTCAGGAGCCCCAACGAAGTTTGTTACAGGAAGAACTTCACCTTCAACGTACTTGAAGTGGGTGCTTGAAGATGCCATTGCTGTTTCAAATATTGGAACACCAAAAAGGAAAATCATGGCTTAATACAAAAGAGTATAAACCAGATATGTTGGTATGAAGAATACCAAAAGGATACAAAAAGACAAGGGTTTTGATGAACAAAGTCAAAATACTTGTTATTTGGTATATTTTAGAAAAACATTTAAACAAAGTTTTAGTAAAAATGGTACCAAAGTGTTTATTATTGGTATAAAAAGATACCATAAACAGATTTGAGAAAACGTTTAGATGAAATTTTGGATTAAAATAGACCAAAATGGCTTTTGTTCTAAGAAGGAAATTAGAACAGGTTTTTATGAATTTATGGTGTTAAGAAACATTTTTTAAGAAAAAATCTTTATAACAAAATGTTATAGAAGATGGGTAGAAGTCATAAACAACATTTAAGTTGTTGTTCATACAAAATAAGTAATAAAAAGTAAGATCAAACCTTGAGAAAGGTGAAAAGTGAGAAAAACGAACAAGTGTGTGTTCTTGGTATTCTTGAGAATTGCAGAGGAAATTCGAATTCTTGCTTGAGAGAATATAAGCGCGTAAAGAATGAATTGGAAATAAGTTTTCTTTACATAGGTGGATAAGAGAGCAAAAGAGGAGAGAGAAGAAGGTTAAATGACGGTTTTAGCTTTTTGAAAAAAGGTAATGATGACCTATTGCACGTTCCTAGGGTTTGATGGGATAGGAAATGTTAAGGTCCTTCGTGTGTCAAAAAAATGTCTGACGTGTCCTTTTGTTTTTGAAAAAATAACAAGATTATCATTAAATAAGAAATGTTAATCATTATCCTTTTAAATTCCTAATCATTAACAATAAAGTATTGTCAGTGATGGGTTTTCTCCTTAGATATCCATTCTTTGAATAAGATGACATTCAGAGAGTGTAAGGAATAGAAGTACATACCTTGGCGAGATATATATATCGCTGAGTCAAAGTTCAGAGTATGACTGATAAAATTGTAAATTAATTTGATAATCGCTGATTATTACTGAAAAATAATTATTCTTCAGTATTTAACATATCAAGTTCACTTATTAATAGATTGAATCTAGTCTCATCAAGAGGCTTAGTAAAAAGGTCAGCGAGCTGATATTCAGTTTCACCATCCATAACATAATCTCTGATAAAGTTATATCTGATCTCAATATGCTTGGTTTTTGAGTGAAGTATAGGATTATTTGCAATAGCAATAGCACTAGTGCTATAACGATAAATAGGGATTTTAGAAAGCTTAAAGTCGTAGTCTCTGAGTTGATTCTTCATCCAAAGGATTTGGGCACAACAACTTCCAGCAGTTACGTATTCAGCTTCACCAGTTGATGTGAACACTGCATTTTGCTTTTTACTTGTCCAGCTTACCACCTTGACACCTAGTAGCTGATAGCCACCAGTGGTACTCTTCCTATCAATCTTACAACCTGCAAAATCACTATCAGAGTAACTAGTTAGATCGAACCCTGAGCCTTTTGGATACCAAAGACCCAAATTAGGAGCTCCTTTCAGATATCTGAAGATTCGCTTTACAGCGAGCAGGTGGGATTCTTTAGGTTCAACTTGGTATCTTGTACAGAGACAGGTAGAATACATGATATATGGTCGACTTGTTGTTAAATACAACAGAGAGCCAATCAATCCTCTATAGGTAGTAACATTGACGAGTTTTCCATCAGGGTCCTTGTTCAGAGTTAGAAGAGGTGCCATAGGAGTCTTCATCGCTGAACTTTGAGTCATCTCAAAAGATCGACTGGATAACCTTCTACTGACAGAGTGGTGGGTGCTACTATCTTATCTTATCCCTTCTTCTTTTACCCCGGCCCGGGCTTGTCATTCAGTTCAGTCAAGTTCATATGCTTTCCAACGTGGGAGTAAAGGGAGCTGACTTTCCTACTGACTGAATCACTTGAATCAGTTGAAAGAGGTTTCTACAAGAAGAGTTGCGACTCCGCATCGAGGCGGGCGGGGGTTCATGACGAGTGGGCAAAATATGCCTTTTTTAGATTGTTTGATCTGCAAGCCTAGAAAATATGTTAGTTTACCCATCATACTCATTTTATATTCTTTCTTCATACGATATGCAAAACGAGTACACAGTTTGAGTCTTATGGAATAAAATATAATATCATCAACATATATTTGAGCAAGAATTGTATGACCTTTATATTTTCTTAGAAAGAAGGTTTGATCAATATTTCCACGAACAAACTTTTCTTCAAAAAGATATTTAGAAATGGTATCATACCAAGCTCTAGGAGCTTGTTTTTACCCAAAAAGGGCCTTTTGTAGTTTGAAAACAAAACTAGGGTGTTTTGGGTCAGCAAAACCAAAAGGTTGCTCTACATAAACTTCCTCTTTAAGTTTACCATTTTAAAAAGCCTTTTTAACATCCATTTGAAAAATTCTAAAGTCTTTATCTGTTGGAACCCAGATCTCTATTCTAACAATTAATCGATAGATCAAACAAGTAAATATGAGCGGAAACAAACAGATCTATGATAAACAGTAAGATTAATAAGAACAGAATTGAAGAACAATCGTATTTCGTATTGAATTACTTGAACGATAATAACAGTACGCACAATTTATCTCTGAAATTTGTATTCTTCAAATCATCCTTTTACAAACAACAACTGAGCTATTTATACATTTACAACAAGGAAAGTCAACTATCTAGCCTATTACAACTTGACACGTAAGCTAAGTGAATAACTGATTCAGTTACCTAGGAAGATGTGCCTGCCACATCATCAGGGGCGCGTGTGATGCTTCTGTTGGTGTCCAGCGGCTCTTTCTTCCTCTGGGCGCTTCTAAGATAGGTTGTTAAGAAGATGACCTTCTAAACATCTATACTTGCATCATTCTGATTCATACTTCTTCTGAAATGAGGTCTAACGATATCCCCTTAAGTATGAAGTTTAGAATGTTGTGCACATAGCTTCGTTGTTCTTCCTTAGACTTTATAGTTGGTTTGACAATAAGCACGTATTGTTATTTATCAGAAGGGGGCTGTTTGAGAAATGACTTTGGAGATAGCATCTGTAACTTCTCTGAGCTTCATTAATTTGTCAAGTTTCTTCGCAATCTTCTCTTTAACTTCTGTTTCTTGATTGTCAACTACTACAGAGGCATTACACTTCACGATATACACAACCTCTGTAGAGTATTTATAAGCATCTTTAATTCTGAAAAAACTTTTTCTGTTTGGCCTTCTGAACACGATTCCTACTTCTGCTTTAGGTATCACTTTCCCAATCCTGAGTGCATTTAGACCCTCCAAATCTTCATTTGGAGCAGAGATACACAAATTATCTACCTTGTAGTTCAAACTAGTTTGAAAGTCTACTTGCATTCTGTATCGAATGAAAGACTTCATACATTCAATAATTGGGAAGTAAGCAACTTTGTCTTGATCATCTCTCCCTCTGTTCATTTGATTCTTCATAAACTTCTCCAGAGTTATAAGATCAGAAGGGTTGATAGCCAATAAATCATTGTCACAGAAGTAGGATGGTTTGTTGTCTTCTATGAGAACCTTGTAAATAGTATACCAGATAGGTGTTTGTTCAAACTATGCATGCCTGAATGATATTGTTTTGATTGCAACAATAGAATAAGCCTCCTTCCTTGGTTGCCTGTAAGTTATGAATTTAGCTTTGATCTCATCACTTACTTGGTAGTCATTTGAAAAATTTGGCATCATCAGGTATATCTTCAGATCGGCGATGGCATACATGTGCTTGTGTTTGATTTCTAAAGTGGGTAAATCGAGTTTTCCTAGCTTCTGTATCTTTTCTTCATTTCAGGCTTTGAATTTTGCTGACTCCCTTCTTTTTGTTTCTTCAAAGTTTGCACGTTCCCTTTCAGCAGCTTCTTTAGCTTTTTTAGCTTCTTCTCTTTCTTTTTCTGCTTGAGCCTGAGCTTTTTCTGCTTCAGCCCTGGCTTTTATGGCTTCTTCCTTAGCTTTTTCTGCTTCAGATTTAGCTTTTTGTTCAGCCTCAGATCTTATTCTTTCTTATTCTGTTCTGGCGGCCTCGGCTCTGGCTGCCTCAGCTCTGGCTACTTCTGCTCTAGCTGCTTCTGCTTTGGCTATCTCAGCTTTGGCTGCCTCGGCTCTGGCTACTTCTGCTCTGGCTGCTTCTACTTTGGCTATCTCAGCTCTGGCTGCCTCAGCTCTGGCTGCCTTAGCTCTGGTTGCTTCTTCTGTTCCGGCTGTCACTGTTTCTGCCAGTTGTGATTGCGTTTTAGTATTGCCAATTATCTCCAGTATAAATTTGGCAATTTCTGGATCCTTGTGCAGGGGACCTTTGTGAGTAGCTAAGGAAGTAGGCGTCATCCGAGTTTGTTTAGAGGGAGGAGGTGCAGAGGGTGAGGAGGTTGAAGCTTTACCTTTTTCTTGTTCCATCTTCTGACCCATTTCATTTTTCATCTTCTTAAGATTTTCCATGTTCTCCCCCTTCTGAGAATCAGGGTCCTGATCCTCAGACCTTTTTCGTTTCAACTCAGCCTTTTTACATGCCCAAGCTTCTTTGGCTTTCTTCCGCTCTTCAAATGATGCAGATAACTCACTTACTAGAGAAGATAACTTTGAAAGTTGTATTTTCAGAGATAAGTTGTATGATTGCCTCCACCGTTTGAGTTTGAGTTGCTTGTTGGGCTTGTATATCTGCTAGTACTTGTTGTTGAGATACCAGGGATTATTTTAGATCTTCCACAAATCTCTGAATTTGATCACCAAATGCCTTGAACACTGCATGGGAGACAAATTCAGAAGAGGTAACCGGTGCATCTCCAACACATGGAGCCCCTTATCTCTCACGTTCATAAAGGCCCTCTTTCACATCTGGTTCGACGTTGAGTGTGGAGGGACTTCCAACCTGTCTTTCAGGGTTTTATTCACAGACACCTCTTCGGTTGTTCTGAAAGGTGCAGCTTTTTCCCGATCACCAGAGGATGGGGAGGTGAACACAATGTGCTTACCTTTATGAAGGGTAAAGACCCCGGTAAGTGGTGCATCCTGTGGCTGCAACCCCTCTGATAGGATTTCATCAGCATCTAAACTAACAGAGGGTATGGACGTACCCTCTGTTTGTCCTAAGACATCGTTGGTCACGGAGACATCAACGTTCTGTGTAGGTTGGGGTGAGTTCTGGGGCGATGGAACTCTGATATTTTCGTCATCACCCTTTTGAGAGGATGATGAAGATGAGGTGGATTCCCCGGTTGTGCTGGATTAAGAGGAACAAAGAATATCCTCTGATCGGTTTGGCTCTTGGTGGTTTGGACTGGGTTGTCCTTTTTCAATGAGAGTAGATGTGTTGACATCTACCTCAGGAGATGTGGGTACCCATGGGGAACTTGGAGAGGTTCGCTCAAATGTGTCTCGATGGACATCTTCTGTACCCTCTTGCATTAAGAGGTCTGGATGGGTAGAAACACTCGAGTGGTCACTCAAGTTCTTTTCATGCTCATTCTCGCTTGACCCCTCACTACCTAATCTGGGCTCTAAGTGCTCTGGGGTAGATACTCTCTGTTCTGAGAATATCATAGAGCGTTTATAGGATATGAGAGTAAGAGAGGTTGTTAGACCTCAATTTTGGTGAAGTATGAAACAAAATTAAGTAACTACTATGCATCAGATGACGTGGCAAGCACACCCTCCGTGTGTCTATTAGTTTGTTACTTCCTTGCTTACGTGTCTCATTGTAATAGGCCATGTCGTTGTTTTGTGCACACTATTGTCAATCATTCAAACGCAATTCAGTATCAATTACGATGTTCTTCCTATTTGTTCTTACTAATCTTACTGTTAATCTTAGATATACTTGCTTCCGCTCATATTTACATATTTGATCTATTGATTACTTGATAGAAAGGGATCTGGATTCTAACAATTGGTATCAGAGCCTGATAATCAATCTATTGATTATTAGATCTCTTCCATTTGTAGAAAACCCTTTTCTATTGACAGTAATTTATGCCCCTGTTCTTCACTCTACCCTGTTTTACGAGATTTTGTTAAATTCATTACAATTTTCTCTGAAACTGTGATAATTTCAGGTTAAATTTGAGATTAGTAAGTATTCAGTCTCATTTCGATCATTTTGGAATTAATTTGACTCAAATTTCAACAAATCTTCAGTAATTTTCAAAATCTCTGTTTCTGGTAATATGGCTAATTCAAATCTGAACGCTGTATACACCTCTGGTTCTCTGACTAAACCTTCTACTCTAATACGTGATGAATATCCACAATGGAAAATCTGGATGATCAACTTCTTTGAAGGATTAGATGCTGATCTATATCCTATTGTTCAAAATTGTCCATTCATTTCAATGACAACTATCCCTAGGGTTCCTGCTACAGCAGTTACTGATGAAGTCCCTGCTAGGAGTATTCCAAAATCAAGGGATAATTGGACGGATCCAGAGAAGGCAAAGGTTGAATTGTCCAGAAAAGCTAAAAGTCTATTAATCATGGCTATTCCGAATGATATATTCCAATCTCTAGATTCCTGTGATAGTGCCAAGGAGCTATGGGATCAATTGGAAAACATTCTAGAAGGTGGTGCAAAATGAAGAAAAACAAAAGAGCCCAAGCTCTAAATGAATACAACAGTTTCCAGGCCATTCCTGAAGAATATCTGGAACAGACTTTTCATAGATTTAGCACTCTGATAAATCTATGTAAAAGATGCGATATCATCAGGTCCAAAGAAGACAATAACGTCTTATTTCTCAAAAGACTAAACCCTGAATGGTTAAATCTCTCTATGTCTTTACAAGCCAATCAGGATCTGGAACAATGGTCTATACATGATGTTTTTGGCACTCTTCAAGCCCATGAAAAAGAGGTTGTTTAGAAGAAAAACACTATTGGTGGACCTCTGGCTTTAATTTCTGAGTCCAGAGGATCAGTCAGAAGGAGTAAGGATGTTGAGAAGAAAGGGAAAAGCAAGGCTCTCATGTCAGAAGAAATTCCAGAAGATGATTCTGACTCTGTTGACGATATCAAAGTTTTTGCTGATTCATTGGCACTCATTACCAAACAATTCACGAAAAGGTTTGGTAATAGATCTTTCCAAGGAAGCAAAAGGATTGATCGCCCTGTTCCCAGTTATACACCTCGTCAAGAGATCCAGAGATCTGAGAAAACAGAGACAGAGAAGAAGGATGAAGAGTTGAAGAGAAAGAAGGATGTGTGTTATCGATGTGGCAAGCCAGGGCACTACTCAAAAAATTGCAGAGGACCTCTGAACAAAGACAATTTGTACTTCAAGAATAAATACAAGTACAATGTTGATGAAAGAGCTCACTTTGCAGAAAAAGAAAATTGGCTGGGAGATGAGTCAAGTGGTGATGAAACTATGTTTTGCGGAATCGCCAGAACAAATGAATCAGAAGATCGGCCTTCTGAAACACTTGTATGTACTCTCTCTGACACATCTGAACTTGAAAACACCATTTTTGAAATATCAAAGAATTTTGAAGAACTTAAGCAAAAGCTTACAGTTGAAAAGAAATTGAGGAAACTGACTGAAAAAACTCTCTTTGAAACTCAAAGAGAGAGAGAGAGAGATTTATAAAAGAGAAATGAATCTTCTAACTGAAGAAAAATTGGAACTCAATGTTGAAAATGAGAAGATTTCCGAAAATTTAAAAAACACAGAAGTTAAGTTTAAAGAAGAGAAATTGAGATTAAACAAACTTCTGGAAAAAAAAGAAAATGAGATTAGTGCTAAGGAAAGTGACAGATTAAATTCTGTTGCACTTAAAAACTATTTTCAGAAGGAAAAATAGTTTTTGCATATTGAACTTCAAAAGACAAAGCTACAGATTGAAACATATCTGGATGCTCAAAAAGTTCACGACAAAATAAATACACAAGTAGGAAGATCTGGACTTGGTTTCGAGGATCTGGATCCCTACACGTGTGAAAAACGATCAACTCTGAATTATGTTTTCTGTCGAGGACTAAAACAAAACCCCATGTTTCCAATTTTATATGAACCATCAATTTTTAAAAGACCAAAGCTTGAAAATTGTTGTCGTCAACGAAAACTCAAATTCAAAAACATCGAATACTTTTCTGGAAAAACAAAAGTTGATCTGAACAAAATTCAGAAGAAGGACGGCATTTTCAGATTTTGTTCAAATGTTCATATGACTTTGAATCCAAAGGCGGATGTATTTATACCTTTACAAGCAGAAGAAGAGCTACGTCTAAGCGTTGAAAAAGATATTTTATCCACTCTTGATAAATGCTTGGAATTTGAAAATATTCAAAAAACATTCTTCAAAAAACAATCCAGAGATAGTTCCATGTTCTATTGTAGATTTCAATCATTCTGAATCTCAAGACTCTTTTGAAACTATTACATATCCTTAGGAAAACGATAATCAAGATGATGATTCCTTTAACTCAGAAAAATATCTCTCAAATCTAGAAAATCATTTTCCTTTAGAATACAAAAAGGCCCAGAAGTATCTAAGGATAAGGAAGCTTCTTTCTTATTTACTAATGAACCTCTGGAAATCAGAGCCTCTGGTCTGAATATTGAAAAACATCCAAGTGGAATACCAACTTTCTCTATTCCTCCAACAGGACAGAGAAAACCTGTGCCCATTCATCCAGATTTCATTGGGATGTGTCTTAAGGCCAAATCTTGTCTTGAACTTGAGAAGGAAGAAAGTCTTAAAAAGAAATGTTTTGTTCAGTCAAAATTATCTCAACCTTGTTATCCAACGTTTACTTCTGCTCAGAAAGGAAAATAGAAATCTAATCTTTCTACTTCTGTTTCAGTAATTCAGAATACTCCAGAGAAGGTTTATCAGAGGAAGCCTCAACAGAAGAACACTTATGATTCTAAGCATAAGTCTAGCCCAGCTAAGAAGTTCAATAGAACTACTGATACTAGTATAGACAGGAATAAGAAGAATTGTAATTATCATTATTCTAATGAAAATTCAATAAAATCTTTTATGTCTCAGAATTCTGAATGTTTTTCTTTGTTTTTAAAACTAAAGGAATTTTTCTCGAGGTCCTCTGATCGTTCTTATAATGATTTCTCATTTAAAGCTAAACCAAAGAAAATCAATAATACTGCAAACAATAAGATCAGATCTTTAAATTCCGCAATATCAAGTCATATGCAAATTAAAAATAGTGAAAAGATTAAAACTAACATTAAAGGACCCATAATGAGATGGGTACCTAAAAAACTTTGACTGTGATTGCAGAAGCAGCGTGTGCATATCTGGTATCTTGATTCTGGATGCTCGAGGCACATGACTGGATCGAAAAACTTACTCTCCCAATTCAAAGACAAATGTGGTGGAGCTGTAACGTTTGGAGATAATGGTAAGGGTCAAATAAAAGGCTACGGTACTTTACAAGAAGGTAACATTACCTTATCAAAAGTAGCTCATGTTTCTGGACTGAAACATAATCTGTTAAGTGTAAGTCAACTTTGTGATTCTAAAATACTTGTTGTATTTGATGAAAAGCATTGTCACTTTCTCTAAGGAAGGAGAAGAACTATGGAGAGCACACAGAAAAGGTAATTTGTATATGATGAACTTCAAATCAAAGGACGATAAAGAAACCCTCTGTCTTATTTCCAAAAAAAAGAGTGAACTTGCATGGGTATGGCATCACAAAATGTGTCACTTAAATTTTGATAATCTTGAGATGCTTGTTAAACATAATTTGGTGACTGGTCTTCCAGAAGTCCAATTTCAAAAAGATCACCTCTGCCCCGCATGTGAAATGGGAAAAATAAAACGAGCATCTCATAAAACCTTTGCAATTATTACTGTTGATCTCTGTGGTCCTATTGCAACACAAAGCTTATCTGGCAAAAAGTATATACTGGTACTCATTGATGAATTTTCCAGGTATCCATGGCTTTCATTTGTAAGACAAAAATCTGAGGTACCCATCGTATTGCAAAATATGATAACCAGAATCCAAGTTCTCTTAAATCAAAAGATTCAGCAGCTAAGGAGTGACAACGGTACTGAATTCAAGAATACCAAACTTGAAGAATACTTTGTTGAAAATGGAATTACGCAAAACTTCTCTGCTGTACGAACTCCTCAGCAAAATGGGGTTGTGGAGCGGTGCAACAGAACCTTGGTTGAAGCTGCCAGAACAATGCTTGCTGCTTCTGGACTACCCATCCATATCTGGGCTGAAGCTGTAGCCACTGCATGTTTCAACCAGAATCGTTTGATATTGTCAAGAGGCATCTCAAAACCTCTTATGAGCAAATTAACAATTGAAACCCTGTGTTAAATTCTTTCACATTTTTGGATACAGGTGTTTCATTTTAAATGACAGAGAAAAACTTGGCAAGTTTAACAAAAAATCGGATGAAGCTAAATTCTTAGGATATTCGTTAAATTCAAGAGTTTTTCGATTTTTTAACTTACGTACTAAGACTGTTATGGAGAGTATTAACATCGATTTTGATGATCAAACTCAATTAACTTCTGAGTATTCTACCTTCTGAACTTAAACTTCACACCGTAACTTTTGAATATCTTTCAGGAACCAGAGAATCTGAAATAGATGTTATTTTTCAAGATTTTATGGGCGAAGATATACTTCCAGAACCAAGTCCAATCCCTTCATCTCCAAGTATTCCAGAAGTCCTTCAAGCTTCTGGAATTACACTTTCTGGTCCTGAATCTCGTGATGTGTTGGTCCCAATAAGGGTCTACAAGAGTTAAATATTAAGTAAACAGTTTGTAGAAGGGGGGGGGGGGTTGAATACAAACACACAGATTTTAGTTTTTAAATGAGTTTATAGAGAATAAACAAATTTACAGTTACAAGCGGAATTAGAACAAGTTGAAAACCTATTCTATTGTAACTAAAGAAAAGTCTTAAGATTTTAAAAAGACAACCAATAAAGCTTAAAGTACAATCCTTTTAAGCAATAATTTTAATTATCTCTTAATTATAAGTTTATAACACAAGAAGCACGCTTGTACAAGTTCTGGTTGCTTTAAAATACTAGACTGGACCTTCTATTTTCCCAATGTGACTCTTCAGACAAAAATCGATTTCTAAGCTCCCCTCCCAAGATGACGATTCAAGCTTTCTTCTTTGCTTCTCTATAATCGATTATCATCGGTTCTCGCCTCCATTTCCAGGACGATGCATAAATGATTCCAAAATAACGATTCAAACTCTCGGTTAGGGCTCGATTACTCTCTCTCGATCCATAGCTCCTTACTCTCGATTCCAATCGAAGAACGTGTTTGTTTCGATTTTGAAATAGATTAAAAGAGGTTTGTTTTTCATTTATTTCGATTAACAGAGATTTGGACAGATATGTTCGGTTAGCATTTATTTAGATTTTCAGGAGCACTTTTGATCGATTTTCAGGAGCACTTTTGTAGTCGATTATCAAAGCTGTTCGATTTTCATTTATTTCTAAGAATCGTTTTTCATTTGTAGTATATTAACATGGGAAGATTTGCTGGTTAGGTTTCTTACTGATTTTCAATTCACAATTGTTTCACTAAACAGGTTATTTTTCCGTTTCCACCTACTGTTATTTCATTAATCTTCCATTGGCTATAGAAATTAGTGTACATATCTCTAATTTCCATTATCTTGATAAGCAATGACAGATGAAGGGGAACATGACAGTGGCTAATTGAACCATCAGAGTTAATATTTCTCGCATCTCTTGAAGCCATTAACTCTCACATCCTCTGTTGTGTTTCTCTCGATTATTTGAATCACATTTTACTCGGTCTTAGAAATTCTCTGATTAGAGTTATGTCCTCGCTGTTGATGACAACAACATCGATCAGAGAAGTCATCTAGAGTCTGCTCGAGGTTTCATCTTTCAAAGGTACGAATGCCCTTCAATAATCCATTTATCCTTTGTAGTTCTTGTTTGATATATAGGTTGATTTTAAGTGGAATGTCTAATTTGGAATTTTGTGGATTGTTGATAGTGGAAGCAGGTTTAGAGGAAGAATGTCTAATTTGGAATTTTGTGGATTGTTGATAGTGGAAGCAGGTTTAGAGGAAGACAACAATTCTTGTCAATTTGGTGTAAAACCAAGCCGTACAAATCAAGTTCCATATTTTGTTCTAGATGGATCTACAGGACCGAGCATATCAATATGAGTAAGTATCTCTCTGTAATTTATACCGCTCGAGTTTCTATATATTGATAATGATTTTGCCTCATATTGTTGATGTTGATGGCTATCTCCCAAGTTCTTCTCCTTCCTTTTTTTGTTCATCACGAATGATTATTTTGTCCCAAAAGGTATCTTCAAATAATATACATCCAAAGGCAATCATCTTTTCCTGATTCAATCGTATGTTGTTTTTAGTTTTTCATTTCGTTTTGTTCATATAGTCAGTTTCTAGAATGTTCATTTCTTTGAATCCATGGAAAATTATGGATTATACTCGATCTGCATCTTAGTTTCTTCCCTTTTTTTCAATTAAAATTCTTCTGAATACAAAAGATACGCATAATTTGAAGATTCGATCCTTTCGAGAAGAAGAAGAGAAGGAGAAAACTCACATAGTAAATCCATTCTCGCTCAAGTATCAAAGATAAATCTATATTAGGAGCCACACTTTTCAAAGGTGTTCCTTTACAAAACAAAATTGACATATAAAGCTATGCACAGTTGTTTTCTGCAAACTATTTTATGTAGGTTGTTTCTTATGATTCTGCTCATGATTTATATTTAATGTAGGTTGTTTCGTTACTATTGAGGTCAAAACGTGGAAGCTTAGTAACAATTCATACTCCCGATGCAGAGTTTTTAGTTGTGCTTATCGTTCCTCTCGATTCAGGTATATGTTTACCTTTTGATTGATTCATACTATCTGTTTATAGATTTATTTTTATCGATTTAGCCTCTCTTGATTTAGGTAGATGTTTACTTTCTGTTTATTAATTTCTTTTAGTTGGCTTCTGTTGTTCATTTGTTTTATTAATATTTTTTAATTTAATTAATACCTTCGATTCAAGTACAAACCATATTTAACGTTTAGAATCTGCAATTCTGCAAAAACATTGTTGAAACTGCTTCATTCATGGCAGTTTTTATCCATGTCGAAAACATTCTCATCTCAGGTAATGTTTATATATTTGTTACATTCTCCATCTTAAGTTTTTATATATTTGTGTACATTTTAAGTTTCGTCAGAAGTTCACAATTTTGAGATTTTGATTATTTGGATGAGTTTCCTCAACAGAGTTGTGCCATAGGGTAACTTAGGGTTATGTTTTCCTAAACCTCTAACATTAAAGATAACCATATCAATTTTGATTCTAAAAAACGAACACCTCAATAACGTGGTTGGAAATTCTGTATTATTTTGCATCTTTGGTGGTTAATGACACTAACATATATTATTTTGTATACGTGTTCCATCTTTCAGTTGAAAAAGCTATAATAATTTGGTTTTGACAAGTGGTACTTATTTGATACAAGATGCAGGAGAAATACCTATTTAAATTGGTTACTGTAGTTTGGATGTTCAGGATTCCATGGTAGCAATAACATGATATCAATATTCCAAAACTACCAAAATTTGTGATTGTAGGACTTTGGATTGTTTTCAGTTTTTATTTTCACTGTAAAATGGTTGAGAATCAATTGGCTATGGGTTTTAGAACTGATGATTTTTAATTTTAATTAAGTTGTGGCAAGATGCTGAGAACAGAACACTACTATCTATTCTGCCAATGAAGAATTCTGCCCAGGTGCTATTTTTAACTTGTGACTTCCCATACATATTTTATGCTTAATTGATGATGGAATTTGGAAGATATTAAACTTTTGTCTAACTCAATATGCACTTACATCATAATAAATGGGCCTTGTACAAGCATAGCAAAGTAAATAATTAAGAATTTATACTTACTTTCTTGATGAGATTTTTTGACAAATTGTTCTTAAATATTTAAATGGATGGTTTTTTGTTGTGTTTAAATCTTTTTTTATCTTTTAATGGCTCAATAGATTCAATCGGATATAATTTTTGCTGCAGAACAAATGTAAGTCTGTGATTTGATGGATGGGTGGGGGGATAGAGGTGTATGGAAAACGAGTTGGTTAAATGAAGGTATGAATCATGTTATTTTGCATGTCAAAATAGGTGTTTTTAAGTTGTAAAATAATTATATGTCTTGTTGAATTTCTTCATAAGAATCTTGGTTTGATGTTCCATTTTTTTAATATTTGTTATATAATTTGAGGTTTAGAAAATGGATTTCAATCTTATGATAGTGTTTTCATCACTAAAACAATTTCAGACAATATGCTTTCTCATAGTCGACGTCTATTTTGGGACTAAGGGAGTAATTTTTAATGTTTATTTGCAGGATCTCAAGAAGGGGAGAAAAGAAAAGGCATGGATTGTGAATCGAAGGAAGAAGCAGCTTAACATTTTTAAAAGCTTTAGTAGGAAAGAAAAGGCATGGAGCCAAGGCCGAGAAGGCTGTAGAGGATAAACTTTGTCCCCAACTGGAAATCCTTGTGCTGGTTATCCTACTAAAGCTTTTAAAATTTAGTTTCTTGCTAGAGATTTTGTTTTTAATGTTAGCAGATTTGGTATCATGATTTTGTTATAAGAAGATTATTTTTCTATATTGTTGTAATCTTATAATGCTGCTTTTTTACTTTATGCATTTCTTTTTTTAGGACCATTTGTTTTAGTAACTTGATATTCGTTTTGTTTTTTTTTTGCTTTTTATAGAGAAATTTGGTGTTTTTCCTTAATAAAAGTGTTACTTGTGGTATTTTTTCAAGACAGTTACTTAGAATTGTACCTTATTAGGGTTTATTTAGAATATTTTGCAGTATGAAACATAACAACATGGTGAAAAAAGACACAACAAGGAGCCAATAGCATTTACTTGCTTTGTATGGTCGAGGATGTCATTCGTTATTTCTTATTAGGTATGACTTTAGTCTTGGCTCTTGTTGGTAAGCGTTACTTTGTAACCAGTTAGTATCTTAGATCAGTAATATTTAACTATGCAATAATTTACTTGGTAAAAACTAAACTTGTTAAGATTCGTTGTCCTCACTTACCGGTAAGACTTTCGGTTCTTGGTCATAGCTATATTCATCCAAAAGCTTCAAAATCGTTTACTTTTACGGCTCCTGTTGCATTGCGCGGGTATACAACTAGTATTAAGTAAACAGTTTGTAGAAGGGGGGGGGGGGGTTGAATACAAACACACAGATTTTAGTTTTTAAATGAGTTTATAGAGAATAAACAAATTTACAGTTACAAGCGGAAATTAGAACAAGTTGAAAACCTATTCTATTGTAACTAAAGAAACACACAGTTTGATGCACAAGAAGATGAAAGAAAGAATACAGAAAGTATAGGCTAGGAGGAAGCATGCATGAAGATGAAGAAGATATCTTCATCTATTTATACCCGCTTGCATTTAATGCAAAGCAAAAGTACATGCCACGTGTCAAGCTTGGATAGGAAGCTTGTCCTTGTAAATAAGACAACCATGCTTTTGGCCGAATATGAACAGTAACATATCAGATATGATGGGGACATAAGAGACAAGTCGTATGTCCTTTTCTGACATGGTTCTAGGTTTGACTTTTGTGCATCGAGGATAAGATCAAACTTTAATCTTGCAGAGGAAGCTTCATTTGATCGCTGATACTGAATGTTCAAGGATGAACTTCAGTGTTGCTGAGGCTTCACAAGACTTCACACTTTGAGTAGATAATCGCTGCTATCGCAGAACCGCTTCAGGTCATTTAGCTGATTATCTCTTTCTTCAGCATTGGTCTTTGACTGTCGTTGAATGGTCTTCTGGTGTGATAGCTGATCTTCAGGTCTTCAGAGATAAGCTTGTTGATCCTTGATCTTCAGCGATCGCTGATAGCAATCAGCGTATGCTATCGCTGAATTTGAACAGAAGCTTATCTAAGGAATTTCACTAAGTATAGTAAAGGAATCATATTCAAATCACTGAGAGGAGTTATGATCAACAATCTCCCCCTATTTGATTATGATTAAGCAACATAGGAAAATTGCTTTTAAAAGATTAGCAGGGACTTATAAAATTTGAAATAAATTTTGTAAGTACTAATCTGTAAGATCTTTTTCAGCTAATCTATTATCTGAATTGAGTTTCATTTATAAGGATATGAAATCACAATTTTTTACAAGTAGAAGAGCTTAAAGTACATTCACTGATTGAACTTTCAGAGTGAAGGTTCAGTGAGCTAAGAAAGGTTAAGAAGATAGAACTCTTATGTTCATTGTCCCTTTTACTTTTTTCAGGGATCTTTTCAGTACGAGATGGAGTAAAGTACTCGAGTGTATTTCATTAATTATAATCTGAAGATATTACATAGAAATGAAATTACAATCATTAAAGTGAAAGTACATTTACACTGAAGAAAATATTACAAAGGAATAAACAGCTACTACCAATCAGAGAGGCTCACATTTCTTCGTTGTAACTCATGTTCAAAAAGCATCTTCTGTCTGATTACCAGAGGGTCATTAGACCAGCAGTAACAGTATAAGATTTTTATGAAACGAGTAGGAGCCTTATGAAGTTCCTTGTTTCTGAAAAGACGAAGCTGTCTTTCATTATCCAAGAAAATCATGCTAGATTTAGGGAGCGAGATGACTTCATTTTCTTCATATAATCGATCCGTAGGAAGAGAGGTATCCAACATAGATATATCAGGGAGCGTCATATGACTGATGATGCTTTCAAGATCAAATTTGACACTATGTTCATTTCTTAAGCTTGGACCTTCTTCAGAGGTTGATCTTCTTTTCTTAGATGATTCAGGGAGAGAGGGAACTTGTACATGTTGTGACATTCTCTGCAGCAACTGATTCAGCTCATCTTCTACCACATTCTTGAACTTAGATTTGGAACCCTGAATGGCATCTCTGATTTCGAGCCATTCAGTGTATCCATATAACCTTAAGAATTTTTCTTCTTCTCTCTCTATTCTGGATGGCCTTGTCATTCTTACATATACCTTTGGACCACCTCTGTTGGAGTGTCGCCCTTGGATAGTTGCGTGAATGATTTTGGAATCAGATCTTCAAAAGTTCAGCATCTCTGTGCACCAATCCAGTTCTTTGTCTTTCTGAGTTGTGGCTTCAGTGGTTAGTGCAGTGAGAATCTTCTGTTGAGCGAAAATGGGATCTACATTCAGGTTTTCTTGTACAAGTTCTTTCTGAGCCAGAGCTGCAGCGAGCCGTTCACTCTTTTCTAATTGTTCTTTTGCTGCTTTGTCTCTTGCTGAGTCTTCCCTGAGAATCCTCCTTGCTAAAGCAAGATCATTCTCAGTTTGCTTTATTTCTTCATCTCTGATCCTCTAAGCTTCCAAAGCTTGTTCTCTCTCTTCTTTGGATAAAAAATAGAATTCATCTACCATCTTGATTGGTACAGCGTTTATTGGATCTTCATGGGGTACCCTTATTCTTTTGGATTCGAATTCCCTTAGGAATTTTATTCGTCTTTCTTCCTCTTCAGGCTCGCTTATAATCTTCTTCTGAACGCGAGGTCGAGGAATCAGGCCTTCTTCTTCCTCAGAGTCAGTTTCCACTATGTACATAAACTGCTCTTTAGAAGAAGGTTCCCTCCTTGTGGATGAGTCCTTTGGGGGACAGGGATCACTGAGGGAAGGAGAGAAAGGAGATTTATCAGAGATAGGGTTTGAAGGAGGAAGGGTTATATATGGGGATTCAGAGAGAGGAGTAATATAAGGGATAAGCTGAAGCGATACCTTATCAGCGGTCTCCCCCTCTGATATAGGGATGGTGGCCTCAAGATCAACCACTCTGGTTGAAGGTCCAGCTCCGTCCCCTAAGGGCTCTAGCTGAGATGTGCTTGGTCTGGATAATCTGAAATGCTCCATTGCAAATCCCAAGTCATCATCATCATCATCATCATCACCTCCAAAGTGAGGGATGAGTTCCTCTTCTTCTTCTTCTTCATCATCATCCTCTTCTTCATCATGGCCAACAAACCTTGCAAAAGGTTCTGGTCCCTGAATGTAAGGAGAGATCCTTTCATCTGGAAACCGTCGATTGTGCTCGCCGATAAGTTCGTCAGCGAACTCTTTGGCCACCTTCTCCCCCTCAATGTTATCATGGGGCAGAACATGGACCATCAGAGTGCGAACATTCATGTGCACGGCCTCAAGCATGGTCCGATCAGCAGCAGCAAAGGAGGGACCAGTCCCACTGAGCCTTGAGAGAGCCTGCATTATGTCGGACTGAGTCTTTTGAATGGACTCGAGGACAGTGGCCTGAGCATCAACCTTTTGCTCAATGTTGATGAGGGATTGGTGAAGGTCCTTGTGGTCGTCCTTCAGAGTCTGAACATCAGACACCAAGTTGCTGATGTTTGTCTTCATTCCTGGAGTGCCAGCGACCTGCCAGAAGATCAACTCCATAGAAGTTTGCAGTGTGTCCAGCCTGGCTCTAGTGAGAGCACACTCATTGACCAGATGGTCAATGGCAGGGAATGTGGGAGCAGGCAAGGACACAGAAGGAAACTCAGTGACCCTGGGAGGAAGCTTGGGGGCAAGGTTCTCCATCTTGACATCCCTGAGCTTTTTGGCACTGGGAGGGCGTTGAGGAGACTTCATCGCTGTCTTCAAAGAGGTGGTGGTGGTGGTCGTAGTGGCAGCAGCTGATGACATTGACAAAGAGGCGAGAAATAAATCCGGGTCAGATGATGGATGAAAAATAGCATTATTTTCCTTGAGAATATCATGAGGATTACTCTCAGGGACTACTTTTGCAGAGGTAGTGTCCTGAGGATCACTGACCAGTGTCTTAGAGTATCTGAAAGATATACTCTGAGGTCCTTTTAAATTGGCTTTCCAAATCTCAGATTGCCTAAACAATTTTGAGGTTTGGACTGCGTGCATTTCAGCATTATCAGAGATAGTCACTTGCTGATGTGAGGACCAAAGAAGTAGAGATGGAAGAGGTAGAGATGGCAGTGAAAGTAATACCTGATCCAGCTTCAGCAGAGCTGGCAATAACACCTTCAGAGACCTTAGTCACTGATGGTGGTGGTAGTGTTGATGAAGCTTCAACGGCAGCAGAAACCGCTGGAGTAGCTGTGGATGAGGGTGGTGATTGAAGTACACCAAAATCAGAGAGGATGGTCTGTTGAGAGACCACCTTCATAGGTTTCTTTAGTGCGATGGTCTTCTTATGACCATCAGTGGGGGGTTTTCCTCTTAGCAGCAGTAGTGCCTTGGGTACTCACTGAGGGGATGGGCAGCGAGGAGGTCACTAAAAGAGGTGCTCAAAGTTGTAGCATATAAGGAGTGAGAGGAGCATCACCTAGACGTTCTTCCAGGTCCAGGGACTTCTTCCCTACCATTGAGAAGGCAAAATCGCCGACCTTCGGGTAGCTCTCCCCGAAAGCCTCTTCAAGGATGGTGGAGAAGAATCGGGGTTAAGGGATAACATGATGTCTGGTGGAGGCGTTGAGGCGGCTGCACATATCGCTGAAGATGTAATCAGCATAGTTCAGAGGATGACCCGTGCAGAGAGAAAAGGCAAGGTCTTGAAAATGTTTGCTCGCCTGATCGTGGGAGCCAACCTTGGACCCTAGGCACTGAATGACCTGGGTGAAAACATACTGCCAGCGAGCAGGGAGTCGCTTCTTTTCCAGCTTTGAACCCACCGTCTTTACTAAGGGGTTCTCCCATTTGTAGCCAATGGATTCCAAGAAAGCATCTATCTGCTGCTTTGTTGGTTCAGCACCCCATTGCTCATTTTTCTTGCGCTGAGGGAGTCTTAGCGCCTTGCGTACAAATCCCACTGAGAACGCGAAGAAGGCAAGTTCAGGGATTGTGAAGGAAATAGCAGGAAGGACAGTGCCTTTGTCTGTTTTCAGAGTGGTACATTGCGTCGTGTACCAGAGAGCCTGAAGGTGAGAGGCAACGCCCACTGGGTTGTGGACGAAGGCATACATCAGAGGGCACGCCTTGAGGAAGGTTGCAGCGTCCTTGAACTGAGGGCGTTCACAGGGAATGTCCACCAATGAAATGTAATTGCATGGCTTGAAGGTTGATTTTTCCAGCTCAAATTGACAGGTTGGTGCGGCGACCAACTGGTTAGCAGCAGCAGGTTCAGCGACGTTGGAAGCAGAGGCCATTTCTGTAGGAAAAATGGCAACACCGAAGAGATAAATCATGGTTTTAATACATGAATGTATAGACCAGAGTTTTGGTATAAAAAGTACCAAATGTAAGAGCAAAGAAACAAGTATTTTGATGAACAATATCAAAATGCTTGTTGGCAATAAAAAAAATTTAAAGGTAAATTAAAAAAATAAAACTTAAAAAAAAATTTGTTTTGAAAGAGAAAAAGCTTTTCACTTTAAAAGCAAGATTTTATAGATTTTAAGAATGAATAAAGATAAGAAAGGTGAAACAAGTTGTTTCCAGTTCTTGATATAAGGTTTAGATCAAACCTTAAACGTGTGAAGAAGAAAAACGCACAAGTGCGTGTTCTTGGTGTTCTTGGAGAAAGCTTGAAGAATCGAAAGTTTCCTTTGCCTTTAGGGAAGTTATGAAAGCGGAAGGAACAAAGTAAGGCAAAAAGAATGCTTAAATAGCATGAGGAGAGAGAAGGAAAGGATTGCTAAACGACGGTTTTAGCTTTTTGAAAAAGAAATGATGACCTGGCGCACGTTCCAAGAAAGGAGATGGAATGGAAACGTCGTGGTCCGTCGTATGTCAGAAAAAGGTCTGACGTGTCCTTTTCTTTTATTTTTAAAAGATTATAATGATGGTTATCCATAAGGAAGATTTATCATTAATAATTTTAGAAAAATCTTCATCACTAATAATAAAGGATTGTCAGTGAGGAGTTTTAAATTTAAGAAAGACATTCTTTGATGAGAAAGGATAACAAAGAGTGTTAAGAGATTAGAAGATAATACCTGAGGAGATGGCCTAGATATCGCTGAATCAGAGTTCAGAGAATGGAAAGTTTGAAGGCTTTATTCGAAATCCTTTGTTGGTCACTGATTAACAAATTATTCAGCGTTCAACATACCAAGTTCGCTGATGAGTAGATTGAATCTAGTTTCATCAAGAGGCTTGGTGAAAAGATCAGCGAGCTGATATTCAGAGTAACCAATAAGATCAAATCCTGAGCCTTTAGGATACCAGAGACCAAGATTTGGAGTTCCTTTCAGGTATCTGAATATTCGCTTTACAGCGATTAGATGGGATTCCTTCGGTTTAGCTTGATACCGAGCACAGAGACAGGTAGCATACATGATGTCTAGTCTACTCGCTGAAAGATACAGCAGAGAACCAATCATTCCTCGATAGGCAGTGACATTGACGGGTTTCCCATTGGGATCCTTGTTTAATGTCAGAGGAGGTGCCATAGGAGTCTTCATTGCTGAGCATTGATTCATGTCAAATTTATTCAGCATGTCTTTAACATATTTTCTTTGACAAATATTAATTCCTTTGTCAGATTCCTTAATCTGCAAACCTAGAAAATATGTTAGTTCACCCATCATACTCATTTTATATTGTTTTTGCATTCTTGCAGTGAAACGAGTGCATAGTTTGGGTCTTGTGGAACCAAAGATAATGTCATCAACATATATCTGAGCGAGAATCGTATGACCTTTATATTTTCTTAAAAACAGAGTTTGGTCAATTTTTCCACGAACAAATTTTTCTTTAAGAAGAAATTTAGAGAGAGTATCATACCAAGCTCTAGGAGCTTGTTTTAACCCGTAAAGAGCTTTTTCAAGTTTGAAAACATAACCAGGGTGGTTAGGGTCTGAGAAACCATGGGGTTGTTCAACATAAACTTCCTCGCTGAGTTTTCCATTTAGAAAAGCACTTTTAACACCCATTTGAAAAACTTTGAAGTCTTTATGGGCAGCATAAGCTAAAAAGAGTCTTATGGCTTCTAAACGACCTACAGGGGCAAAGGTTTCATCATAATCAATTCCTTCTTCCTGTCTATAACCTTGAGCAACAAGTCTAGCCTTATTGCGAATTATAGTGCCGTTTTCATCTAGCTTATTTCTGAAATCCCATTTGGTTCCTATGACGGTTTTATCAGAGGCGCTAGGAACAAGATTCCAAACTTTATTTATATGAAATTCAGTCAGTTCTTCTTTCATAGCTGAAACCCAGCTAGGATCAAATATAGCTTGATCTATCTTTTTAGGTTCAGAGAGAGAAATGAAGTTAACATAAAGACAGATATTACGTGTACCTTTACGTGTTTTGATACCTGCAGTGGGATCACCAATAATCTGATTTATTGGATGGTTTGCAGTCCATCCCTGAGCTGGTGGTTGAGGAGAGATATCAACGACGAGATTCGGCGACCGTTCTTCGCATTACGGAATAGGACTTGTTTCAGCAACAGGTACTTCATTTAGAATCAATTCAGGGGATTGATTTTCAGAAGAGGTTTGGTTATTCACAGAGGAATTTCCAAGAGATAAATCAGCAACTGGAATCTGATTTAAAGGAGTAACATTTATCCCTGAAGATGGATGATTGTTACTTGTTGAGTTTACAGGGATTTCATCATCACATGCATCAGCTGGAGTTTGATTGCTGAAGTATGTTTCAGGTTCCCCATAATGAGATTCCATCCAAGCATTCAATTCTTCATCATCATCAAGATTATGAGAAGGATGAATGAGACGAGATTCATCAAAGTTGATGTGCATAGATTCTTCAACGTGTTGTCTTCTTTTGTTGAATACTCTGAAAGACTTAGATACAGAGGAGTATCCAAGAAATATACCATCATCAGCTTTGGGATCAAATTTACCCAAATGATCTCTGTCATTAAGAATGTAACACGTACATCCAAAAATGTGAAGATATTTCACAGTGGGTCTTCTCCCATGAAATAATTCATAGGAAGTCTTCTTGAATCGCTTAACAATCAGGGATCGATTTTGAGTAAAGCACGCTGTATTGACAGCTTCAGCCCAGAATAGAGTTGGAAGACGCGATTCGCTGAGCATTGAGCGAGTTGCTTCGATTATAGTTCGATTTCTTCTTTCAGCAACACCATTTTGCTGTGGAGTTCTCACTGATGAGAAGTTGTGAGAGATGCCTTTTTCTTCAAAGAAACTAACCAAAGTACTATTTTTTAATTCAGTACCATGATCGCTTCTTATGGAACCAACAAGTAAGTTGTTCAGCACTTCCATTCTTTTGATAAAAGAGATTATCATTTCAGGGGTATCACTTTTTGATCGAAGGAAGAACACCCATGTGTATCTGGAGTATTCATCAACAATCACTAAAGTGTATTTCTTTCCAGAGATTGATTGGACATTTACAGGTCCAAAGAGATCCATGTGGAGTAGCTGAAGAGGAGTGGTCACTGAAGAAACTTGCTTTGACCTGAAGGAGGCTTTTGTCAGCTTTCCCTTCTCACACGCTGAACAAAGAGATTCCTTTGTAAAGGTGTGATTTGGGAGGTCTCTGACTAAGTCTTTTTGAGACAATTCATTTATCGTCTTAAAGTTGAGATGATAGAGTCTTTTATGCCATAACCAGTTTATGTCTGTGGATGCTTTAGAGATGAAGCACATGTTCTCAGAGTGAGAACTATTCATGTTTATGACATATACGTTTTCAACTCTTTTGCTAGAGAGGGCAAGCTTATCATTTCCGTCAGTGACAGCACATCTATTCTTTAGGAATAGAACTTTGAAGTCTTTGTCACACAACTGACTAACGCTCAAGAGATTGTGCTTTAGTCCCTCAACATAAGCAACACGAGAAAAAGATGTGGCTCCGTTGGACAGAATTCCATAACTTTTAGTGTATCCTTTCCCATTTCCACCAAAAGTCACTGATGGACCAGCTTCTTCTTTGTAGTCAGAGAGCAGAGATTTTCTGCCAGTCATATGCCTCGAGCATCCGCTATCAAGATACCAGATACCTTTGGCACTCTGCATACAACAAAAGATTAATTGTTTAAAGGTACCCATATTACTATGGGATCTGCTTGGTTAGATACAGGATTGGCGGATGTACTACTTGCTGAAGAACTCTCTACAGTGGATATCTTCACCTTAGTTGGTTTAGCAACTATGGTGGATTTCACTCTAGCTGATTTATCAGCTTGAGCTACTTTCTTTCCATGAGCTAGTTTATCAGCTCTAATAGCATTAGGACACTTGCTTGCAATGTGGGTTGTTTCACCACAGTGAAAGCATTTCCTATACTTAAAAGGTTTGGAAATAAGAGAGGGAGCAGGAAGTTTCTCAGCGACAGGTCCAAGAATTCCTTTATCCATGGTCCTTGGAGGTATTATAACCTTGTCAGGTGTAGAAGTGAGATCGATTTTAATCTTGGGAGTTGGTCTCTGAGAATAATCAGGGACCTTCTTCCAAGATTTAGAAATCTTCTCAGAGGACTTCTTGTTCTTATCTAGAGTTTTCTTATTCTTAGGAACATGGTCAAGAACCTTGTTTTTTTATCACCTTCTTAGAATAATCCACAAGAAGCTTCTCTTTAGAGGAAGTGGAAGAAGAGGTTGAAGAAGAAGGATCAGGGATAGAAGAGACAAACATTCCAAACTTGAGCATGGAACGATCATTCTCTGATTCTTCCTTTTCAGGGTTATAGCCTAACCCACTTCTCACTTTCATAGGTATTTGGGCATTGATGATCTCATTGACTTTATCAGAAGCCTTACACCATCCTTCGATGGTTGCCTTTTCAGACTTGAGATCAGCGATAGCCTTTTCCCTATCAGCGATACCTTGTTGTTTCTCAATGCTTATTGTTTGATTTGCAAAAACTTGGTCTTTGAGAGAATCCTCAAGTTTGGAAAGTTCTTTGATTCTTATGTGGCAATTTTTTAATTGTTCAGATAAGTCAGTGTGTTAATTTTCTCAGCTTTTATCTTTCCATTCAAAGCGTTGTAAAAATCAACAGTCATTGCATCGAGAGCCGACAAGTTATCTTTTTCAGAGAGTAATGAGTCAGAGGGAATGTTTACCTGAGTAGACGGAGACTCAGAGGAAGAAGTTTCAGAGACTTCTTCAGCATCCTCTATTCTTGCCATTAGACAGAGAAAGGCAAGATCTTCTTCATCTGAACCAGACTCTTCAGAGGTCTTGGCCCAGTCATCTTCAGCATCCCAGTCCACTTCTTCAGCGACAAGGCCTTTGCCTTTTTGCTGGTTTTTCTTCATATCTCTATATTTGTTTTTCATTTTCAAATACATCTCCTGTTTATCAGAGGTATGGGAGCAGCAACTTTCTTTGACCTGCATCCACTTGCAAAATGGCCCTTTCTCTGACAATTGAAACAGATCGCTGAGGCTTTTTCAGCGGGCAACGTTTTCTGTTTTTCAGAGTCAGAGAGGTTAGAAGATTTTCGGAAATTGCTCTTTCTAGCAAATCTTTTAAAGTTGTTGGGTAAGAGAGCTAGAGAGTTATCAAACTCAGAGATGACAGCATCAGTGAGTTGATCTTCTGAATCAATTTGACCGAATTCAGTTATGGATGTGATAGTAGAAGAAAAACCATTTTTAGAAGAAGTTCCTTCGAAAGTCACAAGTGCTAAGGAAGTACTTTTAGCACCTTTGAGTTCGTTAAGAAGGTTTTTCCTTAGAAGCTGGGATTGTTCCTCATTTAAGAGCATACCATATAATGCACTTAATGACAAAGTTTCAAGATTCTTTGACAGTTTTATACATGTAGTGTACACTGCGCATTGATCGGGCAATGCCTCCATGAATTTTGTCAGAATTTCAGCGTTTGAATATACCCTATCGACTGATTTAAGATCAATCAGCAGACAGTTAAATCTCTGGTGAATTTGAGAGAGAGATTCACCCTTTTGATACATAAAGCTCTTGTATTTTCTTACAAGGTTTATACATCTAGTTACTTTAACCTCAGAAGTTCCTTCATATTGAATACATAGAGTATCCCACATGGCTTTTGAAGTTCTCATTTTCATTACAGAATGATATACTTCATCAGGCAAAGACATTGCTATTATAGATCGTGCTTTCGCATCAATAGCAACTTCTTTCTTGTCTTCCTCAGTCCATCGATCTAGAGTTTTTAGAATACTTCTTTCAGCGACGGCTAGGGTAGTAGCAGTGGCAGGTACAGCTGCTACTATGGCTGTAGGAACGAAAGGTCCGTTTTTAAATGAGTTTATAGAGAATAAACAAATTTACAGTTACAAGCGGAATTAGAACAAGTTGAAAACCTATTCTATTGTAACTAAAGAAACACACAGTTTGATGCACAAGAAGATGAAAGAAAGAATACAGAAGGTATAGGCTAGGAGGACGCATGCATGAAGATGAAGAAGATATCTTCATCTATTTATACCCACTTGCATTTAATGCAAAGCAAAGGTACATGCCACGTGTCAAGCTTGGATAGGAAGCTTGTCCATGTAAATAAGACAACCATGCTTTTGGCCGAATATGAACAGTAACATATCAGATACGATGGGGACATAAGAGACAAGTCGTATGTCCTTTTCTGACATGGTTCTAGGTTTTAGTTTTGTGCATCGAGGATAAGATCAAACTTTAATCCTGCAGAGGAAGCTTCATTTGATCGCTGACACTGAATGTTCAAGGATGAACTTCAGTGTTGCTGAGGCTTCACAAGACTTCACACTTTGAGTAAATAATCACTGCTATCGCTGAACCGCTTCAGGTCATTTAGCTGATTATCTCTTTCTTCAGCTTTGGTCTTTGACTGTCGCTGAATGGTCTTCTGGTGTGATAGCTGATCTTCAGGTCTTCAGAGATAAGCTTGTTGATCCTTGATCTTCAGCGATCGCTGATAGCAATCAGCGTATGCTGACGCTGAATTTAAACAGAAGCTTATCTAAGGAATTTCACTAAGTATAGTAAAGGAATCATATTCAAATCACTGAGAGGAGTTATGATCAACATGATGGGAGCACTTCAACACCTTCTGCCATTCCTGATTTATCAAGTGAATGTCCAGAAATTACTCATATGCCTTCTGTTTCTGAATCTCTTCCAACAGAAATTCCATCCTCTAAAACAGAAGTACATGCTCAACCAGTAACACAATCTCGGATGACTAAATGGGCCAAGTCTCACACTCCAGACCTCATCATTGGCACTCCCTCTGCAGGTGTTAAGACAAGATCTGCTACTGCAAATGAAGCTTTCTTTGTAAATTTTCTTAGTATGATCGAACCAAAACATGTTCATGAAGCTATACAAGAACCTTTTTGGGTTTCAGCTATGCAAGAAGAATTACAACAATTTGAAAGAAACAAAGTCTGGAACCTCGTTCCTCTGCCAAAGAACAAAGTCGCTATTGGAACTAAGTGGGTCTTCAGAAACAAGAAAGATGAAGATGGCATCATGATCATAAATAAACTCGACTGGTTGCTAAGGGGTATTGCCAAGAAGAAGGAATCGATTACGATGAAACCTTTGCCCTTGTAGCAAGACTTGAGGCGATCCGACTATTTCTGGCTTTCTCTGCTTACAAGAACTTTAAAGTCTATCAAATGGATGTTAAATGTGCATTTCTAAATGGATATCTCCAAAAAAGTGTATGTTGAACAACCCACTGGATTGAAAGATGCTAAACATCCAGAATATGTCTATCTACTTGACAAAGCTTTAAATGGTCTAAAACAAGCACCTAGAGCATGATACGAACGTTTATCTACGTTTCTGATCAGTAAACGCTATGAGAAAGGTAAAATCGATACTACTATGTTCATCAAACGGGCAAAGGTATGCTCACTGTTGTTCAAATTTATGTGGATGACATAATTTTTGGTTCTACTCATCAATCAGAAGTTGATCTGTTTTCTAAGTTAATGGAACAAGAATTTGAAATGAGTATGATGGGAGAACTAACGTTCTTTCTAGGACTCCAGGTTAAAAAAAATGCATCTGGCATTTTCATAAATCAAGCTAAGTATGTTTCTGATATGCTTAAAAAATTTCATCTTCAAAATTCCTCCCTAATGAAAACTCCTATCTTTACTAGCACGAAACTAGGCCCTGATCTTTCTGGGAACTCAGTGGATGTTACGAGCTATCGAGGTATGATCGGATCACTTCTGTATTTGACTGCTAGTAGACCAGATATTATGTTTGCCATTTGCCTCTGTGCTCGCTATCAAGCGAATCCCAAAAAATCTCATTTGGCTGCTGTTAAACGAATTTTTCGATATCTCAAGGGATCTCCATCACTTGGTCTCTGCTATCCAAAAAATTATGAATTCGATTTAATGGCATATACAGATTCTGATCATGTAGGTTGCAAATTGGATCGCAAAAGTACCTCTGGAAGCTGTCAACTTCTGGGTAACAGACTTGTAAGTTGGACTTCTATGAACCAGAACTGTGTGTCAACATCCACAGCAGAAGCTGAGTAGGTTGCTGCTGCCAGTTGCTGTTCACAAGTTATCTGGATGAAAACTCAGCTAAGAGACTATGGCTTAATATACGACAAAATTCCAATCCTGTATGACTCAGAGAGTGCCATTCCCATTACTGAAAATCCAATTCAGCACTCCAAAACAAAGCACATTGATGCCAGGTATCATTTCATCAAAGATCGTGTAGAGAAAGGCACAATTGAGATGTATTTCGTCTCTACTGACTTTCAGCTTGCTGATATCTTCACGAAAGCTCTGGATGAAACTCGTTTTAATTTCCTAGTTAGCAAATTGGGCATGGTAAATATGTAATTTTACTCAATTCTTTAATTCTCTTAGAATTTTGTCAAAATAATTTAGTTATGTCTCAATTGTTGTCGACACTTTAGGTTCGACACATCTCAGAAAAGGCCAGACTTCTCTGGTCGCTTCTGCAGATTTCTCAGAGGCACACAGAAGCCTCTGGACACCTCTGTACCACTTTTTACATTGTTTGTTCCAAGTGTTCACAGCATAGGTGCAACTCTTACATTTGCAAGGCGAAACATAATGCAATCTTCAAGGGGGAGTAGATCTTTTAAGCAAAAAAAAATTCAAGAGCAGAACAGAATGCAATCTTCAAGGTGAAACAGATTTTTTTAAGGGGTTTTTTAAAAGTGCAGAACATAATGTAATTTTTGAGGGGGAGCACATCTTACATGCTCGAGGCGGAGTACGCAAAGACTATCTTCTACTAGATGTCTATTGAACCTCTCTTTACTTAACAATTTTCTTTGCATTTGTTTCTTCTGATTAACTCTTGCCGTCAAGGTTACAAAGATGTTTCAGATTCAACTTAAATTCTTTTGAAAAGAAGTTCTTTGACATTTCTTTTGGTCAAAATTACTTTCTATGACCAGATATTCTTTACCTCTGTATTTCTTTCTAAATTTTCTTTAATAAGCCTATTTTATTTATCTCTTGCCTTCAAGGTTATCTAAAATTTTCTTATTATTTTTAATTTTTTATATAAATACCTGGTTTCAAATTCAAAAACTTTCATTTGGAACAAAAAGCTTTTTCTCCAAATGTCTGATTTTAAAAGGAATTAATTACTCTAAATTTTTTTTAATCAACAGTTTATCTGTTTTTTAAATAATGATTTTCTTTTAATTAATATCCTTATAATTTTCTTTTTAAGGAGGGAACACTCAGTCGTTTTTAAGCGCCAAATCCTTTTCCATGTCAGTTCTACTTTACACGTGTCCTTCATCGTGCCCTTGCATGTTGACACGACTGCGCGCACTCCTCTCACCCGAACTGTTTTTTTGTTAGTCCCCAAATTAAAACCCTTCCCATTCAAAAATCACTCAAGTACTCTCTCTCTCTCATATATAAACCTCCATTTAGAACTTTAAGAGTACTGTGCTTCATTTTCTTCCTCAAAAATCCTCAAATTTCCTAATTAGCGTTTGCTTCTCATCAATCTTTCTTCATCAATGGCGTCTCCGGTTGCAAGCCCTAATCCCCAAATTGATGATGGCAACTTGGTCGCCTCAACAGCTGATAGTGCTCCTGTTCTCAAGCTACCATTGAAGTCGAACAATGTTCAGGTTCTTCTTGATCCCAATACTTATCTCTCAGAGTTCAGAATCATGATTGAACTCCTGCAAAACCATTCCTTGAACCGAGCCCTAACCCTGACAAACCCTAATGTTCCTGAAATTTATATACAAGAGGTCTGGCCAACTATGTTTATCAAGGATGAAAATACCCTAATTGGAGTCTTTGGTCACCCCACTGAATCTGAATCTGCAGTCCAAATTCCAATCACTCGCAGGAAAATAGCCAAGTATTTCCAACTTCCTCGACCATTCATTGAAGCTGAAGGTCAAACAATTCCAAACCCTGTCCTAGAAGCAACTCCCACCCCAGAAGCTCTATTGGCCTTTATTCGATTCTTGGGGTACAATGAACATATCCATAGGCTTTCAGAGTTCAAACGCATGCAGCTACCCCCAATGTGGAACGTTCTTGTTTCAATCCTAAATAAAAGTCTTACCTACAAAATCGGGTCTCTCGATCAAGCCAGTAAGAACATTCTCACAATCATGTATGGGATGTTCTTTAATAGGCCTCTGGACTACACAAGCCTAATCTTCCAAGAAATGAAGGTTGCGGTTCAAACGAAAAATTCTCTCCAAAGCCAAGGGAAACCGTTACCTGCATTGATGTTCCCACGATTTCTATCACTCTTCACCTTTCCAGCAATTGGTGCACTGAAAGCTCCTCTGCTCCAGCCTTTCTGCAAAATAGCCTCGATGAGCTCTCACAAGCCAACCATCGACATCAACGGTTATCCTGCTGTCAGAGAACTTTCCAAGGTACATGCTTGACCTTATCCCTTCAACTTCTCTTACTCTCATTTCTTATAGACGCTCTATGGTATTCTCAGAACAGAGAGTATCTACCCCAGAGCAGTTAGAGCCCAGATTAGAAAGCAAGGGGTCAAGTGAGACTGAGTCTGAAAAGAATTCGAGTGCCAACCAGAGAGTTTCTACCCATCCCGACCTCTTAATGCAAGAGGGTACAGAAGATGTCCATAGAGACACATTTGAGCGAATCTCTCCAAGATCCCCAAGGTTACCCACATCTTCTGAGGTAGATGTCAACACATCTACACTCATTGAAAAAGGACAACCCAGTCCAAACCACCAACAGCCAAACCGATCAGAGGGAATTATTTATTCCTCTACATCACGCACATCTGGGGAATCCACATCATCATCATCAACCTCTCAAAAGGGTGATGATGAAACTATAAGAGTTCAGTCTCCCCAGAACTCGTCACCACCTACACAAAATGTTGATGTCTTCGTGACCAATGATATCACAGGGCAACCAGAAGGTAAGTCCATGCCTTCTGTTAGTATAGATGCTGATGAAATCCCATCAGAGGGGTTACGGCCATAGGATGCACCACTTACCGGGGTCTTTACCCTTCCTAAAGGTAAACACATTGTGCTTAGCTCCCCATCCTCTGATGATCGGGATAACGCTGAACATTTCCGAACAACCGAAGAGGTGTCTGTGAATAACAACCCTCGACGATAGGTTGGAAGTCCCTCCACACTCAACGTCGAAACAAGTGTGAATGAGGGCCTCTCTGAACGCGAGAGACTAGGGGCTCCATTCGTTGGAGATGCACCGGTTACCCATTCTGAATTTGTCACCACTGCAGCGTTCAAAGCTTTTGGTGATCAAATTCAGAGATCTATGGAAGATCTAAAATCATCCCTTGTTTCCCAACAACAAACTCTGTCAGCCATACAAGCTCATCAAGTATCTCAAAATCAAACTTTGGAAGACATCAGAAAGCTTCTTTCTGATAATGCAGAAGCTCAACAGAACTCTTCAAATGCTCACTTCCAGGCTCTGGACACTGGAATCAAATCAAATGCAGAGGCTATCTTCAATATACCTTCTGAATTACCCACTCCAGAGGTCACCATCTCTCCTGATGAATATGGGTCATTTGTTGCTGACATCCACAAGGTTATCACTGTTGTCTTTCCTCAGAGGATGCATCTGCCTCTGCCTCCTCACTGGTTAAAAAGTCGGATATGGCACAATTTCAGAAAGCCATGATTGACCGTATCAACTCTCTTACTTCCAAGTATGCCTCCAAAACTAACTCAAGCAACTCTCACATGGATCAGAAGCTCACTACTTTGGAAAACAACATATCCCAGCTTTCTTCTCTGGTAAGCACCTTATCCTCCTCATTTGAAGAAAGAAAGAAAGCTAAAGAAGCCCGAGCGTACAAGAAGGCTGAACTCAAGCGTAAAAGATCTGAGGATCAGGATCCTGATTCTCAGAAGGGGAGAACATGGAAAATATCAAGAAAATGAAAATAGAACTGGGTCAGAAGGTGAATCAAGAGAAAGGTAAAGCATCAACCTCCTCCCCTTCCGCACCTCCTCCTCCTAAGCAAACTCCATTAACGCCTACTCCTCTGGGCACTCATCGAGGTCCCCTACCTAAAGATCCATAGATTGCTAAATTCATAAAAGAGGTAATAGGGAATACCAAAACGCGATCTTCTCAACAAACGAGAGTAGAGGCAGCTAAAGCAGAAGCTGCCAAAGCAAAAGCAAGTGAAGCAGAAATTGCCAGGGCTGAAGCTAAAAAAACTGAAGAAGTCAGAGCTAAAGCTGCCAAAGCAGAAGAAGAAGCCAGAGCTAAAGCCGCCAGAGCTGAAGCTGCAAGAACAGAAGAAGAGAATAGACTAAGGTCTGAAGCTGAAAAAGCTAAGGAAGAAGCTCTGAAAGCTAAAGCAGAAGCCGAGAAAGCCATGGCTCAGGCAGAAAAAGAAAGAAAAGAAGCTGAAATTGCCAAAGAGGCTGTTGAAAGGGCTCGTGAAATTTTTGAAGAAGCAAAAAGGAAAGAATCTGCAAAATTCAAAGCTACAAATGAAGAAAAAATGCAGAAGCTGGGAAGACTTGAGCTACCCAACTTAGAAATCAAGAATAAGCATATGTATGCTCTTGTGGATCAGAAGATATATCTGATGATGCCAAATTTCTCAAACGATTATCAAGTCAGTGATGAAATCAAAGACAAGTTTATAACTCACAGGCAATCAAGAAATGAGGCTTATTCCATAATCCCAATCAATACCATTTCCGTCAGGCATACTCAATTCGAACAAACTCCAATCTGGTACACAATTTATAAGGTTGTTAGAGAAGATAACAAGGCATCATATTTCTGTGACAACGATCTATTGTCAATAAATCCCTCTGATCTGCTTACTCTGGAAAAATTCATGAAGACTCAGATGAATAGAGAAAGTGAAGATCAGAACAGAGTTGCTTACTTCCATATCATTGAATGTATGAAGTCTTTCATTTGATACAGAAGTCAAGTAGACTTCCAAACGGGTTTGAACTATGTCACACCCCACTAAAGCGGAAACACGAGGTACGACAGTTCTAGGTTTCACAACATTAGGAATATAAACACCAACCACACATATATAATTAAAACGTAGAAGTTTAAAGTTTAAAAGTTTACAACCCGACTACTTGAACTTTAACAACAACTTACATCAATTTGGATATATAAAATGTCTTGATTGGTGTTCCACAAAAATAAGCTAAGCTTGATCGGTTACCTTCTTATTTTCCTGTAAAGCATGTTATAACAGAAGGGTCAACTACAAAGAGTTGGTGAGTTCACAGGTTTTCAAATGCACAAAACATATTATATGCAAGGTATAAAAACAGCGAATCAAATGTCCGCATCATCTTTAATATTTAAAAGTTTTATGAGCAAAAATACAAAATTACCATTACACATGACATATAAATATTGGGCCACTACTAAGCCTACTCAACATTCTACGCCCCACGAACTACCTCAGCGGTGGACCTAAAGTCCACATGGGTAGAGCATTCTTAATTGATAAAGTGCACCCCTAACTGCCAGTTCGGTGGGCATGTCAGACAAATAGCGCTATCCACAAATATCATCGGCTCATTTAGAGTTAAATAGTAGTGTACCACGGGGACTTTACATAACTCAACATATCATTTTTTTGTGTAACATAAATTTGCTCATCATAATGATTTATATGCTTTTCATTAATCAATATAAATCAATTCAATTTCCTTTAAAACATCATGCTTTACACCCCAAAACGTATAAACATTTAAAATAGGGGCCGTGAATACTCACCTTATAGCAAAAGCTTCCAAATAAATACAGGAGACGTCCGCTAGATGGCCTAACGCTTTCCTAACAAAGCAAAGTACCCAAATGATCACTTATATGTCTAACAATTACTATGAAAGTGCTTATAAGTCCTTATATGTCCAACTTGGTCTACTATTGTCCCGTTATACATAATGCACATATGCTCTTTATTATGATATAAATTATTCCGAAAAGTAATGTTATAATCCTTCAAGTGATCAAAGTTCATGAAATCAACAATTCCAGAATGTTCACTTTTGGACAGAAACTAATGGTGCTAAACATGATCAAATTACAGTGACATCAAAAATGAAATAGTTTCTCATCTTTTTATATGTGATACATTACTGAGTTAAGGTCATTGTGACCAAATTTCATGCAATTTGGACATGTAATAATGCTTCAAATTACAGCAAGAAAGGCAGATTACACCCTGTTGGTAAAACAACCATTTGAGAAGTTCTACTAAATGTTTTTCGAAATTCAGTTGGATTATAAACAAAACACATAAAGGAAACTTTTAAGATAAGAATCACTGATTTTGAATGAGTTATGAGGAAGATATGGCACCACAAAGTTGCATGCACACATCTGTCATTAGTTGACAGATTGCACACTTAACTTTCATAAATTGGTTAGTGCCTCAAAACTTCATATTTTTGAATGAAACTGGATTCATGTGAACCCTAACTCATAAAAGAAAACTCCAGAAGAAGAATTATGCATTATGAATAAATATTCAAAAAGATATTAACATGCAAAGTAAGGTTTACCTACTAGTGGTTTCACAGTTTGCACACCTAAAATTTTTTAGGTGTTTGGAGGGTCAAAACTCCATATTTTCATGTGATCCCACTTGCAAACAGAAGATAACTCTTAAAACGAGCTATCAAAAGAAAAATCATCCTTTTTCATTGAGTTTTGAAAGAAATATGGCCATTTGAACCCGCATGCACAAATCTGTCAGCTTTTTGACAGATTGCACACTTGTTTTGTTTTTATTTCCTTTAGTGCACTTGCTGATGTGGAGAACGGACTCCATGTTCTCAATCCATGTTAGTAATCCAACAGCTCCTTCAGTTCCATGGAATTCCTTCGGGTTGCAGGTCCTAAAATCTTTGTATGTGCATTCCCTATCTCCACTTGCTCCAGATCCTCAGTTGTTTCCCGAATTAGCATTTAGACCCGCTGCCACTTGACTAACGATGTTCGGAAGTGCCGCAATGATTTGCTCAGGCACAAGTCGCGATCTCGGGGTTTTCTCACCTCGAAGGCATTGTCTTAGGCATAGGTTCATATTGAAGTTGGGTCATATTACTATTACTGTATGTGCGGAGTCTACTTAACTAAATTATGCATATAAAACACTTACATCATAAAATCACAGGTTTAAAATCAAATAACTTCAATATCCAGCAAAAATAATTCCCAAAAGACATCAAGTATCTTAGAGTTCTAAATAGTGGGCTACATGCCATCAAAATAAGTTTCCAAGTTTAACCAACAAATTAGTCAAAAAGTTCTCTCCTAGGTTGACTAATCACATAGCCTGAGGAGTCAGCCGAGTACTTAGTAGGGGTGGATGAATGAGACATAGTGAACTGCGATAGTTACACATTTAATAAATGTCAAAAACATTTTGTAATAATTAGGTGAACTCATATAAAATCATACTTTCCAATTTGAATTAAGAAGTTTTCCGATCTAAGCTGACTTTTAGTATAACTAGTCCAAGTCCCTTCTTATTCATACCATATTTAGACATTGGTGATCAGGCTTTGCCTAATTATGATATGTTAGAACGATGCCTATTCTAGTTATACTAGTAGTAGTTTTTAAAAAAAAAATTAAATTCATCTAAGAAAATAATTTGAAAATTTTGGTTATAGTGCATGGTTTTTGTAGAAAACCGGTGTTCTCTATAACCTAAGGCTCTGATACCAAGTCTGTCACACCCCACTAAAGCGGAAACACGAGGTACGACAGTTCTAGGTTTCAAAAACAATAGGAATGTAAACACCAACCACACATATATAATTAAAACGTAGAAGTTTAAAGTTTAAAAGTTTACAACCCGACTACTTGAACTTTAACAACAAATTACATCAATTTGGATAAATAAAATGTCTTGATTGGTGTTCCACAAAAATAAGCTAAGCTTGGTTGGTTACCTTCTTATTTTCCTGTAAAGCATGTTAAAATAGAAGGGTCAACTACAAAGAGTTGGTGAGTTCACAGGTTTTCAAATGCACAAAACATTTTATATGCAAGGTATAAAAATAGCGAATCGAATGTCCGCATCATCTTTAATATATTAAAGTTTTATGAGAAAAAATACAAAATTACCATTACACATGATATATAAATATTGAGCCACTACTAAGTCTACTCGACATTCTACGCCCCACGAACTACCTCAGCGGTGGACCTAAAGTCCACATAGGTAGAGCATTCTTAATTGATAAAGTGCACCTTACTTTCCAGTTAAGTGGGTATGTCAGCCAAATAGCGCTATCCACAAATATCATCGGTTCATTTAGAGTTAAATAGTAGTGTACCACGGGGACTTTACATAACTCAACATATCATTTTTTTGTGTAACATAAATTTGGTCATCATAATGAATATAAATCAATTCAATTTCCTTTAAAACATCATTCTTTACACCCCAAAACGTATAAACATTTAAAATAGGGGCCGTGAATACTCACCTTATAGCAAAACCTTCCAAATAAATACAGGAGACATCCGCTAGATGGCCTAACGCTTTCCTAACAAAGCAAAGTACCCAAATGATCACTTATATGTCTAACAATTACTATGAAAGTGCTTATAAGTCCTTATATGTCCAACTTGGTCTACTATTGTCCCGTTATACATAATGCACATATGCTCTTTAAAATGAAATAGTTTCTCATCTTTTTATATGTGATACATTACTGAGTTAAGGTCATTGTGACCAAATTTCATGCAATTTGGACATGTAATAATGCTTCAAATAATTTATACAAAAAAATGTATCAGAGTAAGAAGGGCAGATTACACCATGTTGGTAAAACAACCATTTGAGAAGTTCTACTAAATGTTTTTCTGAATATCCAGTTGGATTATAAACAAAACACATAAAGGAAACTTTTAACATAAAAATCACTCATTTTGAATGAGTTATGAGGAAGATATGGCACCACAAAGTTTCATGCATACATCTGTCATTAGTTGACAGATTGTACACTTAACTTTAATAAATTGGTTAATGCCTCAAAACTTCATATTTTTGAATGAAACTGGATTCATAAGAACCGTAACTCATAAAAGAAAACTCCAGAAGAGAAATTATGCATTATGGATAAATATTCAAAAGGATATTAACATGCAAAGTAGGGTTTACCTACTAGTGGTTTCACAGTTTGCACACCTAAAATATTTTAGGTGTTTGGAGGGTCAAAACTCCATATTTTCATGTGATCCTACTTGCAAACAGAATATAACTCTTACAACGAACTATCAAAAGAAAAATCATCCTTTTTCATTGAGTTTTGAAAGAGATATGGTCATTTGAACGTGAATGCACAAATCTGTCAGCTTTGGATAGATTGCACACTTATTTTGTTTTGATTAATTGAAACCCCAAATCACCACATATTTGAGTGAAACCGGTGGCATTTGAAAGGTAACTCTTTAAAATAAATTCCAGAAGAAAAATCAAGTAATTTAGATGAATATTCAAAGAGTTATGGTCGTTTAAACTAGGGTTGACCTAGTATTGAACTTCGAGATGCACATCAAATTTGTTATGAGCATTTGCGGGGTCAAAACTTAATGTTTTTGAGTGAGACCAATTGGATTAGAACCCCAACGCATCAAATAAACTTTTAGAAAGAAGATTCATGATATTTGAACATATTATTTGCAAGAAATGGACGATTTATGCACATGCAATAAATCTGTCAGCACCAAAAATCACCATTGTTGTTCAAAAACACATAAAATCATGATTTTTACCTATTTTCTTGAGTTTTATTGTTTGGATCATAGATTACCACCACTATATGAACATTTTTACATGTTTTTGGTTTATAATCTCTCCATAAACTCAGAAAATTTCAGAGGTTAGACGAAGAAGACTTAAAATGCAAGAACAAGTGGGTTTTTCACCCAAAAATGGTAAGAAAATGAAGAAGATGATGTTATTACTTACTTGGATGATGAAGGAGACTCAAAATCTTCAAAAATCTTGTTAAAATGTTGGATTTGTTGGCTGTAACTTCAAGGAGAAATGAGAGTTTTTGAAGAAGTCCCTTGAGTTTTAGAGAGTGAAAAGACAGAAATTTTAAATTTTCAACATGTAAAATGAGAAGTAAATGGAAAGAAAATGTATTTATATGTGGGGAGATAGGGGAGGCCAGCCATACTAATGGGCCCCACTCCAAACAAGAATTTAAAAAAAAAATAAAAAAAAAAACTCAAGCCCAAAACCAATAAAAATGTCATTTTTCTCAATTTTGGCATTTTTTTCCTCAAAATGTAAGTCCAAAAGTGATTAAATTCTATAAAAATAGAAGTTTTATATTTTAAATACTAAAAATATATATTTTATATAAATTGGGTATAAATTAGAGCATTTGGCACTATATAGGACGTTTCGGCCAGTTACAGGTCGGAACCGGACTTTCTAAGCAGCTACCGGAAACTCTAGATATTTTTCCGGCATTCTAAGACAACTAACTTCTATTCTTATATTTAATCAATATTAACACTAATAAACTTAATAGGAACTATCCCGGAAGCTCGAATTTTGACAGTTGTCAGAAACTACAAAGTTGATAACTTGTGTATCGCTGCACCAAATGAAGATTTAGAGGGTATTAATGCTCAAAGGATTGGAAAAGTAATAACCAAACCCGAAGTTGGGGTTGTGTTCAGAAGGCCTAACAGAAAAAGCTTCTTCTGAATCAAAGATGCTCACAGATACTCTACAGAAGTTGTCTACATTGTAAAACGTTTTGCTTCTGTAGCAGTTGACAATCAAGATGCAGAAATCAGAGACAAAATCGAAAAGAGACTTGACAAACTTATGAAGCTCAGAGAAGTTACAGATGCTATCTACAAAGTCATCTCGTAAACAGCTCCCTTCTGATGCAACCACAATCAACTATTATGCCTTCTGATGCAATCACAATCACAATCTCTTAAACAGCTCCCTTCGTGCAACAATCTGTTTTTCATACTTAGGGGGAGATTGTTAGACCTCAATTTTGGTGAAGTATGAAACAGAATTAAGTAACTACTATGCATCAGATGACGTGGCAAGCACACCCTCCATGTGTCTATTAGTTTGTTACTTCCTTGCTTACGTGTCTCATTCTAATAGGCCATGTAGTTGACTTTCAATGCTGTATTCGTATAAATAGCTCTTTCACTGTTTGTAATTGTATCGATTGAGAAATACGAAATAGAGAGCTGTTGTTTTGTTCACACTATTGTCATTCATTCAAACGCAATTCAATATCAATTACGATTGTTCTTCCTATTTGTTCTTAGTAATCTTAATGTTAATCTTAGATCTACTTGCTTCCGCTCATATTTACATATTTGATATATTGATTACTTGATAGAAAGGGATCTGGGTTCCAATAGAGGTTGAAGGAATAAGGTTTAGCATGTACCTGGAGAGTTCTCTAGGCGCAGGATAACCATTGTTATCAATTATTGGCTTGTGGGAGTTCATAGAGGCGATTTTGCAGAACGGTTGAATCAGAGGAGCTTTCAGAGCACTAATAGCTGGAAAGGTAAACAATGATAGAAATCATGGGAACATTAAAGCAGGAAGAGCTTTCCCTTGGCTCTGGAAGGAAACTTTGGTTTGAACAGCAGCCTTCATTTCTTGAAATTTGAGGCTTGAGTAGGGAACCAATTTCTTGAAATATGAGGCTCTGTTGAAAAACATCCCATACATGATGGTGAGAACATTCTTATTGGCTTAGTCTAGGGAACCAATTTTGCAGGTGAGGCTCTTATTCAGAATGGAGACTGGTACATTCCACATCGGGGGCAGCTTCTTTCTTTTGAACTCAGATAGCCTATTGAGTTGTTCATTGTAACCTAAACATTGTTGGCTTTCAACGGTAGCTTGACGACTGGAGCACTGTCAGCCGTTGATGCGACTAAATTTTCGTCGTCCTTTTGGGTATTCGGATTTGCAACTGGAGACGCCATTGATGAAGGATGCTTGAGAGAGGGTAATACGCCGATTGTTAATGATTCGGATTTGTGAGGAAGACGATGAAGCACAGTACTGTTAAAATCCTAACTCGAGGTTTATATATGAGAGAGAGAGAGAGAGAGAGTACTTGAGTGATTTGGAAGTGGGACGGGTTTTAATTTGGGGACTAACAAAAACGGTTCGTGTTTTCGAGTGATGGGTAGGCGTGGCATCATGCACTGGCACGATGACTGACACGTGTAAATGAAGACTAACAGGGAAAAAGGTTTTAGCGCTTAAAACGATCGAGTATTCCCCCAAAAAAATTTATAAGGAAATTAATTAAAAGAAAATTACAATTTAAACAAACAAATTAAAGCTGTTGATTAAAAAATAATTTTAAAGTAAGTAATTCCTTTTAAAACTTAACATCAGACATTTGGTTTGAAAACATAATTGCACCAAATGAAAGTTTAATATTCTAAGTCAGGTATTTATTTAAGAAATATCTATGGAATAAAAAAAATTTGATCTTGAAGGCAAGAGTTAAAGAAAATGATCTTATTAAAAAGAATTTCAGAAAAAAAACAAAGCTGAGAATATCTGGTCTTGGAAAACGATTTTTAACCAAGAATGTCAAAGAACATCATTTCAGAAGAATTTAAGTTGAATATGAAAAGTCTATGTAACCTTGACGGCAAGAGTTATTCAGAAGAAACAGATTCAAAGAAAATTATTAAGTAAAGAGAGGTTCAGAAAACAGCTAACAGATGTTAGACTTGATATGCTCCCCCTAGAACATGTAAGATTTGCTCCCCCTCGAAAATTGCATTCTGCTCCCCCTCAAAAATTGCATTCTGCTCCCTTTCTGTCGTCACTTGGATCACAAATGTAAGATGTATTCGGTGTGGAACAGAGGTGTCCAGAGGCTTCTGTGTGCCTCTGAATTAAACCATCAGAAGTGACCAGAGGCTTCTGGACGGTTCTGATTTGTGCGAAACAGAAAAGATAACAATATGCAGAGAGAAAATAAAATATGTACAAAAATAAGTAATTTGACAGAATTTGAAGAAGATCAAAGAATTAAGTAAAATTACATATTTAACATGCCCAACTTGCTGACTAAGAAATTGAATCGTGTCTCATCCAGAGCTTTTGTGAAAATGTCAGCAAGTTGATAATCAGTAGAGACAAAATACATTTCAATTGTCCCTTTCTCTACATGATCTTTATAAAAATGATACCTGACATCGATGTGCTTCGTTTTTGAGTGCTGAACCGGATTTTCAGTAATGGCGATTGCACTCTCTAAGTCACATAGGATAGGGATTTTGTCGTATATTAATCCGTAGTCTCTGAGTTGAGTTTTCATCCAGATTACTTGAGAACAGCAACTGCAGTAGCAACATACTCAGCTTCTGCTGTTGATGTTGAAACACAGTTTTGCTTCTTGGATGTCCAACTCACAAGTCTGTTACCCAGAAGTTGACAGCTTCTAGAGGTACTTTTTCGATCCAACTTGCATCCTGCATGATCACAATCTGTATATGCCATTAAATCAAAATCAGAATTTTTTGGATACCAGAGACCTAGTGATTGAGATCCCTTGAGATATCTAAAAATTCGTTTAACGGCGACCAAATGTGATTCTTTAGGATTCGCTTGATAGCGTGCACAGAGGCAAGTGGCAAACATAATATCTGTTCTACTAGCGGACAGATACAGAAGAGATCCAATCATACCTCTATAGTCCGTATCATCCACAAAGTTTCATGCATACATCTGTCATTAGTTAACAGATTGCACACTTAACTTTAATAAATTGGTTAATGCCTCAAAACTTCATATTTTAGAATGAAACTGGATTCATATGAATCGTAACTCATAAAAGAAAACTCCAGAAGAGGAATTATGCATTATGGATAAATATTCAAAAGGATATTAACATGCAAAGTAGGGTTTACCTACTAGTGGTTTCACAGTTTGCACACCTAAAATGTTTTAGGTGTTTGGAGGGTCAAAACTCCATATTTTCATGTGATCCTACTTGCAAACAGAATATAACTCTTACAACGAACTATTAAAAGAAAAATCATCCTTTTTCATTGAGTTTTGAAAGAGATATGGTCATTTGAACCTGCATGCACAAATCTGTCAGTTTTGGATAGATTGCACACTTATTTTGTTTTGATTAATTGAAACCCCAAATCACCACATATTTGAGTGAAACCGGTGGCATTTGAAAGGTAACTCTTTAAAATAAATTCCAGAAGAAAAATCAAGTAATTTAGATGAATATTCAAAGAGTTATGGTCGTTTAAACTAGGGTTGACCTACTATTGAACTTCCAGATGCACATCAAATTTGTTATGAGCATTTGGGGGGTCAAAACTCAATGTTTTTGAGTGAGACCAATTGGATTAGAACCCCAACGCATCAAATAAACTTTTAGAAAGAAGATTCATGATATTTGAACATATTATTTGCAAGAAATGGACGATTTATGCACATGCAATAAATCTGTCAGCACCAAAATCACCATTGTTGTTCAAAAACACATAAAATCATGATTTTTACCTATTTTCTTGAGTTTTATTGTTTGGGTCATAGATTACCACCACTATATGAACATTTTTACATGTTTTTGGTTTATAATCTCTCCATAAACTCAGAAAATTTCAGAGGTTAGACGAAGAAGACTTAAAATGCAAGAACAAGTGGGTTTTTCACCCAAAAATGGTAAGAAAATGAAGAAGATGATGTTATTACTTACTTGGATGATGAAGGAGACTCAAAATCTTCAAAAATCTTGTTAAAATGTTGGATTTGTTGGCTGTAACTTCAAGGAGAAATGAGGGTTTTTGAAGAAGTCCCTTGAGTTTTAGAGAGAGAAAAGACAGAAATTTTAAATTTTTAACATTCAAAATGAGAAGTAAATGGAAAGAAAATGTATTTATATGTGGGGAGATAGGGGAGGCCAGCCATACTAATGGGCCCCACTCCAAACAAGAATTTTTAAAAAAAATAAAAAATAAAACTCAAACCCAAAACCAATAAAAATGTCATTTTTCTCAATTTTGGCATTTTTTTCCTCAAAATGTAAGTCCAAAAGTGATTAAATTCTATAAAAATAGAAGTTTTATATTTTAAATACTAAAAATATATATTTTATATAAATTGGGTATAAATTAGAGCATTTGGCACTATATAGGACGTTTCGGCCAGTTACGGGTCGGAACCGGACTTTCTAAGCAGCTACCGGAAACTCTAGATATTTTTCCGGCATTCTAAGACAACTAACTTCTATTCTTATATTTAATCAATATTAACACTAATAAACTTAATAGGAACTATCCCGGAAGCTCGAATTTTGACAGTTGTCACAAACTACAAAGTTGATAACTTGTGTATCGCTGCACCAAATGAAGATTTAGAGGGTATTAATGCTCAAAGGATTGGAAAAGTAATAACCAAACCCGAAGTTGGGGTTGTGTTCAGAAGGCCTAACAGAAAAAGCTTCTTCTGAATCAAAGATGCTCACAGATACTCTACAGAAGTTGTCAACATTGTAAAATGTTTTGCTTCTGTAGCAGTTGACAATCAAGATGCAGAAATCAGAGACAAAATCGAAAAGAGACTTGACAAACTTATGAAGCTCAGAGAAGTTATAGATGCTATCTACAAAGTCATCTCGTAAACAGCTCCCTTCTGATGCAACCACAATCAACTATTATGCCTTCTGATGCAATCACAATCACAATCTCTTAAACAGCTCCCTTCGTGCAACATTCTGTTTTTCATACTTAGGGGGAGATTGTTAGACCTCAATTTTGGTGAAGTATGAAACAGAATTAAGTAACTATTATGCATCAGATGACGTGGCAAGCACACCCTCCATGTGTCTATTAGTTTGTTACTTCCTTGCTTACGTGTCTCATTCTAATAGGCCATGTAGTTGACTTTCAATGCTGTATTCGTATAAATAGCTCTTTCACTGTTTGTAATTGTATCGATTGAGAAATACGAAATAGAGAGCTGTTGTTTTGTTCACACTATTGTCAATCATTCAAACGCAATTCAATATCAATTACGATTGTTCTTCCTATTTGTTCTTAGTAATCTTAATGTTAATCTTAGATCTACTTGCTTCCGCTCATATTTACATATTTGATATATTGATTACTTGATAGAAAGGGATCTGGGTTCCAATAGAGGTTGAAGGAATAAGGTTTAGCATGTACCTGGAGAGTTCTCTAGGCGCAGGATAACCATTGTTATCAATTATTGGCTTGTGGGAGTTCATAGAGGCGATTTTGCAGAACGGTTGAATCAGAGGAGCTTTCAGAGCACTAATAGCTGGAAAGGTAAACAATGATAGAAATCATGGGAACATTAAAGCAGGAAGAGCTTTCCCTTGGCTCTGGAAGGAAACTTTGGTTTGAACAGCAGCCTTCATTTCTTGAAATTTGAGGCTTGAGTAGGGAACCAATTTCTTGAAATATGAGGCTCTGTTGAAAAACATCCCATACATGATGGTGAGAACATTCTTATTGGCTTAGTCTAGGGAACCAATTTTGCAGGTGAGGCTCTTATTCAGAATGGAGACTGGTACATTCCACATCGGGGGCAGCTTCTTTCTTTTGAACTCAGATAGCCTATTGAGTTGTTCATTGTAACCTAAACATTGTTGGCTTTCAACGGTAGCTTGACGACTGGAGCACTGTCAGCCGTTGATGCGACTAAATTTTCGTCGTCCTTTTGGGTATTCGGATTTGCAACTGGAGACGCCATTGATGAAGGATGCTTGAGAGAGGGTAATACGCCGATTGTTAATGATTCGGATTTGTGAGGAAGACGATGAAGCACAGTACTGTTAAAATCCTAACTCGAGGTTTATATATGAGAGAGAGAGAGAGAGAGTACTTGAGTGATTTGGAAGTGGGACGGGTTTTAATTTGGGGACTAACAAAAACGGTTCGTGTTTTCGAGTGATGGGTAGGCGTGGCATCATGCACTGGCACGATGACTGACACGTGTAAATGAAGACTAACAGGGAAAAAGGTTTTAGCGCTTAAAACGATCGAGTATTCCCCCAAAAAAATTTATAAGGAAATTAATTAAAAGAAAATTACAATTTAAACAAACAGCTAAACTGTTGATTAAAAAATAATTTTAAAGTAAGTAATTCCTTTTAAAACTTAACATCAGACATTTGGTTTGAAAACATAATTGCACCAAATGAAAGTTTAATATTCTAAGTCAGGTATTTATTTAAGAAATATCTATGGAATAAAAAAAATTTGATCTTGAAGGCAAGAGTTAAAGAAAATGATCTTATTAAAAAGAATTTCAGAAAAAAAACAAAGCTGAGAATATCTGGTCTTGGAAAATGATTTTTAACCAAGAATGTCAAAGAACATCATTTCAGAAGAATTTAAGTTGAATATGAAAAGTCTATGTAACCTTGACGGCAAGAGTTATTTAGAAGAAACAGATTCAAAGAAAATTATTAAGTAAAGAGAGGTTCAGAAAACAGCTAACAGATGTTAGACTTGATATGCTCCCCCTAGAACATGTAAGATTTGCTCCCCCTCGAAAATTGCATTCTGCTCCCCCTCAAAAATTGCATTCTGCTCCCTTTCTGTTGTCACTTGGATCACAAATGTAAGATGTATTCGGTGTGGAACAGAGGTGTCCAGAGGCTTCTGTGTGCCTCTGAATTAAACCATCAGAAGTGACCAGAGGCTTCTGGACGGTTCTGATTTGTGCGAAACAGAAAAGATAACAATATGCAGAGAGAAAATAAAATATGTACAAAAATAAGTAATTTGACAGAATTTGAAGAAGATCAAAGAATTAAGTAAAATTACATATTTAACATGCCCAACTTGCTGACTAAGAAATTGAATCGTGTCTCATCCAGAGCTTTTGTGAAAATGTCAGCAAGTTGATAATCAGTAGAGACAAAATACATTTCAATTGTCCCTTTCTCTACATGATCTTTATAAAAATGATACCTGACATCGATGTGCTTCGTTTTTGAGTGCTGAACCGGATTTTCAGTAATGGCGATTGCACTCTCTAAGTCACATAGGATAGGGATTTTGTCGTATATTAATCCGTAGTCTCTGAGTTGAGTTTTCATCCAGATTACTTGAGAACAGCAACTGCAGCAGCAACATACTCAGCTTCTGCTGTTGATGTTGAAACACAGTTTTGCTTCTTGGATGTCCAACTTACAAGTCTGTTACCGAGAAGTTGACAGCTTCCAGAGGTACTTTTTCGATCCAACTTGCATCCTGCATGATCACAATCTGTATATGCCATTAAATCAAATTCAGAATTTTTTTGATACCAGAGACCTAGTGATTGAGATCCCTTGAGATATCTAAAAATTCGTTTAACGGCGACCAAATGTGATTCTTTAGGATTCGCTTGATAGCGTGCACAGAGGCTAGTGGCAAACATAATATCTGTTCTACTAGCGGACAGATACAGAAGAGATCCAATCATACCTCTATAGCCCGTAACATCCACCGAGTTCCCAGAAGGATCAGGGCTAAGCTTCGTGCTAGTAGAGATAGGAGTTTTCATAGGTGAGTAATTTTGAAGATGAAATTTCTTAAGCTTGTCAGAAACGTACTTAGCTTGATTTATAAAAATGCCAGAGGCATTTTGTTTAACTTGGAATCCAAGAAAGAACGTGGGTTCTCCCATCATACTCATTTCAAATTCTTGTTTCATCAATTTAGAAAACAGATCAACTTCTGATTGATGAGTAGAACCAAAGATTATATCATCCACATAGATTTGGACAACAATTAGCATACCTTTGCCTCTTTTGATGAACAAAGTTGTATCAATTTTACCTTTTTCATAGGCTTTACTGATCAGAAACATAGATAGGCGTTCGTACCAGGCTCTTGGTGCTTGCCTCAAACCGTATAAAGCTTTGTCGAGAAGATAGACATACTCTGGATGTTTAGCATCTTTAAAGCCAGCAGGTTATTCAACATACACTTCTTCTTTGAGATACCCATTTAGAAATGCACATTTAACATCCATTTGATACACCTTAAAGTTTTTGTATGCAGAGAAAGCCAGAAATAGTCGTATCGCCTCAAGTCTTGCTACAGGGGCAAAGGTTTCATCGTAATTAGATTCCTTTTTCTTGACAATACCCCTTAGCCACCAGTCGAGCTTAGTTTCTGATCACTATTCCGTCTTCATCTTTCTTACTTCTGAAGACCCACTTAGTACCAATGGCTACTTTGTTCTTTGGTAAAGGTACTAAGTTCCAGACTTTGTTTCGATCAAACTGGAGCAGTTCTTCTTGCATAGCTTCCACCCAGCTAGGTTCTTGCAAGGCTTCATGAAGATGCTTTGGTTCAATCATGCTAATTACGAGATCTGGGGTGTGTGATTTAATCCATCTCGTCATCCTAGATTGAGATACTGGTTGAGCGTGAACTTCTGTTTTAGAAGATTGAATCACCTCTTCTGGAAGGGCTTCTGAAACTTGAGGATGATCTAAAGTCTCCCTCTCAGATGAAGGAACATAAGTGACTTCTGGACAGTCACTAGCTGAAACAGGAATGACAGAAGGTTCTGATGGGCTCTCAGCAGGTGATTCAGGACCAGAAAGTGTAATTCCAGAAGCTTGAAGAACTTCAGGAATACTTAATGATTGATTGGTTGGTCTTTGCTCTAAAAATATCTCTTCACCCATGAAATCTTGAAAAATAGCATCTATTTCAGATTCTCTGGTACCTGAAAGATAATCAGATGTTAATGTGTTAAGTTTAAGTTCAGAAGTAGAATACTCAGAAGTTAATTGAGTTTGATCGTCAAAATTGATGTTTATGCTTTCCATTACAGTCTTAGTCTGTAAATTAAAAACTCTAAAAGCTCTTGAATTTAACGAATATCCTAAGAATTTAGCTTCATCTGATTTCTTGTCAAACTTGCCAAGTTTTTCTCTGTCATTTAAAATAAAACACATGCATCCAAAAATGTGAAAGAATTTGACATAGGGTTTTCGATTATTAATAAGTTAATTAGAGGTTTTGAGATGCCTCTTGACAATAATTGAACGATTCTGGGTGAAACACGTAGTGGCTACAACTTCAGCCCAGAAATGGATGGGAAGTCCAGAAGCTGCAAGCATCGTTCTGGCAGCTTCAACCAATATTCTGTTGCGTCGTTCTACTACACCATTTTGTTGAGGAGTACGCACGGCAGAGAAGTTCTGTGTAATTCCATTTTCAACAAGGTATGGTTCAAGCTTGACATTCTTGAACTCAGTACCGTTATCACTTCTTAGCTGCTGAATCTTCTGGTCATCATATTTTGCAAGACAATTGGCACTTCCGATTTCTGTCTAACAAATGCGAGCCATGTATATACCTGGAAATTCATCAATAAGTACCAGTATATACTTTTTACTAGATAAATTTTGAATTGCAATGGGACCACAAAGGTCGACATGTAACAATTGCAAAGGTCTAGTACAAGAATGATCACTTTTTGTTTATGAGATGCTCGTTTTATTTTTCCCATTTCACATGCAGGACAGAGGTGATCCTTTTGAAAGTGAACTCCTGGAAGACCAGTTACCAAATCGTGTTTGACAAGCATCTCAAGGTTATCAAAGTGTTAGTGAGACATTTTGTGATGCCATAACAATGCAACTTCACTCTTTTTGGAGATAAGATAGAGGGTTTCTTTACCGTCCTTTGATGTGAAGTTCATCATATACAAATTATCTTTTCTGTCTGCTCTCTAGAGTTCTTCACCTACCTTAGAAAACAAGTAACAATGTTTTTCATCAAATACAACAAGTATTTTAGAATCACAAAGTTGACTTACACTCAGCAGGTTATGTTTCAGTCTAGAAACATGAGCTACTTTTGATAAGGTAATATTACCTTCTTGTAAAGTACCGTAGCCTTTTATTTGACCCTTACCATTATCTCCAAATGTTACAACTCCACCACATTTGTCTTTGAATTGGGAGAGTAAGTTTTTCGATCCAGTCATGTGCCTCGAGCATCCAGAGTCAAGATACCAGATGTGCACACGCTACTTCTGTAATCACAATCAGAGTGTCTTAGGTACCCATCTCATAATGGGTCCTTTAACTTTAGTTTTAGACTTTTCACTCTTTTTATCTTGCACATGATTTGATATAGCAGAATTTAAAGGTTTGGTCTTTTTATTTGTTGTATTTTTGTTTTTCTTTGGTTTAGTCCTGAAGTGTGAGAAATTAACATAAAAACGATCAGAGGGCCTCGAGAAAAATTCCTTTAGTTTTAAGAATAAAGAAAAACATTCAGAATTCTGAGACATAAAAGATTGCATTGTATTTTCATTAGAATAATGATAATTACAATTCTCCTTATTTCTGTCTATACTAGTATCAGTAGTTCTATTGAATTTCTTTGCTAGGCTAGACTTATGCTTAGAATCATAAGTGTTCTTCTATTGAGACTTCCTCCAATAAACCTTCTCAGGAGTTTTCTGAATTACTGAATCAGAAGCAGAAAGATTAGATTTCCATTTGCCTTTTTGAGCAGAAGTAAACTTTTGATAACAAGGTTGCGGTGATTTTTGTTGAACAGAAAATTTCTTTTTAAGACTTTCTTTTTTCTCAAGTTCAAGACGAGATTTGGCCTTAAGACACATCCCAATGAAGTGTGGATGAATGGATACCGGTTTTCTGTGTCTTATTAGAGGAACAGAGAGTATTGGTATTCCACTTGAATATTTTTCAGCATTCAGAACAGAGGCCCTGATTTCCAGAGGTTCATTAGTAAATAAGAATGGAGCTTCCTCATTCTTAGTTACTTCAGGAACCTTTTTGTACTCAGAAGGTAATTGATTTTCTAAAATTGAGAGATATTTTTCTGAGTTAAAGAAATCATCACCTTGATCATCATTTTACCATGGATATGTAATCTTTTCAAAACTATCTTGTGATTCAGAAAGATTTAGGTCTACAAAAGAACAATGAAATATCTCTGGGTTGTTTTCTAAAGAGATTTTCTGTACATTTTCAAGTTCGAGTTTAAAGCATTTATCAAGAGTGGAGAGAATATCATTTTCAAAGCTAAGTCGTAGCTCTTCTTCTGCTTGTGAAGGAATAAATACATCAGCCTCTGGATTCAAAGTTATATGAACATTTGAGCCAAATATGAAAATGCCATCTTTCTTCTGAACTTTATTCAGATCAACGTTTGTTTTTCCAGATGAATATTCGATTTTTTTGAACTTGAGTTTTCGTTGATGACGACCATTTTTAAGTTTTGATTTTTTAAAAATAGATTGTTCATATAAAATTGGAAACAAAGGCTTATGTTCTTGTCCTAGACAGAAAACAGATTTCAGAGTAGAACTTTTTTCACATGTGTAGGGATCCAGATCCTCGAAACCAAGTCCAGATCTTCCTACTTGTGTATTTATCTTGTCATGAACTTTCTGAGAATCCAGATATGTTTTGATCTGTAGCTTTGTCTTTTGAAGTTCAATATGTATAAACTCTCTTTCCTTTTGAAAATACTTTTTAAGTGCAACAGAATTTAATCTGTCACTTTCCTTAGCACTAATCTCCTTTTCTTTGTTTTCCAAAAGTTTGTTTAAGTTCAATTTCTCTTCCTTGAACTTCACTTCTGTATATTTTAAATTTTTGGAAATCTTCTCATTTTCAGCATTGAGTTCCAATTTTTCTTCAGTTAAAAGGTCCATTTCCCTTTTTAAATTCCCTCTCTCTTTGAGTTACAGAGAGAGTTTTTTCAATATGTTTTCGCAGTTTCTTTCAACTGTAAGCTTTTGCTTAAGTTCTTCAAAATTAATAGATATTTCCAAAATGGTGTTCTCAGGTTCAGATGTGTCAGAGAGAGTACTTACAGGTGTTTCAGATGGCTGATCTTCTGATTCATTTGTTTTGGCCATTCCGCAGAACATGGCTTCATCACCACTTGACTCAGCTCCTAGCCAGTTTTCTTTTTCTGCAAAGTGAGCTATTTCATAGACATTATACTTGCGTTTACTCTTGTAGTACATTTTGTCTTTATTCAGAGCTCTCCTGCAATCATTTGAATAGTGCCCTAGCTTGCCACATCTATAGCACACATCCTTCTTTTTCTTTAATTCTTCTTCTTTCTTCTCTGCCTCTGTCTTCTCAAATCTCTGTATCTCTTGACGAGGTGCATAATTAGGAGTAGGGCGATCAAACATTTTGCTTCCTTGTGAGGATCTATTACCAAACCTCTTTATGAATTGTTTGGTAATAAGTGCTAATGAATCAGCAAAAGCTTTGATCTCATCATCAGAGTCAGAATCATCCTCTAGAGTTGCTTATGACATGAGAGCCTTACTCTTTCCTTTCTTCTCGACTTCCTTACTCCTTCTGACTGATCCTCTGGATTCAGAAATTAGAGCCAGAGGTCCATCGATAGTGGTTTTCTTCTAAACGACCTCTTTCTCATGAGCTTGTAGAGTACCAAATACATCGTGTAGAGACCATTGTTCCAGATCCTGATTGGCTTGCAGAGACATCGAGAGATTTGACCATACTGGGTTTAAGCGTTTGAGGAATAAGACATTATTGTCTTCCTTAGATCTGATGATATCACATCTTTTGCATAGATTTATCAGAGTGTTAAATCTATGAAAGGTCTGTTCCAGAGATTCTTCAGGAATAGCCTGGAAACTATTATACTCATTCAGAGCTTGGGCTCTTCTGTTTTTCTTCATTTTTGCACCTCCTTCCAGAATGTTTTCCAGTTCATCCCATAGCTCTTTGGCAGTATCACAGGAATCCAGAGATTGGAAAATCTCATTTGGAATTGCCATGATTAAGAGACTCTTTGCTTTTCTGGCCAATTCCACCTTTGCCTTCTCTACATCAGTCCAACTATCCCTTGATTTTGTAACATGCCTTGCAGGGATCTCATCAGTAACCGCAGTAGCAGGGACCCTTGGAATAGTTGTCATAGGAAAGAACGGACCATTTTGAACAATAGGGTAAAGTTCTACATCTAATCCTTCATAGAAGTTGATCATACGGATCTTCCATTGTGGATATTCATCACGTATTAGAGTAGGAGGTTTGGTCAGAGAACCAGAAGTATATACAACATTCAGATTAGAATTAGCCATATTATCATAAACAGAGATTTGAGAATTACTGAAGATTCGTTGAAATTTGTAGCAAATAAATTTCAAATTGATCGAAATAAGACAATATTCTTACTAATCTCAGGTTTAAACTAAAATTACCACAGATTTAGAGAAAATTGTTATGAAATTAACAAAATCTTGTAAAACAGGGTAGAATGAAGAACAATAGCTTAAAACTGAAAATTACTGCAACTAGAAGAGGGATTTCTCCAAATGGAAGAGATCTAATAATCAATAGATTGATTATAAGGCTCTGATACCAACTGTTGGAACCCATATCCCTATTCTAACAATTAATCGATAGATCAAACAAGTAAATATGAGCGGAACCAAACAAATCTATAATAAACAGTAAGATTAATAAGAACAGAATTGAAGAACGATCGTTAATTCGTATTGAATTACTTGAACGATAATAACAGTACGCACAATTTAGCTCTCAAATTTGTATTCTTCAAATCATCCTTTTACAAACAACAATTGAGCTATTTATACGATTACAACAAGGAAAGTCAACTATCTAGCCTATTACAACCTGACACGTTAGCTAAGTGAATAACTTATTCAGTTACACACAAAAGATGTGCCTGCCACATCATCAGGGGCGCGTATGATGCTTATGTTGGAGTCCAGCGGCTCTTTCTTCCTCTGGGCACTTCTGAGATAGGTTGTTCAGAAGATGATCTTCTGAACTTCTGTACTTGCATCATTCTGATTCGTACTTCTTCTGAAATGAGGTCTAACATTATCGGAAGCATAAGCTAAGAAAAGTCTTATGGCTTCTAGTCTAGCTACAAGAGCAAAGGTTTCATCATAGTCAATTCCTTCTTCCTGTCTGTATCCCTGAGCAACAAGTCAAGCCTTGTTACGGATAACAATGCCATTTTCATCTAGTTTGTTATGAAATACCCATTTAGTACCTATGACAGTTATATCAGATGGACAAGTTACAAAATTCCAAACTTTGTTTCTACGAAACTCGGTTAGCACTTCTTGCATAGAAGAGACCCAACTTGGATCAGTGATAGCATCATCGATCTTCTAAGGTTCGGCCAGAGAAATTAAGTTTACATAAGGACAGATATTACCTGTACCCTTACGAGTTTTAATACATGCGTTTGGAACACCAATAATTTGATCTATTGGGTGATTTGCAGTCCATCACTGAGCTGGTAGTTGAGGAGTTTGATCAACATTAGATTCATCGACTTGTTCTTGTTCAGGGAGGATGGTAGATGCGTCAGCAATACGTTCTTCAGCATTCCTTATCATCCCTGGAGGAGATCCAGAGGGATGTTCAGATTAGGACGGAACTTGATTATTCACTGATGAATCACCATTTGAGAAATTATAGGGAAGAATATGATTGAGAGGAGTAACATCTATCTCTGAGGTGGATGAATTTTTAATTGTGGTAGGAATGAAGTTAGGACCTTCATCATCATTATTTTCAGTGATAGGAGGTGCACTGAAATAAGATTCAGGTTCCCCATAATGAGATTTCATCCAATTATTCAGTTCCTCATCTTCTTCAGGAACAGGAATAGAATTAGTTGAGCATGCATGATTACTTCAACATGTTGTCTTCTTTTGTTGAAGACTCTGAATGCCTTGGATACTGAAGAGTGCCCAAGAAATATACCATCATCTGCCATTGGATTGAACTTTTCTAAATTATCTTTGTCATTCAGGATATAGCATCTACATCCGAAAATGTGTAGATATGTTAGAGAGGGTCTTCTTCCATGAAATAATTCATAGGATGTCTTCTTGAATTGTTTGACTATTAGGGATCGATTTTGAGTGAAACATGTAGGGTTAACTGCTTCAGCACAGAATTTAGTTGGTAGATGAGATTCGCTAAGCATCGAGCGAGCAGCCTCGATGATCGTTCGGTTTCTTCTTTCAGCAACACCATTTTGTTGAGGATTTTCACTAATGAGAAATTATGGGTGATTCCTTTTTCTTCAAAGAAGTTAATCAGAGTATTGTTTTTGAATTAAGTGCCATGATCACTTCTCATGGAGCGAATAGTTAGATTGTTCAAGATTTCCATTCTCGTGATAAAAGAGATAATTTCATTAGATGTATCACTCTTAGATCGAAGAAAAGATACCCAAGTGTATCTAGAATATTCATCAACTATCACATGAGTGTATTTCTTTCCGGTTATGGATTGGACATTAACTGGTCCAAATAGATCCATATGAATCAATTGAAGAAGTGTAGTCACTGAAGAAACTTGCTTAGATCTGAAAGAGGCTTTTGTCAGCTTTCCTTTTTCACACGCTAAACAAAGAGATTCCTTTGTAAAGGTGTGTTTAGGGAGGTCTCTGACAAGTTCTTTTTGAGATAGACCGTTGATCATCTTAAAGTTCAGATGAGAAAGTCTTTTATGCCAGAGCCAATTTATATCATAGGAGGCTCGAGAGAGAAAGTACACATTCTCAGAATGAGAGCTATCCATGTTGATGACGTATACGTTCTCTGATCTTTTGCCTTTTAGGGCAAGTTTATCATTTCTACCCGTGACCGCACATCTGGTCTTTGTGAACAAGACCTTGAAGTCTTTATTACAGAGTTGACTAATGCTTAAGAGATTATGCTTTAATCCTTCTTCATAAGCAACACGACTAAAGGAGGTTGCTCGATTGGATAACACGTCATAACCCTTGGTGTATCAATTGCCATTTCCACCTAAGGTCACTGAGGGACCAGTTTCTTCCTTATATTCAGAGAGTAGAGATTTTCTGCCTATCATGTGCCTTGAGCATCCGCTATCTAGAAACCGTATACCTTAAACACTCTATATAAGATAAGGGAATTAATTTTTCATAGGTACCCATACTACTATGGGTCTTGCATTGTTAGTGGAAATAACAGGTTTGGCGGATATGTTACCTGCTGAGGAATTTTTTTTGAATGGTTATCTTCACCTTGGAAGTTTTACCGACCTTAGTGGATTTCACTTTAGCTAATTTTTCAGCTTGAGCTACTTTCTTACCATGAGCCAATTTTTCAGCTTTAGTAACATTTGGGCATTTACTAGCAATGTGGGTTGTTTCACTACAGTGATAGCGCTTCCTATATTTAAAACAGGTTTAGAGCTGGAAGCATGCAGAAAGGAGGTCAAAACATTTTCAGGACCAAGACCAAGAATTCCTTTCTCCATTGTCTTAGGAGGAACTACTAGTTTCTCAGGAATAGTTGGAGTGAGATCAATCTTAATTCTGGGAATTGATCTCTAAACAAATCCAAGGATCTTCTTTCCAGTTTTAGGATGTCTCACTAAAGGAACTGAAGGATTCTTCTTCAGTTTTTGGAAGTTCTTGATCGTAGGTACATGGTCAAGGAACTTGTCCTTGATCACCTTTCTTGAATCCTTGGTAAAAAGTTTAGAAGGTTTTTTCTCAGAGATAGAAACATTCTGCGAAGAGGGATCAGGGATAGTTGAAACAAGCATTCCAAATTTTAGCATGGAACGGTCAATGTCTATTTCTTCTTGGTTAGAGGAATATCCTAGACCACTCTTGACCTATTTAGGGATTTGAGCATTAATGATCTCACTAACTTTGTCAGAAGCCTTACACCATTCTTCAATGGTAGCTTTTTCAGCCTTGAGATCAGCGTAGCTTTTTGGCGCTTAGTGATAGCTTGTTGTCTTTCAATGCTTATGGCTTGATTTACAAAGACTTAGTACTTCAAATCTTTTTCGATTTTAGTAAGTTCTTTGATTTTCAGATGGTAGTTTTTAAGCTATTCAATTAAATCTACATTAATTTGTTCAGCTTTTATTTTACCATTTAGAGCATTGTAAAAGTCAACGTTCATAGAATAGAGAGCAGACAAGCTATCATTTTCAGGTATAGAGGAGTTTATAAGAATAGGTAACTGAGTTGAAGGAGACTCTGATGAAGAAGTGTCAGTGGCTTTTTCAACTTCTTCTATTCTCACCATTATACATATGAAGGTTAGGTCTTCTTCATCTGACCCAGACTCCTCACTGGTCTTCGCCCTGTCGTCTTCTTGATCCCAGTCGACTTCTTCAGCGATAAGGCCTTTGCCTTTTCGCTTGTTCTTCTTCATGTTATGATATTTTTCTTATAAGTTGGAATACTTTTCATTCTTAGTTTTAACAGGGACCTGAGAGGTAGTGGGAGCAGCAACCTTCTTAGACAGTTAAACCAGATTGTTGAGGCTTTGTCGGCTAAAGGTGTCCTTGACTTATCAGAGTCATTGATAGCAGGGGTCTTTCTGATAGAAGAAGATCAAGTTTGGGAGGTTCCATCTCTAAAGTCACTAGAGCCAAAGATGTACTTTTAGCTGCTTTAGTATCTTTAATAAGGTTTCTTTTTAAGGTTTGAGATTGCTCATGATTGAGCAATATTCCATACAAAGCACTTAAAGATAAAGTTTATGTGTCCTTTGACAACTTAATACATGTGGTAAATGCGTCCCATTGTTCAGGAAGAGCTTCCATGAACTTAGTCAGTATTTCAAATTTAGAGTACTCTCTATCAACAGTTTTCATGTCTATTAAGAGATACTTAAACCTCTGGGGGATTTGTGAAAGTGTTTCATTTTTCAGGGACATGAAACTTTCATTTTGTCTCACTAAGTTAATACGGCGAGTAACCTAAACCTCGTTTGTTCCTTCATATTGAACACAGAGAGTGTCCCACATGGCTTTTGATGTTCTCATTTTCATTACAGAGTGATAAACATCATCTGGAAGACACATTGCAGTAATAGATCTAGTTTTTGAATCAACAACTAGCTCTTTCTTGTCTTCCTCACTCCATTGATTTGGAGTTTTAGGAATTTGCCTCTTAGGAATAGCAAAATAGGTACCAGTTGCAGGCACTGAAGGGACTATGAGCGTAGGAACGTATGGTCCATTCTCTATATAGTAGGGGATCTTAGGATCTAACCCTTCTAGGAATAGATTCATTCTTTCCTTCCAAACTAGCAAATTATCACGGCTAAATCTTGGAGGTTTAGTTAAATATCCATTGTCTATGTAGTTTGAGTTTGTATTAGCCATTTTCAAATGAAAACAAGAAATGAGTTTGTTTTAAAGATTTTAGAAGCTTAAAGCAATAAAACACTGCTCTGATACCACTTGTTGGTCCCAAAGGAGTCTACAAGAGTTCAATGGATATAGAAACAGTTTGTAGGGGGAGGTGAGGTTGAATACAAACACAAGCTTTTTAGATTTTTAACTAGTTTATGTTGAATAAACAAATTTACAGTTGTAAGCGGAATAAGAACAAGTATTAAACCTATTCTATTACAACTAAGATGTCACTAAGTTTGATGCACAAGAACAAGGAAGAAAAGCAACAGAGGTTTGAGGATAGAAAGTAGCATGCATAAAGATGAAGAATGGTACTTCATCTATTTATACCCGTTGCATTTAATGCAAGGCAAAAGGTATGTGTCACGTGTCAAGTTTCTATTCGAGACTTGTCCTTTGTTCATAAAGCAACCATGCTTTTGGCCGGATATGAACAGTAACCAAATCAGATTTGATGGGGACATAAGAGACAATCCGTACGTCCTTTTCTAACAAGGTATGGGGGTTTTGACTTTAGTGCATCGAGGATAAGATCAACATTGATCTTGTTGAGAAGGCCCCACTTGATCACTGAACCAGAATATTCAACGATGAAGCCTTCGAGTATCACTGAGGCTTCGCAAGATCTCGCACTTTAGGTAGTTTTTTGTTGCTATGCTGAACCGCTTCAGGTCACTTAGCTGATCAACTCTTTCTTCAGCTTAAGTCTTTGACTACCACTAAATGTCTTGTGGTGTGACTGTTGTTCTTCAGATCATCAGAGATAGGATAGGTGTTCCTGAAGTTCAGCGATCACTGAACGTAGTCAGTGTATGCTATCGCTGAAACTGAACAATATCCTAATCATGGAATTTTCACTAAGTACATATGGAATCATATTCAAATCACTTAAAAGAGTTTGGATCAACATATTGTTAAGAAGAAGGGATTGATTATGATGAAACTTTTGCTCCGGGCCTTCTCTGCATACAAAGACTTTAAAGTATATCAAATGGATGTCAAATCTGCCTTTCTGAATGGCAAGCTCAATGAAAAAATTATATGTTCAGCAACCTCCTGGTTTTGAGAGCTTAACTTATCCAGACTATGTCTATTTCTAGATAAAGCTCTGTATGGGTTGAAACAAGCACCTCGCGCATGGTATGACAAACTCTCAAAGTTTCTGATAACACATCATTATGAGAAAGCTAAAATTGATACAACTATGTTCATCAAAATAAGCAAAGGTTGAGTTAACTCTGGTTCAGATATATGTGGATGACATTATATTTTGCTCTACAAATCTAGAAGAATTTGATATCTTTTCTAAGTTAACGACAAGTGAGTTTGAAATGAGTATGATGGGAGAATTAAACTTCTTTCTTGGGCTCCAAGTTAAACAAAATACCTCTGCATTTTTATAAATCAAGCCAAGTATTTTTTGATATTCTCAAAAAGTACAAACTTCATAACTCTACAACTATGAAAACACCAATCTCTACCAGTACCAAACTTGACTCTGATCCTTCTAGGAAATCAATAGATGTCAAAAACTACAGAGGTATGATTGGGTCTCTTCTGTACTTGATAGCCAGTAGACCATATATCATGTCTCCTACATGTCTTTGTGCCAGATACCAAGTTAATCCAAAGGAATCTCATCTGGCTGTTATTAAAAGAATCTTTAGCTACCTATAAGGAACTTAATTTTTGGGTCTCCGGTATCTTAAGTATTCTGACTTTGATTTAATTGCATACACTGATTCTGATCATGCAAGGTGTAAATTAGACAGAAAAAGTACTTCTGGAAGTTGTCAACTACTTGGTAACAAGTTAGTTAGTTGGACATCCAAGAAGCAGAACTATGGTCCACCTCTACAGCATAAGCAGAATATGTTGTTGTTGTTAGTTGCTGCTGCTAGTTGCTGCTCACAAGTCATCTGGGTGAAAACCCAACTCAAAGACTATGGTCTTCTGTATGACAAAATTCCCATCCTCTGTGATTTAGAAAGTGCAATTGCAATCACTGCAAATCCAATCCAGCACTCCGAAACCAAGCACATTGATGTTAAATATCATTTTATAAAGGATCATGTAGAGAAAGGTATAATTGAAATGTATTTTGTCTCTACATATTACCAACTTGCTGACTTATTCACAAAAGCTTTAGATGAGAAGAGGTTCTCTTTCATAATCAGCAAGTTGGGCATATTCAATATGCAATGAGAATACAGACTCTCTATGTGAATAAAGTCTTTGTACTCTATTCTTAAGCATGTGTTTACCTTTCTCTAGTCCAGTTACTTCTTCTATACTATCGCATAAATCCTAACGGATACAGAAGCTTCTGTATATACTATAGAAGCATCTGCACCTCAGACTCTGAAGAACTTATGTTTTTATGATCCAAGCATAGTTTGAGGGGGAGCAAGAACCACTGCATTATTCAAAGGGGAGCAACGTCTTGCTTTCTTGAGAAGAAATGAAAAGGTACAACGCTATCAGAAGAAATTTATCAAATTCATATAGTCACCTGTTGCTTTTGTACAAACTATTCTCTCGAAGACTATACAGAAGCTTCTGGCATGTCTCTCAATTCTTCTGCCAAGTATTTTGATAATTTCAGATAGTCATTCAGTATTTCTGGCTATACTATTTTCTCAAAGACTATACAAAAGCTTCTGGAATGTCTGTCCGACTTTCTGAAAATCTTTATCGAAAAATCAGAGAAGACAACCAATACTTCTAGTAATACTTTTTTCTCAAAGAGTATACAGAAGCTTCTGGTATGTCTATCTAATCCTCTGATTTGAAAAATCTTAAAACTTTCTTCTGGTTCCAAAATATTCATATGACCAGATTGATTGATTTTAAACTTTCTATATTTTGAGCTTCTAGTTCCAGAACCTCGATAAGCACATCCAACGATGGAGTTTGCACACCATCTCTTCTGAAAAGGTTTATACACTTGTGTGTTTTTCCTTCGTGTTTATCCGTGAGTGAGTCGGCAAAGTGACCATCATGTCTCTTAATCTTATCCCTTCGGTGACGATATTTCTTCCTACACGCGTCATCATTTGATTGCCTCAAACACTGAACAGCTTTACACACGTTAACCTGTGGCTCAAATAATGAACGGTTTTTAATTCCACGTCACTTAGCGACGATGCATTATCCCACACACTCGAGCACGATTCCACGTCCGATTATTTAAACTCGATTTACCCCATTTTTTTCACTTTTTCACCACTCTAGTTTTCGAACTTACCTTGTGCTCAAAAAATCCCCAATCTTAAACCTGCAACTCCATTTCCCATAACAAGGGCTGCTAAAAACGTCAATGAGGCTCAACTACAAGAATCAACTGCTGAAAGTGCACCTATCGTCCCTCTGGCTTTATGGATTCAAGCAAACACCAACATCCTGACTATAATGTATGGTATGTTCTTCAACCAAAACCTAGACTATGCTGAACTTCTCTATAGAGAAATAAAAGATTCTGTATACAAGAAGGTGTCCCTCCAAGAAAAAGGAAAGAAGCTTCATTCTCTGATCTTTCCTTTCTTCAAATCTTCATCAGAAGTGCTATCACCAAGCATAAAATTGTATGTGAAGCTCCCTTCTGCATGTACAACATTATGAAGACCCACCGTCCAACAGTGCTATAGAGTTTAATCTGTCACTCTCTTTTGCTTCAATCTCCTCGTCCTTAGCCTTCAGAATCTTATTAAGCTCATCAATCTCCCTTTTTAACAAACTTTCTGTGGAATTTTTGAGTTTTAAAATGTTTTGGTTTTCCATAGAGAGTTCTTGATTTTCTTCTGTCAGAAGCTCCATTTCTCTTTTGAAATATTTCTCTCTTTTTCAGTAAGAACAAAAGATTTTTCAATATCCTCTCTCTTTTTCTTTTCATTTTGGAGTTTCTGTTTCAGAGTTTCAAAATACTGAGTTACATTTAAGATAGTTTGTTCAAGTTCAGAAGTTTCAAAAGTTGTACAAACCGGAGTTTCAGAGATTTGATCTTCTACATCATTTTCCATGGCATGCCGAGTGGATCTCTATCTGTTCTGTGAAGTGAAAGACTAGTCCTCATCTTATTTCATTAATTCCATCTAAGAAGTTGAAGTAGGTTCGCTGAAGCCCATCTAGGCAGAGCATTGCTTCTGCATCGCTTGATTGGTCTGAACACCAGTTCTCTAATTCAGCACATTTAGCTCTTTCGTATTTCTTGTACTTGTATTTATTCTTGTAGTACATAACATCTTTGACGAGAGCTCCATGACAATCCTTTGAAAAATGACCCGGTTTGCCATATTTGTAACGAACATCTTTCTTCTTCTTTCTTTTCTGTTTCTGTCTTCTCTACCCTAGGTACTTCTTGTCTTGGTACATAGACTTGATTTGGTCGTTCACTTCTTGTTTTCAAATCTTCCTCTATTCTGAAAGGAACGATTACCAAACTTTCTTGTGAACTGTTTAGTGATTAGAGCCAGAGATTCAGCAAAGGCACTGATCTCATCATCTTCTGAACCTGAAATTTCGGCTTCTGTTTCAGCTTCTGTATCAGCTTCTAACATCAGGACTTTGCTCTTTCCTTTTTTCTTTGTTTCTCTAGTCCTTCTGCTTGACCCTCTGGATTTAGAAATGAGAGCCAAAGGACCACCAACATTCACTTTTTTCTGTTGAACCTCTTTCTCATGGGCCTGTAATGTTCCAAAGGCATCATGTAGAGTCATTGCTCCAGATCCTAATTAGCTTGGAGGGACATTGACAAATTGGACCATTCCGTATTTAGTCGCTTTAGAAATAAGACATTGTTGTCCTCTTGTAACCTTATGATATCGCATCTTCTGCATTGATTTATCAAGGTATTGAACCTGTAATTGGTCTGTTCTAAAGTCTCTTATGGTGAGGCTTGAAAGTTGTTGTATGCATTTAGAGCCTGTGCTCTTCTGTTCTTTTTCATTTTCGCTCCACCTTCAGCTGATTTGCCAATTGATCCCACAACTATTTTGCATAATCACATTGATCTAGAGATTGGAAAATGTCGTTTGGAATAGCCATAATGAGAAGTCGTTTGGCCTTTTGATCAACTTCATTTTTCTTCTTGTCTTCTTCATTCCAGTCTTTTCTATCCTTTAGGACTTGTCTTGTTGGAATTTCTTCAGTAGTTGTTGTAGCAGGTATCGTGGAATAGTGGCCGTTGGAACATATGGACCATTGAGTACAGAAGAATATAAATCGAGATCTAGTCCTTCATAGAAATTGATCATACGAATTTTCCATTGGGGATATTCGTCCCTTAGTAGAGTAGGAGGTTTAGTTCGAGAGCATGAATTGCATTCAGATTTGAGTTTTCCATTAGAAAAACAGAGTAAAAAAATTCCGAAGAAATTTGGGAATTGAATGCAATTGATTTTCATGAACTTGAAATGATGAACAATAGGTCACGATTCTCAGATTTAAGAACAAATTACCATGGAATTAGATAAGATCGATTAATCAATAGATTGATTATCAGGCTTTGATACCAATTGTTGATACCCATATCCCTATTAACACTCACAGAATGTTGATCGCATATAATATATGAAAGAGCAATAAGCGGAAGCAAATAAGACCAACTATCAAACTAGAAAACGTAAACTGAATTGGATGAACAGATTCATATCTATCAATAATAATATGTATTCCACTCAGAGTGCCAACGATTACAATATGGGCAATACAAATTAATCTCTCTAATTCTCTCCAAAACAATCGACTTGAATAAAAGGATAGCTCACTATATTTATATAGTTACAAATATAAAAGTCAATGAGCTAGCCTATCACGTATTGACATGTATGCAGAGTCACTAACAGAATTAGTTACGCATGAGAAGTGTGACTTGCCACGTCAGATGACACACGTGAAGGTCCTTGAAGTTTATCCTGAAGATACTCCATCTTCTGGAATATTTGATTGTCATCTGAACTGAGCTTCTAGAGAAGCTATCTTCTAGATGTGTTATCTTTTGGAGAGATCTACTTTGTTCTTTGAGAGAAGTTTTGATTCATACGTTTACATTGAATAAGTTCTAACACCCATAATGGTAGCAGTTTCCCCACAATGGTAGCACTTCCTATAGCTGAAAGAATAGTGTCTTCTAAAGTTTCTCTTTCTGGCAAATCTTCTGAAAGTATTAGTCAGAAGATTTAGAGACTCGTCAAATCCTGAAAGATCGACATCTGAAAAGTCCACAGAGTTAGAAGGCTCTAACTCAGTGATATCAGTAATAGAGGATGAGATTGTTTTTGAAGGGTTAGTCTCTAAAGGTACCAAAGTTAAAGAAGACCTTTTACTGCTTTTAGTGTCATTGACCAGATTCTTCTTTAGTACTTCGAATTGCTCATGATTGAGCAAGATTCCATAAAGAGATCTTAAGCAAAGGGAATTAATGTCCTTTGACATTTTGAGACACAAAGTAAATGTGTTCCAATTGTCAAGAAGAGATTCCATTAATTTTTCAGGACCTCTAAGTTGGAATATTTCTCCCGACAGTTCGGAGATCAATTATTAAGCAGTTAAACCATTGATGTACCTTTGACAAAATTTCATTTTTACCACAAATGAAAGTTTCATTATGTTAGGACCCAAACAATCAAGATATCAATATATGAAAAGATTCTTACAGGAATGATAATAGCCAAATGTAATATGTATTGATTGAATGTACTGTATTACAGAATATATCTTTACAAAGGTTTATGAAAACATTAGTTCTAACAATCTAACTAACTATCTATTTATACATACAATAGAAAGACTAAAGTAACAAAGCATTCATAACAGACAAGTTCAGAATGGGTTCTGAACTCCTTCAGATCTTCTTCAGATGTATCTTCAGAACCTCTTCAGAAGTGTCTTCAGAACTTCTTCAGATCTTTTTCTCTTTTAAGAACCCAGTGCCTTTTGAAGCTATTATGATATCTCTATCAATCTCCCCCTTAGCTTCAAAAGTTCAGACCATACTTCCAGAAATTCAGAATTTCTCTTACATCCTTCAGAATTAGTCTTCTGTATTCAAGTAAGGATTCAGCAACTCTAACCATTTCTTTTGCAAGTTTTTTGTGCTTCTCCCAATCTTCATTGCTCAGATTCTTTGGTCTTCTATTCTGTCTTTTTACCAAACGATCTCTGATTGCCATGAGAGTTCCATTGTAACATTTGTGGAGTTCTTCAAATCTCACAAATAATAGTTCCTGAAAGAATTTACAAACGAAGCCAGGAGGATGAATTACTAAAGTGCTTTTCTTCAAATTCTGAATATCTGGTAGACTCAGATTTGGTTTGCTTAAGTTTACTTGTTTTTTTGTTTAGAACATAAGCAACTTGGAAATTAGTCTTTGCAGCCCATATAAATTCTCTGTATAATCCATCTCTAAGCACTGGAAAAGATTTTCTGAACTTGGTGATCGAGTCATGGAAGGGATAAAGACTTCTGTAAACTCTGATTAGATCTCTGAGATATATATTCTGAAAATCAGCTTCAGAGAAGGTAGAAACTTCACCATTTTGTCTTTCAACAGTAAAGAATGCATACTTGTAATTTTGCCTTGTTTTCAAGTCAGCATTAATTACTTTGATCACTGGGCTCTCCTTTCTGGCTTCATTGATTGGAATTCTTAACTTTCTGATGATATCTAAATTTCATTGTTTCCAACCAAAAGATTTATGAATCCAACAATCAATATAGTTAAATTTTTGTTCATACTCCATAATATTTCTGGATGAAAATATTCAAGGAACATGGTTAAGGCATTTTCTTCAATCCTTTGTTCTTGAAGATGTTCCTCTTCAGATACTTGTTTTACAGGAACCAGCTCTTCAGATATAGCTTCAGAAATAATTTCTTTACCTTTCTCTTTTTCTTTTTGACTGAGTTCAGAAGATTCCATATTCATAGAAAACTTCAGAATTTCCTCCATGTCTTGCTTCTTTGAGTGAATTTGAAAATCATAAGCACCACTTAGTAGATAATCAGCTCCTCTGATTTTGTTCTCTCTTTTATGACCAGCAAGATAACTTCTTTTTACATTCTCTCTGAAGCGAATTCTTTCTTTTATCAGAAAAGCAATTTCTTCTTTAATGTCTGATTCTCCAACATAATCATTTGAATATTCAAGAAACCAATTCAGAGTTGAGTTGGAGTATTTTGGAATATCTGAGGCCAGAAAGGTTTTATTTCCATTTACTGTATATCTGAATCCAATGTCTGGACAAGTAAACACCCTAGCTATTGCCGAATTTTCAAAATTTTACAGGTTCCAACAAATTCACCTTTGATAAACCAAATTCCAGAGCTAGTTGAAAATCATGCTTTATAATGTTTCTTATATAGATTCCCAGAACTCTTCTGACTTCATAAACAAGTTCTGCTTCATTCTTTGCAACACAGAAAGAAAGATCTGTCAATTTGTCCTGCAGTCTTAACTTGTATATGTCATATTGAGTAAACTCACATAAGGATCCATTTCTCCTTTCAGCTCCAAATCTATATATTAACAAATCATCTACAACAGATTTAGAAATACATCTGATCTTCTTTATGAGAGTTAAATCATTTAGATTCTGAACTCCATACTTCTGAATAAAATTTCTGACTTGAAGTATTTTATCTTCAGACCATTCATCACTAACAAAGTCTTCCAGAGTTGCAAACTTCATACTTTTTCTGTATATGTAGAGATAAGTTTCTTCAGGAAATTCCAAACTTGTTCCTCCAAAACCAAATATATCTTCTTTTTCATAAACTTGATCTAAAATGGGCTCATCAAGAAGAGGAATATCAATCTTTGGAATCAAAATGCAAGGTCTGACTCTTACTTCAAATCTTCCAGAGTAGATCATTAAAATTTCATCTGCAAGATCAGTTCCTTCCATATGTTCTAGATCAACTTCAAGTTCAACAACTTCATCTGGTTGATCAAGAAAATTTCTGAATATACAAAATCTGTTATCCAAAAGTCTACACTCCAGACTTCTAGGTTTATTAAAAAAAATATGTACCCAACAGAACTGGTTTAGAATTTTCCATAATCTTTCAGAAGCACTTCTGAATTCTTCACTCAGAAGTTGTTGTGGCTTCCAAGTTACTAAGGCTTTTGTTTCTTCTGAGCTTTCTCCCATATTTACATCAATAACATCCTCTTCAAACATGATCACATCAGAAAGATCACTTGGTTCTCCAATAACATCTTCAAAAACAAGGTATTCCCTTAGCATTTCTTCATTAGAGTCTGGAATTATATCTGTGTTACCTGAGCTTAGGTTTCCTTCAGAATCAAAAAATATCTTTTCTGTTTCATACCCTTCCTCTACTGTATCTTCAGAAGAGTGAACGGTTTCCTCTTGACCTTCATGTTCTGCAAACAAGATATCTTCTATTGCTTCAGAAACTCTTAATAGAGATATCATAATAGCTTCAAAAGGTACTGGGTTCTTAAAGAGAAAAAGATCTGAAGAAGTTCTGAAGACACTTCTGAAGAGATTCTGAAGAAGTTCTGAAGATACATCTGAAGAAGTTTTGAAGGAGTTCAGAACCCATTCTGAACTTGTCTGTTATGAATGTCTTCTCAATTTAGTCTTTCTATTGTATGTATAAATAGATAGTTAGTTAGATTGTTACAACTAATGTTTTCATATACCTTGTAAAGATATATTCTGTATACAGTACATTCAATCAATACATATTACATTTGGCTATTATCATTCCTTTCATAATCTTTTCATATCTTGATTGTTTGGGTCCTAACAATTGGTATCAGAGCCAATTCATCTGTTCTTGAAGAAGATTTGTGAAAGAACTTGTCAGATCTGACAGTTCTTGGTGTTCTTGATCTACAAAATTCAAATTCAGCACAGGTGAATTCTCGATCTACTAACAATCAAAGATGTCTAAAGAAATAGTCTCAATCGGATCTGAAACGAAACCACCAACTCTCTTCTTGGGAGAATATCATCAATGGAGAATCAGAATGATTCAATTCTTGGATAACATAGATGAAGCCTTAATGCAATCTATCACAAATGAGCCACTAGAGGTATTTGTTGAGATTCCAGCAGTTCCCAGAACTGAATCTACCCCTGAAATCCCTGCATCAAGAATCAAGAAGAGTCCTGGAATGTATAATCCAGCTGAAAAGGCTCAAATGAAAGTTGATAGAAGAGCATTAACTTTACTCACCATGGCAATTCCCAATGAGATATTCAATAGGGTTGATAGTTTAACTTCAGCAAAAGCCATGTGGGATGAAGTAGAAGCTCAGATGCAAGGAAGTACAAAGGCTCAAGCACAGAGATTAAATATCTGTGTAGGAACATATGAAAATTTCAGATACAAAGAAAATGAATCTATCACTGATACATATCATAGATTCAATAACATTCTGAATGATCTAAGAAGAAATGGTGTTCAGAAATCAAATTCTGAGATAAACAACAAATTTCTGAACAATCTGGGAAATGAATGGTCAAGTTTTTCAGATAATATGGTAACTAGGAACTTGTCTAGAAAGACAATTCATGATGTCTATGGCATCTTGTTCCAACAAGAGGACAAGATCAAAGTTAGACAATATGAACAAAAGAAGACACAAGAAACAGTTGCCCTTCTTAGCAAGAACTACAATAATTCTTTGACCATAGCTACCAAGAAGGTTTGTAAGATCCCAGAGATAACAGTGTGTGATGGGGATGAACCAGATGAATAGCTTAAAAGGATTTCTGATAATATTGCTTTCATGACAAGGCAATTCAAACAATGATACAATCAAAAATATCAGAATAAACCTAGATCTGAAGTTGGACCTAAGAAGGTTCAAGAGTCTGGTCAATCTGAAACATCTGAACCAGCAAGATGCTTCAACTGTGGAAAGCCTGGACATTATGCTAGACAATGCAAGATGCCAAAAGTAAAACATTCAGGTTATTATGAGAAGAAACATCTATTAGCAAAGAAAAAGGAGCTTAATCCTGCTCTAGTAACCAAGTATGAAGAAGACTGGTTAAACTGGAGTGATGGAGATGATGATGAAGAAGTTGCTCACTATGCAACCAATTGTTACATGTGTCAAATGGATCCAGAAAAGGACAAACAAGACACTGAGGTATCTTCTTCATCTTCTGAACAAAATTCTGAAATTAATACTAAAGATTCAGAAATGACAAATCAATTTCAAAATATGTTTTCTGAATTTGAAACACTCAGAAACAGAATTAAAGGTGAAAGAATTTATGTCAATCAATTCAGAGCTGAAAGTCAAATATATAAAGAAAATTGTCAAGCAGCTGAATAGATTCTTGAAAAAATTTCTGAAGAAAAACTTGTTTTAAAAGAAAAAATGGATAGTTTACAAAAAGAAGTTATAAATGAAAAATCTGAAAAGGAAATTCTAAATGTTAAGATGAATTTTTTGAATCAAGAGAGACTTGATCTTTATAAAAAGATTAAGGAATTGGAAGATTTAAATTTTAAAAGAGGACAAACTGAACAAACTCTGAATATTTTAACTAGTCAGGATCAGAACTCAAAATTTTACAATATAAAAGCAGGCTTTGGATATAATGACAGTCAAATTTTAAAAAAGGCACCTGCAAACTTGTATGATTATTCTAAAATGAAAATTTTCAATGAATCAAATACTGGCATCATTTCCAAACCTGTAAACCATTCTTTGCCTGAAAGAATTCCTTTTATAAAATCAGAGACTTTGTTTTCAGAAGAAACACCTCTTAAAACTGGTGAACCAGAAAGTATCTCTGAAACAGAAGAAATGAATATAATTCCAAATATTTGTAAATCTTCTGAATCAAATATTATTTCTGAAGAAAAATCAGAAGTAATTGTTAAGTCTGAAATTGTTTCTGAAGTTACTTCTGAATCCAATTGTGAAAACATTTCAGAAGATACTTCTGATAATAAATCAGAACATGAAGAAAAATATGATGAATTCTCAGATATTGAATCCTCAGAAGATATTGATGAGAATTCCAATATATTTTTTGATAATTCTGAAAATGAGTCTACAACAACAAAAAATTCAAATATTTTTGCAACAAGTATGACTCATAATAAGTTTTGAGATCTAATAAATGCTTCTGATTCAGAAGATGATGATGATCAAATAGTGCAAGTCATTGACAAAAATGGCTATTTGGTTTATAAATCTCAATCATGTATGACTGAAGGAGAAAAATTAAAATCTGAAGTTTCAAAGATACCTTCAGAATTGTTTGGTTCTGTGTTTTTAAAACCAGAATATCAGAATTCAGATTTTTCTCCTACTAATACAAACATATCATCAAATTCAACACCATGTTCAGTAACATCTTCTGACTTTAACACCAGAGTTAAAATTTTTGAACAAGGACAATCCTCAAACTCTCTCTCTGAAGTACAGAAAATTAACACAAAATCTGAAGATAAACCTAAAGTGAACAAAAGAATTTCTTATACTAATCCTTATTTCTTATCTTTTACAGAGCTATCCACTTTAGTATGGAGAAAGAAAGATGAAAGACTGTCAAAGATTGACAAATTAGAGAGTTTTTCATTTTTACAGAAGAATGATGTACCTAAAACAAAGAAAGTGAATAAAAGAATTTTTGTTGAAAAATCAAATGTTATTGATTCTTATATGTCTAATATTGTTGTAAATACATTAAAGAATCATATTCACTGTATTAATTGTGGTCATCATAATTTTCTTCTTAACTCCAAAACAAACAAAAGAAATTTGATGAAATCTTTTTAGAAATGTTTGGCTACATTGACAAATTCAATTAAACAAAGAAATAGAAATAAAGATAAATCTCAAAGTTCTGAACAAACTTCTGAGTTGAAACATCTGAAGAAAAAGTTCAGAACTTCAAATTTTATTACTAATCACAAAGGACCCATTCTGAAATGGGTACCTAAAACTCAATAATATCTTTTGCAGATATGTCATGTGTGGGTCTTAGATTCTGGATGTTCAAGACACATGACACATTTCAAAGAACTACTAACTGATTATCATGAAAGATATGGAGGAACAGTTAGTTTTGGAAACAATGCAAAGGGATATGTAGGAGGATATGGCACTTTCATTAAAGGAGATGTGAAAGTAATGAAAGTTTTCTATGTTGAGGGACTAAGACATAATCTTTTCATTATTAGTCAATTCTGTGACAAATACTGGAAGGTTAATTTTGACATAGATTATTGTCATGTTCTGAGTACAACAAACAAAAATGAATTAACTGCTTATAGAGATGGAGATATCTACACCGCAACATTCACTGCAACTGGTCAACTACAAGGTGTATGTTATATGTCTACATCAATGAAAAATGATAGTTGGCTTTGGCACAGAAGAATGTCACATTTGAACTTCAAAGCCATTTCTGAACTAGGCAAACATCAATCTGTAAGAGGACTACCAAAGATCAGATTTGAAAAGAACTCTCTTTGTTCTGCATGTGAACTAGGGAAGATCAAAAGAAGTTCTCATCCTCTGAAAATGCTATCTTCATGCAAAGCTCCACTTGAAATGCTACATATGGATTTGTGTGGCCCAATGAAAACTCAAAGCATGGGGGGGGGAAGAAATACATTCTTGTTATAGTAGATGAATATACACGATATACATGGATCGAATTTCTGAGACTCAAATCTGATACTTCTGAAAGACTGATACCCTTTCTGAAGAAAATTCAAGTTCTTCTTCAACTCCCACTTCAAAAGATCAGAAGTGACAATGGAACAGAATTTACTAATTCTACACTTCAGAATTTTTTGGAATCTGTTGGTATTTCAAATAATTTTTCCGCTGCAAGAACTCCTCAACAAAATGGGGTAGTTGAAAGAAAGAATAGAACTTTGGTAGAGGCTGTAAGAACCATGCCTGCATATTCAGAACTTCCTCAGTCTCTTTGGGCAGAAGCAATTGCTACTGCATGTTTTACTCAGAACAGAACCATTCTAAACAGAAAATTTCTTTAAACTCCTTATGAATTGTTAAAACAAAGAAAACCCTCTATTGATTATTTTAAAATCTTTGGTTGCAGGTGTTTTCTAAAGAATGATACTCCACATCTTGACAAATTTGCACCAAAAGGTGTAGCTGGTATCTTTGTTGGCTACTCTCAAAGATCCAAAGCTTATAGAGTACTCATTAAAGGAACTCAAAGAATCATTGAGACTACAAATGTCAGATTTCATGAGCCAACAATGACTTCTGAACAAAACAGTTCAGAACTCGCACATAAACCAACTTCTGAAAGTTTGGACTCAGAACATAATCAGACAAACTCTACTTCTGCATCTCAAACTTTACTTAAATCCAATTTAGACAATTTATGTCAAGACTTATTTGATATTTCTGTAAATGTCTCTGCAGATTATCAAAATCCTTCTCTACTCAGAAATACAAACGATCAAGACATTTCAGAATTACAAATTTCAAATACATCAGCACCACAACTCTCTACCTCAAATTCAGAACTTCCAACTTCTGAAAATGCAACTTCTGAACCAATTCAAGTTGTTTCTGAACCGGTTCTAACTATTTCTGACCATGAACCTCACAGTTCTGAACCAATTCAGATTTTTCCATTTGAGGGGGAGTCTTCAGATTTACATTCAGCTATCAATCATGATACTGAAACTCAAGCAATTATTGATGATTATGATTCTCTGAATAATGTTTCATACCGTTCAACCATTGCCAAATGTGAACAAATGGACATCTAGTCATCCAGTTCATCAAATAATTGGAGATGCATCAAAAGGTGTTCAAACAAGATCTGCAACAGCAAATGAGTGTCTGTATGTTAATTTTTTAAGCAGTATAGAACCCAAAAAGCAATATGAAGCACTTCAAGATCCAGACTGGATTTTAGCCATGCAGGATGAGTTAAATCAATTTGAAAGAAACAAAGTCTGGAGATTGATACCAAAGCCAAAAGGTAAATCTGTCATTGGCACAAAATGGGTGTTCAGAAATAAAAAGGATGAAAATGGAATTGTTGTAAGAAACAAGGCAAGACTTGTAGCTAAGGGGTATTGTCAACAAGAAGGAATTGATTATGATGAAACCTTTGCTCCTGTTGCCAGATTAGAGGCCATTAGAATTTTTCTTGCCTATGCTGCTCATAAAAACATGAAAGGTATTTCAAATGGATGTAAAATGTGCATTTCTGAATGGTATTTTACATGAAGAAGTGTATGTTGAAAAACCAGAAGGCTTTGTAAGCAAAGAATTCCCAGATCATGTTTACATATTAGACAATGCCTTATATGGACATAAACAAGCACCAAGAGCATGGTATGATACTCTTACAACTTTTCTTCTGAATTCTAAATTCAAAAGAGGTACTGTAGATACAACTTTATTTCTGAAAAAGGAGGGTGATGATAAGATTTTGATACAAATCTATGTAGATGATATTATATTTGCTTCTACTAATCCAAAATTTTGTAGAAATTTTGAGAAAATAATGCAAACAGAATTTGAAATGAGTATGATGGGAGAGTTGACATTTTTCCTTGGTCTTCAAGTTAAACAACTTCCCACTAGCATATTCATTAATCAATCTAAGTATGTTTCTGACTTACTTAAGAAGTTTGACATGACTGATTGTTCAAGTATTCAAACTCCAATGGCCACTGCCACTATGTTAGAACCTGGTCTAAATGGAAAATCTGTTGATCAGAAAAAGTACAGAGGCATAATTGGATCTTTGCTTTACTTAACTGCTAGTAGACCAGATATAATGTTTGCTACATGTATTTGTGCCAGATATGAAGCTAATCCTAAGGAATCACACCTTCTAGCTACAAAAAGAATACTTAGTTACCTAAAAGGTTCTCCTTCATTGGGACTTTGGTATTCTAAGGATTCTAGTTTTGAACTAACAGCATTTACAGATGCAGATCATGGTGGTTGCAAATTAGACAGGAAAAGCACTTCTGGATCATGTCAGTTTCTGGGTGATAGACTAGTCAGCTGGTCTTCAAAGATTCCTTTGTATTGTGATTCAAAGAGTGCCATAGCCATCACTGCCAATCCTGTTCAGCGTTCAAAAACCAAGCACATTGATGTAAGATATCATTTTATCAAAGATCATGTGGAAAAAGGTAATATTGAAATGTTTTTTGTTCAGACAGATTATCAGTTAGCTGATTTATTTACCAAAGCACTTAATGAAAAACGATTTAACTTCTTGGTAAGTAAATTGGGCATGATGAACATGTCTATGTAAGTATTATACATCACCTATACTCTAGAAGTTACATTCTGAGGTTTTTTATATCAAATTCTGAATACTTTGCTCTTCAGAATTACTTTGTATATTCTGAAGTTTAACATTCAGATTTTTGCTTCTTTTCAAACTCAGAAGTATATCTCTTCCGTAACTAGGTTGATTGTATTTTAATACTTTTCATATTTTTTTCATTTCACTAATATTTGATTGATTCTTTGATAAAGTTGCAATAATTAAGGGGGAGAATCATAATTGCTAGTGATTCAAGGGGGAGTGGTATTAATTTCAAATTTCTCTACTACTCTTTCCTACATAACAACTCTGCATTGGTGAAATAAAGTCTTGCACTTTATATCTAAGAAGTATGAACAAGCTTCCTTTGATAAAATCAGTTTTCTATTTGTTCAAATCTACTTCTGAATTCTCAAAATGTTTTATATTTTTCAGAAGTTTATATTTTTAAATGCTTTTTGGTCTTCTAAGATGACCCAAGTTTAGTTCTGAACTCCACTTAAAAATTTTGAGGTTCTTCTGAATTCTTTCTTTCAGACTTCTGAATTTTTTTCTCAGAAGTTCTGAACAACTTCTGAAGTTTTTGAACTTGTTCTCAGAACTAAAACTTCCCGTTGATTTTTCATTTAAGCGTGTGTCGCGTGTTTTAATTTCATTAGATTTCTCTTAAACACGACCATTAAACGGTTCATTTCTCTTAATAAATGATGATTACTACTCTAATCACATTTACTTTTTGGCCACGTGTCCTTCAACGCTTATCCGATCATATAAATCAATGGATTCCTCATCATCTTCCTTCTTTTAGCAATTTTTCTCTGAGAAATCTTTCTGTGTTTATTGATCATCTTTCTGTTACCAATCCGTGTTTTTCCAACATCATGTCTACTTCAAATACCATGATTTCTACTTCCTCGAGTTCCAATGATAACAATGGATCATCAAGTGATGGTTCGTTCAAGATTGTGCCTCAAAAATTGATGGTTGGATCACTGTAAATCCCACTAAATGATGATCAAATGCTTCAAGACACAGCCACAACTGCAACTCATCAAGCCGGACCTTCAAACCCTATCATTAACCCTAACCCTAACACGACAACTGCTAGAATTGGGGAAACACAAAATACACCCATTGATGTTGTTTCTGAATCAAATGTTGCTGAAAGTGAATCCCAGACTCCTGCTGAAAGTGGTGACCTGTCCAAACTCTATGTACCTGCTGAGAAATTACTTGACATCAAAAGAAATAACTGTGCAATCGAACTTCAAATCCAAAGACTTCATTGATGATCAAGTAATGTTGATTAAAATTCTGAAGAAACATCCCCTGCGCACTCTCCTTTCAAGGAAATTCTCTGTTCCTGCTTCTTATCTTCAACAATTCTGGCATTATGCTGAGGTAGATGAAACTGATGATGAAATTGTCTCTTATGTCCATGCCTACAAAGTTTGTATATCTGTAGATGATATTAGGAGCCTTCACTATTTGCCAAAACCAGATGAGGTTCTTGGGAAAACCTGTTATGACTCAATTCCATCCTCGTCAGAGATGATCTCAGATTTTATGAGCTTGGGTTACTCTGAAAACCTTAGTGCTTTGAGCTCTTTTAGAAGAAAATGTTTGCCTCCAATTTGGTATTGCTTGTTTTCCATTCTGAATACCTGCCTATCTGGGAAGAGCACAAGTTTAGATCAAGCTTCAGCAAATGGGAGGATTATCTTTCATGGAGTTGCCTTCAACAAACACTATGATTATGCTAGTCTCATCTTTGATGAACTCAAATCTGCAATTTTGAAGAAGTCTACATTCAACTGTATACCATTTCAGAGATTTCTTCAAACACTTATCAAAGGAGCAATGAAGGCTGTCTCCAAAATTCCTGTTCTAGCTCATGAGGTACATGTTCCTATTTTTACTATGGACAGCTTAAGACCTCCAAATACAAAACTTACTTTTCCAAATGCAGTTCCACTTCCTTCTCATTTACTTGAACTTGTAAGTACACCAACTAGGATTGGGAGTGAGCATTTAGAATCTATGGGATTACCTCAACCAGTAGTCCCTTCCCATGATTCAAACCAGAGTGGTGATCATGCAAGGGAGTCTAGAATCACAAGAAAGAGAGGGGAGGTTGTTCAAGGGGGTGAACAACCTCAAAGAGTGAAGAGGAAAAATGAAAATGAGAGACAGGGTAGAAGGGTAAGAAAAAGAATTGATGAGGGGAGAACACAGGTACAAGAAAAACAAACCTGTGAACTACCTGTTACAAGCCGTATTCTTTGGTGGATAATATTGAAACAGCCAGTGAGCCCATGGCAACCTTGGTTAACCCCCCCAGCCACTCACCCATCTCTCAACAGAAGGGTGTTTCAACAACACAAATGGGGAAAGCAGCTTATAATCCATTAGGACCCCAATTAGAGGTTCCTTTTGTTGAAAATGAAGGATATATGTCCCCCCTTCACAGTGTTGAGCACATTGAGTCTGAGTGTCCACTCAACTTTGAGCCTTCTGAACCACTTAATGTGGCATCCATTCACAAAAGCACACATCTTTCAAATGTTCCTAAGCAAAGTGTCTGTCACCTTGCATCAACAACTATAGATATTCCAATTTTTGGATATCAAGGATTAGTTGGAAGTCCTGGTGGGGTGAACATCACAAAAGCTCCATTCACAGAATCACATGTGGTTCATGATGCCTTTGTGGCTCATACAGGCCAACCTTCTTCTGAAGGTCTGAAAACAAGTTCATCTGTTGATCTTGGCAACTTACCCACATCTTCTGAATTCACAGAATTCAAAGATTTCTGTACTTCTGAATTTGCAAAGATTCTGAAGGACATCAAGGAATTGACGGACTCTACCAAAAAGGTGTTGGAGGTTAGGTTGGATCAACATGGGGAAAATATGGTTAACAGGCTGAATGATTTTCATCTCAAATCTTCCAATGATCTTAATTTGTTTAAACAAGCACTTTTGTCAGCCTTTTCTGAAGTGGCTTCCTCAGTTTATTCTTTGAAAACTTCTCAGCCTTCTTCTTCTTCTGCTTCACAAGCTTATGCCACTAAAGATGATATTTCTCAGATTCTCAATCAACTTTTATCCATTCAGAGTTCTCAGTCAGAATTAAGCACAAGATTATCTGCTCTAGAATGCAGATCTCAATCAGATACTTTTAAAAGGAGTCTTGATGATCAGGATCCTGATAATCAAGAGGGGGAGAAAAGACAGGGAGTATCTGAACCAGAAACTAATGTAAATGATCAAGTTCAAAACTCTGAGAAGTCCTCTGAAGATACTCAGAATGTTGGTGAAGAATCAAATAAAGTCTCAGAAGCTATAGAAGATATTTTATCTGCAGAACATGAGGCACAAGAGATAAATGATCATTCTTCTGAAGAAATGATAGAATAAGGGTATGAAACAGAAAAGTTATCTCTTGATTCTGAAGGTAACTTGGGCTCAGATAACACAGATATAATTCCAGACTCTAATGAAGAAATGCTAAGGGAATACCTTGCTTTTGAAGATGTCATTGGAGAACCCAGTGATCTTTCTGATGTGATCATGTTTGAAGAGGATATGATTGGTGTAAATATGGGAGAAAGTTCAGAAGAAATAAAAGCCTTAGTAATTTGGAAGCCTCAAAAACTTCTGAGTGAAGAGTTCAGAAGTATTTCTGAAAGATTGTGGAATATTCTGAATCAATTCTATTGGGTGCATGTCTTTCTGAATTATCCAAGAAGTCTGGAGTGTAGACTTTTGGACAACAGATTTTCTATCTTCAGAAATTTTCTTGAACAACCAGATGAAAGAGTTGAATTGGAATTTGATTTAGCTCATTTGGAAGGAGTTGAAATTGTTGATGAAATTCTAATTGCTTTCTCAGGAAAATTTGAAGTTAGAATCAGACCTTGTATTATCATTCCCAAAATAGATCTTCCAGTACTTGAAGAACCTGTATTGGATCAAGTATTTGAAAAGGAAAATGTGCTTATTTCTGGAGAAAGCAGTCTGATATTTCCTGAAGACACTTATTGCTTCATGTACAAAAGAAGTATGAAGTTTGCAAAGTTGGAAGACTTTCTGAATGATGAATGGTCTGAAGATCATATTGTTCAAGTGAAGAACTTTATTCAGAATCATGGTGTTCAGAATTTTCATGATTCAACTTTAATAAAGAAGATCATATGCATATCAAAATCAATTCAGAATGATTTGACTATATTCAGATTTGGAGCAGAAAGAAGAGATGGTACTCTGTGTGAATTCACTCAGTTTGATGTTTACAAGCTAAGACTACAAGATAAGTTGGCAATCTTATCTTTTTGTGTTAACTCAGGTGAATCTGTGTTAGTCTCAGAGATTAGAAGAATCTTGGGAATATATATAAGGAATCTCATAAAGCATGATTTTCAGTTGGCTTTGGAATACAGACTTAACACAGTAAATCTGTTGGAACCTGTATATATTGAAAGGTTTGGGCTGAAAAGATTGTTCACTAATCCAGATATTGGGTTCATGTATCTTGTTGAAGGAATCTCTAAGACATTTATTGTATCCGATATTCCAAAGTATTCTACATCCTCCCTCAAATGGCTTCTGAACTACATGACAGATTTTATTGAAGAATCTGACATCAAAGAAGAAATTATCTATCTGATCAAAGAAAGAATACATTTTAGAGAATTTGTGAGAAAGAGTTATCTAGCTGGTCACAAGAAAGTAAACAAGATAAAAGGAGCAGGTTATCTACTAAGTGATGTGTATGACTTCAAAATCCATACAAAGAGGCAAGATATGGAAGAAATTCAGAAGTACACTCTGAATCTTGAAAGTTCAGAAGTAAGACAAAAAGAAAAAGAAATAGAAAAGGAAGAAGTTCTTGAAAACATTTCTGAAAAGTTGGTTCCTGAAGAGCAAATATCTGAAGAGGAACAACTACAAGTGCAAAGAATAGAAGAAAGTGCTTTCACCATGTTCCTTGAATATTTCAATCCAGAAATGTTCATGGAATATGAACAAAAATTCAACTATATAGATTGATGGATTCAAAAGTCTTTCGGTTGGAAACAATGGTACTCAGATATCATCAGAAAGATAAGGATTCCAATCAATGAAGCAAGAAAAGAAAGTCCTGTGATCAAAGTGATTAATGCTGATTTAAAGACAAGACAGAATTACAAATATGCATTCTTTACTGTTGAACGACAAAATGGTGAGATTTCTACCTTTTCTGAAGCTGATTTTCAGAATGTTCACCTCAGAGATCTTCTCAGAGTGTACAGAAGTCTTTATCCCTTCCATGACTCAATCACCAAGTTCAGAAAATCTTTTCCAGTGCTTAGAGATGGATTATACAGAGAATTTATATGGGCTGCAAAGACTGATTTTCCAGGTTGCTTTTGTTCTAAACAAGAAACAAGTACACTTAAGCAAACCAAATCTGAGTCTACCAGATATTCAGATTTTGAAGAAAAGAACTTTAGTAATTCATCCTCCTGGCTTCGTTTGTAAATGCTTTCAGGAACTATTATTTGTGAGATTTGAAGAACTCCACAAATGTTGCAATGGAACTCTCATGGCAATCAGAGATCGTTTGGTAAAAAGACAGAATAGAAGACCAAAGAATCTGAGCAATGAAGATTGGGAGAAGCACAAGATACTTGCAAAAGAAATGATTAGAGTTGCTGAATCCTTACTTGAATACAGAAGACTAATTATGAAGGATGTAAGAGAAATTCTGAATTTTTGGAAGTATGATCTAAACTTTTGAAGCTAAGGGGGAGATTGATAGAGATATCATAATAGCTTCAAAAGGTACTGGGTTCTTAAAGAGAAAAAGATCTGAAGAAGTTCTGAAGGAGTTCAGAACCCATTCTGAACTTGTCTGTTATGAATGTCTTGTCACTTTAGTCTTTCTATTGTATGTATAAATAGATAGTTAGTTAGATTGTTACAACTAATGTTTTCATATACCTTGTAAAGATATATTCTGTATACAGTACATTCAATCAATACATATTACATTTGGCTATTATCATTCCTGTCATAATCTTTTCATATCTTGATTGTTTGGGTCCTAACAACTCTATTAGATGTTTCACCAATATTCTGAGCATCTTCAGAAGTTTTCTCCAAGCTTTGTTTCTAAACATTTTCAACATCCTCTGTTTCAGATACTCTCTGTCTTTTCTCCCCCTCTTGATTATCAGGATCCTGATCATCAAGACTTCTTTTAAAAGTATTTGATTGAGATTTGCATTCTAGAGCAGCTAATCTTGTGTTGAACTCTGTCTGAGAGCATTGAATGGATGAAAGTTGATTGAGAATCTGAGAAATATCATCTTTAGTTGCATAAACTTGTGGAGCAGAAGAAGAAGAAGAAGGCTGAGAAGCTTTCAAAGAAGAAACTAAGGAAGCCACTTCAGAAAAAGCTGACAAAAGTGCTTGTTTAAACATATTAAGATCATTGGAAGATTGGAGATGAAAATCATTCAGCCTGTTAACCATATTTTCCCCATGTTGATCCAACTTAACCTCCAACACCTTTTTGGTAGAGTTCGTCAATTCTTTGATATCCTTCTGAATCTTTGCAAATTCAGAAGTACATAAATCTTTGAATTCTGTGAATACAGAAGATGTGGGTAAGTTGCCAAGATCAACAGATGAACTTGTTTTCAGACCTTCAGAAGAAGGTTGGCCTGTATGAGCCACAAAGGCATCATGAACCACATGTGATTCTGTGAATGGAGCTTTTGTGATGTTCACCCCACCAGGACTTCCAACTAATCCTTGATATCCAAAGAAAGGAATATCTATAGTTGTTGATGCAAGGTGACAGACACTTTGCTTAGGAACATTTGAAAGATGTGTGCTTTTGTGAATGGATGCCACATTAAGTGGTTCAGAAGGCTCAAAGTTGAGTGGACATTCAGACTCAATGTGCTCAAAACTATGAAGGGGGACATATATCCTTCATTTTCAACAAAAGGAACCTCCAATTGGGGTCCTAATGGATTATAAGCTGCTTGCCCCATTTGTGTTGTTGAAACACCCTTCTGTTGAGAGATGGGTGAGTGGCTGGGGGGGTTAACCAAGGTTGCCATGGGCTCACTGGCTGTTTCAATATTATCCACCAAAGAATGTGGAATAATAGTAGATGTGGGTGCCCGGCTTGTAACAGGTGGTTCACAGGTTTGTTTTTCTTTTACCTGTGTTATCCCCTCATCAATTTTTTGTCTTACCCTTCTACCCATTCTCTCAGTTTCATTTTTTATTTTCACTTGTTGAGGTTGTTCTCCCCCATGAACAGCCTCCCCTCTCTTTCTAGTAAATCTAGACTTTCTTGCATGATCACCACTCTGGTTTGAATCAGGGGAAGGGATTACTGGTTGAGGTAATCCCATAGATTCTAAATGCTCATTGCCAATCCTAGATGATGTACTTACAAGATTAATTAAATGAGAAGGTAGTGGAAGTGCATTTGGAAATTGAAGTTTTGCATTTGGTGGTCTTAAACTGTCCATAGTGAAGATAGGAACATGTACCTTATGAGCTAGAACAGGAATTTTTGAGACAGCCTTCATTGCTCCTTTGATGAGTGTTTGAAAAAATCTCTGAAATGGTATGTAGTTGAATGTGGACTTCTTCAAAATTGCATATTTGAGTTCATCAAAAATGAGACTAGCATAATCATAGTGTTTGTTGAAGGCAACTCCATGAAAGATAATCCTCCCATTTGTTGAAGCTTGATCTAAACTTGAGCGCTTCCCAGATAAGCAGGTATTCAGAATGGAAAATAAGCAATACCAAATTGGAAGTAAACATTTTCTTCTAAAAGGGCTCAAAGCACTAACGTTTTCAGAGTAACCCAAGCTCATAAAATCTGAGATCATTTCTGATGAAGATGGAATTGAATCATAACAGGTTTTCCCAAGAACCTCATCTGGTTTTGGCAAATAGTGAAGGCTCCTAATATCATCTACAGATATGCATACTTTGTAGGCATGAACATAGGAGACAATTTCATCATCAGTTTCATCTACCTCAGCATAATACCAGAATTGTTCAAGATAAGAAGCAAGAACAGAGAATTTCCTTGAAAGTAGAGTGTGCAGGGGATGTTTCTTCGGAATTTTAATCAACATTACTTGATCATCAATGAAGTCTTTGGATTTGAAATTCAGTGCACAGTTATTTCTTTTGATGTCAAGTAATTTCTCAGCAGGTACATAGAGTTTGGACAGGTCACCATTTTCATCAGGAGTCTGGGATTCACTTTCAGCAACATTTGATTCAGAAACAACATCAATGGGTGTAATTTGTGTTTCCCCAATTTTAGCAGTTGTCAGATTAGGGTTAGGGTTAATGATAGGGTTTGAAGGTCCGGCTTGATGAGTTGCAGTTGTGGCTGTGTCTTGAAGCATTTGATCATCATTTAGTGGGATTTCCAGTGATCCAACCATCAATTTTTGAGGCACAATCTTGAACGAACCATCACTTGATGATCCATTGTTATCATTGAAACTCGAGGAAGTAGAAATCATGGCATTTGAAGTAGACATGATGTTGGAAAAACACGGATTGGTAATAGAAAGAGGATCAATAAACACAGAAAGATTTCTCAGAGAAAAGTTGCTAAAAAATGAAGATGATGAGGAATTCATTGATTTATATGACTGGATAAGCGCTGAAGGACACGTGGCCAAAAAGTAAATGTGATTAGAGTAGTAATCATCAATTATTAGGAGAAATGAACCATTTAGTGGTCGTGTTTAAGAGAGAACCAATGAAATTAAAACACGTGGCACACTCTTAAGTGAAAAATCAACGGGAAGTTTAGTTCTGAGAACAAGTTCAAAAAAAAAACTTCAGAATTTGTTCATAACTTCTGAGAAAAAGTTCAGAAGTCTGGAAGAAGGAATTCAGAAGAACCGCAGAATTTTTAAGTGGAGTTCAGAACTAAACTTGGATCATCTTAGAAGACCAAAAAGCATTTAAAAATTATAAACTTCTGAAAAATATAAAACATTTTGAAAATTCAGAAGTAGATTTGAACAAATAGAAAACTGATTTTATCTAAGGAAGCTTGTTCATACTTCTTAGATATAAAGTGCAAGACTTTATTTCACCAATGCAGAGTTGTTATGTAGGAAAGAGTAGTGGAGAAATTTGAAGTTAATACCACTCCCCCTTGAATCACTAGTCATTATGATTCTCCCCTTTAATCATTGCAACTTTATCAAAGAACCAATCAAATATTAGTGAAATGAGAGAAAAAAAATATGAGAAGTATTAAAATACAATCAACCTAGATACAAAAGAGATATACTTCTGAGTTTGAAAAGAAGCAAAGATCTGAATGTTGAACTTCAGAATATGCAAAGTAATTCTGAAGAGTAAAGTATTCAGAATTTGATATAAAAACCTCAGAATGTAACTTCTAGAGTATAGGTGATGTATAACACTTACATAGACATGTTCATCATGCCCAATTTACTTACCAAGAAGTTAAATCGTTTTTCATCAAGTGCTTTGGTAAATAAATCACTAGCGATAATGCAATACGAACAAAAAACATTTCAATATTACCTTTTTCCACATGATCTTTGATAAAATGATATCTTACATCAATGTGCTTGGTTTTTGAATGCTGGACATGATTGGCAGTGATGGCTATGGCACTCTTTGAATCACAATACAAAGGAATCTTTTTGAAAGTGTAACCATAGTCTTTTAGTTGAATTTGCATCTAGATCACTTGTGAGCAACATATTGCAGCTGCTACATACTCAGCTTCTCCTGTAGAAGTAGAAACACAATTTTGTTTCTTTGAAGACCAGCTAACTAGTCTATCACCCAGAAACTGACATGATCCAGAAGTGCTTTTCCTATCTAATTTGCAACCACCATGATCTGCATCTGTAAATGCTGTTAGTTCAAAACTAGAATCCTTAGAATACCAAAGTCCCAATGAAGGAGAACCTTTTAGGTATCTAAGTATTCTTTTTGCAGCTTGAATGTGTGATTCCTTAGGATTAGCTTGATATATGGCACAAATACATGTAGCAAACATTATATCTGGTCTACTAGCAGTTAAGTAAAGCAAAGATCCAATTATGCCTCTGTACTTTTTCTGATCAATAGATTTTCCATTTAGATCAGGTTCTAACTTAGTGGCAGTGGCCATTGGAGTTTGAATACTTGAACAATCAGTCATGTCAAACTTCTTAAGTAAGTCGGAGACATACTTAGATTGATTAATGAATATGCCAGTGGGAAGTTGTTTAACTTGAAGACCAAGGACAAATGTCAACTCTCCCATCATACTCATTTCAAATTCTGTTTGCATTATTTTCTCAAAATTTCTACAAAATTTTGGATTAGTAGAAGCAAATATAATATCATCTACATAGATTTGTATCAAAATCATATCATCACCCTCCTTTTTCAGAAATAAAGTTGTATCAACATTACCTCTTTTGAATTTAGAATTCAGAAGAAAATTTGTAAGAGTATCATACCATGCTCTTGGTGCTTGTTTAAGTCTATATAAGGCTTTGTCTAATATGTAAACATGATCTGGGAATTCTTTGCTTACAAAGCCTTCTGGTTGTTCAACATACACTTCTTCATGTAAAATACCATTCAGAAATGCACATTTCACATCCATTTGAAATACCTTCATGTTTTTATGAGCAGCATAGGCAAGAAAAATTCTAATGGCCTCTAATCTGGCAACTGGAGCAAAGGTTTCATCATAATCAATTCCTTCTTGTTGACAATACCCCTTAGCTACAAGTCTTGCCTTGTTTCTCACAACAATTCCATTTTCATCCTTTTTATTTCTAAACACCCATTTTGTGCCAATGACAGATTTACCTTTTGGCTTTGGTATCAATCTCCAGACTTTGTTTCTTTCAAATTGATTTAACTCATCCTGCATGGCTAAAATCCAGTCTGGATCTTGAAGTGCTTCATATGGCTTTTTGGGTTCCATGCTACTTAAGAAATTTACATACAGACATTCATTTGATGTTGCAGATCTTGTTTGAACACCTTTTGATGCATCTCCAATTATTTGATATACTGGATGACTAGATGTCCATTTGTTCACATTTGGCAATGGTTGAACAGATGAAACATTATTCAGAGAATCATAATCATCAATAATTGCTTGAGTTTCAGTATCATGATTGATAGCTGAATGTAAATCTGAAGACTCCCCCTCAAATGGAAAAATCTGAATTGGTTCAGAACTGTGAGGTTCATGGTCAGAAATATTTTGAACCAGTTCAGAAACAACTTGAATTGGTTCAGAAGTTGCATTTTCAGAAGTTGGAAGTTCTGAATTTGAGGTAGAGAGTTGTGGTGCTGATGTACTTGAAATTTGTATTTCTGAAATGTCTTGATCGTTTGTGTTTCTGAGAAGAGAAGGATTTTGATAATTTGCAGAAACATTTACAGAAATATCAAATAAGTCTTGACATAAATTGTCTAAATTGGATTTAAGTAAAGTTTGAGATGCAGAAGTAGAGTTTGTCTGATTATGTTCTGAGTCCAAACTTTCAGAAGTTGGTTTATGTGCGAGTTCTGAACTGTTTTGTTCAGAAGTCATTGTTGGCTCATGAAATCTGACATTTGTAGTCTCAATGATTCTTTGAGTTCCTTTAATGAGTACTCTATAAGCTTTGGATCTTTGAGAATAGCCAACAAAGATACCAGCTACACCTTTTGGTGCAAATTTGTCAAGATGTGGAGTATTATTCTTTATAAAACACCTGCAACCAAAGATTTTAAAATAATCAATAGAGGGTTTTCTTTGTTTTAACAATTCATAAGGAGTTCTAAGAAATTTTCTGTTTAGAATGGTTATGTTATGAGTAAAACATGCAGTAGCAATTGCTTCTGCCCAAAGTGAGAGAGGAAGTTCTGAATATGCAAGCATGGTTCTTGCAGCCTCTACCAAAGTTCTATTCTTTCTTTCAACAACCCCATTTTGTTGAGGAGTTCTTGCAGCGGAAAAATTATGTGAAATACCAACAGATTCCAAAAAATTCTGAAGTGTAGAATTAGTAAATTCTGTTCCATTGTCACTTCTGATCTTTTGAATTGGGAGTTGAATAAGAACTTGACTTTTCTTCAGAAAGGGTATCAGTCTCTCAGAAGTATCAGATTTGAGTCTCAGAAATTCAATCCATGTATATCGTGTTTATTCATCTACTATTACAAGAATGTATTTCTTTCCCCCCATGCTTTGAGTTTTCATTGGGCCACACAAATCCATATGTAGCATTTCAAGTGGAGCTTTGCATGAAGATAGCATTTTCAGAGGATGAGAACTTCTTTTGATCTTCCCTAGTTCACATGCAGTGCAGAACAAAGAGAGTTCTTTTCAAATCTGATCTTTGGTAGTCCTCTTACAGATTGATGTTTGCCTAGTTCAGAAATGGCTTTGAAGTTCGGATGTGACATTCACGTGCCAAAGCCAACTATCATTTTTCATTGATGTAGACATATAACATACACCTTGTAGTTGACCAGTTGCAGTGAATGTTGCTGTGTAGATATCTCCATCTCTATAAGCAGTTAATTCATTTTTGTTTGTTGTAATCAGAACATGACAATAATCTATGTCAAAATTAACCTTCCAGTATTTGTCACAGAATTGACTAATACTGAAAAGATTATGTCTTAGTCCCTCAACATAGAAAACTTTCATTACTTTCACATCTTCTTTAATGAAAATGCCATTTCCTCTTACATATCCCTTTGCATTGTTTCCAAAACTAACTGTTCCTCCATATCTTTCATGATAATCAGTTAGTAGTTCTTTGAAAGGTGTCGTGTGTCTTTAACATCCAGAATCTAAGACCCACACATGACATATCTGCAAAAGATATTATTGAGTTTTAGGTACCCATTTCAGAATGGGTCCTTTGTGATTAGTAATAAAATTTGAAGTTCTGAACTTTTTCTTCAGATGTTTCAACTTAGAAGTTTGTTCAGAACTTTGAGATTTATCTTTCTTAGTTTTATCTTTATTTCTATTTCTTTGTTTAATTGAATTTGTCAATATAGCTAAACATTTCTGAATAGATTTCATCAAATTTCTCTTGTTTGTTTTGGAGTTAAGAAGAAAATTATGATGACCACAATTAATACAGTGAATATGATTCTTTAATGTATTTACAACAGTATTAAACATATAAGAATCAATAACATTTGATTTTTCAACAAAAATTCTTTTATTCACTTTCTTTGTTTTAGGTACATCATTCTTCGGTAAAAATGAAAAACTCTCTAATTTGTCAATCTTTGATAGTCTTTCATCTTTCTTTCTCCATACTAAAGTGGATAGCTCTGTAAAAGATAAGAAATGAGGATTAGTATAAGAAATTCTTTTGTTCACTTTAGGTTTATCTTCAGATTTTGTGTTAATTTTCTGAACTTCAGAGAGAGAATTTGAGGATTGTCCTTGTTCAAAAATTTTAACTCTGGTGTTAAAGTCAGAAGATGTTCCTGAACATGGTGTTGAATTTGATGATATGTTTGTATTAGTAGGAGAAAAATCTGAATTCTGATATTCTGGTTTTAAAAACACATGATCAAACAATTCTGAAGGTATCTTTGAAACTTCAGATTTTAATTCTTCTCCTTCAGTCATACATGATTGAGATTTATAAACCAAATAGCCATTTTTGTCAATGACTTGCACCATTTGATCATCATCATCTTCTGAATCAGAAGCATTTATTAGATCTGAAAATTTATTATGAGTCATACTTGTTGCAAAAAAATTTGAATTTTTTGTTGTTGTAGACTCATTATCAGAATTATCAAAAAATATATTGGGATTCTCATCAATATCTTCTAAAGATTCAATATCTGAGAATTTATCATACTTTTCTTCATGTTCTGATTTATTATCAGAAGTATCTTTTGAAATGTTTTCACAATTGGATTCAGAAGTTAATACAGATGTAACTTCAGAAACAATTTCAGACTTAACAATTACTTCTGATTTTTCTTCAGAAATAATATTTGATTCAGAAGATTTACAAATATTTGAAATTATATTCATTTCTTCTGTTTCAGAGATAATTTCTGGTTCATCAGTTTTAAGAGGTGTCTCTTCTGAAAACAAAGTCTCTGATTTTATAAAAGGAATTCTTTCAGGCAAAGAATAGTTTACAGGTTTGGAAATGATGCCAGTATTTGATTCATTGAAAATTTTCATTTTAGAATAATCATACAAGTTTGCAGGTGCCTTTTTTAAAATTTGACTGTCATTATATCCTAAGTCTGCTTTTATATTGTAAAATTTTGAGTTCTGAGCCTGACTAGTTAAAATATTCAGAGTTTGTTCAGTTTGTCCTCTTTTAAAATTTAAATCTTCCAATTCCTTAATCATTTTATAAAGATCAAGTCTCTCTTGATTCAGAAAATTCATCTTAACATTTAGAATTTCCTTTTCAGATTTTTCATTTATAACTTCTTTTTGTAAACTATCCATTTTTTCTTTTAAAACAAGTTTTTCTTCAGAAACTTTTTCAAGAATCTGTTCAGCTGCTTGACAATTTTCTTTATATATTTGACTTTCAGCTCTGAATTGATTGACCAAAATACTTTCACCTTTAATTCTGTTTCTGAGTGTTTCAAATTCAGAAAACATATTTTGAAATTGATTTGTCATTTCTGAATCTTTAGTATTAATTTCAGAATTTTGTTCAGAATTTTGTTCAAAAGATGAAGAAAATACCTCAGTGTCTTGTTTGTCCTTTTCTGGATCCATTTGACACATGTAGCAATTTGTTGTATAGTGAGCAACTTCTTCATCATCATCTCCATCACTCCAGTTTAACCAGTCTTCTTCATGCTTGGTCACTAGAGCAGGATTAAGCTCCTTTTTCTTTGCTAATAGATGCTTCTTCTCATAATAACCAGAATTTTTGACTTTTGGCATCTTGCATTGTCTTGCATAATGTCCAGGCTTTCCACAGTTGAAACATCTTGCTGGTTCAGATGTTTCAGATTGACCAGCCTCTTGACCTTTCTTAGGTCCAACTTCAGATCTAGGTTTATTCTGATATTTTTGATTGTATCTTTATTTGAATTGCCTTGTCATGAAAGCAACATTATCAGAAATCCTTTTAAGCTCTTCATCTGATTCATCCCCATCACACACTGCCATACACATCATGAATTGTCTTTCTAGACAAGTTCCTAGTTACCATATTATCTGAAAAACTTGACCATTCATTTCCCAGATTGTTCAGAAATTTGTTGTTTATCTCAGAATTTAATTTCTGAACACCATTTCTTCTTAGATCATTCAGAATGTTATTGAATCTATGATATGTATCAGTGATAGATTCATTTTCTTTGTATCTGAAATTTTCATATGTTCCTACACAGATATTTAATCTCTGTGCTTGAGCCTTTGTACTTCCTTGCATCTGAGCTTCTACTTCATCCCACATGGCTTTTGCTGAAGTTAAACTATACCCTATTGAATATCTCATTCGGAATTGCCATGGTGAGTAAAGTTAATGCTCTTCTATCAACTTTCATTTGATCCTTTTCAGCTGGATTATACATTCCAGGACTCTTCTAGATTCTTGATGCAGGGATTTCAGGGGTGGATTCAGTTCTGGGAACTGCTGAATCTCAACAAATACCTCTAGTGGGCCATTTGTGATAGATTGCATTAAGGCTTCATCTATGTTATCCAAGAATTGAATCATTCTAATTCTCCATTGATGATATTCTCCCAAGAAGAGAGTTGGTGGTTTCGTTTCAGATCCAATTCGAACTATTTCTTTAGACATCTTTGATTGTTAGAAGATCGAGAATTCACCTAAGTTGAATTTGAATTTTGTAGATCAAGAACACTAAGAACTGTCAGATCTTACAAGTTCTTTCCCAAATCTTCAAAAAACAGATGAATTGGCTCTGATACCAATTGTTAGGACCCAAACAATCAAGATATCAATATATGAAAAGATTATGACAGGAATGATAATAGCCAAATGTAATATGTATTGATTGAATGTACTGTATTACAGAATATATATTTACAAGGTTTATGAAAACATTAGTTCTAACAATCTAACTAACTATCTATTTATACATACAATAGAAAGACTAAAGTAACAAAACATTCATAACAGACAAGTTCAGAATGGGTTCTGAACTCCTTCAGATCTTCTTCAGATGTATCTTCAGAACTTCTTCAGAACCTCTTCAGAAGTGTCTTCAGAACTTCTTCAGATCTTTTTCTCTTTTAAGAACCCAGTGCCTTTTGAAGCTATTATGATATCTCTATCACATTACAAGGTTGATTTTTCTTGATTTCTATACCTCATTGGTACCTTCATATTGAACACAAATAGTGTCCCACATGGATTTGAGGTACTCATGTTCATGACAAAATGGTAAACATCTTCAGGAAGGGACATAACAATAATAGATCTAGCTTTAGTATCTATAGCTAGTTCTTTCTTATCTTCCTCACTCCATCAATGTGGAGCTTTCATGGATAGCAGCAGAGGTGGTAGTCTTAGGAACTGCAGGAACAATGGATGTTGGAAAAAACGGTCCATCCTCTACATATTAGGGGATCTTAGGATCATCACCTTCTAGGAATAGAGTCATTCTTTCCTTCTATACAAGGAAATTATTCTTGATGAACTTAGGAGGTTTAACAAGAGAGCCATTCACATTATAGTTAGTATTTTGGTTAGCCATTTCAAAAAAATAGATATTAGTGTTTTTGAAGATAAAAGAAAGCAATAAGCACTGCTTTGATACCACTTGTTGGTCCCAAGGGAGTCTACAAGAGTGTATAAGTATCACACAGTTTGTAAAAGGGGGTATGAATACAAACACACAAACATTAAGTTTAAATGAGTTTACTGCAAATAAACAAATTTACATATTGTTGCGGAAATAAGAAAAAATATAAACACCTATTCTAAACAATCTAGAAACACTAAGTATTGTGCACAAGATAAGGATAGAAAGAATAAGAGGTTTAAGAAGAGAGCGTAGTATGCATGAAGATGAAAAGGGGTTTCTTCACATATTTATACCTAATGCAGTTAATGCAAGTTATAAGGTATATGCCATGTGTCAATAATCAATTTGGAAAGCTTGTCCTTTGCCCATAAAATAATCATGCTTTTAGCCGAATATGAACAGTTGACCTTCAGAGTTGGTAAGCACGTGGAAGGCCATAAAGTAACTCCCTACATACTTTCTGACATAGGTTATGGGGAGATTGTCCTTTGTGCATCAAGGATAAGACAAATTCTCATCTTGTTGAGCACGATTCTTTTGATCACTAGATCGTGTTTAAGATTTCACATTTGGTGTAGATAGTCTTTGTTATCACTGAACTGCTTCAGATCACAAACTAAATATCTCTTTCATCAGCTAAGTCTTCGACATCATCGAAGGCTTCTTTTGTGTGAACTTTGTCTTCGGGTCTTTCAGGTTCAGAGATCATTCTTGATAATCTTCAGCGATCACTGAGTGCAATCAATGTTTTCCTTCGATGAGACTTAATAGAATCTAAACCTAAGATTTTCACTAAGTATAAGATCATCATCAAATCACTGAAGGAGCTTAGATCAACAAATTATGATCCCAAAAATCAAGATCACACCAATCACATAACTCAAGGAAACATCTATGTATGCATATGGTACCTGTTGTTAAATAAAATTAGCCCTAATTTTATGAATGTTTTATAAAGAATTGTATTTTGGGCTTTTAGAGAGTTATGGGCTTGGGCTTTTGTCTTGTAATGGGCACCTATATATATGATGTCTTGGCTCCTTTTGTCATTGAATATTCTAGAGATTACACACACATACTAGATGAGCATATGAGAGTCGACTAATTGATTGTATGGTGTTTTCTCTATTTTCCCCTCCATCAAATTAAAGCATATGAGATGAGAGTTTCTATACAATTGTTCTTCATGCTATCTCTTCTCTAATTTTATATGGAGTTAATTCAATTGTTGCTAGTTTGGGATCTAACATTTGGTATCAGAGCCAATTGAAGAAATATTTCTTCAATTCGGTCATTTTTAGCAATAACTGGATTTTTCACAATTGATTTTGATATTTTGGTTCTTAGAGTGATTCAATCACATGAGCCTAAACTCAAATATCATTATGTGATTTATTTTCTTCTTTGAGCTTACTTGAGATCTAATATTCCATTTGGACGAGATTTGGATAATATTTGATAGAAGATTTTATTAATTATACACACAATTTGATTCTAGACTCTAGGTGTTTGATGAAATGCCTATGTGGAGAATTTAATTCCATTATTATTGATTTTGATCAGATTTACTAGATGGATGTGTGTATCTTTGATCCCCTCCTTTATTGGTGTATTATCTTAGCACTAAGTAGGTGGTTCATCTATGATCCTACCTTGTTGTGTGTTGATCCCATTATAACAAGCAAAATGACAATAAACATTTAATAGTAAATTAATATGACACGAACAATGATTTAAAGAACTTACGTAGTCATATATCTCTTGAAAGTGTATATGTCGATTACAATCAGATTCACGGATTCAGCTCTCTCTCTAAGTTAATATATGAATCGACTCTTTGAAAGTAAAACCCTAAGCTTGTATTTATATTGCTAGGTCTAGTCTAATTAAGGAAACAAGAGTTTAAGGAATTATAAACTTCCTTTTACAATAAAGCATATCCTTTCCTTATTTTGTCACAATTAAAATAATAATAGACCTAACAATAAAATGAGTCTTCATCTTCTAAGCTCGAACATGCCTTCAAATCTTCGTAGGGTTTGTCGATAAATAATTCTGTCGTCGATTATCTTGATCGCTTCTAAGAGAGAGTTTCTTTTGTCATTGCTCATCCGTGTTGCACTCTTTCTATCTGTAGCAAGTTCTGACGCAAGCCTGTTCCGAATTCCCCATAATGTACCGTCAGAATATGCAGCCACTTCATGAATTCTGAGAAACTGCTTTTCTCTAGAAGGATGCATCCAAACTACACCATGTACAGGACGAGTGATGACAGTGGCGACCAAAGTACTGTCAGGTATAGGCAAAGATTGATCAGGCTTAGTAATGTGTATCTTCTTTTGCTCGCTTTCGATTCCTCGTTGAAGATCATGAAGATAACTGTACCGAAGCTCTTTCTGAACATGCCTAACCACTGCCCTTAAAGCCCTTTGCTCGTGTACGTTTCGGTTGCACTTGTCTCTCAGATCGTTGTAGATGATCTCCAAGTCCATAATATCGAGATTAGCAAAATCGGCTTCAGAGAAGGAATACGTTTTACCGTCTTCTCTTTAAACAGTGAAAATTGGATATTCGACTTCGAAGATCCTTGCAGTGTCTATCTTCAAAATCCCGACAACCCTGTGCCTAGAGACCACTTCAGCTTGAGGTAAAGCTCTCATCCTCAGGATATGGAGATACTCTCTAACTTGAGCAGGATCCATTTTCATCACTAGATGAATGTGTGCCAGATCATCAGGTTTTGCTTCTTTGCGGAAGATCTTCTCCATGGTTTCCTCAAGATATGGCACACGGATCTGCTGATTCACCCATTTGGAATTACTGTCCATTAACATTCTTTGCCACCTAATTTGATGAGGTAGGAATCTTGGTTCGTTTTGATCCCTTAAGGCATAGTTTCTTGCTGTGTGCCTCAAGTTCACATAGTCTTGTTCTTGAAGTACTGGTTCACATGGATCTCGGAACCAGTTTCGAAGTGAGTTGCGCAGACGTTGAACATCGACTCGTTCTTCATTTTATTCTGGTTCGGCAGGTTCGGCTGGTTCAGCAGGTTCGGCTGGTTCGGTTGCTGTACTCTCGAATTCGATATCCGCAGGCTTTTCAACCGTTGGTGTATCATCCTCTTGAGTCGTTGAAGTGCGTTGCCGTTGTTAGGTAGATTGAGCATGTGGTCTTGAAGCTAAGGCAGCAGATGCTCTAGATCGTGATCTTGCCGTTTGGCGTGTCTCTCCCTCAGGAGGAGTTGGAGCGGAGCCCGGGTCGTCCTGATGAGGTCTGGAAGTAGAAGTACGAACTGCTGGACGGCAAGACTCTTGGATTTCCGTTCGAAGAGCAGTAATAGCACCCAGGATGTCTTCCGTTTGGCGTTGTTGGGCATTTTTCATGTCGGCGAGCTCTTGGTCTATATGTGCGCGGAATACATCGAACTCGTGACGAGTTACGGTGGGGATTTGAAGATTGCGGCGAAGAAGATCTTCAAGTGAATCCTCCGGTTGGCCGGTGGCATTGGATTCAGCGAGCAGATTAGCATACAACATCGACATGAGTTCATCGGTGTTATACTCATATCGATGCGGGGAAAGTGGTCGATCTTCGGGGGGTGATGGTGGCGGTGGTGAGTGGCTGGTGCTTGGACGGCTGGAGCTTGCATGAGCAGGTTTGGTGTGTACATGAGTCGGCTCTTTAAGACGCGCAGCATCACGAATCTGCCGCACAAAGGCTTCTCTTTCGGCTGTCATAAGGACCAGATGTTCAGCAAGGGTGTCTCTTGCCCTTTGTAAGTGAGCAGCAATGAGTGCTTCGCCTTCCGGGGGAATAGAGAAGGACGAAGAGTTGGTAGCTGTAGGGGTAACTCCGGGATCACTTAGATTGCCCGTTGACATAACAGTTTATTCAACTGTATGACCTACGTTCAGCATCGGCGAAGATGTAGCGCTGGTAGGATTTCCTCCCAATCCTCGTGGAATGTCCGGAATGGACATCACTATGGGAGTTCCGACTGGGCCACGGAGGCTCGCAGTGTGTAAAGACTCGTGTCCCCTAGCAGGCTCTAGACTCGATGTGCACACAACCGAAGTCGTAGCAGGTGAGCTACTGCATCTTGTTTCAATAGCTATACCTCCCGAGTGGAGGGGAGCTAGATAAGGTGCTACACTCACAAGTATTGTTGAAACTGTTGGCTGTTGTGAGCCTTCAGAGTGGCTAGGGGGCGTGCAATTGCACTGCTAGGTCCACAGCGACTTGTCCACTAGTCATACCCAACGAATGAGTAGGGCTAGTGGATGCGGTTACCTGGTCGGGGGATATTGGACTCTCACTCTCTATCGTTTTTGTCTCCCCTTCGCTCATCCTCACTGATTCTTTTTCAACTTGTACTCCCTCCGTTCTCCTTATTTCTCCAATAGAGGTTTCAGGGAATATGTCTGACATAGATGGGGACGATGGATTTGCTTCAAAGTCGAAGTTGAATTGAGGTTCCTCATCAGACGGTATGGTAGGAGCGGATGTGGGTGAACGGATGATTGGATCAGGATTCGGTTCAGTTGATGATGCATCATTTTCAGAGCTGGAATCCGTTATAGAGGGTTGTGGGCCGATGCGGCTGACGGCTTGCACCTTTATTTCTGCAGTTCGTTGGCGACGACGGAGCAGTTGGTTGTCGGATGCATCTTCATCCGATGATGAAGAGCGGGGGCGGATACGTTGTCGGCTGACCAATGATTTGAATCGGGGGGTGGGGATAATGGGTCGAGTGTGGGGGTGGTTGATAGTAGGTTGGTTGGGGGGGCTGATCAGATGCACCTCCCTCGTCATGTCCCCTCACAGTGCGCTCATCTCCCTGGTTGGCATCCCCTTGATCCTGACCCTGCTCTTCTATTCTAGGACCCTCACCGCCCTCAATATTTTCCTCTTGGATCGGCTCTTGGGCAGGCGCAACCGGAGGTGGTTGGGCATTAAGCCATATCGCTCCGTATAGGCTATTACACTAGGTGCATTCTGATCAGCATAAGCGAGGAGCGCTTCAGGGATAGGCATGGTATTGCGGAAGACCCGATCATTTAGGCGTAGAAATTTAAGAGCATTAGTCGGGCCTAAGGGTGTTCCAGCCCTTCTAGGAATGGCAGGTCGAGAAGTCATCATTGCATGGATGAACAGTTGAAGAAACCTTTGAAACGGAACGAATGCACGATTGCGAAAGTTGGATTTGTCTTCCACGAGTTCCACAAAGTCCGTCCAGATGAGCATCGCGTAGTCGTAGTGGCGGTTGAATGCGATGTCGTGAAAGATCCGAAGGACCGCCGTACTGGCCTTGTCCATGCCAGTATGTTTGCTGGTCAGACATCGATTAACGATGGTGAATAGCGTGAACCAAATCTGAGGCAGGTACATCCTCTTGAACTTGCCGGGGCTTGTGAATGGTTCAGGGGATTCGTACCCGAGGGCTAGGATGTCGGCAACCAGCTGTTGGTCGGTTGCAAAGGCTTCGTATGGGTGTTCGGCGGTAGCTAGCGGTAGGCGGAGAATGCGGCGAATCCTGGCTGGAGTTAGGCGGGTGATAAAGTCATCGATCTGAGCAGTGAAATGATGGTCACCTTCGTCCGGATGATAAGTCAGTGTATACCAGAATTGTTGGAGGTAGAACATGGGTACTCGGTGGTCTAGTGCAAATGCAAAGCGAAGCGGATGTTGCTGAAGAATGTCAAGAATGATCTGGTGTTCGAGAGTGACGCCGAAGTCTAGTCGGTGGTTATTCGGTTTGATTTGGCGAAAGTGAGCTCGTGGCATCAAGAGGTCATCCCGGTTTGCTGCGTTGATGCTTGGTTCGGTCGAGCGTTCGGATGGCATCGGGTTTTCATCATCGGACATGTTTGGGTCATGCATGGCTGCCATTGGTTTCTGAAATAAGACAGTTAGGCAAACCAAGTGTACAGTTAGTGTTGTAAGTTTTTAAAAAAATTGCCAAGTCTTTTTATCGAGTCTCATTGGGTCGATAACAATTGTTATCGAGTGCAATGGATCGATAAAAAATTGTTTGTCGATTGAAGGAGAGTCGACAACAAGACTTGGAAAAGTTAGATCAAACCTGTAGAGGAGTTGTCGAGTCAATGAGAATCGAGAAGAACAGGTTATCGAGTGCCTAAGGGTCGATGAAAGTACTTGAAAACTTTTTAGAAAAAATATCGATCTATGTAGCATGATGTCAAATCTATGAGGCTCGATTAGAATACATGGACAATGCAAGGGCAGGATATCGATCCAAAATGACTTGATGAGAGCACTTAGGAGTTTTCATCGATCGATTGAGAGTCGATAACAAATGTTATCGAGTCATACAGGCTCGATAAAAACACTTGGTGTTTTTCATCGAGTTTATGAAATTCGATAACAATAGTTATCGAGTCATAAAGGCTCGATAAAAACACTTGGTGTTTTTCATCGGGTTTATGAAATTCGATAACAAAAGTTGTCGAGTCATAAAGGCTCGATAAAAACACTTGGTGTTTATCATCGAGTTTATGATAATCGACAAGGAAGGTTATCGAGTCATAAAGGCTCGATAAAAAAACTTGGGCAAAATGATGGTGTTCTTGATCACAGTAACAAGACTCGATAAAAATTCAAATGCTAATGAAGGACTCGATAAAACCTCATAACCCAGACTAAGAACTTCTAAGTGCTCAGATTCCAAAAAGGGCCTAAAACTAAGGCAAAATCCTATTTCTAGGTGCGATTAGTGATAGGGAACAAGATTAGTAAAGCACTTAAGACTAAAAACCATTAAATTCGGAAACCCATAATAAACCCCAAAAACCGAATAGTCAATTATGAAAAAGTGGATCATGCAACAGTTTTAAGTACTAAGTGCAAGAATTAAAGATGATAAGGGGAGAATTTCGAACCTGGTGGTGTTTTCGGATCTGAAAAACTCGAAGTTTGGAGATTTTGATCTTGGATAGCCAAGAACTTGAAGGGTTTTTCAGAGAGAAAGAGGGAAATTCAAACTTGTGAGGAAAGGTCCTTTGAGAGAGGGGCCCGATTTCTTTAAATAGTGGTCATCGGGTGATGACACGTGGCAGTAAGTGATTGGGCCGATGAAAAATTTCCCGTTAACAAAAGTCATTTGGGGAGGTTATCGAGCCAGAGGGGGTCGATAATCCCATTTTTGTCGAGCCCTTAGGGGCCGAGAACTGGACTTAAATTTTTTTTTTTTTTTTTAACTTAAAGACAGAAAAACACATTAAAAAATGGCTCCCTCTTAGTGTGTGCATACAGTGGTGTGCTCCCCCTATGAATGTGAAGGAATGGGAAAACGTACCTTGTTGCTCCCCCTTGAATGATGAACCCATGGTGATAAACACAGCGAGATAGAAATAAAAAAGGAAAGAAAACATTGAAAATACGGAATTGGTAAGATATAAGACAAAATCTAAAAAATGAGAATCCAAGTATTATGCAGATTGACTCAACGAGTAAATGTGCAATAACCCTTGGATAGACGTTTTTAAGGATTTTGAATAATCAGGTTTTAAGATTGAGCATTCCCAACTTGGATACTAGGAACTGGAATCGTTTCTCATCCAGTGCCTTGGTAAACAAGTCGGCAAGCTGAAGTTCCGTATTAACAAAGTATAATTCAATTGTACCTCTTTCGACGTGATCCTTCATGAAGTGATATCGAACGTCGATGTATTTAGTCTTCTGTGTTGAACCTGGTTGCTTGAAATGGCTATGGCGCTTTTGGAGTCACAATAGATGGGAATCTTGTTGAACCAGAAGCCATAGTCTTTGAGTTGAGTGCGCATCCATAGTACTTGCGAGCAGCAGCTTGCGGCAGCGATGTATTCGGCTTCCGCGGTAGAAGTGGAGACGCACGCTTGCTTCTTTGATGACCAGCTGACCAATTTGTCTCCAAGGAATTGAATATTGCCCGAAGTGCTTTTACGATCGAGCATGCATCCGGCGTGATCCGAATCTGAAAAGGCAGTTAGTTCGAAACCCGTATCCTTGGGATACCATAGGCCAAGATTAGGTGTACCTTTTAAATACCGGAAAATCCGTTTGATCGCACTAAGATGAGATTCCTTTGGAGATGCTTGATACCTCGCGCAAAGACAGGTGGCAAACATTATGTCCGGACGACTAGCCGTAAGATACATGAGAGAACCAACCATGCCCCGGTAATTTTTAGAATCCACATCTTTTCCCGAAGGATCAGCGTGTAGTTTTGAACCCGGGGACATGGGTGTACCAATCGGAGAACATGACGTCATGTTGTATTTACACAACATATCCGAGATGTATTTGGATTGGTTGATGAATATTCCAGTAGAAAATTGTTTAATTTGAAGACCAAGGAAAAAATTCATCATTCCCATCATGCTCATGTTAAATTTGGCAATCATGAGTTCAGAGAACTCTTTGCATTGCCTTGGGTTAGTCGAGCCGAAGATGATGTCGTCCACATAGACATGAATGAGCATAATGTCACCTTTGTCCTTTTTAATGAAAAGAGTTGGATCGATCTTACCTTTGGAGTATCCGTTTTTCACTAAATAGGTAGACATGCTATCGTACCATGTGCGGGGGGCTTGCTTCAATTCATACAGAGCCTTGTCCAGAATGTAGACATGATGTGGCTTGGAGGAGTCGACAAACCCGTCGGGCTGAGAAACATACACTTCTTCACGCAAAACACCGTTTAGGAAGGCCGTCTTGACGTCCATTTGGAAAACCACGAAGTTCTTGTGTGCCGCGTAGGCCAAGAACATTCGAATTGCTTCAATACGGGCTACGGGTGCAAATGTTTCGTCGTAGTCAATGCCTTCTTGTTGACGGTATCCTTTGGCGACAAGTCTAGCCTTGTTGCGAATGACGACTCCAACTTCATCTTGCTTGTTCTTGAATATCCATTTTGTGCCAATAACGGTTTTGTTTCGTGGACGGGGAACAAGGCGCCATACTTTCAGACTTTCAAATTGATTGAGTTCCTCTTGCATGGGCACAATCCAGTCAGGATCATTCATTGCCTCATGAATGGATGTGGGTTCAATCTTACTTATGAATGAAGAGAACATGCAATCATTGGCCGAGGCGGAACGTGTTGTAACTGGTCGGTTTGGATCTCCGATAATTTGTTCAACAGGATGATAGCGGGTCCATTTTGTTGTATGAGGAAGAGGTTGAAAGGCATTTGGATCCGGGGTGTCATCTTGATAAGAACCTAAGGGAAGATCTTGAACAGATTCCAAAGATGGGGCCACGGTTGAAGATCTAGTGGCACTTGTGACATCCGGCGTTGTTGAATTGGATGTAGGGGGAGAGGATTTCGGTTCCGCAGGATTTGGTTGAACAGGCGGTTGAGGTTCAGGTGGAACAAGAGGAGCATCCGATGGACTAGTTTGATTTGGAGGAGCAGTCGTAGAGGTGCTTGGAGATGCAGCAGTTGAGACGGTTTCTGTTGTAATTGGTGGTCCGGAAAGATCCGAGGTCTCGGCAATCTCCAAGGTAGGCGGAGGAATCTGGAGAGAATTATCAGTGGTCGGTCCAAAATAATCCGAGTAGAAGTACTCGAATAGGTCATCCAGATTTGACTTGGCAGTATTGGACGTTGAAGGTTCATCGGGGTTGGGAGCAGGTTCCGAACGAATGTGATCGGAAGCTAGTATACCGGTGAGTGCGGGTCCGGAACTGTCGTGTTCAGGAGCTATTTCGGCGTTTGGATCGAATTGTACATTAACGCTTTCAGTGACGCAACGTGCATGTTTTATGTAGACCCGATAAGATGATGCATTTGGTGAGTATCCGAGAAAGTAGGCTTCATCGGCTTTTGGCTTGAGTTTCCCACGATCTTCTTTTTCATTTAGTATGAAGCAACGTGTGCCAAACGTTCGAAGATGCTCGATTGAAGGAACGCGATCGTAGACTAAGTGATACGGTGTCTTGTTGAAGCGTTTGTTGATGATGGAGCGGTTTTGAGTATAGCAGGCTGTGTTGATAGCTTCGGCCCAAAGGTGGAGAGGAAGCTTTGAAAAAGTAAGCATAGTGTGAGCGGCTTCAACAAGAGTTTGATTTCGGCGTTCGACCACACCGTTTTGTTGTGGAGTATGAACTGAAGAGAACGTGTGGGTTATTCCAACCGATTCGAGGTAACCGTCAAGGATACGGTTTTTGAATTCAGTTCCATTATCGGTGCGGATGGTTTGTGCAGTAAGTTCTAGTTTGACTTGAACGGCTTTGAGAAATGTGATGATGGTGTCGGAGGTTTCATCCTTTGCTCGAAGGAACTTGACCCATGTGAAGCGAGAGAAATCGTCCACCATCACGAGAACATACTTTTTACCATGTATGCTTTGAGTCCGCATCGGGCCGCACAAGTCCATATGAATGAGTTGAAGAGGTCGAGTTGAGCTGTGAATTATCTTGGGTTTGTGAGAGACCTTCTTCATCTTTCCCATCTCGCATGCGTCACAAAGATGTGGTTTGTCGAATTTAACAGATGGGAGTCCGGTGACTAATCCGTGGATGGAGAGGCGATTTATGTTCTTGAAGTTCAAGTGAGATAGGCGACGATGCCATAACCAGGTCTTTGGACTAGAGACGTTTGATAGAAGACAAACACTTGAGGGGGCGTTTACTTGGGAAAGATCGATCGTGTAAAGGTTGGACTTACGAGTGCCGGTTAGAAGCTCCTTTCCATCAAACGTGCGAACACAGCATCTATCGGGTCGGAAATTGACTTCGAGTTGCTTATCACAAAATTTTCCAATGCTTAATAGGTTGTGGCTTAGCCCTTGTACATAAGAGACATTTGAAATGGTGATGTTGTTTTGAATGATATCACCATATCCTTTTATCGGTGCCAAGTGATTGTTGCCAAATTTGACGAATCCGCCCTTCTTTTCAGTGTAGTTGGCAAGAAGCTCCTTTTGGCCGGTCATGTGTTTGGAGCAGCCGAAATCTAAGTACCACACATGACCGATCTGCACAAAATCAGGCAGATTTAGGTACCCATTTGTAAATGGGTCCATCATGGTTAGTTGACTTTGCACCCTTGGGTACCCACTTGAGGTGAGACTTATAGGCGTTAGTCATTTGATTTCTCGGACCCGATTTAGAAATGGAAGATGAATGATAAAAGTTGTGATTAAATGAATTATGCATGTCCGGAAAATAACCATAACCATAATCAATAGAAGTTTTACGAACAAAAACATCCACACCGCAATTAGAGCAACAAATTTTATTACGAGAAAATTTGATTAAATGTCTAAATGAATGAATTTGATACGGAAAAGGAAATCTAGAGTTGTTTCTTTTGACATTGGAATGTAAAAACTTGTCTTCATTGTGGGGTGTTTGCTTTGTAGTATGCGTGCCCTTTTTGACCCAAACCGACTTGGTTTCTAAAGTATGAAGCGCTGAAATAGTGAAAGGAGCACGGTTAGTATGGTTTTTGAAGACTTGATTGTTTTTCGTTTGATTATGAGTGATTGGATTTTGACTTGTGGAACACTCCGTTGGTTCAGTAGGTAAAGAAACTGTTTCCATAGGTTGTTTGCCTTTGTCTAAGAATTCAGTATGATTAGGAAGTACAGGATTGAAATCAAACTTATCACACATGTCATTTAAGCACTCGTCCGATTCAAGTGAAGATTGGTTGGAAAGGGCATCTAATTCAGCATTGATTTGTTCTTCGGAATAGGAACATTTTTGTTTTGGAAGATTGGAATGTGGGTCCATTTTGAACAACTCTCCACAATTATCTAAATAATTGCTAACGAAGGCTTTACAAGTTGAAACGTTTGAAATAGTATCATTTTCGCGAGTTTTGTTCAATTGTAAAGTCTCGTTTTCAAGTTGTTGTATTTTAAATAAAAATGTTTCCTTTTCCTTTTCCGCCAAAGAACGTTCGAATTCCAACACTTGTTCGAGTTGAAGGATTTTCTTTTCTAAAAATAGTGTGGGAATATATGGTTTACACTCAGGAATCTTGTTTTGAAGTTCTTCGGCGGAGTAAGATGGGAAGTAGTTGTTTGGAAGAGATTCACTTGAAGATTCCTCTTCTACTATTTGAGGATAGCAGAAAGGTATTTGAAAATAGTTTTTGTTTAGTCTCTTCCATTCTTCTCTTTCCTCAACACTAGGGTCTGGTTTCATAAATTGAATTTGGTAATCTGGACCAAGGTTCAGATATTAGAATTTATAAATCGTTGGAGTATTATAGATAGCCTTTGCTAAGTGTTTCGGGTTTTCAAAAACTAAACCAGCCTTTGCTAAGTGTTTCGGGTTTTCAAAACCTAAACCGGCTTTGGAGCTTAAATCTTTCGGTGCATTTAAGTGAATTGTGTGTTCAGTTTGACCAAGCTTGTAAAGTTTTAATTCCAATGCTTCGAGTTTTTCTAATAAATCTTGTCTTTGAAAACTGACAAAGACAAACTTAGATGAAAATTTGACAGTCTCATTCCTAGATGTTTGAAGTTGGAGTGTGAGATCAGATATTTGTTGTTGGAAAAGAGCATTTTCTTCTTTTAAAACCATTTTCTCCGTTTCGAGATTTTGTGCGATACTTTGAGTAGTGACAAGGTCGGTTTGCATAAGAAGCAGTTGTTTATGGTTATTTTCAAGGCTTGCTTCTAAATTGGAAACCAAGAGTTTCTCGGCTTTCAATTTGGAGTGTAATTCCTTTAATTGACACATTAAATCATGCATTTGAGATACAAAAGAGTCATAGTCAGAAGGGCTTACCTCGGGTGTGTAGTCGGAAGCGTTAGAAGGAGTGTCATCAGAGTAAGCCATTAAGCTGAAATGTGCTTGAGTATCCCCTTCCATGTCATCTTCGTCATCTTGATTAAGCCATTGTTCATCTTCAGCTAGAAGGACTTTACTGGCTTCTTTTTGTTTGGACAGCATTAGTTTGTAAGTGAAGTAGTTAGAGTCCTTCACTACTGGCTTCTTGCATTCCCTTGCGTAGTGACCAGTTTTGCCGCAGTTGTAGCACAAACTTCTTTCACCCTTGAACTTGTCTTCAGGCTTGGGTGTAGGGCGAGGTTCTTCTCTTCTAGTTTTGGGTTCAAACATTGTCTTTCGCTCATGGTTATTCGATCTCGAGGCATACCTTTGTTGATTGGGATTCGAGCGACGTGAGAACTTTTGTTGAAAAGATTTTGTAAGGAAGGCCAGTTGATGTTGAAGTTTGGCAATTTCTGGATCATAGTCAAAGTCTTCGTCTTCTAATTCGGGAAACATTTCTTGAGGAACGGAAGAGGATTCTTTTGCCATTAATGTGATTGGATCCGGGTTCTTCTTGGAATTTATCCCCATAAGTTCGAGAACCTCCTATTCATCTTGTTGAAGGGTTTCATAGATTTCATGAAGGTCAAGGTCAGCAAGATATTTGTTCTGTTTGATTTTATTAGCAAACCGACGCCATTCCGGTTGAAGATTGCTAACAAATTTGACATTGTTTTCGATCTTTGTCTTACGAATTTCGTTTTTGCTAAGTTCGTTCACCAGTTGTACAAATCGAGTATATGTGTTCGTAAGACTTTCTCCATCTTTTGCCTTGAATTCTTCATATTGAGAAATGCAGTTGGTGATTTTGAGTTGTGTACCAATCTTTGTTCCAAGCATGAATTTCTCTATGACTTCCCACATTTCTTTAGCCGTCTTCTTGTGGCTATCAATGCTCATGTAGATCTCATTGGGAAGGCTCATAAGTAGATAAGAACGGGCAAGTTGGTCACCTCTCATTATCCTCTTCTCGTTTGCATCCCAAGAACTTTTGAGTTTAACTTCCCTTCGTGCGGGCGTAGGAGGAGTGTTGTTTGGCATAGCAGGATACTCCTGATAAAAAGGCGGAGGAGGACCCTCTTTGATTGAACTCATGATCTCATCGGCAAAGTCATGACGTTCAATGAAATCAAGGAATCTATCCTTCCATTGAGAATATTCTCCCGGAAAGAGAATTGGAGGCTTGGTGTCTGATCCAATGGCCATTGCTTCTCGGGTGGTCATTGTACTATTTGGTTGCACCTCGATCAATGAGTTTTTAAAAATTTCTGAGTTGTCGCTGGAAACAGTAGGTTATTATCGAGTGACTAAAGAAAAAAATCGATTGAAGGATTTTTATCGGGCGTAAAGTGCTCGATGAAAATTGTTGTTGGATGATTAAGGATCGATAATAATTGTTATCGAGTGAATAAGTCGCGATAAAAATTGTTATCGAGTGAACAAGACTCGATAAAAATTGTTATCGAATTGAGTGGGACTCGATATAAAAAGTTATCGAGTGAACAAGACTCGATAACAAATGTTGAATTAAAAAGGATTTTTAAAGAAATTCGAGTGAACAATACTCGAGAAACAGATTGATTAAAGAGTTTTATCGAATACTGACTTACTCGATCAAAAAAATTTCTCGATTCAATTGAACTCGATAAAAATTCTTAATTCTGAGTTTTCTGTTTATTGAAAAACCAGAAAACAAAAACACAGTGTTCTTGACTAAAAAGAACTCGTCTTTTTATGGACAAGACTATCTGGGTTTTCGAGTTTCTTATTTGTTCAATCACAGAAAATATCAAATTTACGAGAGTTTATGATTTTTACTAAGGAAATCTTTAGTAAGAAAAGCTGCAGGAGTCACAAGTTCCTGAGTTTTCTTATGTAAAGATATTCAAAAGTAAATAAAATAAACTAAAGTAATTTTAACTAAACAGAATTAAATATTTTATAGAGGAGTCGATAAAAATTCAAGATTTAAGCATTTTGTATCGATAAAAATTCAATCAACAGAAGCGATATTCGATAAAAAAAAATTAATAAGTCGAGAAAAAAATTTAATCGAAAAGAACACAGATATACCTAATCGAGAATAACACACAGAAACTGATATGATGATCGAGAAAAATTCATTGAGCAGATATGTGTTAGTCGACAAAAAAAATAAGAAGTTTTATCGGGTAAAGCTTGACACAGTATGACTCGACGAAAAATCAATGAACAGCAGAAAAAAAATTTACCTTCTGTTTCGTGGTTTGCTCAGAAAATCGTAAAAACTCGTGATCTCAGGCTCTGATACCGCTTGTTGATCCCATTATAACAAGCACAATGACAATAAACATTTAATAGTAAATTAATATGACACGAACAATGATTTAAAGAACTTACGTAGTCATATATCTCTTGAAAGTGTATATGTCGATTACAATCAGATTCACGGATTCAGCTCTCTCTCTCTAAGTTAATATATGAATCGACTCTTTGAAAGTAAAACCCTAAGCTTGTATTTATATTGCTAGGTCTAGTCTAATTAAGGAAACAAGAGTTTAAGGAATTATAAACTTCCTTTTACAATAAAGCATATCCTTTCCTTATTTTGTCACAATTAAAATAATAATAGACCTAACATTGTGTGCTTTTGTCCTTTGCATTTTATGCATCTTGGTAGTAAGGTTGTTGATCTTTGATCTGACCTTTTGCTCACCCAAGATAGGACTCTCTTTTGGGTTTGATTAACAGATAGTCTATAATCCAGATTCCATTTAAGAGGAAGAAAATTCAAAGCCAATTTGTTAAAAATTGTTTATGCATACAAGGTGTTTGATAAAAAATTTATGAGAGATTTGGTTTCTTAAATTGATTTGATGAAGAATCATTTTTTACGTCAAGAACCAAAGTTTTTAAATCAACACCTTGATTGAAATTTGGTTGGGTAAAACGAGCTTTTTATGGCGATGAATAAAATCAGGATGCTGATAGATTTGCGATGATGTGCTATATCTATCATATCTCTCTCATCACCGCACCAACTCAGGCAATTCAAACGGCCCTGGCTAGAAAACACACGGATCTACAACTTTCATGTTTTGAAGTTCAGTGATTTAATCTATAGAAGGGCCAGAAGTATTGTTGAAGTTGAGGGTAGTGTGATGAAGCAAAACTGTTACGCATCGAGTTAGATCTGCTTCTTGATAGAAGGACCAGAGCTTCTGGACTAAAGGACCAAGGCTTATGGAATTAAGGACCATAGCTTCTGGAATTAAGGACCAGAGCTTCTAGAATCTTACATGCCTTAGACCAGAAGACTCACTCAACCAGAAGCTCACACGTTGAACCAGAAGCTGTTGGACAGATCTGCGCAACTGTGTACTAAAACGATCATATCTCATCAGTTTTTCCAAAATCCAAATATATCACGACCAGAAGCATCATCGAAGTTAGTGCAACGTTGATGGACAGAAACTTTCTGTGTTGATTTGTGTTTCAAAATAGAGCAGAAGGGGAACAAGAGCTAAACCAGAGGCAACAAAGACGGACCCGAAATAAATTTCATACAGAGCTCTGTATAGGCAAGCCAGAGGTTCTGGTTGTATGGACCAGAGTTCTGATCGAACAGATGCCCGTAGACCGATTTTCTTTTGATTTTCTGACTGCATTTTGCTGTTTCAGAAACAGCAAAAATATTTTTACTTGAAGCTTCAAATTACATGAGTCCAGTTGCTTTGGAACGATAAAACACAAATGCACGACTTTGAAGTTTTGAGTTTTCTTCCATGAGCTGATACGTCTTATTCACTGCCAAAGTCTGCAGAATGGTGTTGGACTGAAACCATTGATTTACACTCTTACTCCTTCCGATTTCAGATGGGTGTTCTCATGTCCATACTTCATGTATTCAACAAACATGTGTGACATATTTCATGTCACTATCTCCTCTTTTTAGCTTGGGGCGGAACTCAACTCAACAAGGTTTGAAGAGTCAAATTTTTGTTTGACGACCGTTTTGTGCGGCTGAGTGAAAGCTTGCACAAGTCACTCAATTTTCATCCAAAATGGTTTAATAAAAGTTTGTTGATAAGCTAGGAGGCTGAAACTCAATGTGCATGTTTTATGTTTTCTCTCAATCAGGCTCCTTGATGGTCAAAAACAATGATCAAGTTGAGTCATGAACGCTGGATAGAAATGTGTAAAATGTCTTGGATTTTCCAGAATATGAGCCTACATTTGAGGAGGAGCTTGTAACGCCTTGAAGACTTGAAGAGTGGCACATAAGAGCTTCTAAAGAAAGCAAGGGGGGTTTATTTGATGATACTTCCTTTATAAGACATTAGAGGGAGATTGTTAGATAAAATTAGCCCATAATTTTATTAGTGTTTTATAAAGAATTGTATTTTGGGCTTTTAGAGAGTTATAGGCTTGGGCTTTTATCTTATAATAGGCACCTATATATGATGTCTTGGCTCCTTTTGTCATTGGAGATTCTAGATATTACACAAACATACTAGGTGAGCATATGAGAGTCGACTAATTGATTGTATGGTATTTTCTCTATTTTCCCCTCCATCAAATTAAAGCATATGAGATGAGCTTTTCTATACAACTGTTTTACATGCTATCTCTTCTCTAATTTTATATGGAGTTAATTCAATTGTTGCTAGTTTGGGATCTAACACCTACGCTAGAGCCGTCATAATATCCTCCGATTTGTTTTGTTGGTCATCTCCTTCACAAGAACCCATATCCTCAAATCCTTCAACCCAAATTATTTTAGTTTCCTCATTACATAAACTACCCCACTCAAATCCTAACCTCCACCTAAGTGTATTAATTACATGGTCTTGCTCTTGTAAAACATTGGTCAAACTCATGCCTCTATGGTTGCAGTCTAACCACACTATTTTTTATTCACTACTTCTTTTGTGAAAGGTCCCCTACATAAATAGGAACAAAGTATGGTGCAAGTAAGTATGATTGGCATCATGGAAATACATAAATAATCCTTAGTGTAGTGAAGATGACCATAACATATAGTTCAATTTACCAAGAGTCGAAATACATATATATATATATATACCAATCATGTCCTTGAATAAATTTAACTTTTTTTCACAATCAAGAATTGCTATTTTCATACCAACTGATAGAAGCTTTTCTACCACATAAAGAATTGAATATGAGTTTTAATCTAAAATCTCAAATTCCAAATAAAGAAAAACAATAGACAAAAAAAGATATACAAAACAAACAAAAGGTAAACAAAGAAAGAGTAATCATGGGAGTTGTTCTTTTGTTCAAACTCAGAGGCGAGATAAGCAATATACATACTTGGTAAGAATCAAATATGTGAGATCCAAGTCGATAGGTTCTTTTTCTGATCAAGATTAAAGAACGCAAGAAAAATTGATAACAAGCACAATAATAATGCAAGTTCTCGAAAGAGATTTGGAAACAGTTAACACATGTTTCCTCAAACAAGATTAAAAATACCTTTGAGGCATTTCCTCAAACACTTGGTGGGCACATGGAATTGAAGGATTTACGGTTTATCGAATCCAGTCAGAAGAACCAACTCTAGCAGTTTAATAGAACCATTGAACAATCAATTGAAGGTGAATCGATGGAAATCAAATTAACTTACCTGAACATAAGTGAAAATCGAACAAAAGTATGAATCTATACTTCTATACTACCTTATAAAACAAATCCACTAAAATCTTAAACACAACTAATAAAACACAAAGTACTGCTTTTTTACAACTTTAAATACTTAAAGTAAACTACATAAGGCATAAAAGCCTTTCCCACGCTCTCAGTTTGCCAGGCCGAACGTTTCATTCTTCAAGACGAACCTTCTTTGTTACATCGATTCATACATTCTCCAAGAGGATGCTTCATTCTCCGAGATAACAGGGTTTTAAGTTCAGGCTCCTCAATTCTTAGTGTTAGAAAAAATGTATCCTCTCTCGATTCGACGGCAAGAACATTCAGAAAACTCGATATGCTTTATCCTCTCTCAATTCAACAAGTATTTACTTTCGATTTCATGGTTCTAGAGATTTCTCGATTTCATTCTTTAAATCTCTTGATTTCTTGTTTCAATTTCATGGTTTCGACTATTTGATCGACACCTTCAAGGTAAGGAGGTATCACTGTTCAACCTTATGGGATTTGACCATTACTTCTTATTGATTTATGGTCATGTATTATATATCAAATATTATGGGTTTAGGTGTAATTCCCCAAAACTTGATTTCTTCTCTTCCCCAAAACTCGATTTCAACCTTAAGGAGTTAAGGGTGGCTGTATCGATTGACCATTGCTTTTGATTGATGGATTTATGGTCTGTATTGATTTAAATCCTAACAAGGTTTATTGATTGTTTTTTTTATCGATTTGCTTCTTTGATTTTTGCCTCATTCTGTATCGATTTTGGCCTAAGGTCTGTATCACCAATTCTCTCCCCAGGTTTGGGTTTACTCCTTAATCAACACATTCCGGTATTTGGTGTTATGAAGGTGTGGTTGGACATAGTGGGCCCATTTTCCATTAAAAAGGTGTGGTTGCAAGAAGATGCATATGCTCAACCTTAGCAATGAGGTGGTAAAAGCATTTTAAACAAATTTCTGCAAGTCGACAAGTGAAGTTCAAATCAACAAAATAGTTCTTATCAGAACATTTTTTGGTTTTGGTGGTATGTTCAGAAAACAAGTAAAAAATCACATTTTGTGCGAAGCCTTATCAGAGAGGTTGTTGGATTTGCTCCTTATGAGTAGGGATGAGTTTTTTATACCATTTTCCCGAATCGAACCGATCCCGTACCGGTCCCGTACTGAACTGATACCGAATTCTCGTATTTGGTATGGTATTCGGTCCAAAAAATTCCTCCGAATCGGTATTCGGTATTTCGGTATTCGGTACCGGGATTGTACCGAAAAATCGGTAGTAGTACCAAATCGGGTAACAAGGGACATTTAGATTTCGAATTCCATCTCTATCTCCTAACTAATCATATTTTCCTAAAACTAAACAATATATATGTCTAATAAATCCATATCTTCTCCATTTGAATTCAAAAATCACCCACTTAAAAAAGATCGATATTGTTGAAGAGGCGATAAACAACCAAAAAAGGAAAAAGGAGAAATAGTACTGAAGCTTGTTGAACTTTTGGGATTGATTTTTGATACATTGAACATTTGAGATTGTTGAACTTTTGATTCTTGAACTTTAGCAATTTGGTTTTGATTGTTTTGCTATTACTTTTAAATTTCGGTACTAAGTGGTATTGACACCGAATTTTCCCGTCCCAATACCGATCTCATATCGGTACCGAACCGGTAAATTCGGTCTGGTATTCGGTACTCATATTTTGTTCAAAAAAAATTCGGTACCAACCGGTATGATACCGGTTCGGTACGGTACTGGTACCGATCTCATCCCTACTTATGAGAAGAGAATTACCGAACTTTTGAACGTTGGAAAGGAAAAACGTGCCTCAAAGTGGCCAAGCGAAAGTTGGGCACACACAAGAGGCAAAGAAGAAGCGTGAGGAGATGTCCAACGTTCTGTGCAAGATAAGGTAACTCCTAAACTTTACATTTGTTATGCTTTTATTGTAAAGATGGATGTTTTTTCTTTGATAAGTTGTATGTTATATCCAATTTATGATTCTATTTCTTTCTTTGAAAATTCATATGTTGGTTATGTGGTATTTGTAGGTCTGTTGGAGGCAGTGGCGGATGTAGCTGCAAAAGAGGGGTGGGTGTAAGGACCCCAGTGAATTGTTAAAAAAAATTATACAAGCTAAACAATATCATAAATACTAAATTTAGCCTTAGTTCCCCTAGTAAAATTTTCCAAGGGACCCTATCTTGCCGGCGATTGACAAAAACACTAAAAAAGTCTCTTGAAATCAATAAAAAAACCAAAAAAATCTTTCGAAAACGACAAAAACACTAAGAAAATCCCTCAAAATCAACAAAAACACCAAGACAATTCCTTGAAATCAACTAAAAAACTTTAAAATTTTCCCGAAACATGTCAGGTGACTTTACGCGCCTTTAGTCTACCTTAACGGGACCCCAGTGGACAAAAATTCTGGATCCGCCACTGGGTGGAGGTACTGAGAAGAAAAAGTGAGTTTTTTGTTGTTGTTGAGAACATATTGAGATTTTACGTTGAATAGAGTAACATGTTTTAGGTATTTGTTGAACTTCCTTGTATTAATTTGTTTTGACTCGAGACTTATATTTTTGCAGACCACATTAGTTCGTCCTCGCTTTAATTTGCCAACGGTTACATGGTTAATTATATTTTGAACTTTGGTTTCTGCATATTGTTTGGGACTACGGTACATACAATTTACTACATGCTTACCCAGTAAGTACTTACCTACCGGGTAATTTTCCTTACCGGATGAACATGGCAAGGGCCTAGAATCTTAACCGGTAAGAGGGATGATAAGGATGGAGAGTCTTGCTATGTAAATGGTTGCAGTGTGACAATTTTTACTTGGGGAAGCGCTTACCCGATAAATTGTTGTATATGATACCATTTTATGTTCTACAATCTAACCCGGTAAAACAACCTATAATGTTAGACTTCTACCGGTAAACACTTACCGGGTTGCAAATTTTGGAAAATTGGTTATGTGTACCATTTGATGCGACCTTTTTAGGGTTAATGAAAGATTTTCAATGTTTAAAGAACGTAAAAATGGGAAGTAGAAACCTAAATGGATGATTTTTTAACCAGTGAATTATATCAAGTATCTTTGTTTGATTTTTTATTGCATTTTTTTGTTGATGTAGCTATTATGTTGAAACGAGCAAAGGTTGATCAAGAAGGGAAGTTGTGATTCAAATGTGGCCAATGATTAGGTGATAGGAACACTTGTAATTCATTCATGATCTTGTCCAAGTGGTTACCAAGGTGTCCAGTGTTAAAAAAAATGTTTGGTACAAGAGATTGTTCCATCAAACAAAGGATACAATATTTGACTGAGCATTTTAATTGTTTTCGAAGACTGTATATTCAGATACAATATTTGGTTGGCAATGGTTACGGTTTTTGCCAATGATGACCATGTTGCGTTGTTTGGTGCTAAAAGGGTCTTGTTTATAAGTTCCAAAACTGTAATTTTCAATTCATTGCATCTTTAAGAAGTAATAAACGAGAGATTCAAATGTAAAGATATACCGACGTTAGATCATTTTTACATGCTCCTTATTAATACATTTCAAACCAACTTATAAAAGATTGTAGTTTAGGCATTCCTAATTAGTCATCAAAAAGCTTGTACATGCAAAGTCATTCATCTCTTCAAGATCAACTATCAACAAGGGTGAGGACAAGCACGAAGATATGAAATAGCTACAATTTCCATGTATATTTTGGAAATCGAATTGATGATCACTGTTAAAAATATAAGCTAAGTCTCATATCTATAAGTAACTTTATTTATCATATAGTTTGATAGGTTATTAGCGACACTTTGTGGTGGTTATTTACCAACAGTTGCGATGGTTCACAAACCATTGTGTTGGTCAAAACCAGTGGCGGATCCAGGATTTTTGTTCACTGGGGTCCCGTTAAGGTAGACTAAAGGCGCGTAAAGTCACCCGACATGTTTCGGGAATTTTTTTAAGTTTTTTAGTTGATTTCAAGGGATTTTCTTATTATTTTTGTCGACTTTGAAGATTTTTCTTAGTGTTTTTGATTTCGAAAGATTTTTTCCCTTTTTTTATTGATTTCAAAAGATTTTTTAGTGTTTTTGTCAATCGCCGGCAAGATGGGGTCGTTTAGATAATTTTAATGGGGGGAATTAAGGCTAAATATAGTATTTTTGATATTTTTTAGCCTGTAATTTTTTTTAATGGTCGTCTGGGGTCCTGGGACCCCCTCTTTAAAGGGTTGCATCCACCTATGGTCAAAACTATGCCGCTTCATGTGTATATATATTTGTATGTAATCAGATTTATGTGTGTGCCATAATATATTAATAAAATAAGTGTTGTAAAAAACCTTTTGTTCTCTCCATTTTTCTCTTCTTCCTCGTTGCAACAGTTAAGTTCTAGGGTTCCTGTGTTTGCATTTTCTGTTTTGATCCAACAAAGTGGTATCAGAGCAAGGTTCAAAATCACAGAAAACCAAAAGCAAAAACGCAGGAAAGGTTAGAACTCTAATGGCTTCGAACAACAACGTTTTTCAACCGCAACTTCCGAAGTTAAATGGTAGAAACTATCACCAATGGAGTATCCAAATGAAGGTGTTCTTCGAATCTCAAGATGTATGGAATTTGGTTGAGGATGGGTTACAAGAACCTAAGAATCCTACCGCTTTAACGTCCCAACAAAACGCATAATTAAAAGAAGATCGAAAGAAAGACCGGAAAGCGTTGTTTTTCATTTATCAAGCAGTAGATGAAGCCATTTTCGAGAGGATTTCAACATCTCTTACATCAAAGGATGCATGGGATATGTTGTACAAGACCTACCGTCGAGAGGACAAAGTGAAAATGGTACGTTTGCAAACCTTACATTGTGAATTTGAGGTACTTCGGATGAGAGAATCCGAGTCCGCTGAAGATTTTTATAACCGTGTGATTACCCTCACTAATCAAATGAGGATTAATGGGGAAGGGATTGAAGATAAAAGAATTGTGGAAAAGATTTTAAGAAGTTTGGCTCGAAAATTCGAGTATGTTGTGGTTTCCATCGAAGAATCAAAGGACTTAACATTACTTTCTTTGGAAAATATGTTGGGGACACTTAAGTCTCATGAACTTCGAATGAGAAATTTTGATGATGCTCCTTCTGTACAAGCATTCCTTTCCTCTACAAAAGCAAAAGGAAAAGAACATAAAGATCTTTATCTGAAACTCAATGCTATTATTGTCACAAATACGGACACACTATGAAGTTCTACAAGAAACGAAAAGAGGATCAGAGTGAGGATGCCAATTTCACCTGTGGAAATGAAACTAAAGAAAGGGATACAATGTTCATGGAAATTGAGGAACTTGAAACTCTAGCGGATGATGCATGGTACAAGGATGATGATGACCTTGTGAAGACAAGCAAGGTGATGAATGCACCTGTGGATGATACTCTCCCCGGGGAAACAAAGACTGATGATCAATCATGCTTAAAGCTTGAATACTTCAAGTATGTGTTGCATATGTCTTAGCTTAAGGAGGAGTGTTAAAAATATAAGCTAAGTTTCATATCTATAAGTAACTTTATTTATCATATAGCTTGATAGGTTATTAGCGACAGTTTGTGGTGGTTATTTACCAAAAGTTGCGATGGTTCACAAACCATTGTGTTGTTCAAAACTATGCCGCTTCATGTGTATATATATTTGTATGTAATCAGATTTATGTGTGTGTCATAATATATTAATAAAATAAGTGTTGTTGTGAAAAACCTTTTGTTCTCTCCATTTTTCTCTTCTTCCTCGTTGCAACAGTTTAGTTCTAGGGTTCCTGTGTTTGCATTTTCTGTTTTGATCCAACAATCACTAGAAAGATCTAACTTTGAATAGCCTCGGTCAATATTGTGAATTTGTTTCAGACACGTCAAACAAAAATTGTGTCAATATTGTGAATTTAGTTCTTCATTTTGGAGAAATTTAGAGGAATCTGTTGAAAATGATCCAACAAAACTTAATGGTGTGACATTTTCGAAATGCATGTGTTTCACCCAAAATAACACTTTTGTTAAGTTTTTCCTTAATCGGTATACTCACTTACATTTATTCAATTTTCACATCCCGTCGCATTGCACGAATACACAACTAACCAAGCAATCAATTGAAGGTGAATCGATGGGGAAATCATATATATGTATGTATGTATATATATATATATATATATCTAGGTGGACGTTCAAACGAGAACAGCTCCATTTTACGAGAACGCGAGAACACCCTTATCACATGTGATAATACACGTGAAGGGATGGTGGTGTGTGGACGACGTGTTGTACGACTTAGGTTATGCCAAAGGTCGTCTGCATCTATGATTTAGGATCACATGTGATGGTCTTGATGGATTATAGTATCACATCAAGAACACCCTTATCACATGTGATAATACATATGAGTGAGCTTAATGATTTAAGAGCGACTTGGCCTGCAACCTAGATCACGCCAAAAAGTCGTTTGCATCTCTGATTTAGTATTACATGTGTATCACATGTGATAGATTAATAGTTTCACATGTGATTGTCTATAGTAAAGGGTGTTCTTGCGTTCTCGTAAAATGAAGGTGTTCTCGTTTGACCATTTCCCTAGATATATATATATATATATCAGTAATTGACGAGGAATAGTAATCATCATAGATGATGAATCGTTTTCTGAAGCCTGAATCGTCACTATGGGAAGTGTCATTTTTCTGAATCGTTTTGTGAGATTTGTTGGCACTGATAAGGTTGTACTTTAAGGATAAAATGTTGTACTTAAGAGATTTTAAGAGATTCTACATAAAATAGTTATACATTATACTTTAAAGATTGTTTTTAAGACTTTAATGAATGTACTTTATAAGGTAGTATAGATGAGTATTGCATATTGATTTTCTAGTGACTTAGAAACTTATACTTGGACATGCAGAGCTTTTATGTTGTAATTCAGAAGCTTATACAAGAGGCGTCCATTGCCTTTTGTTGCTCTATGCTTGCTTTAAGTTATCAACGGGCCTTTGCCCTAGCGGCATGTAAGCCCCTTGTCTCCTAGGAGGCCGAGGGTCTAAACCTCACCATAGGTAAGAAGGGTGTTTCAGTTTGTTTGTTTCATTTATCGTATATAAATATTATATACTTCAAAAAAATACTTGCTTTTAAGTTCCTGAAATCATCTTTTTCCAAAAAAAATCTTGACATCATGAATAAAATATTAAAAAGTTGTTCTCATGCTATCTCTGTTATTAAAACCTACATGTTAGTTTACCTCTACTGATTTAGTCATAACATTGCCAAAAAGTTACATAGTCTTCTATCTAGTAAAATCAGATATGAAAGACGAACCGAACATTAGTTGTTTATATTAATGAATAGGTTTAAAGATATCTTTTATAAAAAAAAATTCCCTATAAATTGTTTTCAATACAATTGTTGGATGTCAAATAGTTATTTAGACTTGTCAAAGCGAAGACTTCATAGGATTATTTTATGGACTATATTGATCAATGATTTTCGATCTATTGATCATAAAATCGACAATGACAACCGCAACTGCAGTGAAAACGCCAAAGGTAGCAGTGCAGAAACATCGCTAGAAATTAATATTGTATATGGAAAAAAAATTCATAAATTTTGTATATATGTATTTTTATAATTTGGGTTTTTCTTATTTTTGATATTTGTAAAAACTGATGTTTTATTTAATCTTCTATTATTTATTTATTAGATTAATATACGAAAATGACAAATGCTAAATATACATTATATTATTATTTAGTGTAGATTTCCATTTGTAAACAAAAACTCAACATCTATCGGTAATCTAAAGATCTATTCAAATGATGTATCGTATTAATTTGTGGCATTTTTCTAGAAGGTTAAGTCATTATTTTACAAAAATAAGGTGACTTATTATAAGTTACCTTATTTTCTAGGTACATGTTTGACAAACTAATTTATTGATAAATTAGTTGGGAGTGACTTATTAGTAACTTATTGAACTTTTTATCATTTTCTTTCGATTATATTCCTGATTGATATTAATTATCATTATTTTAAAGCTACTTTTTGGTCATTTTACATGTTTATAAGTTACTTTTTGCCAAACGTGACTTATTCATCAGCTACCTTATAAGTATAAGCTACCTTATCAATATAACCTACCTTATCAGTCATAAGTTACCTTATCAGCTACCTTTGCCAAACATAACCTAAAGCTCCTTTAAGCTCTATAATCTAAATACAACCATTTTAATCTAATTTGATACAAGATGTATTAATTCTAATCTTAAACAGATATCATATTGCCGCATATAACAAGAATTATGTCACCGTAATTCGACGAAGACAATTATAAAATAAATTATTTGTGATATCTCGTCAAGTAATTAATCTTTAAAAATATATTATTATTAATTTGATCTACAAGGGTTTTTTTATTTCATCTTACTTACAAATATTTTAGGTTTTTGATTGTTATTTTAAAACATTCATCAAACTACATGCTAGCTAGATGAAACTGTATTTATATTCCCTATACTAATGTGCTGTTTGTTTAAAGTCTTATTTCATTTTTAATTGATAAAAAGTGCATTGAAGTCTGAAAGCATAATCAATAAGACTGTTTTTTTTTGTAAACTTACGAATGTCTGAATTTATTCAAATTGTGTATATTACCCACAAAAAATTTATAGCGTTTATTATACTGATAAAGTAATACAATTTCCCATACTTATTTATCATTATTACGAAATTTACATCTAAACTATATAATTAACATTCATTTAAACGAAAATATGTCATTAACAATATTTAAAACATTTAAATCATATTAAAATACATCAATTGAGAGAGGTGGGGATCGATTAAGAGAAATAATCAATTAAAGTTAATCGATTGACAAACGTAGGATCTGGGGAACAACAATAAGAGGCAAATAAGAGGTTGATTTCCCTCTTACCAGATAAGAGGATAGTAAGATATAAGTGTCTTTAAAATTGAAAAAAACAAACAATATGAGTGATTTTACTTTTTAACAAACCAGATATAAGATTCTAAAAGACTTTTTTTATAATAAAACATGTGGATAAACGTAATTTCTCGTTTTTATTTAGAAGAAATTAACAATTAGATCAAAATCAAATATGGAATAACCCTAAAACTTAAAAAAACGTTTCCCACTACAAAGGCTAATTAAAACAAAAAATAAAAATAAAACTTTATATTATTCAACAATTATCGAATAATCCTTCAACTACATCACAAATACTCTGCTACCGTTGTAGAAAAGCCATGTTGTCAGTTCCACCCCTCCACGGTTCATCCAATATTAGCTTTCCAAAACTGTCACTTTTAGTCCCTTGCAAATCAGAAACCTTTAACCTTAGTCCATAAATGATAAAACAACAAATAAAAAAATAAAAAGTTAGATGGTGTTAAAAATATGTCCAACCAAGATTGACAAAATATCTAATATATTTCAACAAGACTTCCACTATTTAGTATAGGGGTTGTTGGCCCAACGATATCCAAATTATTGGTAAAGTACAACATCTTAAAAGGTTGCTAGTTCAAACCTCGTTATATTAATTTTATTTCAATCTTGATCCAATGTATTGAACTCAAACATAGAAGAGTAACAATTTTACTTTGGACTATTTAGGAGGTGTTTGGATTAGCTTATTGACTTATAACTTATTGACTTTTTGAAAAAATGTTTATCAAGAGTTGATAAGTTAAATTTTTTAACTTCTTAAAAAATGACTTATTACCGGTTTGGTACCGGATAAGTTGTTTTTGCTAAACACTCAAAATGACTTATTACCGGTGTCACACCGGAATAAGTCAATAAGTTGTTTTGATAAGCTAAAACAAACACCCCCTTAAAAAATCTACATAATACTTGTACAAATGGAACACTTTGAACAAGTATAAGATCCGAAAGCAAACCATAAACATATTTCATTTATTTAATAGGATACACGAAGTTATTCAATATTGTATCAAAGGCTAGAAAAACACATTTTTAACTAGTCTAACACGGAAGATTGTTGCCCGATGAAACACCAAGTTGGTTATAATACTCAGTGAAGTACCTAACACGAGCATTAACTGCGTCCCGATTGACACCATCACATTCCTGTGGTCCATTGATGACTCGGATAGTCGCTCCAAATCCTTGGCCTATGACTGATTGAACTGCGGTCGTTCAATACCATAATGCACTACGAAAAGACACGAGTGGATCAGTGGCCACAATTTCAGGATTATTCAGTCCGTCAAACCCAATGCTACTCCCCGGCTTGAGCGTAGTTGTAATTCCATGTCAGTTGTAGCGGACCTCGCCCATAGTAACTCTTGCTAGGGTTACATGGGTATTGAGGAAAAATTACGTCACAGTAATTTTGGGTTGGATTTATTTCATTGATGAAACAAAAATCTGTTTGTGCATAAAAATAAACTAATTAATTAATCATTTTCAATGGGTTAAATACACGTGATAACAACATAATTCAGATCAATTTCATATTTTCAACTTTCATGACCAAATTAAATAATAAAGAAAGTTGAAGATCGATCTTACGTCCGGTTTCATGGGTGACATGGGCGAAGAATGCTGCAATCTCCCGCCTTGAATCTTTTTCGGAACCGACCCTACCGAATTGGAGATAGTTTCCCAAGGCTTCAAGGAAAGTGGCACGTGTATAAAACCTTCTTCCTTCACAACCGGCATCCGATTGATCCATGCAGGGGCGAATGTAGTCCTAAGAAGGAGGGGGGAAGGGATCCCACTCAATACTTAAAAAACATAATTAGATAGGTTTAAAAAAGTTAAAAATTCTAAACTTACCTTTAGTTCTCCCCCAGTAAAAAAAATTCGAGGGACCCCATCTTGCTGTGAATGCCAAAAACACTAAAGAATTCTTTTGAAATCAATCTAAAAACTGAATAAGTTCTTCGAAATCGACAAAAACGCTAAGAAAACCTCTTGAAATCGACAAAAACATTAAAAAAATCCCTCGAAATCAATTAAAAAAATTCAAAAATCCCTCGAAACACGTCGGGTGACTTTACGCGCTTTAGTCTACCTTAATGGTGACCCCACTGCATAAAAATCCTGGATACGTTACTGGGTCCATGATGCCGTTGAAGAATGCATCTGTCACGATGCTAGCAACCAGGGCCGGCCCAAGGTGCGGCATGGGCTGTAGCAAGGGTTTGAACTCAAGACCACAAGAACTATATTAGTGGCTCCTACCATTGAGACAATGCCATTTTTGTTACTTTTGTTTCCACGTTTTACCCTTATTATTTCCATTCATAAAGATTTTTATAATACCAACAAATGTTTATCTGAAATAAAATTAATCACATTTAATAATTAATATTTATATGGATTTTTGTTTTAATAAAAACATCGATAATATTTGAAATCTTATTAATCTTCTTATATGTATGTTTTTACCAAACACTTATATAACCAATAGAGAGAGTTGTATTTTTTTGTTGCAATTATTTACATGCATATTCAATTTCGTTTATAGTTTTAGTATGAACATGTATTAATATAGTTATTTTCAATTGTTTTTTTATAATAAGGTTGCTATTTTACATTTATATAAATTTTTAAGAATTAAAAACCATTGAACAAAGTTTTGATGTTATTATAGTACACATTGTGTGAATTTGTTGTTCGGTAACATCATGTTCAACATTGTTGCAAATCCGAACGGGTTTAACGTTTTTTCTGGAAAGGGGCATTTTTTAACACTTTCACCCAGAAAACCAAAAACCATTGGACCGACCCTGCTAGCAACTGATACGTCATTCGTCTGGACGGCGATGAGGATGATTCCGGCGAAAAGTACACCAGCCACGATGAGGATGGAGAAAGTTTTCATGGTGGTTTGCATGATTCAATAACTAGGATTGTATAGGTGGATTTATAGTGTGAAAAGTGTGCATACGTGAGTAGGAGTGTATGGAAGAAGAACGGTGCCGTTTGCTTTAACTTGGGTTTTGGTTTCTAACTTGACTTTTGACGATTTACTTTGACTTGGAGAATAATAAAAAAGTTTGAAAAGTGCCCATTCAATTGGAGATTATTAGTTTAGTTGGTTTTCCGCAACTCTTTTTCTGTTTGGAGTCTCATATCGTTTTTCTCTATACATATTAGAACCTTCATTCTCTATTTAAAAGCTTTTTAAAAGTAATCTAATGAAATTTAACATACCATCATTATTTTAAAAGGCATTATTTTTATGGTAAAAAATAGATTTTTAATCGAGTAATTTGCAGTTATTATTTAAAAACAACAAAAAATAACATTACTTAATAACCAGTCATGAATAAGCTCTTAAGCTTATCAAACCATTTAAAAACAAACATAATTTTAGTTCATCGGTGGGAAGATATTTACTAAAATGTTGGAAAAAAGATTGTATCTAACGTATAAAGATCCGTTTGTTTTATCTACATAGTCCGAGGACATATTCTGTAGATAACCGAAAGATCTAGAAATCTTTGTATGCAAGGGTGGATTTATGTTAAAGGATACGGTACATATGTTTCGGTCCTCTAAAGATGTTTACTAGTAGTTTAGGTCACTTTACTAAATGCTTAATTATCTAATAAACACTTATCGGTATGAGACATTATATTCATTTACCTTATCATATGACATTCTTCGTTATCAAAATGGAATTTTGGTAAGCGTTTTAAACCTGGTAAATGGTTACCGAGTAAGAGTAATCACTCTCAGTTACCGTTTAAGACTCTCGATTTTTGTTTTCTCTCTTGCCGGATAAAACTATCGGTCCTTGTTATGTTCACCTGGTAAGGTAATTGAACCTGTAATCATTTACCAAGGTAACTGTTTAGTAAATGGCCCCTTAGTGCTAAAAGAATTATGTTAAAACGGAACTAACTTTTGTCTGATTCTTATTTTGGTGAACCAACATTCAAAATCTTCATTTTGAGTTATGAAACAAAAATTTCATATATTTTTGAGGTATGAAGCAAACTTAATAAATGAGATGGATACTGTCTGCGCTTTCTTTTTGGCACATGTTACATGTTGAACACGTAAACCCGTTTGTTTACGTTATTTATGCAAACTTAGGGGCACATAATACATGCAACTAGCTCATAGTTAATCAATTAGAAGTTGTCTATCATAACAAAATACGCATAACTCATAAGCTCAAAAAAATCATATTTAACAAATATGTATCTCAAGTTTGAAGACCAAACCAAAACATAAACAGATAAGCACTTGTTGTTTTGGCTACTAAAAGAAATGCAGAAATCAACTTTCTTGGCCTTCAGCTTCTACGTACTCTTGTAGAGCTTATATATTTGTGAATTAAGAACTTTTCTACTAGAGTTATCAAAGAAAAGAGAAACAGAAAAAGGGCTACCTAGTTATACAAAGACTTGAGGAGCTTAAATCATACCAAAGTGGAACACCTTAATTACCACATGCCACTATCGGTCTCTTTTTCCTTCCCCTTCTTTTTGCTGTGTCTGTAGCTCTTTTATTAAATATTTTAAATGATCCTTTTTATTTGATTTTAGTTTTTATATATGTTATTTTACATCTTTCTTTTTATTTTGTTTTTAACAAGTTATTACACACTACAAAACAAATGACTTTCACCCACAAAAATTTACGTAGGGAAATTTCTTTTGGTGATTACCACATCATCCAAGAAATACTAATGGTTCCGGTAAAATCCGATATTTTCAAGAAAATACCAACGGATTACCCAAGAATTTCCTGGGTCATCTGTCACTGATTTGATTTATCCACCAACAAATTAACCAACGACAAATCACCATTCATCGATGGATTTTCAGGGAAATTGTTGTAGGTGAAAACCTTCCATTTTAGTAGTGACATTCCCCTTTGGAACTCTATCACAATTTTAAAATAAATCAAACCAAATGCATTTTCCGTCGCTTATAGCATCAGCTACCACCAAATCAGCGAAAGGCTATGAGCGACGGAATTGACCTCAGCGACGGATTAGCAACGGAATTTTCCGTCGCTGATACCCCTTATTTTTGTAGTTGTGAATAGAGATAGAGGTCGGGCAAAATAAACTAGAATGTGATAAAAATGAATAAGAAAAAATAAAAAGTAACTCTTAAAATCGAGAGTTATCAGTATCTCTATAAGTCTATCGATTTCAAGATACCCATTATAAAAAAGAGAAAAGTCACTAAAAATCGAATTTAATACGGTGGTTGGGAGTAAAATAATTGTTAAGACTTTTCAAAGCGAAGGTCGAAGCCTAAATGGTGATTTTATGGACTGTATTGATTAATATTTTTTGGTCGGTTAACTTTGAACACGACAATGACAACCGCAACTACAAAGAAAACAGCAAAGATAGCGATGGAAAACATCGTAAGTGGACATTTTTTCGTAAATTCTTAATTTATGAATCTTTCTAATTTGGGTTTTTCCTATTTCAAAATTAATAAATGTGTTTTTTTATAGTTTTAGCTATTTAATTTAATTAAAAAAAGCCTAAACAATTGTCTACAATAACTTATGTTTTCGAATTTGGGAAAAAGGAAAAGAAAAAAAAGGAAAAAGAACCGGATATAAGAAAAAGATATCTATTTGTATTCTTGAAAGAGAAAGAAAATAATTTTGTATATTTTTAAAAATGAGAGAGAGAGAGAGAGAATGAATGAAATATATCATATAGAGAGTTTCAAGGGAAAACGCAAAAAAAAAAAAACCGAAGAACATTCTAGGAGCCCTTCATTCGGACGGTATGCATAAATGCATACAAGTAATTGAAACTTTTTTTTTCTATAGACCGGTGCTTATATATGCATTAGTGTATATGCACAAATGAATGTTACAAATTATCAATATATATTTGTATATATACCGTCCATATGAGCTTCCAGGGTGTTCTTTGGTTTTTTTATTTGTTGACGTTTTTCGCTGAAACTGATCATATATATCTATATATATACACCATTTAGAAACATGTCATCTAAATGAAAAGTTTGGTAACTCTGTAATTTTAATAATTTTTAAAGAGTTTTAATTTCAACTTTTCCCCTCCTTTCCTTTTACACTAGGAGGAAAGTTTTGGGAAGAAAACTATCTTTCCTTTTCCTTTGTTTCGTAAAAAACTTTTTCTTTATTTACTAAAAAAGTTTAAAATAAATAAGGGTTTATATTTTTCTCTCATTTCCCTTGCATTCTTTTCCTTTTCTTGGTGGAAAAAGGTATCGTTAACACACCGTAAGGCTTTAGAACTCTCTAGGATTTATCGATCTTCCGTTATTTATCTATTTGTTAATTGACATATACTAGACAACTGTTAAATTACGTTATATATTATGCATGGGTATTTCTCTTATACAAATACTATATGTTTTAAAAAATGATTTATGTCGTAGATGAAAACACTTTCATCTATGTTGTATAGATTTAGGATAATGTGAGATCCGCCTATTTTCGTGAGGTCCGTGAGACCATATTTTTACATTTAAAATTTCACTTTTCTATGAAGGTTACCTTCGCCGTGTTTTTAATATGAAGACATATTTATTTATTTTACCTTCATAAAGTTTTGCTGTAAAGTTTCAAGTGTAAAAAAAAAGGTCTAGATCTCACGAAAAATAGTATGATCTGAGGTAAATCCAACCCTATTTATATATTGATGTTATTTAAATCTTGATCCAACGTCGTATTGTACCCAAACAAAGAAGAGTAATATCTTTCTTTTGGATTATTTAAGTATACATATTTCAAGTTATTCGATATCGTATTCAAAGGCAGGAAAAACACGTTTTCAAATCGTCTAACATCGAAGATTATTGCCCGGTGTAACGCCAAGTTGGTTACAATACTCGGTGAAGTAGCGAACACGAGCACTTACGGTGTCTGGATTAGCACCATCACATTCGAGTCGTCCATTGATGGCTCGGATAGTAGCTCCAAAACCTTGGCCTAATACCGATTGAACATTGGTTGTCCAATACCATAACGCAGTCCGAAAAGAGATTACTGCATTAGTGGCCACAATTTCAGGATTTGCCAGTCCATCGAACCCAATGCTCTGTCCGGCTGGACCGTAGTTGAAATTCCACGTCAGTTGGATCGGACCTCGCCCATAGTAAAGCTTGCTAGGGTTGCATGGGTATTGAGTAACCGTTTCGTCACAATAATCTTGCGAAGCTCCATTTATTTCTTCGATGAAGCAAAAATCTGTTCATACATAAAAATTAAAACCATTAATTTGCAACGGGTTAAAAACATAAAATAACAATTTTAATTTTTCAACTTCCATGATGGATCAAATTAAATATATAAACAAACTCTAAAATGTATCTTACGTCCGGTTTCATGGGTGACATGGGCGAAGAACGCTGCGATCTCGCGCCTCGAATCTTCTTCGGAACCGACTCTACCGAATTGGGGATGGTTTTCCACGGCTTCAAGGAAGGCGGCACGTGTATAAAACCCTCTTCCTACACAACCGCCGTCGGATTGGTCCACGATTCCGTTGAAGAATGCATCTGTCACGAGGCTAGCAACTGATACGTCATTCGTCTGGGCGGCGATGTGGATGATTCCAGTGAAAAGTACACCGGCAACGATGAGGACTGAGAAAGTTTTCATGGTGGTTTATATGATTCAATCAGTGGGATATTGGAGGTGCATTTATAGTGTGTGGGGGAACGGTGTGCAGACTTCAGAATGTGGGTATGGGAGATAAACTTTGTCGTTTCTTTGAGTTGGTATCTAACTTGACTTTTCACGATTTAGCTTGACTTTGAAAATTCGCCATGCAATAAAACGATATTCAAATATTTATTTTAAAAATACAAAATACTATAAATTTAAATTTTGAATTGCATAAAGGAGATTACGTGAATATTTAGGATATTTTGAGATAAATAATGGCGAATATATCGAGACCCGTTGTATGTATATTGCATTTTCAAAAAATTTAATAAATCTTTTAGCATTATAAAAAGCTAGAAATTCCATTTTCATAATTCTTTATTATTACATCATTATATTAAACAATTTAATAAATCTTTTACCATTATAAAAAGCTAGAACTACATAATTTTATCTTTTTTCTTATTAGTTTTAACAAATTACTTTATTTAAAAGATTATACTAATTCATTCAAATTGATACCAATATTGAATTTTTATTTTATTTTTAACTTTATTTTGAATTGAAAACATATAAACAACAATTTATTTGGATATAAATAAATAATTCTTCATTCAAATAAACAAAATAAAAAATACAAGAAGTTGATAAAAAGGAAAAAAAATCACCTAAATTGATTACACACGGTTTTTAACGTTTTATTTTGATTTGATTACACAATATTTTACTTGAACTATTGATTTGATTATATACTACATTTTAGCATTTTTTTTATTCCTTTTCATATTTATTATTCTATTTTATAATTTATACATTTATATATGTTTAAAAAAAAATAGAATATAGAATTAAGAAAATTAAATATAGTGCAACAAAAAAAAATTACACAAATTTTTATAAGTTATAAGTTATATATTTATATTTTTCTTTGTTAATTTAATTTTATACAATTTTTAACTTTTTATGTTGGTTTAATCTTAAGTTTTTAACACTTTATGCTATTTGATTTTACACATCAATAAAAGTAAAAACAATACAATCCAAATAATATTCAATATTGGTATCAACTATATATTTATAAGAATTAAACTTATACATAAAATATAACAAAAATATAATAAAAAATAAAGGGGTATCATCAAAAATATTGATGAGATATTTTTTATAGAAACATAATAAATTAGTTTTGGTTATGTATTTTCAATGAATAAATTTATACAAAATATGTAACGAGGGTATAAAATGATAACTAAAAAGAAGGTAAGGGTGTATTTAGAATTTATTGTCATATTAAAAGGATTTGAATTTAAAAAAATTGTGGGGTCTACATCCCTATTTTTACAAAAACAAATTAGAACCACCCTACTTTTACAAAACAAATTAAAACCCCTATTAATACAAAGTATTTTTAAAATCACCCTATTTTTACAAAAAACTCGTTGATAAAGGTGTGTATGGAATTTTTTGTATTTAATAAGAGTTTTAATGTAAATATATGTAAAAAAAATATTATTTGTAGAAATATCATTAACAACATTTAAAAAGTGACATTAGACTCCCCTAAATTAAAATAAGTTAACGGTTGATTCAAAAAGCAAAAGGTTATTTCTTTACTTTTTTAGGATAGAATATATGAAATAATCAATAACTTTTGAAATATAAATTATTACAAAATATTGTATTTTTAGTTTTATTATTACTATGTTTAAATTATTTTTTATTACAGTATTATAATTTAAAAATTTACCTATTAAAGTATTAGATAACTTTTTGTTTTGAATTTACCCACATAGGAAAGTTTACCCACATTATAATTTAAAATTTTACCTGACGCTGTTCACATACATTACAGCGTTGACGTGATATTTATTATTACAATATTTTATTTTTAAAATTATTTTAATATCACATTGGTTTATATTGCAACATTTTAGTTTTAATATTTTATTATTTAGACATTTTAATGGAATATATTCACCTATTTAAAATTCTTGTCTAATCCTAACTTTCAATAAAAAATTTAGTTTTCCAGAATATAACCTTTTGATTTGAATTAGATGTCAACTTATAAATATCGGGGTTTTTATGTCATCTTCTTGTCCATATGACATGTTCATGTGTAAATTTTCATTGACATGACATTTCTTTTTAAAAAATTATACTTCAACTTTTATTTTTATTTTTATATATTATTTAATAAATATATTAAATAAATCAAAACTTTCTAAGTTATTTCTTAATATATTTAGTCAAACACAACGAAACATTTTAAAAATATGTATTTTATGGAAGAAGGAAAAAATTTGTTAAGTGTTTTTTTACCAAAAAAACTGTTTTAACTTTTAAAGAATCTATGATACGTGTTTAAAAAAATTACTTGGAGGATCGTGGGAGAAGCAAACCAATTTACGTGAAGATAAGAAGGAATATGGTCACATAGTCTATTAATTAAAAAGTATCATAAATAAAAAACTAAAAATAATTTTTAAAATTAGAATAATTATCACTTTAAAATGAATAACATTAAAAATCTCATTATATATTTTAGATTTTTTTTTAATTTTAATTTTAATTAAATTAATAAAAAGTATCCCATTATTTTTTTAATTTTAATTAATCTTAATGAATAACTTTAAAATGTATATATATGTATATATAGGGACGAGTTCAAATAAGAACTCAACAATTTGGTTATGAACGCGAAGACAAATGAGAGCGCGACACGTGTCATATTCAGACTGAATATTTACATAAATATTCAGACTGAATATAGTACTTTTTCAGTCTGAATAAGCATTATTTAGATTGCATAAGCATTATTCAGATTGAACAAATACTATGTTCAGTCTGAATATTTTATTGATTATTCAGTCTGAATAATCTACATTCAGACACGTGTCGCACTCTCATTTATTCTCATGTTCACAACCAAATTTGAGTTCGCCATTTGAACTTTCCTCTGTAATATATATATATATATAGAGAGAGAGAGAGAGAGAGGAAAATTCAAATGTGAATCTATCTTTGATTGTGAACATGAGGACAGATCTCAGCCCATGATCTGAGCTAAGTTGAAGCCGATCATTAAATATGGCTTGAGGGGTAATTTTGTCAAGTTTTATATTTGAATCAGATTCTATTATATCCTTTCCATTCTATCATTCATATCAATCCCGTTTTTGTTGGCACTTCTCTGTGAATTCGTATTCTTCTTCTCTGTGAATTCGTATTCTTCTTCTCTATTAGTTCGATTTCTGATTTCCAATTTCTGAAGCTATTTGTTGATTTTGTCTTTTCAATGGATTTTGTTTCTTCATCACGAAATTCAAAAGATTTTGATCCAGTTGAAAATTCTACTCTTTTTGTTGATCAAACATGTGATTTGTTCTCTAATTGTGATTCGATTACAGATTTCGAGAAAACAGATCGAGAATTTGGTTCTAATGTTTTTGTCACAGATTTGAAGAATGCAGAGCACCGAGAATTTGGTTCTAATGTGGAAGATGCGTCAATCTGTAAGTATTTTATAAAAGTAGTTTCTAAATCTCCAGAATAACTGTTTTTGAATATGAGGAGGTGTTTTGAATCTGTTTTTTTATATTGAAAATGATTAACAGTTTGTATTAAGTCTGAATATTAGCTTATATTTAGACTGAATATAAGCTACAAGTATACACCCCACAAATTGTTTTAGCTTATATTCAGTCTGAATATAAGCTACAAGTATATACACCACAAATTGTTTTAGCTTATATTCAGTCTGAATATATGCTACAAGTTCATTGAAATCATCTAATTGTAGAATATATCCAGTCTGAATATAAGGTACAAGAATACAAAAAGCGAAATTGTTTTAGCTTATATTCAGTCTAAATATAAGCTACAAGTCTATTGAAATCACCTAATTGTAGAATATATTCAGACTTAGACCTAGCAAACGTGTCGTGTCGTGTTGGGTTCAAGGGTTAAACGGGTTGAGAGTGCCTAACCCTAACCCGACCTGTTTAATTTTCGTGTCATGTCGTGTCAACCCGATTAATTTTCGTGTCGTTTTCGTGTCATTTTTGTGTCAACCCGTTTAATTAAACTGGTTGAAATATATTACTAAAATCCATTTCATTCGTATCGAGTTCGTGTCTAATAGTATGTTGTGCCAGTTTTTGTCAGGTATACATGAAATGTACAATCACTTTTTATTATTATTATTTAGTATATACTTTATTAAAAGAAACTATAAAATGTGAGTTGTTGACGTTATTTACGGGTTATTCAGGTCATTTTCGAGTTGAAAATTTTGACCCTAACTTTACCCGTTTAATTTTCGTGTTGTGTCGTGTCAACCCGTTTACTTAGACGGGTTGAAATATATTACCCAAACCCGTTTAATTCGTGTCGAGTTCGTGTCGGGTTAGCGTGTCGTGTCAGTTTTTGTCAGGTCTATTCAGACTGGATATAAGCTACAAGAATACAAACCCAAAATTGTTGTAGCTTACATTCAAACTGAATATAAACATAACATTGTAATATTACACAGTAATGTTTATATTCAGACTGAATATAAGCTACAAGTATACAAACCCCAAATTGTTTTAGTTTATATTCAGACTGAATATAAATTGTTTTCAACAAAATATTTTATATATTCATATAAAAAAATTATATTCAGTCTTAATATATAAGCTACAACCTGTTTATATTCAGTCTGAATATAAAGTAGTTGTTTATACTCCTACTGAATAATAGTTAATATTCGTTCTGAATATTGCATTGTTTTTTAATAATACCCTATTTTCACTAATTTTTTGTAGATGAATTTTATAGTGGAGGTGAAGATCGTCATTCATGTATTGGTATTGATGGTGATGATGGATTGAAAGTTTGGATTCCTATTGTAGATGATAATTTGAAACCTGTTGTTGGAACAGTGTTTGGTACATTAGATGAAGGTATAAAAATGTATGAAAATTATGCTTCTAAGTCAGGATTTGATATTAGACTAAGTACTGTTAAAAAAGATGCAAATTTGGTGATTACTTTAAGGTATTTAGTATGCAATAGAGAGGGTTTTCTGGATTCTGTGAAAACAAATACTTTAGATGGATCTGATAAGCAAGGTTGCTGGTGTTGGTAATAGGTATTATATTTTATATGGTTTTGAAGAGAAACACAACCATTATTTATTTAATGAAGATTCAAGGCATTTGTTGAAAAGTAGTAGGAAGCTAGACTATTGTCAACGAAGGTGGATTATGAAAATGTCGAATGCTAATATTGGTGCTACAGAAGCCCATAATATTCTATGTCAGCTTAAGGGTGGTTATGAAATGGTAGGTGGTTCCAAGGTAGAGTATAAGAACTTTCAAAGGGATCGTAATTGTTTTATTGGAGATAGTGATGCAAACTTGTTTGTTAGGAAGATGAATGATAGGAAGATGTATGTTCCAAACTATTCATTCGAGTATATATGCGACAAAGGGGTGTTGAATTATGCTTTCTGGGCTGATGAGACAACTAAATTCAATTTTGAGCTGTTTAGTGACATTGTGTCATTTGATGCAACCTTCCAAACAAATAAGTAGGTATTGTTCTATTTTGTTTTACAGGTTTTTATACTCTTTGTTTTTATTAATAGTTTCTGTTTATGATATGTTATTTAGGTATTGTATGGTGTTTGTTCCATTCACCGCAATTGACAACCACAAGAACAGTGTGACTCTTGGTGCAGGCATTCTTGATTCAGAGGACATTCCCTCCTATATATGGTTGCTACAATCATTCTTGAAAACGTTTGGGAGGCAACCGAAGTTGGTTGTTACTGATCAATGCCCTGCTATCAAGCAAGCTGTTGCTGAGGTTTTTACAGAGTCAAGGCACAGGTTTTGTATGTGGCATATTAGCACGAAACCGCCTTCAAAGGTATTTGAATTTTTTATATTATTATTCAGTTTGAGTTATAATATATTCACTATGTGAGGTTAAAAAAATTTACTATGTTATTATTCACTCTAAATATAGCAAGTTATTATTCTGTCTGAATATAAGCTACAATTTGGTGTTTGTATATTTGTAGCTTATATTCAGTCTGAATATAAACTTAAACAATTTGGGATTTGCATACTTGTAGCTTATATTCAGACTGAATATAAGCTTAAACAATTTGGGGTTTGCATACTTGTAGCTTATATATTCAGACTGAATATAAACATTACTATGTAATATTATAATGTTATATTTATATTCAGTCTGAATATAAGCTACAACAATTTTGGGTTTGTATTTTTGTAGCTTATATTCAGACTAAATATAAGCTACAACAATTTTGGGTTTTGTTTTCTTGTAACTTATATTCAGTTTGAATAAAATCATTTTGTCCTGTTTGTCCTGAATATAGTCTACAATTAGATGTTTATCCTGTTTCAATAAAATCTATTTGTTTATTGACAATCATTTTGTATGCAGGTTACTGCAAATGTGATTAGAAATTCTGATTTCAAGAAACGTTTCCATGCAATTATATGGGATGAACAGATTGATGCTACACAATTTGAAGAGAGATGGACTACTCTAATGACAGATTTTGGTCTTATTGGGCATAAATGGTTGTCTTATATGTTTGAAAATAGGCGCAGATGGATCCCATCATTTTATAGGGAAATTCCAATGGCTTGTTTAATGAGAACGACACCAAGATCTGAAAGTGAGAATTCCTTTTTTGCAGTATTTTTTCATCATGGTACAAATCTTATGAAGTTTATGAATTCATTTGATTCTGCTATGGACAAACAACGCAACAATCATAGGCTGCTCAACCATCAGACAAGAACAACAGTATCAAAGCTTAGCACACCTCTTCCAATTGAAGTTCATGCTTCTAAGATATATACGCGTGTTATTTTCAGAGATGTTCCGAATGAGATTAAGGAGTCTGTTTGGTCGTGCTTTCAATCGTCTATGTGCTTGGAGGATGGTTGTGATGTTATTATTGTTGTTGAAAAGAATAAGATGCAAAAGAAAGTGAAGGATGCTGAATACAGTACCAATCCAGGGTTTTTATAATACATTATGAGCACAAGGTACATTTACTTGTTATTTTATTAATCTGTTATATTCACTTTGAATAAAGCACATCTTATTTAGAACCAAATATACTTTTAAATATTCAGACTGGATATTTACAGAACAAGTTACACTTTTTAAACAGAGTTTATACTTTAACAAGTTATATACAGTATGAATATAGTCTACAGGTATATAAACAACTAATTGTAGACTATATTAATACTGAATATAACCTACTAGTATACAAACCCCAAATATGGTGTTAGATCCCAAATATCAAGAATATATAAAGTTTTAAGAATAAGAACAAGACATGTATCACTGAAGTTGTATGTTGTATTGATTATGAAAACAGTATTACAAAATGTGTATCTTTACAAGCTCTATCTATCAACGTTAGTTCTAACAGTCTAACAAACTATCTATTTATATACAAAATGGAAATGCTAAAGATACAGTACAAAATATGACAGACAAGTTCAGAACTGCTTCTGAAATTTTTCAGAAGTGTCTTCAGAACCATCTCCAGAACTTCTTTAGAATCTTCAGAACTTCTGAAGTAGCCACTTCAGAAGTTATGCCTTAGGCTTTACTTCACTTGTCTTCTGAGTTCTGAACCTTTCTCTTCAGAACCCAGTCTTCTTTTGAAGCTACTTCTGATATCTATCAATCTCTCCCTTAGCTTCAAAAGTTCAAATCATAACTCCAGAAGTTTAAGATTTGTCTGACATCCTTCAGAATAAGACTTCTGTATTCAAGCAAGGATTCAATGATTCTGATCATCTCCTGAGCAAGCTTTCTGTATTTCTCCCATTCTTCAACACTTAATTTCTTCTGTCTTTTGTTTTGTTTCTTTACCAACATGTCTCTTATGGCCATTAAATTTCCATTACAACACTTATGAAGTTCTTCAAACCTTATAAACAGCAACTCTTCAAAACACTTGCAAACAAATCCTGGAGGCTGAATAACCAGTGTACTTCTTTTGAGAATATCTATGTTTGGCAACTTGAAATTTGGCCTGCTTAGATGAACTTTCTTTTGGTTTAGAACATCAGCAACTTGGAAATCAGTCTTTGCTGCCCAAATAAATTCTCTGTATAGGCCATCTCTGAGAACTGGGAAAGATTTTCTGAATTTAGCAATGGAGTCATGAAAAGGATAGAGACTTCTGTATACTCTGAGTAAGTCTCTAAGGTGAACATTCTGAAAATCAGCTTATGAGAATGTGGAGATTTCACCATTCTTTCTTTCCACAGTGAAGAAAACATATTTGTAATTTGTTCTGGTCTTTAAATCTGCTGTAATTACTTTTACAATTGGACTTTCTTTTCTGGCTTCGTTTATAGGAATTCTAATCTTCCTTATAATATTTGAGTACCATTGTTTCCATCCAAAAGATTTCCTAACCCAACAATCAATATAATTGAATTTATGTTCATACTCCATGAACATTTCTGGATGAAAGTACTCAAGAAACATAGTGAAAGCACTTTCTTCAATTCTTTGTTCTTGCATATGTTCAGATTCAGAAACTTGTGTAACAGGAGCTATTTCTTCAAATATATGTTCAGAAACTTTTTCTTTTCCTTTCTCTTTCTCTTTAAGACTTTCTTCTGAACTTACAATCTTCTGAATCTTCAAGATTTCTTCTATATCTTGTTTCTTGGTATGAATCTGAAAATCATATACATTGCTCAAAATATAGTCAGCTCCTTTAATTTGATTTACTTTTCTGTGCCCAGCAAGATAACTTTTTCTGATAAATTCTCTGAAATTTATTCTTTCCTTGATCAGATAGAAAATCTCTTCTTTTATATCAGATGCAAGAACAAACCATTCAGCATATTTCAGAAGCCAATTCAGAGTAGAAGTAGAGTACTTTGGTATATCAGATACAATAAAAGTTCTATAGGTTCCTTCTACTTCAAGCCTGAAACCTATATCTGGTTCTGTAAATATTTTAGTCAGCCCAGTTCTTTCTATATTAACTGGCTCTAAAAGATTCACTTTAAGTAATCTGAGTTCCAAGGCTAACTGAAAATCATGCTTGATCAGATTTCTGATATAAATTCCCAAGATTCTTCTAATTTCTGAAACAAGTTCAGAATCTTCTCTTTTAACACAGAAAGCCAGAACTGCAAGTTTGTCTTGTAATCTCAACTTATAAAAGTAAAATAGAGAGAACTCAGTAGAGTACCATCTCTTCTTTCAGCTCCAAACTTCACAATATAAAGATCATCTATGAAAGTCTTTGAAAGGCTTCTGATCTTCTTAATCAAAGTAGAATCATGTAGGTATTGAATTCCATACTTTTGAACAAATTCTTTCACTTTTGAAATGTAATCTTCAGACCATTCATCATTAAGAAAATCTTCAAGAGTTGCATGCTTCAAACTTCTTCTGTACAGATTGCTATAAGAATCTTCTTGAAAGATGAGTTGTGTTGATCATAACTCCTCTCAGTGATTTGAATATGATTCCTCTTTACACTTAGTGAAATTCCTTGTTTAAGTTTAAGTTCAAATTCAGCGATAAGCACACGCTGACTGTAATCAGCGATCGCTGAAGATCAAGGAACCTTAAGCTTAACTCTGAATATCTGAAGATCAGCAATCACACCAAATGATCATTCAGCGAAAGTCAAAGACCAAGCTGAAGAAAGAGATAATCAGCTATGTGACCTGAAGCGGTTCAGCGATAGCAAAGATTATCTATCCAAGTGTGAAATCTTGTGAAGCCTCAGCGATACTAAAAGTTCATCCTTGAAGATTCAGTCTCAGCGATCAAGTGAAGCTTCTCATACAAGATTAACGTTGACCTTATCCTCGATGCACAAAAGACGAACCCCATACTGTGTCAGAAAAGGACGTATGAATTGTCTCTTATGTCCCCATCACATCTGATATGGTACTGTTCATATGCGGCCAAAAACATGGCTGTATTCTGAACAAAGGACAAGTCTCCTATGGATGCTTGCCACGTTGCACATACCTTTTGTCTTGCTTTAAATGCAAACGGGTATAAATAAGATGAAGATATCTTCTTCATCTGTGTGCATGCTACCTTCTTTCTGAAACCTTCTGTATTCCATCTTACTTCTTTCTTGTGCATCAAACTTAGTGATTTCTTAGTTACAATAGAATAGGTTTAAACTTGTTCTAATTCCGCTTGTAACTGTAAATTTGTTTATGCAATATAAACTAATTTAAAAACTAAAAAACAATGTGTTTGTATTCAACCCCTCCCCCCCTTCTACAAACTGTTTCTATATCCAAGAACTCTTGTCGACTCCTTAGGGACCAACAAGTTGGTTGGCTTCGGAAAACTCATACAGATTTTTCTTTTCATACACTTGATCAATAACAGGTTCTTCAAGTAAATGCAAGTTGATCAAAGGTATACTAATGCAAGGTCTGGATCTTACTTCCAACTTTTCAGAAAATGCCATCAAGATCTCATCTAAAACTTCCACATCATGCATATGACACAAGTCTACATCTATGTCAAAATACGCAGATGGTTGATTTATGAATTCTTTGAAAACAGCCAACTTGTCATCCAAGAATCTACACTCCAGATTCCTTGGATTATTCAGAATTAGATATACCCAGCAGAATTGACATATTAGCAAAGGTTTTCAGAAACTTCATCACTATCCAATCTGTTCAGAATTTGTGGTTTCCAAATTACCATTTCTATATGTACATTTATTTCTTCATCAACATTCTCCTCCATCTCTTCATTATCTTCAAACATTATCACATCTGAAAGATCACCAGGTTCTCCAAGTGTTTCTTCAAAGGCTAAATATTCATTTAGCATCTCTTCATTAGAATCTGGAATAATGTCTGTGTCTTCTGAGCTTACATTCTTTTCAGATTCATGAGACACTTTTTCAGTCTCATACCCTTCTTCAACAAGTTCTTCAGAAGTAATATGTTCAGGCTCTTGACCTTCTGTTTAAGCATGTAAAATGTCATCAATAGCTTCAGAAACTCTGTTAACATCTTCACCAACAACATTATGAGTTTCTTCAGAAGCTTTTTCAGAAGATTGATTTTGTGGTATCTTAACATCTTCAAATACTTTCTGTCTCTTCTCCCCCTCTTGATTATCATGATCCTGATCATCAAGACTTCTTTTGGAAGTATCTGCTTGAGGCCTACACTCTAAGACAGAGAGTCTATTATTCAAAGATGATTGAGAATTCTGAATTGAAGACAGTTGATTCAGAATCTGAGAGATATCCGCCTTTGTAGCAAACTGGGAAGAGTCTGGCTGAGTAGAAGAAGTAGAAGGCATAGAAGTTTTCAGAGAAGCCACTGTAGAAACTTCAGAAAAAGCATTCAGAATTGCCTGCTTGAAAGATTGTAGATCATTTGAAGTTGAGAGCTGAAAATCATTCAGCTTATTTACCACTGTTACCTCCTGCTTTTCCAACCTATCCTACAACACCTTAGAAGTTTTATCCGTCAAATCCTTTATGTCCTTCTGAATCTTTGCAAATTCAGAAGTACAGAAATCCTTGAATTCTGAGAATTCAGAAGATGTGGGTAAAGGTCCAAGACCAACAAATGGTCTTGTTTGCAGTCCTTCAGAAGAAGGCTGGCCTGTAGATGCCACGGCATCATGAACCACATGTGATTCTGTAAATGGAGCTTTAATGATGTTCACTTCACCAGAACTTCCAACCAATCATTGATAACCTGTAATAGGTATATCTATGGTTGTTTTGGCAATGTAACTAACACTTTGCTTGTTTACATCTGAAAGATGTGTGCTATTGTGAAGAAAATCCACATTTAGTGGTTCAGAAGACCCAATGTTGAGTGGACGCTCAGACTCAATGTGCTCAAAACTGTGAAGGGGGGACATATATCCTTCTTTTTCAACAATAGGTTCTTCCATTGGTAAATTAGCTGCTTGCCCCATATGTGTTAGTGAAACACCCTTATGTTGAGAGATGGGTGAGTGGCTGGAGGGGTTAACAAGTTTTGCCATGGGCTCACTGGTTTTTTCAATATTACCCACCAAAGAATGTGGAGTAATAGATGATGTGGGTGTCCGGCTTAGAACAGTTGGTTCACAAGTTTCTTTATCTTTTACTTGTGTTCTCCCCTCTTCAGTTCTTTTTCTTACTCTTCTACCCAATATCTCATTTTCATTTTTCCTCTTCACACCATGAGGTTATTCTCCCCCATGAGCAGCCTCCCCACTCTGCCTAGGAATTCTAGACACCTCACGATGCTCACCACTCTTGGTAGAATCAGGGGAAGAGACCACTGGTTTAGGTAGTCCCATTGATTCACAATACTCATTCAAAAACCTATTTGATGATTTTACATATGCAAGTAAGTAACCTGATAGTGGTAAAACATTTGGAAATTGTAATTTAGCACTTGGAGGCCTGAGATTATCCATTGAGAAAAGGGGAACATGTACCTCATGAGTTAAAACAGGAATTGCAGGGACAGCTTTCATGGCTCCTTTGATAAAGGTTTGAAAAAATCTCTGAAATGGTATGTAGTTGTAAGTAGATTTCTTCAAAACTGCAGATTTGAGTTCTTCAAAAATAAGAGAAGCATAATTATAATGCTTGTTGAACGCCACTCCATGAAAGATGATCCTACCGTTTGTTGATGCTTGATCCAGACTTGAACTTTTCCCAGACATACAAGTGTTCAGATTTGTGAATAGACAGTACCAGGTAGGGGGTAAACACTTCCTTCTGAATGAGCTTAAAGCATTCAGTTGTTCAGAATACCCTAACTTCATAAAATCTGAGATCATCTCAGAAGAGGATGGAATAGGATCAAATGAAGTTTTCCCAACAACTTCATCCTCCTTTGGAAGAAAATGAATACTTCTAATATCTTCAACAGAGATACAGACTCTGTAGCCGTGTACATATGAGGAAATATCATTTGCCTCTTCATCAACTTCAGCATGTAACCACCATTGTTGCCGATATGAAGCAGGGACCAAGAATTTTCTGGATAGCAAGGCTCGAACGGGATGTTTCTTCAAAATTTCAATTTAGATCATTTGATCTTCATTGAAATCAGTAGACCTTAGGTTCAGGGCGCAATTTTTCTTTTTGATGTCAAGTAATTTTTCTTCAAGAACATAGAGTTTGGACAAATCACGGCCATCACTGCTTTGTGCATGAGATGATGAATTAGCAACACCAACATTCGACTCAGAAGTCACTTCAATAGGCTCAATTTGAGTTTCCCCAATTTTATCAGTGCGTGGGTTAGGGTTAGGGTTCGAAGGACCAGCTTCAGAAATCACAGTAGTAGCAGTGTCTTTCAGGATTTGTTCATCTTCTAGATTGATCTCCATTGATCCAACCATTATTTTCTTAGGTACGATTTTGAATGAATCATCACTTGAAGATCCATTACTATCACTGAAACAGGACTTTGCAGATTGAACATTCGAAGTCGACATAGTTGAAAATGAGGAAAAAGTTGAGTTTGAATGAAGATCAGTGAACACAGAGAGATTCTGGAGGGAAAGATTACTAAAAAATGAAGACGAAAATGAATCCATGGATTATAAATGTCTGAATAATCGTGGGTGGACACGTGGCCGAAAGTAATGGTGATTAGAGTGGTAATCATCATTTATTATGATAAATGAACCGTTAAATCGACATGTTTAAGGATTGACCAATGAAATTAAAACACGTGGCGCACAATTAGTCTTTACAATGGGAAGAAAAATTCTGAGAACCAGTTCAAAAAACTTCAGAAGAAGTTCAGAACTTCTGAGAATAAGTTCAGAAGTTTGAATGAAATAATTTAGAAACACTTCAGAACTTTCGAAATAAGTTAAGAACTTGACTTTTAATACTTCAAAACTTTGAAAATCATTTAAATCTACAAACTTCTGAAAAAGATAAAACATTGGAATAATTCAGAAGTAGGTTTGGACAATAAAAAATATTTATCTTCAGAAGTTTGTCCATATTTCTCAGATTTGTAAGATTTGATGTGTTACCCACCATTTCAGATCATGAGTGTTATAAGAGAGTTCTAAAGACTTGGATTTGAGTATTACTCCCCCTTGAATCAAGAAAGATTATGATGCTCCCCTTTAGACAATGCTAGACATCAAATTTGTTAGAGATAAAAGATAGAGAAACGAAAGAAAAAAATTGCAAGTATTGGAAGACAATCAATTATCGAAAATTAAGAAGGAATTATGCCTCTGAATCATTAAATATAAGGTTCTGAAAAACATAACTACAGAAACTCTGAAGTTAAGATGTCTCAGAGATTTGATGAAATAGATTTAGAACATAATTTTTAATTTTTAATTGATGCTTAATACTTACACAGACATATTCATCATGCCCAATTTACTTACCAAAAAATTAAAACGTTTTTCATCAAGTGCTTTGGTAAATAAATCAGCCAATTGATAATCAGTCTGAACAAAAAACATTTCAATATTACCTTTTTCAACATGATCTTTGATAAAATGATATCTTACATCAATGTGCTTAGTTTTTGAATGTTGAACAGGATTTGCAGTAATTGCTATGGCACTTTTTGAATCACAGTATAGAGGAATCTTTTTGAATGTGTAGCCATAGTCTTTTAGTTGTGTTTGCATCCAACTAACTTGTGAGCAACATATCCAGCCTCTACAGCAGAAGTTGAAACACAATTCTGCTTCTTTGAAGACCAACTGACAAGTCTATCACCTAAAAATTTACATGATCCAGATGTACTTTTTCTGTCTAGTGTGCAACCACCATGATCTGCATCTGTGAAAGCTGTTAGCTCAAAGCCAGAATCCTTTGAATACCAAAGCACCAATGAAGGGGAACCTTTGAGATATCTAAGAATTCTTTTAGCAGCAAGAAGATTAGATTCCTTAGGATTAGCTTGATATCTAGCACAAATACATGTTGCAAACATTATATCTGGTCTAGTAGCTGTTAAGTAAAGCAAAGAGCCAATAATGCCCCTATACTTTTTCTGATCAACAGATTTTCCATTTAAATCAGGTTCTAATTTTGTTGCAGTGGCCATTGGAGTTTGAATACTAGAACAGTCAGACATGTCAAACTTTTTAAGTAAGTCAAAATCATACTTAGATTGATTAATGAATATGCCAGTGGGAAGTTGTTTAACTTGAAGACCAAGAAAAAAATGTTAACTCTCCCATCATACTCATTTCAAATTCAGCTTGCATGATTTTCTCAAAATTTCTGCAAAATTTTGGATTAGTAGAAGCAAATATAATGTCATCAACATATATTTATATTAAGATCATATCATCACCTTCCTTTTTTAGAAATAAAGTTGTATCAACAATACCTCTTTTGAACCTGGAATTCAGAAGAAAAGTTGTGAGAGTGTGTTAGATCCCAAACAATCAAGATATAGAAAGATAACAAGAAATAGATCACCGAATGTTGTATATTGTATCGATCAGATGAACTGTATTACAAAATATGTCTTTACAAGCTTATTAAAACGCTAGTTCTAACTATCTAACAAACTATCTATTTATACATGAAATAGAAATGCTAAAGTTACAGTACAAAAATGACAAGCATGTTCAGAACTACTTCTGAACTTCTTCAAAAGTGTCTTCAGAACCTTCTTTAGAACTTCTGAAGTTGCCACTTCAGAAGTTATGCCTTAGGCTTTTATCTGCTTGTCTTCTGAGTTCTGAGTCTTTCTTTCTTCAGATCTTTCTTACTCTTTAGAACCCAGTACCTTTTGAAGCTATATTAGTATCTCTATCAATCTCCCCCTTAGTTTCAAAAGTTCAGATCATAATTCCAAAAATTCAAGATTTGTCTAACATCCTTCAAAATTAGACTTCTGTATTCCAACAGAGATTCTGCGATTCTGATCATCTCATTTGCAAACTTCTTATGCTTCTCCCAATCTTCATCATTCAGATTCTTTGGTCTTCTGTTTTGTCTTTTAACCAAACGATCTCTGATAGCCATTAAAGTTCCATTGCAACATTTGTGGAGTTCTTCAAATCTTACAAAAAGTAATTCTTGAAAGCATTTACAAACAAATCCTGGAGGTTGAATCACCAAAGTACTTTTCTTCAGATTCTGACTATCAGGTAAACTTAAGTTTGGTTTACTCAGATGAACTTGTTTCTTATTCAGCACATACGCAACTTGGAAATCAGTCTTTGCAGCCCAGATAAATTCTCTATACAAACCATCTCTGAGAACTGGAAATGATTTTCTGAACTTTGTAATTGAATCATGAAAAAGATAAAGACTCCTGTATACTCTGAGCATATCTCTTAGGTGAACATTCTGAAAGTCAGCTTCTGGAAAAGTAGATATTTCACCATCTTTTCGTTCTATAGTGAAAAATGCATACTTGTAATTTTTCATTGTCTTCACATCAGCAGTAATCACTTTAACAATTGGACTTTCCTTTCTGACTTCACTCACAGGAATTCTCAACTTTCTTATTATCTCAGAATACCATTGCTTCCATCCAAAGGATTTGTTGATCCAACAATCAATATAATTGAACTTCTGTTCATATTCCATGAACATTTCTGGATGGAAATATTCAAGGAACATGGTAAATGCATTTTTTCAATCCTTTGTTCTTGTAGTTGTTCCACTTCAGAAACTTGCTTTGTAGGAACCAACTCTTCAGAAACATCTTCAGAAATTTTCTCCTTTTCTTTTTCCTTTTCTTTTGGGCTTACTTCTGAACTTTCAAGATTCAGAGTGAACTTCTGAATTTCTTCCATGTCTTGTTTCTTTGTATGAATCTTGAAATCATAAGCATCACTCAGCAAATAGTCAGCTCCTCTGATTTTTTTTACCCTCTTGTGACCAGCAAGATAACTCTTTCTTATAAATTATCTAAAACTTATTCTTTCTTTGATCAAATAGATTATCTCTTCTTTAATATCAGATTCTTCAATAAAATCTATCATATAGTTCAGAAACCATTTAAGAGTGGATGTAGAATACTTTGGAATATCAGATGCAATGAATGTCTTAGTGACTCTTTCCACAAAGTACATAAAGCCGATGTCTGGATTAGTGAATAATCTTTTTAGCCCTGATCTTTCAATATAAACAGGCTCTAACAAATTCACTTTGGATAATCTGAATTCCAAAGTTAGTTGAAAATCATGCATAATCAGATTTCTAATATAGATACCCAAAATTCGTCTAATCTCTGAATCAAGTTCAGATTCTTCTTTGTTGACACAAAAAGCTAAAGTTACCAGCTTATCTTGCAGTCTTAGCTTGTACATATCAAACTGAGTAAACTCACATAAAGTACCATCCATTCTTTCTGCTCCAAACCTGACTATAAACAAGTCATCTTTGATTGACTTTGATAAGCATCTGATCTTCTTTATTAAAGTTGAATCATGAAAGTTCTGAACACCATGATTCTGAATATAGTTTCTCACTTTAGAAATATGATCTTCAGACCATTCATCATTCAGAAAATCTTCCAGAGTTACACACTTCAGATTTTTTCTGTACATGTAGTAATAAGTATCTTCAGGAAATTCCAAACTACTTTCTCCAGGAATGAACACAATGTCCTTTTCAAAAACTTGATCCAAAACAGGTTCTTCAAGTACTCTATTTCAAATCTCTCATCTAGTTGATTCAGAAAGTCTTTAAAAATTGACAATCTGTTATCCAAAAATCTACACTCCAGATTTCTTGGATTGTTTAGAAATAAATGAACCCAACAGAATTTTCTCAACAAACTCCATAAATCTTCAGAAATTTTACTATAAACCTCATCCAGAAGTTGTTGTGGCTTCCAGATCACTAAATCTCTGACTTCATTAACTTCTGAGATTTCTTCCATATTAACTTCAGATTCATTATTTACATCTTCTTCAAACATGATCACATCTGAAAGATCATTTGGTTCACCAGTTACATCTTCAAATGCAAGATATTCTCTTAGCATTTCTTCATTAGAATCTGGAGCTACATCTGTGTTATCTGAATTTAAGTTTCCTTCAGAGTCAAAGGAAAATTTCTCTGTTTTATATCATTCATTAATAAACTCTTCAGAAGAAAGAACACCAACCTCTTGCCCTGCATTTTCTGCAAGAATATCTTCTATGGCTTCTGAAACTCTGTTTGAACCTTCACCTATATTCTGAGCTTCTTCAGAAGTTTTCTCAAAAGATGGACCTTGAGTATTTTCAACATTTTCAGCTTCAGATACTTTCTGTCTTTTCTCCCCTCTTGATTATCAGGACCCTGATCATCAAGATTCCTTTTGTAAGTATCTGCCTGAGGTCTACACTCCAACGTAGATAATCTGTTATTCAATGTTGTCTGAGAAGTCTGAATAGAAGATAATTTAGTCAAGATTTGATTAATATCATCCTTAGTAGCAAATTCAGAAGTATGATGCTGAGAACTTGAAGAAGAAGGCTGAGATGCTTTAAGAGAAGATACAGAAGAAACCACTTCGGAGAAAGCATTCAGAAGTGCATCTTTAAAGGAGTTGAGATCATTTGAAGAAGATACTTGAAAATCATTCAATTTATTCACCATTGTTACCTCCTGTTTTTCCAACCTATCCTCCATCACCTTTTTTGATTTATTCGTCAATTCCTTTAATTCCTTCTGAATCTTTTCAAATTCAGAAGTACAAAAATCTTTGAATTCTGTGAATTCAGAAGATGAGGGAAAATATCCAAGACCAACAAATGGTCTTGTTTGCAGTCCTTCAGAAGAAGGCTGGCTGTAGATGCCACAGCATCATGAACCACAAAAGATTATGTTAATGGGGCTTTTATGATATTCACCCCACCAGGTCTTCCAACTAATCCTTGATATCCAAGAATAGGAATATCTATAGTTGTTGTTGAAATATGACACACACTTTGCTTATTTACATCTGAAAGATGTGTGCTGGTGTGAAGGAATTTCACATTTAGTGGTGCATTAGGCTCAACATTGATTGGACTCTCAGACTCTATGTGCTTAAAACAGTGAAGGGGGGGACATATATCCTTCTTTTTCAACAAAAAGATCCTCCAAATGGGGTCCTAATGGTATATGAGCTGCTTGCCCCAATTGTGTTAATGAAACACCCTTCTGTTGAGAGATGGGTGAGTGGCTGCGGGGGTTGACAAGTGTTGCCATGGGCTTACTGGCCTTTTCAATATTACCCACCAAAGAATGTGGAGTAATAGATGATGTGGGTGCCCGACTAGTAACATCTGGTTCACAAGTTTCTTTATTTTTTACTTGTGTTCTCCCCTCATCAGTTCTTGTTACACATTTGAAAGTATGAACTATAAGATGAAGAATATGACGTGGCACATACATCCAGCATGTCTACCTTTTGCAACTGATTAGTTTGTTACACGCTCCTATCTCACACGTGTCAGTTTGTAATAGGTTAGGATATTGACTTTTACATTCTGCTATTTGTATAAGTAGATCTTTTCTCTAATGTAAAAGTTGTCGATCTAATTGCAAGATTGAAGAACATACTATGCGTCATTCCAAATATTTGTAATCGTTATTCAGGTTATATTACAAGTTAATCTGTTCCTCAATCTTTGATTGTTCTTATTACTGTTGATTAATCGATATTAATTGCTTCCGCTTATACTCTGTTGTATGAATTTATCGATTGATCTTTGAAGTAGAGAATCTGGAACCAACAGTTCTTTTTCTCACCCTTCTACCCAAACTCTCATTTACATTTTTCCTCTTCAGATGTTGAGGTTGTTCTCCCCCTTGAACAGCCTCCCCACTCTTCCTAGATAGTCTAGAGTCCTTAGCATGCTCACCACTCTTGTGGGAATCAGGGGAAGAGGCCACTGGTTTTGGTAGTCCCATTGATTCATAATACTCACTCACAATCCTGTTATTTGGATTAACAAGTTCAAGTAAGTAAGCAGGTAATGGAATGACATTTGGAAATGTTAATTTTGAATTTGGTGGACGAAGACTATCCATGGTAAAGACAGGAATATGTACCTCATGTGCAAGATCAGGAATAACAGGAACAACTTTCATTGCACCTTTGACAAATGTCTGAAAGAATCTTTGAAAGGGAATGTAGTTATATGTGGATTTCTTCAGAACAACAGTCTTTAGGTCTTCAAAAATTAGTGAAGCATAGTCATAGTGTTTGTTGAATACTACTCCATGAAATATAATCCTTCCATTTGTAGATGCTTGGTCTAAACTAGAACTTTTTCCAGACAGGCAAGTGTTTAAGATAGAGAATAGACAATACCAGATTGGGGGTAGACACTTCCTTCTGAATGAACTTAAAGCATTGAGTTGTTTAGAATATCCCAAGCTCATAAAATCTGAAATCATCTCAGAAGATGATGGAACTGGATCATAGGAAGTTTTCCCAAGAACTTCATCTTCTTTTGGAAGGAAATGTATATTTCCAACATCTTACACAGAAATACATACCCTGTAGCTATGAATGTATGAGGAAATGTCATCTGCAGCTTCATCGACCTCAGCGTAATACCACCATTGCTGCAAGTAAGAATCAGGGATTGAAAATTTCCTTGAGAGCAAAGCACGAAGTGGATGTTTCTTCAGAATTTCGATCAAAATCATTTGATCATCAGCAAAATCTGTCGATTTGAAGTTCAGAGCACAGTTATTCCTCTTGATATCGAGCAATTTTTCTTCAGGTCCATCACTGCTCTCAGCACGAGATTGAGACTCACTTTCACCAGCATTTGATTCAGAGACCACCTCAATAGGCTTGATTTGAGTTTCCCCAATTTTAGGAGAACTAGGGTTAGGGTTAGGAATTGGATTCGAAGGTCCGACTTCACCAATAGCAGTTGTGGCTGTGTCTTGTACTACTTGATCATCATTCAAAGGGATCTCCATTGATCCAAGTATTAATTTCTGAGGCACAATTTTGAACGATGCATCACTGGATGAGCCATTGTTGTTGCTGAAACTTGAAGAAGAAGAAACCATCACATTCGAAGTCGACATCACTGGAAATGAACAAGGATACGCACTAGATTGAAAATGAATAAGCACAGAGAGGTTTTGGAGGGAAAAATCACTTGAAAATGAAGAAGACGACGATTCCATCGATTTTATATGACTGAATAAGCGTAGATGGACACGTGGCCAGAAATGAAACGAGATTAGAGGAGTAATCATCATTTATTTGGATTAATGAACCGTTTAATCGACGTGGATAAGAGTTTTCCAATGAAATTAAAACACGTGGCGCACGCTTAAAATCAATGACGGGAAGTAAAGTTCTGAGAACAATTTCAAAAACTTCAGAAGAAATTCACAACTTCTGAGAAAAAGTTCAGAAGTCTAAATGAAGACATTCAGAAACACTTCAGAACTTGCAAGGAAAGTTCATAACCAAACTTATATCCCTCCAAAATGACAAAAATCATTTAAAATTACATACTTCTGAAACATATAAATCGTTTTAACTGTTCAGAAGTAGGTTTGAACAATAACAAAGATATTTTATCTATAGAAGCTTGTCCATACTACTTAGATTTGAAGTTCAAGACTTGTAATCAACACCTCAGATCTGTTTGATAGAAAGGAGTATTCATGATTTTGAAATTTAGCATCACTCCCCCTTGAATCATAAGCAATTATGATTCTCCCCCTTAAACAATGCTATTTATCAGAGAAATGAAAATGTTAGAGAAATGAAAAAAAATGAAAGTATTTGAAAGACAGTCAACTTTGAAGAAGAAATTTGAACTTCTGAATTTACAAAGAAGAAATTTCTGAAAACAGAACTTTAGAAGATCTGAAGTTCAAATTATTCAGAATTTAGAAAAATTAAACTCAGAATATAATTTCTAAATACTTACATAGACATATTCATCATGCCCAATTTACTTACCAGAAAATTAAATCGTTTCTCATCAAGTGCTTTGGTAAATGAATCAGTCAATTGATAATCTGTCTGAACAAAAAACATTTCAATATTACCTTTTTCCACATGATCTTTGATAAAAGGATATCTTACATCAATATGCTTTGTCTTTGAATGTTGAACAGGATTAGCAGTGATAGCTATGGCAATCTTTGAATCACAATACAAAGGAATCTTTTTGAAAGTGTAACCATAGTCCTCGAGCTGTGTTTGCATCCAGATCACTTGTGAACAACAGATTGCAGCTGCAACATACTCAGCTTCTGCAGTAGAAGTGGAAACACAGTTTTCCTTGAAGACCAGCTTACAAGTCTGTCACCCAAAAATTGACATGATCCAGATGTGCTTTTCCTGTCCAATTTACAACCACCATGGTCTGCATCTGTGAAAGCTGTTAGCTCAAAACCAGAATCCTTAGGATACCAAAGTCCCAATGAAGGAGAACCTTTGAGATATCTAAAGATTCTTTTAGCAGCAAGAAGATGAGATTCCTTAGGATTAGCTTGATATCTAGCACAAATACATGTAGCAAACATTATATCTGGTCTACTAGCTATTAAATAAAGCAAAGATCCAATGATGCCCCTATATTTTTTCTGATCAACAGATATGCCATTCAGATCAGGTGATAATTTTGTTGCAGTGGCCATTGGAGTTTGAATACTGGAACAGTTAGACATGTCAAACTTCTTAAGTAAGTCAGAGACATACTTAGATTGATTAATGAATATGCCAGTCGGAAGTTGTTTAACTTGAAGACCAAGAAAAAATGTTAACTCTCCCCTCATACTCATTTCAAATTCAGTTTGCATAATTTTCTCAAAATTTCTACAAAATTTTGGATTAGTAGAAGCAAATATAATATCATCTACATATATTTGTATTAATATCATATCATCACCTTCCTTTTTCAGAAATAAAGTGGTATCAACAGTACCTCTTTTGAATTTGGAGTTCAGAAGAAAAGTTGTGAGAGTGTCATACCATGCTTTTGGTGCTTGTTTAAGTCCATATAAGGCTTTGTCCAAAATATAGACATAATCTGGAAATTCTTTGCTAACAAAGCCTTCTGGTTGTTCAACATACACTTCTTCATGTAGAATACCATTCAGAAATGCACACTTGACATCCATTTGGAACACCTTCATATTTTTATGAGCAGCATATGCAAGAAACATTCTGATAGCTCAGGGGCAAAAGTTTCATCATAATCAATTCCTTCTTGTTGACAATACCCCTTAGCAACAAGCCTTGCTTTGTTTCTCACAACAATTCCATTTTCATCCTTTTTATTTCTGAATACCCATTTTGTGCCAATTATTGATTTACCTTTTGGTCTAGGAATCAATCTCCAGACTTTGTTTTTTTCAAATTGATTTAGCTCATCTTGCATAGCTAGAATCCAGTTTGGATCTTGAAGAGCTTCAATTGGCTTTTTGGGTTCCATGCTGCTTAAGAAATTCACATACAAACACTCATTGGCTGTTGCTGATCTTGTTTGAACACCTTTTGATGCATCACCAATGATTTGATGAATAGATGATTGGATGTCCATTTGTTCACATTTGGTAATGGTTGAACAGATGAGAAATTGTTGAAAGAATCATAATCATCAATAATTTCTTGAGTTTCAGTATCACGGTTGATAGCTGAATGTAAATCTGAATTCTCTTCCTCAAATGGAATATTCTGTACTGGTTCAGAAGTTGTAGGCACAGGTTCAGAAACAAGAATATTCTGAACTGTTTCAGAAGTCATGTGTACAGATTCAGAAATAGGAATTTCTGAATTTGAGGTTGAGATAAATGGGGCTGAGTTATTTGATATTGGAATTTCTGAAATATCAGGTACTGTTGTGCTTCTGAGAAGAGATGGATTCTTATAATCTGCAGAAACATTAACAGAAATATCAAATAATTCTTGACATAAGATATCTAAGTTTGATTAAGTAAAGTTTGAGATTCAGAAGTGAGATTTGTCTTGCTATGTTCTGAATCCAAGCTTTCAGAAATAGGGTTAACTGTGAGTTCTGAACTGTCTTGTTCAGAATTCAATGTTGGTTCCTGAAATCTAATATTGGATGTCTCAATGATCCTTTGAGTTCCTTTAATTAGCACTCTGTAAGCTTTGGATCTCTGAGAATAGCCAACAAAGATACCAGTTGTACCCTTAGGTGCAAATTTATCTAGATGCTGTGTATCATTTAGAAGAAAACACCTGCAACCAAAAATTTTAAAATAATCAATAGAGGGTTTTCTTTATTTAATAATTTCATAAGGAGTTTTAAGTAGTTTTCTATTCAAAATTGTCCTGTTCTGAGTAAAGCATGCAGTTGCAATTGCTTCTGCCCAGAGAGATAAGGGAAGTTCTGAATATGCTAGCATGGTCCTTGCAGCTTCTACCAAAGTTCTGATTTTCCTTTCAACAACACCATTCTGTTGGGGAGTTCTGGCAGCGGAAAAATTATGTGAAATACCAACAGATTCCAAAAAATTCTGAAGCGTAGAATTAGTAAATTCTGTGCCATTATCACTTCTGATCTTTTGAACTGGTAGTTGAAGAAGAACTTGAATTTTCTTCAGAAAAGGAATGAGTCTTTCTGAAGTATCAGATTTGAGCCTTAAGAATTCAACCCTAGTATATCTTGAATATTCATCTACAATCACAAGAATATACTTCCTTCCACCCATGCTTTGAGTCTTCATTGGTCCATATAAATCCATATGTAACATCTCAAGTGGAGATTTACATGAAGATAGCATTTTCAGAGGATTGGAGCTTCTTTTGATTTTCCCTAGTTCGCATGTAGAGCATAAAGAATTCTTTTCAAATCTGATCTTTGGTAGGCCTCTTACAGAGTTGTGTCTTTCCAGTTCAGAAATAGCTTTGAAGTTCAGATGTGACATTCGTCTATGCCAAAGCCAACTACCATTTCTCATTGTTGTTGAAATATAGCACATTCTTTGTAATTGACCATTTGCAGTGAAAGTTGCAGTGTAGATATCTCCATCTCTATAAGCAGTTAACTCATTTTTGTTTGATGAACTCAGAACATGACAGTAGTCTATATCAAAATTTACCTTCCAGTACTTGTCACAGAATTGACTTATACTGAAGAGATTATGTTTAAGACCTTCCACATAGAAAACTTTCATCACTTTAACATCTCCTTTGGAAAAAGTACCATATCCTCTCACATAACTTTTTGCATTATTTCCAAAGCTAACTCTTCTTCCATATCTTTCATGATAAACAGTTAAAAGTTCTTTGAAAGGTGTCATGTGTCATGAACATCCAGAATCTAAGACCCACACATGACATATCTGCAAAAATGATTATGGAGATTTAGGTACCCATTTTAGAATGGGTCCTTTGAGATTAGCAAAAATTTTTGAAGTTTTGAACTTTGACTTCAGATTTTTCAGTTCAGAAGTTTGTTAAGAACTTTGAGATTTGTCAGTCTTAGGTTTATTTTTATTTTTATTTTTATTTTTGTTTGCCAATTTAGCTGAAAAGTTCTGAATTGATTTCTTAAGATTATTCTTCTTTGATTTGGAGTTTAGTTGAAAATTATGATTACCACAATTAATACAGTGAATATGATTCTTCAGAATATTTAACAAAGCAGTAGATGAACAAGAATCAACACTATTAGATTTATCAACAAAATTTCTTTTATTCACTTTATTAAGTTTGGGTACATCATGTTTCTTTGAAAATGAAAAACTATCTAATTTGTCAGTCTTTGATAGTCTTTCACCTTTCTTTCTCCAAACTAAAGAGGACAGCTCTGTAAAAGATAAGAAATGAGGATTAGTATAAGTAGTCTTTTTACCAACTTTAGATTTATCTTTGGATTAAAGTTCTGTATTATGAACTTTAGAAGTTGAATTAGAAAACTGTCCTTTTTCAAAGAATTTGACTCTATTTATAAAGTCAGATGATGATGTTGAAGATTTTTCAGAAGTTAAAGATGTATTTGTAGAAATAGAAGTATTCATTAAATCTGAAGCAATCATTAAATTTGAGAACTTATCTTGAATCATGCTAGAAGCAAAAAAATTTTGATTTGAAATTATCTTTGACTCATTATCAGAATTATCAAAAATAATTTCTGAATTCTCATCATTACCTTGAAAAGATTCAATATCTGAGAATTCATCATATTTTTCTTCATGTTCTGATTTATTATCAAAATTATCTTCGGAAAGAACTTCAGAGTTTATCTCAGAAGTTTGTTCAGAAGGTGATTTAGAAATCGGTTCAGAAGTTTTCTCAGATTTAACAGATGGTTCAGATTTTTCTTCAGAATTAATTTTAGATTCAGAAGTAATTTCAGAAGGTTTTGAAACATTATTACTCATTACTTATGATTCAGAAATTATCTCAATTTTAACATAATCAAAAGATTTTTCTTCAGAAAACAGAGTTTCTGATTTGACAAAGGGAATTCTTTCAGGCAAAGAGTAGTTAACAGGTTTGGATATGATACCTGTGTTGGTTTCATTAAATATTTTCATTTTAGAATAGTCATAAAGATTTGCAGGTGCCTTTTGCAGAATTTCACTCTCATTATATCCCAAACCTGCTTTAATATTGTAAAATTTTGAATTCTGAGCCAGATTTGTCAAAATGTTTAGAGTCTGTTCAGTTTGACCTCTTTTAAAGTTCAGATCTTCTAATTCCTTAATCTTTTTGTAAAGATCAAGTCTTTCTTGGTTCAGAAAGTTCATTTTTACATTCAGAACTTCTTTTTCAGATTTCTCATTAATGATATCTTTCTTTAAACTATCCATCTTTTCTTTTAATTGTAAATTTTCTTCAGAAACTTTTTCAAGAATTTGTTCAGCTTCTTGGCAGTTTTGTTTATAGATTTGGCTTTCAGCTCTAAGTTGATTTACCAAAATTCTTTCACCTTTGATTCTGTTTATGAGAGTTTCAAATTCAGAAAACATATTCTGAAATTGATTTTGCACTTCAGAATTTTCAGAAATTTGTTCAGAATTTGGTTCAGAAAAAGAATTTAATTCAGAAGATGAAGAAGATACCTCAGAATCATGTGCATGTTTTTCTTCTGGATCCATTTGGCACATGTAGCAGTTTGAAGCATAATGAGCTACCTCTTCATCGTATTCTCCATCACTCCAATTTAACCAATCTTCTTCAAACGTGGTTACTAGAGCTGGATTTTGTTCCTTTTTCTTTGCAAGAAGATGCTTCTTCTCATAGTAGCCTGAGTTCTTGACTTTGGGCATTTTGCACTGTCTTGCATAATGACTAGGCTTACCACAATTAAAACACCTTGCTGGTTCAGATGACTCAGTTTGACCAGCATCTTGACCTTTCTTGGGTCCAACTTCAGACCTTGGTTTATTCTGATATTTTTGATTATATCTTTGAGTGAATTGCCTTGTCATAAAAGCAATATTATCAGAAATTCTTATAAGTTCTTCATCTGATTCATCCCCATCACACAGAGTTGTCTTTGGAATTTCACAAACTTTGTTTTTAGTAGAGATGGTTAATGAGTTGTTGTACTTTTTGCTTAACAAGGCTACGGCCTACAGTTTCATTTGCCTTTTTCTGCTCATACTGTCTAGTTTTGATCTTGTCCTCTTGTTGGAACAAGATGCCATATACATCATGAATAGTCTTCCTAGACAGATTCCTTGTAACCATGTTATCAGAAAAGCTTGACCATTCATTTCCCAAGTTGTTCATAAATTTATTGTTTATCTCTGAGTTTGATTTCTGAACACCATTTCTTCTCAAATCATTCAGAATATTGTTGAATCTATGATATGTATCAGTAATTGATTCATTTTCTTTATATCTAAAATTCTCATAAGTACCCACACAGATATTTAATCGTTGTGCTTGGGCTTTTGTGCTACCTTGCATCTGGGCTTCCACCTCATCCCACATAGCTTTGGTAGAAGTCAAACTATCTACCCTATTGAATATTTCATTTGGAATGACCATTGTAAGAAGAGTTAATGCCCTTTTATCAATTTTAGCTTGAGCTTTCTCAGCAGTACTGTACATACCTAGCTTTTCTTGATTCTTGATGCAGTTATTTCAGGAGTGGATTCAGTTCTTGGAACTGCAGGGATTTCCGCATAGACCTCCAGAGGGCCATTTATGATCAATTGCATTAAAGCTTCATCGATATTGTCCAAGAATTGAATCATCCGGATTCGCCATTGATCATATTCCCCTAAAAACAAAGTTGGTGGTTTTGTTTCTGATCCAATGGAGACGATTTCTTTCGACATCTTTTATTTGAAAAAGATCCAGAATTCACCTGAATTTGAATCTTGAATTTGTCGATCAAGGACAGAACAAGAAATGTCAGATCTGACAAGTTCTTCTCTAACCTTCAAGAACAGATGAGTTGGCTCTGATACCAATTGTTAGATCCCAAACAATCAAGATATAGAAAGATAACAAGAAATAGATCACCGAATGTTGTATATTGTATTGATCAGATGAACTGTATTACAAAATATGTCTTTACAAGCTTATGAAAACGTCAGTTCTAACTAACTATCTAACAAACTATCTATTTTTACATGAAATAGAAATGCTAAAGTTATAGTACAAAAATGACAAGCATGTTCAGAACTACTTCTAAACTTCTTCAGAACTACTTCTGAACTTCTTCAAAACTTCTTCAAAAGTGTCTTCAGAACCTTCTTTAGAACTTCTTCAGAAGTATCTTCAGAATCTTCAGAACTTCTGAAGTTACCACTTCAGAAGTTATGCCTTAGGATTTTATCTGCTTGTCTTCTGAGAACTGAGTCTTTCTTTTTCAAATCTTTCTTACTCTTCAGAACGCAGTACCTTTTGAAGCTATATTAGTATCTCTATCAGAGTGCCATACCATGCTCTTGGTGCTTGTTTAAGTCCATATAAGGCTTTGTGTAAGATGTAAACATGACCTGAAAATTCTTTGCTTACAAAGCCTTCTGGTTGTTCAACATACACTTCTTCATGAAGAATTCCATTCAGAAATGCACACTTAACATCCATTTGAAACGGTTTCATGTTTTTGTGAGCAGCATATGCAAGAAAAATTCTGATAGCTTCTAGTCTTGCAACAGGAGCAAAAGTTTCATCATAACCAATTCCCTCTTGTTGATAATACCCCTTAGCTACAAGTCTTGCTTATTTCTCACAACAATCCCATGTTCATCCTTTTTATTTCTGAAAACCCATTTGGTGCCAATGATTGATTTACCTTTTGGTTTTGGAATCAACCTCCAGACTTTATTTCTTTCAAATTGATTTAGCTCATCTTGCATAGCTAAAACCTAGTCTGGATCTTGAAGGGCTTCATACGGCTTTTTGGGTTCCATACTACTTAAAAAATTCACATACAGACATTCATTTGTTGTGGCTGATCTTGTTTGTACACCTTTTGATGCATCACCAATAATCTGGTGAATTGGATGACTTGATGTCCATTTGTTCACATTTGGCAATGGTTGAACAGATGAAACATTGTTGAAAGAATCATTATCATCAATGATTTCTTGAGTTTCAGTATCATGATTGATAGCTGAATGTAGATCTGAAGTCTACCCTTCAAATTGAATATTTTGTACTAGTTTAGAAATAGTATGCATAATTTCAGAAACAGGGACAACAGTTTCAGAAATATCTTGAACTGTTTCTGAAATAACTTGTACAGGTTCAGAAGTAGGAATTTCTGAATTTGAGGTTGAGATAGGTGGTCCAGAAATATTTGATATTGTAGGTTCTGTAGATTCTTGTTCTGGAATACTTCTGAGTAAAAAGGATTTTGATAATCTGCAGAAACATTCACATAAATATCAAATAAGTCTTGGCATAAAGTATCAAAATTTGATTGAAGTAAATTTTGAGATTTAGAAGTGTGATTTGTCTTGCTGTTTTCTGAATCCAAAATTTCAGAAACTTGATTAAGCTTGAGTTCTGAACTATCTTGTTTAGAAGTCACTGTTGGCTCATGAAATCTAATATTTGAAGTCTCAATGATCCTTTGAGTTCCTTTGATGAGTACTCTATATGTTTTGGATCTTTGAGAATAGCCAACAAAGATACCAGCTGTACCCTTAGGTGCAAATTTATCTAGATGCTGTGTATCATTCAGAAGACAACACCTGCAACCAATTTTTTTTAAATAATCAATAGAGGGTTTTCTATGTTTAATAATTTCATAAGGAGTTTTAAGTAGTTTTCTATTCAGAATTTTCTTGTTCTGAGTAAAATATGCAGTTGCAATTGCTTCTGTCCACAGAGATTAAGGTAGTTCAGAATATGCCAGCATGGTCCTTGCAGCTTCTACCAAAGTTCTATTTTTCCTTTCAACAACACCATTCTGTTGGGGAGTTCTGCCTGCGAAAAAATTATGTGTTATACCAACAGATTCCAAAAAATTCAGAAGTGTAGAATTTGTAAATTCTGTGCCATTATCACTTCTGATCTTTTGAAGGAGAACTTGTATTTTCTTCAGAAAAGAAATAAGCCTTTCAGAAGTATCAGATTTGAGTCTTAACAATTCAACCCAAGTATATCTTGAATATTCATCTACAATAACAAGAATATACTTCTTTCCACCCATGCTTTGAGTCTTAATTGGTCCACACAAATCCATATGTAGCATTTCAAGTGGAGCTTTGCATGAAGATAGCATTTTCAGAGGATGGGAGCTTCTTTTGATCTTCCCTAGTTCACATGCAGAACATAAGGAATTCTTTTCAAATATGATCTTTGGTAATCCTCTTACAGAGTTGTGTCTTTCTAGTTCAGAAATGGCTTTGAAGTTCAAATGTGACTTTCTTCTGTGCCAAAGCCAACTATCAGTCTTCATAGATGTGGAAATATAACAAGCTCCTTGTAATTGACCATCTGTTGTGAAAGTAGCAGTGTAGATATCTCCATCTCTATAAGCAGTTAACTCATTTTTGTTTGTTGAACTTAAAACATGACAGTAGTTTATATCAAATTTGACCTTCCAATACTTGTCACAAAATTGACTTATACTGAAGAGGTTATGTTTTAGACCTTCCACATAGAAAACCTTCATTACTTTGACATCTCCTTTTGAAAAAGTTCCATATCCTCTCACATAACCTTTTGCATTATTTCCAAAGCTAACTGTTCCTCCATATCTTTCATGATAATCAGTTAGGAGTTCTTTGAAAGGTGTCATGTGTCTTGAACATCCAGAATCTAAGACCCACACATGACATATCATCAAAAATGAGTATGGAGATTTAGGTACCCATTTTAGAATGGGTCCTTTGAGATTAGCAAAAAATTTTGAAGTTCTGAACTTTGACTTCAGATTTTTCAGTTCAAAAGTTTGTTAAGACTTTGAGATTTGTCAGTCTTAGGTTTATTTTTATTTTTATTTTTATTTTTATATTTATTTGCCAATGTTGCTGAGAAGTTCTGAATTGATTTCTCAAGAATTGTCTTATTTGTTTTGAAGTTCAGTTGAAAATTATGATGACCACAATTAATACAGTGAATATGATTCTTTAGAATATTTAAGAAAGCAATAGCTGAGCAAGAATCAACACTATTTGATTTGCCAACAGAACTTCTTTTATTCACTTTATTAATTTTTGGTACATCAATTTTCTTTGAAATTGAGAAACTATCTAATTTGTCAGTCTTTGATAGTCTTTCACCTTTCTTTCTCCAAACTAAAGTGGGCAGCTCTGTAAAAGATAAGAAATGAGGATTAGTATAAGAAATTCTTTTACCAACTTTAGATTTAACTTCAGATTTAGGTTTTGAATTATGAACTTTAGAAGTGGAACTTGAAGATTGTCCTTTTTCAAACACTTTAACTCTGGTTGCAAAATCATATGATGATATTGAAGATTTAACTGAAGTTAAAGATGTTCTTGTAGAAGTAGGAGTATCATTTGATGAAGTAGAAGAAGTTACAGTTTTCAGAAATTCTGTTTTCAGAAAAACAGTATTAAACTTTTTTGAAGATAATTTTGGTGCTTCAGATTTTAAGATTTCTCCTTCAGTCATAAAAGATTGTAATTTATGTACCAAATATCCATCTTTATCAATGACTTGGACCATATGATCATTATCATCTTCTGAATCTGAAGCATTCATTAAAACTGAGAACTTATCCTGAGTCATGCTAGATGCAATGTTTTTTTTGATTTGAAATATTTTCAGACTCGTCATCAGAATTATCAAAAATAATTTCTGAATTCTCATCATTATCTTGTAAAGATCCAATATCTGAGAATTCATCATATTTTTCTTCATGTTCTGATGTATTATCAGAATTATCTACTGGTAGAACTTCAGAAAATAATTCAGAAGTGAGTTCAAAAGATAATTCAGAAGTTATCTCAGTTTTAATAGATGGTTCAGATTTTTCTTCAGAAACAGTTTTTGATTCAGAAGTAAGTTCAGAAACAATTTCAGAAATGTTTGTAACATTGTTATTTATGACTTCTGTTTCAGAAACTATCTCTGTTTTACTAGAAATAAGAGGTTTTTCTTCAGAAAATAAAGTCTCTGATTTTACAAAAGGAATTCTTTCAGGTAAAGAGTAGTTAACAGGTTTGGATATGACACCTGTGTTAGTTTCATTAAAAAATTTCATTTTTGAATAATCATAAAGATTTGCAGGTGCCTTTTTCAGAATTTGACTTTCATTATATCCCAAACCTGCCTTTATATATAAAATTTAGAATTTTGATCCTGGTTTGTCAAAATATTTAGAGTCTGTTCAGTTTGACCTCTTTCAAAATTCAGATCTTCTAATTTCTTAATCTTTTTGTAAATATCAAGTCTTTGTTGATTCAGAAAGTTCATTTTAACATTTAGAACTTTTTTTTAGATTTTTCAGTTATGATATCTTTTTGTAAGCTATCCATCTTTTCTTTTAATGATAATTTTTCTTCAGAAACTTTTTCAAGAATTTGTTCAGCTTCTTGGCAGTTTTGTTTATAGATTTGGCTTTCAGCTCTGAATTGATTCACTAAAATTCTTTCACCTTTGATTCTGTTTCTGAGATTTTCAAATTCAGAAAACATATTCTGAAATTGATTTTGCATTTCAGAATCTCCAGAAACTTGTTCAGAATTATGTTCTGAATTTGATTCAGAAGAGGAATTTAATTCAGAATTTAGTTCAGAAGATGAAGACGTTACCTCAGAATTATGCCATGTTTATCTTCTGGATCCATTTGGCACATATAACAATTTGAAGGAAAATGAGCTACTTCTTCATCATATTCACCATCACTCTAGTTTAACCAATCTTCTTCGTACTTGGTCACCAGAGCTGGATTAAGTTCCTTCTTCTTAGCAAGAAGATGCTTCTTCTCATAGTAGCCTGAGTTTTTAACTTTGGGCATTTTGCACTGTCTTGCATAATGACCAGGCTTACCACAATTAAAGCATCTTGCTGCTTCAGATGTCTCAGTTTGAACAGCATCTTGACTTTTCTTAAGTCCAACTTCAGATTTTGGTTTATTCTGATATTTTTGATTATATCTTTGAGTGAATTGCCTTGTCATAAAAGCAATATTATCATAAATTCTTTTAAGTTCTTCATCTGATTCATCCCCGTCACACAGAGTTGTCTCTGAGATTTCACGAACTTTGTTTTTTTTGCAGAAATGGTCATTGAGTTGTTATACTTCTTACTTAATAAGGCTACGGTTTCATTTGCCTTTTTCTGTTCATACTGTCTAGTCTTGATCTTGTCCTCTTGTTGGAACAAAATGCCATAGGCATCATGAATAGATTTCCTAGACAAGTTTCTAGTAACCATATTATCAGAAAAACTTGACCAGTCATTACCCAAGTTGTTCAGAAATTTGTTGTTTATCTCAGAGTTTGATTTCTGAACACCATTTCTTCTCAGATCATTCAGTATTTTGTTGAATCTATGATAAGTATCAGTGGTTGATTCATTTTCTTTATATCTGAAATTTTCATAAGTACCCACACATATAATCAATCTTTGTGCTTGGGCTTTTGTGATACCTTGCATATGGGCTTCAACCTCATCCCACATAGCTTTGACAGATGTTAAACTATCTACCCTATTGAATATTTCATTAGGAATGGCCATTGTGAGTAAAATTAATGCCCTTTTGTCAACTGTTAGACCTAAGAAGTATGAACCATAAGATGGAAGTATGATATGACGTGGCACACTCTTACCTCATGCATCTCCGTTTACAACTGAATTCTGTTATACGCTCCTACCTGTTGACGTGTCAGTTTGTAACTGGTTAGATTGTTGACTTTATATTCACTTTAATAGTATAAATAGATCAAGTCTTTGAATGTAAAGTTGTTAATTGGAAAACATACTTTTGGAGATCATATTGTGCATTTTATTCCTGTATTTTGTAATCGATCTTCAAGGTTATCAATACAATCTCAGTATGTTCTTCATCTCTTATTACTTACTATTTGTTTGATAATTACTGTTGTTAATTGATTTGAGTTGCTTCCGCTTATACTTTGATTCTCAAAATCTCTCAATTAACTATTTAGAAAGGGATCTGGGTTCCAACATCAACCTTAGCTTGAAGTTTTTCAGCTGTACTTTACATACATGGGCTTTTCTTGATTCGTGATGCAGGAATCTCAGGAGTAGATTCAGTTCTTGGGACCGCTGGAATTTCCACATAGACCTCCAGAGGGCCATTTACAACTGTATGCATTAGAGCTTCATCGGTTTGTAATAATCCATAAAAAATGGAAAATTATGGTAATTGCAAGGACTAAAGTTGAAATTTCAAGAAAGTGAAAGGTTGCACTCTTAATTGAGTAACATGGCAATCGTTCATGTAACCCACATGACATTTATGTTGGGTTGATTTGCTTGCTTTGAAACCGTCAATTGGAATTTATAAAAGGGGACGGTAAAAGGTAGTGAAGGGCAACCTCATGTAAAAAGCTTATCTATCGAGAAGGTGAGCTAGAGGATGCGGCAGAAGAAGACAAGGTTTCGCTGCAACGCATCAGGTTCGATGCTATTCAGTAAGTCACTCGCACCTCTCGTCGTAAACTATGGTTTTCTAGATAATAATTATAGTTGTTTGATCATTCAATTCGGGTAGTTTTCGTAGAGCAACGGTGGGCAACAGTTACTGTTCCTCAAACCGTGACCCTCATTTCGGTTCTAAAAGATATAACTTATGGTTCGTGTGGGTTTCGGTTAATATATATTTATAAAATGGATGGTCGAACGGTTGAGAACTCTTTGTGACAAACTATAGGTTTCGGCAAGATAAGCGTCGTTGGTCACTTGTTATTTGAGAGAAAAGAAAATTACTCACAAGTCACAACCTGTAGATAAGAACTTGATATCGAAGTTTGATTGGGTTAATTAGAAGTTCTTATTAATGCATGCTACAAGCCATGGATTTTTATGAAATTGTTAGGATTTATATAAATATCATAAGTAAGCATGCACTGATTTTTTGGAAAGATAAGATATATATATATATATCCATGCATAAACAGTAGATATGATGCATGGAGATGATGGAATATATATCAAATATTGGTGCATATATATATATATATATATATATATCTAATGGTATATGTATATATATGGATGTTAATCTTAAATCAAGTCGAAATCGAAGGTACGACTCACGGGTGGTTTAAGATTATCATAGCCACTAGTGTTGTATTTTATATTATAATTAAAGTTACGGCCTTGGATTTGTAGGGGAGACGCTAGCCACTTCAAAAACCGGTTTGGACAACGACTTGGACTGTGAGTTTTACGTGACTTTTAATGAAAATGGTTGTATGTTTTATTTAAAAAATATATGCAAGCTTACTTTGATTTTATCGATAATTGATTTTTGATATATCATGCATGCATAAAATGTTTGCCGATTTTTATAATACATGTTTGAGTATTTTTGTGGCAACGGGGATGTACTACGGTATGATTCTATAAAGACGAGCATGCTTTGTGAGCTTGTCTAATCCGTAAATGCGAACATGCTATGTGAGTTCGCCAGGCAATGCTGTGTGAGGTAGACATCTCCATAATGCCGTTAACTTGAGTTATGTTGTTTAAATCGTATGCATGATGAATTATGATGCTTTGTGAAAATTATTTATTGACGTTATGTATGCGCTAAAACCGTGAATTCACTGAGCCCTAGGCTCACCCAAACTCTTTTAAAACTTTTGCAACCCAGGCGACTACTAGAATACGAAGAGAAATGGGATAAAAAAGGTTTTGCTCCAATATGAGGATTGACACCAAAGATGGTTATGTGCAGTCAAAGCATTGTTACTTAGAGCAAAGTTATGTTCGTCAAGACTATAACGATAGATTATGGTGTAATATGTAAGATTAGATATTTTATTTTCGCTGCAATGTAAGTGTTTGATCTTTTTGAGATATCTAAGTATTTGAAATTTTGGGATGTTACAAATGGTATCAGAGCGTTAGTTTAAGTGAACTAGGTTATGGCAAGCCTAGACTTAAGCTGAGGATGGAAGATTTTTGTTGTTGACACGACGTTGGACTAAGATTTATTTATAGTGATGAGGGTAGTGGTTTAAGTTAACTTGGGGTTTGTGAACCTAGTCTTAAACTAGATCAAAGTAGAGAAGTCGTTATATGGCTTGATGTCAATGGATTTAATGACATTGATAGAGATGTGACTTTAATTGGTGAAAAACGCATGCTATATGAGATAAAATTAGGGGTAAGGTGGTATTGGTGGATAAAGTTTTGGTGACAAACTCCCACTAATATGCTTGAGTGGAAAGATAATAGGATTAACTTTGAGAATAATATGAACTCAAAGTATTGATGCTATAATGAGTTGACTCGTCTCATATATTGAGTCTGATGAGGTTATTTCTTATACAATTGGTGGGAAGATTGATAGTTACAACATGAGATTAGCAACGGGGTCATTAGTGTTATCAATGATGGTAACGGGTTCATGGTAAGAACCAATGATCTTGATTAAATGCATATCTGGTTGAAAGATTTTGTTTGGTCAAGAGTTGGAATGTCGAGATCATATGTAAACCATTTGAGAAGATCTAAGGGTTCTCACGGGATTAGTTCTTAAAAAAAAAGACACCAGATCGGCGTGCGAGATGGCATTAGAATGTAGAAGACTATGGTTGATTAATCCAATAGGAAACTAAGGTTCTTTTATCCTTCATGTACATATGGAGACTGGACAGCGGGATGCTATTAACTTATCAATTTGATGAAAGTAATGGTTGTTAGTAAACATGTGTTGCTTTGAGGAATATATCAAGGCGATAGGATGGTGGAAAAAAATTGTTTTGGGAAAATAATGAGGTTTATCAAAGCATATGACTTTTAAGTCTTAAAAAAAATAGCAATGAAACTGTTCCTATGGTTATAGCTAAATTGACACCTTGCTAGAATAATGGAATTATGCATGAGATGTTTTTGCATTAAGTGACATATAGACATGTAAGTTGTGATACAAGTGGAAGATGATGAAATAAGTGAAGATGTGCACTTAGAACCATCAATATGAATGACGTGTAATATGTGAAATAGCAATTAGGATGTAAATTCTCATATCAAGAGCCTTGTTTAAGAATGACTAGTAGACGATGAATATATGAGTTAGGTCAAGAGACCAAATGGTGGCATGTGTTATGAAAGGGGGACTGATTAGTTGGTAGAGCAGGTGGTGAAGCCACCTAATGGTACGTATTTTTCGTCAACGAATAGTTGTGACTAAACCCTAAGATGAACGCAATGCATGATATAAAGATTTCTTTTTGGAAAAATGAGTTGAGTTAAACTCTATCATCGTAGGAGGATGAATTCGAATATAATTTTGGTGAAATGCTGAAATAAATCATGGGTAGGTAGTCGACTAGTGACTTAGTCAAAGTCAATAATGAACAATGTGATGTTTGATCACATATCACTTAAATGTGAAATGATAAAGGAATCTGAGCAATCTACTAAAGATGACATGGATATTGTGACATATTGGCTTAAGAAATAAGCCCTAACAATAAGAAATATCCAGTGTGATGAAAGAATGAACGTGCATTGGAAATCAGAAAGAGAAGCCTATGGTTATATCAAAACCTTTCAAAGAACGTTTGACATGTTTTAGATATCGCAAAAGGATGAAGAATGAATATTAGACGTAAAACTTAGAGTAAAGATCGTTGAAAGGATGAAAGGTACGAAACAAGGAAAGATGGAAAGACAATAAGTTACCTGGCGAACATCCATCATCTAGGTATCTATGATTGCTAATGTGAGCATCGTCTGAAAGTGCTAAAATTGGAGCAAGATGAATGATGTTTATGTAGTCAGGAAGACTGGATGGACGCCAACTATTGGGTAGTATGTAATGTAGCTATACAATATTGTAAATTTGATCGGTCCGAAAAGTAGAATACGTATACCATAGATTGAAAAGAAGACCAAGAAGTGCGCTTAGAGTGTCTATGCTAGGTTAGACAAACGTTTTTTGTGTATGATGATGCTCCAATATTGGCACTATGATGTATATTGGTGAAAAAGGAAAATGTTATACTATGTGTGTTATGAATGATTGACTTCAAGTTAGTAGTAGTAGTAGTAGTAGTAGTAGTAGTAGTAGTAGTAGTAGTAGTAGTAGTAGTAGTGGTGGTGGTGGTAGTAGTAGTAGTCGTGGTAGTGAAGCTCGATTTTTTTGGAGGCATTGCCTACAAAACGAATGGTGTAGCCTATACTCGTTAGCCAAAGACACCTCAAGGGAAGGAGATAAGTACATGTATGTATAAGTGCAATGAATATGAAAAGATGTAATGCTAGATGCATAGGTTCATTTTGAAAGGATTTACAAAGAATATGGTGAATGTTTGCTTGAATGATACCGCATTTTGTAGATAAGAATAACATGGATGTATCTATGTGGGGTAACCTTTAGCGACAATTGGCATAACCACTTAGATCTAAATACGTTCACTTATGGTAACGATTATCAAATGAGTATTCAAGTGAGTCGCTCGAAGAATTACGTGATAGATGCTAGTCGGTTTGTCAATCTTACAACGAAAAGAAAAGCAACAAACAAATGGATTAGAGGTAGTCCATCAATGGTTAGAAAATGTTTCTCAAGTTATGGACAAATTGAAGATTGCCATGATAGGCAAATGAGGCATTCCGAAAGATGGAAAGGATGTTTAGAGCTTCAGGCAATAAATAAATCGATACAATGAATGTTATGACATAAAGTGTATATTTAAGATTTTGTTTAGTAGATAAAAAGGAAGTCAAAACTCTTAAGGACATGAAGAAAGGAAAATCAGAAAGCTAAGGAGCAAGGGGATTTCTCTCAAGAATGTTCAATGAAGATGTCATAATGGGTCGAAAGCTACATGGGAATTTGAGAAGAAGACGAGATCGAAATATCCTCAATTATTTGCATAGAGCAAATTTCGAGGACGAAATTTTATTAAGGGGGGGAAGTTTGTAATAACCCATAAAATAAAAGGAAAATTATGGTAATTGCAAGGACTAAAGTTGAAATTTCAAGAAAGTGAAAGGTTGCACTCTTAATTGAGTAACATGGCAATCGTCCATGTAACCCACATGACATTTATGTTGGGTTGATTTGCTTGCTTTGAAACCGTCAATTGGAATTTATAAAAGGGGACGGTAAAAGGTAGTGAAGGGCAACCTCATGTAAAAAGCTTATCTATCGAGAAGGTGAGCTAGAGGATGCGGGAGAAGAAGACAAGGTTTCGCTGCAACGCATCAGGTTCGATGCTATTCGGTAAGTCAATCGCACCTCTCGTCGTAAACTATGGTTTTCTAGATAATAATTATAGTTGTTTGATCATTAAATTCGGGTAGTTTTCGTAGGGCAACGTTGGGCAACGGTTACTGTTCGTCAAACCGTGACCCTCATTTTGGTTCTAAAAGATATAACTTATGGTTTGTGTGGGTATCAGTTAATATATATTTATAAAATGGATGGTCCAACGTTTCACCGTCGTAGTAATGGATCGAACAGTTGAGAACTCTTTGTGACAAACTAGAGGTTTCGGCAAGATAAGCGTCGTTGGTCACTTGTTATTTGAGAGAAAAGAAAATTACTCACAAGTCACAACCTGTAGATAAGTACTTGATATCGAAGTTTGATTGGGTTAATTAGAAGTTCTTATTAATGCATGCTACAAGCCATGGATTTGCATGAAATTGTTAGGATTTATATAAATATCATAAGTAAGCATGCACTGATTTGTTGGAAAGATAAGATATATATATATATATATATCCATGCATAAACAATAGATATGATGCATGGAGATGATGGAATATATATAAAATATTGGTGCATATATATATATATATATCTAATGGTATATATATATGGATGTTAATCTTAAATCAAGTCGAAATCGAAGGTACGACTCACGGGTGGTTTAAGATTATCGTAGCCACTAGTGTTGTATTTTATATTATAATTAAAGTTACGGCCTTGGATTTGTAGGGGAGACGCTAGCCACTTCAAAAACCGGTTTGGACAACGACTTGGACTGTGAGTTTTACGTGACTTTTAATGAAAATGGTTGCATGTTTTATTTAAAAAATATATGCAAGCTTACTTTGATTTTATCGATAATTGATTTTTGATATATCATGCATGCATAAAATGTTTGCCGATTTTTATAATACATGTTTGAGTATTTTTGTGGTAACGGGATGTACTACAGTATGGTTCTATAAAGACGAGCATGCTTTGTGAGCTTGTCAATCCGTAAATGCGAACATGCTATGTGAGTTCGCCAGGCAATGCTGTGTGAGGTAGACATCTCCATAATGCCGTTAACTTGAGTTATGTTGTTTAAATCGTATGCATGGTGAATTATGATGCTTTGTGAAAATTCTTTATTGACGTTATGTATGTGCTAAAACCGTGAATTCACTGAGCCCTAGGCTCACCCAAACTCTTTTAAAACTTTTGCAACCCAGGCGACTACTAGAATACGAAGAGAAATGAGATAAAGAAGATTTTGCTCCAATATGAGGATTGACACCAAAGAAGGTTATGTGCAGTCAAAACATTGTTACTTAGAGCAAAGTTATGTTCGTCAAGACTATAACGATAGATTATGGTGTAATATGTAAGATTAGATATTTTATTTTCGCTGCAATGTAAGTGTTTGATCTTGGGATGATATTTTTGAGATATCTAAATATTTGAAATTTTGGGATGCTACAGCTATTGTCCAAGAATTGAATCATTCTGATTCGCCAACGATGATATTCACCCAAAAACAAAGTTGGTGGTTTAGTTTCTGATCCGATGGAGACGATTTCTTTCAACATCTTTGATTTGAAGAAGATCGAGAATTCACCTGAAATTGAATTTTGAATTTATCTATCAATAACACCAAGAACTGTCAGATCTGACAAGTTCTTCTCTAAATGTCAAGAACAGATGAATTGGCTCTGACACCAATTGGTAGATCCTAAATATCAAAAACGTAGAAAGTTTTAAGAATAAGAACAAGATATGTATCACTGAAGTTGTATGTTGTATTGATTATGAAAACAGTATTACAAAATGTGTATCTTTACAAGCTCTATCTATCAACGTTAGTTCTAACAGTCTAACAAACTATCTATTTATATACAAAATGGAAATGCTAAAGATACCATACAAAATATGACAGACAAGTTCAGAACTACTTCTGAACTTCTTCTGAACTTCTTCAGAACTTCTTCAGAAGTGTCTTCAGAACCATCTTCAGAATCTTCAGAACTTCTGAAGTAGCCACTTCAGAAGTTATGCCTTAGGCTTTACTTCACTTGTCTTCTGAGTTTTGAACCTTTCTCTTCAGAACCCAGTCTTCTTTTAAAGCTACTTCTGATATCTATCATATGGTATAACCTACAAAAATTCAAACTGAATATAAGCTACAAATCATTCAGACTAAGTATCGTAGCTTATATTCAGTCTGAATATAAGCTACAAGTATACAAATCTCAAATTGTATCTTACAATCAGTCTGAATATACTCTACAGGTATATAAACAACTAATTGTAGACTATATTCAGACTGAAGATAACCTACTAGTATACAAACCTCAAATATGGTAGACTATATTAAGACTGAATATAAGCTACAAATCATTCAGACTGAGTATTGTAACTTATATTCAGTCTGAATATAAGCTACAAGTTCATTGAAATCTCCTAATTGTAAAATATATTCAGACTAAATATAAGCTACAAATTATCATTCATTGTGAATAATGAAGTTTTGTATTCTTGTAGCTTATATTCAGACTGAATATAACCTACAATTTGCTTATTTTATAATTGTAGCTTATATTCAGTCTGAATATAACCTACAACAATTTTGTGTTTTGTATTCTTGTAGCTTATATTCAGACTGAATATAACCTACAATTTGCTTATTTTATAACTGTAGCTTATATTCAGTCTGAATATATGCTAATATTCAGACTGAATATAAACTGTTAATCAATTTCAATATAAAACAACAGATTCAATACCCTTAGAAATTAAATCCATCATGCAATTTAAAAAATACATCATGTATGAATAATATACCAAAAAAAAAAACTTAAAACAATTGTTCAATACTCTTAGAAACTAAAACCATCATCCAAATACATCACTCAGGCATTTTTCTTTGTTCAACTTTGCTAGTCTTTTATCCTCATCTTTTTCATCCTTTGGTTTTAATGCATATTCATTTGCCTGCTCCAACACCCATTCCTTTTTGAGGTTTATGTCTGACATTAGTATCTTTGTTAAATACTTGTACCTTAGGTTTGTTAATAGTCTCTTCTTCTCATCTTTATTTGTTGCCAATCCACAATCCCATGTTTTTATAGGACCACCCATGAAGGTCTCCATATGTCTCATCACCAAGATTGAACAATCTTTGTGATTATCAATTCTCCTCCACTTCATGAGCTCTTGTTTGGGTGGGACGTCGATTAGCTTCCTACATCTTGAATCCTTAATGCTTCCAAGGAATTTTATGAACAGTTTATGCTGCATTATATAAAACATAATTAATATTAAAATAATATAATATATTCATATGATATTTATTATTCATATTTTTTAAATAAGATGTTCTTCTTACCAATGTTATCGACACGCTACCGTATTTTACATCAAACGGCACATTCTTGGCACTGCTATCAAGCAGGTGTGTCGATGCATTTTTCAAATCATAACAGATTACATAAAAGTGATCTAATTTTATTATGGGGAAGAAGACCTGCAGAGGAATATTCTAGTTAATTTGTGTTTTATACAGTAAGAATAGAACAGAGGATATATTCAAAAAAAGATGCAAACTTTTTTAAAGTTTCAATAATAGCTAATATTCAGAGTTCATGTAACTTATTGATTCTTCTTTAAATCAGTCTGAATATAACATTGCTTTAATAAATATTCAGAATGCATTATAGATAAATATTAAACCATGTCATTCTATTCAGTTTGAATAAAGGCTAGTAATTGATTTACTTAAATGTATATGTGTCATACCAAGTCAAACTTCTTTATCTTCTGTAAATCATTAATTACTTTTTGTTTAATATTGTGTCTGAAAGTGTCACCATATGTACGCACAATCAAAATCTGGATTGAATACATCATCTCCCTGTTGAAAATTAACAAATGTTAGATTAATAAAATTTTGTTAAGTTATATTTTACATTAGAAAAAAGATTAGTGATCTTACAAGCACATCTGTTGTCATGAATAATCTACTTGGTGAGTCGCTGCTCTTTAATCTTTCTTCATGATTTAGTAGTTCTGCCCAATTGTCAATAACATTTGAATATGCTACAGTTTCTTCTATCATGCTTTTAATTATTACTTTGAAAGACAATTAACCTATTGAAACAAATTTTATTTAACAAAATTTTATAATAAACAAATTTGTTTAAATTACATTTGAATATAATGTACCATTTTTAGTTTATATTCAGTCTGAATATGAACATTACAATGTAGTGTTTCACTGTAGTGTTTATATTCAGACTGAATATAACTTACAATTATATAAGTCACAAATTTTATGTTATATTCAGACTGAATATAAGCTAGAAGTATAACCTTCAAGTTTCCAAACCACCAAATAGTGCTCATATTCAGACTGAATATAACCTTCAAGAATCCAAACCACCAAATTGTAGCTTATTTTTAGACTGAATATAAGCTACATTTATACAAACCAGAAACTGCAGCTTATATTCAGACTGAATATAACCTTCAAGTATCTAAACCACCAAATTGTAGGTTATATTCTGATTGAATATAAGATAGAAGTATACAAAGCACAAATTGCAGCTTATATTCAGACAGACTATAACCTTCAAGTATCCAAACCACAAAATTGTAGCTTATATTCATACTGAATATAAGTTAAAAGTATCCAAACCACCAAATTGTATCTTATATTCAGACTAAATATAACCTACAAACAATTGTTCAATAATATAAACATTACAGTGTAGTGTTTCACTGTAGTGTTTATATTCAGACTGAATCTAACCTACAATTAACTTGTTTTTAAATGATTATTATACTGAATAATACTAAATTCATTTTTATACTTAAAGTTCTTCTCCCGTAAGTGAAAACATCCATTCTCCAATCTTCCTCTCTATTGTATATAATCCTTTTCCCACATCAACAGTTCTTTGCACATAAGGTGATTTTAGAATTTCACCTATATTCTCTGTCCTCTTTTGTCTTTCTTCAGCTTTTTCTTTATCTTTTGCCACCTTCTTATCTTTTGTTTTTATTCTAACTACAAGATTATCTTTATTTGATTTATTTTTTTTGGATGGTTTTGGTGTATCCAAACCAGGTATAAGGTTGAAAGTTGGACAACTTGGTGGAGTTTCTTCACTATCATTTGTTTTCTAGGATTCTTTTGGTGTCTTCAACTCCCGACTTTTCATAATTACATTCTCTCCTTCTTCTGTTCTCTCAATTACATTCTTTTCTAAACCTTTCTCTTTCTCCTTTTCCTCCTCTTCTTTCTTCTTTTCTTCCTCTTCTCTTTCTTCTTTTCTTATATCTTCATTCTCCACAAGTTTTTCACTCCCCATCGCCTCCTCGTTTTTGTTTTGGTCCTCCTCAGTATTCAGTTCCTCAAGACCAAGGCTTTTAACAACATTATCTATAACTATTGTAGCTTCAGAGCTACTTTCTACATTTTGATTAGTTTCTTCATTAACAACATTTTCCAGAGTGTTATTAATATCCCTAGAAACTTCTTCATTCTCTACTCTTTCTCTTCTCTGCTTTCTTCATGCGACTTCACAACATCAACAATCATGTTTTGACTAATCTTGAACATGTCTTCATATCCATCCTTCCATGCTTTTAATGGTTCATCATTTGGATAAAGCATCATCGCTTTTCTCATTTTGTATTCAATCTCTACTTTTATTTTCCTCAATTAATCCATATCTTGATTAAGGCATGATAAGAATTCCTGTTGTTTTTTTTATAATTAGTAAAGGTAATTATATTGACTTTGAATATAAAATAAATTGTATTGAACCTACAATTATAGAATAACCAAATTGTAACTTGTATACAGTCTGAATATAAGCACTAACACTGTAATGTGTTACACTGTTAGTGCTTATATTCATTCGGAATACAACCTATAATTATTCAGTGTAACTTATATTCACTCTGAATACAACCTACAATTATAACCAAGTTGTCTTTAGCTTATATTTAATCTAAATATAAGCTCTAACAGTGTAAACACTGTTAGCTCTTATATTCAGACTGAATACAAGCTACAATTATAAAATAAACAAATTGTAGGTTGTATTCAGACTGAATATAAACACTAACAGTTGTATTCAGAATGAATATAAGCACTACTAGTACACTGTTAGTGCTTATATTCACTCTACATACAACCAACAATTAAGAAATAAGCAAATTTTAGCTCATATTCATTTTCAATATAAGCACTAACACTGTTAGTGCTCATATTCAGACTCAATACAAGATACAATTACACAATAACCAAATTGTATGTTGTATATTCAGTCTGAATATAAGCACTAACACTGTTAGTGCTCATATTCAGACTGAATACAAGCTACAGTTACACAATAACCAAATTGTATGTTGCATATTCAGTCTGAATATAAGCACTAACAATGTTAGTGCTTATATTCAGACTGAATACAAGCTACAATTATACAATAACCAAATTGTAGGTTGTATGCCGAGTGAATATAAGCACAAACAATGTAAACACTGTTAGTGCTTATATTCCGATTGAATACAACCTACAATTGCATAATAAGCAAACTGTAGCTCATATTCATTCTGAATATAAGCACTAACACTGTTAGTGCTCATATTCAGACTGAATACAATCTACAATTACACAATAACCAAATTGTATGTTGTATTTAGAGTTTTTAAAAATAATTACTCTGTTTTAACATATATATGCTCTGTTTTAACATATAATGCTCTATTTTTCATACCTCTGGTGTTTTCTTTCTTTCTAAGATCATTGCATCTTTTACCTCATATGTATTCATCTCTAGCTTCCCAAAACCACAATTTTCTATCTCATACTTTTCTCTCTTCTTCAACATTACTGAAGTCCACTCAAGTATAGCAGGTTTTATTCTTTTGTGGTCAACATCATAACACTTTGTTGAATTCACGTACATAAGCTGCATTTTTTGTAATTAATATTTACTCATGGTATAAAATTTTAAAAAACAGAAATAATAAAAATGAATACATACTGTGAGGAAAGTTATTGAACCGGTATAGAAGTTGGAGCTTGATGAGCTATCCCATGTATACTTGCTTGCCATTGCAATATTATAGATGTACTTGCACCAGTTTATGCTTTTGAAATCAAAATTTAATCCAACATTTGACACAAAGCTAGTATTGCATATTCCCATCTTCATTGTGTCAATCATCGAGTTCATATAAAGGACCATGAAGTTCAATTTGAAGTTCATATCCACACTGTTTGATTATGCGATCTTTTTGACAATACGTTTTTGTCTGATCTTTTTATCATCATCATACTGTTTATTCCACTCTTCTTTAATTTTATTCGACTCTTCACTAACTTCCATGTCATAGATATCAACTCCTTCATTCTTTAATCCAAATATCTCTGTAACCGAATCCTCATTTATCTGTATGTATCCATTTGAAGTTTTTATTGCTTTCTTCTTGGTCTCAAAATTGTCCAGAACATAGAAATCCATCTTTGATGGAATGATATCAATCTTCATATCAAGGATCCTTCCCAAACCAACCTCTTTTACCCATTTGATTTGGTTTGGTTTTAAATTGGCAATCCCAGCCATAAAGTTTTTTTGGAGAAGTCCTTATTTGGAGGATCCTATGCATTCCATCTGTTGATGATTTTGGTATTCGTACGTCCTTTGAAGTTATGTTTGATCTCTTGTTTCTTGGATTTTCTTCACTGTCATCATCATTCTTCTTTCTCTTTGTTGTTATGTTTTGTGTTTTTTTTTGTTTTTCCTTCTTTTCCTTGATTTGTTTCCTTGAAGATCCTCCTTATATTATACAAATACCAAATTACATTCAATCTGATTGTTAACTGTTAGGACCTAAACCATCAAGATATCAATATATGAAAAGATTATAACAGGAATGATAGTAGCCAAATGTAATTTGTATTGATTGAATGTACTGTATACAGAATATATCTTTACAAGGTATATGAAAAACATTAGTTCTAACAATCTAACTAACTATCTATTTATACATACAATAGAAAGACTAAAGTGACATAACATTCATAACAGACAAGTTCAGAATTGGTTCTGAACTCCTTCAGAACTTCTTTAGAAGTGTCTTCAGAAGTGTCTTCAGAACTTCTTCAGAAGTGTCTTCAGAATTTCTTCAGATCTTTTTCTCTTTTAAGAACCCAGTTCCTTTTGAAGCTATTATGATATTTCTATCAATCTCCCCCTTAGCTTCAAAAGTTCAAATCATACTTCCAGAAATTCAGAATTTCTCTTACATCCTTCAGAATTAGTCTTCTGTATTCTAGTAAGGATTCAGCAACTCTAATCATTTCTTTTGCAAGTTTCTTGTGCTTCTCCCAATCTTCATTTCTCAGATTCTTTGGTCTTCTATTCTGTCTTTTTACCAAACGATCTCTGATTGCCATGAGAGTTCCATTGCAACATTTGTGGAATTCTTCAAATCTCACAAATAATAGTTCATGAAAGCATTTACAAACGAAGCCAGGAGGATGAAGTACTAAAGTGCTCTTCTTCAAATTCTTAATATCTGGTAGACTTAAATTTGGTTTGCTTAAGTGTACTTGCTTCTTGTTTAGAACGTAAGAAACCTGGAAATCAGTCTTTGCAGCTGATAGAAATATCATAATAGCTTCAAAAGGAACTGGGTTCTTAAAAGAGAAAAAGATCTGAAGAAGTTCTGAAGATACTTCTGAAGAGGTTCTGAAGAAGTTCTGAAACACTTCTAAAGACACTTCTGAAGAAGTTCAGAACCAATTCTGAACTTGTCTGTTATGACTGTTGTGTCACTTTAGTTTTTCTATTGTATGTATAAATAGATAGTTAGTTAGATTGTTAGAACTAATGTTTTCATATACCTTGTAAAGATATATTATGTATACAGTACATTCAATCAATACAAATTACATTTGGCTACTATCACTCCTGTTATAATCTTTTCATATATTGATATCTTGATTGTTTGGGTCCTAACAATTGGTATCAGAGCCAATTCATCTGTTCTTGAAGAAAATTTGTGAAAGAACTTGTCAGATCTGACAGTTCTTGGTGTTCTTGATCTACAAAATTCAAATTAAATACAGGTGAATTCTCGATCTTCTAACAATCGGATCTGAAACGAAACCACCAACTCTCTTCTTAGGAGAATATCATCAATGGAGAATTAGAATGATTCAATTCTTGGATAACATAGATGAAGCCTTAATGCAATCTATTACAAATGGCCCACTAGAGGTATTTGTTGAGATTCCAGCAGTTCCCAGAACTGAATCTACCCCTGAAATCCCTGCAGCAAGAATCAAGAAGAGTCCTGGAATGTATAATCCAGCTGAAAAGGCTCAAATGAAAGTTGATAGAAGAGCATTAACTTTACTCACCATGGCAATTCCTAATTAGATATTCAATAGGGTTGATAGTTTAACTTCAGCAAAAGCCATGTGGGATGAAGTAGAAGCTCAGATGCAAGGAAGTACAAAGGCTCAAGCACAGAGATTAAATATCTGTGTTGGAACATATGAAAATTTCAGGTACAAAGAAAATGAATCTATCATTGATACATATCATAGATTCAATAACATTACGAATGATCTAAGAAGAAATGGTGTTCGTAAATCAAATTCTGAGATAAACAACAAATTTCTGAACAATCTGGGAAATGAATGGTCAAGTTTTTCAGATAATATGGTAACTAGGAACTTGTCTAGAAAGACAATTCATGATGTCTATGGTATCTTGTTCCAACAAGAGGACAAGATCAAAGTTAGACAAAATAAACAAAAGAAGACACAAGAAACAGTTGCCCTTCTAAGCAAGAACTACAATAATTCTTTGACTATTGCTACCAAGAAAGTTTGTGAGATCCCAGAGATGACAGTGTGTGATGGGGATGAATCAGATGAAGAGCTTAAAAGGATTTCTGATAATATTGCTTTCATGACAAGGCAATTCAAACAAAGATACAATAAAAAATATCAAAATAAACCTAGATCTGAAATTGGACCTAAGAAGGGTCAAGAGGCTGGTCAATCTGAAACATCTGAACCAGCAAGATGCTTCAACTGTGGAAAGCTTGGACATTATGCTAGACAATGCAAGATGCCAAAAGTCAAAAATTCAGGATATTATGAGAAGAAGCATCTATTAGCAAAGAAAAAAGAGCTTAATCCTGCTCTAGTAACCAAGTATGAAGAAGACTGGTTAAACTGGAGTGATGGAGATGATGATGAAGAAGTTGCTCACTATGCAACTAATTGCTACATGTGTCAAATGGATCCAGAAAAGGACAAACAAGACACTGAGGTATCTTCTTCATCTTCTGAACAAAATTCTGAACATAATTCTGAAATTAATACTAAAGATTCAGAAATGACAAATCAATTTCAAAATATGTTTTCTGAATTTGAAAGTCAAATATATAAAGAAAGTTGTCAAGCAGCTGAACAGATTCTTGAAAAAAATTCTGAAGAAAAACTGGTTTTAAAAGAAAAAATGGATAGTTTACAAAAAGAAATAATAAATGAAAAATCTGAAAAGGAAATTCTAAATGTTAAGATGAATTTTCTGAATCAAGAGAGACTTGATCTTTATAAAAAGATTAAGGAATTGGAAGATTTAAATTTTAAAAGAGGATAAACTGAACAAACTCTGAATATTTTAACTAGTCAGGTCAGAACTAAAAATTTTACAATATAAAAGCAGGTTTAGGATATAATGACAGTCAAATTCTAAAAAAGGCTCCTGCAAACTTATATGATTATTCTAAAATGAAAATTTTCAATGAATCAAATACTGGCATCATTTCCAAACCTGTAAACCATTCTTTGCCTGAAAGAATTCCTTTTATAAAATCAGAGACTTTGTTTTCAGAAAAAACACCTCCTAAAACTGGTGAACCAGAAAGTATCTCTGAAACAGAAGAAATGAATAAAATTTCAAAAATTTGTAAATCTTCTGAATCAAATATTATTTCTGAAGAAAAATCAGAAGTAATTGTTAAATCTGAAATTGTTTCTGAAGTTACTTCTGAATCCAATTGTGAAAACATTTCAGAAGATACTTTTGACAACAAATCAGAACATGAAGAAAAATATGATGAATTCTCAGATATTGAATCCTCAGAAGATATTGATGAGAATTCTAATATATTTTTTGATAAATCTGATAATGAGTCTACAACAACAAAAAATTCAAATATTTTTGCAACAAGTATGACTCATTATAAGTTTTCAGATCTAATAAATGCTTCTGATTCAGAAGATGATGATGATCAAATGGTGCAAGTCATTGACAAAAATGGCTATTTGGTTTATAAATCTCAATCATGTATAACTGAAGGAGAAAAATTAAAATCTGAAGTTTCAAAGATACCTTCAGAATTGTTTGGTTCTGTGTTTTTAAAACCAGAATATCAGAATTCAGATTTTTCTCCTACAAGTACAAACATATCATCAAATTCAACACCATGTTCAGTAACATCTTCTGACTTTAACACCAGAGTTAAATTTTTTGAGCAAGGCCAATCCTCAAACTCCCTCTCTGAAGTTCAGAAAATTAACACAAAATCTGAAGCTAAACCTGAAGTGAACAAAAGAGTTTCCTATACTAATCCTCATTTCTTATCTTTTACAGAGCTATCCACTTTAGTATGGAGAAAGAAAGATGAAAGACTGTCAAAGATTGACAAATTAGAGAGTTTTTCATTTTTACAGAGGAATGATGTACCTAAAACAAAGAAAGTGAATAAAAGAATTTTTGTTGAAAAATCAAATGTTATTGATTCTTATATGTCTAATACTGTTGTAAATACATTAAAGAATCATATTCACTGCATTAATTGTGGTCATCATAATTTTCTTCTTAACTCCAAAACAAACAAAAGAAATTTGGTGAAATCTTTTCAGAAATGTTTGGCTACATTGACAAATTCAAATAAACAAAGACATAAAAATAAAGTTAAATCTCAAAGTTCTGAACAAACTTCTGAGTTGAAACATTTGAAGAAAAAGTTCAGAACTTCAAATTTTAATACTAATCACAAAGGACCCATTCTGAAATGGGTACCTAAAACTCAATAATCTCTTTTGCAGATATGTCATGTGTGGGTCTTAGATTCTGGATGCTCAAGACACATGACACCTTTCAAAGAACTACTAACTGATTATCATGAAAGATATGGAGGAACAGTTAGTTTTGGAAACAATGCAAAGGGATATGTAAGAGCATATGGCACTTTCATTAAAGGAGATGTGAAAGTATTGAAAGTTTTCTATGTTGAGGGACTAAAACATAATCTTTTCAGTATTAGTCAATTCTGTGACAAATACTGGATGGTTAATTTTGACATAGATTATTGTCATGTTCTGAGTACAACAAACAACAATGAATTAACTGCTTATAGAGATGGAGATATCTACACAACAACATTCACTGCAACTGGTCAACTACAAGGTGTATGTTATATGTCTACATCAATGAAAAATGATAGTTGGCTTTGGCACAGAAGAATGTCACATCTGAACTTCAAAGCCATTTCTGAACTAGGCAAACATCAATCTGTAAGAGGACTACCAAAGATCAGATTTGAAAAGAACTCTCTTTGTTCTGCTTGTGAACTAGGGAAGATCAAAAGAAGTTCTCATCCTCTGAAAATGCTATCTTCATGCAAGGCTCCACTTGAAATGCTACATATGGATTTGTATGGCCCAATGAAAACTCAAAGCATGGGGGGAAAGAAATACATTCTTGTTATATTAGATGAATATACACGATATACATGGATTGAATTTCTGAGACTCAAATCTGATACTTCTGAAAGACTGATACCCTTTCTGAAGAAAATTCAAGTTTTTCTTCAACTCCCAATTCAAAAGATCAGAAGTGACAATGGAACAGAATTTACTAATTCTACACTTCAGAATTTTTTGGAATCTGTTGGTATTTCTCATAATTTTTCCGCTGCAAGAACTCCTCAACAAAATGGGGTAGTTGAAAGAAAGAATAGAACTTTGGTAGAGGCTGCAAGAACCATGCTTGCATATTCAGAACTTCCTTTGTCTCTTTGGGCAGAAGCAATTGCTACTGCATGTTTTACTCAAAACAAAACCATTCTTAACAGAAAATTTCTTAAAACTCCTTATGGATTGTTAAAACAAAGAAAACCCTCTATTGATTATTTCAAAATCTTTGGTTGCAGGTGTTTTCTAAGGAATGATACTCCACATCTTGACAAATTTGCACCAAAAGGTGTAGCGAGTATCTTTGTTGGCTACTCTCAAAGATCCAAAGCTTATAGAGTACTCATTAAAGGAACTCAAAGCATCATTGAGACGACAAATGTCAGATTTCATGAGCCAACAATGACTTCTGAACAAAACAGTTCAGAACTCGCACATAAACCATCTTCTGAAAGTTTGGACTCAGAACATAATCATACAAACTCTACTTCTGCATCTCAAACTTTACTTAAATCCAATTTAGATACTTTATGTCAAGACTTACTTGATATGTCTGTAAATGTCTCTGCAGATTACCAAAATCCTTCTCTACTCAGAAATTCAAATGATCAAGACATTTCAGAAATACAGATTTCAAATACATCAGCACCACAACTCTCTACCTCAAATTCAGAACTTCCAACTTCTGAAAATGAAATTTCTGAACCAATTCAAGTTGTTTCTGAACCGGTTCAATTCTGACCATGAACCTCATAGTTCTGAACCAATTCAGATTTTTCCATTTGAGAGGGAGTCTTCAGATTTACATTCAGCCATCAATCATGATACTGAAACTCAAGCAATTACTGATGATTATGATTCTCTGAATAATGTTTCACCTGTTCAACCATTGCCAAATGTGAACAAATGGACATCTAGTCATCCAGTTCATCAAATAATTAGAGATGCATCAAAAGGTGTTCAAACAAGATCTGCAACAGCAAATGAATGTCTGTATGTTAAATTTTTAAGCAGTATGGAACCCAAAAAGCCATATGAGGCACTTCAGGATCCAGACTGGATTTTAGCCATGCAGGATGAGTTAAATCAATTTGAAAGAAACAAAGTCTGGAGATTGATACCAAAGCCAAAAGGTAAATCTGTCATTGGCACAAAATGGGTGTTCAGAAATAAAAAGGATGAAAATGGAATTGTTGTAAGAAACAAGGCAAGACTTGTAGCTAAGGGGTATTGTCAACAAGAAGGAATTGATTATGATGAAACCTTTGCTCCAGTTGCCAGATTAGAGGCCATACGAATCTTTCTTGCCTATGCTGCTCGTAAAAACATGAAGGTGTTTCAAATGGATGTAAAATGTGCATTTCTGAACAACCAGAAGGCTTTGTAAGCAAAGAATTCCCAGATCATGTTTACATATTAGACAAAGCCTTATATGGACTTAAACAAGCACCAAGAGCATGGTATGATACTCTTACAACTTTTCTTCTTAATTCCAAATTCAAAAGAGGTACTGTTGATACAACTTTATTTCTGAAAAAAGAGGGTGATGATATGATTTTGATACAAATCTATGTAGATGATATTATATTTGCTTCTACTAATCCAAAATTTTGTAGAAATTTTGAGAAAATCATGCAAACAGAATTTAAATGAGTATGATGGGAGAGTTGACATTTTTCCTTGGTCTTCAAGTGAAACAACTTCCCACTGCATATTCATTAATCAATCTAAGTATGTCTCTGACTTACTTAAGAAGTTTGACATGACTGATTGTTCAAGTATTCAAACTCCAATGGCCACTGCAACAAAGCTAGAACCTGATTTAAATGGCAAATCTGTTGATCAGAAAAAGTACAGAGGCATAATTGGATCTTTGCTTTACTTAACTGCTAGTAGACCAGATATAATATTTGCTACATGTATTTGTGCCAGATATCAAGCTAATCCTAAGGAATCTCATCTTTTAGCTGCAAAAAGAATACTTAGATACCTAAAAGGTTCTCCTTCATTGGGACTTTGGTATTCTAAGGATTCTAGTTTTGAACTAACAGCATTTACAGATGCAGATCATGGTGGTTGCAAATTAAGACAGGAAAAGCACTTCTGGATCATGTCAGTTTCTGGGTAATAGACTAGTTAGCTGGTCTTCAAAGAAACAAAATTGTGTTTCTACCTCTACAGCAGAAGCGGAATATGTAGCAGCTGCAATATGTTGCTCACAAGTGATCTGGATGCAAATTCAACTAAAAGACTATGGTTACACTTTCAAAAAGATTTCTTTGTATTGTGATTCAAAGAGTGCCATAGACATCACTGCCAATCCTGTTCAGCATTCAAAAACCAAGCACATTGATGTAAGATATCATTTTATCAAAGATCATGTGGAAAAAGGTAATATTGAAATGTTTTTTGTTCAGACAGATTATCAGTTAGCTGATTTATTTACCAAAGCACTTGATGAAAAACGATTTAACTTCTTGGTAAGTAAATTGGGCATGATGAACATGTCTATGTAAGTATTATACATCACCTATACTCTAGAAGTTACATTCTGAAGTTTTTTTTTATCAAATTCTGAATACTTTGCTCTTCAGAATTACTTTGTATATTCTGAAGTTTATCATTCAGATTTTTGCTACTTTTCAAACTCAGAAGTATATCTCTTCAGTAACTAGGTTGATTGTATTTTAATACTTTTCATTTATTTTTCATTTCACTAATATTTGATTGATTCTTTGATAAAGTTGCAATAATCAAGGGGGAGAATCATAATTGCTAGTGATTCAAGGGGGAGTGTTATTAATTTCAATTATTTCTAACTACCCTTTCCTACATAACAACTCTGCATTGATGAAATAAAGTCTTGCACTTTATATCTAAGAAGTATGAACAAGCTTCCTTAGATTAAAACAGTTTTATATTTGTTCAAATCTACTTCTGGATTCTCAAAATGTTTTATATTTTTCAGAAGTTTATATTTTTAAATGATTTTTTGTCTTCTAAGATGACTCAAGTTTAGTTCTGAACTTTACTTACAAATTCTGTGGTTCTTCTGAATTCTTTCTTTCAGACTTCTGAACTTTTTCTCAGAAGTTCTGAACAACTTCTGAACTTTTTGAACTTGTTCTCAGAACTAAAACTTCCCGTCGATTTTTTCATTTAAGCGTGTGCCACGTGTTTTAATTTCATTGGATTTTTCTTAACCACGACCATTAAACGGTTCATTTCTCTTAATAAATGATGATTACTAAACTAATCACATTTACTTTTTGGCCACGTGTCCTTCAACGTTTATCCGATCGTATAAATCAATGGATTCTTCATCATCTTCATTCTTTTAGCAATTTTACTCTGAGAACCTTTCTGTGTTTATTCATCATCTTTCAGTTATCAATATGTGTTCTTTCTACATCATGTCTACTTCAAAAACCATGATTTCTACTTCCTCGAGTTCTAATGATAACACTGGATCATCCAGTGATGCTTCGTTCAAGATTGTGCCTCAAAAATTAATGGTTGGATCAATGGAAATCCCACTAAGTGATGATCAAATGCTTCATGACACAGCCACTACTGCAACTCTCCTTTCAAGAAAATTCTCTGTTCCTGCTTCATATCTTCAACAATTCTGGCATTATGCTGAGGTGGATGAAAATGATGATGAAATTGTATCTTATGTTCATGCCTATAAAGTTTGTATATCTGTAGATGACATTAGAAGCCTTCACCATTTGCCAAAACCAGATGAGGTTCTTGGGAAAACCTGTTATGACTCAATTCCATCCTCATCAGAGATGATCTCACACTTTATGAGCTTGGGTTACTCTGAAAACCTTAGTGCTCTGAGCTCTTTTAGAAGAAAATGTTTACCTCCAATTTGGTATTGCCTGTTTTCCATTCTGAATACCTGTCTATCTGGGAAGAGCTCAAGTTTAGACCAAGCTTCAACTAATGGGAGGATTATATTTCATGGTGTTGCCTTCAACAAACACTATGCTTATGCTAGTCTCATCTTTGATGATCTCAAATCTGCAATTTTGAAGAAGTCTACATTCAACTATATCCCATTTCGGAGATTTCCTCAAACACTTATCAAAGGAGCAATGAAGGCTGTCTCAAACATCCTTGTTCTAGCTCATGAGGTACATGTTCCTATTTTCACTATGGATAGCTTAAGACCTCCAAATGCAAAACTTGTTTTTCCAAATGCAGTTCCACTTCCTTCTCATTTACTTGAACTTGTAAGTACACAACCTAAGATTGGGAGTGAGAATTTAGAATCTATGGGATTACCTCAACCAGTAGTCCCTTCCCCTGATTCAAACCAGAGTGGTGATCAAGCAAGGGAGTCTAGACTTACTAGAAAGAGGGGGGATGCTGTTCAAGGGGGAGAACAACCTCAAAGAGTCAAGAGGAAAAATGTTAATGAGAGACAGGGTAGAAGGGTCAGAAAAAGAATTGATGAGGGGAGACCACAGGTAAAAGAACAACAAACCTGTGAACCACCTGTTACAAGCCAGGCACCCACATCTACTATTATTTCACACTCTTTGGTGGATAATATTGAAACAGCCAGTGAGCCCATGGCAACCTTGGTTAACCCCCCCAGCCACTCACCCATCTCTCAACAGAAGGGTGTTTCAACAACACATATGGGGCAAGCAGCTTATAATCCATTAGGACCCCAATTGGAGGTTCCTTTTGTTGAAAATGAAGGATATATGTCCCCCCTTCACAGTTTTGAGCACATTGAGTCTGAGTGTCCACTCAACTTTGAGCCTTCTGAACCACTTAATGTGGCATCCATTCACACAAGCACACATCTTTCAGATGTTCCTAAGCAAAGTGTTTGTCACATTGCATCAACAACTATAGATATTCCTATTTTTGGATATCAAGGATTAGTTGGAAGTCCTGGTGGAGTGAACATCACAAAAGCTCCATTCACAGAATCAAATGTGGTTCATGATGCCTTTGTGGCTCATACAGGCCAACCTTCTTCTGAGGGTCTGAAAACAAGTTCATCTGTTGATCTTGGCAAATTACCCACATCTTCTGAATTCACAGAATTCAAAGATCTCTGTACTTCTGAATTTGCAAAGATTCAGAAGGACATCAAGGATTTGACGGATTCTACTAAAAAGGTGTTGGAGGTTAGGTTGGATCAACATGGGGAAAATATGATTAAAAAGCTGAATGATTTTCATCTCAAATCTTCTAATGATCTTCATTTGTTTAAAGAAGCTCTTTTGTCAGCTTTTTCTAAAGTGGCTTCCTCTGTTTCTTCTTTGAAAGCTTCTCAGTCTTCTTCTTCTTCTGCTTCACAAGCTTATACCACTAAAGATGATATTTCTCAAATTCTCTATCAACTTTCATCCATTCAAAGTTCTCAATCAGACTTAAGCACAAGATTATCTGCTCTGGAATGCAGATCTCAATCAGATACTCTTAAAAGGAGTCTTGATGATCAGGATCCTGATAATCAATAGGGGGAGAAAAGACATAGAGTATCTGAACCAGAAACTAATCAAGTTCAAAGTTCTGAGAAGACTTCTGAAGATACTCAGAATGTTGGTGAAGAATAAAATAAAGTCTCAGAAGCCATAGAAGATATTTTATCTGCAGAACATGAGGTACAAGAGATAAATGATCATTCTTCTGAAGATATGATAGAAGAAGGGTATGAAACAGAAAAGTTATCTTTTGATTCTGAAGGTAACTTGGGCTCAGATAACACAGATATAATTCCAGATTCTAATGAAGAAATGCTAAGGGAATATCTTGCTTTTGAAGATGTTATTGGAGAACCAAGTGATCTTTCTGATGTGATCATGTTTGAAGAAGATATGATTGATGTAAATATGGGAGAAAGCTCAAATGAAATAAAGGATTTAGTAATTTGGAAGCCTCAACAACTTCTGAGTGAAGAGTTCAGAAGTGCTTCTGAAAGATTATGGGATATTCTGAATCAATTCTGTTGGGTGCATGTTTTTCTGAATTATCCAAGAAGTCTGGAGTGTAGACTTTTGGACAACAGATTTTCTATCTTTAGAAATTTTCTTGATCAACCAGATGAAAAAGTTGAATTAGATTTTGACTTAACTCATTTAGAAAGAGTTGAAATTATTGATGAAATCTTAATTGCTTTCTCAGGAAGATTTGAAGTTAGAACCAGACCTTGCATTATCATTCCTAAGATACATCTTTCAATACTTGAAGAACCTGTATTGGATCAAGTGTTTGAAAAAGAAAATATACTTATTTCTGGAGAAAGTAGTCTGATATTTCCTGAAGACACTTATTGCTTCATGTACAAGAGAAGTATGAAGTTTGCAAAGTTGGAAGACTTTCTGAATGATGAATGGTCGGATGATTATATTGCTTAAGTGAAAAACTTTATTCAGAATCATGGTGTTCAGAACTTTCATGATTCAAATTTAATAAAGAAGGTCAGATGCATATCTAAATCAGTTCAGAATGATTTGACTATATTCAGATTTGGAGCAGAAAAGAAGAGATGGTACCGTGTGAATTTACTCAGTTTGATGTTTACAAGCTTAGACTACAAGATAAGTTGGCAATCTTATCTTTTTGTGTTAATTCTGGTGAATCTGTGTTAGTCTCAGAGATTAGAAGAATCTTGGGAATATACATAAGAAATCTCATAAAACATGATTTTCAGTTGGCTTTGGAATAAGACTTAACACAAGAACTGTTAGAACCTATATATATTGAAAGATTTGGGTTGAAGAGATTGTTTGCTAATCCAGATATTGGGTTCATATATGTTGTTGAAGAAGTCTCTAAGACATTTGTTGTTTCTGATATTCCAAAGTATTCTACATCCTCACTCCAATGGCTTCTGAACTATATGACAGATTTCTTTGAAGAATCTGACATCAAAGAAGAAATTGTCTATCTAATCAAAGAAAGAATACATTTTAGAGAATTTGTGAGAAAGAGTTATCTTGCTGGTCACAAGAGAGTAAACAAGATAAAAGGAGCAGATTATTTACTAAGTGATGCATATGACTTCAAGATCCACACAAAGAGACAAGATATGGAAGAAATTCTGAAGTACATTCTGAATGTTGAATGTTCAGAAGAAAGACAAAAGGAAAAAGAAAAGGAAAAGGAAGAAGTTATTGAAAATATTTCTGAAGAGTTGGTTCCTGAAAAGCAAATATCTGAAGAGGAACAACTACAAGTACAAAGAATTGAAGAAAGTGCTTATACTATGTTCCTTGAATATTTTCATCCAGAAATGTTCATGGAATATGAGCAAAAATTCAACTATATAGATTGCTGGATTCAAAAGTCTTTTGGTTGGAAACAATGGTACTCAGACATCATCAGAAAGATAAGGATTCCAATCAATGAAGCAAGAAAAGAAAGTCCTGTGATCAAAGTGATTAATGCTGATTTGAAGACAAGACAATTACAAATATGCATTCTTCTTGTTGAGCGACAAAATGGTGAGATCTCTACTTTTTCTGAAGCTGACTTTCAGAATGTTCATCTCGGAGATCTTCTCAGAGTATACAGAAGTCTTTATCCTTTCCATGACTCAATTACCATGTTCAGAAAATCTTTTCCAGTGCTTAGAGATGGATTATATAGAGAATATATATGGGCTGCAAAGACTGATTTCCAGGTTGCTTATGTTCTGAACAAGAAGCAAGTACACTTAAGCAAACCAAATTTAAGTCTACCAGATATTCAGAATTTGAAGAAGAGCACTTTAGTACTTCATCCTCCTGGCTTCGTTTGTAAATGCTTTCATGAACTATTATTTGTGAGATTTGAAGAACTCCACAAATGTTGCAATGGAACTCTCATGGCAATCAGAGATCGTTTGGTAAAAAGACAGAACAGAAGACCAAAGAATCTGAGCAATGAAGATTGGGAGAAGCACAAAATACTTGCAAAATAAATGATTAGAGTTGCTGAAACCTTACTAGAATACAGAAGACTAATTCTGAAGGATGTAAGAGAAATTCTGAATTTCTGGAAGTATGATTTGAACTTTTGAAGCTAAGGGGGAGATTGATAGAAATATCATAATAGCTTCAAAAGGAACTGGGTTCTTAAAAGAGAAAAAGATCTGAAGAAGTTCTGAAGATACTTCTGAAGAGGTTCTGAAGAAGTTCTGAAGACACTTCTGTAGGAACCCAAATCTCATATTGAATCAATGATCTAATGAAAATATGTAAAGCGGAAGCAATTTAGATCAAACAGTTTATAAATGGAAGAACGATTAATCAAAATGAAGAACAATATTAAGATAGAAGCGTAGTCATATGATTAATCGTGATCATATATCTTACATGATTGGAATGAGGGTATTTGGAGATGGAGAGTTTCAAAGAAACAATCTCACATTCACAATTACAAATGGGGAAGGGAATCCCTATTTATAGCCTAAAATAAGGAAAGTCAAATGACTAGTCTATTACAATAAGACACGTCACAAGGAATCACTAACAAATCTTGTTATACGGTTATCATGTCATTTAACACGTGAAAGAATGTGTTACTGTTAAAGCATCCTCCAATATAAAGGCTCCACGTGTAAATGATGAAATCGTTCCTTGCTAAGTTATCGGGCTATGATGAGAAGAGCAACCAGACAGAAGTTCTGTCTATTCATACAGAAGCTTCTGTGGTCTTCTGACCTTCAGACTTCTAAAGTCTTCACTCCAGACTTCTGAAGTCTCTTCTTCTGAACGATCTCTGATCTTCCATACTTGAATCATAGGTTTTCCTTTTTACACTTTCAACACTAAAATTAGGGCTAACAATCTCCCCCTAAGTGTTAAAAGGAAAACAATAAAAGGAAAAACCATTGAAAGTCATTGGTCGTCTTCCCATCGAGCTTTGAAAGCTTGGAGATCACCTTAGATAAACATGTAGCTCCCCCTTGATGTAGTAACCCCATTCCAAATATATGCACACGATTTTATTCAAGTCCAAGATATTCTCTGTATGTAGATCAAAAAGAAGCTCTGACCATAAGAAGCTTATCCAGAAGCTCTGGGTGTGCAACCAGAAGCTCTGGATGAAAAAGATTGCTTCTTCTGATCTTCAAGGCATGGAATCTTCAGAGGACAGTATGGACTTAAAAGGTATTTCAAGCTCCCCCTCAACATGATGCTCTTTTTCTTCATTCTCAACTTTAAAATCAGATTCAATGTGCCATAAACACCACTGATTGCACCAAAAACAGCTTTAACCTGTAGAAACTCAACACACTGTTAGCCTCGTAATCTCGCCCAACCCCATAGCATATCGATTCATCCAAACGTGGATAGATAGAGTGTGAGTTGCGTGACAATGTTGTTCATAATCGCCTAATAACAAAGAATGTGTCCGTGAACCATGAGTTGAGTGGACATTCAAGACAAGAACTTGTTCGATAATCTTCACCTTGATGCTTCCGGTGAAGAAATCATCCATAGATTGAGGAGCTCGAAATAATATCAACCAGAAATATCTGTTCCAAAAATAGAACTCGAAACCACCAAGATTAATTCTGAGAGCCCCGATGTGAGATCAAAGGATGAAAATTATGCTCGGTAGTTCTTGATCATTGACAGGATTTCAACAGCCTATCTCTGGTTGAAAGAAGAAATCTCTGATGAAGTGCTGGTTCTGAACTGTACTTCTTGGTTCTTTGATGTTCAGAAGCAATACTTGTTAAGAGCGGGTCCAGAGCTGAGATGAACTGAAGCCGTGGCTAATTTAAACTTCAACGAAAAGAATTCTGAAGTTTGACGTGATATAGAACAAGCCACAATACCACTCATCAACCTATAAGATATAAAATCAGCAAAGAAAGTTTCTGTCCAGCACCATTACACTGACTTCTACGCTGCTTCTGAACGTGAAATATTTGGAGTTTGGGAAAACTCAAAACATAAACATTGTAGCTCAGTGTGTTAGCTTTCCACAGAAATTGGATTCACCTTCTTTGGAGCTCGGACGAATGAGATATGATCGTTTCCGTACAGTCGCGCAGATCTGTCCAGCAGCTTCTAGTTTAACATGTAACTTCTGATTATGTGAGTCTTCTGGGGTAAGGCATGTAATAATCCAGAAGCTCTGGTTCGTAATTCCAGAAGTCTCTGGATGCCTCTAGTCCAAAACCTCTGGTCCTTAGTCCAGAAGCTCGGGTCGTTCTTACAAGAAGCAGATCTAACTCGATGCGTAACAACTTTGCTTCAGCACACTACCGTCAACTTCGACGATTTAATGGGCCTTCTACAGATCGAATCACTGAAAACTCAAAACATGAAACTTGTAGATCCTTCTGTTTTCTATCCAGAGGCTTTTGAATCGCATGAATTGGTGATGGTATGAGAGAGATATGACCGATATGGCACAGCATCGCAAATCTGTCAGCATCCTGATTTTTATTCAATGCCACAAAAATTGAATATGGGTTTGCATAACCAAATCACAACCAAAGCGTTGATTTCCAAACATTGGTTCTTGACATCGAAAATAACTCTTCATGACGTTATTTTAAGAGACCAAGTCTCTCATAAACATTTTATCAAACACCTTGTGTGCATAATCAATTTTTACCCAATTGGCAATGAATTTTCTTCCCAATAACCATCCGCATTTCAGATCTAATGAGAATAAATTTGTAGAATCGAATATAAATGAAATCAAAACTGAATTTGAATATAAATAAATTCAAACACAGATTTGAATGATATCTTCGAGAACAATTCGAAAACAAAGTATAAAAAGATGAATGTTATAGATCTAAAAATAAGATGAAATAAACTAGATTCAATGAGATAAAATCAACAGATTGGATCGTTTGATTTAAGCAAATCAATAGGCTCTGATACCAATTGTAGGAACCCAAATCTCATATTGAATCAATGATCTAATGAAAATATGTAAAGCGGAAGCAATTTAGATCAAACAAGTTTATAAATGGAAGAACGATTAATCAAAATGAAGAACAATATTAAGATAGAAGCGTAGTCATATGATTAATCGTGATCATATATCTTACATGATTGGAATGAGGGTATTTGGAGATGGAGAGTTTCAAAGAAACAATCTCACATTCACAATTACAAATGGGGAAGGGAATCCCTATTTATAGCCTAAAATAAGGAAAGTCAAATGACTAGTCTATTACAATAAGACACGTCACAAGGAATCACTAACAAATCTTGTTATACGGTTATCATGTCATTTAACACGTGAAAGAATGTGTTACTGTTAAAGCATCCTCCAATATAAAGGCTCCACGTGTAAATGATGAAATCGTTCCTTGCTAAGTTATCGGGCTATGATGAGAAGAGCAACCGTACGAAGTTACGTCTATTCATACGTGCTTTTGTGGTCTTCTGACCTTCAGACTTCTAAAGTCTTCACTCCAGACTTCTGAAGTCTCTTCTTCTGAACGATCTCTGATCTTCCATACTTGAATCATAGGTTTTCCTTTTTACACTTTCAACACTAAAATTAGGGCTAACAACTTCTGAAGAAGTTCTGAAGGAGTTCAGAACCAATTCTGAACTTGTGTGTTATGACTGTTGTGTCACTTTAGTTTTTCTAACATTGTATGTATAAATAGATAGTTAGTTAGATTGTTAGAACTAATGTTTTCATATACCTTGTAAAGACATATTCTATATACAATACATTCAATCAATACAAATTACATTTGGCTACTATCACTCCTGTTATAATCTTTTCATATATTGATATCTTGATTGTTTGAATCCTAACAGCAGCCCATATAAATTCTCTGTATAATCCATCTCTAAGCACTGGAAAAGATTTTCTAAACTTGGTAATTGAGTCATGGAAGGGATAAAGACTTCTGTATACTCTGAGAAGATCTCTGAGATGAACATTCTGAAAGTCAGCTTCAGAAAAGGTAGAAATCTCACCATTTTGTCGCTCAACAGTAAAGAATGCATATTTGTAATTCTGTCTTGTCTTCAAATCAGCATTAATCACTTTGATTACAGGACTTTCTTTACTTGCTTCATTGATTGGAATCCTTATCTTTCTGATGATGTCTGAGTACCATTGTTTCCAACCAAAAGACTTTCGAATCCAGCAATCTATATAGTTGAATTTTTGCCCATATTCCATGAACATTTCTGGATGAAAATATTCAAGGAACATAGTATAAGCACTTTCTTCAATTCTTTGTACTTGTAGTGGTTCCTCTTCAGATATTTGCTTTTCAGGAACCAACTCTTCAGAAATATTTTCAAGAACTTCTTCCTTTTCTTTTTCTTTTTCCTTTTGTCTTTCTTCTGAACTTTCAACATTCAGAATGTACTTCTGAATTTCTTCCATATCTTGTCTTTTTGTATGAATCTTGAAGTCATATGCATCACTTAGTAGATAATCTGCTACTTTTATCTTGTTTACTTTCTTGTGACCAGCAAGATAACTCTTTCTCACAAATTCTCTAAAATGTATTCTTTCTTTGATTAGATAGACAATTTCTTCTTTGATGTCAGATTTCTTTCAACATCTTTGATTTGAAGAAGATCGAGAATTCACCTGAAATTGAATTTTGAATTTATCTATCAATAACACCAAGAACTGTCAGATCTGACAAGTTCTTCTCTAAATGTCAAGAACAGATGAATTGGCTCTGACACCAATTGGTAGATCCCAAATATCAAGAACGTAGAAAGTTTTAAGAATAAGAACAAGATATGTATCACTGAAGTTGTATGTTGTATTGATTATGAAAACAGTATTACAAAATGTGTATCTTTACAAGCTCTATCTATCAACGTTAGTTCTAACAGTCTAACAAACTATCTATTTATATACAAAATGGAAATGCTAAAGATACCATACAAAATATGGCAGACAAGTTCAGAACTACTTCTGAACTTCTTCTGAACTTCTTCAGAACTTCTTCAGAAGTGTCTTCAGAACCATCTTCAGAATCTTCAGAACTTCTGAAGTAGCCACTTCAGAAGTTATGCCTTAGGCTTTACTTCACTTGTCTTCTGAGTTTTGAACCTTTCTCTTCAGAACCCAGTCTTCTTTTAAAGCTACTTCTGATATCTATCATATGGTATAACCTACAAAAATTCAAACTGAATATAAGCTACAAATCATTCAGACTAAGTATCGTAGCTTATATTCAGTCTGAATATAAGCTACAAGTATACAAATCTCAAATTGTAGCTTACAATCAGTCTGAATATACTCTACAGGTATATAAACAACTAATTGTAGACTATATTCAGACTGAATATAACCTACTAGTATACAAACCTCAAATATGGTAGACTATATTAAGACTGAATATAAGCTACAAATCATTCAGACTGAGTATTGTAACTTATATTTAGTCTGAATATAAGCTACAAATTCATTGAAATCTCCTAATTGTAAAATATATTCAGACTAAATATAAGCTACAAATTATCATTCATTGTGAATAATGAAGTTTTGTATTCTTGTAGCTTATATTCAGACTGAATATAACCTACAATTTGCTTATTTTATAATTGTAGCTTATATTCAGTCTGAATATAACCTACAACAATTTTGTGTTTTGTATTCTTGTAGCTTATATTCAGACTGAATATAACCTACAATTTGCTTATTTTATAACTGTAGCTTATATTCAGTCCGAATATATGCTAATATTCAGACTGAATATAAACTGTTAATCAATTTCAATATAAAACAACAGATTCAATACCCTTAGAAATTAAATCCATCATGCAATTTAAAAAATACATCATGTATGAATAATATACCAAAAAAAACTTAAAACAATTGTTCAATACTCTTAGAAACTAAAACCATCATCCAAATACATCACTCAGGCATTTTTCTTTGTTCAACTTTGCTAGTCTTTTATCCTCATGTTTTTCATCCTTTGGTTTTAATGCATATTCATTTGCCTGCTGCAACACCCATTCCTTTTTGAGGTTTATGTCTGACATTAGTATCTTTGTTAAATACTTGTACCTTAGGTTTGTTAATAGTCTCTTCTTCTCATCTTTATTTGTTGCCAATCCACAATCCCATGTTTTTATAGGACCACCCATGAAGGTCTCCATATGTCTCATCACAAAGATTGAACAATCTTTGTGATTATCAATTGTCCTCCACTTCATGAGCTCTTGTTTGGGTGGGACGTCGATTAGCTTCCTACATCTTGAATCCTTAATGCTTCCAAGGAATTTTATGAACAGTTTATGCTGCATTATATAAAACATAATTAATATTAAAATAATATAATATATTCATATGATATTTATTATTCATATTTTTTAAATAAGATGTTCTTCTTACCAATGTTATCGACACGCTACCGTATTTTACATCAAACGGCACATTCTTGGCACTGCTATCAAGCAGGTGTGTCGATGCATTTTTCAAATCATAACAGATTACATAAAAGTGATCTAATTTTATTATGGGGAAGAAGACCTGCAGAGGAATATTCTAGTTAATTTGTGTTTTATACAGTAAGAATAGAACAGAGGATATATTCAAAAAAAGATGCAAACTTTTTTAAAGTTTCAATAATAGCTAATATTCAGAGTTCATGTAACTTATTGATTCTTCTTTAAATCAGTCTGAATATAACATTGCTTTAATAAATATTCAGAATGCATTATAGATAAATATTAAACCATGTCATTCTATTCAGTTTGAATAAAGGCTAGTAATTGATTTACTTAAATGTATATGTGTCATACCAAGTCAAACTTCTTTATCTTCTGTAAATCATTAATTACTTTTTGTTTAATATTGTGTCTGAAAGTGTCACCATATGTACGCACAATCAAAATCTGGATTGAATACATCATCTCCCTGTTGAAAATTAACAAATGTTAGATTAATAAAATTTTGTTAAGTTATATTTTACATTAGAAAAAAGATTAGTGATCTTACAAGCACATCTGTTGTCATGAATAATCTACTTGGTGAGTCGCTGCTCTTTAATCTTTCTTCATGATTTAGTAGTTCTGCCCAATTGTCAATAACATTTGAATATGCTACAATTTCTTCTATCATGCTTTTAATTATTACTTTGAAAGACAATTAACCTATTGAAACAAATTTTATTTAACAAAATTTTATAATAAACAAATTTGTTTAAATTTCATTTGAATATAATGTACCATTTTTAGTTTATATTCAGTCTGAATATGAACATTACAATGTAGTGTTTCACTGTAGTGTTTATATTCAGACTGAATATAACTTACAATTATATAAGTCACAAATTTTATGTTATATTCAGACTGAATATAAGCTAGAAGTATAACCTTCAAGTTTCCAAACCACCAAATAGTGCTCATATTCAGACTGAATATAACCTTCAAGAATCCAAACCACCAAATTGTAGCTTATTTTTAGACTGAATATAAGCTACATTTATACAAACCAGAAACTGCAGCTTATATTCAGACTGAATATAACCTTCAAGTATCTAAACCACCAAATTGTAGGTTATATTCAGATTGAATATAAGATAGAAGTATACAAAGCACAAATTGCAGCTTATATTCAGACAGACTATAACCTTCAAGTATCCAAACCACAAAATTGTAGCTTATATTCATACTGAATATAAGTTAAAAGTATCCAAACCACCAAATTGTATCTTATATTCAGACTAAATATAACCTACAAACAATTGTTCAATAATATAAACATTACAGTGTAGTGTTTCACTGTAGTGTTTATATTCAGACTGAATCTAACCTACAATTAACTTGTTTTTAAATGATTATTATACTGAATAATACTAAATTCATTTTTATACTTAAAGTTCTTCTCCCGTAAGTGAAAACATCCATTCTCCAATCTTCCTCTCTATTGTATATAATCCTTTTCCCACATCAACAGTTCTTTGCACATAAGGTGATTTTAGAATTTCACCTATATTCTCTGTCCTCTTTTGTCTTTCTTCAGCTTTTTCTTTATCTTTTGCCACCTTCTTATCTTTTGTTTTTATTCTAACTACAAGATTATCTTTATTTGATTTATTTTTTTTGGATGGTTTTGGTGTATCCAAACCAGGTATAAGGTTGAAAATTGGACAACTTGGTGGAGTTTCTTCACTATCATTTGTTTTCTAGGATTCTTTTGGTGTCTTCAACTCCCGACTTTTCATATACATTCTCTCCTTCTTCTGTTCTCTCAATTACATTCTTTTCTAAACCTTTCTCTTTCTCCTTTTCCTCCTCTTCTTTCTTCTTTTCTTCCTCTTCTCTTTCTTCTTTTCTTATATCTTCATTCTCCACAAGTTTTTCACTCCCCATCGCCTCCTCGTTTTTGTTTTGGTCCTCCTCAGTATTCAGTTCCTCAAGACCAAGGCTTTTAACAACATTATCTATAACTATTGTAGCTTCAGAGCTACTTTCTACATTTTGATTAGTTTCTTCATTAACAACATTTTCCAGAGTGTTATTAATATCCCTAGAAACTTCTTCATTCTCTACTCTTTCTCTTCTCTGCTTTCTTCATGCGACTTCACAACATCAACAATCATGTTTTGACTAATCTTGAACATGTCTTCATATCCATCCTTCCATGCTTTTAATGGTTCATCATTTGGATAAAGCATCATCGCTTTTCTCATTTTGTATTCAATCTCTACTTTTATTTTCCTCAATTAATCCATATCTTGATTAAGGCATGATAAGAATTCCTGTTGTTTTTCTTATAATTAGTAAAGGTAATTATATTGACTTTGAATATAAAATAAATTGTATTGAACCTACAATTATAGAATAACCAAATTGTAACTTGTATACAGTCTGAATATAAGCACTAACGCTGTAATGTGTTACACTGTTAGTGCTTATATTCATTCGGAATACAACCTATAATTATTCAGTGTAACTTATATTCACTCTGAATACAACCTACAATTATAACCAAGTTGTCTTTAGCTTATATTTAATCTAAATATAAGCTCTAACAGTGTAAACACTGTTAGCTTTTATATTCAGACTGAATACAAGCTACAATTATAAAATAAACAAATTGTAGGTTGTAGTCAGACTGAATATAAACACTAACAGTTGTATTCAGAATGAATATAAGCACTACTAGTACACTGTTAGTGCTTATATTCACTCTACATACAACCAACAATTAAGAAATAAGCAAATTGTAGCTCATATTCATTTTCAATATAAGCACTAACACTGTTAGTGCTCATATTCAGACTCAATACAAGATACAATTACACAATAACCAAATTGTATGTTGTATATTCAGTCTGAATATAAGCACTAACACTGTTAGTGCTCATATTCAGACTGAATACAAGCTACAGTTACACAATAACCAAATTGTATGTTGCATATTCAGTCTGAATATAAGCACTAACAGTGTTAGTGCTTATATTCAGACTGAATACAAGCTACAATTATACAATAACCAAATTGTAGGTTGTATGCCGAGTGAATATAAGCACAAACAATGTAAACACTGTTAGTGCTTATATTCCGATTGAATACAACCTACAATTGCATAATAAGCAAACTGTAGCTCTTATTCATTCTGAATATAAGCACTAACACTGTTAGTGCTCATATTCTGACTGAATACAAGCTACAATTACACAATAACCAAATTGTATATTGTATATTCAGATTGAATACAAGCTACGTATATACAATAACCAAATTGTAGGTTGTATGCATAGTGAATATAAGCACAAACAGTGTAAACACTGTTAGTGCTTATTTTTCAGATTGAATACAACCTACAATTGCATAATAAGCAAACTGTAGCTCATATTCATGCTGAATATAAGCACTAACACTGTTAGTGCTCATATTCAGACTGAATACAATCTACAATTACACAATAACCAAATTGTATGTTGTATTCAGAGTTTTTAAAAATAATTACTCTGTTTTAACATATATATGCTCTGTTTTAACATATAATGCTCTATTTTTCATACCTCTGGTGTTTTCTTTCTTTCTAAGATCATTGCATCTTTTACCTCATATGTATTCATCTCTAGCTTCCCAAAACCACAATTTTCTATCTCATACTTTTCTCTCTTCTTCAACATTACTGAAGTCCACTCAAGTATAGCAGGTTTTATTCTTTTGTGGTCAACATCATAACACTTTGTTGAATTCACGTACATAAGCTGCATTTTTTGTAATTAATATTTACTCATGGTATAAAATTTTAAAAAACAGAAATAATAAAAATGAATACATACTGTGAGGAAAGTTATTGAACCGGTATAGAAGTTGGAGCTTGATGAGCTATCCCATGTATACTTGCTTGCCATTGCAATATTATAGATGTACTTGCACCAGTTTATGCTTTTGAAATCAAAATTTAATCCAACATTTGACACAAAGCTAGTATTGCATATTCCCATCTTCATTGTGTCAATCATCGAGTTCATATAAAGGACCATGAAGTTCAATTTGAAGTTCATATCCACACTGTTTGATTATGCGATCTTTTTGACAATACGTTTTTGTCTGATCTTTTTATCATCATCATACTGTTTATTCCACTCTTCTTTAATTTTATTCGACTCTTCACTAACTTCCATGTCATAGATATCAACTCCTTCATTCTTTAATCCAAATATCTCTGTAACCGAATCCTCATTTATCTGTATGTATCCATTTGAAGTTTTTATTGCTTTCTTCTTGGTCTCTAAATTGTCCAGAACATAGAAATCCATCTTTGATGGAATGATATCAATCTTCATATCAAGGATCCTTCCCAAACCAACCTCTTTTACCCATTTGATTTGGTTTGGTTTTAAATTGGCAATCCCAGCCATAAAGTTTTTTTGGAGAAGTCCTTATTTGGAGGATCCTATGCATTCCATCTGTTGATGATTTTGGTATTCGTACGTCCTTTGAAGTTATGTTTGATCTCTTGTTTCTTGGATTTTCTTCACTTTCATCATCATTCTTCTTTCTCTTTGTTGTTATGTTTTGTGTTTTTTTTGTTTTTCCTTCTTTTCCTTGATTTGTTTCCTTGAAGATCCTCCTTATATTATACAAATACCAAATTACATTCAATCTGATTGTTAACTGTTAGGACCCAAACAATCAAGATATCAATATATGAAAAGATTATAACAGGAATGATAGTAGCCAAATGTAATTTGTATTGATTGAATGTACTGTATACAGAATATATCTTTACAAGGTATATGAAAAACATTAGTTCTAACAATCTAACTAACTATCTATTTATACATACAATAGAAAGACTAAAGTGACATAACATTCATAACAGACAAGTTCAGAATTGGTTCTGAACTCCTTCAGAACTTCTTCAGAAGTGTCTTCAGAAGTGTCTTCAGAACTTCTTCAGAAGTGTCTTCAGAATTTCTTCAGATCTTTTTCTCTTTTAAGAACCCAGTTCATTTTGAAGCTATTATGATATTTCTATCAATCTCCCCCTTAGCTTCAAAAGTTCAAATCATACTTCCAGAAATTCAGAATTTCTCTTACATCCTTCAGAATTAGTCTTCTGTATTCTAGTAAGGATTCAGCAACTCTAATCATTTCTTTTGCAAGTTTCTTGTGCTTCTCCCAATCTTCATTTCTCAGATTCTTTGGTCTTCTATTCTGTCTTTTTACCAAACGATCTCTGATTGCCATGAGAGTTCCATTGCAACATTTGTGGAGTTCTTCAAATCTCACAAATAATAGTTCATGAAAGCATTTACAAACGAAGCCAGGAGGATGAAGTACTAAAGTGCTCTTCTTCAAATTCTGAATATCTGGTAGACTTAAATTTGGTTTGCTTAAGTGTACTTGCTTCTTGTTTAGAACATAAGAAACCTGGAAATCAGTCTTTGCAGCTGATAGAAATATCATAATAGCTTCAAAAGGAACTGGGTTCTTAAAAGAGAAAAAGATCTGAAGAAGTTCTGAAGATACTTCTGAAGAGGTTCTGAAGAAGTTCTGAAACACTTCTGAAGACACTTCTGAAGAAGTTCAGAACCAATTCTGAACTTGTCTGTTATGACTGTTGTGTCACTTTAGTTTTTCTATTGTATGTATAAATAGATAGTTAGTTAGATTGTTAGAACTAATGTTTTCATATACCTTGTAAAGATATATTATGTATACAGTACATTCAATCAATACAAATTACATTTGGCTACTATCACTCCTGTTATAATCTTTTCATATATTGATATCTTGATTGTTTGGGTCCTAACAATTGGTATCAGAGCCAATTCATCTGTTCTTGAAGAAAATTTGTGAAAGAACTTGTCAGATCTGACAGTTCTTGGTGTTCTTGATCTACAAAATTCAAATTAAATACAGGTGAATTCTCGATCTTCTAACAATCGGATCTGAAACGAAACCACCAACTCTCTTCTTAGGGGAATATCATCAATGGAGAATTAGAATGATTCAATTCTTGGATAACATAGATGAAGCCTTAATGCAATCTATTACAAATGGCCCACTAGAGGTATTTGTTGAGATTCCCAGCTCTTAACTGAATCTACCCCTGAAATCCTTGCATCAAGAATCAAGAAGAGTCCTGGAATGTATAATCCAGCTGAAAAGGCTCAAATGAAAGTTGATAGAAGAGCATTAATTTTACTCACCATGGCAATTCCTAATTAGATATTCAATAGGGTTGATAGTTTAACTTCAGCAAAAGCCATGTGGGATGAAGTAGAAGCTCAGATGCAAGGAAGTACAAAGGCTCAAGCACAGAGATTAAATATCTGTGTTGGAACATATGAAAATTTCAGGTACAAAGAAAATGAATCTATCACTGATACATATCATAGATTCAATAACATTCTGAATGATCTAAGAAGAAATGGTGTTCAGAAATCAAATTCTGAGATAAACAACAAATTTCTGAACAATCTGGGAAATGAATGGTCAAGTTTTTCAGATAATATGGTAACTAGGAACTTGTTTAGAAAGACAATTCATGATGTCTATGGTATCTTGTTCCAACAAGAGGACAAGATCAAAGTTAGACAAAATAAACAAAAGAAGACACAAGAAACAGTTGCCCTTCTAAGCAAGAACTACAATAATTCTTTGACTATTGCTACCAAGAAAGTTTGTGAGATCCCAGAGATGACAGTGTGTGATGGGGATGAATCAGATGAAGAGCTTAAAAGGATTTCTGATAATATTGCTTTCATGACAAGGCAATTCAAACAAAGATACAATCAAAAATATCAGAATAAACCTAGATCTGAAATTGGACCTAAGAAGGGTCAAGAGGCTGGTCAATCTGAAACATCTGAACCAGCAAGATGCTTCAACTGTGGAAAGCTTGGACATTATGCTAGACAATGCAAGATGCCAAAAGTCAAAAATTCAGGATATTATGAGAAGAAGCATCTATTAGCAAAGAAAAAAGAGCTTAATCCTGCTCTAGTAACCAAGTATGAAGAAGACTGGTTAAACTGGAGTGATGGAGATGATGATGAAGAAGTTGCTCACTATGCAACTAATTGCTACATGTGTCAAATGGATCCAGAAAAGGACAAACAAGACACTGAGGTATCTTCTTCATCTTCTGAACAAAATTCTGAACATAATTCTGAAATTAATACTAAAGATTCAGAAATGACAAATCAATTTCAAAATATGTTTTCTGAATTTGAAAGTCAAATATATAAAGAAAGTTGTCAAGCAGCTGAACAGATTCTTGAAAAAAATTCTGAAGAAAAACTGGTTTTAAAAGAAAAAATGGATAGTTTACAAAAAGAAATAATAAATGAAAAATCTGAAAAGGAAATTCTAAATGTTAAGATGAATTTTCTGAATCAAGAGAGACTTGATCTTTATAAAAAGATTAAGGAATTGGAAGATTTAAATTTTAAAAGAGGATAAACTGAACAAACTCTGAATATTTTAACTAGTCAGGTCAGAACTAAAAAAGGCTCCTGCAAACTTATATGATTATTCTAAAATGAAAATTTTCAATGAATCAAATACTGGCATCATTTCCAAACCTGTAAACCATTCTTTGCCTGAAAGAATTCTTTTTATAAAATCAGAGACTTTGTTTTCAGAAAAAACACCTCCTAAAACTGGTGAACCAGAAAGTATCTCTGAAACAGAAGAAATGAATAAAATTTCAAAAATTTGTAAATCTTCTGAATCAAATATTATTTCTGAAGAAAAATCAGAAGTAATTGTTAAATCTGAAATTGTTTCTGAAGTTACTTCTGAATCCAATTGTGAAAACATTTCAGAAGATACTTTTGACAACAAATCAGAACATGAAGAAAAATATGATGAATTCTCAGATATTGAATCCTCAGAAGATATTGATGAGAATTCCAATATATTTTTTGATAAATCTGATAATGAGTCTACAACAACAAAAAATTCAAATATTTTTGCAACAAGTATGACTCATTATAAGTTTTCAGATCTAATAAATGCTTCTGATTCAGAAGATGATGATGATCAAATGGTGCAAGTCATTGACAAAAATGGCTATTTGGTTTATAAATCTCAATCATGTATAACTGAAGGAGAAAAATTAAAATCTGAAGTTTCAAAGATACCTTCAGAATTGTTTGGTTCTGTGTTTTTAAAACCAGAATATCAGAATTCAGATTTTTCTCCTACAAATACAAACATATCATCAAATTCAACACCATGTTCAGTAACATCTTCTGACTTTAACACCAGAGTTAAATTTTTTGAGCAAGGCCAATCCTCAAACTCTCTCTCTGAAGTTCAGAAAATTAACACAAAATCTGAAGCTAAACCTGAAGTGAACAAAAGAGTTTCCTATACTAATCCTCATTTCTTATTTTTTACAGAGCTATCCACTTTAGTATGGAGAAAGAAAGATGAAAGACTGTCAAAGATTGACAAATTAGAGAGTTTTTCATTTTTACAGAGGAATGATGTACCTAAAACAAAGAAAGTGAATAAAAGAATTTTTGTTGAAAAATCAAATGTTATTGATTCTTATATGTCTAATACTGTTGTAAATACATTAAAGAATCATATTCGCTGCATTAATTGTGGTCATCATAATTTTCTTCTTAACTCCAAAACAAACAAAAGAAATTTGGTGAAATCTTTTCAGAAATGTTTGGCTACATTGACAAATTCAAATAAACAAAGACATAAAAATAAAGTTAAATCTCAAAGTTCTGAACAAACTTCTGAGTTGAAACATTTGAAGAAAAAGTTCAGAACTTCAAATTTTAATACTAATCACAAAGGACCCATTCTGAAATGGGTACCTAAAACTCAATAATCTCTTTTGCAGATATGTCATGTGTGGGTCTTAGATTCTGGATGCTCAAGACACATGACACCTTTCAAAGAACTACTAACTGATTATCATGAAAGATATGGAGGAACAGTTAGTTTTGGAAACAATGCAAAGGGATATGTAAGAGCATATGGCACTTTCATTAAAGGAGATGTGAAAGTAATGAAAGTTTTCTATGTTGAGGGACTAAAACATAATCTTTTCAGTATTAGTCAGTTCTGTGACAAATACTGGATGGTTAATTTTGACATAGATTATTGTCATGTTCTGAGTACAACAAACAACAATGAATTAACTGCTTATAGAGATGGAGATATCTACACAACAACATTCACTGCAACTGGTCAACTACAAGGTGTATGTTATATGTCTACATCAATGAAAAATGATAGTTGGCTTTGGCACAGAAGAATGTCACATCTGAACTTCAAAGTCATTTCTGAACTAGGCAAACACCAATCTGTAAGAGGACTACCAAAGATCAGATTTGAAAAGAACTCTCTTTGTTCTGCTTGTGAACTAGGGAAGATCAAAAGAAGTTCTCATCCTCTGAAAATGCTATCTTCATGCAAGGCTCCACTTGAAATGCTACATATGGATTTGTATGGCCCAATGAAAACTCAAAGCATGGGGGGAAAGAAATACATTCTTGTTATATTAGATGAATATACACGATATACATGGATTGAATTTCTGAGACTCAAATCTGATACTTCTGAAAGACTGATACCCTTTCTGAAGAAAATTCAAGTTCTTCTTCAACTCCCAATTCAAAAGATCAGAAGTGACAATGGAACAGAATTTACTAATTCTACACTTCGAATTTTTGGAATCTGTTGGTATTTCTCATAATTTTTCCGCTGCAAGAACTCCTCAACAAAATGGGGTAGTTGAAAGAAAGAATAGAACTTTGGTAGAGGCTGCAAGAACCATGCTTGCATATTCAGAACTTCCTTTGTCTCTTTGGGCAGAAGCAATTGCTACTGCATGTTTTACTCAAAACAAAACCATTCTTAACAGAAAATTTCTTAAAACTCCTTATGGATTGTTAAAACAAAGAAAACCCTCTATTGATTATTTCAAAATCTTTGGTTGCAGGTGTTTTCTAAGGAATGATACTCCACATCTTGACAAATTTGCACCAAAAGGTGTAGCGAGTATCTTTGTTGGCTACTCTCAAAGATCCAAAGCTTATAGAGTACTCATTAAAGGAACTCAAAGCATCATTGAGACGAAAAATGTCAGATTTCATGAGCCAACAATGACTTCTGAACAAAACAGTTCAGAACTCGCACATAAACCATCTTCTGAAAGTTTGGACTCAGAACATAATCATACAAACTCTACTTCTGCATCTCAAACTTTACTTAAATCCAATTTAGATACTTTATGTCAAGACTTACTTGATATGTCTGTAAATGTCTCTGCAGATTACCAAAATCCTTCTCTACTCAGAAATTCAAATGATCAAGACATTTCAGAAATACAGATTTCAAATACATCAGCACCACAACTCTCTACCTCAAATTCAGAACTTCCAACTTCTGAAAATGAAATTTCTGAACCAATTCAAGTTGTTTCTGAACCGGTTCAATTCTGACCATGAACCTCATAGTTCTGAACCAATTCAGATTTTTCCATTTGAGAGGGAGTCTTCAGATTTACATTCAGCCATCAATCATGATACTGAAACTCAAGCAATTACTGATGATTATGATTCTCTGAATAATGTTTCATCTGTTCAACCATTGCCAAATGTGAACAAATGGACATCTAGTCATCCAGTTCATCAAATAATTAGAGATGCATCAAAAGGTGTTCAAACAAGATCTGCAACAGCAAATGAATGTCTGTATGTTAAATTTTTAAGCAGTATGGAACCCAAAAAGCCATATGAGGCACTTCAGGATCCAGACTGGATTTTAGCCATGCAGGATGAGTTAAATCAATTTGAAAGAAACAAAGTCTGGAGATTGATACCAAAGCCAAAAGGTAAATCTGTCATTGGCACAAAATGGGTGTTCAGAAATAAAAAGGATGAAAATGGAATTGTTCTAAGAAACAAGGCAAGACTTGTAGCTAAGGGGTATTGTCAACAAGAAGGAATTGATTATGATGAAACCTTTGCTCCAGTTGCCAGATTAGAGGCCATACGAATCTTTCTTGCCTATGCTGCTCATAAAAACATGAAGGTGTTTCAAATGGATGTAAAATGTGCATTTCTGAACAACCAGAAGGCTTTGTAAGCAAAGAATTCCCAGATCATGTTTACATATTAGACAAAGCCTTATATGGACTTAAACAAGCACCAAGAGCATGGTATGATACTCTTACAACTTTTCTTCTTAATTCCAAATTCAAAAGAGGTACTGTTGATACAACTTTATTTCTGAAAAAAGAGGGTGATGATATGATTTTGATACAAATCTATGTAGATGATATTATATTTGCTTCTACTAATCCAAAATTTTGTAGAAATTTTGAGAAAATCATGCAAACAGAATTTGAAATGAGTATGATGGGAGAGTTGACATTTTTCTTTGGTCTTCAAGTCAAACAACTTCCCACTGCATATTCATTATGTCACTGATTGTTCAAGTATTCAAACTCCAATGGCCACTGCAACAAAGCTAGAACCTGATTTAAATGGCAAATCTGTTGATCAGAAAAAGTACAGAGGCATAATTGGATCTTTGCTTTACTTAACTGCTAGTAGACCAGATATAATGTTTGCTACATGTATTTGTGCCAGATATCAAGCTAATCCTAAGGAATCTCACCTTTTAGCTGCAAAAAGAATACTTAGATACCTAAAAGGTTCTCCTTCATTGGGACTTTGGTATTCTAAGGATTCTAGTTTTGAACTAACAGCATTTACAGATGCAGATCATGGTGGTTGCAAATTAGACAGGAAAAGCACTTCTGGATCATGTCAGTTTCTGGGTAATAGACTAGTTAGTTGGTCTTCAAATAAACAAAATTGTGTTTCTACCTCTACAGCAGAAGCGGAATATGTAGCAGCTGCAATATGTTGCTCACAAGTGATCTGGATGCAAATTCAACTAAAAGACTATGGTTACACTTTCAAAAAGATTTCTTTTTATTGTGATTCAAAGAGTGCCATAGACATCACTGCCAATCCTGTTCAGCATTCAAAAACCAAGCACATTGATGTAAGATATCATTTTATCAAAGATCATGAGGAAAAAGGTAATATTGAAATGTTTTTTGTTCAGACAGATTATCAGTTAGCTGATTTATTTACCAAAGCACTTGATGAAAAACGATTTAACTTCTTGGTAAGTAAATTGGGCATGATGAACATGTCTATGTAAGTATTATACATCACCTATACTCTAGAAGTTACATTCTGAAGTTTTTTTTTTATCAAATTCTGAATACTTTGCTCTTCATAATTACTTTGTATATTCTGAAGTTTATCATTCAGATTTTTGCTACTTTTCAAACTCAGAAGTATATCTCTTCAGTAACTAGGTTGATTGTATTTTAATACTTTTCATTTATTTTTCAATTCACTAATATTTGATTGATTCTTTGATAAAGTTGCAATAATCAAGGGGGAGAATCATAATTGCTAGTGATTCAAGGGGGAGTGTTATTAATTTCAATTATTTCTAACTACCCTTTCCTTCATAACAACTCTGCATTGATGAAATAAAGTCTTGCACTTTATATCTAAGAAGTATGAACAAGCTTTCTTAGATTAAAACAGTTTTATATTTGTTCAAATCTACTTCTGGATTCTCAAAATGTTTTATATTTTTCAGAAGTTTATATTTTTAAATGATTTTTTGTCTTCTAAGATGACTCAAGTTTAGTTCTGAACTTTACTTACAAATTCTGTGGTTCTTCTGAATTCTTTCTTTCAGACTTCTGAACTTTTTCTCAGAAGTTCTGAACAACTTCTGAACTTTTTGAACTTGTTCTCAGAACTAAAACTTCCCGTTGATTTTTTCATTTAAGCGTGTGCCACGTGTTTTAATTTCATTGGATTTTTCTTAACCACGACCATTAAACGGTTCATTTCTCTTAATAAATGATGATTACTACACTAATCACATTTAATTTTTGGCCACGTGTCCTTCAACGTTTATCCGATCGTATAAATCAATGGATTCTTCATCATCTTCATTCTTTTAGCAATTTTACTCTGAGAACCTTTCTGTGTTTATTCATCATCTTTCAGTTATCAATATGTGTTCTTTCTACATCATGTCTACTTCAAAAACCATGATTTCTACTTCCTCGAGTTCTAATGATAACACTGGATCATCCAGTGATGCTTCGTTTAAGATTGTGCCTCAAAAATTAATGGTTGGATCAATGGAAATCCCACTAAGTGATGATCAAATGCTTCATGACACAGCCACTACTGCAACTCTCCTTTCAAGAAAATTCTCTGTTCCTGCTTCATATCTTCAACAATTCTGGCATTATGCTGAGGTGGATGAAAATGATGATGAAATTGTATCTTATGTTCATGCCTATAAAGTTTGTATATCTGTAGATGACATTAGAAGCCTTCACCATTTGCCAAAACCAGATGAGGTTCTTGGGAAAACCTGTTATGACTCAATTCCATCCTCATCAGAGATGATCTCAGACTTAATGAGATTGGGTTACTCTGAAAACCTTAGTGCTCTGAGCTCTTTTAGAAGAAAATGTTTACCTCCAATTTGGTATTGCCTGTTTTCCATTCTGAATACCTGTCTATCTGGGAAGAGCTCAAGTTTAGACCAAGCTTCAGCTAATGGGAGGATTATATTTCATGGTGTTGCCTTCAACAAACACTATGATTATGCTAGTCTCATCTTTGATGATCTCAAATCTGCAATTTTGAAGAAGTCTACATTCAACTATATCCCATTTCAGAGATTTCCTCAAACACTTATCAAAGGAGCAATGAAGGCTGTCTCAAACATCCTTGTTCTAGCTCATGAGGTACATGTTCCTATTTTAACTATGGATAGCTTAAGACCTCCAAATGCAAAACTTGTTTTTCCAAATGCAGTTCCACTTCCTTCTCATTTACTTGAACTTGTAAGTACACAACCTAAGATTGGGAGTGAGAATTTAGAATCTATGGGATTACCTCAACCAGTAGTCCCTTCCCCTGATTCAAACCAGAGTGGTGATCAAGCAAGGGAGTCTAGACTTACTAGAAAGAGGGGGGATGCTGTTCAAGGGGGAGAACAACCTCAAAGAGTCAAGAGGAAAAATGTTAATGAGAGACAGGGTAGAAGGGTCAGAAAAAGAATTGATGAGGGGAGACCACAGGTAAAAGAACAACAAACCTGTGAACCACCTGTTACAAGCCAGGCACCCACATCTACTATTATTTCACACTCTTTGGTGGATAATATTGAAACAGCCAGTGAGCCCATGGCAACCTTGGTTAACCCCCCCAGCCACTCACCCATCTCTCAACAGAAGGGTGTTTCAACAACACATATGGGGCAAGCAGCTTATAATCCATTAGGACCCCAATTGGAGGTTCCTTTTGTTGAAAATGAAGGATATATGTCCCCCTTCACAGCTTTTGAGCACATTGAGTCTGAGTGTCCACTCAACTTTGAGCCTTCTGAACCACTTAATGTGGCATCCATTCACACAAGCACACATCTTTCAGATGTTCCTAAGCAAAGTGTTTGTCACATTGCATCAACAACTATAGATATTCCTATTTTTGGATATCAAGGATTAGTTGGAAGTCCTGGTGGAGTGAACATCACAAAAGCTCCATTCACAGAATCAAATGTGGTTCATGATGCCTTTGTGGCTCATACAGGCCAACCTTCTTCTGAGGGTCTGAAAACAAGTTCATCTGTTGATCTTGGCAAATTACCCACATCTTCTGAATTCACAGAATTCAAAGATCTCTGTACTTCTGAATTTGCAAAGATTCAGAAGGACATCAAGGATTTGACGGATTCTACTAAAAAGGTGTTGGAGGTTAGGTTGGATCAACATGGGGAAATATGATTAAAAAGCTGAATGATTTTCATCTCAAATCTTCTAATGATCTTCATTTGTTTAAAGAAGATCTTTTGTCAGCTTTTTCTAAAGTGGCTTCCTCTGTTTCTTCTTTGAAAGCTTCTCAGCCTTCTTCTTCTTCTGCTTCACAAGCTTATGCCACTAAAGATGATATTTCTCAAATTCTCTATCAACTTTCATCCATTCAAAGTTCTCAATCAGACTTAAGCACAAGATTATCTGCTCTGGAATGCAGATCTCAATCAGATACTCTTAAAAGGAGTCTTGATGATCAGGATCCTGATAATCAATAGGGGGAGAAAAGACATAGAGTATCTGAACCAGAAACTAATCAAGTTCAAAGTTCTGAGAAGACTTTTGAAGATACTCAGAATGTTGGTGAAGAATCAAATAAAGTCTCAGAAGCCATAGAAGATATTTTATCTGCAGAACATGAGGTACAAGAGATAAATGATCATTCTTCTGAAGATATGATAGAAGAAGGGTATGAAACAGAAAAGTTATCTTTTGATTCTGAAGGTAACTTGGGCTCAGATAACACAGATATAATTCCAGATTCTAATGAAGAAATGCTAAGGGAATATCTTGCTTTTGAAGATGTTATTGGAGAACCAAGTGATCTTTCTGATGTGATCATGTTTGAAGAAGATATGATTGATGTAAATATGGGAGAAAGCTCAAATGAAATAAAGGATTTAGTAATTTGGAAGCCTCAACAACTTCTGAGTGAAGAGTTCAGAAGTGCTTCTGAAAGATTATGGGATATTCTGAATCAATTCTGTTGGGTGCATGTTTTTCTGAATTATCCAAGAAGTCTGGAGTGTAGACTTTTGGACAACATATTTTCTATCTTTAGAAATTTTCTTGATCAACCAGATGAAAAAGTTGAATTAGATTTTGACTTAACTCATTTAGAAAGAGTTGAAATTATTGATGAAATCTTAATTGCTTTCTCAGGAAGATTTGAAGTTAGAACCAGACCTTGCATTATCATTCCTAAGATACATCTTTCAATAATTGAAGAACCTGTATTGGATCAAGTGTTTGAAAAAGAAAATATACTTATTTCTGGAGAAAGTAGCTGATATTTCCTGAAGACACTTATTGCTTCATGTACAAGAGAAGTATGAAGTTTGCAAAGTTGGAAGACTTTCTGAATGATGAATGGTCGGATGATTATATTGCTCAAGTGAAAAACTTTATTCAGAATCATGGTGTTCAGAACTTTCATGATTCAAATTTAATAAAGAAGGTCAGATGCATATCTAAATCAGTTCAGAATGATTTGACTATATTCAGATTTGGAGCAGAAAGAAGAGATGGTACTCTGTGTGAATTTACTCAGTTTGATGTTTACAAGCTTAGACTACAAGATAAGTTGGCAATCTTATCTTTTTGTGTTAATTCTGGTGAATCTGTGTTAGTCTCAGAGATTAGAAGAATCTTGGGAATATACATAAGAAATCTCATAAAACATGATTTTCAGTTGGCTTTGGAATAAGACTTAACACAGTAAATCTGTTAGAACCTATATATATTGAAAGATTTGGGTTGAAGAGATTGTTTGCTAATCCAGATATTGGGTTCATATATGTTGTTGAAGAAGTCTCTAAGACATTTGTTGTTTCTGATATTCCAAAGTATTCTACATCCTCACTCCAATGGCTTCTGAACTATATGACAGATTTCTTTGAAGAATCTGACATCAAAGAAGAAATTGTCTATCTAATCAAAGAAAGAATACATTTTAGAGAATTTGTGAGAAAGAGTTATCTTGCTGGTCACAAGAGAGTAAACAAGATAAAAGGAGCAGATTATTTACTAAGTGATGCATATGACTTCAAGATCCACACAAAGAGACAAGATATGGAAGAAATTCTGAAGTACATTCTGAATGTTGAATGTTCAGAAGAAAGACAAAAGGAAAAAGAAAAGGAAAAGGAAGAAGTTATTGAAAATATTTCTGAAGAGTTGGTTCCTGAAAAGCAAATATCTGAAGAGGAACAACTACAAGTACAAAGAATTGAAGAAAGTGCTTATACTATGTTCCTTGAATATTTTCATCCAGAAATGTTCATGGAATATGAGCAAAAATTCAACTATATAGGTTGCTGGATTCAAAAGTCTTTTGGTTGGAAACAATGGTACTCAGACATCATCAGAAAGATAAGGATTCCAATCAATGAAGCAAGAAAAGAAAGTCCTGTGATCAAAGTGATTAATGCTGATTTGAAGACAAGACAGAATTACAAATATGCATTCTTTACTGTTGAGCGACAAAATGGTGAGATCTCTACTTTTTCTGAAGCTGACTTTCAGAATGTTCATCTCAGAGATCTTCTCAGAGTATACAGAAGTCTTTATCCTTTCCATGACTCAATTACCATGTTCAGAAAATCTTTTCCAGTGCTTAGAGATGGATTATATAGAGAATATATATGGGCTGCAAAGACTGATTTCCAGGTTGCTTATGTTCTGAACAAGAAGCAAGTACACTTAAGCAAACCAAATTTAAGTCTACCAGATATTCAGAATTTGAAGAAGAGCACTTTAGTACTTCATCCTCCTGGCTTCGTTTGTAAATGCTTTCATGAACTATTATTTGTGAGATTTGAAGAACTCCACAAATGTTGCAATGGAACTCTCATGGCAATCAGAGATCGTTTGGTAAAAAGACAGAACAGAAGACCAAAGAATCTGAGCAATGAAGATTGGGAGAAGCACAAAATACTTGCAAAAGAAATGATTAGAGTTGCTGAAACCTTACTAGAATACAGAAGACTAATTCTGAAGGATGTAAGAGAAATTCTGAATTTCTGGAAGTATGATTTGAACTTTTGAAGCTAAGGGGGAGATTGATAGAAATATCATAATAGCTTCAAAAGGAACTGGGTTCTTAAAAGAGAAAAAGATCTGAAGAAGTTCTGAAGATACTTCTGAAGAGGTTCTGAAGAAGTTCTGAAGACACTTCTGAAGAAGTTCTGAAGGAGTTCAGAACCAATTCTGAACTTGTGTGTTATGACTGTTGTGTCACTTTAGTTTTTCTATTGTATGTATAAATAGATAGTTAGTTAGATTGTTAGAACTAATGTTTTCATATACCTTGTAAAGATATATTCTATATACAATACATTCAATCAATACAAATTACATTTGGCTACTATCACTCCTGTTATAATCTTTTCATATATTGATATCTTGATTGTTTGAATCCTAACAGCAGCCCATATAAATTCTCTGTATAATCCATCTCTAAGCACCGGAAAAGATTTTATGAACTTGGTAATTGAGTCATGGAAGGGATAAAGACTTCTGTATACTCTGAGAAGATCTCTGAGATGAACATTCTGAAAGTCAGCTTCAGAAAAGGTAGAAATCTCACCATTTTGTCGCTCAACAGTAAAGAATGCATATTTGTAATTCTGTCTTGTCTTCAAATCAGCATTAATCACTTTGATTACAGGACTTTCTTTACTTGCTTCATTGATTGGAATCCTTATCTTTCTGATGATGTCTGAGTACCATTGTTTCCAACCAAAAGACTTTTGAATCCAGCAATCTATATAGTTGAATTTTTGCCCATATTCCATGAACATTTCTGGATGAAAATATTCAAGGAACATAGTATAAGCACTTTCTTCAATTCTTTGTACTTGTAGTGGTTCCTCTTCAGATATTTGCTTTTCAGGAACCAACTCTTCAGAAATATTTTCAAGAACTTCTTCCTTTTCTTTTTCTTTTTCCTTTTGTCTTTCTTCTGAACTTTCAACATTCAGAATGTACTTCTGAATTTCTTCCATATCTTGTCTTTTTGTATGAATCTTGAAGTCATATGCATCACTTAGTAGATAATCTGCTACTTTTATCTTGTTTTCTTTCTTGTGACCAGCAAGATAACTCTTTCTCACAAATTCTCTAAAATGTATTCTTTCTTTGATTAGATAGACAATTTCTTCTTTGATGTCAGATTCTTCAATAATATCTGTCATGTCGTTCAGAAACCATTGGAGTGAGGATGTAAGAATACTTTGGAATATCAGATACAACAAATGTCTTAGAGACTTCTTCAACAAGATACATGAACCCAATATCTGGATTAGTAAACAATCTCTTCAACCCAAACCTTTCAATATATATAGGTTCCAACAGATTTAGTGTGTTAAGTCTGTATTCCAAAGCCAACTGAAAATCATGCTTTATGAGATTCCTTATGTATATTCCCAAGATTCTTCTAATCTCTGAGACTAACACAGATTCACCAGAATTAACACAAAAAGATAAGATTGCCAACTTATCTTGTAGTCTTAGCTTGTAAACATCAAACTGAGTAAATTCACGCAGTACCATCTCTTCTTTCTGCTCCAAATCTGAATATAGTCAAATCATTCTGAACTGATTTTGATATGCATCTGATCTTCTTTATTAAAGTTGAATCATGAAAATTTTGAACACCATGATTCTGAATAAAGTTCTTCACTTGAGCAATATGATCATCAGACCATTCATCATTCAGAAAGTCTTCCAACATTGCAAACTTCATACTTCTTTTGTACATGAAGCAATAAGTGTCTTCAGGAAATATCAGACTGCTTTCTCCAGAAATATGTATATTTTCCTTTTCAAACACTTGATCCAATACAGGTTCTTCAAGTATTGGAAGATGTATCTTAGGAATGATAATGCAAGGTCTGGTTCTAACTTCAAATTTTCCTGAGAAAGCAATTAAGATTTCATCAATAATTTGAACTCCTTCTAAATGAGTTAAATCAAATTCCAATTCAACTCTTTCATCTGGTTGTTTAAGAAAATTTCTGAAGATAGAAAATCTGTTGTCCGAAAGTCTACACTCCAGACTTCTTGGATAATTCAGAAAGATATACACCCAACAGAATTGATTCAGAATATCCCATAATCTTTCAGAAGCACTTCTGAACTCTTCACTCAGAAGTTGTTGAGGCTTCCAAATTACTAAATCTTTTATTTCATTTGAGCTTTCTCCCATATTTACATCAATCATATCTTCTTCAAACATGATCACATCAGAAAGATCACTTGGTTCTCCAATAACATCTTCAAAAGCAAGGTATTCCCTTAGCATTTCTTCATTAGAATGCGGAATTATATCCGTGTTATACTCGAGCCCAAGTTACCTTCAGAATCAAGAGACAACTTTTCTGTTTCATACCCTTCTTCTATCATTTCTTCAGAAGAATCATCATTTATCTCTTGTACCTCATGTTCTGCAGATAAAATATCTTCTATGGCTTCTGAGACTTTATTTGATTCTTCACCAACATTCTGAGTATCTTCAGAGGTCTTCTCAGAACTTTGAACTTGATTAGTTTCTGGTTCAGATACTCTCTGTCTTTTCTCCCCCTCTTGATTATCAGGATCCTGATCATCAAGACTCCTTTTAAAAATATCTGATTGAGATCTGCATTCCAGAGCAGATAATCTTGTGCTTAATTCTGATTGAGAACTCTGAATGGATGAAAGTTGATTGAGAATTTGAGAAATATCATCTTTAGTGGCATAAGCTTGTGAAGCAGAAGAAGAAGAAGGCTAAGAAGCTTTCAATGAAGAAACAGAGGAAGCCACTTCAGAAAAAGCTGACAAAAGTGCTTGTTTAAACAAATGAAGATCATTAGAAGATTTGAGATGAAAGTCATTCAGCTTGTTAATCAAATTTTCCCCATGTTGATCCAACCTAACCTCCAACACCTTTTTAGTAGAATCCGTCAAATCCTTGATGTCCTTCTGAATCTTTGCAAATTCAGAAGTACAGAGATCTTTGAATTCTATGAATTCAGAAGATGTGGGTAAGTTGCCAAGATCAACAGATGAACTTGTTTTCAGACCCTCAGAAGAAGGTTGGCCTGTATGAGCCACAAAGGCATCATGAACCACATTTGATTATGTGAATGGAGCTTTTGTGATGTTCACGCCACCAGGACTTCCAACTAATCCTTGATATCCAAAAATTGGAATATCTATAGTTGTTGATGCAATGTGACAAACACTTTGCTTAGGAACATCTGAAAGAGATGTTCTTGTGTGAATGGATGCCACATTAAGTGGTTCAGAAGGCTCAAAGTTGAGTGGACACTCAGACTCAATGTGCTCAAAACTGTGAAGGGGGACATATATCCTTCATTTTCAACAAAAGGAACCTCCAATTGGGGTCCTAATGGATTATAAGCTGCTTGCCCCATATGTGTTGTTGAAACACCCTTCTGTTGAGAGATGGGTGAGTGGCTGGGGGGGTTAACCAAGGTTGCCATGGGCTCACTGGCTGTTTCAATATTATCCACCAAAGAATGTGGAATAATAGTAGATGTGGGTGCCCGGCTTGTAACAGGTGATTCACAGGTTTGTTTTTCTTGTACCTGTGTTCTCCCCTCATCAATTCTTTTTCTGACCCTTCTACCCTGTCTCTCATTTAAATTTTTCCTCTTCACTTTTTGAGGTTGTTCTCCCCCTTGAACAGCCTCCCCCCTCTTTCTAGTAAGTCTAGACTCCCTTGCATGATCACCACTCTGGTTTGAATCAGTGGAAGGGACTACTGGTTGAGGTAATTCCATAAATTCTAAATTCTCACTCCCAATCCTAGTTGGTGTACTTACAAGTTCAAGTAAATGAGAAGGAAGTGGAACTGCATTTGGAAAAGTAAGTTTTGCATTTGGAGGTCTTAAGCTATCCATAGTGAAAATAGGAACATGTACCTCATGAGCTAGAACAGGAATGTTTGAGACAACCTTCATTGCTCCTTTGATAAGTGTTTGAAGAAATCTCTGAAATGGTATATAGTTGAATGTAGACTTCTTCAAAATTGCAGATTTGAGATCATCAAAGATGAGACTAGCATAATCATAGTGTTTGTTGAAGGCAACACCATGAAATATAATCCTCCCATTTGCTGAAGCTTGGTCTAAACTTGAGCTCTTCCCAGATAGGCAGGTGTTCAGAATGGAAAACAAGCAATACCAAATTGGAGGTAAACATTTTATTCTAAAAGAGCTCAGAGCACTAAGGTTTTCAGAGTAACCTAAGCTCATAAAATCTGAGATCATCTCTGATGAGGATGGAATTGAGTCATAACAGGTTTTCCCAAGAACCTCATCTGGTTTTGGCAAATAGTGAAGGCTTCTAATGTCATCTACAGATACACAAACTTTGTAGGCATGAACATAAGAGACAATTTCATCATCAGTTTCATCTACTTCAGCATAATGCCAGAATTGTTGAAGATAAGAAGCAGAAACAGATAATTTCCTTGAAAGGAGAGTGCGCAGGGGATGTTTCTTCAGAATTTTAATCAACATTACTTGATCATCAATAAAGTCTTTGGATTTGAAGTTCAGTGCACAGTTATTTCTTTTGATGTCAAGTAATTTCTCAGCAGGTACATAGAGTTTGGACAGGTCACCACTTTCAGCAGAGTCTGGGATTCACTTTCAGCAACATTTGATTCAGAAACAACATCAATGGGTGTATTCTGTGTTTCCCCAATTTTAGCAGTTGTCGGGTTAGGGTTAGGGTTAATGATAGGGTTTGAAGGTCCGGCTTGATGAGTTGCAGTTGTGGCCGTGTCATGAAGCATTTGATCATCACTTAGTGGGATTTCCATTGATCTAACCATTAATTTTTGAGGCACAATCTTGAACGAAGCATCAGTTGATGATCCAGTGTTATTATTGGAACTCGAGGAAGTAAAAATCATGGTTTTTGAAGTAGACATGATGTAGAAAGAACACAGATTGGTAACTGAAAGATGATCAATAAACACAGAAAGATTTCTCAGAGAAAAATTGCTAAAAGAATGAAGATGATGAGGAATCCATTGATTTATAGGATCGGATAAGCGTTGAAGGACACGTGGCCAAAAAGTAAATGTAATTAGAGTAGTAATCATCATTTATTAAGAGAAATGAACCGTTTAATGGTCGTGGTTAAGAGAAATCCAATGAAATTAAAACACGTGGCACACGCTTAAATGAAAAAACCAACGGGAAGTTTTAGTTCTGAGAACAAGTTCAAAAACTTCAGAAGTTGTTCAGAACTTCTGAGAAAAAGTTCAGAAGTCTGAAAGAAAGAATTCAGAAGAACCGCAGAATTTTTAAGTGAAGTTCAGAACTAAACTTGAGTCATCTTAGAAGACATAAAATCATTTAAAAATATAAACTTCTGAAAAATATAAAACATTTTGAGAATTCAGAAGTAGATTTGAACAAATAGAAAACTGTTTTAATCTAAGGAAGCTTGTTCATACTTCTTAGATATAAAGAGCAAGACTTTATTTCACCAATGCAGAGTTGTTATGTAGGAAAGAGTAGTAGAGAAATTTGAAATTAATAACACTCCCCCTTGAATCACTAGCAATTATGATTCTCCCCCTTGATTATTGCAACTTTATCAAAGAATCAATCAAAATATTAGTGAAATGAGAAATAAATGAAAAGTATTAAAATACAATCAACCTAGTTACTGAAGAGATATACTTCTGAGTTTGAAAAGTAGCAAAAATCTGAATGATAAACTTCAGAATATACAAAGTAATTCTGAAGAGCAAAGTATTCAGAATTTGATGATAAAAAAAACTTCAGAAAGGTAACTTCTAGAGTATAGGTGATGTATAATACTTACATAGACATGTTCATCATGCCCAATTTACTTACCAACAAGTTAAATCGTTTTTCATCAAGTGCTTTGGTAAATAAATCAGCTAACTAATAATCTGTCTGAACAAAAAACATTTCAATATTACCTTTTTCCACATGATCTTTGATAAAATTATATCTTACATCAATGTGCTTGGTTTTTGAATGCTGAACAGGATTGGCAGTGATGGCTATGGCACTCTTTGAATCACAATACAAAGGAATCTTTTTGAAAGTGTAACCATAGTCTTTTAGTTGAATTTGAATCCAGATCACTTGTGAGCAACATATTGCAGCTGCTACATATTCAGCTTCTGCTGTAGAAGTAGAAACACAATTTTGTTTCTTTGAAGACCAGCTGACTAGTCTATCACCCAGAAACTGACATGATCCAGAAGTGCTTTTCCTGTCTAATTTGCAACCACCATGATCTGCATCTGTAAATGCTGTTAGTTCAAAACTAGAATCCTTAGAATACCAAAGTCCCAATGAAGGAGAACCTTTTAGGTATCTAAGTATTCTTTTTGCAGCTAGAAGGTGGGATTCCTTAGGATTAGCTTGATATTTGGCACAAATACATGTAACAAACATTATATCTGGTCTACTAGCAGTTAAGTAAAGCAAAGATCCAATTATGCCTCTGTACTTTTTCTGATCAACAGATTTTCCATTTAGATCAGGTTCTAGCTTAGTTGCAGTGGCCATTGGAGTTTGAATACTTGAACAATCAGTCATGTCAAACTTCTTAAGTAAGTCAGAGACATACTTAGATTGATTAATTTATATGCCAGTGGGAAGTTGTTTAACTTGAAGACCAAGGAAAAATGTCAACTCTCTCATCATACTCATTTCAAATTCTGTTTGCATGATTTTCTCAAAATTTCTACAAAATTTTGGATTAGTAGAAGCAAATATAATATCATCTACATAGATTTGTATCAAAATCATATCATCACCCTCCTTTTTCAGAAATAAAGTTGTATCAACAGTACCTCTTTTGAATTTGGAATTCAGAAGAAAAGTTGTAAGAGTATCATACCATGCTCTTGGTGCTTGTTTAAGTCCATATAAGGCTTTGTCTAATATGTAAACATGATCTGGGAATTCTTTGCTTACAAAGCCTTCTGGTTGTTCAACATACACTTCTTCATGTAAAATACCATTCAGAAATGCACATTTTACATCCATTTGAAATACCTTCATGTTTTTATGAGCAGCATAGGCAAGAAAGATTCGTATGGCCTCTATTTTGGCAACTGGAGCAAAGGTTTCATCATAATCAATTCCTTCTTGTTGACAATACCCCTTAGCTACAATCCTTGCCTTGTTTCTTACAACAATTCCATTTTCATCCTTTTTATTTCTGAACACCCATTTTGTGCCAATGACAGATTTACCTTTTGGCTTTGGTATCAATCTCCAGACTTTGTTTCTTTCAAATTGATTTAACTCATCCTGCATGGCTAAAATCCAGTCTGGATCCTGAAGTGCCTCATATGGCTTTTTGGGTTCCATACTGCTTAAAAAATTAACATACAGACATTCATTTGTTGTTGCAGATCTTGTTTGAACACCTTTTGATGCATCTCCAATTATTTGATGAACTGGATGACTTGATGTCCATTTGTTCACATTTGGCAATGGTTGAACAGATGAAACATTATTCCGAAAATCATAATCATCCGTAATTGCTTGAGTTTCAGTATCATGATTGATGGCTGAATGTAAATCTGAAGACTCCCTCTCAAATGGAAAAATCTGAATTGGTTCAGAACTGTAAGGTTCATGGTCAGAAATAGTTTGAACCGGTTCAGAAACAACTTGAATTGGTTCAGAAACAACTGGAATTGGTTCAGAAGTTGCATTTTCAGAAGTTGGAAGTTCTGAATTTGAGGTAGAGAGTTGTGGTGCTGATGTATTTGAAATCTGTATTTCTGAAATGTCTTGATCATTTGAATTTCTGAGTAGAGAAGGATTTTGGTAATCTGCAGAGACATTTACAGAAATATCAAATAATTCTTGACATAAAGTATCTAAATTGGATTTAAGTAAAGTTTGAGATGCAGAAGTAGAGTTTGTGTGATTATGTTCTGAGTCCAAACTTTCAGAAGTTGGTTTATGTGCGAGTTCTGAACTGTTTTGTTTAGAAGTCATTGTTGGCTCATGAAATCTGACATTTGTAGTCTCAATGATTCTTTGAGTTCCTTTAATGAGTACTCTATAAGCTTTGGATCTTTGAGAGTAGCCAACAAAGATACCAGCTACACCTTTTGGTGCAAATTTGTCAAGATGTGGAGTATCATTCTTTAGAAAACACCTGCAACCAAAGATTTTAAAATAATCAATAGAGGGTTTTCTTTGTTTTAACAATTGATAAGGAGTTTTAAGAAATTTTCTGTTAAGAATGGTTCTGTTTTGAGTAAAACATGCAGTAGCAATTGCTTCTGCCCAAAGAGACAGAGGAAGTTCGGAATATGCAAGCATGGTTCTTGCAGCCTCTACCAAAGTTCTATTCTTTCTTTCAACTACCCCATTTTGTTGAGGAGTTCTTGCAGCGGAAAAATTATGTGAAATACCAACAAATTCCAAAAAATTCTGAAGTGTAGAATTAGTGAATTCTATTCCATTGTCACTTCTGATTTTTTGAATTGGGAGTTGAAGAAGAACTTGAATTTTCTTCAGAAAGGGTATCAGTCTTTCAGAAGTATCAGATTTGAGTCTCAGAAATTCAATCCATGTATATCATGTATATTCATCTACTATAACTAGAATGTATTTCTTTCCCCCCATGCTTTGAGTTTTCATTGGTCCACACAAATCCATATGTAGCATTTCAAGTGGAGCTTTGCATGAAGATAGCATTTTCAGAGGATGAGAACTTCTTTTGATCTTCCCTAGTTCACATGCAGAACAAAGAGAGTTCTTTTCAAATCTGATCTTTGGTAGTCCTCTTACAGATTGATGTTTGCCTAGTTCGTAAATGGCTTTGAAGTTCGTATGTGACATTCTTCTCGTGCCAAAGCCAACTATCATTTTTCATTGATGTAGACATATAACATACACCTTGTAGTTGACCAGTTGCAGTGAATGTTGCTGTGTAGATATCTCCATCTCTATAAGCAGTTAATTCATTTTTGTTTGTTGTACTCAGAACATGACAATAATCTATGTCAAAATTAACCTTCCAGTATTTGTCACAGAATTGACTAATACTGAAAAGATTATGTCTTAGTCCCTCAACATAGAAAACTTTCATTACTTTCACATCTCCTTTAATGAAAGTGCCATATCCTCTTACATATCCTTTTGCATTGTTTCCAAAACTAACTGTTCCTCCATATCTTTCATGATAATCAGTTAGTAGTTCTTTGAAAGGTGTCATGTGTCTTGAACATCCAGAATCTAAGACCCACACATGACATATTTGCAAAAGAGATTATTGAGTTTTAGGTACCCATTTCAGAATGGATCCTTTGTGATTAGTATTAAAATTTGAAGTTCTGAACTTTTTCTTCAAATGTTTCAACTAAGAAGTTTGTTCAGAACTTTGAGATTTATCTTTATTTCTATTTCTTTGTTTACTTGAATTTGTCAATGTAGCCAAACATTTCTAAAAAGATTTCATCAAATTTCTTTTGTTTGTTTTGGAGTTAAGAAGAAAATTATGATGACCACAGTTAATGCAGTGAATATGATTCTTTAATGTATTTACAACAGTATTAGACATATAAGAATCAATAACATTTGATTTTTCAACAAAAATTCTTTTATTCACTTTCTTTGTTTTAGGTACATCATTCTTCTGTTAAAATGAAAAACTCTCTAATTTGTCAATCTTTGACAGTCTTTCATCTTTCTTTCTCCATACTAAAGTGGATAGCTCTGTAAAAGATAAGAAATGAGGATTAGTATAAGAAATTCTTTTGTTCACTTTAGGTTTATCTTCAGATTTTGTGTTAATTTTCTGAACTTCAGAGAGAGAGTTTGAGGATTGGCCTTGTTCAAAAATCTTAACTCTGGTGTTAAAGTCAGAAGATGTTACTGAACATGGTGTTGAATTTGATGATATGTTTGTATTCGTAGGAGAAAAATCTGAATTCTGATATTCTGGTTTTAAAAACACAGAACCAAACAATTCTGAAGGTATCTTTGAAACTTCAGATTTTAATTTTTCTCCTTCAGTCATACATGATTGAGATTTATAAACCAAATAGCCATTTTTGTCAATGACTTGCACCATTTGATCATCATCATCTTCTGAATCAGAAGCATTTATTAGATCTGAAAACTTATTATGAGTCATACTTGTTGCAAAAATATTTGAATTTTTTGTTGTTGTATACTCATTATCAGAATTATCAAAAAATATATTGGAATTCTCATCAATATCTTCAGAGGATTCAATATCTGAGAATTCATCATATTTTTCTTTATGTTCTGATATATTATCAGAAGTATCTTCTGAAATGTTTTCACAAATGGATTCAGAAGTAACTTCAGAAATAATTTCAGACTTAACAATTACTTCTGATTTTTCTTTAGAAATAATATTTGATTAAGAAGATTTACAAATATTTGGAATTATATTCATTTCTTCTGTTTCAGAGATACTTTCTAGTTCACCAGTTTTAAGAGGTGTTTCTTCTGAAAACAAAGTCTCTGATTTTATAAAAGGAATTCTTTCAGGCAAAGAATGGTTTACAGGTTTGGAAATGATGCCAGTATTTGATTCATTGCAAATTTTCATTTTAGAATAATCATACAAGTTTGCAGGTGCCTTTTTTAGAATTTGACTGTCATTATATCCTAAGCCTGCTTTTATATTGTAAAATTTTGAGTTCTGAGCCTGACTAGTTAAAATATTCAGAGTTTGTTCAGTTTGTCCTCTTTTAAAATTTAAATATTCCAACTCCTTAATCTTTTTATAAAGATCAAGTCTCTCTTAATTCAGAAAATTAATCTTAACATTTAGAATTTCCATTTCAGATTTTTCATTTATAATTTCTTTTTGTAAACTATCCATTTTTTCTTTTAAAACAAGTTTTTCTTCAGAAATTTTTTCAAGAATCTGTTCAGCTGCTTGACAATTTTCTTTATATATTTGACTTTCAGCTCTGAATTGATTGACCAAAATTTTTTCACCTTTAATTCTGTTTCTGAGTGTTTCAAATTCAGAAAACATATTTTGAAATTGATTTGTCATTTCTGAATCTTTAGTATTAATTTCAGAATTATGTTCAGAATTTTGTTCAGAAGATGAAGAAGATACCTCAGTGTCTTGTTTGTCCTTTTCTGGATCCATTTGACACATGTAGCAATTGGTTGCAAAGTGAGCAACTTCTTCATCATCATCTCCATCACTCCAGTTTAACCAGTCTTCTTCATACTTGGTTACTAGAGCAGGATTAAGCTCTTTTTTCTTTGCTAATAGATGCTTCTTCTCATAATAACCTGAATTCTTGACTTTTGGCATCTTGCATTGGCTAGCATAATGTCCAGGCTTTCCACAGTTGAAGCATCTTGCTGGTTCAGATGTTTCAGATTGACCAGCCTCTTGACCCTTCTTAGGTCCAATTTCAGATCTAGGTTTATTATGATATTTTTGATTGTATCTTTGTTTGAATTGCCTTGTCATGAAAGCAATATTATCAGAAATCCTTTTAAGCTCTTCATCTGATTCATCCCCATCACACACTGTCATCTCTGGGATCTCACAAACTTTCTTGGTAGCAATGGTCAAAGAATTATTGTAGTTCTTGCTCAGAAGGGTAACTGTTTCTTGTGTCTTCTTTTGTTCATTTTGTCTAATTTTGATCGTGTCCTCTTGTTGGAACAAGATGCCATAGACATCATGAATTGTCTTTCTAGATAAGTTCCTAGTTACCATATTATCTGAAAAACATGACCATTCATTTCCCAGATTGTTCAGAAATTTGTTGTTTATCTCAGAATTTGATTTCTGAACACCATTTCTTCTTAGATCATTCAGAATGTTATTGAATCTATGATATGTATCAGTGATAGATTCATTTTCTTTGTATCTGAAATTTTCATATGTTCCTACACAGATATTTAATCTCTGTGCTTGAGCCTTTGTACTTCCTTGCATCTGAGCTTCTACTTCATCCCACATGGCTTTTGCTGAAGTTAAACTATCAACCCTATTGAATATCTCGTTGGGAATTGCCATGGTGAGTAAAGTTAATGCTCTTCTATCAACTTTCATTTGAGCCTTTTCAGCTGGATTATACATTCCAGGACTCTTCTTGATTCTTGATGCAGGGATTTCAGGGGTGGATTCGGTTCTGGGAACTGCTGGAATCTCAACAAATACCTCTAGTGGGCCATTTGTGATAGATTTCATTAAGGCTTCATCTATGTTATCCAATAATTGAATCATTCTAATTCTCCATTGATGATATTCCCCTAAGAAGAGAGTTGGTGGTTTCGTTTCAGATCCAATTGAGACTATTTCTTTAGACATCTTTGATTGTTAGAAGATTGAGAATTCACCTGTATTGAATTTGAATTTTGTAGATCAAGAACACCAAGAACTGTCAGATCTGACAAGTTCTTTCACAAATCTTCTTCAAGAACAAATGAATTGGCTCTGATACCAATTGTTAGGACCCAAACAATCAAGATATCAATATATGAAAAGATTATAACAGGAATGATAGTAGCCAAATGTAATTTGTATTGATTGAATGTACTGTATACAGAATATATCTTTACAAGGTATATGAAAAACATTAGTTTTAACAATCTAACTAACTATCTATTTATACATACAATAGAAAGCCTAAAGTGACATAACATTCATTACAGACAAGTGCAGAATTGGTTCTGAACTCCTTCAGAACTTCTTCAGAAGTGTCTTCAGAACTTCTTCAGATCTTTTTCTCTTTTAAGAACCCAGTTCCTTTTGAAGCTATTATGATATTTCTATCATTAACAATTATACGAAAACCAAATTGTATCTTATATTCAGAGTGAATATACAAACCCCAAATTGTAAGTTATATTCAGACTGAATATAACCTACAATTATACAAAAAAACAAATTTTATCTTATATTAAGAGTGAATATACAAACCCGAAATTGTAGGTTATATTCAGTCTGAATATTAGCTAATATTATGTAAACCTTAATTTATATGTTATAGTCTGGAGTGTTTATATTCAGACTGAATATAACCTACAATTATACAAACCTCAAATTATAGCTTATATTCAGTTTGAATATATTCAGACTTATGCATGCTACTCTCTATTTTCTCAAACCTCTGTCTCTTTTCTTTCTTACTTCCTTGTGCATCAATCTGTGTGATTTCTGAAGTTACAATAGAATAGGTTTATTTACTTGTTCTAATTCCGCTTGTAAATTAAAATTTGTTTATTCAATATAAACTAATTTAAAAACTAAAAATCTATGTGTTTGTATTCAACCCCCCTTCTACAAACTGTTTCTATATCCTTGAACTCTTGTAGACTCTTTTGAGACCAACAAGTGGTATCAGAGCAGTGTTTCTTGCTTATCTTTAAAATATTTTTTTTAAAGCTATTTTAAAATGACTAATACTAATACAAACTACATTGATAATGGATCTTTAGCTAAACCTCCTAGGTTTAGCCATGATAATTTTCCATTCTAGAAGGAAAGAATGACTCTATTCCTAGAAGTGTCAGATCCTAAGATCCCCTACTATATAGAGATGGACCATTCATTCCTACAGCCCTGGTAGCTAGTGTTCCTGCCACTACTACCACGCCAGCCATCGCTGAAAGGAGAATTGTCAAAACTTCAGATCGATGGACTGAAGATGAGAAAAAGGATGTAGCTATAGACTCTAAAGCTAGATCAATAATAGCAATGTCTTTACTAGATGAAGTTTATCAATCTGTAATGAATATGAGAACATCTAAAGCCATGTGGGATACTTTATGTATTCAATATGAAGGAACTGATGAAGTTCAAATCACTAGATGTACCAATCTGGAAAGACAATATGAAAGCTTTATGCACTTAAAAGGTGAAACTCTTTCTCAAAGTCACCAAAGGTTTAATTGTCTCTTGATTGATATGAAAACTGTCAACAAAGAATATTCTAATGCTGAAATAATGACAAAATTCATGGAGGCACTACTTGAACAATGGAGAGTGTACACTACATGTCTAAAACTGTCAAAGAATCTTGAAACTCTCTCTCTGAGTGCTTTATATGGAATGCTCCTAAATGAGGAGCAATCTCAGGTCTTAAGGAAAAACCTTATAAATGATATCAAGGGTGCCAAAAGTACTTCTTTGGCACTAGTGACTTCAGAGGTAGATCCTTCAAAACAAGTTTCTTCTTCTATTACCTCTATCATTGAATTAAATCAAACTGATTTAGAAGAACTCACTAACGCTGACATATCTGAGTTTGATAACTCTCCTAACTAACAACTTTAGAAGATTTGCTAGAAAGAGCAATTTTCAAAAAACTCCTGCTATCACTGACTCTGATAAGTCAAAGACTCTGCCCGCTGAAAAAGCATCTGCTATATGCTATAACTGTCAGTGAAAGGGCCACTTTGCAAGTGAGTATAGATCTAAGAAAGTAGCTGCACCCACCACCACTCAGAACTCTAATAAAAAGAAAAACAATTTTAAGTTGAAGAATAAATACCGAGATCTGAAAAAGAACCAGCAAAAAGGCAAAGGTCTAATTGCTGAAGAAGTTGATTGGGATCAAGATGACGATTGGGCCAAGACCTCTGATGAATCAGGCTTTGATGAAGATGATCTTTCCTTCCTCTACCTCATGGCCAGAATCGAGGAAGCTGAAGAAGTCTCTGAAACGTCATGCACAGAGTCTCCTTCAACCCAGGTAAACATTCTTTCAAACTCCTCTATACCTGAAAGTGATAACCTGTCAGCTCTCGATGTTATGACTGTTGATTTTTACAATGCTCTAAATGGAAGGATCAAAGCTGAACAAATCAATATTGATCTTTCTGAACAACTGAAAATTGTCATTTAAAAATCAAAGAACTTACAAAGATTGAAGAAACTCTAAAAGATCAAGTCTTTGTAAATCAAACAATAAACATTGAGAGACAACAAGCTATCACTGAAAGGGAAAAGGCCATCGCTGATCTCAAGCCTGAAAAAACTACCATCGAAGGATGGTGCAAGGCTTCAAATAAAGTTAGGGAGATCATCAATATCCAGATCCCTATGAAAGTCAAAAGTGGGTTAGGATATAACTCTGACAAAGAAGAATCAGAGAATGATCGTTCCATGTTAAAATTCAGAATGTTTGTTTCCCAAATCCTTGATCTTTCCTCTCAGAAACCTCATTTGAATGAGAAGATGCCTGTCTCTAAATCTAATGATTCTAAGAAAATGATCAAGAACAAGTTTCTTGACCACGTTCCTACCATTAAAAATTTTCAGAAACAGAAGAAGAATTCATCTGTTCCTTTAGTGAGTCATCCTAAAACTGGGAAGAAAATCCCTGGATCTATTCAGAGATCAACACCCAGAATTAAGATTGATATTACACCTGTCCCTGAAAACATTGTTATACCCGCAAGGACATCTGACAAAGGAATTCTTGGCTCTGTTCCAAAAATGTTTCTTCTTGCTCTCTTAACTATTTCAATTCCAAACCTATTCACAAAAATAGGAAATGCTATCACTATGGTGAAACTACCCACATTGCAAGCAAATATCCTAATGCTACTAAAGCTGAAAAATTAGCTCATGGAAAGAAAGTAGCTCAAGCTGATAAATCAGCGAGAGTAAAATCCACCAAGGTGGGTAACCTATAAAAAAGCTTTTTGTTGTACTGCAGAGTGCCAAAGGTATCTGGTATCTAGATAGCGGATGCTCAAGGCACATGAATGGCAGAAAATCTCTGCTCTCTGAATACAAAGAAGAAGTTGGTCCCTCAGTGACCTTCGGTGGAAATGGCAAAGGATACACTAAAGGTTATGGAATTCTATCCAATGGAGCCACTTCATTCAATCGAGTCGCTTACGTTGAAGGACTAACGCACAATTTATTGAGTGTTAGTCAGCTATGTGACAAAGACTTCAAAGTTCTGTTCTTAAAGAACAGATATGATGTCACTGATATTAATGACGAACTTGTCTTAACAGGCAAAAAAGTGGAAAATGTGTATGTCATTAACATGAATAGTTCTCACTCTGAGAACATGTGTTTCATATCCAGAGCCTCCTCTGATATAAACTAGCTATGGCACAAAAGACTATCTCATCTAAACTTTAAGATGATAAATGAATTATCTCAAAACGAACTTGTTAGGGATCTTCCTAACCATACCTTTACAAAGGAATCTCTTTGTTCAACATGTGAAAAGGGAAAACTGACAAAAGCCTCTTTCAGATCTAAACAAGTTTCCTCAGTGACCTCACCTCTTCAGCTTCTCCATATGGATCTATTTAGACGTGTCAATGTCCAATCTCTATCTAGAAAGAAGTACACTCTTGTGATAGTTGATGAATATTCCAGATATACATGGGTATTCTTTCTTCGATCCAAAAGTGATACACCTGATGTAATTATTGCTTTTATCAAAAGAATGGAAGTCCTGAACAATCTTATTGTTCGCTCCATGAGAAGTGATCATGGCACTTAATTCAAAAATAGTACATTGATTAACTTCTTTGAAGAAAAAGGAATCACTCACAACTTCTCATCAGTGAGAACTCCTTAGCAAAACGGTGTTGCTGAAAGAAGAAATCGAACGATCATTGAGGCAGCTCGCTCAATGCTCAGCGAATCGCATCTTCCTACTCAATTATGGGCCGAAGCAGTCAGCACAGCGTGCTTCACTCAGACTCGATCCCTGATAGTGAAGCGATTCAAGAAAACTTCCTATGAATTGTTTCATGGAAGAAGACCCTCTCTGAAATATCTACACATCTTTGGATGTAGGTGCTACATTCTGAATGATAGAGATCATTTGGGTAAATTTGATCCAAAAGCTGATGATGAGATATTTCTCGGATACTCTTCTGTATCCAAGTCTTTCAGAATCTTCAACAAAAGAAGACAACACGTTGAAGAATCCATGCACGTCAATTTTGATGAATCTCGTCTAAAAAATTCTATTCCTATCCCTGAAGAAGATGAGGAATTGAATGAATGGATGAAATCTCATTATGGTGAACCTGAAACTTATTTCAGCAATCAACCTAATACTGAAAACAATGATGATGGAATCCCTGATCCTCCATTTTCAAACAAAACCGATCCCTCATCATCAGGGGTCAACATCAATCCTCTCAATCAGATTCCTCCCTCTAATACCTCATTCGGAAATTCTTCATTTAATAACCAAACTCCATCTTCTACTAATCAAACCTCTGAATCGCCTCCAGAATTGATATTAAATAATGAAGTACCTGTTGCTAAAACAACCAACGTTATCCCTGAATGAGAGCAAGTCGTTGAATCAATTGTTGATCAGTCTCCTCAACCACCAACTCAGCGATGGACTGCAAATCATCCGATAAATCAAATTAATGGTGATCCAAATGCAGGTATCAAGACTCGTAGAGGTACAAGTAATATCTGTCTCTATGTAAATTTTATTTCTCTCTCTGAACCTAAGAAGATAGATCAGGCTATCTCTGATCCTAGCCAGGTCTCTGCCATGCAAGAAGAACTAACTGAGTTCTTGTTCCGCGTCCATCTGGTAAAACAGTGATAGGATCAAATGGGTGTTTGGAAACAAATTAGATGAAACTGGCACTGTTATCCGTAATAAGGCTAGACTTGTTGCTTAGAGAAGCAGACAGGAAGTAGGTATTGACTATGATGAGACCTTCGCTCCTGTTGCTAGATTAGAATCCATAAGACTTTTCTTTGCTTATGCTGCCATAAAGACTTCAAAGTTTTTCAAATAGATGTAAAGAGTGTTTTTATAAATGGTAAACTTAGTAAGGAAGTTTATGTTGAACAACCTCCTGGTTTCGTTGACCCAAACCATTCTGGTTATGTTTTCAAACTCCAAAAAGCTCATTACGGGTTAAAACAAGCACCCAAAGTTTGGTATGATACTCTTTCAAAATACCTTCTTAAAGAAAAATTTGTTCGTGGAAAAATTGACCAAACTCTATTTTTAAGGAAATATTAAGGTCATACTATTCTTGCTCAAATATATGTTGATGATATTATATTTGACTCCACAAGACTCAAACTATGCACTCTTTTTGCTAAAATAATGAAGAAATAATACAAAATGAGTATGATGGGTGAACTAACATACTTTTCTAGGTTGGTAGATTAAGCAATCTGACAAAGCAATCTTTATTTGTCAAAGTAAATATGTTAAGGACATGCTGAACAAATTTGATATGAATCAATGCTCAGTGATGAAGACCCCTATGGCACCCCCTCTGACATTGAATAAGGACCCAAATGGGAAACGTGTCAATATCACTGCCTATCATGGGATGATCGGATCTCTGCTATATCTTACAACAAGTAGACCAGATATCATGTATTCTACCTGTCTCTGTGCTTGATATCAACATGAACCAAAGGAATCTCACCTCATCGCTGTAAAGCGAATCTTCAGATATCTGAAAGAAACTCCTAATATGAGTCTTTGGTATCCCAAAGGCTCAGGGTTTGATCTAATTGGTTACTCTGATAGTGATTTTGCAGGATGCAAGATATATAGAAAAAGCACCACTAGTGGCTGTCAGCTATTAGGTGGTAAGTGGATTAGTTGGACAAGTAAAAAGCAGAACTCTGTGTCCACCTCTACCGCTGAAGCTGAATACGTAGCCACGGGAAGTTATTGTGCTCAAATCCTTTAGATGAGAAATCAACTAAGAGACTACGATCTCAAACTTTCTAAAATCCCTGTCTATTGTGATAGCATTAGTGCTATTGCAATTGCAAATAATCCTGTTCCCCATTCTAAAACCAAGCACATTGAGATTCGATATCACTTTATCAGAGATCATGTGATGAATGGTGAAGTTGAACTTCATTTTGTACCAACTGAATATCAGGTCGCTGATCTTTTCACCAAGCCTCTTGATGAGACTAGATTTAATCTACTTATCAGCGAACTTGGTATGTTGAACGCTGAATAAATTCTATTCAGCGATCAACAATATTCAGTGACATACAAATAAAGCCTTCAAATTTCCATTCTCTTAACAATGATTCAGCGATATTTGATTTATCTCACGCAGATATAAACTCCTAAATCCTTACACTCTCTGACTATTTTCATACTCAGGGAATGGATCTCAAAAGATAAAACCCATCACTGACAATCCTTTATTGTCTCTTGATGAAGAATTTAAGGATAATGATTAACATTTATTTTAAATAATAATCATTTATCAAGTTTTCAAATAAGAAAAGGACACGTCAGACCTTTATCTGACACACGACGACAATGACGTTTCCATTCTGTCCTCTTTTCTAGGAACGTGCGCTAGGTCATCATTACTTTTTCAAAAAGCTAAAACCGTCGTTTAGTATTCTCTCTCTCCTCTTGCTATTTAAGCATCACTCCTCCTCTCTTATTTTCTTTACGCGCTCATAGCATTCAAAAAGGCAAAGAAAATCTTCGAATCTTCAAGTTTTACTCAAGAACACCAAGAACACGCACTTGTGCGTTTTTCTTCGCTTTCTCACTCTCAAGGTGTGATCTAATCTTTTCTTCTCTAAGTTCTTCTCTATGGTATCTTCTATAACTTCTTGTTATAAATATCATTTATGATTATCCATTTTTTTCTTAAATCCCAAAATCTTGTTTTTTTTAAAAACCTGTACTAAGCTCCTTCTTAGAACAGAAGACCAATTTTGGTATTTATAATAATCACACTTGTTTTAAAAAATTTAAAATAATTCCTAAATTTGTGTTTATCGAGCAAATAACAAGTATTTTGATCCTATTTATCATAATACTTGTTTTGTTTCTTCACATTTGGTATTCTTCATACCAAAAACTCTTTCTGGTTTATACATTAAGTATTAAACCATGATTTTCCTATTTGGTGTTCCTATTTTTGAAACATCAATGGCAACTTCAAGCAAGAACACTCAAGCTGATGAATTTTCCCAGATCTCTCTTCAACGAGCACCTGCATGCGCTTTCTCTCTGAAACAAGCAACTTTCAAGCCATGCAACTACTTAGCACTGGTGAACATTCCTGTTGAGAAACCACAATACCAAGATGGTGCTACATTCATCAAAGTCTGTCCTTTGATGTACACTTTTGTCCACAACCCCATAGGCATCACTGCTCATCTTCAAGCCCTATGGTACACTGCACACTGCACCACACTCACCACTGACAAGGGAAACTCACCCCCTGCAATCGGGTTTCGGATTCCTACTCACAGGTTCTTCGCATTCACTGTTGGCTTCCTGCGAAATGCTCTCCGCCTCCCTGCTAGAGGCAAGAATCAGAAATGGGCCCCTGAGCCCACCAAGGACAAATTGCTGAATTTCTAGACTCCATTGGTTATGCTTGGGAAGATCCAGCGGATAAGAATGTTGCCTCGAAGATGGAAAAGAAGAGACTTCCTGCCAGATGGCAATACATCCTCACCCAGGTAATTCAGTGCCTTGGTTCTAAGATGGGCTCCCAAGACCAAGCGAGCAAGCACTATCAAGATATGGGTTTCGCTCTCTGCACCAACTACCCACTGAATTACGCTTACTACATCTTCAGCGACATGTACAAGAAGGCGAGCGCTGCAAAAAGGGAGAAATTCATTCCCTATCCTCGATTCTTCGCAACCATTATGGAGTTGGCGTTCAAAGATGAGTACCCAACCGTTGCCAACCAAACCATCTCAATGGTAGGCAAGAAGTCGCTTGATGCCGCTGAACATTGAGGAGATGCTCCGTACACCTCCTATATGTTGAAGCTATCAGCAAGGCTGTTCCTGTGCCTATCTCAGTGACAAACCCATCAGTGAGTATCCAAGGCACGTCCTCCCCTCTAAAGCGAAAAGAGCCGAGTGAAGGTCACAAAAAGACCATCGCTCAAAATCCCCATGCCAAGAAACAAAAGAAGGAAGTCTCTAAAAAGACTTCCCTCTCTAACAAAGGAGTACTACTAACGCCATCTTCAGCCCCTGCCACGACAACAGTCTCTACATCCGTTGCCGCTTCATCAGCTCTTCTACCAATCTCAGTGACTCAGCTCACTGAGAATGTATTAGCCAGCTACGCTGAAGGTGGAACAGGTAATACAATCACTACCCTATCTTCTTCTTCCATAATTTCTTCTTTGGTCCTCACATCAAATCATGATTCAGAGATAGTTGTCCCTATCTCTAATGAGGTTGAACTGTGATAAAGATACTAATATAGCTTCAAAAGGTACTGGGTTCTGAAGAGTAAGAAAGATTTTAAGAAAGAAAGACTCAGAACTCAGAAGACAAGAAGATAAAAGCCTAAGGCATAACTTCTGATGTGGCAACTTCAGAAGTTCTGAAGATTCTGAAGATACTTCTGAAGAAGTTCTGAAGAAGGTTCTGAAGACACTTCTGAAAAAGTTCTGACGAAGTTCAGAAGTAGTTCAGAAGTAGTTCTGATGAAGTTCAGAAGTAGTTCTGAACATGCTTGTCATTTTTGTACTGTAACTTTAGCATTTTTATTTTATGTATAAATAGATAGTTTGTTAGATAGTTAGATCTAACGTTTTCATAAGCTCGTAAAGATATATTTTGTAATACGGTTCACCTAATCAATACAATATACAACATTCGGTGATCTATTTCTTGTTATCTTTCTATATTTTGATTGTTTGGGATCTAACAATTGGTATTAGAGCCAATTAATCTGTTCTTGAAGGTTAGAGAAGAACTTGTCAGATCTGACAGTTCTTGTTGTGTTCTTGATCGACAAATTCAAGATTCAAATTCAGGTGAATTCTCGATCTTTTTCAAATCAAAGATGTCGAAAGAAATCGTCTCCATTGGATCAGAAACCAAACCACCAACTTTGTTTTTAGGGGAATATCATCAATGGCGAATCAGGATGATTCAATTCTTGGACAATATCGATGAAGCTTTAATGCAATCGATCATAAATGGCCCTCTGGAGATCTATGTGGAAATCCCTGCAGTTCCAAGAACTGAATCCACTCCTGAAATACCTGCAACAAGAATCAAGAAAAGCCCATGTATGTACAGTACTGCTGAAAAAGCTCAAGCTAAAATTGACAAAAGGGCATTAACTCTTCTTACAATGGCCATTCCAAATGAAATATTCAATAGTGTAGACAGATTGACTTCTGCCAAAGCTATGTGGGATGAGGTGGAAGCCCAGATGCAAGGTAGCACAAAAGCCCAAGCACAACGATTAAATATCTGTGTGGGTACTTATGAGAATTTTAGATATAAAGAAAATCAATCAATTACTGATACATATCATAGATTCAACAATATTCTGAATGATCTGAGAAGAAATGGTGTTCAGAAATTAAACTCAGAGATAAACAATAAATTTCTGAACAACTTGGGAAATGAATAATCAAGCTTTTCTGATAACATGGTTACAAGGAATCTTTCTAGGAAGATTATTCATGATGTATATGGCATCTTGTTCCAACAAGAGGACAAGATCAAAACTAAACAGTATGAGCAGAAAAAGGCAAATGAAACTGTAGCCTTGTTAAGCAAAAAGTACAACAACTCCTTGACCATATCTAGTAAAAACAAAGTTTGTGAAATTCCAGAGACAACTCTGTGTAATGGGGATGAATCAGATGAAAAACTTAAAAGAATTTCTGATAATATTGCTTTTATGACAAGGCAATTCACTCAAATATATAATCAAAAATATCAGAATAAACCAAGGTCTTAAGTTGGACCCAAGAAAGGTCAAGATGCTGGTAAACTGAGTCATCTGAACCAGCAAGGTGTTTTAATCGTGGTAAGCCTGGTCATTATGCAAGACAGTGCAAAATGCCCAAAGTCAAGAACTCAGGCTACTATGAGAAGAAGCATCTTCTTGCAAAGAAAAAGGAACAAAATCCAGCTCTAGTAACCAAGTTTGAAGAAGATTGGTTAAACTGGAGTGATGGATAATACGATGAAGAGGTAGCTCATTATGCTTCGAACTTCTAAATGTGCCAAATAGATCCAGAAGAAAAACATGCACATGATTCTGAGGTATCTTCTTCATCTTCTGAATTAAATTCTTTTTCTGGACCAAATTCTGAACAAATCAAAGGTGAAAGAATTTTGGTAAATCAATTTAGATCTGAAAACCAAATCTATAAACAAAACTGCCAAGAAGCTGAACAAATTCTTGAAAAAGTTTCTGAAGCAAAGTTACAATTAAAAGAAAAGATGGACAGTTTAAAGAAAGATATCATTAATGAGAAATCTAAAAAAGAAGTTCTGAATGTAAAAATGAACTTTCTGAACCAAGAAAGACTTGATCTTTACAAAAAGATTAAGGAATTAGAAGATCTGAACTTTAAAAGAGGACAAACAGAACAAACTCTTAATATTTTAACAAATAAGGCTCAGAATTCAAAATTTTACAACATCAATGTTGGTTCCAGATTCCTTTAAACCGATTGTTAATTGAGAGTATTGAATCTGAGTGAATTGCGGAAGCAGATCAATTAACAATTTAAATCAATAGAGCAGTAAACAGAATGAAGAACAAAGATTATGAAATGAATTACGCACAGTATTCTTCAAAATGTAAATGTATTAATCGACTCTTTTTACTAACACAATACAATGCTATTTATACAGATACAAAGACAGAAAGTCAAAATGCTAGCCAATTACAAAGTGCCATGTGTCATAAAGGGAGCGTCTAACAACAATTAGTTATAACAAGAAGTGTGTGTTGACATTTGTAGACATCTCTTCTTTGACTCATACTTTAATATCTAACATTCTCCCCCTAAGTATGAAGTCAAAAAAAAATTTCTTCAGAGAGGATCAACAGCAGCGATGATACTTGAAATATTATTGATAAGCTCTCTGTTCTTCTGAAGTCCATCAAGTCTTTTCTCTATTTTCTTTGCAACTTCTGGATTTGTCGTGTCTAAGCCAGCAAAGCACTTGATGATGTAGACTACCTCAGAGGAGTATTTGTGAGCTTCTTTGATGCGAAAGAAGCTCTTTCCATTTGGTCTTTTGAAGATGATTCCCTCTTCTGGTTCAGTAAGAAGTCTACCCACTCTGAATTTGCTTATCCCTTCAAGTTCCTCATTTGGTGCAGAGATAGCCAGATTATCCATTTTGAAATTTAATCCAATCTGGAAGTCGACCTGCCTTTTGTATCTAATGTATGATTTCATACACAGAATAATTCTAGTGTAGGCAACATGGTCTTGTGGATCTTTGCGTTCAGAAAGCTGAGTCTTCATAAATTCTTCCAGAAAAATGAGATCAGCTGGATGGATGGACAACAGATCATTATCACATATGTAATAACTTTTGTTGTTTGATCTGACTATCTCGTAGATTGTGTACCAAATGGGTGTATCTTGAAACTGCTTATGTTTCATGGCTGTTATCTTTGTAATTGGAACAGTAGTGAAAACCGTCTTTCTGTCTTGTTTATGAGCCATGAAGTTATCTTTAACTTCACTGCTGACATTGTATTGGTTGGCGAAGTTAGGCATCATGAGATAAATCTTCTGATCTGTTGGAGCATACATGTGCCTTTTCTCAACTTCAAGTGTTGGAAGTTCAATGTTTCCAACAATGTTTCCAACTTTATTTAATTTTTCGTCAAATTCTTCTCTTCTGATCTCCTTCTGCTTCTGAGCGGCCTCTGCTCTGACTCTTGCTCTTTCTTCAGCTTCAAAACTTTGTCTCTGTAGTTCTTCTTTAAGTCTAGCCTTTTCTCTTTCCAGATTCTCTTTTTCAGCCCTCTGTATCTCTATTTGTTCTTCAACTATTAGCCTGCGGCGTATTATCTCTTCTTCTCTCTCTCTTTTCGGCTACGAACACTTCCTCATCCTCCTCTCTGGCCCTTTTAGCTCTTTCCTTTGCTGCTTTAGCTCGTTCTCGTTCTTCGTGAGCTGCGACTACTTCGGCCCTTTCACCCGTAGGAGAGCTCGGGATTCTCGCTTTTTCCCATAAGATCCAGAATAAACTTAGCTAGCTGCGGATCTGCGGGTAGAGGACCGAATGCGTAGCCGGAGGTGTTGGAGTGAGTGGCACTTGTTTTGAAGAAGAGGGTTCTTTGTGATGGTGTTGGCGTTGAAGAGTCGGCGGTGGTCGTGTTTGTTTACGGTGGTGTTTGTTTGGCTTGCTTAGGCTCGAACCTTTCTCCCCTTCTCCGAGAATCGGGATCCCGATCCTCGAACGTTTTCTTCTCGTTCGCCTTCTCGCAAGCCCTTTCTTCCTTGGCTTTCTTCTTGGAAGTAAACGCCTCGGCAAGAGAAGAAACCGAGAGGCACAAGTTGAGAGATAGTAGTTTCGAGAGCGACAAGTTTACGGTCGGTTGAAGATGTGGAGGGCTTGGAAGAGTACTTTGAAGCGATGGTCGACATTCGCTCAAGAATAATCTTCCGGAAAGAGGCGAGGTCGGATTTCTTGACAAGCGTAGACACGGAGGGATCATCGAAGTTATGATGGTCTTGACAATCTTACGTATATCGGCCACCGGAGAGCCGTAGTCTACGAGAGGCACGTAGAGATTACGGAAGTTGAGATATTGCCTCTCGTATTTGCTTGAAGACCATTATTCAAGAGCAAAAGTTGTTCGGAAGATAGGCCTTCGATCTTCTTGAGAGGTACTCATTTGGCGCCGAAGATCCGCTAAAAGGGAGTTACGCCTTTCAATTTGAAATTGAAGGCTCGAAGAAGAGAATGATTAGTTGTGACGGATAATTTTAGATCTTCCACGGATCTCTCGAATTTGATCGGCAAATGCCAAGAAGCATTTGCATTAGTGACAAAATCGGAGAAGATGTAACCGGTGCATCTCCAACACATGGAGCCCCTTTACCCTCGCGTTCGGAGGGGCCTTCTACACCGTTTTGACGTTGAGTGTAGAAGGACTTCCAACCGATCCTTGAGGGCCGTTATGCATGTGCTCCTCTTCGGTTGTTCGATCGTTTCAACGGTATCCTCATCATCGAGAGGATGAGGTGTCGAAGACGTATGCTTACCTTGATGAAGTGTAAACACTCCGGTAAGGGGTGCATTCCTAGGCCGGAACCCCTCGATGGGAATTCATCGGCATCTATCCTAGGAGAGGATGTGGACGCATCCTCTCGTGCTTATTGGTATGTCGATCACGGAGACATGAACATGTGGTGAAGGAAGTGGCGAGTTCTGGGGCGAATGAACTCTTATATTATCATCATCATCCTTTTGGGAGGATGATGAAGTGGAGGTGCTTTCCCCGGATGAATTTGATTCGTAAGAAGAAGAAGTATCCTGCGAACGGCCGGTTTGGTTTACGGGTGGTTTGAACTGGGCTGTTCTAAGTCAATGAGTGGAGACGTGGTGACGTCAACCTCAGAAGTTGTGGTTGCCCTTTGGGGAATTGGAGAGGAACACTCATATGTGTCTCTGAGGACATCTTCTGTACCTTCATTTAATAGAAGGTCGGCATGGGTAGAAGCACTCGGATGTTCACTCCTAGTTTTTTCAAGCTCATGCTCACCGGACCCCGACCACCTACACCGGCTCTAAGTGCTGCGGGGTAGGAATTCTCTCGTTTCCGAGAAAACCATAGAGCTTCTATAGATTTGGAGATTAGAAGAGCTAGATGGGATTAGGTTTAGCATGTACCGGATAGTTCTCTGGGTGCAGAGTAGCCGATGCTGTCAATGGTTGATCGATGGGAGCTCATTGATGCAATTTTGCAGAATGGCTGAATCAGGGGAGCTTCGATTGCCCCAATTGCAGGATGAGTGATGAGAGATAGAAATCGTGGGAACATGAGTGCTGGTAGTGGCTTCCCCTGACTTTGATGGAGCACCTTAGTATGCACAGCTGCTTTGATCTCTTGGAAGATGAGACTTGCATAGTCCAAGGGTCGATTGTAGAACATCCCATACATAATCGTCAGAATGTTTCGGCTAGCTTGATCCAGAGAACCTATTTTGCAGGTTAGGCTCTTGTTGAGTATGGAGACGAGTAGATTCCACATTGGGGGTAACTTCTTCCTTTTGAATTCGGACAGCCTGGTAAGAGGTTCATTGTAACCCAGGAGATTGATGAAGGCTAGGAGGGCTTCTGTGGAAGGGTTTTCTTCTAGGGCAGGATTGGGAATGGTTTGCCCGTCGACTTCGATCACTGATAGGGGGAGATGAAAATATTTGGCGAGTTTTCTTTTGGTGATTGGGATTTGAACAGCAATTTCCACTTGTTCAGGATGGGTGACAGAACCGGCGAGTGTTTCATCATTTTTGATGATCATTGTTTGCCACGAGTTCTTGGACATAGATTTCGGGGATGTTTGGGTTGGTTAGGGTTAGGGCTCGATTCAATCGGTGTCGTTGTAGAAACTCGATCATGATGCGAAATTCCGGTTGATAAGTGTTAGGGTTGAGCAGTACCTGCACATTGTTCGCCTTCAATGGCAGTTTTACAATGGGAGTACTATCAGCAGTGGAATCGATGATTCTGTCTTCATCATTGTTGGTAGGATGGGCACAGTTGGAAGCCATTTTGAAATTTTGAATGCTTGACAGTAGAACACTTTGTCTTTGCAATGAGAATAAACACTGATTTAGGGAATATTTGCGAGGAAGAAGATGAAGGTTGAAATTGGGGGTTTTATGTGAGAGAGAAACTGTAGAATGGGAAGGGGTTATTCAGTTTGGGGAGAAACAAAAAACGGTTCATTTGAGCTGAGGTAAGCACGCGGGTATACACATGCAGGGTTTCGATTGGAGACACGTGTACGACGAGACACATGTATGATGATGATTTAGTAGCAGATGCGATTTTTCTTAAAAGCAGAAATAAACAAAAGTAATAAAAAAATCTGTTTAATTAATCAATTAATTTTGAATTAATTGAATAAACACAGAATTTAATCTTAATTTTATTTATTTAAGTTTAAAAATCAGTCAAGTGAGAACAAAAATCACATGAGAGTTTAGTTTCTATAAAAGAATAATAAAGAAGAATTTGCATTAAACATATAGATTTAAACAACCTTGGAGGCAAGAGTTGATTGAATTTATATATTTAATGGAAATTATAAGGATTATCAATTTATAGAAAATTTAGTTGAAAAACATGTCGACTTGATTTATATTTAAAAAAATTTGAAATGAATCAAAAGTCTAAGAGACCTTGGCGGCAAGAGAAACTCAGAGCAGATAGATTCAAATAAAATTTAAGTAAAATAGTAAATCAGAAGACAGCTAACCAGAGTTAGACTTAGACGAATATCTTCTTCATTGTGAAACTCCCCCGTGAATGGTAAACTCCCCCTTGAATGGTAAACTCCCCCTTGAATGATGAACTCCCCCTGTAGTAGCTTCTTTACCTCGTTTCTCAATCTGTACTTTATGATATATCTTGAAAGAAGAATATTATTATGAAACAGAAAATCAGAGTAATTCAGAGGCTTCTGAAGTGTTCTGAAGAGTTCAGACAGCATCAGAGACTTCTGATGACTTCTGAAGTATCGTCAGAATAGTTCAGAGGCTTCTGGATGCTTCTGAAGAAATCATTGTTACATATTAAGCATTCCCAACTTGCTAATTAAGAAGTTAAAACGACTCTCATCAAGAGCTTTTGTGAAAATATCAGCAAGTTGATAATCAGTAGAAACAAAATACATTTCGATTGTACCCTTTTCGACATGATCCTTGATGAAATGATACCTGACATCGATATGCTTTGTTTTGGAATGCTGAACTGGATTTTCTGTAATGGCGATAGCACTTTTAGAATCACATAGGATGGGAATCTTATCGTATATCAGACCATAATCTCTGAGTTGGGTCTTCATCCAAATAACTTGTGAACAACAACTAGCAGCAGCAACATATTCAGCTTCTGCTGTAGATGTGGATACGCAGTTTTGTTTCTTGGATGTCCAACTTATAAGTCGATTTCCCAGAAGTTGACAGCTACCTGATGTACTTTTTCTGTCAAGCTTACAACCTGCATGATCGAATACGTATACGCCATTAAATCAAATCCGAATTTTTAGGATACCAAAGGCCCAACGATGGTGAACCTTTTAAGTACCTAAAAATTCTTTTTACAGCAGCCAAATGAGACTCTTTAGGATTGGCTTGATAACGAGCACAAAGACAAGTGGCAAACATAATATCAGGTCTACTTGCTGTTAAATATAAAAGAGAACCAATCATTCCTCTGTAGCTGGTAATATCAACAGATTTACCAGAGGAGTCAGGTCCTAATTTCATACCAGGAGAGATGGGTGTTTTCATGGATGATGAGTTTTGAAGATGAAACTTTTTAAGCATGTCAGAAACATATTTTGCCTGATTTATAAAGATACCAGGTACTTTGTTTAACTTGAAGTCCTAGGAAGAAAGTTAATTCTCCCATCATACTCATTTCAAATTCGAGTTTCCATCAACTTAGAAAACAAATCAACTTCTGTTTGATGAGTAGAACCAAATATTATGTCATCCACGTAAATTTGAACTATAGTTAACATACCTTTGCCTCTTTTGATGAACAGAGTTGTATCAATTTTACCTTTTTCATATCCTTTGCTGATCAGAAACTTCGATAGTCGTTCATACCAGTGCTCTTGGGGCTTGCTTTAGACCATACAAAGCTTTGTCAAGAAGATAAACATATTACGGATATTTTGCATCTTTGAAACCATCAGGTTGTTCGACATACACTTCTTCTTTTAGACATCCATTAAGAAATGCACATTTAACATCCATTTGGTAGACTTTGAAGTTTTTGTATGCAGAGAAAGCCAAGAATAATCTTATTGCTTCTAGTCTTGCAACGGGAGCAAAGGTTTCATCATAATCGATACCTTCCTCTTGACGGTAGCCTTTAGCCACCAAACGAGCTTTATTTCGACAACAATTCCATCTTCATCCTTTTTGTTCCTAAATACCCATTTTGTGCCAATAGCAACTTTGCCTTTTGGTAAAGGAACAAGACGCCAAACTTTATTTCTTTCGAATTGAAGTAGTTCTTCCCGCATAGCATCCACCCAAACTTGATTCAACTAAGGCTTCATGTACACGTTTAGGTTCGATCATACTAAGAAAATTAACAAAGAATGCTTCATTTGCGGTAGCAGAGATCGTGTTCGACCCCCTCGGAAGGACTACCAATTATAAGATGCGGTGTGTGAGATTTAGTCCATTTCGTCATTACGGGTTGAGAAATTGAATGGGTTGTTTCATTTGACGAAATGATTTCATACGGAAACACAAAATCTTCTTTATTTTCTTACGTATGTCCTTCGGTATCCGTTTTGTCACCCGTCCTTGTGTCTCCCCTCGGATGATGAAACGAAGTAGCGTCTTGTAGCGAGATGTAGTAGTGGGAACTTCGGAAAAATAGACGTGTCGAGGAAACGAAGAAGCGAGGACCGAGAGAGAGTAATGCCCGAGGCTTGGAGAATATACGGTATCCGCAAATGTGGAGGTGATATAGCTTCGACACAACTTCGTCGCCCGGAAAATCATGAAAAATAGCATCAATCTCGGATTCTCCGGAACACGAAAGATAGTCGAAGTACGTATTAAGCTTGAGTTACGAAGTAGAGTGTTCGAAGTCAGTTGAGTGTTATCATCGAAGTCAATGTTGATGCTTTCCATAACAGTTTTTGTTCGTAAGTTAAAAACTCGGAAAGCTCTTGAATTTAACGAGTAGCCTAAAAATTTAGCTTCATCGGACTTTGGATCAAATTTGCCAAGATTATCTCTCGTCGTTTAAGATAAAACATCTGCAACCAAAGATATGAAAAATTTTTACAGATGGTTTTCTTTTATTAATCAGCTCATAAGAGGTTTTGAGATGCCTCTTGACAATAATTGAACGGTTTTGAGTGAAACAAGCAGTGGCGACAGCTTCGGCCCAGAAGTGGATTGGGAGACCAGAAGCTGCGAGCATCGTTCTGGCTGCTTCAACCAAGGTTCTGTTGCGACGTTCAACTACACCGTTTTGTTGTGGAGTGCGAACAGCAGAGAAGTTTTGAGTAATTCCTTGTTCAACAAGATACGATTCAAGCTTGGCGTTCTTGAATTCTGTACCATTATCACTTCGAAGCCGCCGAATCTTCGATGTAGAAGAACTTGAATTACGGTCATCATATTACGTAGTACCACCGGGACTTCGACTTTTGACGAACGAAAGCAAGCCAAGTATATCCGGAAAATTCATCAATTAGTACCGTAATATACTTTTTACCGGATAGACTACGAATTGCAATTGGACCACAGAGATCCACATGTAATAATTGCAGAGGTCTACTACAAGAATGATCACTTTTTGTTTTATGAGATGCTCGTTTAATTTTTCCCATTTCACATGCAGGGCAGAGGTGATCTTTTTGAAAATGAATATACGGGAAGTCCGGATACCGGTTTGTTTTTAACAAGCATCTCAAGATTATTAAAATTTAAGTGAGACATTTTATGATGCCGAGCCACGCAACCTCACTCTTTTTGGAGATGAGACATAAAGTTTCCTTACCATCCTTAGAGGTAAAATTCATCATATACAAGTTACCTTTCCCGTTCGCTTCTCCAAAGTTCTTCACCTCGCCTTAGAGAATAAATAACAATGTTTTTCATCAAATACTACTAGTATTTTAGAATCACAAAGTTGACTTACACTAAGGAGATTATGTTTCAAGCCAGAAACATGAGCTACCTTTGATAAGGTGATATTACCTTCTTGTAGAGTTCCGTAGCCTTTTATTTGACCCTTACCATTATCACCAAAAGTTACTACTCCACCTGATTTGTCCTTGAATTGGGATAGTAAATTTTGGGATCCAGTCATGTGCCTCGAGCATCCAGAGTCAAGATACCAGATATGCACACGCTTGTTTACGCAATAAAAAAATCGAATTTCTTAGGTACCCATCGCATAATGGGTCCTTTTATGTTAGCTTTTGGAGTATGCTCGTTTTTTGATTTAACGAAGGTAAAGACTTTATTTTTGGTTTTTGGTTTTTTTGAGTTTTATTCTTTTTGTGACAACCATATTTTGAATTGGAATGATCGAGAGATTTGCGAGAAAAATTGTTTTAACTTTAAGAACGGTGAAAAACATTCGAAGATCGAAACATAGAAGATTGAATTGAATTTTCATTGCGAGAATGGTAATTACAATTATTCTTTCTAAAGTTTTTCTAGTATTAGTTGTTCTAGAGAACCTATCTAGACTAGACTTTTGTTTTAGTTCTGGCGTTTTCTTCTCTGTGTTCTTCCTCTGATCTACTTTTGCAGAAGCTCTGTTATTTACTGAAAAAGGAACATAAGAATTAGAGGATTTCCATTTGCCTTTTTGAATATTAGTAAACTTCGGAAGAGTAGAGTTTAAAATCTTTTGATTTTGCACTTTGTTTTTGAGTTACGCCTCTTTCTCAAGTTCAAGACATGTTTTGGCTTTGAGACACATATCGAAGAAGTCCGGATGTATAGATACTAATTTTCTCGGTTACCGGAACGAGAAACGGAAGAATGGGTATACCACTTAAAAGTTTAGCACAATCTCTATCGAAGCTGCGATTTCTTGAGATTTATCGGTATACAAATAATCATCCTTTTTATCATTAATTTCGAATTATTGGTGATAACTTTTGATGATTTAAAAGAATTTATTTCTAAATTTGAAATGTAATTTTCGAGTTATCAAAAAATTCTTCATCATTATTGTCATTCTCCCATGGATACGTAATCTCAGCCAAACTTTCTTGAGTTTCAGAAAGATGTAAATCTTCAAATGAACAGGGAGAGATCTCTGGATGATTCTCACAAAGAGTTTCATTTCTAAAATACTTGTCCAGAGTAGAGAGAATATCGCTTTCAAACATAAGTCGTAGATCTTCCTCTCGCTTGACTTGGAACAAAAATAGCCGCCTCTCGGATTCAAAATTGTATGTTTATTTGAACCAAAATTGAAAATATCATCTTTCTTCGAACTTTATTTAGATCAACATTTGTTTTACAACAATATTCAATATTTTCGAATTGAAGTTTGCTTGTTTTATGATGATTTTCATATCTAGATTTTTTAAAAATAGATTTTTCATACAAAATTGGAAACTTTGGCTTCGTATTTGTCCAACACAAAAAACGATTTCGGATCCGACCTTTTCTTACACGTGTAGGGATCTAGGTCCTCGAAACCAAGTCCGGATCTTCCTACTTGTGTGTTAATTTTGTCATGAACCTACGTGCATCCGGATATGTTATAATCTGTAGCTTTTTCTCGTTGAAGTTCAATGTGTAAAAATTCTCTCTCTTTTTGAAAATAGTTTTTAAGTGCTACGAGTTGAGTCTATCACTCTCTTTGTCTACGATTTCTTTCCTTTTTTCTTCCGAAGTTTATTGAGATTCAAAATTTCCTTTTTAAGTTTTTCTTCGAAAGTTTTAAACTCATGGAAATTGTTTCCTTTGCGTATTTAATTCGAGTTTTTCTTCGTAAGTAAATCTATTTCTCTTTTGAAAATATCTCTTTCCCTTTTGATTGTAGAAAGAGTTTTCTCGATACTTTTTCGTAATTTCTTTTCGATTGTGAGTTTCGATTTTAGTTCCTCAAAATTGTTTGATAACATCACAATCGTTTGTTCAAGCTCGGATGATCCAGAGAAATTACTAACCGGTGACTCGCAAGGGTTGATCCTCTCGATTCGTTTGTGTTTGCCATTCCACGAACATGGCTTCATCACCGCCGGATTCATCTTGCACCCGAGTTTTCTTTTTACGCAAAGTGTGCTCTTTCGGTGACATTGTACTTATATTTGTTTTTGTAATAAGTCTTATCCTTTTCGCAGCTCCTCTGCAATCTCTCGAGTAATGTCCGGGTTTGCCACATACGTAGCGGACATCTTTCTTCCTTTTTAATTCTTCTTCTTTCTTTTCTTCTTGTTTTCTCTACTCTTGTACTTCTTATTTAGGAACATAGGGACGATCAAATCGTTTATTTCCTTTCAAAGACCTATTTCCAAAACGATTAGTAAATTGCTTGGTTATTAAAGCCGCAGAGTCGGCAAACGCTTTAATTTCATCATCCGATTCGAGTCATCTTCCGGAGCGATCTACGATATGAAGGCCTTCGATTTCTTCCTGTCATCACTTCGTCTTCCGATTCCTTTTGTTTCGAGATCAAAGCCGAGAGGACCTCCGATGTTTGTTCTTTTCTCGAACAACTTCTTTTTCATGAGCTTGCGGTACCGAATACATCATGCGGCGACCATTGTTCAAGATCCCGATTGGCTTGTAGTGACATGGATAGATTTGACCATTCGGGGTTTAACCTTTTGAGAAATAGAACATTGTTGTCTTCCTTTGATCTAACAATGTCACATCTCTTGCAGAGATTAATCGCATTGTTGAATCGATGAAATGTTTGTTCCGAGAGATTCATCGGTCGGTGCTTGAAAACTATTATATTCATTTAGAGCTTGGGCTCTTCTCGTTCTTTTTCATTTTCGCACCACCTTCTAAGAGATTCTCCAGTTGATCCCATAAATCTTTCTTTGTGTCACATGAGTCCGGAGATTGAAAAATCTCATTTGGAATGGCCATTATCAACAGAGACTTAGCTTTCTTAGCTAATTCCACCTTAGCTTTTTCTTCATCGGTCAGTTATTCCTTGACTTCGAACCGATCTTGCTTGGTACCTCATCCGAATTTGCGGTGGCCGGAATTCCGGGAATAGTAGTGGTGGGAACAAACGGACCGTTTTGAATAATTGGATATAACTCAGCATCCAATCCCTCATAGAAGTTAACCATTCGAATCTTCCATTGTGGGTATTCATCACGTACAAGAGTTGGAGGTTTAGTCAGGGACCCAGACGTATAAACAGCATTCAAGCTCGAATTTGTCATTTGAGTATGATAGAAGAGAAAATTTGAAGATTTGAAAGAAATTTAGAACAATTAAATCTCAAGAAGAACAGGTCGATAATATCACTGTTTCTTCAGATTACAAAATGAATGACTCAATTTAAGAGAAGATTGTTAACGATTCAACAAAATTTCGTAAAACAGAGTGGATTGATAAACAAATTTTGAATCTGAGAAAATACTGTTCGATTGAAAGGAATTCTTTCAATGGAAGAGATCTAATAATCAATAGATTGATTAGATGGCTCTGATACCAATTGTTGGTTCCAGATTCCTTTAAACCGATTGTTAATTGAGAGTATTGAATCTGAGTGAATTGCGGAAGCAGATCAATTAACAATTTAAATCAATAGAGCAGTAAACAGAATGAAGAACAAAGATTATGAAATGAATTACGCACAGTATTCTTCAAAATGTAAATGTATTAATCGACTCTTTTTACTAACACAATACAATGCTATTTATACAGATACAAAGACAGAAAGTCAAAATGCTAGCCAATTACAAAGTGCCATGTGTCATAAAGGGAGCGTCTAACAACAATTAGTTATAACAAGAAGTGTGTGTTGACATTTGTAGACATCTCTTCTTTGACTCATACTTTAATATCTAACAATCAAGGCAGGTTTGGGATATAATGAAAGTCAAATTCTGAAAAAGGCGCCTGCAAATCTTTATGACTATTCAAAAATGAATTTTTTTAATGAAACTAATTCATGTGTCAAATCCAAACTTGTTAATCTCTCTTTGCCTGAAACAATTACTTTTATAAAACTAGAGACTCTATTTTCTGATGAAAAATCTCTCAATTCTGGTAAAACAGAGACAATCTCTGAAGTAGAAGTAATGAATAAAAATATTACAAATACTTCTGAACTTACTTCTGTATCAGAAATTTTTTCTGAAGAAAAATCTGAACCATCTATTAAACCTGAGAAAATTTCTGAATTATCTTCTGAACCTATTTCTGAAAGTTCATATGAAGTTCTAAAAGAAGATAATTCTGAAAATAAATCAGAACATGAAGAAAAATATGATGAATTCTCAGATGTTGAATCTTCACAAGATAATAATGAGAATTCAGAAATTATTTTTGATAATTCTGATGATGAGTCTGAAAATATTTTAAATCAAAAATCTTTTGCATCTAGCATGACTGAAGATAATTTCTCAGATTTAATGAATGCTTCAGATTCAGAAGATGATGATGATCATATGGTTCAAGTTATTATATTTACTTCTACTAATCCAAAATTTTGTAGAAATTTTGAGAAAATTGTGCAAACTGAATTTGAAATGAGTATGATGGGAGAGTTGACATTTTTTCTTGGTCTTCAAGTTAAACAACTTCCCACTGGCATATTCATTAATCAATCTAAGTATGTCTTTGACTTACTTAAGAAGTTTGACATGTCTGACTGTTCCAGTATTCAAACTCCAATGGCCACTGCAACCAAATTATCACCTGATCTGAATGGCATATCTGTTGATCAGAAAAAATATAGGGGCATCATTGGATCTTTGCTTTACTTAACAGCTAGTAGACCAGATATAATGTTTGTTACATGTATTTGTGCTAGATATCAAGCTAATCCTAAGGAATCTCATCTTCTTGCTGCTAAAAGAATCCTTAGATATCTCAAAGGTTCTCCTTTATTGGGACTTTGGTATCCTAAGGATTCTGGTTTTGAGCTACCAGCTTTCACAGATGCAGACCATAGTGGTTGCAAATTGGACAGGAAAAGTACATCTAGATCATGTCAATTTTTGGGTGACAGACTTGTAAGCTGGTCTTCAAAGAAACAAAACTGTGTTTCCACTTGTACTGCAGAAGCTGAGTATGTTGCAGCTGCAATCTGTTGTTCACAAGTGATCTGGATGCAAACACAACTCAAGGACTATGGTTACACTTTCAAAAAGATTCCTTTGCATTGCGATTCAAAGAGTGACATAGCTATCACTGCTAATCCTATTCAACCTTCAAAGACAAAACATATTGATGTAAGATATCATTTTATCAAAGATCATGTGGAAAAAGGTAATATTGAAATGTTTTTTGTTCAGACAGATTATCAATTGCCTGATTTATTTACCAAAGCACTTGATGAGAAACGATTTAATTTTCTGGTAAGTAAATTAGGCATGATGAATATGTCTATGTAAGTATTTAGAAATTATATTCTGAGTTTAATTTTTCTAAATTCTGAATAATTTGAACTTCAGATCTTCTAAAGTTCTGTTTTCAGAATTTTCTTCTTACTAAATTCAGAAGTTCTAATTTCTTCTTCAAAGTTGATTATCTTTCAAATACTTTCATTTTTTTTCATTTCTCTAACATTTTCATTTCTCTGATAAATATCTTTGTTTAACGGGGAGAATCATAATTGCTTATGATTCAAGGAGGAGTGATGCTAAATTTCAAAATCATGAATACTCCTCTCTATCAAATAGATCTGAGGTGCTGGTTACAAGTCTTGAACTTCACATCTAAGTAGTATGGACAAGCTTATATAGATAAAATATCTTTGTTATTGTTCAAACCTACTTCTGAACAGTTAAAACGATTTATATGTTTCAGAAGTATGTAATTTTAAATGATTTTTGTCATTTTGGAGGGATATAAGTTTGGTTCTGAACTTTCCTTGCAAGTTCTGAAGTGTTTCTGAATGTCTTCATTTAGACTTCTGAACTTTTTCTCAGAAGTTCTGAATTTCTTCTGAAATTTTTGAACTTGTTTTCAGAACTTTACTTCCCGTTATTGATTTTAAGCGTGTGCCACGTGTTTTAATTTTATTGGAAAACTCTTATCCACGTCGATTAAACGGTTCATTAATCCGAATAAATGATGATTACTCCTCTAATCTCGTTTCATTTCTGGCCACGTGTCCATCTACGCTTCTTCAGTCATATAAAATCGATGGAATCATCGTCTTCTTCATTTTCAAGTGATTTTTTCCTCCAAAACCTCTCTGTGCTTATTCATTTTCAATCTAGTATGTATCCTTGTTCATTTCCAGTGATGTCGACTTCGAATGTGATGGTTTCTGCTTCTTCAAGTTTCAGCAACAACAATGGCTCATCCAGTGATGCATCGTTCAAAATTGTGCCTCAGAAATTAATGATTGGATCAATGGAGATCCCTTTGAATGATGATCAAGTAGTACAAGACACAGCCACAACTGCTATTGGTGAAGCCGGACCTTCGAATCCAATTCCTAACCCTAACCCTAGTTCTGCTAAAATTGGGGAAATTCAAATCAAGCCTATTGAGGTGGTCTCGGAATCAAATGCTGGTGAAAGTGAGTCTCAATCTCGTGCTGAGAGCAGTGATGGACCTGCTTTGTCGAAATTGTATGTCCCTGAAGAAAAATTGCTCGATATCAAGAGGAATAACTGTGCTCTGAACTTCAAATCGACAGATTTTGCTGATGATCAAATGATTTTGATCGAAATTCTGAAGAAACATCCACTTCGTGCTTTACTCTCAAGAAAATTTTTAGTCCCGGCTTCTTACTTGCAGCAATGGTGGTATTACGCTGAGGTCGATGAAGCTGCAGATGACATTTCCTCATACATTCATGGCTGCAGGGTATGTATTTCTGTGGAAGATGTTAGAAATATACATTTCCTTCCAAAAGTAGATGAAGTTCTTGGGAAAACTTCATATGATACAGTTCCATCATCTTCTGAGATGATTTCAGATTTTATGAGCTTGGGATATTCTGAACAACTCAATGCTTTAAGTTAATTCAGAAGGAAGTATCTACCCCCAATCTAGTATTGTCTATTCTCTATCTTAAACACTTGCCTATCTGGAAAAAGTTCTAGTTTAGACCAAGCATCTACAAATGGAAGGATTATATTTCATGGAGTAGTATTCAACAAACACTATGACTATGCTTCAGTAATTTTTGAAGAAGCTCAGAGTATAGGTGAAGGTTCAAACAGAGTTTTAGAAGCCATAGAAGATATTCTTGCAGAAAATGAAGGGCAAGAGGTTGGTGTTCTTTCTTCTGAAGAGTTTATTGATGAAGGATATGAAACAGAGAAAATTTTTCTTTGACTCTGAAGGAAACTTAAATTCAGATAACACAGATATAGTTCCAGATTCTAATGAAGAAATGCTAAGAGAATATCTTGCATTTGAAGATGTAATTGGTGAACCAAGTGATCTTTCAGATGTGATCATGTTTGAAGAAGATGTAAATAATGAATCTGAAGTTAATATGGAAGAAATCTCAGAAGTTAATGAAGTCAGAGATTTAGTGATCTGGAAGCCACAACAACTTATGAATGAGGTTTATAGTAAAATTTATGAAGATTTATGGAGTTTGTTGAGAAAATTCTGTTGGGTTCATTTATTTCTGAACAATCCAAGACATCTGGAGTGTAGATTTTTGGATAACAGATTGTCAATTTTTAAAGACTTTCTGAATCAACCAGATGAGAGATTTGAAATAGAGTTTGATCTAAATCATATGGGAGGAATTGAAATTGCAGATGAAATCCTTATTGTCTTTTCAGAAAAATTTGAAGTAAGGTTCAGACCTTGTATTGTTATTCCTGCAATAGATCTTCCAGTGCTTGAAGAACCTCTTTTGGATCAAGTTTTTGAAAAGGACATTGTGTTCATTCCTGGAGAAAGTAGTTTGGAATTTCCTGAAGATACTTATTACTACATGTATAGAAAAAATCTGAAGTGTGCAACTCTGGAAGATTTTCTAAATGATGAATGGTCTGAAGATTATATTTCTAAAGTGAGAAACTATATTCAGAATCATGGTGTTTAAAACTTTCGTGATTCAACTTTAATAAAGAAGATCACATGCTTATCAAAGTCAATCAAAGATGGCTTGTTTATAGTCAGGTTTGGAGTAGAAAGAAGGGATGGTACTTTATGTGAGTTTACTCAGTTTGATATGTACAAGCTAAGACTGCAAGATAAGCTGGTAACTTTAGCTTTTTGTGTCAACAAAGAAGAATCTGAACTTGTTTAAGAGATTAGACGAATTTTGGGTATCTATATTAGAAATCTGATTATGCATGATTTTCAACTTGCTTTGGAATTCAGATTATCCAAAGTGAATTTGTTAGAGCCTGTTTATATTGAAAGATCAGGGCTAAAAAGATTATTCACTAATCCAAACATCGGTATTATGTACTTTGTGGAAGGAGTCACTAAGACATTCATTGCATCTGATATTCCAAAGTATTCTACATCCACTCTCAAATGGTTTCTGAACTATATGATAGATTTTATTGAAGAATCTGATATAAAAGAAGAGATAATCTATTTGATCAAAGAAAGAATAAGTTTCACAGAATTTATAAGAAAGAGTTATCTTGTTGGTCACAAGAGGGTAAACAAAATCAAGGGAGCTGACTATTTGCTGAGTGATGCTTATGATTTCAAGATTCATACAAAGAAACAAGACATGGAAGAAATTCAGAAGTTCACTCTGAATCTTGAAAGTTCAGAAGTAAGCCAAAAAGAAAAGGAAAAAGAAAAGGAGAAAATTTCTGAAGATGTTTCTGAAGAGTTGGTTCCTACAAAGCAAGTTTCTGAAGTGGAACAACTACAAGAACAAAGGATTGAAGAAAAGGCATTTACCATGTTCCTTGAATATTTCCATCCAGAAATGTTCATGGAATATGAACAGAAGTTCAATTATATTGATTGCTGGAACAACAAATCCTTTAGGTGGAAGCAATGGCATTCTGAGATAATAAGAAAGTTGAGAATTCCTGTGAGTGAAGTTAGAAAGGAAAGTCCAATTGTTAAAGTGATTACTGCTGATGTGAAGACAATGAAAAATTACAAGTATGCATTTTTCACTGTAGAAAGGAAAGATGGTGAAATATCTACTTTTTCAGAAGCTGACTTTCGGAATGTTCACCTAAGAGATATGCTCAGAGTATACAGGAGTCTTTATCCTTTTCATGATTCAATTACAAAGTTCAGAAAATCATTCCCAGTTCTCAGAGATGGTTTGTATAGAGAATTTATCTAGGCTGCAAAGACTGATTTCCAAGTTGCGTATGTGCTGAATAAGAAACAAGTTCATCTGAGTAAACCAAACTTAAGTTTACCTGATATTCAGAATCTGAAGAAAAGTACTTTGGTGATTCAACCTCCAGGATTTGTTTGTAAATGCTTTCAAGAATTACTTTTTGTAAGATTTGAAGAACTCCACAAATGTTGCAATGGAACTTTAATGGCTATCAGAGATCGTTTGATTAAAAGACAAAACAGAAGACCAAAGAATCTGAACAATGAAGATCGGGAGAAGCATAAGAAGCTTGCAAAGGAGATGATCAGAATCGCAGAATCTCTGTTGGAATACAGAAGTCTAATTTTGAAGGATGTTAGACAAATCTTGAATTTTTGGAATTATGATCTGAACTTTTGAATCTAAGGGGGAGATTGATAGAGATACTAATATAGCTTCAAAAGGTATTGGGTTCTGAAGAATTAGAAAGATTTGAAGAAAGAAAGACTCAGAACTCAGAAGACAAGCAGATGAAAGCCTAAGGCATAACTTCTGAAGTGGCAACTTCATAAGTTCTGAAGATTCTGAAGATACTTCTGAAGAAGTTCTGAAGAAGGTTCTGAAGAAACTTCTGAAGAAGTTCAGAAGTAGTTCTGAAGAAGTTCAGAAGTAGTTCTGAAAAAGTTCAGAAGTAGTTCTGAAGAAATTCAGAAGTAGTTCTGAACATGCTTGTCATTTTTGTACTGTAACTTTAGCATTTCTATTTTATGTATAAATAGATAGTTTGTTTGATAGTTAGATCTAACGTTTTCATAAGCTCGTAAAGATATATTTTGTAATACAGTTCATCTGATCAATACAATATACAACATTTGGTGATCTATTTCTTGTTATCTTTCTATATCTTGATTGTTTGGGATCTAACAAACTGCACGCTGTCCAAGAATCAGTTTTGTTTCGACAATCTGAATCATGGAAGGCCATTAACAAAGGACCTCAGTATGTTTCTCACAAACATCCTAAGAAACATGCTAGTGATCCTCTAGACACTACCCTCGCCTATGGTATCCCTGAGAGTAATCCTCATGATACTCTCAAGGTTTATAACATGTCTGTTTCTCACCCCTCATCTAACTTAGAGCTCTTTTTGGCTGCTTAGTCTATGTTTTCAACAGGTATCGCACCTCCTCTCTTCACCTCAGCGACTGCTACCACAACCAAAGCTATTACACCTTCCAGCAGTAGCAAGGGAACATCGCTGCAATCTCCTCAACCGCAGCCCGCTGAAGTATTACGCAAGCTGAAACAAGAGATGTTTGCTACGAGGCTTCCTACCTTCCCTGTGAAGATACCCAAGATTGTTCTTCCCAACCCCACACTCCCTGCAATTGACTTTTTAGTCAAAAAATGTGCTCACATCAGGGCAAGGGTTGACAATCTTCAGATGTCAGCTGAGTACATTTTCCGCACAGTTTGTGGTGCTCCTGAAGTAAAGGCCACCGTCAATAATATTCACACTGACATCCAGTCCCTGGAGGCGGATAACTTGGCTCATGGGCAAGCCATTTCCAAGATGGAAAAATCCATTGAGGCACAAGGCCAAGTGCTCGAGTCAATAAAGAAGTCTCAATCCGATATGATGCAGATGTTATCAAAGATCGCTGACGTAGGCACGTCTTTCACTACTGCTGATCAGACCTCGCTAAGTCAGGTACTCCAGAACCAGTCTGCGCACACTGATTCTCTCAAAGATATTGGTTCAAATGTGCGTATGATGATGGTGCACGTTCTCCCAGCTGACAACATCGAGGGGGAGAGATGTGCAAAAGAAATCACTGATGACATTATCGGAATGGTGAACGAAGCAGTCCCTGGCACTCCGATATCTCCTTACATTCAGCAAGAGCTCGATCCTACCTTCGTCGCTGAAGAAGAAAAAGAAGAGAACGAATAAGATGATGATCATGATGATGAGGCTATCCCTCACTATGGAGGAGAAAATGATGATGATGATGATGACGATATCCCTCCTGGCACAAGCCAATTTTTTTGTACATAGTAGACCAGGCAACTTCATGCTTGAGATTGTTTACAAGGATCCTTTGGGGGACGTAGCACCTCCTTCTCAAGGACAGCCCGATCCCTTAGGGACAGGAAAACAAGTGGTGGATATTGATACCACCCCCGCACACTCTGAGGGGGAGACCGCTGTTGAGGTAACCCTTCCTCTTATACCTTTTATTCCTTCATCTGAACCTCCAACCTATCCTTCCTTTCCTTTTCCTGATTTTGGCACTGATGCTCCTCTCTCTCCCTCATCTATTCTCAGTGAGTCTAGTCCCCCAAAGGACTCTACATTTTTTTAGGGAACCTTAATCAGAAGAGCAGTTCGTGTACATAACTGAATCTGACTCCGAAGATGAAGAAGGCCTTATTCCCAGACGGCGCGCACAAAAACCACCAATAAGCGAGCCTGAAGAAGAAGAAAGGCGAATAAATTTCCTAAAGGAACTTGAAGCCAAAAGAATAAGGATGCCCATTGCTGAACCAGAAAATCCCATGCCTATCAACGTGGTGGATGATTTTTACTTTCTATCTAAAGTAGAGAGAGCACAAGCACTTGAAGCTCAGAGAATCAGGGACAATGAAACAAACAGAGAATGATCTTGAACTAGCCAGAAGGATACTCAGGGAGGATGCTACAAGAGATGAAGCGACTAGAAAGCTGAACGAGAAAAGTGAAAGAGTCGTTGAAGCTCCGGCACAAAGAGAGCTGTCTCAAGAAAATCTAAATGTGATTCCCACCATGCTCAAGAAAGGATCCTAAGTGCGCTGACAAATGAAGATACAAGCCACAGAGAAAATGAACTACGCTGGTGCACTGAACGATTCAACTTTCGACTGTCTGAATCAAAAATCATTCGTGCAACTATTGAAGGACGTCCTTCCAAAAGAAGTGGTCTGAAGGTATATGTACGAATGTACAGACATTCTAAATGTGAAAAAGAAGAAGCCAAGTTCTTAAAATTTTATGGATACTCTGAGTGACTAGAAATCAGAGATGCCATTCAGGGTTCCAAGTCAAAGTTCAAAGATGTGGTGGAAAGAGTCTTGGATCAACTATTTCAAAGGATGTCACAGCATGTGCAAGATCCTCCTCTCCCTGAGCCTACAAGAAAAAGAAGATCAAAGCTGAAGGAGGTTCATCTTCTAAAAACGAACATGAAACCAAATTCAATTATGAAAGCATTCTTGGTCATCTTGAAATCCCTGACGTCTCAATGCTGAACTCCTCTCTCCCTCAAGATCGAAGATATGAAGAAAATGAAATCATCTTATTATCTGAACCTGGTATGGTTTACTTAAATAATGAAGGGTTCTTAGGACTCTTCAGAAACCGAGAAGTCAGCAAAGCTCCATCAGCTTTCATAAAGATTATGCATCATCGCTACTGGTCAGATAATCCTATGATGAATCGACAAAAGATGATCTATGAAAATGAACTACGAAGAAGACATGAAAGACTCTCTGATTAATTTTTAGTCTTCTTTTCCTTCGTAGTACTCTTCAGTGTATTGCATTTTACCTTACAAAACTGTAATTTCATTTCCTATGTAATTCTTTAGACTATTAATTAATGAAATTCAATGAAGTACTCTACTCCATCTATGTACTGAAAAGATTCCTAAAAATAGTAAAAAGGGACAATGAACACAAGAGTTCTAATTTCTTTTCAAACCTTTACTCACTGATATTTCTCTCTGAAATTTAATCAGTGAATGTACTTAAAGCTTCCTTGTAAATATTGTGTTTTCATATCTTTATAAGTGAAACTCAATTATAATAATATATTAGCTGAAAAAGATCTCACAGATTAGTACTTAGAAATTTTTCTTTAAATTATTAAGTCTCTACTAATCCTTTTAAAACAAATTTTCCATGTTGCTTAATCATAATCAAATAGGGGGAGATTGTTGATCATAACTCCTCTTAGTGATTTGAATATGATTCCTCTGTATACTTAGTGAAAATTCCATTTATAAGTTAAAGTTCAATTTTTAGCGATGGCATATGCTGATTGTACTCAGCGATCGCTGAATTTCAGAAACCTTAACCTTTTCTCTGACGATCATAAGAACAACATTCACACCACAAGAATATTCAGCGAAAGTCGAAGACCAAGTTGAAGATAAAGATAACCAGCTCGTGATCTAAAGCAGTTCAGTGATAGCAAAGGATTGTCTAGATAAAAGTGTGATGTCTTGCAAGACCTCAACGATACTCTGAAAGTTCATCCTTGAAGTTTCAAGTTCAGCGATCAAGTGAAGTCTAAAAGCAAGATCAATGTTGATCTTATCCTCGATGCACAAAAGTCAAACCTTATACTATGTCAGAGAAGGACGTACGGATTGTCTCTTATGTCCCCATCATATCTGATTTGGTACTGTTCACACGCGGCCAAAAGCATGGTTGATTTTGAACAAAGGACAAGCTTCCTATGAAAGCTTGACACGTGGCATATACCTTCTGTCTTGTATTAAATGCAAACGGGTATAAATAAGATGAAGATCTCTTCATCATCTTTATGCATGCTACGCTCTATTTTCTCAAACCTCTGTCTCTTTTCTTTCTTACTTCCTTGTGCATCAATCTGTGTGATTTCTCAAGTTCCAATAGAATAGGTTTATTTACTTGTTCTAATTCCGCTTGTAACTGTAATTTTGTTTATTCAATATAAACTAATTTAAAAACTAAAAATATGTGTGTTTGTATTAAACCCCCCCCCCCCCTCTTACAAACTGTTTCTATATCCTTAAACTCTTGTAGACTCTTTTGGGACCAACAGGTTCCGAGTCTGGAATTAAACTTTCAAGCATAACTCTTATAGCCGTTTGCCCTGTACTTGATTCAAAGACTTCCTCCCTGTAATTAACTAAATTGAATATTTAAATAACATGATCAATAAATACCACATAGGTAATGAATAACATTTCATATTCATTATGATTATATTTTGGAATTTATTTAAAAACACTTTGATATTCACACCGAATAAAAGAGTGTGTTTAATTTTACAACTTACATTTTATCTCCTGTGAATGAGAACATCTAGTTGGCAACCTTCTTCTCAGTTTCTGTTTCCTCTGTTCTTGGATCCACTAGTTTAAAATGATATGATGATCTGAATTCATCCACCATGTCTTCATTCTCCATATTCTCTCCCTCCTCTCTGTTTTTGTTCTCTCCTGCATCCTTCTCTCTCTCTCTCTCTCTCTCTCTCTCTCTCTTCATTCTCTTTCTCTTTTTCTTTGTTCTCTTTTTTCGCCTTCTCTTTCTCTTCACTTTCCATTTCTCTCTGTCCAATCTTTAAAACATCATCTCCTCTTTCTTTTGAAATAATTATTTCTTCTTCATCATTTTCTGTTTCTTCACTTTCATCAACAAACTCTTCTTCATCAACAGTAATTGTTTTTTGTTTGAATTGAATTTTTTTTTCATATGTTTGTTTCCGCTTCTTCAAAATTTTATTCTGTGGATACAACTTCATTGCTTGATGGAAGTTGCATTCTAATTCCTCCTTGTGTGCAATTATTTCTTCCAAACCATCATTTAATATTGTTACAAATTCTTGTTTTGTCAATTGTTATTTAAATTAGTAGAAGAAGTACTATAATTCAAACTTTACTAATAGCTAATTTACTCAATAAATAGTATATTTAATACCTTCAGTGGCTTCTTTTCTTTTGAATATTATTTTTTGTTTCCAGTTTCTTCTACATATGGTTCTTTCAAGTTTCCAAGTCCAAAACCTCCCAAACTCAATTCGTTTTTCTCTCTTATCTTCTTTTTTTCAGACGTCCACCACTTGGTAGCACCACTTGATAGCAGGTGTCATTCTCTGGTGCTCAAGGCCATCACATGTGGTAGAGTCAAGATATAAAAGCTGCATATCATTCGTATTGAATATTAAATGAGCACTAGACTGAATATAGCAAATATTTAATATTAAACTAAAATATTTAATCTGAATATAAATTCAAATATATTCAAACTGAATATATGTGACAACTGTCAAATTTGAGCTTCCAGGTTAGCTCTTATTAAGTTTATATTAGTGTTATTTTAGATAAATTATAAGATTGGTAGTTAGTTAGATTAGATTGGCCGAAAAATTTAGAGTTACCGATAATTGCTTAAAAAGTCTGGTTCCGACCCGTAACTATCTGAAACTTCCTATATAGTGCCAAATGCTCTAATATATACCCAATTTATATAAAATATATAGTTTTAGTATTTAAAATATAAAACTTCTATTTTTATAGAATTTAATCACTTTTGGACTTACATTTTGAGGAAAAATGCCAGAATTGAAAAAATGACATTTTAATTTCATTTTTGGGCTTGAGTTTAATTTTTTTTTTTTTAAATTGGGTTGGAGTGGGGCCCATGTACATGGCTGCCCCCCCCCCCCCCCAATCCCCTATATAAATATATATATATTTTTCATTTTCTCCCCATTTGCATGATTGAAAATTTGAATTTCTCTCTTCTCTCTCTCTCTAAAACTCAAGGGTTTTTCTTCAAAAACCCTCATTTCTCCTTTTTCCAGCCAACATTCACTAATAAATCCAACATTTTAACAAGATTTTTGAAGATTTTGAGTCTCCTTCATCATCCAAGTAAGTAATAACATCATCTTCTTCATTTTCTTACCATTTTTGGGTAAAAAACCCACTTGTTCTTGCATTTTAAGTCTTCTTCTTCTAACCTCTAAAATTTTCTGAGTTTATAGAGAGATTATACACCAAAAACATGTAAAAATGTTCATATAGTGGTGGTAATCTATGACCCAAACATTTGAACTCAAGAAAGTAGGTAAAAACCTAATGCATGTGGGTTTGGTTCATGAAAATGGTGATTTTTGGTGCTGACAGAATATGTACTTGTGTTTGTGTCGTCCATTTCTTGCAAATAACACGTCCAAATGGTATGAATCTTCTTCTAAAAGTTTATTTTATGAGTTGCGGTTCTAATCCAAGTGGTCTCACTCAAAAACATCGAGTTTTGACCCCAAATGCTCAAAACAAGTTGGATATGCATCTGGAAGTTCAACAGTAGGTAAACCCTACTTTGAACGACCATAACGCTCAAAATATTCATTCAATTTACTTGATTTTTCTTCTAGAATTTATTTTAATGAGTTACCTTTCAAATTCCACTGGTTTCACTCAAAGATATGGTGATTTGGGGTTTCAACTATTCAAAACAAAATTAGTGTGCAATCTGTCCAAAGCTGACAGATGTGTGCATGCATGTTCAAATGGCCATATCTACTTCAAAACTCAATGAAAAAGGGTGATTTTTCTTTTAAGAGTCAATTTTATGAGTTATCTTCTGTTTTCAACTGGAATCACATGAAAATATGGAGTTTTGACCCTCCAAACACCTAAAACATTTTAGGTATGCAAACTGTGAATCCACCAGAAGATAAATCCTACTTTGTGTGATAATATCTCTTTGATTAATTGTTCATAATGCATAATTCTTCTTCTATAGTTTTCTTTAATGAGTTAAGGTTCATATGAATCCGGTTTCATTCAAAAATATGAAGTTTTGAGGCATTAACCAATTTATTAAAGTTAAGTGTGCAATCTGTCAACTAATGACAGATGTGTGCATGCAACGTTGTGGTGCCATATCTTCCTCATAACTCATTCAAAATGAGTGATTCTTCTCTTAAAAGTTTCCTTTATGTGTTATGCTTAAAATACAACTGGAATTTCTGAAAAATACTTAGTCGAACTCCTCAAATGAATGTTTTACTAACAGGGTGTAATCTGCCATACTTGCTGTGACACACTGTTTTGTATAAATTATTTGAACCCTTTTTATATGTCCAAAATGCATGAAATTTGGTCACAGTGACCTTAACTCAGTAATGTATCACATATAAAAAGATGGGAAATTTTGTCTGTTAGGTCTAAGATTTTATTGTGACAAAATAAGGAAATGATTTGCATTAATTGTAAAAGGAAGTTTATAATTACTTAAAATCTTTATTTCCTTAATTAGATCAGGCCTCTAATTATAAATAGGAGTTTAGGGGTAGATGTCGATTAATATAGAGCTGAAAATCTATTTTGTCATTATTGTAATCGTACAAAAGTGAGATATATGACTACGAAGCTTCTTTATTCTTTGTGTTCTTATTGTGTTATTCAATATCATCATTGTGCTTGTATATACTGGAATCAACAAGTGGTATCAGAGCCGAACGATCTGAGTTTTGGCTATTTTCTGAAGAAATCATCACAAACGGAAGGTAAAATCTCGATTTCTGCTTTCTTGAGTTTTTCTCGATTCATACATCTTACTCTTCACCCGATAAAACTTCTTAAAATTCCAGATTTGTTTTTTTCGTCTATTCCTTTTACTCGATAAATCACTATCCTGCTTTAATTTAAATTTTTGTCGATTCAAAAGTTCAATAAACTTGATTTTTATTCAAACTATTTAATCTGTTTTAATTAAAATTATTCTAGTTTATTCTGATTACTTTTGAAACTCTTTACCTAAGAAAACTCAGGAACTAGTGACTCTTGCAGTTTTTCTTACTAAAGAATTCTCAAGTAAAAATATTAAATTCTAGTAATTTTAATTTTTATTCTTTACTAAACAAATAAGAAAATGGAGAACTTAGCTATTATTGTCTATAAAAAGACTTGTTCTCTTTAGTCAAGAAGCCTTTGTTCTTGTTTTCTGGTTTATCAGTTAAAGAAAATTCATATTAAATATCATTGAATTTTTATCGAGTTCTTATCAATCGACAAATTTTTTTTATCGAGTCATCTGTAATCGAAATAAAAATTTTTTGGTTCGATTTTTTGCCAAAGAATTTTTTTCGAGTCTTTGTCAATCGATAAACATTAGTTATCGACTCTTTTCTGATCAATAACTTCTGTTCATCGACCCAATAGTAAGTTTTATCGAGACCCTTTAACCCAACAAAAATTTGTTATCGTGCCCCAATCACCCGACAAAAACTCTTGTCATCTCAACCCGATAATTTTTTTTTTGTCGACCCTCCTTCGATCGAGAAAAACTTTCTGTTTGTCAAAATCAACCCGGAAAATTTCCAAAACTCACTCATCGTGATCATCAAGCCAAGTACAATGACTACCCGCGAAGCTATGGCCATCGGTTCAGACACGAAACCCCCAATTCTGTTCCCCGAAGAATACTCTCAGTGGAAGGACCAATTTCTCGATTTCATTGAACGTAGTGATTACGCCGATGAAATCATGAGTTCCATCAAGGACGGTCCTCCACCACCTTTCTATTAAGAATTCCCTGCTATGCCAAATGCCACTCCTCCGGTCGCTGCCACAAGAGGAGTAAAACTAAAAGCTTCATGGGATGCCACGGAAAAGAAAATCATGAAGGGTGATCAGCTAGCTCGCTCGTTCCTTCTAATGAGCCTCCCTAATGATATCTACATGAGCATCGATAGCCACAAAAGATCTGCCAAAGAGATGTGGGAAGAAATCGAAAAATTTATGCTCGGAACAAAGATTGGGACTCAATTAAAGATCACCAACTGTATCTCACAATACGAAGAATTCAAAGCCAAATAGGGTGAAAGTCTTACGAACACTTACCCTCGTTTTGTTCAATTGGTGAACTAGTTAAGCAAAAACGAAATTCGTAAGACTAAGATCGAGAACAATTAATGCAAATCCTTTCCAATCAGAATCTGCATCACTCTTGGTTTCTCGTTTGTTGGCTTTTGAATTTTGTTTACAGTTCTGTATTTTCATTTCATTTCCTTCTTTTCGGCTATTTTCGTCGTGTGTCTAACCATTTCAGCTTTCGAGGGGGAGCGGCAAGGTAGGTTTTTCATTAACTCACAATTGTAGGGGGAGAAAAATTTTAATACTTTACGCATTCTTTAAGGGGGAGCACTTATTCTCTATATTTATCAAAGGTTCTCGGCCCCTAAGGGCCCGACAAAAATGGTTTTGTCCACCATACCTGACCCGACAAAAACGACACTCGACATCCTGCTGATGTCATCATCATTCGTGGCCCGATGAGAATACGCCACGTGTCATCACCCGAGGACCCACTATTTAAACCTTGGGCCCCACTCTCAAACTGTTACTTTTCAAACAAGTTTGATTTTCCCTCTTTCTCTCTAAACCCTTTGAGTTCTTTAGTTCCAGAAATTGCTTTATGAAATCTTCGAGTTTCTCAAATCTGAAAGCATCACCAGGTTCGCATTCTTCTCTTGATCAACTTTAAATCTTGATTTTTTTACGTTCTTCCATTGCATGATTAAATTTTTGGACCTTAAACTGTTCGGTTTCCCAAACCCTGGGTTTCCGAGTTTCTGGTGGTCTCTGTCAAAATTAGGCACTCTCTATCATAATTAGGATTAACTATTGCTTTAGAAATGTTCACTATCACCAATCGCATCTAGACATAGGATTTCCCTTAGATTTTTGGCCTATTTTGCATCTGAACACTTAGGACTAGACTTAAGTTTTTCCTTGATTGTTTATCGACTCCTTAAGCCTAGACTTAAGTTTTTGTCGAGTCTCAAGGGATCGATAAAAACACCTTCAAATTGTCTAAGTGTTTTTATCGAGTCCTTAAGACCCGACTAAAATTTTTGTCGAGTCTTATAGGATCGATAAAAAGATCTTCAATGTCTAAGTATTTTTGTCGACTCTTTAGGACCCGACATAATATTTTGTCGAGTATCAAAGGATCGATAAAGTTATCTTCAAAACATCTAAGTGACTTTTTCTCGAGTATTTGAGACCCGATAATTTTTTTTTATCGATTCCCCATCACCCGACATTCTTCTTGTCAACTCACAGGTTTGCACTTTAACATTTTACTAAGTCGTTATGTCGACCTAGCTTGACTCGATATTTTTTTTCATCGATCCAATTGCACTCGATAAAGTTTTTTATCGACCATACTAGTCTCGATTTCCTTTCTTAATTGTACAATAGGATTCGATATGTTTTCAACTCTTATCGACCAAACCGGACTTGACATTCAAACTTGGATCTTTTTTATAACCTGTCTTCATCCATAGAACTGACTTTTCCTATGGTTTGATAATTGTTTTCTATCAGTTCAAATGGCGGCTATCAACGATACACAACTTTCTGATGGTGAGTACCCCATGCCCTCTGAAAGGTCAATTGAACCAAGTACTAACGTAGTCAACCGAGACGAACTCTTGATGCCTAGAGCCGAGCTTAGAAAACTCAAACCAAACAATCCTTCAACGCTACCCCCTTCGCTATGCCTTTGCCTTGGATCATCGCGTTGCCCTGTTCTATCTTCAGCAGTTCTGGAACACCATAACATAACATCTGGATGACGGTGACCACCACTTCACTGCCAAGATCGACGAATTTTTCACCTGTCTGACACCTTCTCGGATCCGTCGAATCCTCCGTCTGCCTGTCGCCATAGACGAAAGGCCATTTGATGCCATCGTGACCGAAGAAGAACTCTGTACTGATATCCAGGCCCTAGGATATAACTCTCCCGAACCACTAACGAGCCCCGGCCAGTTCAAAATAATGTACCTGCCACAGATCTGGTCCTCACTTTTCACCATCATTAATCGATGTCTTACTAGCAAACACACCGGCATGGACAAAGCCAGTACTGCGGCCTTACGGATATTTCACGAAATCGTGTTCAACCGTCACTAAGATTATGCCATGCTCATTTGGACGGACGTCGTTGAACTCGTTGAAGACAAATCCAATTATTGCGATCGTCCTTTCGTACCCTTTCAACGGTTCCTTCAGCTATTAATTCATGCCATACTGTCATCCAAACCTGATATACCTCGACGAACAGGATCACCGTTGGGACCAACCAACTCGCTAAAGTTCCTCAAGCTTAACGACCGAAAGTTTGAATTCATCATGCCTATCCCTGAAGCCCTGCTTTCCTATGCTGATCAGAATGCACTGAGGGTTATAGCATATAGAAAGAGAGACACGGCTTAATGGCTCAACCACCTCCTTGTGCCTGCCCAAGAGCCAACTGCGAGGAAAATCATGAGCACCGAGAGGGTCCTAGGGTAGATGAGAAGGTTCAGAATCATGGGGATCCTCAACAGGGGGTTGAGCCAATTGTAAGGGGAAATGACGCGAGCGGTGCACCTAATCAGCCAATACCAACTACCGCTGCCCCAACTATCCCACTTCCACCACCCACTATCTCACGGGCTGCTTCTACTTCCCGACCTACTCCTCGCTTCAAAATTCTCGTAAATCGTACCCGCATTCGCACACGACCTTCATCTCTGATGAAGAAGAATCCGATATTCAACTATTTTCCCGCCGTCCAAGAATCGCAGCCATCGAAGAACGAGCTCTTAGCCGAATTGGTCCACAACCACCTCTATCCGATTCTACATCGGAGACTGAAGAACGAAATGCTACACCAACTGATGAACCAGATGATGAACCAGATGATGAACCAGATGCTAAACCACATGATGAACCGATTGAACCCTTCGATTTTGAAACAAACCAGTTCTCTGGATCCATTTCTGACATTTTCACCGAGCCTAAAATTGGAGAGATAAGGAGAGCGGAGGAAGATTTAGTTGAAAAAGAATGTGTGAGCGTGAGTGATGGGACGAGAAAAACTATTGTGAGCGCGATACCAGACTCCCCCATCCAGGTAACCGCGTCTGCTAGCCCTACTCATTCGTTGGGTATGTGTAGTGGACAAGACGCTGTTGACCTAGCAGCGCACTTGCACGCCCTTCCTAGCCACTCTGAAGGCTCCCAACTGCCGACAGTTTCACATATACTTGTGAGTTTAGCTCCTAATCTAGCTCCCCTCCATTCGGGAGGCACATCTATTGAATCAATAGGCAGTAGCTCACCTGCTTCAACTTCAGTTGTATGCACTTCGAGTCTAGAGCCAGTTAGGGAACATGTGTCTTCACATACTGAGAGCCTTCGTGGCCCAGTCGGAACTTCCATAGTGATGTCCCTTTAAGACATTTCACGAGGATTGGAAGGAAATCCTACCAGTTCTACATCAATGCCATCACTGAACGTAGGTCATCCAGTTTATTCAACTGTGATGTCAACGGGTAATCTAAGTGATCCCGATGTTTCCCTCTCAGGTACCACTGCTCCGTCTTTCACGATCTCTCCCGAAGCTCAAGCGCTTATGGATGCTCAATTCCAATGCACTCAAGACACGTTAAAAGCTCATGAGGCTCACTTGACTACTGAAAGATAAGCCTTTGTTCTGGAAGTCCTTCCACCTTCACGCTCCCGGCAGGCAGATCCAAATCAAGCGAGTTCTTCCCGACTGAGCGATAGTCGCACTCCACCACCGCAACCACAACATCCTGATCCGACCCCGGACCCCCGAAATCGGCCTCCCTCACCACATCGATATGAATAAAACAATGATGAACTCATGTCCATGTTGTATGCTAATCTTCTTGCCGAAGCCACTGCTCGGGGTCAAATTCCGACAGTCACTCGATATAAGTTTGACCTATTCAAAGACGACATGGAACAAAAGTTATCTGATATGCATACGACTCAACAAAGGAATCATGATGAGCTTCTTGGTGCCATTACCGCTGATAGAGATACCAAGATAGCTTCAAAAGGTACTGGGTTCTGAAGAGTAAGAAAGATCTGAAGAAAGAAAGACTCAGAACTCAAAAGACAAGCAGATAAAAGCCTAAGGCATAAGTTCTGAAGTGGCAACTTCAAAAGTTCTGAAGATTCTGAAAATACTTCTGAAGAAGTTCTGAAGAAGGTTCTGAAGACACTTCTGAAGAAGTTCTGAAGAAGGTTCTGAAGACACTTCTGAAGAAGTTCTAAAGAAATTCAGAAGTAGTTCTGAACATGCTTGTCATTTTTGTACTGTAACTTTAGCATTTCTATTTCTTGTATAAATAGATAAGTATGTCCCAATTAAGAAGTTTGACATGTCTGACTGTTCTAGTATTTAAACTCCAATGGCCACTGCAACAATATCTCCTGATCTAAATGGCATATCTGTTGATCAAAAGAAATATAGGGGTATCATTGGATCTTTGCTTTACTTAACAGCTAGTAGACCAGATATAATGTTTGCTACATGTATTTGTGCTAGATATCAAGCTAATCCTAAGGAATCTCATCTTCTTGCTGCTAAAAGAATCCTTAGATATCTCAAAGGTTCTCCTTCATTGGGACTTTGGTATCCTAAGGATTCTGGTTTTGAACTAACAGCTTTCACAGATGCAGACCATGGAGGTTGCAAATTGGACAGGAAAAGCACATCTGGATAATGTCAATTTTTGGGTGACAGATTTGTAAGTTGGTCTTCAAATAAACAAAATTGTGTTTCCACCTCTACTGCAGAAGCTGAGTATGTTGCAGCTGCAATCTGTTGTTCACAAGTGATCTGGATGCAAACACAGTTCACGGACTATGGTTACTCTTTCAAAAAGATTCCTTTATATTGTGACTCAAAGAGTGCCATAGCTATCACAGCTAATCTTGTTCAACATTCAAAAACAAAGTATATTGATGTAAGATATCATTTTATCAAAGATCATGTGGAAAAAGGTAATATTGAAATGTTTTTTGTTCAGACAGATTATCAATTGGCTGATTTATTTGCCAAAGCTCTTGATATTAAACGATTTAATTTTCTGGTAAGTAAATTAGGCATGATGAATATGTCTATGTAAGTATTTAGAAATTATGTTCTGAGTTTAATTTTTCTAAACTCTGAATAATTTGAACTTCAGATCTTCTAAAGTTCTGTTTTCAGAAATTTCTTCTTTCTAAATTCAGAAGTTTAAATTTCTTCTTCAAAGTTGACTGTCTTTCAAATACTTTCATTTTTTTTTATTTCTCTAACATTTTCATTAAGCGTGTGCCACGTGTTTTAATTTCATTGGAAAATCCTTAACCCACGTCGATTAAATGGTTCATTAATCCAAATAAATGATGATTACTCTTTTAATCTCATTTAATTTTTTGCCACGTGTCCATCTATGCTTATTTAGTCATATAACACAGATGGAATCACCTTCTTCTTCATTTTCTAGTGCTTTTTCCCTCCAAAATCTCTTTATGCTTATTCATTTTCAATCAAGTGTGTATCCTTGTTCACTTCCAGTGATGTCAACTTCGAATATGATGGTTTCTGCTTCTTCGAGTTTCAGCAACAACAATGATCATCTAGTGAAGCATCATTCAAAATTGTTCCTAACAAAATAGTGATTGGATCTATGGAGATCCCTCTGAATGATGATCAAATAGTACAAGACACTGCCACAACTGCTATTGATGAAGCCGGTCCTTCAAATCCAATTTCCAAACCTAACCCTAACCCTAGTTCTGCTACAATTGGGGAAACTCAACTCAAACCCATTGAGGTAGTATCTGAATCAAATGCTGGTGAAAGTGAGTCTCAATCTCGTGCTGAGAGCAGTGATGGCCCTGATTTGTCCAAGTTGTATGTTCCTGAGGAAAAATTGCTCGAAATCAAAAGGAATAACTGTGCTCTGAACTTCAAATCGACAGATTTTGCTGCTGATCAACTGGTTTTGATAGAAATTCTTAAGAAACATCCACTTCGTGTATTGCTCTCGAGGAAATTTTCAATTCCTGCTTCTTAGTTACAACAATGGTGGTATTATGTTGATGTCGATGATGCTGCAGATGATATTTCTTCATATATTCATGGCTACAGGGTTTGTGTTTCTGTGGAAGATGTCAGAAGTATCCATTATCTTCCAAAGGCAGATGAAGTTCTTGGGAAAACATCATATGATCAAATTCCATCATCTTCTGAGATGATTTCAGATTTTATGCGCTTGGGATATTCTGAACAACTAAATGCCTTAAGTTCATTCAGAAGGAAGTGTCTACCCCTAATTTGGTATTGCATATTCTCCATTTTAAACACTTGCCTCTCTTGAAAAAGTTCTAGCTTAGACCAAGCATCTACAAATGGAAGGATTATATTTCATGGAGTGGTTTTCAACAAACACTATGACTATGCTTCACTAATATTTAAAGATCTGAAGACTGCTGTTCTGAAGAAATCCACATACAACTACATTCCCTTCCAACGATTCTTTCAAACATTTATCAAAGGTGCAATGAAGGCAGTTTCTGTTATTCCTGATCTTCCCCATGAGGTACATGTTCCTATTTATACCATGGATAATCTTCGACCACCAAGTGCAAAATTAAAATTTCCTAATGCCATTCCATTACCTGCTTACCTACTTGAACTTGTAAGTTCAGAAAATAGGATTGTGAGTGAGTATTATGAATCAATGGGACTACCAAAACCAGTAGTCTCTTCCCCTGATTCCCACAAGAGTGGTGAGCATGATAAGGAGTCTAGATTATCTAGGAAGAGTGGGGAGGCTGTTCAAGGGGGAGAACAACCTCAAAGTCTGAAGAGGAAAAATGTAAATGAGAGATTGGGTAGAAGGGTGAGAAAAAGAATTGATGAGGGGAGAACACAAGTACAAAATAAAGAAACTTGTGAACAAAATGTTACTAGCCGGGCACCCACATCATCTGTTACTCCACATTCTTTGGTGGGTAATATTGAAAAGGCCAGTGAGCCCATGGCAACACTTGTTAACCCCCCCAGCCACTCATCCATCTCTCAACAGAAGGGTGTTTCATCAACACAATTGGGGCAAGCAGCTCATATACCATTAGGACCCCATTTGGAGGATCCTTTTGTTAAAAAAAAGGGACATATGTCCCCGCTTCACTGTTTCGAGCACATAGAGTCTGAGAGTCCACTCAATCTTGACCCTACAGAACCACTAAATGTGGAATTCCTTCACACTAGCACACATCTTTCAGATGTAATTAAGCAAAGTGTGTGTCACATTGCCTCAACAACTATAGATATTCCTAATATTGGGTATCAAGGATTAGTTGGAAGCCCTGGTAGAGTGAACATTACTAAAGCTCCATTAACAGAGTCATTTATGATTCATGATGTTGTGGCATCTACAGGCCAGCCTTCTTCTGAAGGACAGCAAACAAGACCATCTGTTGGTCTTGGCAATTTACCCACATCTTCTGAATTTTTAGAATTCAAAGATTTTTGTACTTCTGAATTTGAAGATTCAGAAGGACTTAAAGGAATTGACGAAAAATCAAACAAGGTGATGGAGGATAGGTTGGAAAAACAGGAGGTGACTATGGTGAACAAATTGAATGATTTTCATGTTTCTTCTTCAAATGATCTCAACACATTCAAAGATGCACTTCTGAATGCTTTCTCTGAAGTGATTTCTTCTGTATCTTCTCTAAAAGCATCTCAGCCTTCTTCTTCAAGCTCTCAATCTCATACTTCTGAATTTGCTACTAAAGATGACATTAATCAAATTCTGAATCAATTATCTGCTATTCAGACTTCTCAGACAGCATTAAATAACAGATTATCTGCTTTGGAGTGTAGACCTCAGGCAGATACTTCCAAAAGGAATCTTGATGATCAGGTTCCTAATAATCAAGAGGGGGAGAAAAGACAGAAAGTATCTGAACCTGCAAATGTTGAAAATTCTCAAGGTCAATTTTCTGAAAAAGATTCTGAAGAAGCTCAGAATATAGAAGGTTCAAATAGAGTTTCAGAAGCCATAGAAGATATTCTTGCAGAACATGATGATCAAGAGGTTGATGCTGTCCATTCTGAAGAACTTATTGATGAAGGTTATGAAACAGAAAAACTTTCTTTTGATTCTGAAGGAAACTTGAGTTCAGATAAAACAAATGTAATTCCAGATTCCAATGAAGAAATGTTAAGAGAATATCTTGCATTTGAATATGTAATTGGTGAACCAAGTGATCTCTCAGATGTAATCATGTTTGAAGAAGAATCTGCTGTCAACATGGAAGAAACCTCAGAAGTGAATGAAGTCAGAGATCTGGTAATTTGGAAGCCACAACAAAATCTGAATGAGGTTTATAGTGAAATTTCTGAAGAATTATGGTGTTTATTAAGAAAATTTTGTTAGGTTCGTGTATTTCTGAACAATCCAAGAAATCTGGAGTGTAGATTTTTGGATAATAGATTGTCAATTTTTGAAGACTTTCTGAACCAACCAGATGAAAGATTTGAAATAGAATTTGATCTGAATCACATGGAAGGAGTTGAAATTGTAGATGAAATTCTGATTGTCTTGTCAGAAAAGTTTGAAGTTAGGTTCAGACCTTGCATTGTTATTCCTGAAATAGATCTTCCAGCACTTGAAGAACCTGTTTTGGATCAAGTTTTTGAAAAGGAAAATGTGTTTATTCTTAGGGAAAGTAGCTTGATGTTTCCTGAAGACATTTACTGCTTTATGTACAGTAGAAGCATGAAATTTGCAACTTGGAAGACTTTCTGAATAATGAATGGACTGAAGATCATATTGCTCAAGTGAAAAACTATATTCAGAATCATGGTGTACAGAACTTCCATGATTCAACTTTAATAAAGAAGATCAGATGTTTATCAAAGTCAATACAAGATGATTTGTTCATAAGCAGATTTGGAGCAGAAAGAAGGGATGGTACTTTTTGTGAGTTTACTCAGTTCGATATGGACAAGCTAAGATTGCAAGATAAGCTGGCAACTTTATCTTTTTGTGTTAACAAAGGTGAATCTGAACTAGTCTCAGAGATTAGAAGAATCTTGGGAATTTATATAAGGAATCTCATTAAGCATGACTTTCAGTTGGTTTTAGAATACAGACTAAACAAAGTAAACTTGTTAGAGCCTGTTTTTATTGAAAGGTCAGGGCTGAAAAGACTATTCACTAGTCCAGATATTGGCTTTATATACTTTGTGGAAGGAGTCACTAAGACATTCATCGCATCTGACATTCCAAAGTATTCTACATCTACTCTCAATTGGTTTCTGAACTATATGGCAGATTTTATTGAAGAATCTGATATCAAAAAAGAAATAGTCTATTTGATCAAAGAAAGAATACATTTCAGAGAATTTGTAAGAAGGAGTTATCTGGTTGGTCACAAGAAAGTAAACAAAATCAGAGGAGCTGACTATTTTCTAAGTGATGCATATGATTTCAATATTCATACAAAGAAGCAAGACATGGAGGAAATTCAGAAGTTCACTCTGAATCTTGAAAGTTCAGAAGTAAGTCCAAAGGAAAAGGAAAAAGAAAAGAAGAAAATTTTTGAAAATATTTCTGAATAGTTGGTTCCTATAAAGCAAATTTCTGAAGAGGAACAACTACAAGAACAAAGGATTGAAGAGAGTGCATTTACTATGTTTATTGAATATTTTCATCCGGAAATGTTCATGGAACATGAACAGAAGTTTAATTATATTGATTGCTGGATCAACAAATCCTTTGGATGGAAACAATGGTATTCTGATATCATAAGAAAGCTAAGGATTCCTGTTAATGAAGCAAGAAAAGAAAGTCCTGTCATCAAAGTGATTAATGCAGAATTAAAAACAAGAAAAACTTATAGTTGTGCATTTTTCACTGTGGAAAGAAGAAATGGTGAGATATCTACTTTTTCAGAAGCTGACTTTCAGAATGTCTACTTAAGAGATATGCTCAGAGTTTACAGGAGTCTTTATCCGTTTCATGATTCCATTACAAAGTTCAGAAAATCATTTCCAATTCTTAGAGATGGTTTGTATGGAGAATTCATCTGGGCTGCAAAGACTGATTTTCAAGTTGCATATGTGCTGAATAAGAAACAAGTTCATCTGAGTAAACCAAACTTAAGTCTACCAGATATTCAAAATCTGATGAAAAGTACTCTGGTAATTCAACCCCCAGGTTTTGTATGCAAGTGCTTTCATGAATTACTCTTTGTAAGATTTGAAGAACTCCACAAATGCTACAATGGAACCTTAATGGCTATCAGAGATCGTTTGGTTAAAAGACAAAACAGAAGACCAAAGAATCTGAATGATGAAGAATGGGAGAAGTACAAAAAGCTTGCAAAAGAGATGATCAGAATTGCAGAATCTTTGTTGGAATACAGAAATCTAATTTTGAAGGATGTTAGACAAATCTTGAATTTTTGGAATTATGATTTGAACTTTTGAAAATAAGGGGGAGATTGATAGAGATACCAAGATAGCTTCAAAAGGTACTGGGTTCTGAAGAGTAAGAAAGATCTGAAGAAAGAAAGACTCAGAACTCAAAAGACAAGCAGATAAAAGCCTAAGGCATAACTTCTGAAGTGGCAACTTCAGAAGTTCTGAAGATTCTGAAGAAGTTCTGAAGAAGGTTTTGAAGACACTTCTGAAGAAGTTCTGAAGAAATTCAGAAGTAGTTCTGAACATGCTTGTCATTTTTGTACTGTAACTTTAGCATTTCTATTTCTTGTATAAATAGATAGTTTGTTAGATAGTTAGTTAGAACTAACTTTTCATAAGCTTGTAAAGACACATTTTGTAATACAATTCATCTGATCAATACAATATATAATATTCAGTGATCTATTTCTTGTTATCTTTCTATATCTTGATTGTTTGGGATCTAACAACCGCTCTTCGCACTGAACTTCAATACTCTTGTAGACCGGTTATTTCGTTCCTGCCCCTCGACCTGATCAGGACGATCCGGGCACTGCTCCTAATAGCCCTGAGGGGGAGACATGCCGAGTCTCAAGAACTCAGTCTCAACCATCTGCTCCAACTCCTACTGGTCCATCTACGCCATCAACCCGCCGAAGACAGCGTCCTAGTCAGACTCAAGAAATAAATACGCCTACGATTGAAAAGCCTGAGGTAGATATTAACTTTGAGAGCACATCTGAAGCTGCTGAACCGGAGTCCAATGAAGAGACAGTCGATGTTCAAAATCTAAGGAATTCCGTGAAAAACTGGGTTAAAGATCCATATGAACCAATTCTCCAAGAGCAAGATTATGTGAATTTGAAGCACACGGAAAAGAACTATGTTTCAAGAGAAACAAATGAACCGAGTGTCCAAATAGAGTGTGCAATCTGTCCAAAGCTGACAGATTTGTGCATGCATGTTCAAATGGCCATATCTCCTTCAAAACTCAAAGAAAAAGGATGATTTTTCTTTTAAGAGTCAATTTTATGAGTTATCTTCTATTTTCAAGTGGAATCACATGAAAATATGGAGTTTTGACCTTTCAAACACCTATAACATTTTAGGTATGCAAACTGTGAATCCACCAGAAGATAAGCCCTACTTTGTGTGATAATATCTCTTTGATTAATTGTCCATAATGCATAATTCTTCTTCTGGAGTTTTCTTTAATGAGTTAGGGTTCATATGAATCCGGTTCCATTCAAAAATATGAAGTTTTGAGGCATTAACCAATTTATTAAAGTTTAGTGATCTGTCAACTAATGACAGATGTGTGCATACAACGTTGTGGTGCCATATCTTCCTCATAACTTATTCAAAATGAGTGTTTCTTCTCTTAAAAGTTTCCTTTATGTGTTATGCTTATAATACAACTGCAATTTTTGAAAAACACTTAGTCGAACTCCTCAAACATGTTTTACTAACGGGTGTAATCTGCCATACTTGCTGTGACACACTGTTTTATATAAATTATTTGAACCTTTTTTTTAGCGGGAAACCTAGGCACTTCCATTAAAAACAAGAAAAGGGAACAAAAGCAGAACTGGTTACATCAAAGAAAAATAAGAAAACAGCTCGACTTGGAAAAACTAAACCAAGCCACTAGCAACCAGAACAAACAAAGACTAATAGTAAAGACTAAGCAACAAGCAAAGACCCCGTTGCACCTTCAAAGAGACCACTCAACCAGCACCTTAAATTGTATCTCCATGAGCAATTATGCACCTACTTTTCCTCTTCCAAGCCATTCTCTGGATTATCACACTCTAGCTTCATTGAACAACTTCTCAATACTTCTGCTACAGTTATCAAACAGTCTCTTATTCCGTTCCTGCCAAATATAATAGACAGTTGCAGAGAAAGCAACTTTTTGCACGGTTGACCAAGCAATATATTGACCATTGTTGATACGGTCCATAATATCAGCCCATGTCTCTGGAATATGCTGCAAGGACACTTTCCTCTTCATCAAGTTCCAAACCCCTTTTGAAAAGTCACACTGGAAGTATAAGTGATTATAGGTTTCCAGGCATTGGTGACACAAGAGACATTTCATGTTCGGGGGATTTTGTTTCCAGTTTAGAATACGATCTTGAGTTGGAAGCCGCATCCTACAAGCCAACCAAGTACATAAAGCATGTTTGGGAATATACGCTTTATTCCACACCATCGTTGGCCACAAGAGAATATCATAATCTGGAACCATAGAGGCCCAAGCATTATGAATACAGAACTCTAAATGCACATTATTCCGGTCACTCTACATCATTTTATCTTCCCCATCCGAGAGGACAGGAACAGGAGTATTTGCCAGTTGCGGGATCCTACTGAGGAATTCATTTGGCCAGGCATTGCCAATCTTCTGAATGAGCTCACTGACAGAGTCATGAGCATGAAAACCCAGGGCATGGATGTGTCGATAGGAAATAAGAGAGCTCAAATGGCCCACAGGAAGCCATTTATCCTCCCAAGCATTAGTGGACAACCCATCACCAATTTGAACAATGAAGAAACGCCTTATGTGGTCCCGAATCCTTAGCATGCAATGGAATATCCACGACCACCAGTCCTTTTTCTTCAGGTTCCATAAATTAGTTCCCTGGATATAATGGGTACTTACCCATCTTACCCAAAGAGAATTCCTCTTCCTGACTATGTCCCAAACATGCTTCGTGACCAGACAACGATTCCACAAAGCAAGATTTTTTGAGCCCGAGTCCTCCATTCCTTTCCGGTTTGCAGATCTCCTCCCAAGAAACTTCACATTTTCCACGAGAACTGTCCCTTTAGAAATCCCTAAAGGGAGACTCAAGAGAAAAAATGATTCCAGCTGGGAAAACAAAGACCGACATCCAATAAACCTGAAGCGACTGCAGAACAGATAGAATAAGTTGCCTTCTTCCACCATAAGATAAGAATTTGTTCTTCCGGTTATTCAAGCGGCCTTTAACCCTTGCCACAAGCCCATTAAAATCAGCCGTAGGCAGCCGAACAAGAGAAAGAGGCACTCCGAGGTACCAGATAGGAAATACTCCTCGCCGAAACGGCAAGGTATTGCGGATCGTCACCTTAACATCTTCTGGGACATTGCCAAAAAAGATATCACTCTTTTCGAGCTTGGGTGCCAGGCCAGACTTCAACTGGAATAAGTGAAGAGCCCTCTTAATGACTTCAACCAACAGAAGATCGCCATTGGTAAAGACAAAAAGGTCATCAGCAAAGCATAAGTGAGTAATTTGGAAGTCCGCACACCCTGTTACACATTGAAAGTATGAATCATAAAGATGAAGAACATGACGTGGCACATACATTCAGCATGTCTACCCTTCTACAACTGATTAGTTTGTTACACGCTCCCATCTCTTACATGTCAGTTTGTAATAGGTTAGGATGTTGACTTTTACATTCTGTTTTGTGTATAAATAGATCTTTTCTTTAAATGTAAAAGTTGTCGATTTTGAAGATTATTAATGAAGAATAGTTTTGTGCACAATTCCTAGTTACTTATAATCGATTCTCAGGTTATTCAAAGTTGATCCGTTCTTCAATTCTTCTACTGTTCTTATTACTGTTGATTAGTCAATATTAATTGCTTCCGCTTACTTTCTGATATATGAATTGTTGATTAATCATTGAAGAAGAAATATGGAACCAACAATTGGTATCAGAGCCATCTAATCAATCTGTTGATTATTAGATCTCCTTAATTTGGAAATTTCTCTCTTCATTCCTGCAGTAATTTCCTGTTTTAACTACCGTTCATAATTCTATCCTGTTTTATGAGATTTTATTAATTCATAATAATTTTCTCCAAAAACAGTGGTAATTGTAGTTAAAATTTTGAAGAATTAGTAAGACGATCTCTTTGTTATTCAATTAAATTGAAGTTTAATCGTTCTAAATTTCAAATCAATTATTCCTCTCGATTCTCTGTTTTCTACGAACAAAATGGCAAATTCAAATCTGAATTCTGTTTATACTTCTGGATCGTTGACGAAACCTCCTACTCTCATACGTGATGAATATCCTCAATGGAAAATTCGAATGGTGAATTTCTACGAGGGACTGGATGCTGATCTATTTCCAATCATTGAAAATGGTCCTCTGGTTCCTATGTCTATTATTCCACGAATTCCAGCAACGGCCAATACTGATGAAATTCCTGCCAGACAAGTTCCAAAGCTAATGGGAAACTGGTCTGATGAAGAAAAAGCCAAAGTTGAATTGGCAAAAAAGGCTAAATTCTTCTTATCATGGCCATTCAAATGAGATTTTTCAATCTCTGGATTCCTGTGATATTGCCAAGGAATTATGGGATCAACTAGAAAATCTTCTAGAAGGTGGTGCTAACATGAAAAAAAATCGAAGAACTCAGGCTCTGAATGAATACAACAGCTTCCAGGCCATTGCTGATGAATCTCTGGAACAAACTTTTCATAGATTTAACAATCTGATAAATCTATGCAAAAGATGTGATATTGTTCGATCAAAGGAAGACAATAATGTCTTATTTTTAAAGAGATTAAATCCAGAGTGGTCAAACCTCTCCATGCCTTTACAAGCCAATCAAGATCTTGAGCAATGGTCTCTACATGACGTATTTGGAACTCTTCATGCCCATGAGAAGGAGGTTGTACAAAAGAAAACAACTATAGGCGGACCTCTGGCTTTGATTTTTGATTCAAAGGGAACAACCAGAAGAAGAAGTGAAGATAGATGAGTGAAAAGCAAGGCTTTCATGTCAGAAGTTGCTCCAGAAGAAGATTCTGATTCTGATGATGATATAAAGGCATTTGCTGATTCCTTGGCTCTTATAACCAAACAGTTTACAAACCGTTTTGGAAATAGGGTGTTTCAAGGAAATAAAAGGATTGATCGTTCTTCTGTCTATACTCCTAAGCAAGAGGTTCAGAGATCTGAAAAGACTGAAACAGAAAAGAAGGAAGAGGAAATGAAGAAAAAGAAAGATGTATGTTAAAGATGTGGCAAGCCGGGTCATTACTCGAAAGATTGCAGAGGGGCTCTGGATAAAGACAAAACGTATTACAAAAATAAATACAAGTATAATGTCACTGAAAGAGCCCACTATGCTGAGAAAGAAAACTGGCTCGGAGATGAGTCCAGCGGTGATGAGGCCATGTTCTGTGGGATGGCAAATACAAATGAATCAGAAGACCAGCCTTCTGAATCACCGGTTAGTACACTTTCTGAATCATCTGAACTTGAGAATACAATTGTGCTTTTATCAAATAATTTTGAGGAACTTAAACAAAAGCTTACAATTGAAACGAAGTACGAAAAGACGTTGAGAAAACTCTTTCCACAATACAAAGGGAAAGAGATATTTACAAAAGAGAGATGGATATCTTAACAGAAGAGAAACTGGAACTTGACACTGAAAAAGAAAAGATTTCTAAAACCTTGAAAGACACAAAAGTTTTGTTCAAGAAGGAGCACTTAAGTTGTAAGAAACTTCTGGAAGAAAAGGATAAGAAAATTCAAGTTAAGGAAAGTGACAGATTAAATTTTGTAGCACTTAAAAACTACTTTCAAAAAGAAAGAGAATTTCTATACATTGAACTTCAAAACAAAACGCACCAGATCAAAACATATATGGATGCTCAAAAAGTTCATGAGAATATAAGTACACAAGTAGGAAGATCTGGAATTGGTTTTGAAGATTTAGATCCCTATACGTGTGAAAAGAAGTCTTGTTTAAACTCTGTTTTTCATATGGGACAACAACAGATGCCTGTGTTTCCAATTATTTATGAACAATCATGCTTTAAACGATCTAAATTTTAAAATGGTCATCATCAACGAAAACTCAAGTTTAAAATATTATATATTCTTCTGAAAAGACTAACATTGATCTAAATAAAATTCAGAAGAAGGACGACATTTTCAAGTTTGGTTCAAGTGTTCTTATAAAATTGAATCCAGAGGCTGATGCGTTTATTCCTATTCAAGCAGAGGAAGAATTAAGACTTAGTTTTGAAAATGATCTTCTCTTGACTCTGGATAATTGTTTTAAACATGAGAATGACAAACAAAAGGAGTTAGAAAATAATCCAGAGATATCTCCTTGTTCCATAATTGATTTAAATCTATCTGAAGTTCAAGAGGAATTAGAGGAAATCACATATCCCTGGGAAAATGATGATCAGAGTGAGGATTTCTTTGACAATTCGGAAACATATCTTTCTCACTTTGAACACCAATCTCCTATATATGCTAAAATTACAGAGGTTATCAAAAATAAAGATGCCCCATTTTTATTTACAAATGAATCTTTAGAGATAAGAACATCTGGAATGAATGTTCAGACACATTCAAATGGAATTCCAATTTTTTCTGTTCCTTCTGAAAAACGAAAAACTCTTATACATCCAGACTTTATTGGAATGTGTCTGAAAGCTAAAACTTGTCTTGAACTTGAAAAAGAAGAAAAACTTAAAAAGAAGATCCTTATCCAAACTCCTAAATCTTCTACTCCAAAATATTCTTATGTCCAGAAAGGTAAATGGAAATCTAATCTCTTTGTTCCTGTTTCAGTAAATCCAAAAGCTTTTGTGAAGGAAAATCCGAAGAAATCTCAGTTGAAGAATATCTCAGATTCTAAACATATGTCTAGTCTAGATAGGAAATTCTTTAGAACAACTGATACTAGAAAAGACAGTCGAAAGAATAATTGTAATTATCATTATCCTAATGAAAATTCAATACAATCTTCTATGTTTCAGAATTCTGAATGTTTTTCCCTATTCTTAAAATTACAAAAAAAATTCTCACGAACTTCGAATTCATTCACTGCCAACCATTCGTACTTCAATAAGAATAAAACAAAGAAAAACAGAAAAACAAAAAATCCACACAATCCATCTTTACCTTATGTTAAATCAAATCAAAAGCAAATACAAAAGGCTGATAAAACAAAAACTAACGTTAAAGGACCCATAATGGTATGGGTACCTAAGAAACTCTGATCTTGATTGCAGAAACAGCGTGTGCATATCTGGTATCTTGACTCTGGATGCTCGAGGCACATGACTGGTTCACGAAACTTACTCTCCAAATTTAAAGACAAAAGTGGTGGAGCTGTAACGTTTGGTGATAATGGTTAGGGTCAGATTAAGGGTTATGGTACATTACAGGAAGGTAACATTACCTTATCTAAAGTAGGTCATGTTTCTGGTTTGAAACATAACCTCCTAAGTGTAAGTCAACTCTGTGATTCTAAGATACTTGTCGTATTTGATGAAAAACATTGTTACTTATTTTCTAAGGCAGGTGAGAAACTTTGGAGAGCAGACAGAAAAGATAATCTCTACATGATGAATTTTACCTCCAAGGATGGTAAGGAAACCTTATGTGTTATTTCCAAAAGAGTGAAGTTGCATGGCTCTGGCATCATAAAATGTCTCACTTAAACTTTGATAATCTTGAGATGCTTGTAAAACATAATTTGGTATCTGGACTTCCAGAAGTTCATTTTCAAAAAGATCACCTCTGCCCTGCATGTGAAATGGGCAAGATCAAACGACCATCCCATAAAACAAAAAGTGATCATTCATGCATTAGACCTCTGCAATTGTTACATGTTGACCTCTGTGGTCCCATTGCTATTCAGAGTCTTTCTGGTCAAAAGTATATACTGATACTTATTGATGAATTTTCCAGATATACTTGGCTTGCTTTTGTTCGACAGAAGTCAGAGGTACCTATTGTACTTCAGAATATGATGACCAGAATTCAAGTTCTTCTTCACCAAAAGATTCAACAGCTGAGAAGCGACAATGGTACAGAGTTCAAGAATGCCAAGCTTGAAACATACTTTGTTGCAAATGGAATTACTTAGAACTTTTCTGCTGTACGCACTCCCCAACAGAATGGTGTCGTTGAACGTCGCAACAGAACACTGGTCGAAGCATCCAGAACGATGCTTGCAACCTCTGGTCTTCCAATACACTTATGGGCAGAAGCTGTAGCCACTGCTTGTTTTACTCAAAATCGTTCAATAATTGTCAAGAGGCATCTCAAAACCTCTTATGAGCTTATTAACCAAATAAAACCATCTGTTAAATTCTTTCATATCTTTGGTTGTAGGTGTTTTATCTTAAATGACAGAGATAAACTTGGCAAGTTTGATCCAAAGTCCGATGAAGCTAAATTTTTAGGATATTCATTAAATTCCAGAGCTTTTCGTGTTTTTAACTTAAGAACAAAAACTGTTATGGAAAGCATTAATGTTGATTTTGATGATCAAACACAGCTGACATCTGAATATTCGTCTTCAGAACTCAAACTTAATACTGTCACTTCTGACTATCTTTCAAGATCCCGAGAAACAGAAATTGATGCTTTTTTTCAAGATTTTCTGGGCAAAGAAATATTGTCAGAACCAATTCCATCATTAAGCATACCTGACGTTCTTCATACCTCTCCATCCTTAAGCATACCTGACGTTCTTCATACCTCTGGCATAACTCTTTCTGGTCCTACTTCTTCTGAACCAACCTCTTTCTTTCCTTCTGTTCCATCTGATTGTCCTGAAGTTTCTTCTGGTCCATCATCTGAGGTGGAGACAGAAGCAAGAAACTCAGAATTAGTTTCTCCAGAAGATGTTATTTCATCTTCTGACACAGAAGTTCAGGCTCAACCAATCCCACAAACAAGGATGAAGAAATGGACTAAATCACACACTACAGATCTTATCAATGGTAATCCTTCTGAGGGTGTCAAAACACGATCTGCTATAGTAAATGAAGCTTTCTATGTCAACTTTCTTAGTATGATCGAACCCAAGCAAGTTCATGAAGCCTTAGTTGAACCAAGTTGGGTAGAAGCAATGCAGGAGGAGTTACTTCAGTTTGAACGGAACAAAGTTTGGAACTTAGTACCATTACCAAAAGGCAAAGTTACAATCGGTACTAAGTGGGTATTCAGAAATAAAAAGGATGAAGACAGAATTGTAATCAGAAACAAGGCTCGTCTGGTGGCAAAAGGTTATTGTCAAGAAGAAGGCATTGATTACGATGAAACCTTTGCTCCTGTTGCAAGACTGGAGGCGATCATCAAAAGAGGCAAAGGTATGTTAACTATTGTTCAAATTTATGTGGATGACAAAATTTTTGGTTCTACTCATCAAACAGAAGTTGATTTGTTTTCTAAACTGATGGAAACTGAATTTGAAATGAGTATGATGGGAGAACTAACATTCTTTCTAGGACTCCAGGTTAAGCAAAGTACTTCTGGTATTTTTATTAATCAAGAAAAATATGTCTCGGACATGTTAAAGAAATTTCATTTTCAGAATTCATCACCTATGAAAACACCTATCTCTCCTAGTATGAAACTAGGTCCTGATCCTTCTGGGAAACCAGTAGATGTCACGGGATACAGAGGTATGATAGGATCTCTTCTATATTTAACTGCTAGTAGGCCTGATATTATGTTTGCCACCTGTCTTTGTGTTCGTTATCAAGCCAATCCAAAAAAATCTCATTTGGCCGCTGTTAAAAGAATTTTTCGATACTTAAAGGGAACTCCTTCATTGGGTCTCTGGTATCCTAAACATTTTGGGTTTGATTTAATGGCATATACAGATTCTGATCATGCAGGTTGTAAGCTGGACAGAAAAAGTACTTCTGGTAGCTGTCAACTTCTGGGTAATCGACTTATCAGCTGGACATCCAAGAAACAAAATTGTGTTTCAACATCTACAGCAGAAGCTGAATATGTTGCTGCTGCTAGCTGTTGTTCTCAAGTTATTTGGATGAAGACCCAACTCAGAGACTACGTTCTGATCTATGATAAGATTCCCATACTCTGTGATTCTGAAAGTGCAATTGCCATTACTGAAAACCCAGTTCAGCATTCAAAAACGAAGCATATTGATGTCAGGTATCACTTTATCAAAGATCACGTAGAGAAGGGCACAATAGAAATGTACTTTGTCTCTACTGATTACCAACTGGCTGATATTTTTACAAAAGCTCTGGATGAGAAGCGTTTTAATTTTTTAATCAGCAAGTTGGGGATGATAAATATGTAACTCTTATTCAGAAGCACTCAGAGACCTCTGATCGTTTCTGGGTTTTATCCAGAAGCACTCAGAGACCTCTGATCGCCTCTGATGTAAGTTTTATTCGTTCTTGCGCTCTTTACTCCTTTACATCCAAGTAATACCAGAAAGGAGGCAATTCTTAAAAAAAAAGCGGGGAAGCTCATCTCTCAAAAGGGAGTTTATCATTCAAGGGGGAGTTCACTTCTCAAGAGGGAGTTTTACCATTCCAGGTGGAGTTGATTTATTAAAAAGGTTTTTCAAAGTCTAACACTGGTTAGCTGTCTTCTGAATTTTTCATCTGCTTAAGTTTCTTCTAAATCTTCTTATTCTGTGTTTCTGTTGCCGTCAAGGTCTCTCAGAATTTTTATGATTCATTTCAAACTCACCTTAGATGTTGATTCTAAGTTGACATTGGTTTTTCAAAATACTTTTCTATGAATCAATATATTCTAAAATTTCTATTGAATATATATATATATATATATATTATTAACTCTTGCCGTCAAGGTTATTCAACATCTATATATTCAATTTTAATTTTTTTATTCTTTTCATGGAAAATTAAAACTTTCATTTGGATTAAAAAAAATTTCAAATGTCTGATTTTAAATTTATTAGAAAGGATTAATAACAAAATTGATTTAATCTAATTAAATTTAATTTTCTTATTACTCTCTTTCTAAATTTTTTTTGGGATAATCAAACGGTTTATCTTTGATAAACCTTTCTGTGACTCATCACACGGTTTATGCTTTACACGTGTCTTTCAATGTGTGACTGCATGTATCCACGCCTGCGTGCTTACATCATCCCTCCTGAACCGTTTTCTCCTATTCCCAACACTTAAACCTCTTCCCATTCCTAATAGGTCACATTCTCTCATATAAAATCCCCAAATTTCAGAAACTCATCTTCTTCTTCACAATTGTTCCTGCTCCAACTCTCCTACTCACGAATTTACTCTTCAGCTTACCCAACTCTCATCAACGGCTTCTCGTCTTGCAAATCCAATTGTCAACGATGACGAAGGATGTCTCGTCGATTCCACTGCAGATAGTGCTCCTTTTGTAAAACTGCCATTAAAAGCAAACAATGTGCAGGTTCTTCTTGATCCTACAACCTACCAGGCCGAGTTCAGAATCATGGTCGAATTCCTCCAAAAGCATCCACTAAATCGAGCCCTAACTCTGACAAACCCAAATGTTCCTGAGATTTATGTTGAAAAAGTGTGGCAGTCGATGTATATTCGTGATGACGAAACTTTGCTTGGAAACTTCAGCCATCCAGATCAACCTGATAATGTTGTGGAAATACCCATTACCAAGAAAAAATTAGCCAGGTATTTTCATTTATCCCCATCACAGGTACAAATTGATGGTGATTTTGTGCCAAGCCCTAGAATCTAATCCATCTGCTGAAGCTTTGCTATCCTTCATTCATTTCCTTGGATACAATGAACCCCTAACCAAACTATCTGAATTTAAGAGAAAGCAATTACCCCCAATGTGGAATCTTCTTGTTTCCATTCTGAACAAGAGTCTTACTTGTAAAATTGGGTCCCTCGATCAAGCTAGCAGAAACATTCTGACCATCATATATGGTATGTATTTCAACCGCCCTTTGGACTATGCAAGCCTCATTTTCCAAGAAATCAAAGCTGCCGTGCACACTAAGGTAACTCATCAAACCCAAGGAAAATCTCTCCCAGCATTAATGTTTCCTCGATTTTTATCTCTGGTTACCTACCCTGCAATTGGTGCACTCAAGGCTCCATTAAATTCAACCTTTCTACAAAATCGCTTCAATGAGCTCTCATTGTCCAACCATCGACCGCAATGGCTATCCCTCTCCAAGGGAGCTTTCCAGGTACATGCTAAACCTAATTCCATCTAGCTCTTCTTATCTCCAATCTTATAGAAGCTCTATGATTTTCTCAGAACAGAGAATTTCTACCCCAGAGCATTTAGAGCCAGTTTTAGGAAGTGAGGGGTCAGGTGAGGCTGAGGTTGAAAAGAATACGAGTGCAAATCCGAGTGTTTCTACCCATGCCGACCTCTTAATGCAAGAGGGTACTGAAGATGTCCATAGAGACACATTTGAGCGTACCTCTCCTTCTATCCAAAGGGATCCCACATTTGCTGAGGTGGAAGTCAACACATCTACTTTCATTGACCAAGGACCACCCAGTCCAAACCACCCAGAAACCATCCGATCAGAGGATAATTCTTCATCCTCTGCATCAAGCACAACCGGGGAAACCTCTTCTTCATCATTCTCTCAACAGAATGATGATGAAAATATAAGCGTTCATTTGCCCCAGAACTCGCCATCTTCCCCACACAATGTTGCTGTCTCTATGACCAACAAAGTCTTAGGAGCCTCAGAAGATAAGTCCATATCTTCTGATAGTTTAGAGGCTGAGGAAATCCCATCAGAGGGGTTACAGCCACAGGACGCACCACTTACCGGAGTGTTTACACTTCATCAAGGTAAGAACATTGTCTTCAGCACCTCATCCTCTGATGATGAGGACTCTGTTGAGACAATCAGAACAACCGAAGAGGTGCCTATCAATCATAGCCCTCGAAGACAGGTTGGAAGTCCCTCCACACTCAATGTCAAAACAGGTGTGAATGAGGGCCTCTCTGAACGCGAGAGTAAAGGGGCTCCATGTGTTGGAGAAACACCGGTTACCCATTCTGAATATGTCACCAATGCAGCGTTTCAGGCATTTGGTGATAAAATTCAGAGATCTGTGGAGGATCTAAAACTTTCCTTGGATTCTCAAAATGCCATTCTTCTGGCTATTCAGAACGAACAAAGACAGCATACGCAAACTCTGGAGGCACTCAGAGAAATTATTTCTACAACTGCAGAAACTCACCAGAGCCAAGCTTCTGCTCATTTCTCCTCTCTACATAAAGGCATCCAGGCTAACTCTGAGGCTATCTTCTTTATACCTGATGCAATCCCAACTCCAGAGGTCACTATCTCGGTTGATGAATATAGTTCATTAGTGGCAGATCTCAACAAAATTATCAAGGCTGTTCATCCCTCTGAAGACACTTCTGACTCCTCTCTGGTAAAGAAATCAGACATGGCTGTTTTCCAGAAGGCCATGCTTGACAGAATCAATTCTCTTTCCTCTAAATATGTCTCCAAAACAACTGCAAGCACTTCAAATGTGGATTTAAAGTTCTCATCTATGGAAAAACCTCTCTCTCAACTTACAGGTCTGGTAAGTTCTCTCTCTGATTCATTTAACGCCAGGAAAAAGGCTAAAGAGGAGCGTGCGTGCAAAAAAGCAGAACTTAAACGAAAAAGGTCTGAGGATCAGGATCCTGATTCTCAGAAGGGGGAGAAAGCACACGAAGCCAAGAAAGCCAAACCCACTACAAATGCTGAAAGCTCAAATCCAACAAAGTCTCCATCTACTTCTGACAAACCCCAATCATCTTCCAAGCAGCAAACTCATTCTGCTCAACCTTCACACACACAAACTCCTCTGACTCCAACTCCATTAGCCACTCACTTTGGGCCTCTTCCAAAAGACCCAGAAATAGCCAAATTTATTCTAGAAGTAGTTGGCAATACAAGGAAAGAGCCATACTCATCATCTACTCACGCAGCAATAGCCAAGGAAAAGGATGCTAAGGAAAGAGCTGATGCATCAAAAGCTAGAGTTGAAACCCTAAATAAAGAGACGAGAGAAGCCGAGTTAAAAGCTAAAGCAGAAGAAGACCGAGCTATTTCTGAAGCAGAAGAAGCCAGAAGACGAGCTGATTTTGAAAAAGAAAGGATTGAAAAAGAAAAGGCAAAAGCAGAAGAAGAGAGAGAAAGAAAAAATGAAGCCAGAGAAAAGTCTAAACAAGAAAAAGCACAGAGAATGGCTATCCGCGAAGAAGCAGCCCAGAGATTGGGAAATCTTGATCTTCCAAAACATGAAATTATCAGAAACAGCATGTATGCTCCAAACGATCAAAAGATTTATTTAATGTTGCCCAACTTCTCTAATGCCTATAACGTAAGTGATGCTATGAAAGACAAATTCATGGCACACAAACAAGCAAGAAAGGATGTCTACACTTCTGTGCCTATCATACGGATCTCTGCCATAAAGCACTCACAATTTGTAGATACAGAGATATGGTACACGATCTATGAAGTAATCAGAGACGATAATCAAACCAGGTACTTCTGTGATAATGATTTATTATTTGTTCATCCCTGTGATCTCCTGTTTCTGGAAAGCTTTATGAAAGCCCAAGTGGCCAGAGGTATTGACAGTCAAGACAAAGTTGCCTATTCAAGAATCATTGAATGCATGAAGTCTCTGTTAAGATACAAGAGGCAAGTCGACTTCCAGATAGGCCTAAACTTCAACGTTGATAATCTTGCCATCTCTGCACCAAATGAAGAATTAGAAAACATAAATTCATTCAGAGTTGGTAAGTTCTTACTACAACCAGAAGAAGGGGTCATCTTTATAAGACCAGACAGAAGAAGTTTTTTCAGAATAAAAGATGCACATCGATACTCCTCAGAAGTTGTATACATTGCAAAATGTTACATATCTACCGGTGCAAATGAACACGATCCAGAAGTACTTGAAAAGACAATCAAAAGACTTGACAGCCTATTATCAATCAGAGAGGTCATCAACAAAATTGCAAAGATCGTATCTGAAGTTGCTCCTTTCAAAACAAACTTCATCCTTCTGATTTCATACTTAGGGGGAGATTGTTACACATTGAAAGTATGAATCATAAAGATGAAGAACATGACGTGGCACATACATTCAGCATGTCTACCCTTCTACAACTGATTAGTTTGTTACATGCTCCCATCTCTTACGTGTCAGTTTGTAATAGGTTAGGATGTTGACTTTTACATTCTGTTATGTGGATAAATAGATCTTTTCTTTAAATGTAAAAGTTGTCGATTTTGAAGATCATTAATGAAGAATAGTTTTGTGCACAATTCCTAATTACTTATAATCGATTCTTAGGTTATTCAAAGTTGATATGTTCTTCAATTCTTCTACTGTTCTTATTACTGTTGATTAGTCAATATTAATTGCTTCCGCTTACTTTCTGATATATGAATTGTTGATTAATCATTAAAGAAGAAATCTGGAACCAACACACCCCTTATGGTACCGGAAATGAGCAGCCTCTTCAATACAGCTCTTAAGAATAAGAGAGAAGCCTTCCATAATGATCGTGAAGAGGTATGGAGACATAGGATCCCCTTGTCTTATTCCCCGCTTACCTGTAAAAAACCATGTGTTTCTCCTTGAAAAACAACAGATTAAGTGGGAGTGGCAATCATTACCTGGATCCATTTAATCAGAGCCGGATGGAACCCAAGGCCTTTAAGCATGCAAATTACAAACTCCCAGTTCACCATATCATAGGCCTTCCGAATATCAATTGTAAAGGCGCATCTTGGTGGACCCGAGCTAAGGTGGTATCCGGCCACAAGTTCATGTGCCATCAGTATATTATCCGAAATTCTCCGCCCAGGAATGAAGGCCGATTGCGCAGGATTTATTAAGTAATCCAGTTTTGGCTTCATTCTATCAAAGATAATCTTACTGATACACTTGTACAAAACCGAACAACAGGCAATCGGTCGGAATTCCGAAACCCTACTAGCATTTGGAGTCTTTGGGATAAGGCGTAAGAGAGTGTGGTTTGATTCCCTGTCCAGCCGACCAGAATAGAAAAAGTTATGAATTGCCCTCATAACCTCATTACCAATCACAGGCCAGGCCGCTTTATAGAATTTGGACGAATTGAACCTTTTTTATATGTCCAAAATGCATGAAATTTGGTCACAGTGACCTTAACTCAGTAATGTATCACATACAAAAAGATGGGAAATTTTGTCATTTTGGATGTTACATTAATTTGATCATTTTTAGGACTTCAAGTTTCTGTCAGAAAGTGAAACTTTGAAATTGTTTGATTTCATTAATTTTGATCACTTGAAGGACTATAACATTACATTTTCGGTATAATTTATTTCATTAAAGAGCATATGTGCATTATGTATAACAGGACAATAGTAGACCAAGTTAGACATATAAGGACTTATAAGCACTCTCATAGTAATCGTTAGACATATAAGTGATCATTTGGGTACTTTGCTTTGTTAGGAAAGCATTAGGCCGGCTAGTGGGCGAATCCTGCTTTAAGCGGAGCTTTTGCAAAAAGGTGAGTATTCACAGTTCCTCTTTTAAAGTGTTTTATACGTTTTGGGGTGAAAAGCATGATTAAATGAAATATTTGAGCTATTTGCATTATCGAATGTGAAATATTATAACATTTATATTATGGGCACTAAGGCAAGTACACTAATAGTTTGTATTGAGTAAAATGTCCTATAAAAGTTTGTACACTACTATTAACTCAATTGAGGAGCCGAGGGTATATATGGATAGCGCTATTGGATGGACAATCCCACCTAAAAACCGACAAGTAGAGGTGCGGATAGCAATCCCACCTGAAAACTACAGGTAGCGGTGCACTATACTTAAATTAAAGGTTCAATATATGTGGGGTTTTCGTCCCCACGCTAAGGTAGAATTAAAAAGAGTTTTGTGGTCGAAAGGTTTAGTGGTGGCTCATTACTTACTATTAATTAGGGTACAAAATACCTTGAACGTTTTAAGATGTAAAGATTTACTAAGTATCATAAAAGTATTTTGCTCAATATTCATTTATGCAAAAGATGTTTACAATATTGAAAACCTGTGAACTCACCAACACTTTGTAATTGACCTTGTTTTATTCATGCTTTTCAGGGGTAAGAAAGGTTAACTAAAAATTCTTGTGTTTGGGGCGCATCAACATCAACCATGTTTAAATTTGAAATCGTTTTGTTGAACACCTTGTTTCTTTTATTTTTTAAAAACATTGAACTTGTTATGCAATTGAACTTTTAAAAAGTTTTAAAAACATTGAACACCTTGTTTCTTGTAATGTTCAGTTTTATTTTGTTATGTATTTGAATGGACAATTGGTGTTGTTTTAGCTCTATCGCTATGAAATCTTGAACTATCACTCCCCGTGTTTCCGCTTTAGCGGGGTGTGACAGACTTGGTATCAGAGCCATAGGTTATAGAGAACACTGATTTTCTATAAAAACCAAATACTATAACCAAAAGTTTCGAAAACTCTATTCCTAAACTAACTTTAATTTTAGAAAGCTTACTACTAGTATAATTGGAATAAGTGTTGACTTAGCATATTATAATTAGGCAAAGTCTGATCACCTATGTCTAATTTAATATGTATAAGGAGGTACATGGAACAATTATATTGGAGTCGGCTAAAATAAAAGCTTCTTGCCCAAGTGAAAAGCATGGTCATAAGTGTGAGTTTGCATAAGCATTTTATAAATTGGTATTTACTAAAGTACATTTAGTAATTAAATCTGTTACTATCGCAGTTCGATATGTCTCACTCATCCACCACTACTAAGTACTCTGCTGACTCCTCAAGCTATGTGACTAGTCAACCTAGGAGAGAACTTTTTTAACACTTTGTTGGTTAAACTTGGAAACTTATTTTGGTGGCATGTAGCCCACAATTTAGAACTCTAAGATACTTGCTGTCTTTTGGGAATTATTTTTGCTGGATATTGAAGTTATGTGATTCTAAGCCTATGATTTGATGAATCGAGTGTTTTATATGCATAACTTAGTTAAGTAGATTTAGCGCAAAAATAGTAATAGTAATATGACCCAACCTCAATATGAACCTATGCCTAAAGACAATGCCTTCGAGGAGAGAAAACCTCGAGATCGCACGACTTGTGCCTGAGCAACTCATCGCGGCACTTTCGAACATCGTTAGTCAAGTGGCAGCGGGTCTAAATGCTAATTCGGGAAACAACTGAGAATCTGGAGCAAGTGGAGAGAGGGAATGCACATACAAAGCTTTTAGGACCTGCAACCCGAAGGAATTCCATGGAACTGAAAGAGCTGTTGGATTACTAACATGAATTGAGAATATAGAGTTCGTTCTCCAAATCAGCAAGTGCACTGAAGGAAATAAAGTGGAGTTTGTTACCAGGATGAGCATTGACCTAGTGGAACACCCAAGTGCAAACTCAAGGCGGGGAAACAGCCAACGGCCTTACTTGGAAGGAATTCAAAAAGATGCTCAAAGAAGAATACTGTCCAAGGGCGAGATTCAGAAGCTGGAAGCAGAACTATGGAGTCATTAGATGAAAGGGAATGATATAGACTCTTACACTGCCCATTTTCATGAGTTGGCGAAAATGGTACCACATCTGGTAACACCTGAAGAAAACCGACTTGATAGATATGTTTGGGGCTTATCTCCTGAAATACGCGGAGATGTTACTTCGACAAACCTGAAAACCCTACAAGAAGCAGTGAGTTCGGCAAACAGACTCACCAATAATGCTAGTCATTCGGGAATATTTGCTAAAGACAAAGCTCAAGGTAAGAGAAAGAAGGAGGAACCCACAAGAAGGCAATCTGGAGGAAGAATGGGTAAAAATCTTAAGATGACAGGGAATTAGGGGATTCAGACTCAACCAGCAAAGAAAGAGAAAAGAGCATACCCTAAGTACGATAAATGCAACAAACAGCATGTTGGAAGATGCATTATTTGTCATAAATGCAATAGAGGAGGTCATTTCGCCAAGGATTTTAAGAGTGTAGGAAGACGGACATGTTTTGAGTGTGGAAGTCCAGATCACTTCCGGAACACCTGTCCAAGATGGAATCAAACACCGAACACTAATCAAGTACGATCAGCCAATCAAGGAAATCAAGGAGGTCAGGCAAGAGGTCGAGTGTTCGAGATTGGAGCTAAAGAAGCAAGCCAAAATCCAGATATAGTCACGGGTTTGTTTCTTCTAAACGATCATTATGCATCAGTACTGTTTGATTCTGGAGCAGATAGGAGTTATGTATCGCTAGAATTTAGGCCAAAGATAAACTTAAGACCTCAAAAGTTGAAAGAAGTATATGTCATTGACTATGCCACCGGACAGGAAAGTAGGGCCAAAGACATAATAATGAACTGCACCTTAAGCTTGGCCAGTAGGGATTTTAGTATAGATCTAATCCCGATTAAATTAGGAAGACATAATTATGGGCATGGATTGGTTGTCCAAGAATCGAGCTGAAATATGTTGTTCCGAGAAGATCGTTCGAGTTTCACTACCCGGCGGAGGAATACTCGAAGTACACGGAGAGAAACCCAGGAGGAGTATTATAATGGTGACCTGTATGAAGATGCAAAAATATTTGAGAAATGACTGCATTGCATTTTTAACTCATGTCATGGATCAGAAGGTCAAAGAGAAACGTATTCAAGATATCCCTATAGTTCGGGATTTTCCCGAGGTATTCCCAAATGAGTTACCCGGACTGCCCCCACCAAGACAAGTTGAATTCCACATTGATTTAATTCTGGGAGTTGCACCCGTGGCGAAATCACCTTATAGACTGGCACCGTCGGGAATGCAGGAATTATCAGAATAACTTCAAGAGCTGCTCGATAAGGATTCATTAGGCCTAGCTCTTCACCTTGGGGAGCTCCAGTCCTTTTTGTTAAAAATAAGGATGGATCCTTTCGAATGTGCATTAATTATAGAGAACTTAACAAGCTGACCATCAAGAACCGATACCCCCTTCCTCGAATTCATGACTTATTTGATCAACTTCAAGGTGCTAGGTATTTCTCAAAGATCGATCTTCGATCGGGATATCATCAAATGAGAGTTCGTGAAGAAGACATTCCTAAGACAACATTTAGAACTCGTTATGGTCATTACGAGTTCCTACTTATGCCTTCTGGGCTAACAAACGCACCAGCAGTCTTCATGGATTTAATGAATAGAGTATGGCGACCGTACCTAGACAAGTTCATGATCGTGTTTATAGATGATATACTCATTTATTCTCGAGACAAGAAGGAGCATGAGCAACATTTAAAGCTGATACTAGAATTGCTCGGAAACAAAAAGTTGTACGTCAAATTCTCCAAATGCGAATTATGGATTCGCGAAGTGCACTTTCTTGACCATGTAGTAATTGAAAAAGGAATTCATGTTCATCCAGCTAAGTTCGAGGCCATTAAGAAATAGGAAGCCCCGAAGACACCAACCGAGATTCGTCAATTTCTTGGGTTGGCAGGCTATTACCGGTGAATTATCGCGAATTTCTCCAAGATCGCGCAACCACTGACGACTCTTACTCAAAAGGACAAAAAGTTTATTTAGGGAGAGAAACAAGAGGAAGCATTTCAGACACTCAAACACAAGTTATGCAATGCACCGATTCTGGCTCTACTAGAGGGAGTAGATAACGTTGTAGTTTATTGTGATGCGTCGCATCAAGGATTGGGATGCGTACTGATGCAAAAAGACAAAGTTATTGCATACGCATCAAGGCAACTTAAGGTTCACCAGAATAATTTCACCACCCATGATTTGGAATTAGGAGCGGTGGTGTTCGCACTCAAAATCTGGAGACACTATTTTTACAACACGAAGTGCGCCATTTTCACTGACCACAAAAGCCTTCAACACATTCTTGATCAGAAAATGTTTAATATGAGGCAAAGAAGATGGGTTGAGTTGCTTAGTGATTATGATTGTGAAATAAAGTACCACCCAGGAAAGGCTAATGTAGTAGCGGATGCATTAAGCAGGAAAGAAAAGATAAAGCCGACGAGAGCACGAGCTATGGGAATGATGGTTCAAACGAGTTTAAAGACTCAAATTCTTGAAGTGCAAAAATAAGCTTTAAAATAAGAGAATTTGAAGCATGAGACCCTGCATCGCTTAGAGAAAAAATTTTGATTTACGATCAGACGGAGTGCATTACTTTAAGAACAGAGTTTGGGTACCAAAGGTTGGTAATCTACGATCAACTATCTTGGGTGAAGCCCATCGATCAAGGTATTCGATTCACCCAGGGGAAGATAAGATGTACAAGGATCTGAAGGAATTCTATTGCTGGCCAGAAATGAAGAAATATATTGCTTTGTACATAAGCAAGTGCCTAACTTGTGCTAAAGTTAAGGCCGAACATCATAAACCATCAATTCTACTTCAACAACCCAAAATTCCCCAATGGAAATGGGAGCAAATAACCATGGATTGCGTAACCAAGCTACCCAGAACTGGGAAGGGACACGATACTATATGGGTCATAGTAGATCGACTTACAAAATCAGCTCATTTCATTCCTATTCGAGAAGATTTCAGTATGGAAAGGCGTGCACAAATTTACATCAATGAAATAGTTACACGTCATGGTGTACCTATTTCCATTATCTCAGATAGAGACACTCGTTTTATATCACGATTTCGACAGTCTCTTCAAAAGGCATTGGGTACACGTTTGGATTATAGCACTGCCTATCATCCTCAAACGGATGGACAATCGGAAAGAACTATTCAAACGCTAGAGGATATGTTGTGTGCGTGTGCAATAGATTTTGGTGGGAGTTGGGATACCCACCTACCACTTGTTGAATTCTTCTATAACAACAGCTATCACGCCAGCATTTAGTGTGCGCCGTACGAAGCCTTATACAGACGTAAATGTAGATCGCCGCTTAGCTGGTTAGAAATCGGAGATAGACAACTGACCACGCCCGATATCATTCAAGAAACCACTGATAAGATTTCAACCATCAAGGAAAGACTCAAAACAGCAAGAGATCGTCAGAAGAGTTATGCGGATAATCGGAGAAAGCCATTAGAGTTCCAAGTGGGTGATAAAGTGTTTCTGAAAGTATCACCATGGAAGGGACTACTACGCTTCAGGAAGAGAGGCAAGTTGGGTCCCAGATACATTGGTCATTAGAGTTCCAACTGTCAAATTTGAGCTTCCAGGTCAGCTGTGATTAAGTTTATATTAGTGTTATTTTAGATAAGTTAGATAAGTTATAAGATTGGTAGTTAGTTAGATTAGATTGGCCGAAAAATTTCTAGAGTTACCGGTAATTGCTTAGAAAGTCCGGTTCCGACCCGTAACTATCTGAAACGTCCTATATAGTGCCAAATGCTCTAATTTATACCCAATTTATATAAAATATATAGTTTTAGTATTTAAAATATAAAACTTCTATTTTTATAGAATTTAATCACTTTTGGACTTACATTTTGAGGAAAAGGCCAAAATTGAGAAAAATGACATTTTAATTTCATTTTTGGGCTTGAGTTTAATTTTTTTTTTAAATATTGGGTTGGAGTGGGGCCCATGTACATGGCTGCCCCCCCCCCCCCAATCCCCCATATAAATATATATATTTTTTCATTTCCTCCTCATTTGCATGATTGAAAATTTGAATTTCTCTCTTCTCTCTCTCTCTATAACTCAAGGGTTTTCTTCAAAAACTCTCCTTTCTCCTTTAAGTTCCAGCCAACATTCACCAACAAATTCAACATTTTAACAAGATTTTGAGTCTCCTTCATCATCCAAGTAAGTATTAACGTCATCTTCTTCATTTTCTTACCATTTTTGGGTAAAAAAACTCACTTGTTCTTGCATTTTAAGTCTTCTTCTTCTAACCTCTGAAATTTTATGAGTTTATGGACAGATTATATGTAAATATGTTCATATAGTGGTAGTAATCTATGACCCAAACATTTGAACTCAAGAAAGTAGGTAAAAACCTATTGCATGTGGGTTTGGTTCATGAAAATGGTGATTTTTGGTGCTGACAGAATATGTACTTGTGTTTGTGTCGTCCATTTCTTGCAAATAACACGTCCAAATGGTATGAATCTTCTTTTAAAAGTTTATTTTATGAGTTGGGGTTCTAATCCAAGTGGTCTCACTCAAAAACATCGAGTTTTAACCCCCAAATGCTCAAAACAAGTTGAATATGCATCTGGAAGTTCAATAGTAGGTAAACCCTACTTTGAACGACCATAACGCTCAAAATAATCATCCAATTTACTTGATTTTTCTTCTAGAATATATTTTAATGAGTTAACTTTCAAATGCCACTGGTTTCACTCAAAGATATGGTGATTTGGGGTTTCAACTATTCAAAACAAAATAAGTGTGCAATCTGTCCAAAGCTGACAGATTTGTGCATGCATGTCCAAAGGATGATTTTTCTTTTAAGAGTCCATGTTATGAGCTATCTTCTTTTTGCAACTGGAATCACATGAAAATATGGAGTTTTGACCCTCCAAACACCTAAAACATTTTAGGTATGCCAACTGTGAATCCACCAGAAGATAAACCCTATTTTGTGTGATAATATCTCTTTGATTAATTGTCCATAATGCATAATTCTTCTTCTGGAGTTTTCTTTAATGAGTTACGATTCATATGAATCCGGTTTCATTCGAAAATATGAAGTTTTGAGGCATTAACCAATTTATTAAAGTTAAGTGTCCAATCTGTCAACTAATGACAGATGTGTGCATGCAAAGTTGTGGTGCCATATCTTCCTCATAACTCATTCAAAATGAGTGATTCTTCACTTAAACGTTTCCTTTATGTGTTATGCTTATAATACAACTGGAATTTCTGAAAAATACTTAGTTAAACTCCTCAAATGAATGTTTTACTAACAGGGTGTAATCTGCCATACTTGCTGTGACACATTGTTTTGTATAACTTATTTGAACCCTTTTTATATGTCCAAAATGAATGAAATTTGGTCACAATGACCTTAACTCAGTAATGTCTCACATATAAAAAGATGGGAAATTTTCTCATATTTGATGTTACATTAATTTGATCATTTTTAGGACTTAAAGTTTCTGTCAGAAAGTGAAACTTTGAAATTGTTTGATTTCATGAATTTTGATCACCTGAAGAAACTATAACATTACATTTTCGGTATAATTTCTTTCATTAAAGAGCATATGTGCATTATGTATAACAGGACAATAGTAGACCAAGTTGGACATATAAGGACTTATAAGCACTCTTATAGTAATCGTTAGACATATAAGTGATCATTTGGGTACTTTGCTTTGTTAGGAAAGCGTTAGGCCGGCTAGTGGGGGAATCTTGCTTTAAGCGGAACTTTTGCAAAAAGGTGAGTATTCACAGCCCCTCTTTTAAAGTGTTTTATACGTTTTGGGGTGAAAAGCATGATTAAATGAAATTTTTGAGCTATTTGCATTATCGAATGTGAAATATTATGAAATTTAAGTTATGGGCACTAAGGAATGTACACTAATAGTTTGTATTGAGTAAAATGTCCTATAAAAGTTTGTACACTACTATTAACTCAACTGAGGAGCCGAGGGTATATGTGGATAGCGCTATTGGACCGACAATTCCACCTAAAAACCGACAAGTAGGGGTGCGGATAGCAATCCCACCTGAAAACTACAGGTAGGGTGCACTATACTTAAATTAAAGGTTCTACATATGTGGGGTTTTAGTCTCACCGCTAAGGTAGAATTAAAAAGAGTTTTGTTGTCGAAAGGTTTAGTGGTGGCTCATTACTTACTATTAATTATGGTACAAAATGCCTTGAACGTTTTAAGATGTAAAGATTTACTAAGTGCCATAAAAGTATTTTGCTCAATATTCATTTATGCAAAATATGTTTATAATATTGAAAACCTGTGAACTCACCAACTCTTTGTAGTTGACCTTGTTTTATTTATACTTTTCAGGGGTAAGAAAGGTTAACTAAAAATGCTTGTGTTTAGGGCGCATCAACATCAACCATGTATAAATTTGAAATAGTTTTGTTGAACATCTTGTTTCTTTTATTTTGTTAAAACAACTTGTATGATGTAATGTTCAGTTTTATTTTGTTATGTATTTGAATGGACAATTGGTGTTGTTTTAGCTCTATCTCTATGAAATCTTGAACTATCACTCCCCGTGTTTCCGCTTTAGCGGGGTGTGACAATATATTTTACAATTAGGTGATTTCAATGAACTTGTAGCTTATATTCAGAGTGAATATAAGCTAAAACAATTTTGCTTTTTGTATTCTTGTAGCTTATATTCAGTCTGAATATATTCTACAATTAGGTGATTTCAATAGACTTGTAGCTTATATTCAGACTGAATATAAGTTGTCATATGGTTTTATATGAATTATATATTCAGTCTGAATATAACATATTATGTTATTATTTAGTCTGAATAAAAGTTATTCCTGTTTTAACAAGTTAAGCTATTAATTATTCAGTTTGAATATTAACTATTTCATAATGATAAATGTTCTGATATATTCAGTCTGAATATAAGACAACATATGGTTTTATATGACTTCTATATTCAGTCTGATTCTAGGAAAACTTTTTCTTCAAGCCAAAATATATTTAGTATGAATATTATAAAGGTTTGATTAAATACATACCGTTAAAAATGTGATTGGCCCTGAATAGACCCTTTCATCAGAGACTTTCTTCCAGCCATTCTTGCTATCCTTGGCACAATGGATGTATTGCACCAATTTATTATTCCAAAATTCATATTTTTCCTAAGTTTGGGTTGAATGGATAGGTTGGATATACCCATCTTCATTGTAATTGCATTCACAAACAAAATGATGAAATTTGTCATGAACTTCCATTTTGCGTTGTTGCATTCATTCAGTTTTTGTAGAATATCGCTTGGACGTATATTTGTATTATTTTCAAATTGATCCTTCCATTCTTCTAACAAATCAAACCCATCTGCATCCAACTCCATCTCATTCGGATCTTCTCCCTCGTTTCTTAGTCCTAAAATCTGACTAACAGCCTCCTCATCCACCTTTATTTCTCCGGCAGGTATTCTTATCACCATCTTGTTAGTGTCAAAGTTGTTTATTACAAAACATGTCAACTTTGATGGGATTACATCAACCTTTAAACCAAGGATTTCCTCAAATCCAATTTTCTTCAGACATTTTACTTGATGTGTTCTCAACCGTCTGATGGCTAAAATAAGATTTTTTGGTGTTGTTCTTGTTATCATTGATTTATTCAGATCTTCATCTGTATCATCTTTTCTGACTTCTTCTTCTTCTTCCTCTTGTTCTACATCTGTTGTTTTCTTTTTTCTTTTTAGTGAAAAACATTCTCCTTTAGTCTTTCTTTTTCTTCCTGTTTTAATTAAAATTTAAACAGACGTTATGTTATGTTATTATATTCATTATGAATATAACATGTTTTCCACAAAATACACTGTAGTGCTTATATTTATACTGAATATAACTTACAATTTGATGATTCTATAATTGTCGCACATATTCAGACTGAATATAAACACTGACTATAATTGTAGCTTATATTCAGTCTGAATATAACCTATAATTGCTACAGTCTTAGTGTTTATATTCAGTCTGAATATAAGCTACAATTATACAAACACCTAATCATAGATTATATTTAGTCTGAATATAACCTAGGATTGTACTGAATATAAGCTACAATTGTACAAACACCTAATTATAGCTTATATTCAGTCTGAATATAAGCTACAATTGTACAATAAGTGATGGAGATTTAACCTTTTTTATAGAGTTTTACAGTACCTAAATAAGGAAATAACGTCCATATTTTTGTTTGTTCTTCTTCAATCTGATGTTTAGTAATACTTTTCTTTCCTTTTGTTTTTGTAACTATCGAAAATCATTTAACAAATATATATCAAGTACAAACCCCAAATTGTAGCTTATATTCAGACCCAATATAAACATAACATTGTAATATTAGGCAAACAACTAATTTTAACTTATATTCAGACTGAATATAAACACTAAAGTGTATTGCTACAGTCTTAGTGTTTATATTCGGTCTGAATATAAGTTAAAATTATACAAACAACTAATTTTAGCTTATATTCAGACTGGATATAAGCTATTTTAATATATACCCTGTTTTTATTCAGAATGAATATAACAGTATTTATATTCAGTCTGAATATAAGATACAAGTATACAAACAACTAATTGTCGCACATATTCAGACTAAATATAAGCTACAATTGTACAAACTTCAAATTTTAGTTTATATTCAGACTGAATATAAATAATAAAGTGTATTGCATTACACTTTAGTTTTTATATTCAGTCTGAATATAAGCTACGATTATACAAAAATATATACCATGTTATTATTCAGAATGAATATAAGAGTGTTTATATTCTGTATGAATAGTATAAGGTTTCTAAAAATATATGTTATGTTAGCTTAAATTCATACTAAATATAAACATTATTGTCAAATATTTCAGAGATTTAAGATACCTGAAACAGAAGATAGTTTCGTTGTTTCTTTTTCTTCTTCTTCAAGGTTTGATTGTTCAGCGGTACTTTTCTTTGATGTTTTTCCATCTCTATCGAACATAAATGAACATTTTTATGCTCAGTTAAACTACATTACAAGCCTTAAATATTCAAAATAATCTTTTATTTATGCATAATAACTTTTACCTTCTCCAAGTACTTGAATAAGAGGGATGTCGTAGCTTTCTTCACTCTTTGAGTCCATTTTAATCTCCTTAAATGAACTTAAATCCTCAGTCGAGAGATGATTTTTACGCGAAATCGTGTTTTGGCGACGATGAAGATGAGCACGTTTTGAGGGCGGACGTCTTTTGCAGAATATTCAGAATGATTATGGTTCATAGTCTAAATTGAACCGTCATTTTCTATTTACTAAAATACCCCTACGCGCCTAATATTCTTTAAGTTGTGGGCCGAGTTTTCCACTTATTTACCACAATGCCACCGCGTGTTTTATGTCTTGATCTTTTGATCTGATTTTAAATGGATGGCTGAGATTCATCCTCTTGTTCACATCCAAATATGGGTTCACATTTGAACCCACCCCTATATATATATATATATATATATAGAGAGAGAGAGAGAGAGAGAGAGAGAGAAAAGTTCTAATGCAAACTCAAATTTGATTGCTAACATGAGGACAAAGGAAAGGGTGACCCGTGTCCATTCAGTCTGAATAATGAAGGGATTCGGTGTGAATAACAAAGGTGAAAAATTCATACATTATTCAGTATGAATAACACACATTCAGACTGAATAACACAACATTCAGTCTGAATATATTCAGACTGAATGGGACACGTGTCACGCTCTTTTTTGTCCTCATGTTCACAGTCAAATTTGAATTCGCATTTGAACTTGTCCCTATATATATTATTCTAAATACACTTTTGATAATAAAAATTCACAATTTTCATCAAATATCACATTTGATATCCACAATCAATTAATTAATTTTTTCACTATTTTTTCTCTATTTTTGAATCCATATTTGGAATCATGTGTGATTAGCTTCGTTTAATATATGATCTAGCTTTTATGTATCATAAATGATCAACTATGAATTTTTTTATATGTATCACATATGATATTATACGTCTGAATATAAGTAACGTATTATCAAATGTGATAATTTTTACATTACCAAAAAATTTATAAATGTAAATAGACATAATCACATGGGATTAACAAAAATATCTACAGTTATCACATGTGAAATCATTGTGGATATCACATGTGATACACTACAAGAAAAAGCTTAGTTGGTGACCAAAATTTTAGTAACTACTTATATTTGTCACTAACTGTAACATTAGTGATGATGACAAAATTTTAGTCCTAGTCCCGGTCTTAGATAATCCCCATTTGGTATCAAAGTCATAACCCTCCCCTCTTTCATCTTACTAAGAATTGGATTAGTATGCTCTGTGACTGCCATCTATGTACGGATCTCTCACATCAGAAAACTATTTTGAATTTAAGAAGGTGTGGAATTTGTTAGAAATCAAGAACTGTTATGCAGATGATTGCAAGAGACAAGAGATGGTGTTGAAGATTTGCAGCTTTTCTATTGTGTTAAGAGAGAACGTTCATAACAAATAACAAGTTAACCTAACCTAAAAGGTTACAAGATACTACAAATACAAACTAATTAAGACGCCAACTATACAATAGATCCCATGGGCTTGCGGGATTTTTTATTACATACACGCTAACACCCCCCCCCCCCCCTTAAACACAGTCGGGGGAAGAATGAGCCAGATTGAATTTGGAAACAAAATCTCAAAAGCGTCCGAGAAGATGAGCTTTCACTACAACAAAATAGGGTGTTACCGATGGCAAAATTCGTCAGAAAACCGTCGAAAATGCCTTGTACCGACGGTTTTCCAATAGGAACAAACTGTCGCTAAAACCTTGGTCGGTAATGTGTAGCAACGGCTTTCCGACAGCTTTTACTGACGGCTTTCCGACGATTTATTTTACCGACGGATTTCAGACATTTTATTTTACCGACGGCTTTCCGACGGTTTATTTTACCGATGGCTTTCCGACGGTTTATATTACCGACAACTTTCCGACGGTTTATATTACCGACAACTTTCCGACGGCTTTTTTGGATTTAGAATTTTAAAAAAATTAGAAAACCATTTTTGTCTTTATATGCATTTTAACCTATAACATATATATATATATATATAATCGCATACAAAATCCAAAAATTCAACAATAGATTTTCCAACAAATCTGTATCAATATATATATCCATACATATATCCATATAAGTCCATTTAAATATAATATTATACCAAATTCATACCATAATCAACTAATGGAACCATCAAAAGTCGATGCTGGGAATTGCCAACGTAGCATCTCTTCAATTGCCTTCATTCTATCTTGATTTTCCTTCTAACGTTGAGCATGTCGGAGGTTCTCCTCTCTCTCAATTTCTCGCTCCTCTTTCATTTTCTTAATTTTCTCCTTTAATTGTTGCACCTATACATGTAACACATAATGAGTGTATTGACATATATGTTCCAGTTAAATAAGAAAATAAAAGTAAACAAAAAATTTACCTCGCTTGAAGTGGAACCGACAAATGATTCATTCCACCCGCTTCGCAAACCGGTTACCACGTAGCTCGGATCCGAACACGTACCAACGCCATACATCCGACCCATTTTCCTTCTTCCCATACAACGCTCCCATACTTCAATATCTCCAAGTGAATGAATGCTAGTGTCAGGTTCGTACTTATCAATCGTTTCATGGACATAGTCATCCTACGGTAGATTAGAATGTTTAACTCGGTAGCAGAACTTTAACACCATTTGAGTGCATAAATCTGAGAATTAGAATATAATATTCATTAAGTTCCATCTTAATTTATACAGACAGATTAATCCACAAAGACAGCTTTATTCATACAGGATTTAATGAAGATCAACCAAATAGCCCCTTACAGCTTATTCGGTCAGTTATACATGACTGTTTGGTAGTGGCTTAATGATATAAAAAGTGGCTTATTCAGTAAGCTTCTAGGGGGAAAGCCAAGTAAAAAAACCCAAATAAAAACTTTCTCAATTTATACAGACAGATTAATCCACAAAGATAGCTTTATTCATACAGGACTTAATGGAAGGTCAACCAAACAGCCCCTTAATACCCCTTATTATTTGTTATGATTTGTTAGTTGTATGCTATAGGTCAAACCTACCCCCATATATAATAGTCTTTAAGTCATACTGTTTTGGATTTGGAGTGATGTTCATGCAAATGGCTAGCTACTGTTTTGGATTATTTTTAACGTGTTACAATTATGCAATGCCTTTAGGAAAGAGAACACTATTACAAGAGTCAAATAGAAACCTAAACAGATTAGCATATCAAAATAGCAAGACATTTAGTAATTAGCAATTACTTGATAAAAACCACAAACAAAAAACATGTCAGAAATCAATGAACAAAGAAATAGGTGTTCAGAACAGCCAAGCAAATAATATATTTGGTCGAGTAAATGAAGCATGTTTCTTACTTGAATAGACACCTCTTGTTTATCTTGAAGGTCAGCTTTGTTACCAACTAAAGCTAAGACGACATCAGAGCTCCCTACTTCTTCTGTAGCTCCTGTAAAACGCAAAAAATATGCTATTTAGTTAAGGTATTATACCGTCACATTATTGGCTCTCAACTTGGTGGTCTATTGATATTATCATACATTATTGAGGATAAAAGACACCCATGAAATAGTTAAAGTATATATATATACACACATAGAAAGAGACCATTTAAGAAATGAATATATGTTCCAAATACTAGTATATATGGATGAAGGGAGGGAGGGAGAAGTAAAGAGAGATTGTTGGGTTTTTTCTTCTCTATCAAGTGTGAAGGGAAAGGGCACTTTAGGGAATCATATGGCTGAGTGAATTAAGTTAGGAGGAGAGAGCTGCACTAAAAAACAATAATTATATCAGTAAGTCACTTCCAAACACCTATAAATGGCTCACTGAATAAGCCATTAATTTCCAACGTTAAATATTGAACACACAACTTTATCCAGAATTTGAAATTAGCAATAAACAAATTTTTTAATTAAAACTATAAACTTTTACTTCAAAGTGTTTAGACCATCTCGAACCTTAACACCAAAAAAAAAAACATCAAATATGGTGGGCCATCAACAAAAAGAAACTCAACCTCAAATAAACGTTTACCCACACAGAACGAAAGAAAGAAAGAAGAGTAAACTACTATTTGCGTCCTTATGGTGTGTTGTTTATAACGATTTTCGTCCCTGGTCTTTAAAAACTGCTTTTTTTGTCCTTATGGTTTTCATTTTGTTTTTTTTTTCGTCCTTGAATCTGAGAACTTAAAAAATTCCCATTAAAATGTGGGTAATTTAGTCTTTCACTATTTATATTTTACCAAACAATATTCTTTAATAAAAATAAAATCGAACTCACCTAATCTTCAGACACTCACGTGGACCCCTCCCCAAGAAAAACCCACCCATCACTCATCAAGCCATCACCCACTCCCTACCTCATCTTTTCTTATTTTCTTTTTTTAAATGGAATCATTACCTCTTGTCTTTACTCCTCAAAAACCACCAGGAGCATTTTAACATTTTACAAATGTTTTACAAGGTGGTTGTTCAGTTACTCATCATTACATTTCCCCTCCGCTACTGTTACCAAAACCAACCACCACCAGCTTATATATGTACCTCTTTATTCGCAGGTAATTTATGGTTGATTTGATCTTTAATGTTTTGGTTTTAGGGTTCCTATAGTTTAGTATTTTGAGTTATACTTAGGCATCGAACGGATGTTTTTATTGTTGATTTTGTTACCGTTTTTTTATTTTGTTTTTAAGGTGAAATCACGAGGTGAAGGATGGTCCGGGAGAAAATGGGGTTCACCGGCGAGTGATGAGGTCGCCGGGAGGGGAAACGGGAAGGGAATTGAAGGAAGGGGAGGAAGCCAAATGTGAAGGAAGAAGGGGGAGGGTCATCATTGTGCTGAACGATTCCAAAAAAACATCGAAAATGGTGGAGATGGAGGCAACGTCGTCATCACAGATGGAGACGAAGCGTGGAAATGGAAACAACGTCGGTCACCATCACCGGTGACCTCCATTGTTGCAGGACCTGTGACCTCCTCTTTCTCCCCTTCACGCATCGTTGAAGGTGTGTAAAACAAAACTCATTTCAGAAATTTTAGCGACATGGCCGTTGTTTGGATTTCGGGAAGAGAAAGAAGGCGATGACTTCTGGTTTTAATGATTTGCCGGAGATGGGGTGGTTGCTGGTTCCTGTCTTCCGTTTTTCATATGAATAAGAAGAAAATAAACAAATAAATAAAAAAAAGAAAAGAAAAAAATGGATAAATAATTAAGAAATTAAAGAAACACTGAAAAGACATAAATGCCCCTCACATTAACTGGGTTTTTTAGCAGATTTAGTCAGAGGGACGAAAAAAGAAACAAAATGAAAACCATAAGGACGAAAAAAGCAGTTTTTAAAGATCAGGGACGAAAATCGTTATAAACAACAAACCATAAGGACGAAAATAGTAGTTTACTCAAGAAAGAAAGAAAATAAGATTCAAAGCAACAAATGATCTTTAGTAAAAACAATAAACACCATCTTCTGTCCTGTCACCTACACGTTGTTTCTTTAAGAAATCTCAGAGGACATCAACAACCAAAAAACACATACAAATAGAATTGTGCCAGCTTGGAGAATCTTAACCTGTTATTAAAACTAGCAAAAAAGTATGAATTATATTCAAAAAAAATTAAAATAAAAAATGCAGCCAAAAATATAAACTATCATGAATATGTATCAAACTTTAACCTTAATATACCCCTCGAATTTCACTCGATTGACTTCAAAAATAGACATCAGTGTTCATAGGGCTAAGGAAGGTCTATTTTTGCTTGTTTCTTCCATCTTATGAACAAATTCCTTATCAAATTGATTGTTTCCACTTTGACCAACACTTATAATTTGCAAAAGTTAGAATATTCAATTCAATTATAGATCTATAATGCTCTCATTTTGAGAAAGGATAAAAAAAATTCTATTATATAATAAATGTTGAGAGTTCCTAGTTTGTAAAATGATAAAGTTAAGACCTACTCACAATTTGGTGATTCTTTTTAGTTGTCCAGATTGTAAAGAAAAAGACATCTTCAATCTTCCTGGACCAATTTCAATGGAATCATTCTGTGGAGTGTCTACCACGTATATAAACCCTCCTGAACTAAGCAGATCAAAATAGATCTTAAATCAAAATCTCTCCCATCCATACTCATAAGATAAAGGAAAGATCACAAAATTTAGATTATATTTCCATCTATTTCAAGAAAGACATCAATAAAACAAACCGAACCAAACAAACCCAATATATCCCACCAGAAAATAGGGTCTAGATGTGGGTGGGATCCTGCAGACCTGTCCTTAAAACAACGGTTTTCATGAAGACCCTGACTTCTGAAAATATGTGCATCAAGAAACACATAATTTGTTGACCATTTATAGAAAGTTACTGAAGCTTAGCTAATAATCATTGTGAACATTGTTTAGAGTCCCATATTGGACACTTTTGGAAAGTAATCTAATAGGGTTCCATAATTCTTAGAGACACAAAAGCGAGAGAGTTATGGAGTGAGCATAAAAGTACCTTTTCCAGATGTTTCAGTAATAAAGTAAGTGTTCCAACCCAATGGTGGCACAGATGCTTGAAACAAAGGCTAGTACTTTGGAAGTTGTATAGGTGAAATTCCCAAATAAGCCTAGGTATAAAAGCTTCTTAGATTGCTTGTTAGGTTATCAAATTCTATGAATTGTGCCTCGATCTTATTTCCCTTGTCATCTTGGACAACCAAATTAGCATCTTTAACCTGTTAAAACCATATGCAAAAGATGATAGTGGGTGAAAAATGAGCAAAATGTAGGATAAAACAGTTACTTGGATGATACACTTGCTGAGCTTGACTTCATATGGCAATTGCTTAAAGATCTTGTAAGGATTTGGATGAAGTAGGAAATTAGGAATACATAATGTCATCTTAATCAATAAGAACTTAAAGTTCACATAATATATCCTCATGTTAGGAGGTCAAATTGTTTATATCAGAGTACAACATACAAGAAAAATCAACTTAAGCACTTAGTGAGAAGAAAGAACAAAGCAACAAATTGAGAATGATCACTTGATAAAAACCACAAACAAAAACATGTCAGAAATCCATTGTAGCAAGTCGCAACGAAAATGAGCCTAAGCACAAAGATATAGAGGCATACCTCTCCAATTATCAAACAGCAAGGCCTTGCTCTTTAGCTTTCTTCTGCCACTTAAGGGTGCTCTCTAATGCAAAATAAGAAGTAACATTTGTCAATCGTTCAAAACAACAGATAAAACATTCCTAATAACCTCAATCTACTCAATCATTCAAATCAAATTCGAGATTTCAATATCTAAAAAACATTCCAAGCAGATTTGAAACAAATGCGAGAGTAATGTAGCAGAGACATACCTTAGAGAGTTGAGGACGACGATGGAGGACGACGACGAATCGAGGAAGATGCATGAATTTGTTTTGAGTTTTGGGGACTGACCGATGGGTTCATCTAAAAATAAATAATTAATTGCGTTCTAATTTAAAAAAAAATGATTAATCTAATATGTTTAAGATTATAAAAAATAAAAATAAATATTACAAAGGAACCGACGGTTTAGCGACTGCATTCTCCGACGATTTTCCGAACGATGTTGGAAAATAAATAAAAACTAAATATATAAATGGTACCGACGGTTTAGCGACGGCATTCTCCGACGGTTTTCCGACGTATGTTTGAAAATAAATAAAAACTAAATAAATAAATGGTATCGACGGTTTATCAACGGTATTTTCCAATGGTTTTCCGACAGTATCTTAAGAATAAAAATTAAATAAAAATATGTTTTCTCGTCGGTAAGTCGTAGGTATACCGTCGGAAATTACCAACGGTTTTTGCCGTCGATAAAAGTCGTCGCTTATGGCCAATATTCTAGTAGTGTTTAGTGAAGATATTGGCCGGCTGATCAATGATGGAAATGGGAAGAAGTTGAATAGTGTGACGAACCACATGTTGACTGTTGATTCAAACTTCTTACGGTGATTTGAATATGATTCCTCTATATACTTAGTGAAAATTCCAAGACTATGTTACTATTCATATTCAGTGATAGCATACACTAACTGTACTCAGTGATCGCTGAAAATCAGGAACATCACCTAGTCTCTGTAGATCTGAAGAACAACACTCACACCAAAGACCATTCAGCGATAGTCGAAGACCTAGCTGAAGAAAGAGATGAATAGCTCGTGATTTGAAACGATTCAGTGATAACAACGTCCATTTAACAAAAGTGTGAGATCTTGTATAAAGCCTTAGTGATGCACAAATGTCAAACCCCCATGCCTTGTCAGAAAGGACGTACGGATTGTCCCCTATGTCCTTACAAACTCTGATTAGGTTATTGTTCATATTCGGCCAAAAGCATGGTTGCTTTATGAACAAAGGACAAGTCTCTAATAAAAATTTGACACGTGGCATATACTTTCTGAGTTGCATTAAATGCAACGGGTATAAATAGATGAAGACATTTTCTTCATCTTCATGCATGCTCATATCTTTTCTTTAACCTCTGATTCTATTTCTTATCTTTCCTTGTGTATCAAACTTAGTGATTTCTAAAGTTGTAATAGAATAGGTTCACTTAATTATGTTCGATTACGTTTGTTCGTTTAAGTTCATTTACGTTTGTTTTTATATATAAATATATTATATATTATGACATTAATAGGTAAAATCATTAACTTAATTAAATTTTTAGAATTGTTCAGATGTTTATGTTCATCTATATCCGTTCGTTTATGTTCATTTATGTTTGTTCGTTTACATTCATTTTACATCTTAACAAACAAACATAAACGAATCGAACGAACATGAACGGAGGCTAATCATTTTCTATATTAATTAACGAAATTGAAAAATTCAAGAAACGAAATTGAAAGATATGCCAGTGAATTTGGTTATGAATTGGTGGGGAACTGGAGATGGCGAATTTGAATATGTACCGAACACAGGTAAATCAGGGGGAATTTTATTAATTTGGAACAAAAATGTGTTTAATTGTGAATATGTGGTAAAGGAAAGCAACTTTGTGGTGGTATTTTGGAAATGGAAAAAGATAGAGGGATCGGTAGGATGTGTTAACGCATATGGCCCATGTGATTCAAATGAAAGGTTAAGTGTGTGAAAAAAATTGGAATGTTTGTGCCAAAAGGATGAGGTTAAATGGATCTTGTTTGGAGATTTTAATGAAGTTAGGAGTGTGCAAGAGAGATTGAATTCGCAAGTGGGGAATAAAGGGATGGATGAATTTTATTAAGTATACTTAGATAGCTTCAAAAGGAACTGGGTTCTGAAGCTAACAGTTCAGATCTTCTGAACTAGTGTTATACAGATAAATGTCCAAGTAAAGTTCAGAAGTTCAAGATCAGAAGTCTGAGAGACTAACGCATAACTTCTGAAGTAGCAACTTCAGAAGTTCTGAAGATTTTTGACAGGTTCTGAAGAAGTTCTGAAGACAGCTTCTAAAGAAATTCTGAAGACATATTCAGAAGTGGTTCGGAAGTGAAGCTCACACATGTTTAGATACTATTGGTCTGTGATAGAACTACTTGTTAGAATAGTATCTCTCTTTGTATATAAATAGAAAGTCAGTTAGTTTGTTTATAGTTAGTGATCATACTTTGTACTTTGATGATAGATATAGTTTGTAATACTTGTCCATATCAATAATACATACAACTTCGTTGCTCCAATCTTATTCTTTGTCTGTTATTCTTGTTATATCTTGATCTGTGGGAACTATCAAATTTAATGACTTTATTCAGAGGAATAAACTTGAAGAAGTTAGAATGGGAGGGGACAAGTTTACAAGGGTAAGTGATGATGGCCAAAAATTTAGTAAGCTAGACCGATTTTTAGTGTCGGTTAATTATTTGGAGCAATGGAGTATCTTAAAAGTGAAAACCTTGGAGAGAAAATAGTCGGATCATACACCAATAGCACTAAGCAATACATGGAATGATTTTGGTCCAAAGCCGTTCAAGATGTATGGTGTGTGGTTAAAAGATAAAGAATTGGAAGAAAAGGTGAAAAGGGTGTGGGAATTGGAGGTAAGGTCACTTAGACCGAATTGTAGAATTCGGGATAAATTAAAAAATGTAAAAGAATAATTGAAGAATTGGCGCAAAAACACATGGGGGAGGTGGAAAAAGATGCTAATTGATGAAAACAATAAATGATAAAGTGGGAAGGAAAAAATGAAAATTCACCCTTGGGAGAAGCCAAAAGAGTTCTGTGGGTTGAAGTAAGAAAAAAGTGGTTAGATTTGGAAAATAAAATCTTGGAGATGGCAAAACAAAAGGCAAAAGTTAAATGGAACAGAGAAGGGGATGAAAATACAAAATACTTACATGCGGTGAGTACGCTTCGTGAAAGGCGTAATGAGCTACATGGGATTATAATCAACTCGGAGTGGACGGAGGATTCGGAAAAAATAAAGACGTTTGTAATGGAATTTTTCAAAGATAAATTTGCTCAAAGAAGGGAGTTCATTCCAAAGTTGAAGATGTCACGTTTGAAGAAATTGTCAAATGATGAAGCAAGTTTCTTAGAAAGGAATTTTTTAGAAGAAGAAGTTTGACAAGCAATCAATGAATGTGGGAGAAACAAATCACCGCCCGGATGGATTTTTGATTGAATTTGTCAAGAAATTGTGCCATAGTGTGAAACACAATTTTATGTTGATGTTAGAGTGGTTTTGGGAGAAGAGGAAATAAGTGAATGGTGCAATTCATCATTTTTGACATTAATTCCAAAAAATAAAAGCCTGTTGAGTCTAAATGAATTTAGACCAATTAGTCTTATTGGAATTATTTATAAAGTTGTGTCGAAAATATTGGCCGAAAGATTGAAGACAGTTATGGAAAGATTAATCGGAAATCAACAAAGTGCTTTCATAAGAGGTCGCTCTATTCCTTATGGCGTGTTAGTTGCTAATGAAACGGTAGAATTTTTAAAGAAAGCAAAGAAGGAGGCGTTAATTTTCAAAGTAGATTTTGAAAAAGCCCATGTTCGGTGGAATGGACATTCTTATTGGATGAGATGCTTTAAAGAGTATGGGTTTTGGGTTAAAATGGAGGAAATGGATGGAGACATGCTTGAAGACATCGTGGATTTCGGTGCTAGTTAACGGATTGCCTACTAAAGAATTTCCAATGAAAAGAGGTTTAAGACAAGGAGACCCGTTAGCACCGTTTCTTTTTTTGGTGGTAGCGGAATGTTTGCATATTATGATAGAGGAAACCATAGAGCAAGGATTATATAACGAGGTGAAAGTGGGGAAAGATGGAATAAAAGTACCTCATCTTCAATATGCGGATGATGTGGTTTTTTTTTGGAGAGTGGGACGCAACAAATTTAAAAAATCTCATCAAGGTACTTCTTTGCTTCTATGAAGTGTCGGGTTTAAGGATAAATTTGGCAAAAAGCAAATTATATGGAGTTGGAGTTTCGGATGAAGAGATAAAGGCATGGGCATCTAGCTTGAGACGTGGTAGTGGTGTTTTGCCATTCATATATCTTGGGTTACCGGTAGGCACACAAAAATAAAAATGTAATATGTGGAAACCGGTAATTGAGAAGATTAAAAAAAACTATCAGCATGGAAAGCAAAAGTGTTTTCCTTCGGAGGATGTTGGACTTCGGTAAGAGCGGTATTAGGTAGTGTCTCATTATTCTACTTGACCTTGTTTCGTGCCCTGGTGAGTGTGATTTCGGAATTAGAACGAATTCGTTGTCACTTTTTTTTGGGGGGGTGGGGGAGGGAGGAGAAATATCGAAAAAAGGAAAAATGTAGGTAAATTGGGATAAATTTTTGGGACCATTTGGGAAGGGAGGGCTTAAGGACTTAAATTTGGGTTTATTAGGAAAATGGTGGTGGAGATTTGATAGTAAGGAGAATAATTTTTGGAAAAGGGTAATTATTAGTATTTATGGGAGGGATGGGGGAGTATCGGAACTTGTGGGGAGAAGAAAGTTAGGGAATTCGGTGTGGGGTAATATTTTAAACGTTGGTTTTGAGATAGAGAAAGAGGGAGTAAATTTCATATATTCATTTGGAAAAGAGATAGGGGACAGTTTAAATATTAAATTGTGGGAGGATAGGTGGATTTCGGGAGGCATTCTTAAGGAGTGGTTTAAGAGGTTATATCACTTAGAAACAAATAAAGAGATGGCAGTGAAGGGGAGAGGATTTTTTTCAAGAGGGAGAGTGGGTATGGAAGTGGGGTTGGAGAAGAGAACCAAGAGGGCGTGGAATAGGAGAGAGTTATTGAGGCAGGTTGGGGAGAAAATGTCAAAAGATGGGGTGAGGGATAGAGCTGTGTGGGGTCTAGATACGAAAGGAGGGTTTTCGGTCAAAAGTTTGAGAGGTTTGTTAGAAGAAAAGAGGAATGTATTGTTGACTACTATTGAGAAAACGATATGGTTAAAAGCGATTCCAAAAAAGATAAGTATTTTTTATTGGCGAACTACGCTTGGAAGATTACCGTCAAGAGCTACTTTAGACAAGATGGGGATCGATCTAGATTCCCTTCTTTGTCCAAGATGCGGTGAAGACATTGAGACTATAAATCATGCGCTTGTGACATGTCCGTTAGTGAAGAAATTATGGCAACAAATGGGGAGATGGTGGAACGTGGATTTGAATGGAAAAAATACGTTAAAGGAAATTGAGGAAGCCGGGATACGAGGGAATATGAAGGGAAGCCAAAGGTGGTCGGCAACGATGAGGTGTTTTTCGTATCTCATTTGGGCAAACAGAAATAAATTAGTGTTTGATCGATCAACCAAGGTGCTAGCTGATCAATTATTTGACTTCCAATTAAAAAAGTTTGATTGGGTATGTAAGGAGTGAAGAACTTAGAATAGGATGGCAAGATTGGCTTGGAAATCATCTTGGCTAAGGCGCGAAAACAACTTGTAGTTTTTTGTTTTTCGTTTGGTCGTCTCTACAATACTTGTAGTTCGTATAGTTAGCGAGTAGAGTTTGGGGGGTTAGTGTTCGTAGTGTCGTTGTGTGATCTTTTTGTTTGCCTCTTGCAAACAGAGGCACGTTTTTTTTAATTGTATTTGTATTTGTATTTTTAGGCTGGTAATTATTTCAATGGTAATAAAAGATTTGTCTTTGTCGTTCAAAAAAAAATTAACTTTAAATGCAGTTTTTTTACTGGTTTATACAGTTTTTTACTGTTGTTTTATGCAGTTTTTTACTGGTTTTATGCAGTTTTTTACTGGTTTTATGCAGTTTTTTACTGTTGTTTTTTGCAGTTTTTTTTACTGATTTATATGCTATTTTATTGCTGTAAAAAATTATGGTATAAATTAAGGAAGTCTATTTTATCAAAGTATTTTTAGTGTTAAAATTTTTTGAAGTAAATAATAAATTATTTTATTAAAGTAATTTTAGTTTTAAAAAAATAAATTTAATAAAAAGGGTATTTTAGTCATTTATCGGAATTTGATTTCAATTCCAAAGCTACATTTTGTGAACCAAACAGACAAATTTCAATTCTTTTAACACATTCCATTACAATTCTGCTAACTAAACAGGTGGTCAAACCTGACAACATTTCATTCCAATTCTTTCAAAGTCATATTTCTCAAAGAAATTTCATTTCATCCAATTTCATTATGTGAACCAAACGCCCCTTGTAATGTGTGAAAGTTAGTGACATGAGAAGGAAGGAGGAAGAAGGACGGTGTCGTTTGCTTTAACTTGGGTTTTGGTTTCTAACTTGACTTTTGACGATTTACTTTGACTTGAAGAATAATAAAAAGTTTGAAAAAGTGCCCATTCAGGAATGCTATTCCATTGGAGATTATTATTTCATCAGAACATCTTCAATAGATATGCTAAAACTTTTTTACAATAGAGTAAAAAAATTAAAATCTCTATAAAAATTTACATTCATCTCCAACAACTACTCTATTTTAGCAATTCTACTATTAATTATATTAATAAGATATTCAATACATCTAATAAAATAATATTTCTCTCTCCTACACATTTTATCTCAATACTCTAATTGGTTGATATAATTAAAATATTATTTTCTCTCTCTTCTAATAAGTTTTAGAGATTTCTCTAAATTTAGAAAAAATTTCAACTTCTTTTCTCTTTTTTCTATTTTAGCATATAGGATAGAATAGATGTTGGAGCAACTAAAATGCTAAAATTGCACTTTTTTTCATTTTAGCATAGCTATTGGAGATGCTCTGAGTTTTGACTTGGTAATATTAAATTGAAGAAAACGTAATTGTTGGGTTTTCCACAAGTCATTTTTATGTTCGGAATCCATATCGATTGGAGTGGGACCAGTTTATAAATATACATATATATATATAGGGAGGTTAATGCGAGGACGATAACAATTTACGAGAATGCGAGAACAATCCTCAGGCAATCATTTTGTACATGAAATTTTTCATTCATGTACAAAATAACATATGATTCATGTACAAATTCACATATGATTCATGTAAAAAAAATAATTAGTTCGATAATTTGTATTATTTAAAGCCTGAACAAAAAATCAGACACTACTTAATAATTGATGGTGGTTAAGCTTGAGCTAATCAAACTGTTTAAAACCAAACATAGTTTTAGTTCGTGAATATATATTTACTAAAATATCAGGAAAAATATTGTATCTAACGTATAAAAGGATTTATTTGTTTTATCTACATAGTCCAAGAACATATTATGTTGATAACCCAAAGATTTAGTAATCTTTGTATGCAAGGGTGGATTTATGTTAAGAATAGGCTACGCATCTTTCGTTCATGTATAGATGTTACCGATGGTCTAGGGTTCGTTTATTAAAATTAACGCTTACCTGGTAAATAGTTATGGCAAGACTCTCAATTTTACCCATGGGTACCCCATTTGACGAGTAATGGGGCGGGCCGGGGACGGAGGTTTATTTTCATACCCAAAGCGGATCTTACCCGGTCCGATTAATTTTTTTTTAAATTATGTATATAGTGTGTATAAACCATACAAACCATCTTCATTCGTCAATTTCATTGTTTAATTTACTAAAATTGTTTAATTTGGTGAAATTATTTCAAATATTTTTTTTTCATGATGAAATTGCTTCATTTATGGTTGGTTCTATGTTTTAATGAAATTGTTTATAATGTATTGATAATATCCATAACTTCACAATAAAAATGACTAATCAACTTTTTATAGTTACAAAAATGTGAAAAAGAAAAAAAAAGAACATGACTAATCAACTTTTCAACTTTGTATAGTAAATCACCCCTATATATCTATGTAAACTTTTAGTATTAAATGACAAATGGATTTGATTTTCATTCTTGGTAATTAATGTACTGCGATTCATTATAATTTTAATTTTGAATTACATTGTCTTTATTGTTTTTAACTTAACGGAAGTCGTCAGGGATTAATCGAGGCGGGGGTGGGGATGGGGTGCTTAAACGAGAGTCGGGGTCAGGGACGCGAGATGCATTATCCGCCTAATACCTACGCCGTTTCCATCCCTAGGTAAGAGACATCACCCTTATTTACCTTATCATGTGACATTCTCGGTCATCAAAATGGTATTTTGGTAAGCATCTTAGACCTGGTAGTGTATCGTGTAAGAGTCGTCACCCTCACTTACCGTTTAAGACTCTCGATTTTTTCTTTCTATCTTACCGAGTAAGATTATCGGACATTGTTATCTTTACCTGGTAAGGTAATCACTACTAGAAAATTGAGTATTTTCAACGAAAATTTTGAACGGAAAATGCCGTTGAAAATTTTCTATGAATTTTAAAGGGATTATTGACAAAACATAAATTTTCTACGAATTTTCAACGAATTTCCGTTGAAAATCTCTCACAAAATGCATTTTCAACCAAAAACTTTTTGACGAGACATTCCGTTGAATTTTTTTTGATTGAAAATGCATATATGTTTGTGAGAGATTTTCAACGGAAATTCGTTGAAAATTCGTAGAAAATTTATGTTCTGTCAATAATCATCTAAAATTCGTAGAAAATTTTCAACGACATTTTCCGTTGAAAATACTCAATTTTCTAGTAGTGAATTGAACACTTACCAAGCTAACTGTTTAGTAAACGATTCCTTAGTGCTAAAAAAATTATATCAAAATGGAACTAATTTATGTCTGATTCTTATTTCGGTGAACCGACATTCAAAATCTTCAATTTTGAGTTATGAAACAAACCTTTCATATATTTTTTGAGGTATAAAGCAAACTTAATAAATGACATAGATATTATCTAAGCTTCCTTTTTGGCACATCATTTAGAAGTAAGTACTAGTTATCTATTAAACCAGTTTGTCTAATGTTATTTATGCAAACTTAGGGGGCACATAATACATGAAACTCATAGTTAATCAATTGGAAGTTGTCTATCATAACAATATATGCATAACTCATAAGCTCAAAAAACCATTTAACAAATATGTATCTCAAGTTTGAAGACCAAAACATAAACATATAATCACTTATTGTTTTGACTACTAAAAAAATCCGGAAATCAACTTTCATGGCCTTCAGCTTCTACTCTTGCAGAGTTTATATATCTGTGAATTAAGAACTTTTTTACTAGAGTTTTCAAAGAAAAGAGAAAGATGAAAAGGGCTACGTACTTAAAGTTGAGGAACTTAAACTAAATGACCACCTCACCACCTCCCACTATCAGTCCCATTTTCCGGCCCCTTCTTTTTGCTATGTTTGTAGCTCTTTTATTAAATTTTTTAAAGATCCTTTTTATTTGATTTTAGTATTTATATTAAATATTTTACGAATTTCTTTTTATTTTGTTTTTAAGTACCTAATTTACGTCTTTCTTTTTATTTCATTTTGGACAAGCTATTGCATTCCCCTTTGGAACTCTATCATGCACAATTTCAAAACAAATCGACCAAATGAATAGAAATGAGGGCAAAATGGGCTAGAATGTGGTAAAAATGTATATAAAGAGATAGAAAATAACTCTCAAAAACGAAATTTATAGTCGTCTCTATAAGTCTATCGATTTTAATATATCTATTATAAAAAAGAGAAAAGTCACTAAAAATCGAATTTAATACGGTGGTGGGAGTCAAATAGTTGTTAAGACTTTTCAAAGCGATGGTCGAAGACAATATTGCATGGTGATTTTATGGACTGTATTGATCAATATTTTTAGTCTCTTAACTTTGAAGATGACAATGACAAATGTAACTACAACGAAAACAACAAATTAAGGTACTGATGGGAAACACATGGACATTTTATCATAAATTTCGAATTTATGAATCTTTTTAATTTAGGTTTTTCTTATTTCGAGATTAGTAAATGTATTTTGCATAATTTTAGGTATTTAATTTAATTAAAAACAAGCCTAAACAATTGTTTACGATAACTTACATTTGAAAAGACAATAATTGGAAAAAAAATATTTAGATGGAAAAGAAAGGAAAGAAAAAAAAAGATATCTATTTGTATTTTGAAAGAGAAATAAAATAGTTTTCCATATTTTTAAACATGAGTGAGAAAATGAAAAGTTTAATAATTTTTTAAAGGGTTTTAATTTATTTAATTTTTTCCTTGCCTTTTCTCTTATGTTCGGAAGAAAAGTTTTCGAAGGAAACTATACTTTTTTTGTGAAGGATATTCCACGCTATGCCTAAACTAATTCCGGTAAATTATGACTGCAATACATCAGCTATAATAAACTCAGTGGCCATTATTGGATTCGTACCGTAGGCATATGGGATATTCCACATCTTTTAGAACCTCAACTAGTACGCTACAACCCTTGTCATTGAAGAAACTATCCTTTGTTTCCTAAAAATGTTTAAAATACATGAGGATTTTTATTTTTCTGTCATATCCCTCCTTTTCTTTTCTCTAGGGTTTACCGATCTGCCGTTATTTATTTATTTATTAATGTTAAATTAGATTATATATTGTCCATGTGTATTTGGCTTATATAAATACTATATGTAAAAAAAAATTATTTATGCCGTGGATGAGAAAACTTTCATATATGTTGTATAAATTATTTATTTATTTATTAATGTTAAGCAAGTTAATTTCATAGTGATTTTATTGTAAACGTTTGATTTTTTTTACCTTTATAGTTTTTTTTTATAAAGTTTCAAGTACAAAAACATGGGTCTGGTTCTCACGAAAATAGCTTGATCTAACATAAACCCCACCCTATGTATATATATTGATCTTATTTTAATCTTGATGCGACGTGGTATCGCATTGTGCCCAAACATATTAGAGTAATATTTTTCTCTTGGATTATTTAAGTATACATATTTCAAGTTATTCGATATCGTTTATAAGGCAGGAAAAACACATTTTCAAATGGTCTAACATTGAAGATTATTACCCGGTGTAACGCCAAGTTGGTTACAATACCCGGTGAAGTAGCGAACACGAGCACTTACGGTGTCTGGATTAGCCCCATCACATTCGAGTCGTCCATTGATGGCTCGGATAGTGGCTCCAAACCCTTGGCTTAATACTGATTGAACATTGGTTGTCCAAAACCATAACGCAGTCCGAAAAGAGATTACTGCATTAGTGGCCACAATTTCAGGATTTGCCAGTCCATCGAACCCAATGCTCTGTCCAGCTGGACCGTAGTTAAAATTCCACGTCAGTTGGATTGGACCTCGCCCGTAGTAAAGCTTGCTAGGGTTACATGGGTATTGAGTGGCCGTTTCGTCACAATAATCTTGCGAAGCTCCATTTATTTTTTCGATGAAGCAAAAATCTGTTCATACATAAAAATTAAAACCATTAATTTGCAACGGGTTAAAAACATAAAATAACAATTTTAATTTTTCAACTTCCATGATGGATTAAATTAAATATATAAACAAACTTTAAAATGGATCTTACGTCCGGTTTCATGGGTGACGTGGGCGAAGAACGCTGCGATCTCGCGCCTCGAATCTTCTTCAGAACCGACTCTACCGAATTGGGAATGGTTTTCCACGGCTTCAAGGAAGGCGGCACGTGTATAAAACCCTCTTCCTGCACAACCGCCGTCCGATTGGTCCATGATTCCGTTGAAGAACGCATCTGTCACGAGGCTAGCAACCGATACGCCATTGGTCGGACTCGGAGATGATCCGAAACACGGCCCTTCTCGGCACCCAGTGCCACAGTATTCCTCACTGCTGCCACAGAAACCGAACTGGCTACAGTACAAGTCTGGAGTGCAGCCACAGTTCTGGGCGGCTATGTGGAGGAATCCCGGCGAAAACACTACAAGAAAAATGACTTTTAGAGACCACAGAAGTCGTGGCAAAAAGCTAAAAAGTCGTCTCAAAAACTCTTTTGAGACCACGATCGTCCCAAATGTCCGCGTCTCTGAAGCCTCGTGGCTAAAAGTTTCTTTTGCCACCACATTGTGTTGTCTCTAAAAGTAATCACTTTTTGCCACGACATGTCATCTCTAAAAGTAATTATTAATTTAAATTATTAATTTCTTGTTGCAAGGACATGTGGTCTCTAAAAATAATTATTAATTTAAATTATTAAATACTTTTTGCCACGACAATTGGCCTCTAAAACTAATTTTAACTTTAAATACATAATTACTTTTAGAGACCACATATCGTGGCAAAAATTAACATGTAATAAAAATAAATAGTTATTTTTAGAGACCATTTTGTCATGACATATAACACAAAACCAATATTCACAAATGGTAAATCAACACGATAAATCAACACAAAAACTACAATTTCATATAGCACAAAACCAATAATATTCAAAGTTTAGTAATATTTAAAGTTGTTAAAACCAACTAATCATCATAATCGAAAGTTGTTAAACTAACTAATCATCATCGTCTAATCTTCCTCATCATTGTCATCGGAATCTTCCATATCATCATCATCCGAAGATTGTGACCACGACGTTCACCTTACACGTTCCTGAAGATTTCTTGCTCATTTAACAATGACGAACCATCGGGGTTAGATGAAGACAACATGTTTTAAGTCTGAATTCCCAACTCTGCAACCAAATATATGGTATTTATTAAGTTGCCTAACTTCTCCATAACAACTTATTATTCTAACACATTTAGATAACACATGCGGTTTTTAGTCCTCTATATTCATTAAGGACTATGCTAAAAGACCCAAATTAAGACGGCTGGGACTTGGGACCAACTTGAACTCCGTGATGTTTACCATCTATTGAAACCTAAAGGTTATAAAAGAAAAAAACAAATATTCCAGAAAAGAATAATCAATCGGAAGTAAAAATATTATCGAGTAGCTAGAGTGGTAGACCCTAGGCTCATATACTATGTGATAATATGTGAAACCCCCATACTACTCTCGAAAAGAGTCATTGAGAACAAAAGGGAGGTTCCAACGTATATAGGATAGGAATGGTCCAAGTCTAGCCGATCTGGAACTCTAACAAAATGTTTTCATGGAGTCTGAAATATCTATAACCAAATATCACTAAACCCTCTTGTAACCAAATTATTGTCAACCAACATAAGCATTTTTCATGATTTCTAGATCAATATCGATTTGTACCTTGGTGTAAAATCCAGGTTCACGCTAGTGTGTTGGGTTGTGCTTTCGCTTATGGTCTCCAGATTGGTGAAAGCATGACTCCCTGAAGAAAATATGTCCTCCAACCTTCACCCATTTCAGAAGTCTTTCAGCAATAGATTCAACCTGTAACCATAAAAGGAATTGTACATGACCCAAATCAAGAATAATAGATTCATTCAACTTCTTTTAAACACTTTATACACATACATGTGTTAATATTAAAAGGTTTCATCTCTCATCATCATAAGTTTGTTTATGGAAGATTTTGAAGTAAAAAAGTTGGAAGGTTCACCTCTTTATCAGAAAGATACATCTATAACCAGTTTGAGAAAATCAAATCCATCGATTCAGCTGGGAAGTTTAGGTCGGGTGATGTAACATCAGCACACATAAATTTCACATTATCGTGGTGCCCATTGATGCTTTCATTCTGCAAGAAAAAATGGTCAGAAATGACACAAAAAACCGTATATATATATATAAAAAACTATGCTTTTTTTTTGCATACCTTTTACCACACTTTCAAAGAAATCCAAGGCTATGACCTTTCCCGCCTTTTTGGCTAGTTCACCTGAAAACGACCAATACCTTACTATGAACTAAAACACGTCTAAACGACCATAAATTGGGACGTGTTCTTTAATTGGGATGAAAATGTTTGGAAAATACTTCTTACTAATAAAGCCACTTTCTATATATTAGGCCACTACATGTATAGTTGACTGAATAAGTTATGAGTCCTATTAAGCTCTCATTGCTAACAAACATATATACTAAGGGGTATTTGGGATTGCTTATAAAAACAACTTATTGACTTATTCCTGTAACACCCTAAAATTTAGAGTAAAATAGAACCGAAATAACATGCGGAATATAAATAAAATCACCCAATAAGTGGGGATGGAGTATGGGAGTTTACATCTAAACGTAGATATTAAAATAACAACCTAATAATCTGTGCTATTTAGACTATAGATTACAATTGGGTGTTACTAATATCCTCAAAAGAATATACTATTGCTCCAACTATGTATGTGCTCTATGAGCATATCTCCAAAAAGTGTCCTCTCCCTCGACACATCAACCTGCTCTTCTCTAAAGAGCCCCGTCACCCTGTTTACCTGCTAAACCACATTTAAAATCAAGTGTTAGGCTTACGCCTAGTGAGAACAAATAGTTAAAATGGATAAGGCAGTTAAAACATTTAAAAGATAAGATACAGTGCGTTTATCCCATTCAACTTCACTTGAAATAACTTACTCTTGATGAGCAAGGAGCTTTTAAAAACAACCGGGGGAGACCCGGTGTCCCATCCTTAGTGATGGATACCAGAAGTAGGTCACTACACGATGTTTGAGCTAACTGTAAGAGCCAATGGCAACCGGTCAATGACCGATTATGCACCTTAGCACACGGCCCCCGATGACTTCTTACAAAAGCCCGCGCAATGGTCACTGGCAACCGATCTATAACCGATTATGCACCTTAGTACACGGCCCCCTGATGACCCCAAATTGCGCATGCATAGAGTCAATGGCATCCGGTAATGATCCGGCATTATACCCAACGGTAAGAGGCCCCCGATGACTTCTATGCTACCAAAAAGGGACAACAATCCCGTTTTAACCGACTATATGCCAATGGATCCATTACATACTAGTCCTACGACCGAATACATCAACGAGACGTATCGCTAGTTTTCCAACCTTGAAAACCCTTTCAATAAACCGTTTCCTTTTCAAATCCACGTTTTACCAAAAACTAGGTCAAACCATTTTGAGTTTCAAAAACAAAGATTATTTCATTTTATAACATTTCCAAGTATTTTAAACCATTAAAGATGCTCATCCTATCATCTACAACAAAATACTCCAAAACCTCATTTTGACCTAAAACCTCCAAACTTACCCAAATACACAATTACTTGAAAATAAGCTTAAGAATCAGTAAAATGCTACATTTACAACAAGTATTTGAGTTTATAAGTTTAGATTTGAACTCACAAGGCTAGAGTTAGGAGAACCCTAGAAAAGCTCCTACGAGGATGGAGGTGATCAAGAAATTTGAAAGGAACCAAGAGTGCTATCACTTGAAGCTTTAACTTCCAATGTCCAACTTGATCTCTCCTCTTTAATGTTGTAGTAAATGCACTTGAGGGAAGTAGGTGGAAGAAGCAAACCCTAGAAAATCGCCTCTGATGCTTTGCTCTCGATGCTAAAACTCGTATCTGATAAAATGAGATGAAAAGCTGAAAATCGCACTTTATTGTGCCTGCTGGACCTCGCGGGCGACATTGCCTTATGCGACTATGACATGGCAATGTCGCCAATGTCATAGTCGCCCCAAATGTACCGAAACCCTCGAAATTTATCCGATTTTCCTTTCCCGCGACTATGCCTCGCGACTATGACACTGGCATAGTCGCCGTGTCATAGTCGCCGAATGCGTACCGAAGCCTTGATCTGAATTTTGGCATCTGATGGTTCTGGCGACTATGCCTTGCGACATTGACATGGCAATGTAGCCTGTCATTGTCGCCCAAAACGTACCGAAGGTCGTTTTCTGTCCGGCGTTCGTTCCTTTCCTCCAATCCATTGCAACCCATCATTATACACTTGAAACCTTCCATTTGGCCATAAAGTATAATATTACAATACTATTCTCATAATCCTTTCATACGAAATTTCCGGGTGTTACAATCCTCCCAGCCTTGAAATAAATTTCGTCCTCGAAATTTTACAATTAGGCGAACAAATGAGGATATCTTTTCTTCATGTCTTCTTCCGCTTCCCACGTCACATTCGACCCTCTATGATGCTTCCATTGCACTTTAATCATGACGATCTCTTTGTGACGTAACTTCTTAGACTTGCTTTCTAAGATTGCTTCCGGTTCTTCCACACATCGGGTATTATCGACACGAATTTCCGAGAGAGGTATTACACTCTCTTCTTCCGCTAAGCACTTCCTTAGGTAGCATATGTGGAATGTAGGATGTATGCCAGCCAACTCGGGTGGCAGCTCCAATTTATACGCTTGTCGTCCCACCCTTTCCAAATTTTTGAACGGTCCAAGGAAGCGAGGACTAAGCTTCCCGCGTTTTCCGAACCGAATGATGCCTTTCCATGGAGACATCTTGAGAATGACACGCTCACCCACTTGGAACTCCATCGGTCTTCGCTTCTTGTCGGCATAACTCTTTTGACGATCTTGTGCCGCTTTTAGTCGTTCCCGAATAACCTTCACCTTGTCAGCCGTCTCTTGTACAATCTCGGGCCCGGAGAATTGCTTCTCACCCGCTTCTAACCAACATACTGGTGTCCTACATTTCCGTCCATAAAGTGCCTCGAAAGGCGCCATTCCAATACTAGAATGGTAACTGTTGTTGTACGCAAACTCCACCAACGGTAGATGTGAGTCCCAATTCCCACCGAAGTCAATAACACATGACCTAAGCATGTCTTCAAGAGTCTGAATGGTCTTTTCGCTTTGACCATCTGTCTGCGGGTGAAATGCTGTACTTAAGTTTATCTTGGTGCCCAACCCTTCTTGTAACCCATTCCAAAAGTTAGAAGTGAACCGGCTATCCCGATCCGACACAATAGTCAAAGGCACGCCATGCCTTGCAACTATCTCATCCACATACAACTTGGCCAGTTTGTCAACTGGGCCGACTTCTTTCATTGCTAAGAAGTGAGAACTCTTCGTCAGTCTATCCACCACTACCCATATGGTGTCGTGGCCTCTTAAGGTCTTTGGTAGCTTTGTCACGAAGTCCATAGTGAGATGTTCCCATTTCCATTCCGGAATTTCCAACGACTGAAGGCTCCCATACGGCCGTTGGTGTTCCGCCTTGACTTGCAAACAAGTCACACACCTCTCCACATAGCTAGCAACATCCAACTTCATGACGGGCCACCAATAAGATAACTTTAGATCTCTATACATCTTGGTACTACCCGGATGTATAGAGTACTTGGACTTATGGGCATCTTCCAAAAGTAGTTCTCGGTTACCCCCAAACTTAGGCACCCAAACACGCCCTCGAAATAACTTCAGACCACGGCTATCTTCAGTCAACATCAAGTGTTGTTTCACCATCACTTCATCTTTTAAGTTTTCCTCAAGTAGTGCCTCCACTTGAGCTGCTTTGATTCGGTCAATCAAACTAGACATCACCTCAATCCGTGTAAGCACGGCACGTGTTCCGCTACCGTACTCCTTTCGACTCAATGCATCCGCTACCACGTTGGCTTTAGCCGGATGGTAAAGTAGTTCACAATCATAGTCCTTGAGCAGTTCGAGCCAACGGCGTTGCCTCATATTCAGTTCCTTTTGATCAAACACGTACTTCAAACTTTTGTGGTCGGTATAGAGTGTACACTTGGTTCCATAGAGGTAGTGTCGCCATAACTTCAAAGCGAAGACCACCGCCGCTAACTCTAAATCATGGGTTGGGTAGTTCTTTTCGTGCTCCTTTAGTTGCCTTGAGGCGTAGGCAATCACCTTACCCCTTTGCATTAACACACAACCCAATCCCATTTTCGATGCGTCACTGTAAACCACAAAATCTTCCATCCCTTCCGGCAAGGATAGAATCGGTGCTTCACACAACTTCTTTTGAAGAGTCCGAAAAGCCTCTTCTTGCTTGTCGGTCCACACGAACTCCACGTTCTTTCTAGTCAAGGCCGTCAGAGAAGATGCAACCTTAGAGAAGTCTTGAATAAACCTTCGATAATATCCCGCTAATCCTAAGAAACTTCGGATCTCTGACGGGTTCTTAGGCGGTTCCCAATTCATCATTGCTTCTATCTTGGATGGATCCACTTTCACTCCCTCATGGGTGACCACATGACCTAAAAATTGTACTTCCTTCAATCAAAAGTCACACTTAGAGAACTTGGCGTATAACTTTTCTTTCCTTAACACTTCGAAAACCTCCCGAAGGTGTTGCTCGTGGTCTAACTCGTTCTTAGAGTAGACAAGGTTGTCGTCAATAATTACTATTACTGATTTGTCTAGAAAAGGTCGACACACGCGGTTCATCAAGTCCATAAATACCGCCGGCGCGTTCGTCAAACCGAATGGCATTACTAGAAACTCATAATGCCCGTACCGCATTCTAAACGCCGTTTTTGCTACATCATCTTCCTTTACCTTCACTTGGTGATATCCCGAGCGTAAGTCGATTTTTGAGAAACAACCCGCTCCTTGTAGCTGATCAAAGAGGTCGTCAATTCTCGGGAGTGGGTACTTGTTCTTCACGGTCGCCTTATTCAACTCTCTATAGTCTATACACATCCTCATTGTGCCATCCTTCTTCTTCACAAACAAGACCGGAGCTCCCCAAGGTGACGAGCTTGGTCTCACGAAACCCTTCTCAAGGAGATCTTGTAGTTGCGTCATCATTTCTTGCATCTCCGATGGTGCCAACCGGTAGGGTGCTTTAGCAATCGGAGCGGCCCCCGGTATAAGATCTATTCGAAATTCTACCTGTCTATCGGGTGGCAAGCCGGGTAAATCCTCGGGGAATACGTCCGAGAATTCACAAACAACTCGAACATCGCTTATTCTTCTCTTCTCTAACTTCGCCTCCACAACGTAGGCTAAATAAGATAGGCACCCCTTGGCCAAACACTTGCGTGCCTTTGCTAGGGTTAACAACGCGACTTCACCCTTCCTTCTTTCCCCGTAGACCAACGCCATACTACCATCCGATAACGGAATTCGAATCAATTTCTTGGAACACAAGATCTCGGCTTGGTTCTTGGCCAACCAATCCATCCCAATCACTACATAAAAACTCCCTATCTTCATAGGTATGAGGTTCACCGGGAATCGCTTCTCCCCAACCTCTAGTGTGCAATTTCTAAGGATATCTCTAACCAAGACCTTCCTACCATCGGTTATTTCGACAATATAAGCATCCTCTAAAGTACTAACAGGTACAAGCAGTTTCGGGTAGAAAATAGTGGACACATAAGAGAAAGTAGCACCGGAATCGAAAAGAATACGAGCGGGTACGGAGTTTATGAGAAACGTACCCGTCACCACATCTGCCGCCTCTTTAGCTTCATCCGCGGTCATCTTGAATGCTCTTCCCGTCGCCTTAGGGACATTATCCCTCTTCCCTTGGCTTCCCCCCGTTCTCATCTTTGGGCAATCCCTTCGAATGTGCCCCTGTTCTTTGCATTCAAAACAAATGACCCCTTTAACCGGGCACTCGCGAGCGTAGTGCCCGCTCTTACCACACTTGTGGCACCCTTCCGCAGGCGAGTTGCATGGCCCGTGGTGCTTGTTCCGGCACTTGAAGCACCAATTAGGCTCCCTCCTATTCTCGGTCCTTCGATTGTTGTGGTGGTTGTTGTTGTAGCTTGGCCTCTTGGAAGGCGCGGAATTGCCTTCCCACTTCCTCTTTTCTCCACTTAACTTCCTCTCTTCCTTCCTTAGTTCATCGGTGTCCTCCACCATTTGAGCTTGATCAATGGCCTCCCTTAAAGTGGAGGTCTTTGCCGTTTGCACCATTGCCATCATGTCAGATGGCAATCCTTTGATGTACGCCTTCATCTTCTCTCTCAGTTGGAGCCACATGCCCCACTAGATCCAGTTTCTCCACGAACAACTCCGTATATTCTCTCACAGTCTTATCTCCCTTCTTGAGAGCTCGGAACTCATCCACAATACGATCTATAGCCCTCTCGTTACAGTATTCCTCCAACACTTTCCCTTTAAACATTTCCCAAGTCAACATTGATACAATCACCGGGCCAAGAGTTTTAGCGGTGACATTCCACCATCTTAAGGCCGCGCCTCTACGCATCTGTGAGGCAAACCTCACCTTCTAACCTTCCTCACATTCACTCGAGCCAAAAGCTTGCTCGATCTCTTGAAGCCAATTCATGCAGACCACTGGATCGGAAGTCCCGGAGAACTCGGGTGGCTTAGTGCATAAGAAGGTTTTATAAGAGCAACCCTTCCCTGCTCTTCTCACTTCCGTCACGGGGGTCTCTTCAGTATTTGGTGCGGCCCCTGTTCCCCCGGAACCTCCCACAACATTCTCGACAGTTACTTCATGCCTTCTGACACTGGCATCCCTCTCCTTAAGCGCCTTGAGGAATGATTCATGTTGTTGTCCCATCATAGTATTCACTACTTGCAACAACCGAATCTGAAGTTCATCTTGTGAACCCGCCTCCGTCATTAGAGGACCCCCTGCATTAAGATTGAGTGGCGGAATAATAGTCAATATAGTCACGGGTATACTTGTGAGATGAGGGATGGTTGGTTGCGGTCGAGTAATTCGGGGTGGTTGAGTAACTTCCGCTGTTGCTGCCACGTCCTGATTCGTGACACTGTTGGTTGCTCCCTCAACTTCATTACGCGATCGGGTTCGCGTGTTTACCATCTTAGTCTGTCAAGATGATAGAGTAGGAGTAAGACAAAACTAACATAAATACGTTTAACACATTTGTCAATCATCGCAACAATAGGAAAACGAGCATACTCACATAACAATATACCCAAAATAGCATTAGCTACGTGATATCTTGAATATATCATACCAGTAAGAATTCCCATCACCAAAGTCACATTTCATGATTAGTGCATTTCCGTCGACTCTAAAGCTCTCCTATCTCAATGGTGTCTACCCATATCTCACAAATCCACACTTAAAGTCTCAGCTTAAGTCTAGGCATCTCAGATTCACACCTAGTTCGCTTAAACTAGAGCTCTGATAACAACTTGTAACACCCTAAAATTTAGAGTAAAATTGAACCGAAATAACATGCGAAATATAAATAAAATCACCCAATAAGTGGGGATGGAGTATGGGAGTTTACATCTAAACGTAGATATTAAAATAACAACCTAATAATCTATGCTATTTAGACTATAGATTACAATTGGGTGTTACTAATATCCTCAAAAAAATATACTATTGCTCCAACTATGTATGTGCTCTATGAGCATATCTCCAAAAAGTGTCCTCTCCCTCGACACATCAACCCGCTCTTCTCTAAAGAGCCCCGTCACCCTGTTTACCTGCTAAACCACATTTAAAATCAAGTGTTAGGCTTACGCCTAGTGAGAACAAACAGTTAAAATGGATAAGGCAGTTAAAACATTTAAAAGATAAGATACAGTGCGTTTATCCCATTCAACTTCACTTGAAATAACTTACTCTAGATGAGCAAGGATCTTTTAAAAACAACCGGGAGAGACCCGGTGTCCCATCCTTAGTGACGGATACCAGAAGTAGGTCACTACACGATGTTTGAGCTAACTGTAAGAGCCAATGGCAACCGGTCAATGACCGATTATGCACCTTAGCACACGGCCTCCGATGACTTCTTACAAAAGCCCGCGCAATGGTCACTGGAAACCGGTCTATAACCGATTATGCACGTTAGTACACGGCCCCCTGATGACCCCAAATTGCCCATGCATAGAGTTAATGGCATCCGGTAATGATCCGGCATTATACCTAACGGTAAGAGGCCCCCGATGACTTCTATGCTACCAAAAAGGGACAACAATCCCGTTTTAACCGACTATATGCCAATGGATCCATTACATACTAGTCCTACGACCGAATACATCAACGAGACGTATCGCTAGTTTTCCAACCTTGAAAACCCTTTCAATAAACCGTTTCCTTTTCAAATCCAAGTTTTACCAAAAACTAGGTCAAACCATTTTGAGTTTCAAAAACAAAGATTATTTCATTTTATAACATTTCCAAGTATTTTAAACCATTAAAGATGCTCATCCCATCATCTACAACAAAATACTCCAAAACCTCATTTTGACCTAAAACCTCCAAACTTACCCAAATACACAATTACTTGAAAATAAGCTTAAGAATCAGTAAAATGCTACATTTACAACAAGTATTTGAGTTTATAAGTTTAGATTTGAACTCACAAGGCTAGAGTTAGGAGAACCCTAGAAAAGCTCCTACGAGGATGGAGGTGATCAAGAAATCTGAAAGGAACCAAGAGTGCTACCACTTGAAGCTTTAACTTCCAATGTCCAACTTGATCTCTCCTCTTTAATGTTGTAGTAAATGCACTTGAGGGAAGTAGGTGGAAGAAGCAAACCCTAGAAAATCGCCTCTGATGCTTTGCTCTCGATGCTAAAACTCGTATCTGATAAAATGAGATGAAAAGCTGAAAATCGCACTTTATTGTGCCTGCTGGACCTCGCGGGCGACATTGCCTTATGCGACTATGACATGGCAATGTCGCCAATGTCATAGTCGCCCCAAATGTACCGAAACCCTCGAAATTTATCCGATTTTCCTTTCCCGCGACTATGCCTCGCGACTATGACACTGGCATAGTCGCCGTGTCATAGTCGCCGAATGCGTACCGAAGCCTTGATCTGAATTTTGGCATCTGATGGTTCTGGCGACTATGCCTTGCGACATTGACATGGCAATGTAGCCTGTCATTGTCGCCCAAAACGTACCGAAGGTCGTTTTCTGTCCGGCGTTCGTTCCTTTCCTCCAATCCATTGCAACCCATCATTATACACTTGAAACCTTCCATTTGGCCATAAAGTATAATATTACAATACTATTCTCATAATCCTTTCATACGAAATTTCCGGATGTTACAATTCCGGTGTGGTACACTACTAAAGAAATGGCTAGTTCCGACGGCCAAATCCAATGGTGTCGGTAAGGTTAAATTCATGAGAAAATTACAAATCTAGAGGTTAAATTCAAAGGAAATTGGTTTTCTTGGAGTTCCACTGGGGTCAAGAGACCCCATACTTTTAGCTGTGGCTCCGCCACTGGTCACTCATCATTCTAATTCCTATCGTTCTCATTATCGCCTATTTTTACACAGAATATGTTCTCATTAAGGTCGAGAATGAAAGAAGAGAAAGAATCACGAACTTGTTGGAGATTGATGGCCACAGAGATCGAACTTGCTGGAGCTTGAAGGAAGGAGTTGTGTAATCGATGAGAGAAGAAATCGCTTAAAGGTTAGGGCACCGCTGGTTTATTTAGATGTGGATCAGAGATAAGAGGCCCATATAAGTTGAAAAAAAAGAAACAATCTAAAAGATGGAATGTCTTACCGATTAAGAAACAGGCGGCGGCTTCTGGTCGGAACCCTAGGAGAACCACGGCGGAGATAGGAGGGAGGCGGTGAAGGACACGGACCTAGGGATACCGATGGCGGTGGAGGAGGGGCGGGAGGAGGCCGATGGTGTCGGTGGTGTGGCTGGAGGAGGCTGGCGGCGGCGGCGGGGTGGGCGGAAGAAGCCGACGGCAGTGAGTATGGCTGGTGAAGGGGAGGGAGAGGGAGGCAGAGGTAGAAAGAGAGGGAGAGGGAGGCGTGTGAAATTTTGGAGGGGGATTTAGGGTTTTAATTTCAACTTTCATGTTGAAATTTTCAACCGGAAATTAAAAAGGGTGGGGGGGGGTAGGCGGGGGGATTTTAGTTTTTGGAAATTTTAAACTTCAAAAAAAATTTTAAAATTTTAAAAATTTATGACTCTAAATTTTAAATCTACCATTTTTAACTCCAAATTTTTTACTAGATAAACTTTTAAAAATTTAAACTTTATTTTTTAGAGCCTCGATTAGGGGTGTTCAAAATATCGACTAACCCGACCCGAAAAAAAAACTAAAAAAAAAAATTAAACCGAGATTTATTACGATTGTTAAGTCTTTGATTAATATATGTACATTAAACCAACTGGTAATTAGGTATATTCAAAATTATGTTACAACTTCAACTGTAATTTATTATCTTATATGAATGATTCATCAACTTTTTTTAGAAATTATTAGACTTTTTTAGTTTCAACCCGACCAACCCACACGGTTTGGATTGTAGTTTTGCTTGGTTGAGTTGGATTGAGAATTTTCAAACCACAAACATTGGGTTGGGTGGAGGAGCTTGTAGTAGTATATGAGAAGGTTGAGGTGGCCAACAGTCGTAGTGGTGGTGGTGATGGATGGCGGTGGTCAATGGCCAATTATAGTGTGTATCGGGCTTTATAAGACCATTAAAGTCCAGTAAGAACCGTTAAAGCCCAAGTGAACCATTAAGGCTCAATAGGAGTCAATAAGAACCGTCAAAACCCAACATTATACGTTAAAGTCCAATTGAACTCATTAAAGCCCAATATTATACGTTAAAGCCCAAATGAACTCATTAAGGCCCAATAGTATACGTTAAAGCCCAAATGAACTCATTAAGGCCCAATAGTATACGTTAAAGCCCAATTGAACTCATTAAGACCCAATGGATTCATTAAAATCCATTAAGAACCGTTAAAGCCCAACTGAACCGTTAAAGCCGAATACAAGTCAATAAGACCAACAACGAACTACTATAGCGCAATTTAGGTTGAATAGTATACGTTAAATCCCTATTGAATTCATTAAGGCCCAATAGTCTACATTAAAGCCCAATTGAACTCATTAACACCCAATGGTTTCATTAAAGTCCATTAAGAACCGTTAAAGCCCAACTGAACCGTTAATGCCCAATACAAGTCAATAAGACCAACTACAAACCACTATAGCCCAATTAAGGCACAATAGTATACGTCAAAGCCCAATTGAACTCATTAAGGCCCAATAGTATATGTTAAATCCCTATTGAACTCATTAAGGCCCAATAGTCTACGTTAAAGCACAATTGAACTCATCAACACCCAATGGTTTCATTAAAGTCCATTAAGAACAATTAAAACCCAACTAAACCATTAAGGCCCAATACAAGTCAATAAGACCAACAACAAACCACTATAGCGCAATTTAGGTTGAATAGTATATGTTAAATCCCTATTGAATTCATTAAGGTCCAATAGTCTACATTAAAGCCCAATTGAACTCATTAACACCCAATAGTATATGTTAAATCCCTATTGAACTCATTAAGGTCCAATAGTCTACATTAAAGCCCAATTGAACTCATTAAGACCCAATTGAACTCATTAAACCGAATAAAGCTCAATAGATTCATTAAAGTCCACTAATAATCGTTAAAGCCCAATGATAACTGTTAAAGCCCAATTGAACCGAATACGACCTAATAGATTCATTAAATACCACCAAGGTTCATTAAATCCCACTAAAATCAATATTATTCGTTAAAATCTAATTGAACCAAATAAAGCTCAATAGATTCATCAAAGACCACTAAGATTGACTAAATCCCACTAAGATCAATAATATCTGTTAAATTTCAATTGAACCAAATACGACCCAATAGATTCATAAAGCTCATTAAGATCGAATAAAACCCAATAATACACGTAAAAACCCAATTGAACCGAATAAAGCCCAATAGATTCATTAAATACCACTAAGATTGACTAAATCCCACTAAGATCAATAGTATCCCTTAAAATTTCAATTGAACCAAATACGGCCCAATAGATTCATAAAAGCCCATTAAGATCGATTAAAACCCAATAATACACATAAAATCCGAATTGAACCTAATAAAGCCGAACAGTATCAGTTAAATACCAATTGAACCGACTAAGGTCCAATAGATTCATTAAAACCACTAAGAACCGTTAAAGCTCAATAGTATTCGTTAAAACTCAATTGAACAAAGTAAGAACCGTTAAAGCCCAATTGAACGCCTAATAGATTTATTAAAGTCTACTAATATTCATTAAATTCCACTAAGATCAATAGTATCCGCTAAAACCCAATTGAACAAAATAAGACCCAATAGATTCATTAAAACCTTAAGAACCGTTAAAGCCCAATTGAACGCTTAATAGATTCATTAAAATCCACTAAGATTCATTAAATTCCAATAAGATCAATAGTATCCGTTAAAGTCCAATTGAACCGAATAAGGTCCAAAAGATTCATTAAATGCCATTATGATCAGTAGTATCAATTAAAAGGTGTGCCACTAATTATTTTTATTTATAAATGATTAAAATCCATCATAAATGTAAAAATAATTTTTTTAAATAAATAATTGAATTCCGTGCAAATGACTGTAAAAAAAACCCTTTTGTTTAGTAGTTATCAGAATAAAAATTTTATTTTTGGAGACTACATATCGTGCCTACAAATTATAAATTAAAAAAATAAATAATCAAAATAAAATATTTATTTGTGGAGACCACATGTCGTGTCTAACAATTATGAATTTAAAAAAATTAGAATAAAATTATTATTTATGGAGACCATCTGTCGTCTCTAAAAATTTTGAATTAAAAAAATAAAAAATCAGAATAAAATTCCTATTTGCAGAGACTACATGATCGTCTCTAAAAATTATGAATTAAAATAAATAAATAATCAAAATAAAATTTTTATTTTTAGAGACCACATGTCATCTTTAAAAATTATAAATTAAAAAAATAAATAACCAAAATAAAACTCTTATTTGTAACCAAAATAAAACTCTTATTTGTAGAGACCACATAAAAATTAGGAATTAAAATAAATAAAATAACCAAAATAAAATTCTTATTTTTAGAGACCACATGTCATCTCTAAAAATTATGAATTAAAAAAAACAGATGATCAAAATAGATTTTACGATTTAGAGACCACATGTTGTCTCTGCATTTTCAGATTATTGGCGCCTCTTGTAAATTTGGGGGGAAACTTTCCCGCCAAGTTATTAGAGACGACTTGTGGTGCTAAATGTGAAAAAAATATTTGGTTTTCTTAAAATCGATACAGAGACAACAAGTTGTCTCGGAAAGTCTACTTTTAGAGACCACATAGTGTGGTCTCTAAACATTTGGTCTCTAAAGGTAACATTTCTTGTAGTGAAATTACGCAGGCGACGATGAGGATTGAGAAAGTTTTCATGGTGGTTTGTATGATTCAATCAGTTGGATATTGGAGGTGCATTTATAGTGTGTTTGGGAAAGGTGTGCAGACATGAGAAGGTGGGTTTGGCCGTATGGGAGAAGTTGAATTGGTATCTAACTTCACTTTTGACGATTTAGCTTGCCGTTCAAAATTCGCCATGCAATAATGATATTTTGTGTGTTTTTGAGTTTACTTTTTGACTTCGTAATATTAAATTAAAATAAGTTAACGGTTAATTTGAGACTGAGCTATGACATTTCAAAAAGCAAAGGGTTATTTCTTTACTTTTTTAAAGGATAAAATGAATGAAATAATAAGTTGCTTTCGTAAATTTGTATTTTTAGTTTTGCTTTTTATTATGTTTAAACTATTTTTTTTAATTAAAACTTGTATTTTAAAAATTCATCCACTAAAGCATTAAGTAACATTTTTTTTAAGTTTACCCATTATATCAAGTGTTTACATAGGACGTTGTCCATATGTATTATAACGCTGACGTGATATTTTTTTACTACAACATTTTATATTTAAAATTATTTTAATATAACATCATCTGTTCGTATTACAACATTTAGTTTTTGTTTTAATATTTTTATTATTTTAATATTTTAATCGATCATGTTTACCTGAATCTAAAATGTGTTTTTAATCCTAAATTGTAATTAAAAATTTAGTTTTCAAAATCAATGAGTAACCTTTTGATTTGAATTAAGATGATATGTTACTTAGGAATGACAAACACACAAGTAATTATAGAAGAAGGTTGAATATAATTACACACAATATTTTCAATTTTTAAATTCTTATTGATATGAATATCAAAAAACTGCACGTAAAAAACAAGATTGTTGCGAAAAATAACAGATTAAATCTATTCTAACAATTTAATACTCAGTAAACAAAAACACAACTTAAGTCACAAAAATGTTATGCTACTGGTTGAAAGTTGTCGATTTTAGCTTGCACTTAGAATCTCTTGCTGAAAGCGTACCTTGCAAGTGAAGTCTTCTTCTCATTTTATAGTCCTTTGTGCATTAAATGCATGTGGACAGTTGTCAAGATATCATAAGATAGCATAGTCGACTTTGAATAAAAAAGAGAGGTCATTTTTATTGTACACATGAAAAGGACAGGTCAGTAACACTATTTTCTTTGAATTCTTCTATTGTCACATCAACCTTCAGATAAGGACAAATACTAGGTTGAAAAGATTTTGTCAAATAAAGTGCTGAGAAGAGGATCTTCAAAGATATCTGCCGACTTCTTTGGAAAATAAATCGACAGGTATTGGTGACCATAAATCGGCGGCTTTTGAGTCTGGTAAAATCAAAGGTCATGTCTTTAGTTCCACATCGGTAGACATGTTCCTTTGAAATCAACTAGTCTTCGATTCAATGAACTTGTTGAATATAACCAAACTTTTACAAGAACCTAAGATATAAAATATCATTTAATTAATGATTGATGGAGGAGTCATCAACAAATTATCGATGACCAACAATCTCCCCCTATTTGATGATCAGGCCGATATTTATCTATAATAAAGAGGTTAAAAACTTATAAGTGTTTTTTACCCTTTCTTTACTCTTTTGGGTTTTTTTTTTCACATAGACCATTTTTCTTAATTTTGGATTTGTAAAAGTATCCAATACATACCAAAAAATAAATGAAATGAAGTAAAGTGTACGAAATATTTACAAGTAAAAAGAAATAAAAGATGCTTTCATTTACTAAATGGAAGTAAGTACATGATGATAAAAAGGAAAAACTACAAGGATATATTAAGCTTCGGGGTTCTTGAAGGGGATGGTTCCAGCATCGACGTTCCTAATCTTGAGTTTATCAAGAAGCAAGTTGTAGAAGATTCTTCCGTCATCGTTGTAAGGAACCACACGCAGAATAGCTTGAAGGAAGCTGCTATCGATGACAGGGATATCGGTAGTTTAAAAAAATCGGATGTTCCTAAGAGAATCTTCAAAGAACATACCTAGTCAGATCTCATTTACTACTTAACAACCTTAGGTCAGATCTCATTTACTACTTAACAACCATAGGTCAGATCTCATTTACTACTTAACAACCTTAGGGGTCAGATCTTAGGTGAGATCTCATTCATTACTTAACCAACCTTTTCTCCTCTCTCATTCACTCTCTATAACAAACCCTAAGAGGCGATTTTGAAGCATTTACTTCCCTTCAACCAACCAACCAAGATCAAGCTTTAAGATTCTAGTCTAAGGATTCAATAATCAAGGTTCAAGCTTCAAGTGTTCTTCATCTCTACCTCTAGATTCAAGGGATTTTGGGGATTTTCTAGGGTTTCCTCAAACTCTAGCTTGTGAGTTCATTCATTCCACTTTATAAAGCTTTTATACATGTCAAAATGATGTATCTTACTTACTACAAGGTTATTTTCAAGAATTTTACATATTGGTTGATTTTGACAATCTAGGTCAAACTTGAAAGATTTGGGGATTTCACTCGTATTATCAAAATAGGTATAAGGAATGGTTTTAAACTCTTTGTATTGGTTGATTTCGAAGTATTATTGGTTTTAGAACTCAAAACCACCTTGACCTTGGGGAAATTTGTTATTCATTGAGTAATCATAATCATACAAAGATTTTGTGTTGGGAAATTGTTAGTACATCTACATTGATGTATTAAACTCTAAGACTAGAATGTAGTGGATCCATAGGCATAAAAGTCGGTTTTTAGAATAAAACAAGTGATAGATCTAATTTGGTTGAATTTGTTTGGGTTATAAATATCGAGGTACAGATCTAATTTGGTTGAACTCGTTACCCGTAAGCGATAGATCTAATTTCGTTGAGCTTAACTACGCACTTAACTAAACACCTAATCTGGTTGATCTTAGTGCAATAGCAGGTCTCCTCCGTTATCCCTAAAACTGTGTTCTCCCAAGAACAAGCGTGAGTAACAGAAAAGAGTAAACAAGAACACAACTTAGATCACAAAGATGTTATGCTACTGGTTAAAAGCTGACAGTTTTAGCTTGTACTTAGAATCTCTTGTTGAAAGTGAAACCTTGCAATTGAGGTCTTCTTCTCCTTTTATAATCTCTTGTGCATTAAATGCATGTGGAAACTTGTCAAAATATCATAAGATAGCAGAGTTGACTTTGAATAAAAAGGAGAAGTATTTGAGACTCTTTTCTTTGAATTCTTTTGTTGTCACATCAACCTTCAGATAAGGACAAAAATACCTTTCAGGTGCTTTAGGGAATGTCTTTATCAAATACTAGGTTGAAAACATTTATCAGATAAAGTGCTGAGAAGAGAATCTTCAAGGATACCTGCCGATTTTTTTGGAGTATATATCGGTAGGTACTGGTGACCATAAATCGGTTGTTTTTGAGTCTGGTAAAATCGAAGGTCATGTTTTCAGTTCCACATCGGTAGACATGTTCCTTTGAAATCAACTACTCTTTGATTCGCTAAACTTGTTGAGTATAAACAAACTTAAGATATAAAATATCATTTGATTAAGGATTGATCGAGGATTCATCAACAAATTATCTGTGACCCAACAGGCCAACAACAAGTATCCAGGTTTTCATGCCATGTCTTTGTCCACATGAGAGGCCCATGTGTAAAATTCCTTTGACGTAACACTTATTTTTAAAACTTTACACTTTGAAATAGGGACGGACCTTTAGAGGTATACACGATGGCACATGCCACTGTATTATCTCTCCGTCGAAGGGTAAATTTTTTGGGTTTGTGAACAGTACAACCGTATCGCTTTCGAAGGTGTCACTGTATAATATTCGGAAGTTCAAGAAGATGCTACTGTACCTCGTAATCAACCAACCAACCAAAAATCCCTCTTGAAATCAAACAAAAAATCTGAAAAAACCCTATTAAATCAACTAAAAAACCAAAAAAAATCCCTCGAAATCGATAAAAAAGGACTTAACAATCCCTCGAAGAAAATAAAAAACTTTAAATTCATTGAGTAAAATAAGCCGTCAAGACCATTAAGCTCATTAAGTTGTATGTAAACAACATGGACGGAGCTACAACTAGCCTAGGGGTATCACTTGACTACCCTCAAATAATTTTTTTTAATTAAGGGCCATTTGGTTTTTGATTGGTGGCCCACCGTTATCTAAAAGCCTAAACTCATTTTAAAGTATCCAGCACAGTCAGCTTAATTCTTCCAGTTGCCTTCACTTCACCCAGACCATATTTCAAAAGAATTACAGCACTGAGTATGAAATCCATAACTAAGAATTACATGACAAAATAGAAGTTCATTCCATTACATTTAAACAAGTACAATAAAGAGATTTACAAGATAAAAATCAAAAAGCAGCATCAGGATGAAATGTAGTGATCTTGTGAAATTGATCAGTGATATGTCTTAGCTTTACAATCAAGTCCAATTGTTGATACATCCTTTCAGCGACAATTCTGATGCGAGCTCCTTTTCCAGTATTCTCCATCTGAAGGGATGCAAACCCTTTGACAATATCTACAATTCCAGAAGAGTATTTGTGAGCTTCTTTAATTCTAAAGAAGCTTTTTCTTTTTGGTCTCTTGAATACTATTCCATCCTCTAGATCTGTGAAAATCTGCCCAACAGGGATATGCTCGTCCTTCTCTTTCTTCATTGGGTGCAGAGATACTTGAGATGGTCGTTTTGACATCTAGCCATGTTTGAAAGTCTACTTGCTTTCTGTATCTCACAAAAGCTTCCATGCACCTTATGATTCTGAAGAAGACCACTTTGTCTTGAGCATCTTTCCTTTGATTCATCTTGTTCTTCATAAATCTTCCTAAAGGAATTAAGTCAGAGGGATTGATCGATAGGAGATCATTATCACAGAAATAATGCTTCTCTTTATCTTCCCTTTCCACCTCATAAATGGTATACAACAGCTCTGTATTTTCAAACTTTACATGTTTGACCCCTGTTTTGTGTCTGATTGGGGAAACAGTGTAAGCTTTTTTCCTCATTTGCCTATGACTCATAAACCTTGTTTTGACTTCATCGCTCACATTGTAGTCATTGGAAAAGTTTGGAAGCATTAGATATACCTTGTGGTCAGTTGCTGCGTATATATGCTTGTATTCAATTTCTGTTGAGGTGGGGACTTTGTATGCATCGAACTTCTTGATATCCTCCTTCAGTTGCGCCTTCCTTCTGTCTGAAATCTCTTTCTTCACTTTTTCTGCTTCAACTCTAAGTTTGGCTGCTTCAGAGATAGGGGGTTATTCAGGGACAGGTGTCTTGGAGATGGGAATTTGTGAGCTTGAGCTCTGACCTTTGGGATTTAAGGTTACAGAGTCAGAAGGTATAGGATTAGTTTGGGTTTTAGGTTTTGGGGTTTGGCTTGTTTGGATTTGTTGCTTCTGGGTTTAACCTTCTGGCTTTCTTTTGTTTCCCAAAAGATCGAGAATAAACTTAGCCATATCTGGATCTTTGGGAAGTGGGCCATAGTTGAAAGCCAGAGGTGTTGGTGTAAGAGGGGTTTGTTTGGATGATGGTGGTGGATCAGAAGGTGTAGAGGAAGAGGCTTTATCTTTACTCTGAGCTTGAGTAGTTTCATCACCATCGGTTTTAGCCTTCTTTGCCATGCTCTCCCCATTCTGAGAAGCAGGGTCCTGATCCTCAGATCTTTTTCTTTTCTTTTCTGCCTTTTTACACGCCCTGGCCTCTTTGGCCTTTTTCTTCGCTTCAAACTCTTTAGAGATAGAGCTAACCAATGGAGTTAGCTTGGAGACAGAAGCATCTAAGGTAGATACTTTTTGTGCTAACTCATTAGAGCTAGAGTTGTTGATCTTGGAGACGAATTTAGCATTGATGGCATTGAATTTATCCATCATTGAATTTTGAAAAAATGCCAAGTCTGATTGTCGAATAAGGTTAGAACCTGTTGATGTAGAGGCCGCAGAGGGTACAACAACATTGATGAGCTTCTGTATGTCTGCAACGAAGGATCCATATTTAGAAACTGAAATGGTGACATCTAGAGAGGGGATGGCAGCTGGAATATTAAAGATGGCTTCTGAGTTAGCTTTAATCCCAGCATCCAGCTTGTTGAAGTGATCAGAGGCAGAGTTCCTCTGTGATTCAGCATTGTCAGAAATAAGCTTCGTGAGAGCTTCCAAAGCTTGATTCTGTTCTCTTTGAGTATTTTGGACACTGCAAATTAGAGAGTTTTGGGGTTTGAAGGGATAGTTTTAGATCCTCCATAGATCTCTGAATTTGATCACCAAATGCCTTAAACGCTGCATTAGTTACAAATTCAGAAGAGGTAACCGGTGCATCCCCAACACATGGGGTCCCTTGTCTCTCGCTTTCAGAGAGGCCCTCATTCACGCCTGTTTGGACGTTGATCGTGAAGGGACTTCCATACTGTCTTCGAGGGCTATTATGAATAGGCACCTTTTTGGATGTTCTGACATTATTGATTTTTCTCCAACATCAGAGGGTAGAGAGTCAATTAATGTGTGCTTACCTTGAAAAAATCTGAAGACTCCGGTAAGTGGTGCAACCTCTGGCCTCAACCCCTCTGATAGGATTTCATAGGCATATACACTAGTAAAGGCATGGACGTGCCTTCTGTATTTCCTAAGATTGTGTTGATCACAGGGACATCAACAAGTGTAGGAGGTGGCGAGTTCTGGGGCGATGGAACTCTTATATTTACATCATCATCCTTTTGAGAGGATGATGAAGATGATGTGGTTTCCCCAGCAGTGCTTGGGTCAGAAGCAAAAAGACCCTCTTCTTGGTTAGTTTCGGGGTGGTTTGGATTGAGCTGTCCGATTTCAATGAGTGTAGATGTGTTGGCATCTACCTCAGAAAATGTGGTTGCTCTAGTTGGACTTGGCGAGGAACTCACGAATGTGTCTCTATGGACATCTTCTTGGCTTTCTGTTAACAAACGCTCGGCATGGTTAGAAGCGCTCGGTTGTTCACTCGTATTATTTTCAGTCTCAAGCTCATTCGACCCCTCACCATCTACTCTAGGCTCTAAGTGCTCTGGGGTAGGTACCCTCTGTTCTGAGTGTACCATAGAGCTTCTATAAGAAGTAAGATGAGGAGCGGTTTGAGGAATAAGATCGAGCATGTACCTGGATGGTTCGCGTTTGAAAGTGTAGCCGGCGAGGTCGATGGTTGGTTTGTGGGAGTTCATGGTTGAAATTTTGCACAATGGTTGAATGATTGGGGCATTAAGTACAACGATGGCTTGATGAGAGAATAGGGCAAGAAACCTAGGAAACATGAGTGCTGGAAGAGCCTTACCATTTGTTTGATTCAGAACCTTTAAGTGAACAGCTGCACTTATTTCTTGGAATATTAGACTTGTAAAATCCAAAGGTCGGTTGAAGTACATACCATACATGATGGTGAGAATGTTTATGCTCGCCTGATCCAGAGACCCTATTTTGCAAGTGAGGCTTTTGTTGAGGATTGACACTAATACATTCCACATTGGAGGTAACTTTTTCCTCTTGAATTCAGAAAGCTTGGTGAGATGTTCGTTGTAGCCCAGAAAATTGATAAATGCTAACAAAGCTTATGTGGATGGATTTTGTTCAAGATCAGGATTGGTAACCATCTGACCTTCGACTTCAATAAGAGGTTGGGGCAAATGAAAATATCTGGCAATCTTCTTCTTGGTTATGGGTATTTCAACGACATTCTCAGTGTTTTCAGGATGACTAAAGCTTCCAAATAGAGTTTCATCGTTCTTGATATACAAAGTCTGCCATACTTCTTGAACATACACCTCCGGAACATTTGGATTTGTAAGAGTTAGGGCTCGGTTCAACTTATGATGTTGCAAAAACTCTATCATCACTCGATATTCTGACAGATACGTGTTGGGATCCAAAAGAACTTGAACGTTGTTGGGTTGATGGGTAATCGAATGACTGGAGCACTGTCTGCGGTTGAAGCGATGAGCCTGTCTTCGTCATCATGAACATTCATGTTTGCACTTGGGTTTGGCATTTGTGAGATTGGGGAAGTTTGAGAATCGGAATTTGCATGTTTGGGATCGAGCACAGTAAAAGCTGGAGATTGAAGACGGTGAAAAGTGAAATTGGGGATTTACTCGAGTTTATATAGTAGGATTTGAAAATGTACTCGAGTAATTTTGAAGATTAAGGGTTTAATTGAGATTTGGGAAAGGGATTAGAATGGGAAGGATTTAATTGGGAAGTGGGGCTTGGAAACGGTTCTTGACTGCTGACGTATGCCTAAAAGGAATGCGAACATGCAAACCATTAATTTATGACAGGTGGAGGTTCAATCGCGCGTGTATAGAGGGATGAGGGACGCGTGTTTTGTTAGCATATGGCACTGTAACGTTTCTTATGGGTTTTTGATGAGAACCGGTTCCTATTTCATTATTTTGAATATTCCCTCCAAAAATTAATAATTAAAATTATCAATTAATCAACATGAATTGGATTAAAAGAATAATTTTAGAAATTAATTTTTATAGAAAGAATATTAAAAATAATTAATAATAAATATTTTGAACTTAAAAGAAAGCTTTGTATTCTATAAATATTAATTTTTGAAGAAATTTAAATAAAAAAAAAAAATTCTAAATAACCTTGATGGCAATAGTTAGTTTAGATATAATCTTATTAAGAAAAATTTCAAAAGAAAAGAAAATTTATAGAACAGCTAACATGAGTTAGATGAAAGCATTTTAAAAAAAAATCATTTGGTCTATTGAAAACATTTTGGAACCAAATGAAAGTTTTGTCAAGTGAAAGTCTTTTCAGAAGAACCTCTATTGAATTTTGAGAATTCTGAATAACCTTGACGGCAAGAGTTAGTTCAAAAGAACAAATTCAAAAAAAACTTCTAAAGAAAAAAAATCAGACGACAGCTAACATTTGTTAGACTTGATTTTGAGAATTGAAGATTCTCCCCTTTGAATCATGCACGAGCCTGTGCTCCTCCTTGATATCTGCACTTGGATCATGAAAAGTAAAACCAATAATTTTTTAGGACAGAGGCAACCAGAAACTTCTGATTACTTCTGTAATGTGCGTCAGAAGCATTCAGAGGCTTCTGACCTGTTCTTGGATTAATGAATTTATGTGACTAAGTGTAAGATTAAAAGAACATGCTAAATAAATAATCATATAAAAACTATAAGAAGCTTATAGGTTCTGTATAGACAACATGTTTAGCATGCCCAATTTGCTGATCAGAAAATTGAATCTTTTCTCATCCAAAGCTTTTGTAAATATATCAATGAAGACAAAATACATTTCAATTGTCCCTTTCTCCACACGATCCTATATGAAATGATACCTGACATCAATGTGTTTGGTCTTTGAATGCTGTACTGGATTTCCAGTGATGGCTATAGCACTTTCTGAGTCACAGAGGATGGGAATTTTGTCGTACACCAGACCATAATCTTTGAGTTGAGTTGAGTTTTCATCCAAATAACTTGTGAACAACAACTGGCAGCAACAACATATTCAGCTTCTGTTGTGGAAGTTAAAACACAAATTTTCTTTTCGGATGTCCAACTGATTAATCTGTTTCCCAGAAGTTGACAGCTACCAGAGGTGCTTTTTCTGCCCAACTTACATCTTGCATGATCAGAGTCAGTATATGCAATTAAATCAAAGCTAGAATGTTTTGGATATCATAGGCCTAGCGAGGGTGTTCCTTTTAGGTATCTAAAAATTCTTTTGACAGCAGCCAAATGAGATTCTTTTGGATTGGCTTGGAATCTCGCATAGAGGTAAGTCACAAACATTATATCTGGTCTACTTGCTGTCAAATACAGAAGTGATCCTATCATACCTCTGTAGTTCGTAACATCAACAAATTTACCAGAGAGATCTGGATCTATTTTGTACTCAGAGAGATAGGAGTTTTCATAATAGTGGAATTTTGAAGTTTGAATTTCTTTAACATGTCAGAAACGTACTTGGCTTGATTTATAAAAATGGCAGAGGTAGTCTGTTTGACTTGAAGTCCTAAGAATAAATTTAGTTCTCCCATTAAACTCATTTCAAATTCACTTTCCATTAACTTTGAAAACAAATCAACTTCTGCTTGATCAGTAGAAGCAAATATGATGTCATCCACATAAATTTGAACCACAGTTAATGTACCTTTTCCATTTTTGATGAACAGGGTAGTATCGATATTACCTTTTTCATATGAATGCTTAATCAAATATTTTGACAAACGTTCATACCAAGCTCTGGGAGCTTGCTTTAAGCCATATAGAGCTTTGTCCAGAAGATAGACGTGATTTGGATGTCTTGAATTTTCAAACCCAGGCGGTTGTTGGACATACACTTCTTCTTTCAAGTCTTTGTTCAAGAAAGCACATTTAACATCCATTTGGTACACCTTGGAGTCTTTTTATACAGAGAAGGCCATAAATAATCTTATCGCTTCAAGTCTTGCAACTGGAGCAAAAGTATCATCGTAGTCGATTCCTTCTTCTTGACAATATCCGTTGGCCACCAATCTGGCTTTGTTTCTGATCACAATACCATCTTCATCCTTTTTGTTTCTGAATACCCACTTAGTACCAATGACGATCTTATCTTTAGGCAGAGGTACTAACTTCCACACTTTGTTCCTATCAAATTGAAGCAGCTCTTCTTGCATAGCTTCCATCCAGCTTGGTTCTTGTAAATCTTCATGAACCTTCTTTGGCTCTATCATGCTCAGAAAGTTTACAAAGAAGGCTCCATTAGCAGTTGCAGATCTAGTTTTAACCCCTACAGATGGATCTCCAATAACTAGATCTGGAGTATGAGACTTTATCCATCTCTTCATCCTTGTTTGAGGTATTTACTGGGCTTGAACTTCTGTATCTTCTGCTAGTGGAATGGGTTATCGTTCCGGAATGTGTTCTGGTTCTGGAATGGATTCTGGTTCTGGAGACGCACATAATGTCTCCCCCTCAAATGAAGGCACAGAGGTTACCTCTGGACTGTCATTTGGTGATACGGGACCAGAAAGAGTTATCCCAAAAGCTTGTAGGACATCAGGAATATTCAATGGTGGGTTATTAGGTATTCTTTCTGAAGGTATTTCTTCTCCCAGAAAATCATCATATAGAGCATCAATCTCGGATTCTATGGAACCTGAAAGATAATCAGAGGTAACTGTGTTAAGTTTGAGTTCTGGATCAGAATATTCAGAAGTTAATTGAGTTTGATCATCAAAATCGATGTTTATGCTATCCATTACAGTCTTGGTTTGTAAATTAAAAACCCTAAAAGCTTTTGAATTTAACGAATATCCCAAGAATTTGGCTTCATCATATATCTTGTCAAACTTGCCAAGTTTGTCTCGATCATTCAGAATAAAACACATGCAACCAAAAATGTGGAAAAATTTAACTGAGGGTATTCTTTTGTTAGTAAGCTCATTAGAGGTTTTGAAATGCCTCTTAATTATAATTGATCGATTCTGAGTGAAACATGTTGTGGCTACAGCCTCTCCCCAGAAGTTGGTGGGTAGCCCAGAAGCTGCAAGCATTGTTCTTGCTGCTTCAACTAATGTTCTGTTTCTTCTTTCTACAACACCATTTTGCTATGGAGTGCGTACAACAGAGAAGTTTTGAGTAATGCTATTTTCAACAAGGTATTCTTCAAGTTTGGCATTCTTGAATTCAGTACCATTGTCACTTCTGAGTTGCTGTATTTTCTGTTGCAGAAGCACTTGTATTATTGTCATCATATTTTCCAACTCAATTGGAACTTCTGAATTTTGTCGTACAAAAGCAAGCCATGTAAACCTAGAAAATTCATCTATTAGTACCAAGATATACTTTTTGCTAGACAGACTCTGAATTGCAATGGGACCACAGAGGTCAACATGTAGTTTTTGTAGAGGTCGTGTGCATGAATGATCACTTTTGGTTTTGTGAGATGCCCTTTTTATTTTGCCCATCTCACAAGCAGGGCAGAGGTGATCCTTCTGAAAATGTACCTCTAGGAGACCCTTGACAAGGTTATGTTTTACAAGAAGTTCAAGATTTTCATAGTTTAAGTGTGAAAGTTTATGATGCCAAAGCCATGCAACTTCACTCTTTTTAACCTGGTAGACTCATTCATCTGCGCTCAAGCGATCTACTAAACGAAGTTGTTCTTTAGCAAAAGAAGAAGGCAAGGAGTCTGGGCAGAGATAAGACAGAGAGTTTCCTTACCATCCTTGGATGTATAGTTCATCATATATAGATTACCTTTTCTGTCAGCTCTCCATAATTCTTCACCTGCCTTAGAGAATAAGTAACAATGTTTTTCATCAAATACAACTAGCATCTTAGAATCACAGAGTTGACTTACACTTAACAGGTTACGTTTCAATAATGAAACATGAGCTACTTTGGATAAAGTAATGATACCTTCTTGAAGAGTATCGTAGCCTTTTATTTGACCCTTACCATCATCACCAAACGTTACTGCTCCACCAATTTTATCTTTGAATTTGGAGAGTAAGTTTTTCGTTCCATTCATGTGCCTCGAGCATCCAGAGTCAAGATACCAGATATGCACACGCTGTTTCTGAATCAAAATCAGAGAGATTTAGGTACCTATCTCATAATGGGTCCTTTAATATTAGGATTTGGTTTCTGATTTATCTTTTCCTTATGAGCAGAATTATGCATAGGTTTTCTAGAGATAGCTGATTTACCTGTTTTGTTTGAAGTATTTCTTCTGTTTTGATTTTTAAAGTTGGAGTGCTTTTGTTCGTCAGAGAAATAACCAGAAGGCCTTGAAAAGAATTGTTTAAGTTTCAAAAATAGAGAGAAGCATTCAGAGTTCTGTAACATAAAAGAATTCCTTAAATTTTCATTACTAGAATGATAATTACAATTATTCTTATTTCCGTCTATTCTAGCATCAGTTGTTCTATTGAACTTCTTATCTAGTCTAGACTTATGCTTTTGAACATGTGAATTCTTCTGCGGAGGCTGCTTCTGATGAGACTTCTCTGGAACTTTGGGTTTTACTAAGACAGAAGCATAAGAGTTAGCTTTCCATTTTCCTTTTTCAAAACAAGTAAACTTCTGTGGCGGAGATTTCAGAGGTTTGTGCTGAATATTTTCTTTCCTTTTAAGATTTGCCTCTTTTTCGAGTTCAAGACAAGTCTTAGCTTGTAAACACATCCCAAGAAAATTTGGATGTACGAGAACCTTTTTTTCTTTGTTCTTTTGGAGGAACAACGATTATTGGTATTTGTTAGGTCTATTATTATTTTAATTGTGACAAAATAAGGAAAGGATATGCTTTATTGTAAAATGAATTTTATAATTCCTTAAACTCTTGTTTCCTTAATTAGACTAGACCTAGAAATATAAATACAGGCTTAGGGTTTTACTTTCATAGTTAGTCGATTCATGTTAAATTAGAGAGAGTGCTGAAACCGTGAATTACTTGTAATCGGTACGCATACGTTCAAGAGATATATGACTACGTAAGTTCCTTAAATCATTATTTGTGTCATATTACTTTGCTATTGATTGTTTATTGTCATTGTGCTTGTTATAATGGGATCAACAAGTGGTATCAGAGTCTGAGATCACGAGTTTTTACGATTTTCTGAGCAAACCACGAAACAGAAGGTAATTTTTTTTTTTGCTAGATCTACTGTTCATTGATTTTTTTTCGAGTCATACTGTGTCACGCTTTACCCGATAAAAGTTCTTATTTTTTTTTGTCGACTAACTCATATCTGCTCAATGAATTTTTCTCGACCATTATATCAGTTTCTGTGTGTTATTATCGATTAAGTATATCTGTGTTCTTATCGATTTAAATTTTTCTCTCGACTTATTGATTTTTTTTCGAATATCTCTTCTGTTGATTGAATTTTTATCGATACAAACTGCTTAAATCTTGAATTTTTATCGACTCCTCTATAAAATATTTAATTCTGTTTAGTTAAAATTACTTTAGTTTATTTTATTACTTTTGAATATCTTTACATAAGAAAACTTTAGTAGGTCAGTGTTCAATAAATTTCTTTAATCAATTTGTTTCTCGAGTATTGTTCACTCGAATTTTTTTTTAGACTATTTTAATTCGATTTTTTTTTATCGAGTCTTGTTCACTCGATAACCTTTTATATCGAGTCCCACTCAATTCAATAACAACTTTTATCGAGTCTTGTTCACTCGATAACAATTTTTATCGCATCTTTCTCACTCGATAACAATTATTATCGATCCTTAGTCATCCGATAACAATTTTCATCGAGCACCTCACACCCGATAAAAATCCTTCAATCGATATTTTTTCCTTTGTCACTCGATAATAACCTACTGTTTCCAGTGACAACTCAGAAATTTAAAAAAAAAACTCATTGATCAAAGTCCAACCAAACAGTACAATGACCACCCGAGAAGCAATGGCCATTGGATCAGACACCAAGCCTCCAATTCTCTTCCGGGAGAATATTCTCAATGGAAGGATAGATTCTTTGATTTCATTGAACGTCATGACTATGCCGATGAGATCATGAGTTCAATCAAAGAGGGTCCTCCTCCGCCTTTTTATCAGGAGTATCCTGCTATGCCAAACAACACTCCTCCTACGCCCGCACGAAGGGAAGTTAAACTCAAAAGTTCTTGGGATGCAAACGAGAAGAGGATAATGAGAGGTGACCAACTTGCCCGTTCTTATCTACTTATGAGCCTTCCCAATGAGATCTACATGAGCATTGATAGCCACAAGAAGACGGCTAAAGAAATGTGGAAAGTCATAGAGAAATTCATGCTTGGAACGAAGATTGGTACACAACTCAAAATCACCAACTGCATTTCTCAATATGAAGAATTCAAGGCAAAAGATGGAGAAAGTCTTACGAACACATATACCCGTTTTGTACAACTGGTGAACGAACTTAGCAAAAACGAAATTCGTAAGACAAAGATCGAAAACAATGTCAAATTTGTTAGCAATCTTCAACCGGAATGGCGCCGGTTTGCTAATCAAATCAAACACAGCAAATATCTTGCTGACCTTGACCTTCATGAAGTCTATGAAACCCTTCAACAAGATGAAGAGGAGGTTCTCGAACTTATGGGGTTAAATTCCAAGAAGAACCCGGATCCAATCGCATTAATGGCAAAAGAGTCCTCTTCCGCTCCTCAAGAAATGTTTCCCGAATTAGAAGACGAAGACTTTGACTATGATCCAGAAATTGCCAAACTTCAACATCAACTGGCCTTCCTTACAAAATCTTTTCAACAAAAGTTCTCACGTCGCTCGAATCCCAATAAACAAAGGTATGCCTCGGGATCTAATAACCATGAGCGAAAGGCAATGTTTGAACCCAAAACTAGAAGAGAAGAACCTCGCCCTACACCCAAGCCTGAAGACAAGTTCAAGGGTGAAAGAAGTTTGTGCTACAACTGCGGCAAAACTGGTCACTACGCAAGGGAATGCAAGAAGCCAGTAGTGAAGGACTCTAACTACTTCACTTACAAACTGATGCTGTCCAAACAAAAAGAAGCCGGTAAAGTCCTTCTAGCTGAAGATGAACAATGGCTTAATCAAGATGATGAAGATGACATGGAAAGGGATACTCAAGCACATTTCAGCTTAATGGCTTACTCTGATGACACTCCTTCTCACGCTTCCGACTACACACCCGAGGTAAGCCCTTCTGACTATGACTCTTTTGTATCTCAAATGCATGATTTAATGTGTCAATTAAAGGAATTACACTCCAAATTGAAAACCGAGAAACTCTTGGTTTCCAATTTAGAAGCAAGCCTTGAAAATAACCATAAACAATTGCTTCTTATGCAAACCGACCTTGTCACTACTCAAAGTATAGCACAAAATCTCGAAACGGAGAAAATGGTTTTAATCGAAGAAAATGATCTTTTCCAACAACAAATATCTGATCTCACACTCCAATTTCAAACATCTAGGAATGAGACTGCCAAATTTTCATCTAAGTTTGACTTTGTCAGTTTTCAAAGACAAGATTTATTAGAAAAACTCGAAGCATTGGAATTAAAACTTTACAAGCTTGGTCAAACTGAACACACGATTCACTTAAATGCACCGAAAGATTTAAGCTCCAAAGCCGGTTTAGGTTTTGAAAACCTGAAACACTTAGCAAAGGCTATCTATAATACTCCAACGATTTATAAATTCGAATATCTGAACCTTGGTCCAGATTACCAAATTCAATTTATGAAACCGGACCCTAGTGTTGAGGAAAGAGAAGATTGGAAGAGACTAAACAAAAACTATTTTCAAATACCTTTCTGCTATCCTCAAATAGTAGAAGAGGAATCTTCAAGTGAATCTCTTCCAAACAACTACTTCCCATCTTATTCTGCCGAAGAACTTCAAAACAAGATTCCTGAATGTAAACCGTACATTCCCACACTATTTTTAGAAAAGAAAATTCTTCAACTCAAACAAGTGTTGGAATCCGAACGTTCTTTGGCGGAAAAGGAAAAGGAAACATTTTTATTTAAAATACAACAACTTGAAAACGAGACTTTACAATTGAACAAAACTCGTGAAAATGATACTATTTCAAACGTTTCAACTTGTAAAGCCTTCGTTAGCAATTATTTAGATAATTGTGAAGAGTTGTTCAAAATGGACCCACATTCCAATCTTCCAAAACAAAAATGTTCCTATTCCGAAGAACAAATCAATGCTGAATTAGATGCCCTTTCTAACCAATCTTCACTTGAATCGGACGAGTGCTTAAATGACATGTGTGATGAGTTTGATTTCAATCCTGTACTTCCTAATCATACTGAATTCTTAGACAAAGGCAAACAACCTATGGAAACAGTTTCTTTACCTACTGAACCAACGGAGTGTTCCACAAGTCAAAATCCGATCACTCATAATCAAACGAAAACCAATCAAGTCTTCAAAAACCATACTAACCGTGTTCCTTTCACTATTTCAGCGCTTCATACTTTAGAAACCAAGTCGGTTTGGGTCAAAAAGGGCACGCATACTACAAAGCAAACACCCCGCAATGAAGACAAGTTTTTACATTCCAATGTCAAAGAAACAACTCTAGATTTCCTTTTCCGTATCAAATTCATTCATTTAGACATTTAAACAAATTTTCTCGTAATAAAATTTGTTGCTCTAATTGCGGTGTGGATGTTTTTGTTCGTAAAACTCCTATTGATTATGGTTATGGTTATTTTCCGGACATGCATAATTCATTTAATCACAACTTTTATCATTCATCATCCATTTCTAAATCGGGTCCGAGAAATCAAATGACTAACGCCTATAAGTCTCACCTCAAGTGGGTACCCAAGGGTGCAAAGTCAACTAACCATGATGGACCCATTTACAAATGGGTACCTAAATCTGCCTGATTTTGTGCAGATCGATCATGTGTGGTACTTAGATTCCGGCTGCTCCAAACACATGACCGGCCAAAAGGAGCTGCTTACCAACTACACTGAAAAGAAGGGCGGATTCGTCAAATTTGGCAACCACATCACCATTTCAAAACAACATCACCATTTCAAATTTGGCCAAAGGATATGGTGATATCATTCAAAACAACATCACCATTTCAAATGTCTCTTATGTACAAGGGCTAAGCCACAACCTGTTGAGCATTGGAAAATTTTGTGATAAGCAACTCGAAGTCAATTTCCGACCCGATAGATGCTGTGTTCGCACGTTTGATGGAAAGGAGCTTCTGACCGGCACTCGCAAGTCCAACCTCTACACGACCGATATTTCCCAAGTAAACGCCCCCTCAAGTGTTTGTCTTCTATCAAATGTTTCTAGTCCAAAGACCTGGTTATGGCATCGTCGCTTATCTTACTTGAATTTCAGGAACATCAATCGCCTCTCCATCCACGGATTAGTCACCAGACTCCCATCTGTTAAATTCGACAAACCACATCTTTGTGACGCATGCGAGATGGGAAAGATGAAGAAGGTCTCTCACAAACCCAAGATAATTCACAGCACGACTCGACCTCTTCAACTCATTCATATGGACTTGTGCGGCCCGATGCGGACTCAAAGCATACATGATAAAAAGTATGTTCTCGTGATGGTGGACGATTTCTCTCGCTTCACATGGGTCATGTTCCTTCGATCAAAGGATGAAACCCCCGACACCATCATCACATTTCTCAAAGCCGTTCAAGTCAAACTAGAACTTACTGCACAAACCATCCGCACCGATAATGGAACTGAATTCAAAAACCGTATCCTTGACGGTTACCTCGAATCGGTTGGTATAACCCACACGTTCTCTGCAGCTCGTACTCCACGACAAAACGGTGTGGTCGAACGCCGAAATCGAACTCTTGTTGAACCGCTCGCACTATGCTTACTTTTTCAAAGCTTCCTCTCCACCTTTGGGCCGAAGCTATCAACACAGCCTGCTATACTCAAAACCGCTCCATCATCAACAAACGCTTCAACAAGACACCGTATCACTTGGTCTACGATCGCGTTCCTTCAATCGAGCATCTTCGAACGTTTGGCACACGTTGCTTCGTACTAAATGAAAAAGAGGTGCAAGCCATCAGCCGCATCGACCCACAACCCTCTATAACAGATTCCAGCTCTGGAAATGATGAGTCATCAACTGAACCGAACACTGATCCAATCATTCGTTCATCCACATCCGCTCCTACCATACCGTCTGATGAGGAACCTCAATTCAACTTTGACTTTGAAGCAAATCCATCCTCCCCATCTATGTGAGACATATTCCCTGAAACCTCCATTGGAGAAATAAGGAGAACGGAGGGAGTACAAGTTGAAAAAGAATTAGTGAGGATGAGCGAAGGGGAGACAAAAACAATAGAGAGTGAGAGTCCAATATCCTCCGACCAGGTAACCGCGTCCACTAGCCCTACTCATTCGTTGGGTTTGACTAGTGGAGAAGTTGCTATGGACCTAGCAGCACAAATGCACGCCCCCCCAGCCACTCTGAAGGCTCACAACAGCCAACAGTTTCAACAATACTTGTGAGTCTAGCACCTTATCTAGCTCCCCTCCACTCGGGAGGCATAGCTATTGAAACAAGAGGCAGTAGCTCACCTGCTTCGACTTCGGTTGTGTGCACATCGAGTCTAGAGCTAGCTAAGGCACACGAGTCTTTACACACTGCGAGCCTCCGTGGCCCAGTCGGAACTCCCGTAGTGATGCCCATTCCGGACATTCCACGAGGATTGGGAGGAAATCCTACCAGCGCTACATCTTCGCCAATGCTGAACGTAGGTCATACAGTTGAATCAACTGTCATGTTAACGGGCAATCTAAGTGATCCCGGAGTTACCCCCATAGCTACCACCTCTTCGTCTTTTTCTATTCCCCCGGAAGGCGAAGCACTCATTGCTGCTCACTTACAAAGGGCAAGAGACACCCTTGCTGAACATCTGGTCCTTATGACAGCCGAAAGAGAAGCCTTTGTGCGCCAAATTCGTGAAGCTGCGCGTCTTAAGGAGCCGACTCCTGTACAAACCGAACCTTCTCATGCAAGCTCCAGCCGTCCAAGCACCAGCCACTCTCCACCGCCACCATCACCCCCTGAAGATCGACCTCATTCCCCGCATCGATATGAGTATAACACCGATGAACTCATGTCGATGTTGTATGCTAATCTGCTCGCTGAATCCAATGCAACCGGCCAACCGGAGGATTCACTTGAAGGTCTTCTTCGCCGCAATCTTCAAATCCCCACCGTAACTCGTCACGAGTTCGATGTATTCCGTGCACACATAGACCAAGAGCTCGCCGACATGAAAAATGCCCAACAGCGCCAAACGGAAGACATCCTGGGTGTTATTACTGCTCTTCGAACAGAAATCCATGAGTCTTGCCATCCGGCAGTTCGTACTTCTACTTCCAGACCTCATCAGGACGACCCGGGCTCCGCTCCAACTCGTCCTGAGGGGGAGACACGCCAAACGGCAAGATCACGATCTAGAGCATCTGCTGCCTCAGCTTCAAGACCACCTGCTCAATCTACCCAACAACGGCAACGCACTTCAACGACTCAAGAGGACGATACACCAACGGTTGAAAAGCCTGCGGATATCGAATTAGAAAGTACAGCAGCCGAACCAGCCGAACCTGCCGAACCTGCCGAACCCGAACAAAATGAAGAACGAGTCGATGTTCAACGTCTGCGAAACTCACTTCGAAACTGGTTCCGAGATCCATATGAACCAGTACTTCAAGAACAAAACTATGTGAACTTGAGGCACACAGCAAGAAACTATGCCTTAAGGGATCAAAACGAACCAAGACTCCTACCTCATCAGATTCGGTGGCAAAGAATGTTAACGGACAGTAAGTCCAAATGGGTGAATCAGCAGATCCGTGTGCCATATCTTGAGGAAACCATGGAGAAGATCTTCCGCAAAGAAGCAAAACCTGATGGAAATGGATATCGCTCAAGTTAGAGAGTATCTCCATATCGTGAGGATGAGAGCTTTACCTCAAGCTGAAGTGGTCTCTAGGCACAGGGTTATCGGGATTTTGAAGATAGACACTGCAAGGATCTTCCAAGTCGAATATCCGGTTTTCACTGTTCAAAGAGAAGATGGTAAAACGTATTCCTTCTCTGAAGCCGATTTTGCTAATCTCGATATTATGGACTTGGAGATCATCTACAACGATCTGAGAGACAAGTGCAACCGAAACGTACACGAGCAAAGGGCTTTAAGGGCAGTGGTTAGACATGTTCAGAAAGAGCTTCGGTACAGTTATCTTCATGATCTTCAACGAGGAATCGAAAGCGAGCAAAAGAAGATACACATTACTAAGCCTGATCAATCTTTGCCTGTACCTGACAGTACTTTGGTCGCCACTGTCATCACTCCTCCTGTACATGGTGTAGTTTGGATGCATCCTTCTAGAGAAAAGCGGTTTCTCAGATTTCATGAAGTGGCTGCATATTCTGACGGTACATTATGGGGAATTTGGAACAGGCTTGCGTCGGAACTTGCTACAGATAGAAAGAGCGCAACACGGATAGGCAATGACAAAAGAAACTCTCTCTTAGAAGCGATCAAGATAATCGACGACAGAATTATTTATCGACAAACCCTACGAAGATTTGAAGGCATGTTCGAGCTTAGAAGATGAAGACTCATTTTGCCACAAAGGGGGACATTGTTAGGTCTATTATTATTTTAATTGTGACAAAATAAGGAAAGGATATGCTTTATTGTAAAAGGAAGTTTATAATTCCTTAAACTCTTGTTTCCTTAATTAGACTAGACCTAGCAATATAAATACAAGCTTAGGGTTTTACTTTCATAGTTAGTGGATTCATGTTAAATTAGAGAGAGTGCTGAAACCGTGAATTACTTGTAATCGATACGCATACGTTCAAGAGATATATGACTACGTAAGTTCCTTAAATCATTATTCGTGTCATATTACTTTGCTATTGATTGTTTATTGTCATTGTGCTTGTTATAATAGGATCAACAGTATTCCACTTGAAAGTTTTGCAATACCTGATCCAGCAGGTCTAATTTCCAAAGGTTCATTAGTGTATAAAATTGAAGCATTTCTGTCCTTTATAACTTCTGTAACTTTTGTGTAATTAGGAGGTAAAAGATTTTCAAGACTTGAGATATATTTTTCTGAGTTTTCAAAGAGATCATCATCAGTTTGATTATCATTTTCCCAGGGATAAGTGACAAACTCTTCGTTGTCTTCAACTCCACAAAGATTTAAATCCACAAAGGTACAAGGAAAAATTTCTGGATGATTTTCAGAGATTTGTTGTTCAAGATTTGTAGTATTTAATTTACAACATTCATCCAGAATTGTGAGAATGTCTTTTTGTAACTTGAGTCTAAGCTCTTCTTCTGCTTGTATAGGTATGAACTCATCAGCCTCAGGATTTAAAGTTATATGAGTGAATGAACCAAAATTAAAAACACTTTTCTTCTTCTGAAAGAGCTTAAGATCAATTTGACTTGCTTTTTCTGAAGAATATTTAATGTTTTTGTACTTCAATTTTCTAACTTGATGTCCATTCTCATATTTTTATTTTTAAAGACAAATTGTTCATATAAAATGGGAAAACTAGGTTTCTGTTCTTTGCCCATACAGAACACATAATCAAGAGTAGATCTTTTTTAACACGTGTAAGAATCCAGATCCTTGAAACCAAGGTCTGTTTTCCCTACTTGTGTATGTATCTTTTCATGCACCTTCTGAGCATCGAGATATTTTTTAATCTGTAGCTCTTTGTTTTGAAGTTCAATGTGCAGAAAATCTCTTTCCTTTTGATAATAAATTTTAAGTGCTACAGAGTTTAATCTGACACTTTCTTTAGCACTTAACTCCTTCTCTTTAGTTTCCAGAAGTTTACAGAAGTTTTTGTTTTCTTCTATGAGTTTGAATTCTGTTGAATTTAGGCGTTTCAGAATCTTTTCATATTCAACAGATAGCTCATTTTTCTCACTGGTTAAAATTTCCATCTCTCTTTTGAAAATTTCTCTTTCCTTCTGAACAATTGAAAAAGTTTGTTCATGATTCTTTCTTAATTTATTTTCTACAAAAGTTTTTGCTTTAGATTTTCAAAATCGTTTGTTAGAATCATTATGGTGTTTTCAAGTTTAGAGGATTCAGATAGGGTGCAAACCGGAGTTTCAGAAGGCTGATCTTCTAACTCATCTGCCATAACCATTCCACAAAACATGGCTTCATCTCCACTTGACTGGTCATCCAGCCAATTCTCTCTTTCAGCATAGTGAGCTCTTTCGACTGTGTTGTACTTGTAAAACTGTTTGTCTTTTACAAGAACGCTTTTACAGTCCTTAGAGTAGTGACCCGGCTTTCCACACATGTAACAAACATCTTTCTTCTTGTTTAGCTCTTCTTCCTTCTTCTCAGCTTCTGATTTCTCCTTCTGTACTTCCTGCCTTGGAACATAAGGTTGATTAGGGCGATCATTTCTGTTGTCGAATCTTCTATTCCCATTGAATGAGCGATTACCAAACTTTTTTGTGAACTGTTTGGTAATGAGAGCTAAAGATTCAGCAAAAGAATTGATCTCATCATCTTCAGAATTAGAATCTTCTTGATTGGTCTCCAAAATGAGTGTCTTACTCTTCCCTTTCTTTTCTGTCTGTCTATTTCTTCTGTCTGACCCTCTGGATTCAAAGATGAGAGCCAGAGGTCCACCTACAATTGCCTTTTTCTGATTAACCACTTTCTCATGTGCTTGAAGCGTTCCAAACACATCATGTAGTGACCACATCTCCAAATCTTGATTAGCTTGAAGAGAGATAGACAAATTTGACCATTCTGGATTCAAGGGTTTTAGAAACAGAACATTATTGTCTTCCTTTGATCTGATGATATCACATTTCTTACACAGATTTATCAGAGTGTTAAATCTGTGGTAAGTCTGTTCCAGAGTTTCTGCTGGGAGTGCTTGAAAACTGTTATATTCATTTAGAGCTTGAGCTCTTCTGTTCTTTTTCATTTTAGCACCTCCCTCCAATTGGTAAGCAAGTTGATTCCATAGTTCCTTTGCTGTTTCACAAGAATCAACAGATTGGAAAATCTCATTGGGAATTGCCATGATAAGTAGACTTTTTGCCTTTTTGGCAATTTCTACTTTGGCCTTATCATCCTCAGTCCAATTTTCCTTATCCTTGGGAACATGACGAGCATGAATTTCACCAGTGGTGGCAGTAGGAGGTACTCTAGGAATGATAGTCATTGGTACGAAAGGTCCATTTAAAATGGTAGGAAATAGATTTGTATCTAACCCTTCGTAGAAATTTATCATACGAATTTTCCATTGAGGATATTTGTCTCGAATTAGAGTAGGAGGTTTGGTTAGTGATCCAGAAATGTAAATAGCGTCCAAATTTTGATTCGCCATTTTTGCAGAAAACAGAGATTAAAAATTTGCAGGAAATACTGTTGAAATTTAGAACAAATAAACTTCAAATGAATCGAAACGAAACGATTTGCTTACTGATCTCAGAATTAAACTGAAATTACCACTAGTTTAGAGAAAACTGTATTAAATCAACAAAATCTCGAAAAACAGGGTAGAGTGAAGAACAGTAGTTTAAAAGCTGAAATTAACTGCTAGTTGAGTAGGGATTTCTCCAAACTGGGCGAGATCGAATAATCAATAGATTGATTATCTCGCTCTGATACCAATTGTTGGAACCCAGATCCCTATTTAACTCAATTTTAATCAATAGATCTAAGAGAAATATAAGAGCGGTAGCAATTTAAATCTATGATTAAAACTAGAACAATTAATAGAACAGTAAGAACAATATTTGAAAATCAAATGAGAATTTGTATTCAATAACCTGGAGAGTGATTACAAGACGTTTGAATGATAAACCCTAATTCTCTCTCAAAGATGATCGACTCTTTTTACAGTGATAACTAACTCTATATATACTAGTACATGAGAGAAAGTCAACAAGCTAGCTTATCACTGAGTGACACGTCACTCGTACGACTAACATAATTAGTTACGCACGGAAAGTGTGATGTGCCACGTCACCAAGAGCGTGTGAGTAAAGCAGTTGATATCCAGAGGTCTTCAGAGGTCTCTAGACGCTTCTGAAGAGAGTGAGATCAGAGGATAAATCTTTGAGTTTGTTCTCTGATGCTTGACACTTATCCGCTTCTGGTTTATACTTTCATAACAAGTTCTAACAGTTGCCATGGGGTTTGCTTTATCCTAAAACAATTCATTTAAATCATTAATTAATTAAAAACCCATTAATTTATATATAATTTCAAACAATGATTAATTAATGGAGCAAAACCATGGATTGGTTCAAAGAGTCCAAGTCCCTACACTCAAAATATGAAAAAGAAAAAAAAAAAAAGGGATTTACAATTTTTTGTTCTGTTATATTGTCACGAGAACAAATGAAGTCCTAAGTTTTGTATATTTATGAACAAGTGATCACTGATAAATTTATACATTTATGTATTTGATTGTTTATTGATCAATGAATCAGTGATCAGGGGCGGAACACGACTATTGTAGTCTTGGGGGCCGATATATAATATTACAAAAAATTAGAGATACAAATGATACACACATAACTTTTCATTCTTTTTTCTCCTTTGATTTAATATTAAATTTTAGAAAAAATTTGTTAATAAAAGACTAGGGGGTCGTTTACCAAACGTTTGTCTGATAAGTGCTTAACAAACCATATTACTTTTACTGGATGGATATTACAAGGAGCGAAAATCTTACCCGGTAGTGATGGTAAGGATCAAGAGTTTTACTTTTGTAAGTAAAGTTGACGACTCTTACACGGTTAGCTTTTATTTGATAATTATTATATGTGATGTCATTTTGATGGAGTACAAATTTTACTCAGCAAGGTAAATGCTAGTGTCAAATCTTAATTACCGATGAACGCTTACCAGATAAATGTTTGAGTAAATGGCCTCTAAAACTCAAAACCTTTAATTTATTAACCGAAAAATAGTAATACAATTTGGAGTTAAATACAAATTTGTCACTATGGTTTACAAATATTAACAGACAAGGTCTTTCAAAGATTTTTTTTTAACACTCAACGTCCCTGTGGTTTCTATTTCATAACAGATAGGGTCCCCCATCCAACTTTTCCGTTAAATATTAACTTTTTGGCATATTTTTGTTATCTTTCATAATTTTTCAAACCACATGGACCAAATCCGTAATTTACTCTAAACTATATATATATATATATTGTATTATATAATTATAATTTATATTTTATTAATTATATAATTTTTTTATTTTATGAATTATATTACATATTTATATATAATTTTTATTTTTATTTTATATATTTATATGATATATTATATTTATCCTATATAAAATGTATTTTGTATTTATATTTATATTTATATATAAAATATAATTAATTTTATAAAATATGTGGAATGTTCAATTTATGATGGAAATAGTAAATCAGATCACTATACAAATTACATAGATGGAAGGTTAAAGGTTCAAATATATAAAATATATAAAAATATAAAATATAAATAAAAGTATACAATAAATTTTATAAAATAAAAATATAACATAGTATTAAATATAAAAAGAATTAATTATTTGTAGATACACATATATACAAAATCTGTATAGATGGAAGGTTAAAATACATAAAATATATAAAAATACAAATTATATATACAAATACAAAATAAATTTTATAAAATATAAATATAATATAATCTTAAACACAAAAAATTAATAATTTATATATATGGTAAATATATATATAAAAGTTAAATTAAAACACATACAACATCGTTGTCATCAAAATGATCCTCCTAAAAATGTACCGTCTTACTTTCGTCACCATCTCTATTCACCTTATATATGTATATCTACAAATTATTGGTTGTTTGTATATTTAAGATTATATTATATTTAAATTTTATAAAATTTATTTTGTATTTTTATTTTACAGTTTTATATATTTTATGTATTTGAAAATTTGTATAATGATCCTATTTACTGTTTCTAGCATAAATTGAACCTTCCATATATTTTATAAAATTATTTATACTTTATATATAAATATTAATAGAAAATACATTTTACAAAAATAAATATAATACATCATATAAATATATAAATAATTTTTAAATAAAAATATAAGGTGCATATATAAATATGTAATATAATTTATAAAATATAAAAATTATGTAATTAATAATATATGTATATATAAATACTATATATATATATATATACTATATTATAAAGACTACTAAACGGTTAGGTCACAGATTTTAAGAGGTATAACATACTAAGCTTCATGTACAAGACTATAAAACATGCAATCTTTCATTAATTTAAGAAAAAAATGATTTTAATTTGTAAGTTACATTTTGGACTCTTAGATTTTGTTATTTAATTGACTTTATATCCCTTTCTTTTATAATTTTCATTTCACACCCTTTTTATTTTAACATATAAAATTTTATATCAGCTAAAACGTATATAAAAACATATTATATTTGTAGTAAATTATATCATTACAACCGTCTTCTCGATACGTTCGAAATGAGCCTAATATCAAGTATTTTACGATTTATATTTACACATGTTTACTTATCTCTTTCTTTTCTTTGCATGTACCAGGTTGAGCTCTTGTTATCAAACAATATATAGATTGAAGGTAATTATCTTTCATTTACAATTTGTTTGTTTTATGTATTTTCATTTAATATAGTTTGCAAATATTAATAATACAATATTTTACACACCAACAAAATCATAAAGATGCCAACTTGAATATTACCCAACGGATTATCCAGGAATTAAAAACCAACTCAATTTGAAGATGACAACTTGAATAACCAACAACCTGGAATATGATATACATAAAAGTTGGAAAATTTAGTGTCTTATGTTTCGACAAGTTCTACACAAAAATCAATTAATCAACAAAAACGTTGTGAACTTTGAAAATACAACCAGCCAAGTTCAAGCCTTAGCTTCTTAAAAGTAATAAAAAATCATATATACTAATTTGATTGTGGTAACATACAATTTTTCCTTTCCAGTGTGAGACTGTAACTTTTATCAAGCCAGAGTTAGATTTCATGTAAATGTTTTTGCTTTAATTGTGAGATGCAAATTGAATGTTTATAGTTGTTGAACAATTAAAAAAAAACCTATGCAATTATTTGTTGCACAATATTTTGTATTGCTTTTGTTTGACATTGTTGGAGGCAAACATTTGTTCTATTTCTAGCTTACGTTAGTGATAACTCTATATTTTAGAGTTATTACATGACTTTTATTTGCATTTTATTTAAGCAATTTCGGCCATTTTGTCTCCTAAACCTCCATTTTTGGTCTAAAACATTTTCTTGAGCTATTTGTGAGTGTTTTCATATCTTGGAACCATTTAAGACGTTTTTATGCCTTAAAGACGAGTTTTCATCAAACTGGTATCCGGAGTGTCCACTCCGGGTGATGAATAGCTGATTCATTAAGTCAAACTGCTGGACGCCAAGATGGTGCTGACTAGGGAACACAAAAGCAGGTATAGAAAGCTCTTTTGCATGCTTTCTGCTGGTGGTTGAAAAGCAAAAGTAAAAGAATGGCTAAAAATGATATTTTATTCCTTAGCCTCATTTTAGGGAAAAACTTCATTATCCAAGGGATCCTTGTCTTTCTCCATGGTTCTTATCCTCCAGTCATTGTGCTCCCTCCTGGATCTTACCTTGAAGTCATTACATGGAAGACCTTTGGCCTTCTATATAAAGGCCAAGGCATTCATTCATTTAACACATCCAACAACCAAGTAGATAGAATTAAATTCTTAGATCTAGAGAGCATATTTTCAGTTCTTAGCATTTATTTTCATGTTCTTAGCTAGAAGTATTTAATTTTCAGTAGTTAGCATTTAATTTTCCGCATTAGTTAATTTTTACTTTCGGTATTGTACTCCGGTGAACACGACAGTGGGCACTGTTCTTACAGTAAGTAAATCTTTCGGTATGTCTTCTTGCAAACTTTTAATTTCCGTTTTCTACTCCTTAGCTATGAACTAAACGCTTTTTGAGATGTAGAAAATGAGAAGTATCCGGACTTTATGTAAAATTCTTTAGTAGTTTTTACATATATTTTTACCCATTTTTTATTTGGTCATTCATTGTTCGATAATGCCAATGATGCAGACAAGTTAATAACTTGAAAGTGTTTACTGTCTAGTTCGAGATCCAGAAATGGGCGGAACGTAGTGACACGAGCTTGGATGATGCTAGGGAATTTGAAAGAATTCTTTACATAGTAAGTTTTCACCATATGGAGTAGGAGCAACCATTTGGGCATTAAAAATACTTATGGCTTTTTGCTTACTGCGTATACCATCGAAATTCGAAAGAGTTCAGGAAACTTACTAACAAATCAAAGAAGGTTAACTATATATATAAAGCTTTAGTTAGAAATGATGTGAGTGCTAGATGAACCGGCATTCTGGACAGAGAGTGACCACTGCTCCAGTGCGATGACCATTTTTATAAGTCAAGTATTTAATATAAAATCCGAGGAAAATCACAACTACATCTCTTCCTTCAATTATAAGAACTTTGTTACTTATTTTCACCAAACCAACTCAAAAGAATTGCTTCCTCTCTAATCGAAACTTGTAAAAGGAAGTTCATGAAAATAATAGTGTCTTGATTAAGTTCCAGTCCTTGAGTATACGATATTTGGTTCTTACCACTTTATTACTTGGTAAACGATTATAGTGACCAGTGTATACTTGCGTTGTCCACTATGGACTGAGTTGCTAACCTCACTACGATTACACATTTCGCACGTACCAGTTAGCCAATTGTTTGATGTTTGTGTTTGAGCTTTTTGTTAGATTTCCTTTCATCCGTGGTTTAAAAGGTTGTATGTCATATGTAGTTAATACACTATTGAATCGTTTGAAAGTTGGATGGATGGAGTAGCATATGGGACTTGAGGGTGGAATACGGGAGGCACGTCTATTGAAAAGTTATATTATTGTAGCTATGAGTACTTAGTTTGACTTTTTTAGTGTATATATTTTTTCAATCAGAATTTATGGACTTCTGCTTTTTAGATTCATCATTGATGTAAGTATAGTCATAGAATCCTACAATATATAAAAGGATGTGTGTGTTTCTTTATTTTATATATGGTGCTTACTTCTTTTCCCTTTTTTGTTGTTTAATATTAACTAATGTTGGTTATTCTTACCTTTTGCATATGCCAATGGTCATCTTTGTTTTTTTTAATCATGGGTATCCGGGGTAGCTTGCATGCACCTTGACTAATCACAAGGACTATGAAGAACAACTAAGAAAATCCCCAATGACCTTTTAGTACTTGAAAGGATGACCTTTTAAGAGGATCCCAAATGACCCTAGCCTTAATGTCATTTGAGCAAATCACACAAGGTTAGTCCGTTGGTCATCGATAAATTCATTGGTAGAATATCCATATTACTAATAGATTAAAGAAATACTTGAAAATTAAAAATATAATGTTCGATTATATTTCCTTTGCACAATGATTATTGATTATATACATGCTAGACGATTCTCTCTTCTTTTGTTATGTAATCATGTATTGATGGCAAGGATGTAGAATATTTTACATCCGCGTAATGCGCGGGCACACACACTAGTATGTATCTATATATATATATATATATATATATATGAGAGGTATACGTTACAAACCAATGAATATTTGCAAACTATACAAACCGTTATATTAGGAAACATTGAGATATTTATGGACATTTATCATAATTCATTAATTAATGAATTATGATAAATGTCCATAAATATCTCAATGTTTCTTAATATAAGGGTTTGTATAGTTTGCAAATATTCATTGGTTTGTGACGGATGCCTCCCCTATATATATATATATATATATATAGAGGAAAGTTCAAATGTGAACCTATCTTTGGTTATGAACCTAAGGACAGATCTCAACCCTTGATCTGAGCCATATTGAAACTGTTCTTTAAATATGGCTTGAGGGGTAATTTTGGCAAGTTTTATATTTTAAACAGATTCTCCTTTATTCTTTCATTGTTATCGTTGAAGTTTTATATTTTAAACAGATTCTCCTTTATTCTTTCATTGTTATCGTTGATGTCTCTTCCGCTTATTTCTTTCTTCTCTGTTAATCGTTTTCTTCTCCATTAATCGTATTATTCTCTGTTAATCGAATTCTTCTCTATTAGTCGGATTCATTGCTGTGAATAACTTTGTTAATTGGATTGGCGATTTCTGAAGCTAAATTGTTGATTTCCTCTTTTCAAAGGCCTTTGTTTCTTCATTAGAAAATTCAATCGATTGTGATCTCTGTTAGTTTGATTTCTAATTCAATGGACTCTGTTTCTTCGTCGCGAGGTTCAATTGATATTGATCCAGTTGAAAATTCTACTCTCTTTGTTGATCAAACATGTGATTTGTTCTCTTATTGAGATTTGATTACGGATGATGATATTACAGATCGAGAGTTTTGTTCTAATGATTCGGTTACAGATTTGGAAAATACAGAGCATCAAAAATTTTGTTCTAATGTTGAAGATGCGTCAATCTGTAAGTATTTTACTAAACTAGTTTCTAAATCTGCTGAATAACTGTTTTTTGAAGATGATGATGTGTTTTGAATCTGTTTTATATTGAAATTTATTAATATTTGTATTCAAATTTGAATATTAGCTTATATTCAGTCTGAATATAAGCTAAAATTTTTGAAAATACTATTTGTAACTTATATTCAGTCTGAATGTAAAAACTACAGAGTATAATAGGATTTAGTTTTTATATTCAGTCTGAATATAAGCTACACCATAAAATCCTTTACCTTATATTCAGACTGAATATAAACACTACAGTTTATTAAACATTAATGTTTTAGCTTATATTCAGTCTGAATATAAGCTACAAGCATACACACCACAAAATGCTTTAGCTTATATTCAGACTGAATATAAACATAACATTTTCATATTACACATTAAATTGTTTATATTCAGTCTGAATATAAGCATACACACCACAAATTGCTTTAGCTTATATTCATACTGAATATAATCATACAGACCACAAATTGTTTATATTCAGTCTGAATATAAGCATACATACCACAAATTGCTTTAGCTTATATTCAGACTGAATATAAACATAACATTTTCATATTACACATTAAATTGTTTATATTCAGTCTGAATATAAAGTAGTTGTTTATATTCTGTCTGAATAGTAGTTAATATTCATTCTGAATATTGTATTTGTTTTAATAATACCTTGTTTTCACTATTTTTTGTAGATGAATTTTATAGCGGTGGTGGAGATCGTCATTCATGTATTAGTATTGATGGTGATGATGGATTGAAATATTGGATTCCTGTTGTAGATGATAATTTGAAACCTGTTGTTGGAACAGTGTTTGGTACATTGGATGAAGGTATAAAAATGTATGAAAACTATGCTTCTAAGTCAGGATTTGATAAAAGACTAAGTACTGTTAAAAGAGATGCAAATTTGGTAATTACTTTAAGGTATTTAGTATGCAATAGAGAGGGGTTTCCTGATTCTGTGAAATCCAACAGTTTAGATGGATCTGATAAGCAAGTGAGAACTACCAATATAATCAGAACCGGTTGTAAAGCAAATGTTAAGTTCAAGATAGCCGGTGTTTCTAAAAGGTATTATATTTTATATGATTTTGAAGAGAAACACAATCATTGTTTATTTGATGAAGATTCAAGGCATTTGTTGAAGAGTAGTAGGAAGCTAGACTATTCTCAACAAAGGTGGATCATGAAAATGTCGAAAATGCTAATATTGGTGCTACAGAAGCCCACAATATTCTATGTCAGCTTAAGGGTGGTTATGAAATGGTAGGTGGTTCCAAGGTAGAGTATAAGAACTTTCAAAGGGATCGTAATTGTTTTATTGGAGATAGTGACGCAAACTTGTTTGTTAGGAAGATGAATGATAGGAAGATGTATGTTCCAAACTATTCATTCGAGTATAAATGCAATAAAGGGATGTTAAATTGTGCTTTTTGGGCTGATGAGACAGCTAAAGTCAATTTTGAGCTGTTTGGTGACATTGTCTCATTTGATGCAACCTTCCGAACAAATAAGTATGTATTTGTTCTATTTTGTTTTATAGTTTTTCATTCTTGTTGCTGTTATTAATAGTTTCTATTTATGATATGTTATTTAGGTACTGTATGGTGTTTGTTCCATTCATCGCAATTGACAACCACAAGAACTGTGTGACTCTTGGTGCGGGCATTCTTGATTCAGAGGAAATTCCTTCCTATATATGGTTGCTACAATCATTCTTGAAAACATTTGGAAGGCAACCGAAGTTGGTTGTTACCGATCAATGTCCTGCTATTAAGCAAGTTGTTGCTGAGGTTTTTACAGAGTCAAGGCACAGGTTTTGTATGTGGCATATTAGCACAAAACTGCCTGCAAAGGTATTGAATTTTTTATATTATTATTCATTTTGAGTTATAATATATTCACTATGTGAGGTTATTATTATTTTTTTTACTATTAATTATTCACTTTGAATATAACAATTAATTATTCATTCTGAATATAAGCTACAATTTGTTGTTTACTTAATTGTAGCTTATATTCAGTCTGAATATAAGCTAAAACAATTTGGTGTTTGCTTATTTGTAACTTATATTCAGACTGAATATAAACTAAAACATTTTGGTGTTTGCTTACTTGTAGCTTATATTCAGTCTGAATATAAACATTGTTATGTATTATTACATTGTTATGTAATATTACATTGTTATGTTTATATTCATTCTGAATATAAGCTGAAACATTTTTTCTTTTTGTATTCTTGTAGTATATATTTGTTTATTGACATTCATTTTGTATGCAGGTTACTTCAAACGTGATTAGAAATTCTGATTTCAAGAAACGTTTCCATGCAATTATATGGGATGAACAAATTGATGCTAAAGAATTCGAAGAGAGATGGACTACTCTAATGATAGATTTTGGTCTTATTTGGCATAAATGGTTATCTTATATGTTTGAAAATAGGCACAGATGGATCCCATCTTTTTATAGGGAAATTCCAATGGCTTGTTTAATGAGAACAACATCAAGATCTGAAAGTGAGAATTCATTTTTTTCACTATTTTTTCATCATGGTGCAAATCTTATGAAGTTTATGGATTCATTTGATTCCGCTATGGACAAACAACGCAACAATCATCGGCTGCTAAACCATCAGACAAAAACAACAGTACCAAGGCTGAGCACACCACTTCCAATTGAAGTTCATGCTTCTAAGATCTATACGCGTTCTATCTTTAGGGATGTTCAGAATGAGATAAAGCAGTCAGTTTGGTCGTGCTTTCAATCATCTATGAGCTTGGAGGATGGTTGTGATGTTATTGTTGTTGTTGAAAAGAAAAAAGTGCAAACTAAAGATAAGGATTCTGAATGCAGCACCAATGCAGGGTTTTTTATGATACATTCTGAGCACAAGGTACATCTTATTTAGAACCAAATATACTTTTAAATATTCTAGCTTATATTCATTCTGAATATAAGCTACAAGTATGCAATTTCCAAATATGTTAAATTATATTCATACTGAATATAGTCTACAGGTATATGAACAACTGATTGTAGAGTATATTCAGACTAAATATAAGCTACTAGTATTCAAACTGAATATAAGCTTATATTCAGACTGAATATACTTTAAAATCATTCATACAGTGAATTGTAGCTTATATTCAGACTGAATATAACCTACAAGTTCATTGAAATTCCATAATTGTAGAATATATTCAGACTGAATATAAGATACCAATTATCATTCATTGTGAATAATGAATTTTTTTTAAAAATTGATTTTAGGTTGTGCATAATAAGTCCACTGGATCATATGATTGTAGCTGCTTATTTTTTCATCATTTTGGTATTTTGTGTCGTCATATATTTTGTGTTATGAAAAATTTTGGCGTTGAAGAAATACCTCGGCAGTATATTGTGAAGCGGTGGACAAAAGCTCTGGTTTCTTCTGAATTATTGAAGAAACGTCATTATGTTGGAGAAAGAAATGAGCGTCGTAAGATACTTGAAAATGATGCCCAAGCTGCGTTTGATAGTTGTCTTGGTCTAGTAGTTGATGATATGGAAAAGCTTCAAGATTTTGTTCTGAAAATGCAAGAGTTGAAGGATACTTTGTTGGCAAATGGCTGTAGTGCACCTCGTCGTAATACAGAAGAGACAATGGAGGCATTACTTGAGGTTTCAAAACCAGATATTATTGACATTCAAAATCCGAAAGATATAAGAAACAAAGGTTGTGGTACTGGCAAAAGGTTGAAGAGCGGTAAAGAAAAAGAAATTGCTAAAGCTCAAAAGGCAAAGAGATTATGTAGGGCTTCTAAAAAAATGTGTAATCATGATTCACGTAATTACCCATCAAAAAATTATTGATCTTGTGTTTGTATTCTGCAAATAGTCATTCAAACAAATAATGAGTTCATTTTTTAACTGAAAATCAATCAAACTTAATATTCATAATGAATATATAGTGTTTTAGTCTTCTCCTTCAGCATGAATATAAGTTGTAGTTTGCTTATTCTATCATTGTATGTTAATATTCATTCTGAACATAAGCTACAAGAATACAAAACACAAATTGATTTAGCTTATATTCAGTCTGAATACAAGCTAAAACAATTCTTGTATCTTATATTCAGACTGAATATAAGCTATAATTTGCTTATCTTTTAATTGTGGCTTATATTCACACAGAATATAAGCTACAATTGCAAAATAACAAAGAAGTTCTTTGTATATTCAGTCTGAATATAAGCACTAACAGTGTAAACACTGTTAGTTCTCATATTCAGACTGAATTTACTGTATAAGTAAATTGTATCTCATATTCAGACTGAATATGAGCACAAACACTGTTTGTGCTCATATTCAGTCTGAATACAAGCTACAATTGCAAAATTTGTTCTTTGTATATTCAGACTGGATATAACCACTAACAGTGTAAACACTGTTAGTTCGCATATTCAGACTGAATATACAAAGTACATTACAAGCAAATTGTATCTCATATTCAAACTGAATATAAGCACAAACACTGTTTGTGCTCATATTCAGTCTGAATACAAGCTACAATTGCAAAATTTGTTCTTTGTATATTCAGACTGAATATAACCACTAACAGTGTAAACATTGTTAGTTCTCATATTCAGACTGAATATACAAAGTACATTATAAGCAAATTGTATCTCATATTCAGTCTGAAAACAAGCTACAATTGCAAAATTTGTTCTTTGTATATTCAGACTGAATATAACCACTAACAGTGTAAACACTGTTAGTTCTCATATTCAGACTGAATATACAAAGTACATTATAAGCAAATTGTATCTCATATTCAAACTGAATATGAGCACAAACACTGTTTGTGCTCATATTCAGTCTGAATACAAGCTACAATTGCGAAATTTGTTCTTTGTATATTCAGACTGAATATAACCACTAACAGTGTAAACACTGTTAGTTCTCATATTCAGACTGAATATGAGCACAAACACTGTTTGTGCTCATATTCAGTCTGAATACAAGCTACAATTGGTTATTGTGCAATTGTAGCTTCTATATATTCAGTCTGAATATACATTGTTAACCAATTTTAATCTAGAATAACATATTTAATAACATTGGAAACTTAATACATCATTTAATTTATAGAACACATCAAGTATGGATAAGTTACAAAAAAAAGTTAAAAGAATTGTTCAATAGTCTTAGAAACTAAAAGCATCATCCAAATAAACTCAGTCGTTCTTCTTTCTTCAAATTTGCTTCTCTTCTAGTCTCATCTCTTTCAGGCTTTGGTATTAATGCGTATTCATTAGCTTTCTGTAACACCCACTCCTTCTTCAGGTTCATTTCTGACATTAGCATCTTGGTTAAATACTTGTACCTTAAGCTATTTAAGATTCTTTTCTGCTCATCTTTTTTTGTCGCCAATCCACAATCCCAATTTTTTATAGGGCCTCCCATGAAGGTCTCAATATGTCTCATCACAAAGATTGAACAATCTTTGTGATTATCATTTTTCCTCCACTTCATGACCTCTCTTTTGGGTGGGATGTTGATTAGCTTGTTAAATCTTGAATCCTTAATGCTTGCAAGGAATTTTAGGAACAGTTTATGCTGCATGATATAAAAATATTTAAACAATATGAAAAATATAATATATTGATATGATATTTGTTATTCATATAATGTAAATGATATGTTCTTCTTACCAATATTATAGGCACGCTCCCGTATTTTTCATTAAACTTTACTTTTGTGGCACTGTTATCAAACAGGTGTGACATTGCATTTTTTAAATCATAACAGATTACATAAAAGTGATCTGATTTTATGATTGGAAAGAATACCTGCAAAGGAATATTCTAATTAATTTGTGTTTTATTCAGTAAGAAAAGAACAGATGATACATATTAAAAAAAGATGCAAAGTTTTTTCAAAGTTTCATTAATATCTAATATTCAGACTGAATAATGGCTAGTAATTTATTTTCTTAAATGTATTTGTGTCATACCAGGTCAAACTTCTTTTTATCATCTAAATTCTTCAATACTTTTTCTTTGATATTCTCTCTGAAAGTGTCACCATATGTATGCCAATCAAAGTCTGGGTTGAACACATCATGTCCCTGTTCAAAATTAACAAATGTTAAATTAATAAAAAAAAATTAAGTTATAATTTAAATTAGAAAAAAGATTAGTGATCTTACAAGAATATCTGTTGTCATAAATAACCTGCTTGGTGAGTCTTTGCTTTTTAGTCTTTCTTCAAAATTTAGAAGTTCTGCCCAATTGTCTATGACATTTGAAAATGGTTCTGAATCTTCAATCAAGCTTTCAAAAATTATTTTGAAAGCGCTTTTTTTTGAAGCAGTTTCAAAAACAACTGACATGTTGAAACAAATTATATTTAAGTAAATTTTATGACAAACAAAATTGTTTATATTCAGTATATTCAGTATAATAAACTGTTGGTTTGTACCATTTTTTAGATTATATTCAGTCTGAATATGAACATTACAGTGTATATTCAGTATGTATATAAGCTAGAAGCATCCAAATCACAAAATTCCATCTCATATTCAGTTAGAATATAAGATAGAAATATACAAACCAACAAGTTATAGATTATATCCAGACTGAATATAACCTTCAAGTATCCAAACAACCAAATTGTAGCTTATATTAAGTCTGAATATAAGATATAAATATATATAGCACAAATTGCACAGCTTATATTTAGACTGAATATAACCTTCAAGTATCCAAACCACCAAATTGTTTCTTATATTCAGTCTGAATATAGTCTATAAGTTTCCAAACTAAAAAAATGTAGCTTATATTCAGACTGAATATAACCTAGAAACAATTGTTCAATAATATGAACATTACAGTTTAGTGTTTCACTGAATTTTTTATACTTAGTCTGAATTAACTTGTTTTTAAATGATTATTATACCAAATAATAGTAAATTCAATTTGATACTTACAGAGTGTCCGCTGTTAGTGAGAACACCCATTCACCAATCTTCCTCTCCAGCGAATATAATCTTGCTTCAGCATCAACAACTCTTTGTACATAAGGTGATTTTAGAAGATCACCTACCTTCTCTATTCTCTTCTCTCTATCTTCAACCTGTTCTTTAGGTTTTGCAATTTGCTTATCCTTTGCTTTTATTTTTACAACAAGATTATCTTTCTTTGATTTGGATGGTTTTGGAGGGGAGTCAGAATCAGTGAATAGCTTGAATGTTGGACAACTTGCAGGAGGAGTTTTTTCACTAATATCTATCTGTTGTGAAACTTGTGGGGTAATCAAATCCTGGCTTTTCATTATGGCATGCTGTCCTTCTCCCCTTGTCTCATTTCGCTCCTCTTCTAAAGCTTTATCTTTCTCATTTCCCTCCTCTTCTTTCTTCTCATCTTCCCTTCCTCTTTCTTCAGTATTAATGTCATCAACAATATTAGCTATTATTGCATCAGGACTAGTCTCTACATTCTCTTCTCTTCTTTCTTCTCTTCTTTCTTCATTTGTCTGCAACACATCAATTATCTTGCTTCTTGAAGCTTCTTCACTAGCTTCTTCATTCTCTTTTCTTGTTTCTTCTCTTGTTTCTTCTCTTCTTTCTTCTATTCTATCTTCATTCAGCTGCCCCACATCAATTATCATGTTTCTTGAAGCTTCTTCATTCTCTTTTCTTATTTCTTCTCTTGTTTCTTCTCTTCTTTCTTCATTCGGTTGCACCACACTAACAATCATGTTTTCATTAATCTTAAATAGAATTTCATATTTAGCCTTCCATTCCTTTAACGGTTGATCGCTTGGATATAGCATCATTGCTCTTGTCATCTTAAACTCAATCTCAGCTTTCATTATCATCAGTTCTTCAAGATCATGGTTAAGGCTTCCCAAGAATTCCTGTTTTTTGATGTTTTTTATTAGTAAAGATAATTATAATAAATATTATTATAAACTACACAGTTTATATTCAGTTTGAATAAAGGTTAGCAAAGTATATATTCAGAATGAATATAGGCTACAAATAGTATTTTGAACTTCAAGTTTTAGCTTATATTCAGACTGAATATAAGAAGCACTAAGATTAAATTTAGCTCATATTCAGTCTGAATATAAACAATAAAGTGCATAGTTACACTATTAGTACTTATATTCAGACCGAATATAAACTACACCACGAAATAATATTATAAACACTAAATTATTTTTGTAGCTTATATTCAGACTAAATATAAAAACTAAATAATATTATACTCTGCAGTGTTTATATTCAGTCTACAAATATTATTTAGAACTTCAAGTATTAGCTTATATTCAGACTGAATATAAACAATAAGGCTCATTGTAACACTCTTAGTGCTTATATTCAGACTGAATATAAGCTAACATACAAAATCTTTTAGATTATATTCAGACTGAATATAACCTATGGTTAAACAAACAACTAATCGTAGTTTATATTCAGACTGAATATGAGCTAAAGATATTCAAAATACTATTTCTTTACATTATATTCAGACTGAATGCATGTTAATATTATAAAAACTACATACCCCTGCTGTTTTCTCTTTGTTTGAGGCCACGCAATCCTGTACCTCATCTGTGTTTAGCTCTAACCTTCCAAATCCACCACTTTCAATCTCACAGTTTTCTCTTTGTTTCAACTTCTTTGACGTCCACTCAAGGATTGCAGGTTTTAATCGTCTATGATTAACTTCATCACAGCGTGTTGAATTTACATACATGACCTGCATTTTTGGTAATTAAAATTAGATTGACTATATTATAAAATTTTAAAAAAACAGGAATATTATAAGTGAATACTTACAACAAGGAATGTTGTTGGTCCTATATAGAAGTCAGTTTTGGAGTTGCTGTTCCAAAAAAGCTTGCTTATCATTAACTGATTATATATGTAATCGCACCAGTTTATGTTTTTAAAGTCATAATTTTCTCCAACATTGGTCAAGAAGGTGGTATTGCAGATTCCCATCTTCATTGTCTCGACCATTGTGTTTATGAAAAGTATAATGAAGTTGAGCTTGAAGTTGATATCCAAAACTGTTGATTCCTTGATTAGTTTGACGAGGTGCTTCTGCCTAATCTTTTTATCATCTTCAAACTGTGCTTTCCACTGTTCGCAAATCCTTTCGTTGTCTAGTTCAAATTGAAGTTGATATATATCGTCTCCCTCATTCTTTAATCCAAGGATCTCTATAACAGAGTCCTTTGTAATCTTTATATCACCCTTCAATGTTTTGATCACCATATCCTTTGAATCAAAACTGTCAACAACACTATAAGCTAGTTTGAGGGGATAGTGTCGATATTCATGTCAAGGATTGGTCCTAATCCAATATCATTAATCCATTTTACTTGTACTTGACTTAAACTCCCCTTTATCGCCATTAGGTTCTTTGGAGTTGTTCGTATTTGTAAACACCTGTACGTTGCATGCTCTGAAATTTCTGAATGTTTCTCATCAGTTGAATTTCTTTTGAATTTCTTTTTCATTGGACTTCATTCACCTTCATCGTTTGTTTTTGTTGATTTTCTCTTTTTTTCTTTGTCCTGTACTTCTTGTGCTTTCCCCTTCTTATGTTTTTTGTTAGCCTTTGTCTTCTTCAGATTCTTAGACATTTTGGCTGTTAATGATTTCTTTGTTTTTGTAGATGCTCCTTCTATTATATAAACATCAATTTATTATCTGTCTTTATATTTAAAATATTACAAAAACCTAATTGTACCTTATATTCAGTCTGAATATAGACATTACTTTTTAAGTTAATATTTATGTTTGTGTTAGTGCTCATATTCAGACTGAATACAAGCTACAATTACACAATATCTAAATTGTAGTTTGTATTTACAGTCTGAATATGAGCAATAACACTGTTAGTGCTCATATTCAGACTGAATACAAGCTTATATTCAGTTTGAATAAACACTGTTTCTTCTCATATTCAGACTGAATATACAAATATTTAATAGTAGAATATATTCAGACACAATATAAACATAACGGTGTAGTATTTAAATGTTAAGTTTGTATTAAGCATGAATATAACCTACAATTAAAGAGTATATTCAGTCTGAATATAAACTACAAACAAATTTTTTTTTTACAAGTGTTTGTATATACAGTCTGAATATGAGCAATAACACTGTTAGTTCTCATATTCAGACTGAATACAAGCTTATATTCAGTTTGCATAAACACTGTTAGTTCTCATATTCAGACCGAGTATACAAACATTTAATAGTAGAATATATTCAGACTGAATATAAACATAACGGTGTAGATTTTAATTGTATTTTAATATTTAAAATTCTATAAGCCCCAAATTGTGGGTTATATTCAGACTGAATATAGTATTTAAATGTAGCTTATATTCAGACTGAATACAAACATAACACAGAGTGTTTTGTGTTCGTCATCATTCTGAATATAAGCCCCAAATTCTAGCTTATATTCAGACTGAATATAGTATATAATTGCAGTTTATATTCAGACTGAATACAAACATAACACAAACATTTATTTGTACACTATATTCAGTTTTTATATGTACAATCATACAAATACAAAAATACATGTTATATTTCAGAATTAATATAAAATATTGATAGAAATAAATAAACATTAATTAACATTATAAGTCTAGATTTCAAGCATTTATTGATGAAATGTGATTTTCTACAGAATACGTTCATTAAATGTTCAGTAAAACCAGAAAACGGAATATTCAGTCGATTTCAAGCATTTATTAAATAACAAACCCTAGCTATGGATAATACTATAAAAACTCGAAAACTTGCCTGCTTCGGAAGGCTCTGAAATAGGAATAATCTGCATATCCGCTTTTGCGTCCATTGTTTGTTGTTTGAACTCAAAGGAAGAAGTTCGTTCTTATCGACGTGAACGACGGTGGTACTGGTAGAGAGCAGAGGGTTTTTAGTGAGAGAGTATATTTTTTGAAATGATGAATGTGTGCATTGTTAGGAATTCCATCGTGTTCTATAGTTGGCTTTGAACCGTCATGATTTATTTACAATAATACCCCTGCGCGCTAAAAATAAGTTTTAGAGTTAATTTCATATTTCGTCCTAGTTGTATAGTGGTTTTAACACTCTGGGTCCCTAAACATAATTGTAACTTATATTCAGTCTGAATACAAGCTAAAATTATACAATCTCATAATTTTATCAAAATGTAATGCTTATATTCAGTCTGAATATAAGCTGCAATTATACAATCTCTTAATTTCAGCTTATATTCAGTCTGAATATAAGGTACATACTCATAATTTTAGCTTGTATTCAGTCTGAATACAAGCTACAATTATACATTAGCTTGTATTCAAACTGAATATAATCACAATATAATTTTTATATTCAGTCTGAATACAAGCTAAAATAATACAAACTCATAATTTAAGCTTATATTCAGTTTGAATACAAGCTACAATTATACAAACTCATAATTTATGCTTATATTCAGTCTGAATATAAGGTACAGACTCATAATTTTAGTTTGTATTCAGACTAAATACAAGCTACAATTATACAAACTCATAATTTAAGCTTATATTAAGTCTGAATATAAGCATAACATTGTGATAAATCACAATGTTATGCTTATATTCAGTCTGAATACGAGATACAATTATACAAACTCATAATTTAAGCTTGTATTCAGTCTGAATACAAGCTACAATTATACAAACTCATAATTTAAGCTTATATTCAGTCTGAATACAAGCTACAATTATACAAACTCATAATTTAAGCTTGTATTCAGTCTGAATACAAGCTACAATTATACAAACTCATAATTTAAGCTTATATTCAGTCTGAATAAAAGCTACAATTATACAAACTCATAATTTAAGCTTATATTCAGTCTGAATACAAGCTATAATTATACAAACTCGTAATTTAAGCTTGTATTCAGTCTGAATACAAGCTACAATTATACAAACTCGTAATTTAAGCTTATATTCAGTCTGAATACAAGCTACAATTATACAAACTCATAATTTAAGCTTATATTCAGTCTGAATACAAGCATAACATTGTGATTTAATGTTATGCTTATATTCTGTCTGAATACAAGCTACAATTATACAAACTCATAATTTAAGCTTATATTTATTCTGAATATAAGCTACAATTATACAAACTCATAATTTAAGCTTATATTCAGTCTGAATATAAGCATAACATTGTGATAAATCACAATGTTATGCTCATATTCAGTCTGAATACAAGCTACAATTATACAAACTCATAATTTAAGCTTGTATTCAGTCTGAATACAAGCTACAATTATACAAACTCATAATTTAAGCTTATATTCAGTCTGAAAACAAGCTACAATTATACAAACTCATAATTTAAGTTGTTCTATCATCCACTGATTCAATCAAAAAGATTCAAATATATTATGAACATAATCACTGAATAATTCATTCAAAGCACATTAAACCACAAATAAAAATACTTACAAAAATATTATAACAAACAATTGTCTTGATTTTCAACCAATTAAAGTGCTTAAAAAATATCTTAAATTCATGTGCCACTTTTTCATTTGACTCCTCCACTGAATATTTCTCCACCTCTTCTGCCTCCTTCTCTCTCTCCTCTGCATCCTTCTCTCTCTCTTCATTCTCTTTGTCTTTATCTTTTTCCTCCACCTCTCTTTCTTTACTCTCTACCGCTATATGAACAATCTCTTGATTCTCCTTCTCTTTCTCTTCACCATCTTGTTCATTATCATGTGTTTCTTCACCAGCATAAACATCATTATGTTTTTCTTGAACCTCTTCTTCTTGAACCTCCATCCTGCCTTTTTGATTGAATTGAAAAAAAGTGTCATATGTTTTTTTCCATTTCTTCAAAACTTTGCTGTTTGGATAAAGCTTTGTTGCTTCATTGAAATTGGATTCCAAGTTATTTTTGTTTGCAAGAAGTTCTTCCAAATCATCATTCAGCGATTTTACAAGCTCCTGTTTTTTAATTTTTATGTAAGTTAGTGGAGGAAGTAGTACAATTCAATCTTTATAACACATTATGAATAATTGTACTTAAGTAATAATCAATGTTCTTAATGAGTATGATAAAAGTTAATACCATCACTTTTTTCTTTTGTGGCTCCGATCTTTTTGAGTTTCCTGTTGCTTCAGCATATGGTTTCTTGAGATTTCCCAATCCAAAACCTCCTAGGCTCAACTCATTTCTCTTCCTTATCTTCATCCTCTCTGATGTCCACCACGCTGTAGCTGGACACATTCTTTCATGATCAAGCTCTTGACATGTAGTGGAGTCAAGATATAATAGCTGCATATTATTCATAGTAAATAGATAAGTGAATAAAGGTTGATAACTAAATTTTGGCTTATATTCAGACTGAATATGAGCACTTGCTCATATTTAGACTGAATACAAGCTACAATTGCACAATATCAAGATAGTATTTTGTATATTCAGTATGAATATAAGGACTAACAGTGTGTAAACATTGTTAGTGCTCATATTCAGACTGAATATTCAAACAACATAATAAGATATTAAAATCACGTATATACCGTCAAAAACATGATAGACCCTGTGTAAACACATTCATCTGTCTCCTTTTTCCATGCTTGTGTGCTTTGTTTTGCACATTTGATGATGTATCTGCACCAATTAATTTTGGACAAATCCAATGTTTCTTCATCAAGTTTTGAGAGAATGGATAGGTTGCATGTTCCCATCTTCATCGAAGACGCCATAGCATTTACAAACACAACAATGAAATTTTGCTGGAAAATCCATTTTGCATCATTGCATTCTTTCAGTGTGTCCAGAACATCTCTTGGACGGATGTGTGAAGTGCTCCCAAATTGGCTTTTCCAATTCAATAGCAGTTCACCACAGTTTTCTGCCGTCTAAATATCATCTATGATGTCCATTCCCTCATTTTTAAGTCCTAATATTTGACTAACAGAGTCTTCATTTACCGGTATTTCTCCGGCTGGTATTCTTAGGACCATCTTCTCAGCATCAAAGTTGTTAACAACATAAAAGGCCAACTTTGATGGGATTGAATCAATCTTCATCTCAAGAAGATTCTCGAATCCAATTTGTTTCAGACAATTGCATTGGTGTGTTTTCAACTGTCTGATTGCTGTCATTAAATTCTTTGTTGTTGTCCTTGTAGACAGCGATTTAATTACTTGTTCTTGTTGTTGTTGTTCAACTTTAACACTTTTTTTTCTTCTCTTGCTTGTCTGTTCTTCAGTGTGTTTTTCTTCTTCTTGATCTTCTTCAACTGTAATAGTTTTTTTTTATTCTCCAGTCTTAATGAAGTTCTTCTGCTCTTCTTTCTTATTTCTCCTAATTAATTTAACATTTAAACAGTGGTTAAAATTATAAAATTGACATATGTTTTGAAATACAACAGTTTCATAACGATACCCAATGTTATTCTTATTATTCAGACTGAATATATATACTACAACTTTTTAAAAACATAATTTTAGCTTATATTCAGAATGAATATAACCTAAAATTAAACAAACACGCAATTTGTAGCTTATAAATACACACTCATAATTGTATCTTATATTCAGTCTGAATATAAACACGACATTGTGTTCTTATAATGTTATGCATATATTCAGTACAAGTGCATGCATTATAAGGTATAAATATATTTGGAATGAATATAAAAATGAGATTGTTTTATCACTATGTAATGCTTATAAGCAGACTGAATATACAAACTACAAGTATTCAAATACATGACTTTAGCTTATATTCAGACTTAATATAAACACATAATTTTAGACTATATATTAAGTTCAAGTGCATGCATTATAAGGCATAAATATTAAAAATAAACTTTTATTTATGCATAAAAACTTCTACCTTCTTCTTCAAATACTTTAATAAGAGGAACGTAGTTGCTTTGTTCACTGTTTGAATCCATTTTAATCTTTTAAAATAAAACCTAAATACTTTGTAGCAAATAACTTGCTTAGAGAAGATGAAGATGAAGATGGTGATGGTGATGATGAATACTTTTGTGTTTTTTAATAACTGTGATTAAGAGTTTTGGGGGCGACGTCTTTTGCAGGAGCAGCAGTATTCAGAATGATGAATGTCTATGTCTTATTTAAAACAATGGTCATGCTATATTTACACTTTTGTCTCTACGTGCTAATTTTATGGAATAATGGCCCGAGTTTTCAACTTATTTACAAAAAAGGTTAATTTCAAATTTAGCTTATATTCAGACTGAATAAAAGCTACTATTTTAAAAACTTCAAAATTTAGCACAATGTTATGTTTATATTCAGTCTGAATATAAACTACAATTATGTATTTGAAGAATTTTAGCTTATATTCATAATGAATTCAAATTAATATTTTGTGGTTTTTATAATATAGGTTAATATTATTAAAAAAAAAATTGTAGTTGTTATATTCAGACTGAATGTAAGAACTAAGATTCAAATTAGCTCATATTCAGTCAGAATTGAAATACTAAAGTGCATTGTTACACTCTTAGTGCTTATATTCAGACTGAATGTAAAACTAAGATTCAAATTAGCTCATATTCAGTATGAATATAACCTGCAGTTAAACAAATAATTAATTGTAGCTTATATTCAGACTGAATATAAGCTAACATTATTCAAAAATACTATTTTGTAGATTTTATTCATTCAATAAATATTCAGTAAAACAAGAAAACGGAATATTCAGTAAAACTCTAAAACTTGCCTGTTTCAGAAGGCTCTGTAATATAAAGAATCTGCACATCGTCATCTCCTTCCATAGTTGATTTTTTGAAGTTAAATGGTAGAGAGCAGAGCTTTTTTAGAGAGCAGCTGTGGTAATGGTAGAGAGCAGAGGTTTTTTAGTGAGAAAGTGTTTTTTTGAAATGATGAATATGTGCATCGTTCTGGATTCCATCGTCTTCTATAGTTGGTTTTTAGCATATGATTATGCAATATGTGTAATTTGAATGGTCATTTTATATTTTCGATGTTGTCCCTACATGCTAATAATTAACAATACAATTATTATGTGTATGTAATAATAAATTATTAGTGTTTCTATTTAGACTGAATATAAGCTAAAGTTGAATTGTAGTACTTATATTCAGTCTGAATATAAGGTACAGACTCATAATTTTAGTTTGTATTCAGTCTGAAAAGAAGCTACAATTATACATTAGCTTGTATTCAGACTGAATATAACCATTATATTGTCACAATGTTATTCTTATATTCAGTCTGAATACAAGTTACAATTATACAAACTCATAATTTAAACTTATATTCAGTCTGGATACAAATGTTATGCTTATATTCAGTCTGAATACAAGCTACAATTATACAAACTCATAATTTAAGCTTATATTCAGACTGAAAACAAGCTACAATTATAAAACTCATAATTTAAGCTTATATTCAGTCTGAATACAAGCTAAAATAATACAAACTCATAATTTAAGCTTATATTCAGTCTGAATATAAGGTACAAACTCATAATTTTAGTTTGTATTCAGACTGAATATAAGCATTACATTGTGACAATGTAATGCTTATATTCAGTCTGAATACAAGCTACAATTATACAAACTCATAATGTTATGCTTATATTCAGTCTGAATACAAGCTACAATTATACAAACTCATAATTTAAGCTTGTATTCAGTCTGAACACAAGCTACAATTATACAAACTCATAATTTAAGCTTGTATTCAGTCTGAATACAAGCTACAATTATACAAACTCATAATTTAAGCTTCTATTCAGTCTGAATACAAGCTACAATTATACAAACTCATAATTTAAGCTTATATTCAGTCTGAATACAAGATGGAATTATACAAACTCATAATTTAAGCTTATATTCAGTCTGAATATAAGCATAACATGGTGATAAATCACAATGTTATGCTTATATTCAGTCTGAATACAAACTACAATTATACAAACTCATAATTTAAGCTTGTATTCAGTCTGAATACAAGCTACAATTATACAAACTCATAATTGAAGCTTCTATTCAGTCTGAATACAAGCTACAATTATACAAACTCATAATTTAAGCTTATATTCAGTCTGAATACAAGCTACAATTATACAAACTCATAATTTAAGCTTATATTCAGTCTGAATACAAGCTACAATTATACAAACTCATAATTTAAGCTTATATTCAGTCTGAATACAAGCTACAATTATACAAACTCATAATTTAAGCTTGTACTGAATACAAGCTACAATTATACAAACTCATAATTTAAGCTTATATTCAGTCTAAATATAAGCACTAGTAGTAGTGCTTATATTCAGTCTGAATACAAACACTTATGAGTATAGTGTTTGTATTCAGACTGAATATAAGCTACAAATAGTATTTGGAACTTCAAGTTTTAGCTTATATTCAGACTGAATATAAGCACTAAAGTGCATTGTTACACTCTTAGTGCCTATATTCAGACTGAATACAAGCTACAATTATTCAAAATACTTTTTGTAGCTTATAATTTATTTAGTGTTTATATTCAGTCTGAATATAACCCACGATTAAAAAAACAACTTTTTGTAGCTTATATTCAGTCCGAATATAAACACTACAAAGTATAATATTATTTAGTGCTTATATTCAGACTAAATATGAACTACGAGTAAACAAGCCATACATTTTAGGTTATATTCAGACTGAATATAACTTGCTGATTAATTGATTGAAAGCAAAACTCAAGACAATCATTCATAACCCAAAATATATAACATACAATTTTTATAATGTTCATATGTTAATCTAATATTCAACAAACATCATATCCTTGAAAACAGTCATCTTCACCATTCTTTTTCACCTTCCACCACCTCCCTTAATCACCTAAGTAAATGCTGCAAACCTTGCATCAATTTCCTTCTTTGTTTTTTTTAAATACTTACTCTTAAAACTTGGTTCAAGGTTAAGAAAGTATTTGACCTCTTCTATGACATAGTCTCTCCTTTTATTCACATCTGCAAACAATATTTTAGAAAGATATTTTGTTTTGAGACTATTGAGTTGTTTTTTCTGGTTTTTTAATGCTTCATCATCCAATCCACAATGCCAAGTATTCAAATGCTCCCCTCCATTGAAGGTTTCCATGTGCAGCATCATGAATATCGAGCAGTCTTTGTTATTTTTTTTGCTCCTCCATATCATTTCTTCCCTTTTAGGCTTTATGTCTTGTAATGATCTGTACCTCTCGTCCCCAATCTCTTTCAGATAGTTGATGAAGAGTGTTTGCTTCACGATGAAATTTTTTAATGAAAACCTTATTAAAATCCGAAATAATAATAATATAACTCATTAAAATCTCTTTTATATTCAGACTGAATAACATACATACTTACCACGGTTTCTGGGACACCCTGATATTTTTTAGCATTTGATAGTTTTGCTGCACTGTTGTCTAGTATATGGATTGATCTATTTCTCAGGTCAAAGCATATCACATAATAGTGATTACTCCTCACAACAGGGAAAAATACCTGCACAAATAGTTTATATCATTTTTATAAATAATGTATGAATAAAAAGATAGTTATTTGAATAATATTAAAATGCTTGTTTCATACCAAATCTACATTCCTCATCACTGCACTATCTGCAGATTTATCCAGATTATGAAGCAGATTTTTTGAGAATATGGCCTGGTTTTTCATGACATCAAACTTTTTGTCCAAGATGTCATGCGGCTGTTGTAAAAAACAAATGTTAAACTAGTATTCATCATGAATGTCTATGTATGAAGATTATAATAGTTATATTCTTACCAACATTTCTGTTGAACAATATAACTTCTTTGGTTTATTGTTTGTCTTCAACATTTCTTCAGAATTTAAAATGTAAGAGAAGGTGTTTATTACGTTTGAAAAAGGTTCCGATTCTGGAATCAAGCTTTCAAGCAAAACTTTTATAGTTGTTTGCCCTGTACCTGATTCAAAAACCCCGTCCCTGTGATTATGATTATTTCTTAGAATTTATATAAAAACATCTTGATATTCAGAATGACTTAATAAAAGGGTGTGCTAAATTTTAAAACTTACATTTGATCTCCTAAGAAAGAGAACATCCATTGGGCAACATTCTTCTCAATGTCTGTTTCCTCTATCCGTGGATCCACTGGTTTTAAATTATATGGTGATCTGAATTCATCTTCATCTATTGACTTCTTTTTTATTTTTGGTGAAGAACATTCTTCTTGACTCTTTCTTTTTCTTCCTGTTTTAATTAAATATTTATTATCAATATAACATGTTTTCCTCAAAATAGACTGTAGTCCTTATATTCATGATGTATATAACTTGCAATTTTTTGGTTTGTGTAATTGTAGTTTATATTCGGTCTGAATATAAACACTACACAGTATAAGTTAAAATTATAAGTTAAAATTATTTCAAAATAAACACTCTTAGTGCTTATATTCAGACTGAATATAAGTTAAAATTATTTCAAAATACTATTTGTAGCTTATATTCAGTCTGAATATAAACACTACACAGTATAATAGAATTTAGTGTTTATATTCAGACTGAATATAAGCTACACCACAAAGTCTTTTACCTTATATTCAGACTGAATATAAGCTACCGTTATTTAAAAAACTATTTGTAGCTTATATTCAGTCTGAATATAAACACTACAGATTATAATAGAATTTAGAGTGTTTATATTCAGACTGAATATAAGCTAACATTATTCAAATTACTATTTGTACCTTTTATTCAGTCTGAATATAAACAGTACAGATTATAATAGAATTTAGAGTGTTTATATTCAGACTGAATATATAAGCTAACATTATTCAAATTACTATTTGTAGCTTTTATTCAGTCTGAATATAAACACTACAAATTATAATAGAATTTAGTGTTTATATTGAAACTGAATATAAGCTACAAAGGTTATTATTAGACTGTAGTTTTTATATTAAGACTTAATACAAATTTTTGCAAATATGAACATCATTTAACAAGAAGATATTCAATACGATTACGTTAAAAACCCTAAATATTCAAAATAAAAATTTATATAAACAAAAAAACTTTTACCTTCTTCTTCAAAAGCTTCAATCAGATTAATCTCGTTGCATTCTTCGCTACTAGAAGCCATTTTTGTTTTCTGAATAAGAGTAATCTCGTTGATTTTGACTAGAAAATGGAAACTAGGGCAAAATTTTCTTTTGGGGAAGATGAACTCAAGAAATTTGGGACGGAATCGAAAAGGCGTAAGTGTACGGAAACGTGCTTTTTATTTGAATCGTAAAGCGGTATTTACCATTATACCCCTAAGCGCTTAATATCCTTTAAGCCGTGACCTGAGTTTTCCACTTATTTACGACAATGCCACCGCGCGTTTTACCCCTTTATTTTTTGATCTGATTTTAAATGGATGGCTGAGATTCATCCTCATGTTCACAACCAAATATGGGTTCACATTTGAACCCACCCCTATATATATATATATATATAGGGGAAGGATCATACGAGAACACTACCAATTTAAAGAAACAAAGGAACTCATTTTGGACCACATATGATGTGGGTCCCACATAATATTAAATCAATTATGATTTAATATTATGTGGGACCCACATTATATGTGATCTACAATTGTCCCTTTGTTCCTTTAAAAATGCAAAGTTCTCATTTGAACCTTCCTCTATATATATATATATATATATATGTATAGTGTAGAGTAAGTTACAGATTTGGCCCATGTGGTTTGAAAAATTATGAAAGATAACAAAAATATGCTAAAAAGTTAATATTTAACGGAAAAGTTGGATGGGAGACCTTATCTGTTATAAAATGGAAACCACAGGGACGTTGATTGTTAAAAAGTTCTTTGAAGGACCTTACCTGTTAATATTCCTAAACCACAGCGACCAAATTTGTATTTAACTCTACAATTTGTTATGTTTTTGTACTATTATGAGCTAATAAAAATAAAACATTTAGATTTGTGATATAACACTATATACAAACTTAAACATTATTGTTTTATATTATTTAAAAACTAATTTTTATATATAATTGATATTAATAATTTAATATATAGTGAAAGAAAAAAAATAAGAAATTGGAAAAAAAATCCGGATTTGATCCCATGACCTCAAGGATGTGAGGATGTGATGACAACCAAGTGAGCTGCCAATAGCATATAAAATTTCTAGTACATTAATAGTATTTGAGCTAAAAGGCGGGGAGGCCATGGCCCCCATAGGCCACTATGGGGTTCCACTTCTGCCAGTGATCACTGATAAGTTTATATATTTATGTGTTTGATTGTTTGTTGATCGGTGAACCAGTGATCACTGGTCAGTTTACGACTTATGTAGATTTTTTGGTTTATGTTTCAATTTTCATGACATTTTAATGAAATTGTTGGGATATTTTACAGTTATGCAATTTTTTTTTAACTTTGCCATGAATATAATTAATAGGACCACCCTATATATAATTTATGGCTCCGTCCATGATAAACAACCCCTATGTTTATTGGTTTGGATAAAGAACGTTAATAGCATATTGTAGCCTCGGTTTCTTAGTAAAAAGAGAATGATTTATGTGATTATGGACTACATTTTTGTTACAGTTGTTTAGATGGAGTTACTTGAGGTGGTAGTTTGAAATTTCTGTTAAACTAGGAAATGTGTCAACAATCACCATAAAATAAATTAATTTGGTGATCTTGTCAAGTATTCTTTATTTGATCAACAAGTTTTCATTTTCCATTTAATTAACAGAAGATCGTGTAATAAAAAGAGTTAAGGTGAGAAGCGTAAAAAAAATCAGAATCTTTTATCATTTTTAATCTCACACCCACCCATTAATAAATTTCCTTACAAGAATTGACCTGGTGCATCTCATTATTGTCAATCTTCAATTAAGACCAATCCAAAGGTCCAAATCTATTTTTACGATTTTCACCACAACTTCTCTTCTCACCGGAACTCATCCCTTAATTAACAAACATTATAAGTATTTAATTATCAATTTAAGACACTTATCGATGCATTTAGACATCTATTAAGACTTATCTATACTATATTATAAATCATTTGACAAAAACTCATAAAAACCGCTTTTTATGCATTACGTACTGTTTATTTATGCATATTACTTAAAAATTCAAAATTACAAGTAAGTTGTGCATAAGTATAATTTATTAAAGCTCCGAATTCATGTAACTAACATCAGATAAACATAATCAAATACAGGATAAACATCTCATTTTAAATATAAAGAACTTATATATAATTAAGATAATCATTGACTTCTAACCGAATCTAAATTAAATTATAACAAAAATCGAATTAAATAAATTACATAAAAAATAGAACTTTTAAACAGTTAATTTGATACTAAAAATCGATATATTTTTTTAAAAATTATGATATTTTCAAGTTTATATTTTATTAAAAAAAAAATATTATTGTTTTCTTAAAACCACATAACACCATATTATAACATCGATAGATACAAACAACAAAATAAATATTAAAATCGAAATGTATCTCGTTGCATTGCACGAGTATCCTTCTAGTATTATAAATGTAAATGGTGATCGTATTGATTTCATTTCAATCCCGATATCCAAGCATTAAACTCAAGCGTAAAAGAGCAATATTTGTCTTTTGTATTAATTTAATTTTATATAATATGTGTACTAATGTAGTATACTGAACAAATGTGAGATACAAAAACAAATACAAATACATATTTCAAGTTACTAATGGGATACACTCTTCAATATCGTATCAAAAGCAGAAAAAATGAAACTTCCAAACAGTCTAACACCGAAGATTATTGCCCGTGGTAACACCAAGTTGGTTACAGTAGTCAGTGAAGTAACGAACACGAGAAGTTACGGTGGCCGGATTGCCACCATCGCATTCGAGTGGCCCGTTGATGGCTCGGATAGTGGCTCCAAACCCTTGGCTTAGCACCGATTTAACATTGGTCGTCCAATACCATAGCGCAGTACGAAAAGAGATGAGTGGATCAGTGGCCACGATTTCAGGATTGTTCAGTCCGTCGAACCCAATGCTCTGTCCAGCTGGACCGTAGTTGAAATTCCACGACAGTTGGATTGGACCTCGCCCATAGTAAGCCTTGCTAGGGTTACATGGATATTGAGTATTATTTTCGTCACAATAATCTCCCAAAGGACCATTTATTTCTTCGATAAAACAAAAATCTGTGTACAGGTAAAAATAAGGAATTAAATACTAAAAATAAGAACATCAAAAGTTCATGGGACGTTTATTGACACAAACTGGGTAAGTGCTAACTGAGTAAAATTCCTAGACATCAAAATAATATTATAAGTGTCTTGATAGCTGAGAATATTACTTGATAAGCTAAATGATGATAGTGATCTTGTTGGTAAGCGCTTACCTGGTAAATCTTTGATAAAAGGCCCCAAAGTGTTTAGTTAACTCATAATATATAGTAAATTAAGTTTTAGTAAACAACCCGATTAATTTCCATTTGTAAACTTTGATGATGAAATTAAAAAACATAAAAAAAGTTGAAGATCGAGCTTACGTCCTGTTTCATGGGTAACATGGGCGAAGAACGCTGCGATCTCCCGCCTCGAATCTTCTTCGGAACCGACTCTACCGAATTGTGGATAGTTTCCCACGGCTTCAAGGAAGGCGGCACGTGTATAAAACCCTCTCCCTTCACAACCGGCATCTGATTGGTCCACGATTCCATTGAAGAATGCATCGGTAACGACGCTAGCAACCGATACGTCATTCGTCAGAGGAGGTCCGAAACACGGTCCTTCCCGACACCCGGTGCCACAGTATTCCTCACTGCTGCCACAGAAACCGAACCGGCTACAGCACAAGTCTGGAGTGCAGCCACAGTTCTGGGCGGCGATGTGGAGGATTCCGGCAAAAAGTACGCAGGCGACGATGAGGATTGAGAAAGTTTTCATGGTGGTTTGTATGATTCAATCAGTGGGATTGTTGCGCTGCATTTATAGTGTGTGTGAAAAAGTCTGGAGCCATGAGAAGGTGGGTACGGGATAATATACGGTGTCATTTCATTTGACTTGGCATCTAAATTGACTTTTGACAATTTGGCTTGACTTTGAAAAGGTCAAAGAGATTGAAAAATGCCATTCAGTTTGCTTTCTTTATGATTTTGTATTGACCCGGTAAATATTAAATTAAAGACAACGGAAAGATTTTGGTTTTCTGGATGAAATTTTAAACATTATAATAAAATTGGGTATGTAAAAGTAAAACGTCAATTTTTTAAGATAAGATTTAATTTATAAGATAAAAAAATAAAATGGTTTTATTTAAAAATATTGGAATAAGTTTATCAAACGTTTTTAAGATGTAACAAGTTTTTGAGGATACTTTTATCAACAAAACTTTGTATTAGCTTTTTTGTGTGATACTATTTGAAAAAGTATCTAAAGTGTCCTATAAAATGATGGGTTGATACAAAATTTTCTCTAAAATATCATATAACATAGCTAGTCCGACGTTAACATTAAAAATGTCCTAAATAACTTGGTAAGACATGCTCAAAAGCATTTTATAAATTTATTACAACGTTTCTGATAAAGTACTTTATTTTTTGGTCTTATAAAACAGTTAATTAGAATGCTTAGAAATTGATAGGATTTTATCAATATAATTTTGTTGCAATGAAGTATTATTTCTTTGTTTTTTCGTTAAAACATATTGAAATAAGAAGGCTTAATCCGAAAATATGATGGTGTATTCAATTCATAATGTTTCTTTAGAACTCTTAGACCATCTTCAACCCACTTTCAAAAACACTAAAAATATAAAAATGGAGGTGTTTTCCTCTACAACCCACCACTAAAACACAAAAAAAATAGAAGGACCAATTGTTGGCCTCTATATTTGAAGGTAAAAAAAGTAGACATTTAAAAATTATTCTAATATTTTATTTGACGTTTCTAATTATATATATAGAGGGAGGTTCTTCTACACCCCAGTTAAAAGTTATACCCCGTGCACCCCAATCAAAACCTCCCACCAGATAGTGAATTTCATAACATTTTATCTTTTGATTGGGGTGCACGGGTGTAACTTTTAACTGGGGTGTAGAAGAACCGGACTATATATATATATATTAATAGTTTACTAATTTGAATAATTAATTTATCCAGTTTTTTTACTGGTTTTCTACAGTTTTTTTACTGGTTTTCTGCTGTTTTTACTGTAAAAAATCAGATTAAACAGCTGCTGTTTTGTTGTTTTTACTGGTTTTCTGCGGTTTTAAGTGATAATTATATATTGGTTTTCTGCAGTTTTTTTACTGGTTTTCTGCAGTTTTAAGTGATAATTATTTATTGATTATAAAAATCAAATATATATATCATAATTATTATGTTTTAAAAAAATAATATTCTTTTATTATCAAAAGTGTTTTTTGTGTCTTTTTTTTGTGTTTGTGTTGGAGATGCCCTTAGCAAACAGCCCATTTGCCGGTTATCTATATCTATATTTATATATATATGTGTGTGTGTGTGTGTGTTAAAAAGCATGAGTTATGGTTATCTTGAAAATTTTAAGAGGCACCAATTTTAATGTTAAATGTACAAGGTTTAAAGCTTCTACAATCTCCCACAAACCTCTCCGATATTTCATTTTTAATTTATAAGTTATAATTTATACCCTTATAATTAGTTACTTAATTACTTTAAATTCTTTTTTTTACACCCTTATCATATTAACATAAATGATCATATATTAAACTAAAATACATTTCTTTTTTTATAAATTATATCATTATCATCGTTTCTTCAATATCTTCAAAATCTTCAAAATGAGTCTTATATTGAATATTTTTTGATTTAATCATACTATTAAATAATATAAATACATTCGATAAAACATATATTATCTATATATATACTATATTATAAATGATGCTAATTAGTTATTGTTGAAATAAAAAGGTACTAACTATCTATATCTGTATCTATTCTATGTTATATCAGAAAAGAGGAGTTTAGGTTGTCTTGAAACTTTTAAGAGCTACAATTAATTTTGCTAAATGTACATACTTAAAAGTCGGACAACCTCCCGTGTCTCCCCTAATTAAATCATTTTCTATATCTAAATTATACTTTATATCATTACGGTTAGTTATTTAAGTTAATTTATATATGTTATTTTTTTCATTTTTCATTTTTTATTTTACACTCTTACCATATTAACATAAATAATCGTATATGAACTAAAATGATTAAAACATGATTTTTATTTTATTTTATAAATTATACTATTAGAATTGTCACGTCACTATCTACGAAATGAGTCCAATATTGAATATTTTTTGGTTTCATCATACTGCTAAATATAATGAACACAAACAAATTAATTTGTTTTGTATATTCCTTACATTTTTATTTTTCATTTTACAACTTAGCATATTAATAATACATAATTATAGATTAACTAAAATACTTTCAAAAATGCATTTCCTTTTTTTATTATAAATTATATCATTATAATCCTCTCATCAATACTACAAAATAGTTTATTATTGAACAATTACTGATTTAATAGTATTATAAAATATCAAAAATATGTATGAATCTGCACTATATCATAAAAGACTTTAAACAGTTATATCTACACCTATTTACAAAAAACGAGTTTCAGTTTTCTTGAATTTTATAAAAGGTATAAATTTTATTGTTCAATGTACAAGTTTGCAGCTTAACTTTATCGACCTCCAGAATTACCTCTCCACATCCACCCACGTCTCAAGCTCCTTATTACTCCTCTTCTCGATTTCCCTCTGTAATAACCCAAGTCCTTAACTTGCTTAATCTTGGACTCATGTATTTCGTTTTGGGCTCTAAAGTATAATTATTGGGCTGAGATCTTTTGAACCCTAAGCCTTATAATAGATATATGCATTGAAGATAGGAAATTCCTTCACTTTGCATTCATTTGAGAGATTTCAACATTTGAGTATGTGTGTGTGTGTTAGTGAGTGTGTATGTGTGTGTTTGTGTGTGTGTGAGGAACAATCAAGAAAGTTTTAAAGGGTTTAGCATTTTGGAGAAGAAAACAAGGAATGAAACTTCAAGATTGGGCAAAAGTTGGAGCTTTGATTTTGAATCCTCATCTATAAGGTGTATCTCATCTTCTTCTTGCTTAAGATCTCCATTAATGGAGTTTCAGTTTGATTTTAGGTTTTGGATTTCTATTGAATGTCTTAGAATTGAAGAAAGTAGTGGGTTTTGATGGGAAAACATATTTGTTGGATTCAATCATTAAGTTCAATCTAGAAACCTTCCATTCATAATGATTTCAATTGGTATTCAAGGGTTTTGAGCTAGAGTTCTTCATTTTGGGTTTAAAATTATGATTTTCTACTAGATAAATGTTGGATTAATCAACTTTGATTATGGGTTTGAAGTTATTTTTTGGTTTAGATCATCAAAAAAATCGAATATTATGTTTTTAGACCTTAAAATCGATTTTGGGTGATTTTAGGCAAGGGGATTTATGGGCAGAAATCGTACAGACCTAATCAATCAAGAAAGCGGGTTTCATGCAAGCTTCATGTGGGTTCCGTGCGGGTTCCATGCGGGTTTTCAGAAATGTTGGTTTTTGCTTCCTTTCTCGTTAAGGGCTAGTAGTGACGCGTTGTTCAAGGGATTGTCTTAGGAACTTAAGGGAATAGTTTCTAAGGTAATTAAGAGGGTTTAACATTACTTTTATGTTGTCTAATTCAGGTGTTCGGTTTGAGCTTAAGTAGCCTTTAGGCTCGGGTTAAGGTGTTACATCGTTAGGTGAGTTCCCTAGACTTTAACCTACATTTTTGTCAAAGGTTTCACCTACTACAATGATTATTGTATTCTAACTTGGAAGCATGTTAAATGATTTATATTCCTCTTTGGTTTATATAAATTTTGGTTGTTGTATTGGCTTAAATATTGTGATATGTCTGCTTAAAAGGACATGTACATAGGTGAATAATGTACCTTGAGATATTGGAAATCTCTTGGGAGTTATATCTCGTACATCTCAAATCCGTTCTGGGTGTACGTTAGATAAGTACCCTTGTTGGGACCATTTAGTGTATCCGCATGTGGAATTGTGCGGAACACTTCTTGGGAACATTTAGGGTATCAACATGTGGAATTGTGTAGAACCCGAATTTCACGTCACGTGTGGAATTATGTGACGAGCTTTGGCATGGTCCACTGTTTGGTTTACTTGGCTTCCATATTTGCAAAACTTATCTCTTTTGGATTTAAGTTCTATAACTGCGGTTAATCTGGTAAGGGATTTGTTGAGAGCTCTTGTAGATGCAAGGGTAAGCTTTGAGCCGATCACTAAAGAAGGATCAGATGGGTTAAAGTTTGATTTAGTTAGATAATTCTCAGTCGTGGACGTTTGTTTATCCGCTGCGAATACTTTGAGATGTATTGTATATTAGACTTATTTGTAAGGTTGTTGGTTGATATTTAGGTAATTATGTCTTTATGGAATTGGGTCGTTACAAGTGGTATCAGAGCCTTAGTTTAAGTGAACTAGGTGACCGAAAGGTGCTAGTCTTAGACTGTAGGATTTGGAAACACAACTGAGATATAGGGAATGACCTCAACAGGGACATGTTGATATGGTAGTAAGGACTCGCATGTAAGGTAAGTTTACAATAACATTTAGCCAATGTAATTTTGAGTTTACAGGTACATGTGTGTGCTTGATTTACCTTATTAACCTATAAATGTTGGATTAAGCGTTGTCTATAGATATTATTTTGGTATTAGAATTTTAGATCGCTTTTGATGTAAAGTTGTTAGTTTTCGGGAAGTCATCGTTGGGTGTCAATGAATCAGCTTAGGGTAAAAATTACCAAGACTCAAATAGGGAAGTAGAATATTATAAGAGCATACTCCAATCTTTTGAGAACTCCGTAAGCATGTTATGAGTACAGTTCCCTTAACCGTAAAACGAGTTTCATGCATCATGATTTCTTTATTATTTACGAATTGCACAAGTCATTCCATAATGAAAAACATATTCATGAATGTCGAGTTTCATGGTTTTGAAGAACAAGTTGTTGCACGTAAACATGGAATTTGTATTTAAAATACATAAACTTACTTTCATTGCACGTTTTTGGTGTAAAATCTTCATACATAAGTAATCTCATGTTGAATTAACCTTGATCTAGGAAGTTATGGGAAAAAAATTATATGAACGCTGCTTTGAAATTCACATGAGCGTACCTTTATTGTCAAGTCATCCAGTTTGGTTAAATGCACATGAGCTATCATAGCCTTATGGTAAATATTTTCTATGTGAACCTAATTATGTTTTACCGGAATGGTTTGGGTCAATGGAGCAAAGTTGTATCTTCTGATCAAATGTTTGTGGTCTTTGAAATCTTTGACTAAGACTACCAGTGGTGGGATGGGGTGCTATGTGCACGAGTTTGATACCCGGTTATTATACTCATTAAATTTTGAACTACAAAATGATTTGTTTACTATTATCCATTAATGGGTCATCATGCATGAATATCATGAACTCGCTAGTATTTTGGATGATGCACTTGTATACAATGAAGAACCTCAAAAGATTGAATCTGTCATCTGTGAATTTTGTGGTCTAGGAATGACCATTGCTCGATAGCCTGGGAAAAATTAGTGTATAGCGGATAGCTGAGGTGCTAAATTCGGAGTGAGCATTGTGATCTAAGTTTTAACTTTTTCTTTGGGTTGTCAATGTACGGTAAGCAGTGAGTATATATATAAAGAAATGATTAAGAATTGTATGATACTATAATCAATATGATGGAAATGAATAATGAATTGATGTGTTGATGAAAATCGTTGGATTTATGTATTCAACATGTGTTAGGATGCCAATGACAGTATAACTATTAGCTTATTTAGTATAAAGGTTTTTTACGGTTGGTAAGTGAGAAATTAAAGAGTATTGCTAGTAATTTGTGATTTGAAGAAATTCGTAAACGTGGTACCTCTTGTTAGATGTCCACGTATATCTGTATGGGTTAGTGAGATATCAGTATATGCCTAATTGTTGGTTGTAGCTAAAGGATGTTTAGCAGGGTTGTTGTTGATTATGTTAAATGTTGCATGTAATATGGGATTTAGAAGTAACCCCATGCGATTATTTTGTTGAGATTATTCAAGGGTAAATGGATGTTCGGGAAGTTATAGAATTAAACTTGGATGGATTAGTGTGCGTGTATGGAAGTTATATTATAAGTTAATTTGGAGAAGGAACTTCTTATGGAATTGTACATTATACACGAATTAGTAATGCATATTCACATATGGAATTGTGCAAAATACAAAGCTTTATGTCGCAAGTGGAATTGCGCGACAAAGTTGAGTAATCATATGGAGTATGAGTCATTTGTATCGATTTGTGTATCTAACTCGATGGGAATGGGTGTATGAGGGGTTTTGGTTTGCATGAGAGAATGAACTTCCTTGGGTTACTTGAACTCGTTCCTTGTAGTTGCAACGATTGGATTAGCTAGTGATTTCGCCAGGACAATCATGCGAGTATGAAGAACCGACTATTGTGTGTAGCCATCCGTGGAAAGGATGTGGGTCCGTGAGAATTTGTATTTGATCATATGGGTTTGATGGAATTTATGAAATCATGACAAGGTTTCACCAAGGGATGGATGTTAAAGTTTTAGAGCAAAGAATGTGCAATACCGAAATGGTGTAAGCTCAATAGGAAGCAACATCGTAGGAAATACGATCGCTCACATTATGATGTGAGCACAATCATGTTAAATGATATAGTAAGGAATGTGGAAAGGTGATAGAGGTGTATGTGGCATAGTCTGGGGAGAGGAATTGGTTAAGGAAAGATTACAAGGATAAGACAAGAAAATATGGTTTTGATGCGTAAGGTCAATAGGAATGTATGATTTAACTTTGAATTGGATTGGCAACGAGTGTTTGTGAAATGTTTCTTGAAAGTTTTGATTCTTGCAGATCATCATCAGTACGTGTGAAAGGGTATGGTTCGAAAGTGGAATGTAGAGTAACGATCAATAAATAATCTATGTAGTCATTGTGTAGATGAATTTGCGATTGTAGTACAAGAAACTTAGTGATGCTTTCGGTCTGATAGGGCTCAACGAACCTCTATTCCAGGTCGAGTTTGTTAGAGAAAAAGATGTTTATATGGGAGGTTCCAAGAGAATATTCTTGGCTCCGAAGGGGTTATTTTCTAAAGAAGGTATTTGCTCTTAGAGGGGTCAAGTGGGTCATATCCAGGAAGATTGTTAAATTATCGTGGTAAATGGTTTTAAGAGATCAATCATGGATAAATGCATAGTGGTAAGCGAGTTGAACCCTCGAAGATGGAGATCTTCATGTTATGGAGACTACTGTCAATGATATTTGGTGTATTAGTATAGACAAGGTCATATGTCACTAGGTTGATCAATGTTTGGTTTGTCGGTAAGTGATTTAGTAGTATCGTCAATTCTGTGGGAAGCCTACAACCTTTTGGCGTCTTCCTATGAGAACGAATCGTGTTACGGTGAATTTGGTAGTAAAGTTTCGAAATCTCCAATGATCTTGTTGTTGATTGGTATTCATGATTGAAATTGGATTAACCCAGTTTCGTCAGATCAAGAAAATTAGTCGGTGAAGAGGTTAGTAGATTGGCCTATTTTAGAGATTATGGTCGAATGCGCACATTTATTTCCTATTAATTGTGAGAGTGTCAGCTAGGTGGATAATGTCATTTATAGAAATTACAGCGATATGGTAGGTAATTGATTTCCTATGAGACCTTACGGTCAAGTTGGTGAAATAGATCCTTGTGGTGGAAGGATTCAAAGTAAATCAATTGATAAGGTCAGAATTTTTTGGTAAATGGAATACAGATAAGATTGCTTAGAACCGAGAGAAAGATTGAAAATCGCGCAAGATAGGCAAAAGATAATATGCAGACAAGAGATGAAAGGATATTGCATCCCAAGTTGGGGATAAAAGTGATGTTAAAGGTATCTCCATGGAAAGATGTTTCGCTTCCTGGAGAGTTGAGGAAGTTTTTTTTACAAACTTGGTTTACCCAAGGATTAAAGGGTATACACAACACTTTCCATGTCTTGAATTTAAGAAACTGTTTGGTCGAAATAAATCTGATCGTACCGTTGGAGGATGTTCAAGTTCATACAAAAAAAAAAGAACTTTGTTGAGGAACCAGAGGCGATTGTGGATTGCCAGGTGAAGAAATTGAGGAACAAAGAAATTAGTTTGGTTAAGGTGAATTGGAGATTTCACAAAAAGGCAAGATGTCACATGGGAATTAGAGTCGAAAATGAGAGATAAGTACCCGTTCTAGTTTGAAGATGGAATTTCAAGGACAAAATTCCTTTAAGGGGGAGATGTTGTAATAACCCAAGTCCTTAATTTGCTTAATCTTGGAATTTGTATTTAGTTTTGGGCTCTAGAATATAATTATTGGGCTGAGATCTTTTGAACCCTAAGCCTAATAATATATATATATATATATGTATGGAAGATGGGAAATTCCTTCACTTTGCATTCATTTGAGAGATTTCAGCATTTGAGTGTGCGTGTGTGTGTGTGTGTGTGTGCGCATATGTGAGGAACAAGCAAGAAAGTTTTAAATGGTTTAGCATTTTGGAGAAGAAATCAAGGAATGATTCTTCAAGATTGGGTAAGAATTGGATCTTTGATTGTGGAATCCTCATCTCACTACAGGAAAATTATTTTTAGAGACCACAAAAGTCATGGCAAAACGCTACAAAGTCACCTCCAAAAGTAGTGGGTTTTGATGGGAAAACTTATTTATTGGACTCAATCATTGAGTTTGATTTAGAAAGCTTCCATTCATAATGATTACAATTGGTATTCAAGGGTTTTGAGCTAGAGTTCTTCATTTTGGGTATAAAATTATGATTTTCTACTTGATAAATGTTGGATTAATCATGTTTGATTATGGGTTTGACGTTATTTGTTGGTTTAGATCATCAAAAACATCGAATATTATGTTTTTAGACCTTAAAATCGATTTTGGGAAGTTTTGGGTGATTTTGGGCATGGGGATTTTTGGACAGAAATCGCACAGACCTGATCAGTGAAGAAAATGGATTTCATGCCGGTTCCATGCGGGTTCCGAGTGGGTTCTATGCGGGTTTTTAGAAATGTTGGTTTTTGCTTTAGTTCTCGTTAAGGGCTAGTAGTGAGGCGTTGTTTAAGGGATTGTCTTAGAGACCTAAGGGAATAGTTTCTAAGGTAATTAAGAGGGTTTACCATCACTTTTATATTGTCTAATTCAGGTGTTCGGTTTGAGCTTAAGTAGCCTTTAGGCTCGGGTTAAGGTGTTGCTTCGTCAGGTGAGTTCCCTTGACTTTAACCTACATTTTTGTCAAAGGTTTTACCTTACTACACTGATTATGGTATTCTAACTTGGAAGCATGTTAAATGTTTTATATTCCTCTTTGGTTTATATAAATGTTGGTTGTTGTATTGGCTTAAATATCGTGATATGTACATAGGTCAGTAGCGTATCTTGAGATATTGGAAATCTCTTGGGAGTTACATCTCGTACATCTCGAATTCGTTTTGGGTGTACGTTGGATAGGTACGCTTCTTGGGACCATTTAGTGTATCTACATGTGGAATTGTACAGAACACTTCTTGGGAATATTTAGGGTATTCGAATGTGGAATTGTGCAGAACACGAACTGCGTGTCACATGTGGAATTGTGTGACGAGCTTTGGCTTTTTCTATGATCCTTGTACATGCTCCATTTTTGGTTTACTTGGCTTCCGTACTTTCAGAACATATCTCTTTTGTCACACCCCGCTAAAGCGGAAACACGGGGTAAGACAGTTCAAGTTCACAGCAGTAGGAATATAAACACCAACCATACATTCATAAATAAACATCAACGTTTACAGTTTAAAAGTTTATGATTCGACAACTTTGTCTTAACAAACAAATTACATCGAAATAAAAAGATACATATAAAATCTTGATTGGTGTTCCACAAAATAACTTACTCTTGATCGGTTACCTCTATTTTCCTGTAAAGCATGATAAAACGGAAGGGTCAACTACAAAGAGTTGGTGAGTTCACGGGTTTTCGAATGCACAAAAATATTTTTATATGCAAGGTATAAACATAACGAAACGGATGTTCGCATCAATATTAAACATTTCAATTTTTATGAGCAAATATGCAAATTACTTTTACACATGATATTTAATTATTGAGCCACTACTAAGCCTAAACGACATTCTACGCCCCACGAACTACCTCAGCGGTGGACCTAAAGTCCACATGTGTAGAGCATTCTTAATTGATAAAGTGCACCCCTACTAGCCAGTTAGGTGGGTATGTCAACCAAATAGCGCTATCCACAAATATCATCGGCTCAAATAAAGAGAGTTAAATAGTAGTGTAACACGGGGACTTCACATAACTCAACATATCATTTGTAAATTATCAATTTGCTCATCATAACAATTTATATAATTTTCATTCAATCTTTGTCACACCCCGCTAAAGCGGAAACACAGGGAGTGATAGTTCAAGATTTCATAGTGATAGAGCGATAACAACACCAATTGTCCAATCAAATACACAACAAAATAAAACTGAACATTACATCATACAAGTTCAAGTTTTAACAAAATCAAAGGAATAAGATGTTCTACAAAATGATTTCAAATTTAAACGTGGTTGATGTTGATGCGCCCCAAACACAAGCATTTTCACTTACCCTTTCTTACCCCTGAAAAACATGAATAAAACAAGGTCAACTACAAAGAGTTAGTGAGTTCACAGGTTTTCAATATTATAAACATCTTTTGCGTAAATGAATATTGAGCAAAATAACTTTTATGGCACTTGATAACTTTTCATCTTAAAACATTCAAGGCATTTTTGTACCCGAATTAATAGTAAGTAATGAGTCACCACTAAACCTTCGACCACAAAAATACTTTTAGTTCTACCTCAGTGGTGGACCTAAAGTCCACATGTGTAGAACCTTCTTTTTAGTTCTACCTCAGCGGTGGACCTAAAGTCCACATGTGTAGAACCTTCTTTTTAATTCTACCTCAGCGGTGGACCTAAAGTCCACATGTGTAGAACCTTCCCTTTTAAGTATAGTGCACCCCTACCTGTAGTTTCCCGGTGGGATTGCTATCCACACCCTACTTTTCGGTTTTTAGGTGGGATTGTCTGTCCAATAGCGCTATCCACATATACCCTCGGCTCCTCACTGGAGTTTATAGTAGTGTGCAAACTTTTATGGAACATTTTACTCAATACAATCTATTAGTGTACATGCCTTAGTGCCCAAAATCAACAATTTCATATTGTTTCACATCCGGTAATGCAAATAGCTCAAATATTTTACTTAATCATGCTTTCCACCCCAAAACGTATAAAATACTCTAAAAATGGGGCTGTGAATACTCACCTTTGCAAGCTCCGCTACTCAAAAGCACGATTCGATCCCCACCCAAAGGCCTAACGATTCCCTAACAAAGAGAAATGCTCAAAACCATCACTTATGGGTCTAAAACTACTTATGGAGGTGAATAAGTCTTAAGCTTATAAATGTCCACATACATCCAACTTGATTTTCTATAGTCCAATTATACATAATGCACATATGCTCGTTAATATAGTAATTTATACCGTAAGTTGTGTTATAAACCATCAAATGATCAATAATTGTTAAAATCAAGGAATTCCAGAATTTTACTTCTGGACAAAAACTTGTAGTACTAAAAATGATCAAAATGTAGAGACTTCCAATATGACATAGCTTCCCATATTTTTATATGTGATATAGTACTGGTTTATGGTGATTGTGACCAAATTTGATGCATTTTGGACATGTAAAAATGATTCAAATATTTTATGCAATGCAAAGGGTCACAACTGGCATGACAGATTACACCATATTAGTAAATCACTCATTTGAGGAGTTCTACTTAGTGTTTTCTAGAATTTCCAGTTGGATTAGAATCATAACTCATAAAGGAAACTCTTGAGATAAGAATCACTGATTTTGAAGAAGTTATGAAGGAGATATGTCACTACGAAGTTGCATGCACAATTCTGTCATTAGCTGACAGATTGCACATTTAATTTAATAAATTGGTTAATGACAGATTCATGCATTAAAGACAAATAACAAAGGAGATACTAACACACAAAGTAGAGTTTAGCTGCTGGTGGTTTCACAGATTGCATACCTAAAGTATTTTAAGTGTTTGGAGGGTCAAAACTCCATATTTTTAAGTGATTCCACTTGCAAACTGAATATAACTCATAAAACCAACTCTCAAAAGAAAAATCATCATTTTTCATTTAGTTTTGAAAGAGATATGGCCATTTGAACATGCATGCACAAATCTGTCATTGGTTGACAGTTTGCACACTCATTTTGTTTCAATTAATTGGAACCTCAAATCACCATATCTTTTAATGAAATCAGTGGCATTTGAAAGGTAACTCATTAAATTAACTTCCACAAGAAAAATCAAGTGATTTGGAAGAATATTCAAAGAGTTATGGTCGTTCAAAGTAGGGTTTACCTACTGTTGAACTTGCAGATGCACATGCATCTTGTTATGAGCATTTGGGGGGTCAAAACTCAATGCTTTTGAGTGATACCACTTGGATTAGAACCCCAACTCACTAAATAAACTTGTAGAAAGAAGATTCATGATATTTGAACATGTTTATTGCAAGAAGTGGACGAGTTTTGCACATGCATAGAATCTGTCAGCACCAAAAATCACCATTGTAGTTCAAAAACACATAAAATCATGATTTTTACCCATTTTCTTGAGTTTTATTGTTTGGGTCATAGATTACCACCATTATATGAACATTTTTACATGTTTTTGGTGTGTAATCTCTCCATAAACTCAGAAAATTCAAAGGTTAGAAGAATAAGGTTAAAAATGCAAGAAAAATGGGTTTTTCACCCAAAAATGACAAGAAAAAGGTAAAAGGATGTTTGTGCTTACTTGATTGATGTATGGAGCCTCTACTTCTTGAAAAATCTTGAATTTTTGATGGTGTTTTTCGTTGAAATTGGCTGGAAATAGTGATGGAAGAAGAGGGTTTTTGATTTATGACCTTTGGTTTTAGAGAGAGAGAGAGATGAGAGGAAATTTTGAACTTGGAAATGAACAAATGAGGAGAAAAAATGGTTTTTATATGTGGAAAAGTGGGGGAAGTGGCTGGCCATGGATATGGGCCCCACCCAAGTCCATTAAAAAATTACAAATTTATTTCAAGCCTAAAAAAATGTAATTAAAAGTTCATTTTCTCAATTTTTACCTTTTTCCTTCAAAATATAAGACCAAAAGTGTTTAAATTATATAAAAATAAAATTTTTATATTTAGCATTCTAAACTATATATTTTATATAAATTAGGTATAAATTAGAGCATTTGGCACTGTATTGGACGTTTCAGACAGTTACGGGTCGGATCCAGACATTTTAAGCGACTATCGGAAATGCTAAGGATTTTTCGACCATTCTAAACCAACTAAATCCTATTCTTATAACTTATCTAAAATAACACTAATATAAACTTAATAAGAGCTAACTTGGTAGCTCAAATTTGACAGTTGTCATAATCTTATAAATCAATTCACTTTCTTTTAAATCAACATGCTTTACACCCCAAAACGCAATAAACATTTAAAAGAGGGGCCGTGAATACTCACCTTTGTGCAAAGCTCCGCTACTCCGAAGCACGATATGATCCCCACCCCAAAGGCCTACCGATTCCCTAACCAAGAGAAATGCCTAAAAACCATCACTTATGGATCTAAAACTACTATGGAGGTGAATAAGTCTTAAGCTTATAAATATCCACATACATCCAACTTCATTGTCTATAGTCCAATTATACATAATGCACATATGCTCGTTACGTAATTTATACCGTAAGTTGTGTTATAAACCATTAAATGATCAATAATTGTTAAAATCAAGAAATTCCAGAATTTCACTTCTGGACAGAAACTTGTAGTACTCAAGATGATCAAAATTGTAGAGACTTCCAAAATGAAATAGCTTCCCATATTTTTATATGTGATATAGTACAAGGTTATAGTGATTGTGACCAAATTAGATGCATTTTGGACATGTAAAAATGATTCAAATAATTTATGCAATGCAAAGGGTCACAACTGGCATGGCAGACTACACCATGTTAGTAAGTCACTCATTTGAGGAGTTATACTAAGTGTTTTCTAGAATTTCTAGTTGGATTGGAATCATAACTCATAAAGGAAACCTTTGAGATAAGAATCACTGATTTTGAAGAAGTTATGAAGGAGACATGGAACTACAAATTTGCATTCACAATTCTTTCATTAGCTGACATATTACACACTTAACTTTAATAAATTGGTTAATGTCTCAAAACTTCATATGTTTGAGTGAAACTTGATTCATATGAATCCTAACTCATAAAAAAAAGTTTTAGAAGAAGAATCATGCATTTAAGACAAATAACAATGGAGATACTAACACACAAAGTAGAGTTTAGTTGGTGGTGGTTTCACAGATTGCACACCTAAAGTATTTTAGGTGTTTGGAGGGTCAAAACTCCATATTTTTAAATTATTCCACTTGCAAACTGAATATAACTCATAAAACTAACTCTCAAAAGACAAATCATCCTTTTTCATTGAGTTTTGAAAGAGATATGGCCATTTGAACATGCATGTACTAATCTGTCAGTTTTGGACAGATTGCATATTCCTTTTGTTTTGATTAACTGAAACCTCAAATCACCATATTTTTGAATGAAACCAGTGGCATTTGAAAGATAACTCATTATATTAAATTCCAGAAGAAAAATCAAGTGTTTTGGATGAATCTTCACAGAGTTATGGTTGTTCAAAGTAGGATTTACCTACTACTGAACTTCCAGATGCACATGCATCTTGTTATGAGCAATTGGGGGGTCAAAACTCAATGTTTTTGAGTGAATCCACTTGGATTAAAACTCCAACTCATTAAATAAATTTGTAGAAATAAGATTCATTATTTTTGAACATATTATTTGCAAGAAATGGACGATTTTTTCACATGCAATGAATCTGTCAGCACCAAAAATCACCATTTTTACTCAAAAACACATAAAATCATGTTATTCACCTAGTTTCTTGAGTTTTATTGTGTGGATCATAGATTATCACCATTGTATAAACAGTTTTACATGTTTTGGTGTATAACCTCTCCACAAACTCAGAAATTTTGGATAATAGAAGAAATAGCTAAGAAAAATGTAAGAAAAGTGGGGTTTTCACCCAAAATTGCAAGAAAAAGATGAGGATAGTGTTGTTACCTTGTTTTGATTGTGTTTTAATCCTTGATTTCCTTCACAAATCTTGATTTTTGATGAAGAATGGATGGATTTTGGCTGGAGTTTAAAGAGAAAGAGGAGGAGAAGAGAGAGATGAAAGTGTCTCTTTGTTTTTAGAGAGAGATGAGGTTTTGTTTTTGAAATGAAACTTGAGAAATGAGGGAAAATGAAAAAAAAATCAATTTTTATATGTGGATTAGAGGGGCCGGGGGGGGGGGGCGGCCATGGTGATGGGCCCCACCCATAACCCAAAAAAAATTCTTTAAAACTTTATTTTAAGCCCAAAATGTGAGATTTGAAGTCCAATTTCTCAATTTTGGCCTTTTTCTCAACTTTTTTAGCCCATTTTGGTTAGTTTCTAATAAAAATAAAACTATATATTTTGGTTAGTTTTATAATTAAAATACTAAAACTATATATTTTATATAAATTGGGTATAAATTAGAGCATTTGACACTGTATTGGACGTTTCAGACAGTTACGGGTCGGAACCGGACATTTTAAGCGACTACCGGAAATGCTAGGGATTTTTCGGTCATTAAAAACCAATTAACTCCTATTCTTAAAATTAAACTATATAAACACTAATAAAATTAATAGAAGCTAACCTGAAAGCTCGAATTTGACAAATGTCACAGTCTTCCCCCGTTAGAGAAATTTCGTCCCGAAATTTCAGAAGTGGCTTTCTCCGGGGTGTTCGTGAATAAGCTGGGATACTTTTGCTTCATCGAATCTTCACGTTCCCAGGTATATTCTGGACCATGTTTCGCATTCCAACGGACTTTAATAATAGAGATTTTACTGCGCCTTAACCGTTTAACTTCTCGGTCCAAAACCTCAACTGGTTCTTCAACGAAGTATAACCGATCGTTAATCGGGACGTCGTCCATGGGTAACATCAACGTTTCATCTGCTAGGCATTTCTTTAGATTCGACACATGAAATATGTAGTGATGGCGCTTATATTCGGTGGTAACTTCCACTTGTACGCCACTGGTCCGATTCTTTCAAGTATTTCGAATGGACCAATATATCTTGGACCCAGCTTGCCTCTCTTCCTGAAGCGTACCAGTCCCTTCCATGGAGACACTTTTAATAGCACTTTCTCTCCCACTTGAGACTCCAACGACTTTCTCCGATTATCCGCATAACTCTTCTGACGATCTCTTGCTGTCTTGAGTCTTTCTTTGATGGTCGAGATCTTTTCAGTGGTTTCCTGAATAATATCGGGCGTTGTCAACTGTCTATCTCCGATTTTTACCCAGCTAAGCGGTGATCTGCACTTACATCCGTATAGAGCTTCGTATGGTGCAGATTGTATGCTGGTGTGATAGCTGTTGTTATAAGAGAATTCAACTAGTGGCAGGTGGGTATCCCAACTCCCACCAAAATCTATTGCACATGCACGCAGCATATCCTCTAACGTTTGAATAGTTCTTTCCGATTGACCATCTGTTTGAGGATGATAGGTAGTGCTATAATCTAAACGCGTACCCAAAGCCTTTTGAAGAGATTGCCAAAATCGCTATGTAAATCGTGTATCTCTGTCCGAAATAATGGAAATAGGCACACCATGACGTGTAACTATTTCATTAATGTAGATTTGTGCACGCCTTTCCATGCTGAAATCTTCGCGAATGGGAATGAAATGAGCCGATTTGGTAAGTCGATCTACTATAACCCATATAGCATCGTGCCCCTTTCCAGTTCTAAGTAGCTTAGTCTCGAAATCCATTGTTATTTGCTCCCATTTCCATTGTGGTATTTCGGGTTGTTGAAGTAAACCAGATGGTTTCTGATGTTCGGCCTTTACCTTAGCACAAGTCAGGCACTTGCTTATGAACACGGCAATATCTTTCTTCATTCCCGGCCACCAATAATACTCCTTCAAATCCTTATACATTTTATCTGCCGCTGGGTGAATCGAATATCTGGATCGGTGGGCTTCGTCCAAAATGATTGATTGTAGATCACCAACTTTCGGTACCCATACCTTATTCTTAAAGTAATGTACCCCATCTGTCTGCATTTCAAATTCCTTCTTTAGGTGCTGCAAGGTTTCACTCTTCAAATTCTCTTCCTTCAAAGCTTCACCTTGTGCTTCCAGTATTTGAGTCTTTAAACTCGTCAGAACCATCACTCCCATAGCACGTGCTCTTTTTGGTTTTATTCTTTCCTTTCGGCTTAACGCGTCGGCTACCACATTAGCTTTGCCTGGATGGTACTTCATTACACAGTCGTAGTCACTAAGTAGTTCAATCCATCTTCTTTGCCTCATGTTTAACATTTTATGGTCAAGAATATGTTGAAGGCTCTTGTGATCTGTGAATATAGTACACTTAGTACCATAGAGATAATGTCTCCAGATCTTGAGTGCGAATACCACCGCTCCTAGCTCCAAATCATGAGTAGTGTAATTCTTCTCGTGAATCTTCGGTTGTCTTGATGCGTATGCAATAACCTTGTCTTTTTGCATTAACACGCAGCCCATTCCCTGATGTGAAGCATCACAGTAGACTACGAAGTTATCTACTCCTTCGGGTAGAGCCAGAATCAGTGCGTTGCATAACTTGTGTTTGAGTGTCTGGAAGGCTTCTTCTTGTTTTTCTCCCCAAATAAACTTTTTATCTTTTTGGGTTAGAGTTGTTAGTGGTTGCGCAATTTTAGAGAAATTCTCGATGAATCGCCTGTAATAACCTGCCAATCCCAGAAATTGGCGGATCTCCGTTGGTGTCTTTGGGGCTTCCCTTTTCTTAATGGCTTCAATCTTAGCTGGATCAACTTGGATTCCTTTTTCATTCACCACGTGGCCAAGAAAGTGCACTTCACGAATCCAAAATTTGCATTTGGAGAACTTGGCGTACAACTTTTCGTTTCTGTGCAATTCCAGTATCAGCTTCAAATGTTATTCATGCTCTTTTTTGTCTCGAGAATAAATAAGTATATCGTCTATAAATACAAGCACGAACTTGTCGAGATACGGTCGACATACTCTATTCATCAAATCCATGAAAACTGCTGGTGCGTTTGTTAGACAAATGGCATGACTAGGAACTCGTAGTGGCCGTATCGAGTCCTAAAGGCCGTCTTGAGGATATCTTCTTCTCGCACTCTCATTTGATGATATCCAGACCTAAGATCGATTTTCGAGAAGTACGTTGCACCTTGAAGTTGGTCAAACAAATCATCAATCCGGGGAAGGGGGTATCCGTTCTTAATAGTCAACTTGTTGAGTTCCCTATAATCAATGCACATTCGAAAAGATCCATCCTTCTTTTTGACAAATAAAATTGGAGCTCCCCAAGGTGAAGAACTGGGTCTGATGAATCCCCTATCGAGTAGCTCTTGAAGTTGTTCCGATAATTCCTGCATTTCTGACGGCGCTAACCGGTAAGATGATTTTGCTACAGGTGTGGCTCTTGGAACTAACTCTATGTGAAACTCAACTTGTCTTTGCGGGGGTAACCCGGGCAACTCATCTGGGAATACTTCAGGAAAATTTCGTACTATCGAAAGATTTTGAATGCTCTTCTCTTTGTTCTTTTTATCTACCACATGAGCCAAAAATGCAATGTCGTCTTTTTTCAAATATTTACGCATCTTCATACACATCACTATTTTAATACCCCTCCTAGGTTTCTCTCCGTGTACTTCGAGTTTTCCCCCTTCGGGTAACGGAATTCGTACGATCTTTTCGGAGCAACAAATTTCGGCTCGGTTTTTAGATAACCAATCCATGCCCACAACCACGTCAAAACTTCCTAGTTTAATCGGGATTAAATCTATACGGAAATCCCTACTAGCCAAATTTACAGTGCAGTTCATTATTACATCATTGACCGTACACTCTTGACCGTTGGCATATTCAATTACGTATGATTCTTTCAACTTTTGAGGCCTTAGATTTATCTTTGGTCTAAAATCTAATGACACAAAACTCCTATCTGCTCCAGAATCAAATAGATAGATGCATCAGGATTATTCAAGAGAAACGTACCTGTAACGACATCTGGATTCTGCCTTGCTTCTTCAGCTCCAATCTCGAACACTCGACCTCTGGCCGGTCCTCCTTGATTTCCTTGGTTTGTTGGTTGCACTTGCCTGGTATCTGGCTTCAAATTCCTTTTTGGACATTTATTCCTAAAGTGATTCGGGCTTCCACATTCATAACACACCCGCTTATCAACCCATTCGACAATCCTTGGCAACATGGCCTTTCCTATTACACCTGAGACAAGTAATGCATCTTCCCTGATGATGATTATTACATTTATCACATTTCGGGTACGACCCTTTTCCTTTCTCCATTGCCGATGCCTGAATACCATAATTTCCTGATGTTCTTTGATCCTTACCCGACCTCTTCCCAAACTGTCTTCTTGCAGGTTCATCCACCTTTCTCTTTCCCAATGCCTTGTTGGTTGCAAACGTCCCTGTACGGTTCGCATTGTTGGTGAGTCGTGTTGCTACGTTTACTGCTGCTTGAAGTGTCTTTGGATCAGTTGAAGTAACGTCCCCTCTAATTTTCGGACACAAACCCTATACGTATCGGTCAACTCTATTCTCCTCAGGTGTTACCAAATGTGGTACTAGCTTGGCCAATTCATGGAAACGGGCAGTATAAGTATCAATGTCGTTTCCTTTCATTTCATGGTTCCATAATTCTGCTTCTAATTTCTGAATTTCACTTCTCGGACAATATTCTTCCTTCAGCATTCTTTTAAAGTGTTCCCATGTAAGATTGTTTGCTGCTTCCCTCCCTCGTGTCTGTACTTGAGTGTTGCACCAAGTTAATGCTCGCCCTTGTAAAAGACAAGCAGCATACTCTACCTTCCTTCCTTCTGTACAATTGCTAATATGGAGAACAGACTCCATGCTCTCTAACCATGTCAATAAACCGACGGCTCCTTCAGTTCCGTGGAATTCGTTAGGGTTACAACCCCTGAAAGATTTATACGTACATTCCCTATCTCCCGGTCCACGATTGTTATTTTGATTAGAATTTAGGCCAGCTGCTACCTGGCTAACAATGTTTGGAAGTGCAGCCATAAGTTGTTCGGATACCAGTCGTGCAACTTCCGAGTTCTCTCTCCTTGGAGGCATTGTTCTAAAACACCATTTCAAATGGAGTCTTGGTCAGATTCTAATACTATGGTCACATATAGTCTACATACTAAGTTATGCGTATCTTATAACATTCACTCAACAATAATCAAATAAACTCATACACGAACAATCATGCGGTAAATAATTATCATGCATAACTCCATAATAAACCATAACAATTTAACATAAAAAAAAATCAAAATATAATACCAACAAAACAATAAAGTGTTTAAAGTTAACATCTAGGCTACAAGCCTCAAAATAAAATAACTATTGTTATCCAAAAGATTCATAAAGACAGAAGTCTCCTAATGCATCAAAACCCAAATCAAGACTCCTAGCATCACCATCAACGCTCCTAATGCCCAAGCCAAATAAGTGTACAGCCTCCTAATCGCCCTCCTAGACTTAGAGGTGATCTCCATGATCCTATCTGTAATCTCATCTTGTGAGTATAGGGCTGTAAAAATGCTGTCTATGGACTGCTGGAAATGGTCCAACCTTAGCCGATGAGTGTGTACTTCGTTGGCCATACCCGAGACCCAGTAGTTCTCCGCTGCGGTCATTCCTCGAGACTAGGGCACGGGTACTCCAACTGCGGGTGAAGGAGGAGTCACACTTCGCGATGGCGCGATCTGGATGGCTCGCTCGGAGGTTCAGAGGGAACTACAATAGTCACCCTCCTAGGAGGGAGAACACGCTTTCGGGCGGTTCTCATTGTCCTATGTCCTCGCGACGGACCAGCCACATCGACTGGAGGTGGCGCAGGTACAGAAGTTTCCACAGAAGTCTCTCGGGTTGCCGCGTCACTTTCTTCAGACGGATCGCTCTCATCATGGATGGGTTGGTTCCTCCTAGGGAGGCTAGTAAAATACCCGGATTCGTCGGGGGAGTGCTCGGGAAGTGAGGATGAGTGAGGCATTTTTAAACTGCGACAGTAACAAATTTAATTACTAAATATACTTTAGTAAATAATAATTTATAAAATGTTTATGCAAACTCACGCTATTTTTCGATTTGAAATAAGAAGTTTTCCGATCTATGCTAATTTTAGTATAACTAGTCCAAGCCCCTTCTTACTCATACCATATTGTGATCAGGCTTTGCCTAATTATAATATGCTAGAACGATGCTTATTGTAGTTATACTAGTAGTAGGTTTTTAAATTTTTAGGTTCATCTAAGAAAATAAAATTTTGGTTATAGTGCATGGTTTTTATTAGAAAACCGGTGTTCTCTATAACCTAAGGCTCTGATACCAAGTCTGTCACACCCCACTAAAGCGGAAACACGGGGTAAGACAGTTCAAGTTCACAGCAGTAGGAATATAAACACCAACCATACATTCATAAAACGTCAACGTTTACAGTGTAAAAGTTTATAATTCGACAACTTTGTCTTAACAAACAAATTACATCGAAATAAGAAGATACATATAAAATCTTGACTGGTGTTCCACAAAATAAGTTACTCTTGATCGGTTACCTCTATTTTCCTGTAAAGCATGATAAAACGGAAGGGTCAACTACAAAGAGTTGGTGAGATCACGGGTTTTCGAATGTACAAAAATATTTTTATATGCAAGGTATAAACATAACGAAACGGATGTTCGCATCAATATTAAACATTTCAATTTATACCGTAAGTTGTGTTATAAACCATCAATTATACATAATGCACATATGCTCGTTAATATAGTAATTTATACCGTAAGTTGTGTTATAAACCATCAAATGATCAATAATTGTTAAAATCAAGAAATTCCAGAATTTCACTTCTGGACAGAAACTTGTAGTACTCAAGATGATCAAAATTGTAGAGACTTCCAAAATGACATAGGCTCCCATACATTTATATGTGATATAGTATAGGGTTATGGTGATTGTGACCAAATTTGATGCATTATGGACATGTAAAAATGATTCAAATAATTTATGCAATGCAAAGGGTCACAACTGGCATGGCAGATTACACCATGTTAGTAAGTCACTCATTTGAGGAGTTATACTCAGTATTATCTAGAATTTTCAGTTGTATTGGAATCATAACTCATAAAGAAAACTTTTGAGATAAGAATCACTAATTTTGAAGAAGTTATGAAGGAGACATGGCACTACAAAGTTGCATGCACAATTCTGTCATTAGTTGACAGATTGCACACTTAACTTTAATAAATTGGTTAATGCCTCAAAACTTCATATTTTTGAATGAAACTGGATTCATATGAATCCAAACTCATAAAAGAAAGTTTTAGAAGAAGAATCATGCATTTAAGACAAATAACAATGGAGATACTAACACACAAAGTAGAGTTTAGCTGCTGGTGGTTTCACAGATTGCACACCTAAAGTATTTTAGGTATTTGGAGGGTCAAAACTCCATATTTTTAAATGATTCCACTTGCAAACTGAATATAACTCATAAAAGTAACTCTTAAAAGAAAAATCATCATTTTTCATTGAGTTTTGAAAAAGATATGGCCATTTGAACATGCATGTACTAATCTATCAGTTTTGGACAGATTGCATACTCCTTTTGTTTTGATTAACTGAAACCTCAAATCACCATATTTTTTAATGAAACCAGTGGCATTTGAAAGATAACTCATTAAATTAAATTCCAGAAGAAAAATCAAGTGTTTTGGATAAATATTTACAGAGTTATGGTTGTTCAAAGTAGGGTTTACCTACTGTTGAATTTCCAGATGCACATGCATCTTGTTATGAGCAATTGGGGGGGGTCAAAACTCAATGTTTTCGAGTGAGACCACTTGGATTAAAACCCCAACTTATTAAATAAAGTTGTAGAAAGAAGATTCATGATTTTTGAACATATTATTTGCAAGAAATGGACGATTTTTGCACATGCAATGAATCTGTCAGCACCAAAAATCACCATTTTTACTCAAAAACACATAAAATTATGTTTTTCACCTAGTTTCTTGAGTTTTATTGTGTGAATCATAGATTATCACCATTGTTTAAACATTTTTACATGTTTTGGATAATAGAAGAAATAGCTAAGAAAAATGTAAGAAAAGTGGGGTTTTCACCCAAAATTGCAAGAAAAAGATGAGGATAGTGTTGTTACCTTGTTTTGATTGTGTTTTGATCCGTGATTTCCTTCACAAATCTTGATTTTTGATGAAGAATGGATGGATTTTGGGTGGAGTTTAAAGAGAAAGAGGAGGAGAAGAGAGAGATGAAAGTGTCTCTTTGTTTTTAGAGAGAGAGGAGGTTTTGTTTTTGAAATGAAACTTGAGAAATGAGGGAAAATGAAAAAAAATCAATTTTTATATGTGGATTAGAGGGGGGGGGGGGCGGCCATGGTGATGGGCCCCTCCCAAAACCCAATTTTTTTTTAAAACTTCATTTTAAGCCCAAAATGTGAGATTTGAAGTCCAATTTCTCAATTTTGGCCTTTTTCTCAACTTTGTTAGCCCATTTTGGTTAGTTTCTAATAAAAATAAAAGTTTTATAATTAAAATACTAAAACTATATATTTTATATAAATTGAGTATAAATTAGAGCATTTGGCACTGTATTGGACGTTTCAGATAGTTACGGGTCGGAACCGGAAATTTTAAGCGACTACCGGAAATGCTAGAGATTTTTCGGCCATTCTAAATCAACTAACTCCTATTCTTAAAATTAAACTATATAAACACTAATAAACTTAATAGAAGCTAACCTGAAAGCTCGAATTTGACAAATGTCACATCTTTTGGATTTAAGTTCTATAACTGCGGTCTATTTGAGAATTCACTAGACCTTTTGGTCTAACCCTCGCTTTTCAAAACTAAAAACCGTTTTCAGGTAAGGGATTTTTTGAGAGCTCTTCTAGAAGCAAGGGGAAGCTTTGAGCCGATCACTAGAGAAGGATCGGATGGCTTGTAGTTTGATTTAGTTAGATAATTCTCAGTCATGGTCGTTAGTTTATCTGCTGCGAATACTTTGAGATGTATTGTATATTAGACTTATACATAAGGTTGTTGGTTGATATTTAAGTAATTATGTCTTTTAAGGAATTTGGGTCGTTACACCCTCCCAATTCTCGCAGTCAATTTCCAGTCCAATACTCCTTAACTTCCAACGAAACTGAAAACCACCTAATTTATTTCTTCCCTACCCAACAAGAATTTTATGCTATCTTTCATAGACCGATTTGCAAGTGTTTTTCGAAATTAGTCACTAGGCGAAGAAGATGTAGGAGCAAAGCAAGCATAATCATAGTTGAAGGAGTACTTAGATTTCGAGGAAGATGTATAGTTGAAATAGAGGAATGACAACAATGATGGTAAAAAATGGATTTATGTTACGATTTCTAAGCATCCTTCGATAAAAAAAAGAAACTTGTTAAGGAAATGCCCCTAAAACATCTTCCCTTCTTTATGGGTCAGTTTTGATTGGATAATAACAGTCAAATTTCGTTCTATTCTGGTTTTGATGGGAAAAAACTAATTCGATTTCTGGGTCTACTGAATCTTTTCCAGGCATAGTGTAGATCCTATCACTGTAACGCATTAAAAATTACACAAGCAACTGTAATGACTTTGCAGGTTCTTATATCAACTACCCTTTTAATTGCAAGATTTAAATTAAAATACTCTTATTGTTGTCATTATAATTTTGCCTTGGTCTTTTTCTTCTTGCGTCCTTGATGCATTCCCTCTCTCATAACATTTTATTTTCTATTGTAATTCATATTCTTAGCATCTTTTCTCATAATTGTACGTATAATACTCCGTAATTATAAAAACAATGTAATTCGTTTGGTTTAAAAATGTTAGATGACAAAACTTCAACCAACCAATGGGTTTCTAATCTAGAGTCAAGACCAGATGGACAAAGTTATAATTACCCGCTGAATGGAGGGCTTGGTGTGGTTTTGTTGAGTGTAACTTCAACTTCAAAGGTTCGACCTTTTATTTATTGTCTTTCTTTGTGAAGTATAACTTGGTATTTAATTTGCTTTTTAGATTGATTTAATTTCAAGTTAGTCTAAAAGTTGGCATTCGTTTATGGGAATTGTTGAAAAATTCTATTCTACAAGGTTCCATTTATCCCATTTGTTGCAACACTAGCTGCAAATCCAACTATTGTTTTTGGTTTTTTCTAAGCTGATGATAAGTGCAATAAATCTTCAATCTAGATTTGGTCTTCTTAAGACTTGAGATATTTTATTAAGCTTAGGTGTATGTAAATCTTGAAGAGCCTTATCCTCCTATCCTTTACATGGATTTTTGGCATCAAGCCCTCAAGCTCACCCTTGCATGTTGGGTGGCAATGAAGAAATCAACCACATACTATCGGTTCTTAAAGATGGTGGTTCACTCCAAACATGAATCAAGAAACCCTAATCTGATTCACAACTTCACTTATCACTTATGGTAATCAATCCCCTTCACTCTTATAATCCGAAGATTCTTCATACGCGGTATTCTCAACTTAATATATTTGATTTTTGATTTTTAGTGGTCTTCCATTTCTCTAACTATATCGAACAATTCCGGTTTTATGAATGTTTCTTGTGGTTACATTTCAGATCACAAATCTTTCTATGAATTGATAGATATCACGCCTTATAACTATGTTTTCTTTTAATTTTAGATCAAGATAATTGAATTTCTAAACAATACCAAGATACTTCTTGTAAAAGTACGCAAGTAGTTTGAAACATTTTAATCTGTTTGGTATATCATTTTTTTTAATATGAACTCACAATGTTCAAGATTAATGTTTCATTTTACACGACCTTCTAAATTACAATAAATCAACATGATTTTCATGCATGGTACTATATAAAATATGAGAGTCCTTAAAGAAAGCCATTAGACTCTTAAATTTATTTGGTTCCCTTTTACCATTTGGTCTATTTTTTGGAATTTTGTATTACTCAACATTTCATCATAGAAGACTTGTTTTCTGGGCATTTTTAGCATATTTTTCTTATAAATGTTTTTACTTTCGAGTACGTCTAATTTTCTTTTATAATCACACGAAAAAAGTACAAAATTATTAATGCATAAGTCGGTCTTTAAAAGATAAGAACAACCAGTGTTTTGAGTTTGAAAACCCCATTATCCAGCAATTCCATTTCAAAATCTTTTACGAATCGACCAATTTATATAATATCCAATTTGTGATATAAAACCACACATATCCATAAATTAGCATCGAGAAGGAAGGAGAATAAGAAAAATAAATGAAACATGATTGTCGTTTTGAGTTCTCAGTTTCGACTTCGATTTTAATATGCTTCGCGTCATATCGCGCACAGGTACATGACTAGTATTACAACAAAACAGAGTTATGGTAGTCATGAATGTTATCTACTCATTTATTTACATATTAATTGGTTAGGGTATGTGTACTAACGTGGAATCTTATTTTTTATTTCAAAGTCTAAGGACTTATTGTATAAATGAGCTAAAGTTTAAAAATCTTTTCAGCAATGGTGGATTTATGTTAAAAACATGGTACAAATGTACATATCATATAAATATGCTTATTAGTATTAAAAACATACAAATTATGAAAATAATACTCATAAAAAGGGCACACTTGGCTCAAAGAGTGCATATTGTGAACCTCGTGATTTAGTTTTTTAATCTCAAAATGAATAGAAAATGTCCAAAAGGGCAAAACTAGTTGTATATTTGTTTTAGACATCTTTACCTTTCAATAGGAAAATATATAAGATTTCGGGATTTTTACCAAAAGGTTGATTCAAAATTCAAAAATAAACAATTTTTTTTAACTTGGATCAATACTTCTGATAGAGTTGATAAGATAGCTTCAAAAGAAGCCCTGGTTCTGAAGAGTAGTTCTGAAGAAAGTCAGAAGAGATAAAGAAAGCCCAGAAGATCAGAAGAACAAAGAAAAAATGCTAAAGTGAAGATAAGCCTAAGGCATAACTTCTGAAGTGGGTACTTCAGAAGTTCTGAAGATTCTCATACTGTTCTGAAGAACTTCTGAATTGTGTTATGAAGATCTTCAGAAGTAGTTCTGAGTTTACTTCTGTATGTTTGTCACATTATGTACTGTTACTTTAGCATTTCCTATTGTATATAAATAGAAGTTCAGTTAGTTAGTTAGAACTAATGTTCTTAGATCCTTTGTACTGTAAAGACATATCTGTGTAATCTTGTCATTATCAATATTACATCCGACTTCCTTGCTATAATTCTTGTTCTATATTCTATTTTCTTTCTGCTTCTTGATATTTAGGATCTATCAATTGGTATCAGAGCCAATTCATCTATTTGATCATTCTGTTAAGAACTGTCAGATCTGACAAGTTTTTGAAGTTCTTGATCAATCTATTCAAGATTGATTGAATTCGTTCTAAAAATCAAATCTAGGTGAATTTGTGATCATTCAATTCAAGATGTCGAAAGAAATCGTCTCCACCGAATCTGAAGCTAAACCACCAACTCTGTTCTTGGGTTAATATCATCAATGGAGCATTCGTATGATTCAGTTCTTGGATAACATAGATGAGGCATTGATGCAATCAATCATCAATGGTCCCCTTGAAGTATATGTAGAAATCCCAGCTGTTCCAAGAACTGAAACAACCCCTGAAATTCCTGCTTCAAGAATCAATAAAAGTCCAGGAATGTATAGTAATGCTGAGAAAGATCAAGCAAAAGTTGATAGAAGGGCACTAACTCTACTCACAATGGCAATACCAATGAGATATTCAACAGGGTTGATAGTCTAACCTCTGCTAAGGCTATGTGGGATGAGGTAGAGGCTCAGATGCAGGGGAGTACTAAAGCTCAAGCCCAGAGACTTAACATTTGTGTTGGAACATATGAAAATTTCAGATATAAAGAAGGTGAATCTATCACAGAGACATATCATAGATTCAACAACATTCTGAATGATTTAAGAAGAAATGGTGTTCAAAAATCCAATTCAGAAATTAATAATGAGTTTCTGAACAATCTAGAAAATGAATGGTCTAGATTTTCTGACAACATGGTTACAAGAAATCCGTCTAGAAAAACCATGCATGATGTTTATGGGATTTTGTTTCAACAAGAAGATAAAACCAAGTTCAGACAGAATGAACAGAAAAAGACAAATGAAACAGTAGCCTTGTTAAGCAAGAAATTAAACAGCTCAATGACCATATCATCAAAGAACAAAGTTTGTGAAATCTCAGAATCTGATCTTTGTGATGGAGATGAATCAAATGAAGAATTGAAAAGAATTTCTGATAATATTGCCTTCATGACATGACAATTCAATCAAATATATAATCAGAAATATAAAAATAAATCCAAGTCTGAAGAAGGAACAAAGAAAATCTTAAGTCAAGATGTTGTTCAACAAGAGACAACAGAACCAGCTAGATGCTTTAACTGTGGAAAAACCTGGTCATTTTGCAAGACAATGCAAAATGTTTAAGGTTAAGAATGTTGGTTACTATGAAAAGAAGCATCTACTTGCAAAGAAGAAGGAAATAAATCCAGCTCTAATAACAAAATATGAAGAAGATTGGTTGAACTGGAGTGATGGAGAATATGATAAAGAAGTTGCTCATTATACTTCAAACTGCTACGTGTGCCAGATGGATCTAGAAGATACTCATGCACATGACTCTGAGGTACAAACTTCTTCTTCTGAATTAAATTCTGAATCAAGTTCTTTATCAAATTCTGATACTTCTGAAAACAACATGCAAAATCAAATTCTGAACATGACTTCTGAATTTAAAAATCTCATAAACAGAATAAAAGGTGAAAGAATATTGGTTAATAAGTTTAGAGCTGAAAGTCAAATCTATAAACAAAATTGCCAAAATGCTGAAGAAATACTTGAAAAGGTTTCTAAAGAAAAATCTTTATTGAAAGAAAAGATGGATAGTATGCACAATGATATTTTAAATGAAAAATCTGAAAAAGAAGTTCTGAATGTCAAAATGAATTTTCTGAATCAAGAAAGACTTGATTTGTATAAAAAGATCAAGGAATTAGAAGATCTGAATTTTAAAAGAGGTCAAACTGAACAAACTCTGAATATATTTAAAAGTCAGGCTCAAAATTCAAAGTTTTATAATATCAAAGCAGGTTTAGGATACAATGAAAGTCAAATTTTAAAAAAGGCACCTGCAAATTTATATGATGTTTCAAAAATGAAAATTTTCAACGAAAATACTAAAGGTGCAGTAAATAAACCTGTTGATCATACTTTGCCTGAAAGAATTTCTTTTATAAAATCAGAGACTTTGTTTTCAGAAGAAAAACCTGTTGATTCTTGTAATTTAGTTAATAATTCTGAATCAGAAGTAAAGTCTGAAAGCCTTTCTAAAACCACATTTGAAGTCTTAATCACTTCAGAAAATCTTTCTAAAAATACTTCTGAATCAAATACTAAATCTGAAGTATCTTCTGAGTTAAAATCTGAAGTTTCTCCAGAAACAACTTCTGAATATAAATCAGAAATTATTGATGAAACTCAAATTCAAAAAGATTCTAGAGAGACTCTTGAAGAAGAATATGAAGAATTTTCAGAAATTGAATCTTTAAATGATGATGATGAGTTTTCAGAAATATTTTTTGATAATTCTGACAATGAATCTGAGAAACTTTCAAACTTAAATTTTTTTTGCATCAAATATGACTCAGAACAAATTTTCAGATTTAATGAATACTTCTAATACATATGATGATGATGATCCTACTGTTGAAACAATACACAAAGATGGCTACATGATTTCCAAATCTAAATCTTCTTTGACTGAGGGAGAGAAATCTTTTGAAAACAATTCTTTTACAGCATCAAATTCTACTCCTTTTAAAACTAATGTTAAAGACACATTCTTGACATTATAAATGTCATCATTATCATCTTCAGACTTTGTTATAAGGGTCCATGTTTTTGAAAAAGGACAGTCTTCTAATTCTAAATCTACAAATCAAGATTCAAAATTCAAAAAGAATGTTGATAAAAGATCTTCTTCTACTAATCCACATTTATTATCTTTACTGAGCTATCCACTCTAGTTTGGAAGAAAAAAGGTGAAAGACTATCAAAGAAAGACACAATAGATAGTACATCTTCTTTTAAGAAACATGATGTAACCACAATCAATACTTTGAATAAAAGAAAGCATTCAATTCTTAAAACTAATGTTGTTCATTCTTGCTTATGTCATGAGAAATTAAAAGTTTTTAAGAATCATCTTCACTGTATAAATTGTGGACATCATAACTTTCAAATAACACCGAACAATAACAAGAAAGATCTTAAGAAACCATTTAGGAATGTTCCAGCAAAATTGGCAAGAAAACTTAACCATAAAAAGGATAAATCTGTCAAACAAAGTTCTAAACAAAATTCTGAATTTAATTCTGTCAAATCCAAATTCAGAATTCCATGTGTTATAACTAATCTGAAAGGGCCCATTTTTAAATGGGTACCTAAAATACAATAATTGTTTTTGCAGATGTGTCCTGTGTAGGTTTTAGATTCTGGTTGTTCAAGACACGTGACACCTTTCAAAGAACTACTAACTGATTATTATGAAAGATATGGAGGAACAGTTAGCTTTGGAAACAATGCAAAAGGATATGTAAGAAATATTTGGAACTTTTTCAAAAGGGGATGTTACTGTAATGAAAGTTTTCTATGTTGAGGGTCTCAAGCATAATCTGTTCAGTATAAGTCAGTTCTGTGACAAATATTGGAAAATACACTTTGACATAGACTTTTGTCATGTTCTTAGCTCTGAAAATCAAAACAAATTAACAGCCTACAGAGATGGAGATATCTACACTGCCACTTTCACTGAAGATGGTCAATTATAGGGAATTTGTTATACTTCCACTACCATGAAAAATGAAAGTTGGCTTTGGCACAGAAGAATGTCACATCTGAATTTCAAAGCAATTTATGAATTGGAAAGACACAAGTCTGTAAGAGGGTTGCCAAAGATTAGGTATGAAAGAAATTTATTATGTTCTGCATGTGAACTGGGAAAGATCAAAAGAAGCTCTCATCCACTAAAAATGCTTTCTTCATGTAAAGCACCACTAGAAATGTTACATATGGATCTATGTGGACCAATGAAGACTCAAAGCATGGGAGGAAAGAAGTATATCCTTGTCATAGTTGATGAATATTCAAGATATACTTGGGTTGAATTTCTAAGACTTAAATCTGAGACTTCTGATAGACTTATTCCTTTTCTTAAGAAAATACAGGTTCTTCTTCAACATCCTGTCCAAAAAATCAGAAGTGATAATGGCACAGAATTTACATATTCTACACTTCAGAACTTTTTGATTCTGTTGGCATATCTCATAACTTTTCCGCTGCAAGAACTCCTCAACAGAATGGAGTAGTTGAAAGAAAGAACAAAACCTTAGTAGAGGCTGCAAGAACCATGCTTGCCTATTTAGAATTACCTTTATCTCTTTCGGTAGAAGCCATAGCAACTGCTTGTTTTACTCAGAACAGAACCATTCTCAACAGAAAACTTCTTCAAACTCCTTATGAAATTAATAAAAAGAGAAAACCTTCTATTGATTATTTTAAAATCTTTGGTTGTAGGTGTTTTCTTCTAAATGATACACAACATTTGGATAAATTTGCACCTAAAGATGTAGCTAGAATTTTTGTTGGCTATTCACAAAGATCCAAGGCATACAGAGTTCTCATCAAGGGAACTCAAAGGATCATTGAAACTTCAAATATAAGATTTCATGAGCCAACAATCACTTCTGAATCAAACAGTTCAGAACTCAAGCTTACTCCAGTATCTGAAATATTAGATTCAGAAAAGAGCAATACAGATCACACTTATGAATCTAAAGCTTTACTAAAGGTAAATTTAGATTCATTATGTCAAGATTTATTTGATATTTTTGTTAATGTTTCTGCAGACAATCAGAATCCATCTATTCTCAGAAGACTACCAAAACAAGTTTCCACATAAACATCAATATCAAATCTTTCTGCACCACCAATCTCAACCTCAAATTCAGAAATTCATACTTCTGAATCTGTACAAGTCAATTCTGACACATTTCCAGTCACTTTTGAACCAATCATACTAGTTTCTGAACCAGTGACTGTTTCTTCTGAACCAGTACAGAATCTTCAATTTGAGAGGGAGTCTCCAGATTTGCACTCAATGATAAATCAAATTTCTGAATCACATGCAATCATTGATGACTATGATTCTCTTAATAATGTCTCATATGTTCAACCTTTGCCAAATGTGAACAAATGGACATCAAGTCATCCATTCATCAAATTATAGGTGATACCTCAAAAGGTGTACGAACCAAATCAGCAACAACTAATGAATGCCTGAATGTGAATTTTTTAAGCAGTATTGAACCCAAAAAGCCAAGTGAAGCTCTTCAGGATCCAGATTGGATTTTAGCCATGCAAGATGAGCAAATCAAATTGAAAGAAACAAAGTCTGGAGACTAATTCCAAAACCTAAGGGGAAATCAATTATTGGCACAAATGGGTTTTTAGAAATAAAAAAGATGAACATAGAATTGTTGTGAGAAACAAAGCAAGACTTGTAGCAAATGGATATTGTCAACAAGAAGGCATTGATTATGAAGAAACGTTTGCACCTATAGCTATACTAGAAGCAATTAGAATCTTTTTAGCCTATGCAGCTCACAAAAACATGAAAGTTTTTTAAATGGATGTCAAGTGTGCATTTCTGAATGGAATTCTTCATGAAGAAGTATATGTTGAGCAACCAGAAGGTTTTGTAAGCAAAGACTTTATAGAGCATGTTTATATCTTAGACAAAGTCTTATATGGACTTAAACAAGCACCAAAGAGCATGGTATGACACTCTCACAACTTTTCTTCTGAATTCTAAATTCAAAAGAGGTACATTGGATACAACTTTACTTCTGAAAAAGGAAGGTGATGACATGATTTTAATACAAATATATGTGGATGATATTATATTTGCTTCTACAAATCCAAAATTTTGTAAAATTTTTGAGAAAATCATGCAAACTGAATTTGAAATGAGTATGATGGGAGATTTAACTTTCTTTCTTGGTCTTCAAGTAAAATAACTTCCCACTTGCATATTCATTAATCAATATAAGTATGTATCTGACTTACTTAAGAAGTTTGACATGTCTGATTGTTCTAGTATTCAAACTCCAATGGCTACTGCAACTAAACTTGAACCAGATTTATCTGGTAAACCTGTTGATCAAAAGAAATACAGGGCATTATTGGATCTTTGCTTTACTTAACAGCTAGTAGACCTGATATGTGCTAGATATCAAGCTAATCCTAAGGAATCTCATCTTCTTGCTGCTAAAAGAATTCTTAGATATCTCAAAGGCTCTCCTTCATTAGGGCTTTGGTATCCAAAGGATTCTGGATTTGAACTAACTACTTTCACGGATGCAGATCATGGTGGTTGTAAATTGGACAGAAAGAGTACATCTGGATCATGTCAATTTCTAGGTGATAGGCTTGTGACTTGGTTTTTAAAGAAGCAAAATTGTGTTTCAACCTCTACAGTAGAAGCTGAATATGTAGCTGCTGCAATATGTTGTTCTCAAGTTATCTGGATGCAAATTCAACTCAAAGACTATGGATACACATTCAGGCAGATTCCTCTGTATTGTGATTCAAAAAGTTCCATAGCTATCACAGCTAATCCTGTTCAACATTCAAAGACAAAACATATTGATGTGAGGTATCATTTTATCAAGGATCATGTTAAGAAAGATAATATTGAAATGTTTTTTGTTCAGACTGATTATTAGTTAGCAGATTTGTTTACCAAAGCACTTGATGAAAAACGTTTTAACTTCTTAAGCAAATTAGGTATGATGAATTTGTCTACTTAACTATTTTACATCCACTAAGAATTAAGAGTTATGTTCTAAGTATTATTCATTCAGAATTCTGAAAATCTTAACTTCAGAAGTTATGAGGTTAACTTTTCAGAAGTCTATCTTTCATTACTCAGAAGTACCAATTCTTCATTTCTGAAGTTGTTGTATCATAATACTTAAATCTTTTTCCTTTCTTTCTCTTTTCTTTCTCTTTTCTTTCTCTAACCATTTCTATGCTTAGCACTTTTCAATGGGGAGAGAAATGGTTAGTCATGATTCAGGGGGGAAAAATATTCATATATCACTATTTGATTCTTTCTTAAAATCTGAAATGGTGGATACTGATTCTCAAATTTACAAATCTTAGAAGTATGGATAAACTTCTGAAAATAAAACGTGATTTATCAATTGTTCAAACTTACTTCTGAAATATCAAACTATTTTCTATGTTCAGAAATAAGTAATTTTAAATGATTTTCATGCATATTAAGTCATAGCATTCAAGTTCTGAACTCTCTCTGAATCATTTCATCTAACTTTTGAACTTGTTCTCAGAAGTTCTGAACTTCCCGTTGTAACCTGATTTCATAGATGCGTGTGCCATGTGTTTTAATTTCATTGGAGCAGCTCTAATCACGTCGCAAAACGGTTCGTTAATCTAAATAAATGATGATTACTTTTTCTAATCGTCATTACTTTTTCGGCCACGTGTCATTCCATGATCATTCATCTCATATAATCCATGGCTTCGTCATCTTCTTCTCTTTTTAGCAATTTTTCCCTCCGAAACTTAATCTCTTCTTATCTTGAACTTCATTCAAACTCGAATCCTCACTCTTTGTCTATAATGTCGACTTCAAATGTTGATATGCCCATTCAAACTGCAAAATCGTGTTTTAGCAAAAGTGATTCATCATCAAATGATAGCTCTTATAGAATCGTACCTAAGAATATCATGATTGGATCAATGGAGGTTAATCTGGATGCTGATCAAATGCTAGAAGACACTGCCACTAAAGAAATTCATGAAGATGGTCCTTTAAACCTTAACTCTAACCCTCGTAGTGCAAATATTGGTGATACTCAAATTGCACCAATCGAAGTGGCTTCTGAATCTATTGGTGGTGTGAGTGATTCTCAATTGATTGCTGATTCTAATCCAGAAAGAAGTATGGTGCTGATCTTACAAATATATATATTCCAGACAACAAGTGTATGGAAATCAAGAGGAATAATTTTGCTCTTAATTTCAGATCAACAGATTTCAATAATGATCAAATGATTTTACTTGAAATTCTGAAGAAGCGTCCATTTCGAGTTTTGTTGTCTAGAAAATTTTCAGTTCCTGCTTCTTATCTACAACAATGGTGGTATGTTGGTTCCAGATTCTCTACTTCAAAGATCAATCGATAAATTCATATAACAGAGTATAAGCGGAAGCAATTAATATCTATTAATCAACAGTAATAAGAACAATCAAAGATTGAGGAACAGATTAACTTGTAATATAACCTGAATCACGATTACAAAATGTTCTTCAATCTTGCAATTAGATCGACAACTTTTACATTAGAGAAAAGATCTATTTATACAAATAGCAGAATGTAAAAGTCAATATCCTAACCTATTACAAACTAACACGTGTGAGACGGGAGCGTGTAACAAACTAATCAGTTGCAAAAGGTAGACATGTTGGATGTATGTGCCACGTCATACTCTTCATCTTATGGTTCATACTTTCAAATGTGTAACAATCTCGCCCTAAGTATGAAACCAGAAGAGTGAAGTCTGTTCAGAATGGAGCGACTTCAGAGACATTCTTTCCAATCTTATTTATGACCTCTCTGGTTGATAATAAATTTGAAAGCCTGTTGATTATCTTTTCAAGAACCTCTGGATTATGATTGTTGATATCAACAGAGATGAAACTTTTTGCAATGTAAACGACCTCTGATGAGTATTTATGTGCCTCTTTGATTCTGAAGAAACTTTTTCTATCTGGCCTTTTGAAAATCACCCCTTCCTCTGGGTTAATTAATACTCTGCCGATTCTCATATTGTTGATGCCTTCTAGATCTTCATTGGGAGCAGAGATGGCTAGGTTATCAACACTGTAATTGATCCCTATTTGAAAATCTACCTGTCTCTTGTATCTGATTTAGGACTTCATACATTGAATGATTCGAGAATAAGCAATTTGATCTTGATCATCACTTCTTTTAGTCATTTGAGTCTTCATGAATTTCTCCAGAAAGATAAGATTAGAGGAAAAGATAGACAATAGATCATTATCACAGAAGTAATAAGTCTTATTGTCTTCTCTGATAACTTCATAAATTGTGTACCATATCTCTGTATCTTCAAATGGTGAATGTTTTATCGCAGAGATCCGTTTGATAGGTACAAAAGTATAAACGTCCTTTCTTGCTTGTCTGTGTGCCATGAATTTGTCTTTTACAGCATCACTTATATTGTAGGCGTTTGAGAAGTTGGGCAACATGAGATAGATCTTCTGGTCTATAGGAGCATACATGTACCTTTTTGTGATTTCCAGAATTGGAAGATCAATTCTTCCAAGTCTCTGCAGTTTTTCTCTATTCTCAGCTGCTCGACTTGATGATCCTTCAGCATTTGCTTTTACAGCTTTTTCTCTTTCCATTTCTGCTTGTGCTTTTGCTGCTTCTGCAGAGGCTTTTTCTGCTTCAACTTTTGCTCTGATTTCATCTTCTATTCGTTCTTCTTCTCTTCTTTTGTTCAAGGCTTCAACTTTAGCCTTTGATGCCTCAGCTTTGGCTCTAGCTTCCTTTTCTTTGGCTATTTCTGCTTTAGTGGATGAAGAGTACGGTGTTTTTCTTGTGTTGCCGACTACCTCTAGAATAAATTTTGCCTATCTCTGGATCTTTTGGAAGAGGACCTGAATGAGTAGCTAACGGAGTTGGAGTAAGAGGAGTTTGTGTTGATGAAGGTTGAGCAGAAGAGGTTTTCCTGGAAGAAGGTGGTTGTTGTTTGTCAGAAGGAGTAGATGTAGTTGAATTGGAGCTTTCAGCGTTTGTGGTAGATTTGGCTTTCTTGGCTTCTGGTTCTTTCTCCCCCTTCTGAGAATCAGGACCCTGATCCTCAGACTTTTGTCGTTTAAGCTCAACTTTTTTGCAAGCTCGTTCTTCCTTTGCCTTTTTCCTGGCGTTAAATGAATCAGAGAGAGAACTTACCAGACCTGTAAGTTGAGAGAGAGAGGTTTCCATAGATGATAGCCTTAAATCCACATTTGAAGTGCATGCAGTTGTTTTGGAGACATATTTAGAGGAGAGAGAATTGATTCTGTCAAGCATGGCCTTCTGGAAGACAGCCATGTCTTATTTCTTTACCAGAGAGGACTCAGAAGTGTCTTCAGAGGGATGAACAACCTTGATAATTTTGTGGAGATCTGCCGCTAAGGAACTATATTCATCAACCGAGATAGTGACCTCTGGAGTTGGGATTGCATCAGGCATACAGAAAATAGCCTCAGAGTTAGCCTGGATGCCTTTATGCAGAGAGGAGTAATGATCAGAAGCTTGGCTCTGGTGAGTTTCTGCAGTTGTAGAAATAAGTTCTTTGCGTGCCTCCAGAGTTTGCGTATGCTGTCTTTGTTCGTTCTTAATAGCCAGAAGAATGGCATTTTGAGAATCCAAGGAAAGTTTTAGATCCTCCACAGGTCTCTGAATTTTATCACCAAATGCCTGAAACGCTGCATTGGTGACATATTCAGAATGTGTAACCGGTATTTCTCCAACACATGAAGCCCCTTTACTCTCGCATTCAGAGAGGCCCTCATTCACACCTGTGTTGACGTTGAGTGTGGAGGGACTTCCAACCTGTCTTCGAGGGCTGTGATTAACAGGCACCTCTTCGGTTGTTCTGATTGTCTCAACAGAGTCCTCATCATCAGAGGATGAGGTGCTGAAGACAATGTGCTTACCTTGATAAAGTGTAAACACTCCGGTAAGTGGTGCGTCCTGTGGCTGTAACCCCTCTGATGGGATTTCCTCAGCCTGACTTATCTTCTGAGGCTCCTAAAACTTTGTTGGTCACAGAGACAGCAACATTGTGTGGGGAGGGTGGCGAGTTCTGGGGCAAATGAACTCTTATATTTTCATCATCACTCTGTTGAGAGAATGATGAAGAAAAGGTTTCCCCAGTTGTGCTTGATGCAAAGGATGAAGAATTATCCTCTGATCGGATGGTTTCTGGGTGGTTTGGACTGGGTGGTCCTTGGTCAATGAAAGTAGATGTGTTGACATCCACCTCAGCAAATGAAGTTACCCTTTGGGATGTAGGAGAGATTCGCTCAATTGTGTCTCGATGGACATCTTCAGTACCCTCTTTTAGCAAGAGGTCGGCATGGGTAGAACCACTCGGATGGTCACTCATATTATTTTCAGCCTCAGCCTCACTTGACCCCTCACTTCCTAAAACTGGCTCTAAATGCTCTGGGGAAGAAATTCTCTGTTCTGATAAAATCATAGAGCTTCTATAAGATTGGAGATAAGAAGAGCTAGATGGAATTAGGTTTAGCATGTACCTGGAAAGCTCTCTTGGAGAGGGATAGCCGTTGCGGTCGATGGTTGGTCGATGAGAGCTCATTGAAGCAATTTTGCAGAAAGGTTGAACTAATGGGGCTTTGAGTGCACCAATTGCAGAGTAGGTAACCAGGGATAAGAATCGTGGAAACATTAAGGCTGGGAGAGGTTTTCCTTGGGTTTGATGAGTTACCTTAGTGTGCACAGCAGCTTTAATTTCTTGGAAAATGAGGATTGCGTAGTCCAAAGGACGATTAAAATACATACCATACATGATGGTCAGAATGTTTCTGCTTGCTTGATCGAGGGACCGAATTTTACATGTGAGACTCTTGTTCAGGATGGAGACGAGAAGATTCCACATTGGGGGTAACATCTTTCTCTTAAATTCAGATAGTTTAGTTAGGGGTTCATTGTAGCCAAGAAAAAGAATGAAGGATAGCAGAGCTTCAGCAGATAGGTTCGATTCTAGAGCTGGATTTGGCACAAAATCACCATCAATTTGCACCTGTGATGGGGATAAATGAAAATACCTGGCTAATTTTTTCTTGGTGATTGGTATCTCCATAGCATTTTCTGGTTGATCTGGATGGCTGAAGTTGCCAAGCAAAGTTTCATCACCACGAATGTACATCGATTGCCAAACCTCCTGAACATAAATTTCAGGAACATTTGGGTTCGTCAGAGTTAGGGCTCGGTTTAAAGGATGCTTTTGGAGAAATTCAACCATGATTCTGAACTCGGACTGGTAGGTGTTAGGATCAAGAAGAACCTGCACATTGTTTGCTTTCAATGGCAGTTTGACAAACGGAGCACTATCTGCAGTGGAATCGACGAGACGACCTTCGTCATCGTTAAGAATTGGATTTGCAAGATGAGAAGCCATTGATGAGAGGTGGTGAAGTTGATGAGCAAATTCGTGAGTTGGAGAGTTTGAGCAGTAACAGTGGTAAGGAAGAAGATGGGTTTCTGAAATTTGGGGATTTTATATAAAACCGATTTGGAATTGGAAGAGGTTTAAGTTTTGGGAGTAGGAGAAAACGGTTCAGGAGGGATGATGTAAGTACGTAGGCGTCCATGCAGTCACACGATGGGTGACACGTGGAAAGTAGGAAGGTGAGCTAGTGATTATTAAGACACGATATTTGAGATAAAAACTGAAGGGTTATCGGCTTAAAATCGGTTGATTATCCCGTAAGTAAATAAAAAGAAATATAAAACAAATTGTTAAGTAATCAAAAAATAGTTGATTAAAAACAATTTGAAATATATAAATCTGTTTATTTATATTTAAAATCAGTCATCGGTAAATAGAAAAATGATTGTGAACCAAATGAAAGTTTGATTTTTCATGAAAAGAAAATAATAAGAAAAATTAAAATTGAATATATATATTTTAAATAACCTTGACGGCAAGAGTTAATAAAATGTATATGTTCAATAAAAAAATTTAGAATATTTTGATTCATAGAAAAATATTTTGAAAAACATGTCAACTTTGAATAAACATCTAAGATAAGTTTAAAATGAATCATAAAAATTCTGAGAGATCTTGATAGCAAGAGAAACACAGAATAAGAAGATTCAGAAGAAACTTAGGTGGATGAGAAATTCAGAAGACAGCTAACCAGCGTTAGACTTTGAACTCTTCCAGGTATGATACTCCCCCTTGAATGATAAACTCCCCCTTGAGAGGTGAACTCCCCCTTGAATGATAAACTCCCCTTTTGCTTTTCAGGAATTGGCTCCTATCTGGTATTACTTGGATGAAAAGGAATAAAGAGCGCAAGAAACAAAATAGAACTTACACCAGAGGCGATCAGAGGTCTCTGAATGCTTCTGGATGAAATCCAGAAACGATCAGAGGTCTCTGATAAATGCTAAGAATAAGATTTACATATTTATCATTCCCAACTTGTTGATTAAAAAATTAAAATGCTTTTCATCCAGAGCTTTTGTAAAAATATCAGCCAGTTGGTAATCAGTAGAGACAAAATACATTTCTATTGTGCCCTTTTCTACGTGATCTTTGATAAAATGATACCTGACATCAATATGCTTTGTTTTGGAGTGCAGAACTGGGTTTTCAGTAATGGCAATTGCACTCTCAGAGTCACAGAGTATGGGAATCTTATCATAAATCAGACCATAGTCTCTGAGTTGAGTTTTCATCCAAATAACTTGTGAATAACAGCTAGCAGCAGCAACATATTCAACTTCTGCAGTAGATGTTAAGACACAATTTTGTTTCTTGGATGTCCAGCTGATGAGTCTATTTCCCAGAAGTTGACAGCTACCAGAGGTACTTTTTCTGTCCAGCTTACATCCTGCGTGATCAGAATCTGTATATGCCATTAAATCAAACCCAGAATTTTTAGGATACCAGAGACCCAATGAAGGAGTTCCCTTTAAGTATCTAAAAATTCTTTTGACAGCTGCCAAATTGGATTCTTTAGGATTAGCTTGATAACGAGCACAAAGACAAGTGGCAAACATAATATCAGGCCTACTTGCTGTTAAATACAGAAGAGAACCTACCATACCTCTGTAGCCCGTGATATCAACTGGTTTCCCAGAAGGATCAGGACCCAGTTTCATGCTAGGAGAGATATGTGTTTTCATAGTTGATGAGTTCTGAAAATGAAATTTCTTTAATATGTCAGAGACATATTTTGCTTGATTAATAAAAATACCAGAGGTACTTTGTTTAACCTGAAGTCCTAGAAAGAAAGTTAATTCTCCCATCATACTCATTTCAAATTCAGTTTCCATCAAAGTACCTCATTTCAAATCTTTTGGTGTAAAAGAACTTGGATTCTGGTCATCATATTTTGGAGTACAATAGGTACTTCTGACTTTTGTCGAACAAAAGCAAGCCAAGTATACCTGGAAAATTCATCGATAAGTACCAGAATATACTTTTTACCAGAAAGACTCTGAATTGCAATGGGACCACAGAGATCGACATGTAGCAATTGCAGAGGTCTTATGCAAGAGTGATCATTTTTTGTTTTATGAGATGCTCGTTTTATCTTTCCCATTTCACATGCAGGGCAGAGGCGATCTTTTTGAAAATGAACTTCTGGATGTCCGGATACTAAGTTATGTTTTACAAGCATCTCAAGATTATCAAAATTTAAGTGAGACATTTTATGATGCCAAAGCCATGCAACTTCACTCTTTTTGGAAATAAGACATAAAGTTTCTTTGCCATCCTTGGAGGTAAAATTCATCATATAGAGGTTACCTTTTCTGTCTGCTCTCCAAAGTTTCTCACCTGCCTTAGAAAATAAGTAACAGTGATTTTCATCAAATACTACGAGTATTTTAGAATCACAAAGTTGACTTACACTTAGGAGATTATGTTTTAATCCAGAAACATGAGCTACTTTAGATAAGGTAATGTTACCTTCCTGTAATGTACCATAGCCTTTAATCTGACCCTTACCATTATCACCAAACGTTACAACTCCACCACTTTTGTCTTTGAATTTGGAGACTAAGTTTCGTGTACTAGTCATGTGCCTCGAGCATCCAGAGTCAAGATACCAGATATGCACACGCTGCTTCTGCAATCAAGATTAGAGTTTCTTAGGTACCCATACCATTATGGGTCCTTTAATGTTAGTTTTTGTTTTATCAGCCTTTTTTATTTGCTCCTGATTTTTAACAAAAGAGAAAGGCTGATTGTTTGTATTTTTCTTTTTTTTGTTTGTCTTTGTTTTATTTTTATTAAAGTACGAATGATTTGCAGTTGAAGGATTTGAAGTTCGTGAGAAGATTTTATTGAATTTTCATTGCGATAATGATAATTACTAGGGCTGTAAACGAACCGAACGTTCATCGAACCGTTCGTGAACCGTTCAGCGGGAAGTTCGTTTATGTTCGTTTATTTAATAAACAAACGAACATGAACACATTTTTTCGTTCGTTTAGTTAAACGAACGAACATGAACAATGGTCTCGTTCGTTCATTTACGTTCGTGAACGTTCGTTCATTTATGTTCGTTTATGTTCGTCTACATTTGTTCGTTTATGTTCATTTACGTTCGTTTATATATATAAATATATTTATATATTATGACAATAATATGTAAAATCATTAATTAAATTAAAATTTTAGAATTTCTTTTTTATGGCTCCTAAGTTTATCCGGTTTTACATTTTGTTATGTTAAAATGATAAGTAATGGTGGTTTTTGTCTATATTTGTGTTTGTTCGTTTATGTTCATCTATGTTCATTTACGTTCGTTTATTTTCATTCACGTTCGTTCATTTACGTTCATTTATGTTTGTTCGTTTACGTTCGTTTAACAGCTTAACAAACGAACATGAACAAACAAATTTTCTTAATAAACACAAAAAATTTCGTTCGTTTACCGTTCGTTTGTTCGGTTAAGTTAAACGAACGAACACGAACACAAAAAAATTCGTTCGTTTACCTTTCGTGTTCGTTCGTTTGTTCGGTTAAGTTAAATGAGCGAACATGAACAAGCCTCCGTTCGTGTTCGTTCGGTTTGTTTACAGCCCTAATAATTACAATTATTCTTAAAACTGTCTTTTCTAGTATCAGTTGTTCTAAAGAACTTCCTATCTAGACTAGACATATGTTTAGAATCTGGTATATTCTTCAGCGGAGATTTCCTCGGACTTACCTTCTCAGAAGCTTTAGTATTTACTGAAACAGGAACAGAAAGATTAGATTTCCATTTACCTTTCTGAACATAAGAAAGTTTTGGAGGATAAGATTTAGGAGTTTGGATAGGGATCTTCTTTTTAAGTTTTTCTTCCTTTTCAAGTTCAAGACAAGATTTAGCTTTCAGACACATTCCTATAAAATTTGGATGTATAAAAACAGGTTTTCGTTGTTCAGGAGGAACAGAGAAAATCGGAATTTCACTTGAATGTTTCTGAGCATTCATTCCAGAAGCTCTTATCTCCAGAGATTCATTTGTAAATAGAAATGGGGCGTCTTTGTTTTTTATAATCTCTGGAGTTTTAGCATATATAGGAGATTGATGTTCAAGATGAGAGAGATAGGTTTCTGAATTGTCAAAGAAATCCTCACTTTCATCATCATTTTCCCAGGGATATGTGATTTCTTCTAAATCCTCTTGAGCTTCAGAAAGATTTAAATCAATAAATGAACAAGGAAAAATCTCTGGATTGTTTTGTTTACTGTTATTTTCAAGTTTAGAACAATTGTCCAGAGTCAAGAGAAGATCATTTTTAAAACTAAGTCTTAAGTCTTCCTCTACATGAGTAGGAATAAATGCATCAGCCTTTGGATTTAACTTTATAAGAACACTTGAACCGAATTTGAAAATATCATCCTTCTTCTTAATTGTATTTAAATTAACATTAGACTTTTCAGAAGAATATATAACGTTTTTAAACTTGAGTTTTCGTTGATGATGACCATTTTCATATTTAGATCGTTTAAAGCATGATTGTTCATAAAGAATTGGAAACACAGGCTTCTGTTGTTGTCCTATTCGAAAAACGGAGTTTAAACAAGACTTTTTTTCACACGTATAGGGATCTAAATCTTCAAAATCAATTCCAGATCTTCCTACTTGTGTACTTATTCTCTTATGAACTTTTTGAGCATCCAGATATTTTTTGATTTGGTGCGTTTTGTTTTGAAGTACAATATGTAAAAATTCTCTTTCTTTTTTAAAGTAATTCTTAAGAGCTACAGAGTTTAATCTGTCACTTTCCTTAACTTGAATCTCCTTATCCTTTTCTTCCAAAAGTTTCTTAAAACTTAACTGCTCCTTTTTTAACAAAACTTCTGTGTCTTTTACGTTTTTAGAAATCTTTTCTTTTTCAATGTCAAGTTCCAGTTTCTCTTCTATTAAGATATTCATTTCTCTTTTGTAAATATCTCTTTCCCTTTGTGTTTTAGAAAGAGTTTTCTCAATATCTTTTGGTAACTTCTTTTCAATTGTAAGCTTTTGTTTAAGTTCCTTGAAATTATTTGACAAAAGCACAATTGTATTCTCAAGTTCAGATGATTCAGAAAGAGTACTAACCGGTGATTCAGAAGGTTGGTCTTCTGATTCATTCGTATTTTCCATCCCACAGAACATGGCCTCATCACCGCTGGACTCATCTCCAAGCCAGTTCTCTTTCTCAGCATAGTGAGCTCTTTCAGTGACATTATATTTGTACTTATTCTTGTAGTATGGCTTATCTTTGACCAGAGTTCCTCTGCATTCCTTAGAGTAGTGTCCTGGTTTTCCACATCTATAGCAGACATCCTTTTTCTTTTTCATCTCTTCTTCCTTCTTCTCTGTTTCAGTCTTCCCAGGTCTCTGAACCTCTTGCTTAGGAGTATAGTTAATGCGATCAGACCTTCTATTTCCTTGAAATGCCCTATTTCCAAAACGGTTTGTAAACTGTTTGGTAATAAGAGCCAAGGAATCAGCAAATGCCTTTATTTCATCATCAGAATCAGAATCTTCTTCTGGAACAGTTTCTGACATTAATGCCTTGCTTTTCACACTTCTATCTTCACTTCTTCTTCTTCTGGTAGCTCCCTTTGGTTTAGAAATCAAGGCCAGAGGTCCACCTATAGTCGTTTCTTTTGTACAACCTCCTTCTCATGCCAAGCCATTGCTCAAGATCTTGATTAGCTTGTAAAGACATGGAGATTTTTGACCATTCTGGATTTAATCTCTTTAAAAATAAGACATTATTGTCTTCCTTTGATCAAACAATATCACATCGTTTGCATAGATTTATCAGATTATTAAATCTATGAAAAGTCTGTTCCAGAGATTCATCCGCAATGGCTTGGAAGCTGTTGTATTCGTTCAGAGCTTGAGCTCTTCAATTTTTCTTCATTTTAGCACCACCTTCTAGAAGATTTTCTAATTGATCACATAATACCTTAGCAGTATCACAGGAATCCAGAGATTGAAAAATCTCAGTCGGAATAGCCAAGATAAGAAGAGTTTTTGCCTTTTTAGCAAGTTCAACTTTGGCCTTTCCTCATCAGACCAATTTTCCCTTAGCTTTGGAACTTTTCGAGTAGGGACTTCATTAGTATTGGTAGTGGAAGGAACTCTTGGAATTGTAGTCATTGGTACGAAGGGACCATTTTGGACAATAGGATAAAGTTCAATATCCAATCCTTCATAGAAATTTATCATTCGAATCTTCCATTGTGGATATTCACCACGAATAAGAGTATGAGGTTTGGTCAGAGAACCAGAGGTGTAAACAGCATTCAAATTTGAATTTGCCATTTTTTTTAAATCGAGAAGAATGTAATGACAAATTTGAGTTGAAATCTAGAACAAATAAATTTCAATTGAATTGAATTACAGAATTTTACTATTTTAACTACAATTACCACTGTTTTAGACAGAATTGCTATGAATCTTCATAGAACATGGTAGAATTATGAACAGTAGTTAAAACAGGAAATTACTGAATGAATGAAGAGAGAAATTTCCAAATTGAGGAGATCTAATAATCAATAGATTGATTATCAGGCTCTAATACCAATTGTTGGTTCCAGATTCTCTACTTCAAAGATCAATCGATAAATTCATACAACAGAGTATAAGCGGAAGCAATTAATATCGATTAATCAACAGTAATAAGAACAATCAAAGATTGAGGAACAGATTAACTTGTAATATAACCTGAATCACGATTACAAATACTTGGAATGACGCACAGTATGTTCTTCAATCTTGCAATTAGATCTACAACTTTTACATTAGAGAAAAGATCTATTTATACAAATAGCAGAATGTAAAAGTCAATATCCTAACCTATTACAAACTGACACGTGTGAGATGGGAGCGTGTAACAAACTAATCAGTTGCAAAAGGTAGACATGCTGGATGTATGTGCCACGTCATATTCTTCATCTTATGGTTCATACTTTTAAATGTGTAACATGGTATCATGCTGAAGTTGATGAAGAAACATATGACATTTGTTCATTTGTTCATGGTTACAGGTTCTGTGTTACAGTTGATGATATCAGAAACATTTTTGATCTACCTAAAGCAAGTGCAGTTGTAGGCAAAAGTACTTTTGATGCAGTTCCATCAAATTCTGAAATCATTTCAGATTTCATGAAATTAGGCTACACAGAAAGTCTAACTGCTCTAAGTTCATTCAGAAGGAAGTGCTTACCTCCTATTTGGTATTGTATTTTCACTATCCTCAACACTTGTCTATCTGGTAAGAGTTCAAGTTTATATCAAGCTTCTACAAATGGCGGGATTATTTTTCATGGTGTTGCTCACAACAAGCACTATGATTATGCTTCTCTTATGTTTGAAGAATTGCAAACAGCTGTCATGAAGAACTCTACCTACACTTACATTCCTTTTCAAAGGTTCTTTCAGATTTTCATCAAATGAGCCATGAAGTCTATTGAAGCTATTCCAAGATTGGATCATGAGGTATTTTTTCCACTTTTCTCTTTGATAGCTTAAGACCACCAAGTGCCAAACTTAGATTTCCTAATGCATTACCATTTCCAGCAGAACTTCTTGCTTAGGTTTCTGAATGAGTATTGTGAATCAATGGGACTATCTAAACCTGTAGTCTCTTCCCCTGATTCAACCCCAAGTGGTGAGCAAAGTGAGGGGTCTAGAATTCCTAGTGAGAGAGGGCAGGAAGTTCATGGTGGGGACAACCTCAGAGTGCTAAGAAAAATATATATGAGAGACAGGGTAGAACTGTGTGCAAAATAACTGATGAGGGGAGATCACAGATAAAAGAAAAAGAAATATGTGCACTAGCTGATACAAGCCGGGCATCCACACAATATATTACTTCACAATCCTTGGTGGGTAATATTGAACTAGCTAGTGAGCCCATAGCAAATCTTGTTAACCCCCCCAGCCACTCACCCATCTCTCAACAGAAGGGTGTTTTAATAACACACATGGGGCAAGCGGCACATCTACCAATGGGTCCCCACATAGAGGAGTCCATTGTTGAAACAGAAGGATATATGTCCCCCTTCATACATATGAGCACATAGAGTCTGAGTGTCCACTCAATGTTGAGCCAAATGACCCACAAGACATGGGATTTCTTCACACTAGCACATATCTTTCAGATATCCAACAGCAAAGTGTGTGTCACATTGCAACAACTTCAATAGATATACCTAATCTAGGATATCAAGGATTTGAAGGAAGTCCTGGTGGAGTGAACATCACTAAAGCCCCATTCACTGAATCAGTAATGATTCATGATGTGGTGACATCAACAGGCCAGCCTACTTCTGTAGGACTGCAAACAGGATCATTTGTTGGTCTTGGTTCTATTTCCCATTCTTCTAAACTTTCCGAGTTCAAAGATTTTTGTACTTCTAAATTTGCAAAGATTCAGAAGGACATAAAGGCACTAACAGAACAATCAACAAAGACGTTGGAGGATAGGGTGGCTAGTCAGGAGAAAAAGTTGGAGGATAGACTGAATGAGTTGAAGTCTCTGTCTATTTCATCAAATGATCTCAAAGCTTTCCAAGCTGTTATTCTCAAGTCATTTTCTGAAGCTGTCTCTTCTGTGGCAAGTCTTCAAACTTCTGTACCATCTTCCTCTGCACAACCAGATTTCTCTTCCTTGGCCACTAAAGATGATATCCAACAAGTTCTGAATAAATTGACTTTTGTTCAGAATACTCAAACACTTTTGGATCAAAGGGTTTCAGCTTTGGAGTGCAGACCTCAATCAACTACTTTAAAGAGAAGTCATGATAATCAATACCATGATGATCATGAGGGGGAGAAAAGAAGAAAAGTATACGAGTCTGCTAAAGAAGATACTCTGTTATTAAAATCACATACTTCTGAACCAACTTCTGAAGCAGTTCAGAAAGAGAGAAATAATGAAGAAGTATCAGAAGCAATTGAAGAAATTCTAACTTCTGAACCTGAAGGTGTATGTTCTGAAGCTGATCCAGCTGTAAATATGCAAATCATTTCTGAAGGTGTTAATATTGTTGATCATAACTCCTCTCGATGATTTGAATATGATTCCTTTTGTATATTTAGTGAAATTCCATTGTATAAGCTTCTGTCAATATTCAGCGATAGCATACGCTGATTACCATCAGCGATCGCTGAAGATCAAGGAACAACAAGCTTATCTCTGAAGACCTGAAGATCAGCTATCAAACCAGAAGACAATTCAGCGAAAGTCGAAGACCCTAACTGAAGAAAGAGATAATCAGCTAAGTGAACTAAAGCGGTTCAGCGATAGCAGCGATTATCTAATCAAAGTGTAAAGCCTCAGCGCTAAAGCTCATCCTTGAAGTTTCAGAATCAGCGATCAAATGAAGCTTCCTTTACAAGATTAAAGATTTATCTTATCTTCGATGCACAAAAGTCAAACCTATTATCTTGTCAAAATAGGACGTACGAATTGTCTCTTATGTCCCCATCATATCTGATATGGTACTGTTCATATTCGGCCAAAAACATGGTTGTCTTATTAGCAAGGACAGACTTCCTATCCAAGCTTGACACGTGGCATATACCTTTTGTCTTGCATTAAATGCAAACGGGTATAAATAAGATGAAGATATCTTCTTCATCTTAATGCATGCTTCCTTCTAACCTAAACCCTCTGTATTTCTTTCTTCCTTCTTCTTGTGCATCAAACTTAGTGTTTCTTAGTTACAATAGAATAGGTTTTAAACTTGTTCTTATTCCGCTTGTAACTGTAAATTTGTTTATGATATATAAACTCATTTAAAAAGCAAAATCTGTGTGTTTGTATTCAACCCCCCCCCTTTCTACAAACTTTTTACTATTTATTGAACTCTTGTAGACCCTTTAGGGACCAACACGTGGTATAATAGCAGTGTTTGCTTCTTTTATCTTTAAAATATTTTTCTTATAAACTATTTTAAAATGTCAAACCGTAATACGAACTAAAATGATAATGGATCTTTAGCTAAACCTCCAAGATTTTGCCATGATAATTTTCCACTATGGAAGGAAAGAATGTCTCTGTTTCTAGAAGAATCTGACTCAAAGATCCCTTACTATCTAGAAAACGGACCATTTGTTCCTACAACTATTGTAGCTGGTGTTCCTGCCACCACTACTACTCCAGCCATCCCTGAAAGGAGTATCATTAAAACTCCTAACCGATGGACTGAGGAAGATAAGAAAGAAATTGCTATTGATTCTAAAGCTAGATCTATAATAGCGATGTCTTTACCAGATGAAGTCTATCATCCTGTTATGAAAATGATGACTTCTAAGGCCATGTGGGATACTCTATGTATCCAATATGAAGGAACCTCTGAAGTACAAGTCACTAGGTGCATAAACCTTGTAAGACAATATGAGAGTTATATGTATCATAAAGGTGAATCTCTTTCTCAAATTCACCAGCGTTTCAACTGTTTGTTGATTGATCTTAAATCAGTAAACAGAGTATACTCTAACGCTAAAATACTGACAAAATTCATGGAGGCACTACCCGATCAATGGGCGGTGTACACTACATGTTTAAAGTTGTCAAAGAATCTTGAAACTCTGTCCTTAAGTGCCTTATATGGAATGCTCTTAAATGAGGAACAATCTCAACTTCTGAGGAAGAACCTCATTAATGAACTCAAAGGTTCCAAAAGTACTTCTTTGGCACTTGTGACTTCAGAGGCAACTCCTCCTAAAAATGTTTGTTCTTCCACTATTACCTCCATCACAGAATTAGGTCAAACTGATTCAGAAGATCAACTCACTGATGCTGACATCTCTGAGTTTGATAACTCTCTAGATCTCTTAACAAATAATTTTAAAAGATTCGCTAGAAAGAGCAACTTTCGAAAACCTTCAAATCTCTCTAAAAAGCAAAAGACATTGCCCGCTGAGAAAGCCTCAGCTATATGCTTCAACTGTCAGCGAAAGGGTCACTTTGCTAGTGAATGTAGATCAAAGAAAGTTGCAGCTCCTACCACCTCCCAGACCTCTGATAAGAAGGAGAAGTATTTTAAATTAAAAAACAAATACAAGGATCTGAAGAAATACAAGCAAAAAGTTAAAAGCCTTATCGCTGAAGAAGTTGATTGGGACGCTGAAGATGACTGGGCCAAGACTTCTGAAGAGTCTGGCTCTGATGAAGAAGATCTTGCCTTCCTCTGTCTAATGGCAAAAATAGAAGACGCTGAAGAAGCTACTGAAACTTCTTCCTCTGAGTCCCCTTCTACTCAGGTAACAATTCCTTCTATCTCTTTACTCTCTGAAAGTGATAACTTGTCAGCTCTCGATGCTATGACTGTTGATTTTTATAATGTTTTAAATGGAAAGATTAAGGCCGAGAAAATTAACACTGATTTATCTGAGCAATTAAAAAATTGCCATATAAGAATCAAAGAACTTTCTAAAATTGAGGAAACTCTCAAGGACCAAGTCTTTGCAAATCAAACCATAAGCATCGAGAAGCAGCAAGCCATCGCTGAAAGGGAAAAGGCTATCGCTGATCTCAAGTCTGAAAAGGCAACCATCGAAGGATCGTGTAAGGCTTCTGATAAAGTGAATAAGATCATCAATGCCCAAATATCTATGAAAACAAGAAGTGGGTTAGGCTATAACCCTGAAAAGGAAGAATCAGAAAATGATCGTTCCATGCTCAAATTTGGAATGTTTGTCTCTTCTCTCCCTGATCATCCTTCTTCAACTTCTTCTTCTATTAAAGAAAAGTTGCCTGTGATAAATTCTAAGAAGGTGATCAGGAATGAGTTTCTTTACCAAGTTCCTAAGAATAAGATCGCTCAGAATAGGAAAAAGAAACCCTCAGAGAGAAATTCTAAATCTGGGAATAAGGGCTCTGACTGTTCTCAGAGACCAACCCCCAGAATTAAGATCGATCTCGCTCCTACCCCTGAAAAGGTTGTTATACCTCCAAGGACTATGGATAAAGGAATTCTTGGTCCTATTCCTGAAAATGTTCCTGCTTTCTCTAAGAATTCCAAACCCTTTAAATATAGGAAGTGCTATCACTGTGGTGAAACTACCCACATTGCAAGTAAATGTCCTAACGCTACTAGAGCTGATAAACTAGCTCATGGAAAGAAAGTAGCTCAAGCTGATAAATCAGCGAGAGTGAAATCCACCAAGGTTGCAAAACCACCAAAGGGGAAGATATCCACTGAAGAGAGTTCTTCAGCTAGTAGCACCTCCGACAATCCTTTATCTAACCAAGCAGGACCCATAGTAGTATAGGTACCTTTAAACAAATAATCTTTTGTTGTATGCAGAGTGCCAAAGGTATCTGGTATCTTGATAGCGGATGCTCAAGAAGAAGTTGGTCCATCCACTGACATAAAATGATTATGGCATAAAAGACTCTCCCACCTCAACTTTAAGACAATAAATGAATTTTCTCAAAAAGATCTAGTCAGAGACCTCCAAAATCATACATTTACAAAGGAATCTCTTTGTTCAGCGTGTGAAAAGGGAAAGCTGACAAAAGCCTCCTTCAGGTCAAAACAAATTTCTTCAGTAACCGCTCCTCTTCAGCTACTCCATAGGGATCTATTTGGACCTGTCAATGTTCAATCTATTTCTGGAAAGAAATATACTTTGGTGATTGTTGATGAATACTCCAGATACACATGGGTGTTCTTCCTTCGATCCAAAAGTGATACCCCTGAAATGATAATTTCTTTTATCAAAAGGATGGAAGTTCTAAACAATCTAATTGTTCGTTCCATAAGAAGTGATCATGGTACTGAATTCACAAATAGCACTCTGGTGAACTTCTTTGAAGAAAAAGGCATCTCTCACAACTTTTCCTCAGTAAGAACTCCTCAGCAAAACGGTGTTGCTGAAAGAAGAAATCGAACTATCATTGAAGCGGCTCGCTCAATGCTCAGAGAATCGCATCTCCCTACTCAGTTCTGGGCTGAAGCAGTCAACACAGCGTGCTTCACTCAAAATCGATCCCTGATAGTTAAGCGACTTAAGACGACCCCCTATGAATTGTTTCATGGGAGAAGACCTACTCTAAAATATGTCCATATTTTTGGATGTAGATGTTACATTCTGAATGACATAGTTCATTTGAGTAAATTTGATCCAAAAGCTGACGATGGTATGTTTCTTGGATACTCCTCTGTATCTAAGTCCTTCAGAGTCTTCAACAAAAGAAGACAACATGTTGAAGAATCCATGCACGTCAACTTTGATGAATCTCGTCCCATTCATACTTCTCATACTCATGATGATGATGAAGAATTGAATGCTTGGATGAGATCTCATTATGGGGAACCTGAAACTTATTTCAACAATCAACCTCCTGCTGAAGCATGTGATGACGAAATCCCTGTAAATCCTTCAAGTGACAATCATCCATCTTCAGGGATGAATGTTACTCCTCTAAATCATATTCCTGTTGCTGACTCCTCTCTTGGAAATTCCTCAGTGAACAACCAAACTATATCTGAAAATCAATCTCCTGAATTGATTTTAAATGAAGTACCTGTTGCTGAAACAACAAGTCCTATTCCAGAAACTAAAGAACAAGTCGCTGAATCTGAAGTTGATCTTGATCTCTCTCCTCAACCTCCAGCTCAGCGATGGACTGCAAATCATCCAATAAATCAAATTATTGGTGATCCCAATGCAGGTATCAAAACACGTAGAGGTACAGGTAATATCTGTCTTTATGTTAACTTCATTTCTCTTTCTGAACCTAAGAAAATAGATCAAGCTATCTCTGATCCTAGCTGGGTTTCAGCTATGCAAGAAGAACTAACTGAATTTCGTAGAAATAAAGTTTGGAATCTTGTTCCAAGACCCTCTAATAAAACTGTCATAGGAACCAAATGGGTTTTCAGAAATAAGCTAGATGAAAACGGGACTATAATTCGCAATAAGGCTAGACTTGTTGCTCAAGGTTATAGACAGGAAGAAGGAATTGACTATGATGAGACCTTTGCACCTGTAGCTCGCTTAGAAGCCATAAGACTCTTTTTAGCTTATGCTGCCCATAAAGACTTCAAAGTTTTTCAAACGGATGTTAAAAGTGCTTTTCTAAATGGAAAACTCAGCAAGGAAGTTTATGTTGAACAACCCCCTGGTTTCTCAGACCCTAACCATCCTGGTTATGTGTTTCAAACTTGAAAAAGCTCTTTACGGGTTAAAACAAGCTCCTAGAGCTTGGTATGATACCCTTTCTAAATTTCTTCTTGAAGAAAAATTTGTTCGTGGAAAAATAGACCAAACCCTGTTTTTAAGAAAATATAAAGGTCATACCATTCTCGCTCAGATATATGTTGATGACATTATCTTAGGTTCCACAAGACCCAAATTGTGTACTCGTTTCGCTGCAAGAATGCAAAAGGAATCTTTATTTGTCAAAGCAAATATGTTAAAGACATGCTGAATAAATTCGACATGAATCAATGCTCAACGATGAAGACCCTTATGGCTCCTCCTCTGACTTTGAACAAGGATCCAATGGGAAACCAGTCAATGTCACTGCCTATCGAGGGATGATTGGATCTCTACTGTATCTTACAGCAAGTAGACATGACATCATGTATTTTCCATGTCTCTGCGCTCGGTATCAAGCTGAACCGAAGGAATCCCATCTAATCGTTGTAAAGCGAATTTTAAGATACCTGAAAGGAACTCCAAATCTAGGTCTTTGGTATCCCAAAGGCTCAGGATTTGATCTTATTGGTTATTCTGACAGTGACTTTGCAGGTTGTAAGATAGATAGAAAGAGCACCACTGGTGGGTGTCAGCAACTAGGTGGAAAGTTAATTAGTTAGACAAGCAAAAAGAAAAACTCAGTGTCCACCTCCACCGCTGATGCTGAATATGTAGCCGCTAGTAGTTGTTGTGCTCAAATCCTTTGGATGAGAAATCAACTCAGAGACTACGATCTCAAGCTCTCTAAAATTCCTATTTATTGTGATAGTACTAGTGCTATTGCCATTGCTAACAATCCTGTACTTCACTCCAAAACAAAGCACATTGAGATCCGATATCACTTTATTAGAGATCATGTGATGAATGGTGAAGTTGAGCTTCATTTTGTACCCACTGAATATCAGCTCGCTGATCTTTTCACCAAGCCTCTTGATGAAACTAGATTCAATCTACTTATCAGCGAACTTGGTATGTTGAACGATGAATAATGTTTATTCAGTGACTTACAACAAGTGATACAAATAAAGCCTTCAAACTTTCCATTCGTCGAACTCTGATTCAGCGATATCTGGGACATCTCCTCAGGTATTATCTTCTAACCTTTATCACTCTTTGATATCTTTTCTCATCAAAGAATGAATCCCTGAAAATAAAACTCCTCACTGACAATCCTTTATTGACATTGATGAAGAATTTTAAAATAATAATGATACTTTCCTTATGGATAATTATCTTTATAATATTTTAAAAATAAGAAAGGGACACGTCAGACCTTTTTCTGACACACGACGGACCATGACGTTTCCCTTCCAACTCCTTTCTTGGAACGTGCCCCAGGTCATCATTTCTTTTTCAAAAAGCTAAAACCGTCGTTTAGCACTCCTCTCTTTCTCTCTCCTCTTGCTATTTAAGCAATTCTTTTGCCTCATTTGCCTCTTTACGCTTTCATATCTCTCCAAAAGGCAAAAGAACCTTCAAATCTTCAAAGCTTTCTCAAGAACACCAAGAACATGCACTTGTGCGTTTTTCTTCTCGAATCACCTAAGGTTTGATCTAAACCTTTACTTAAGACTGGAAACATCTTGTTTCACATCTTCTTATCTTTAATCTTCTTAAAAATGAAATAAAAACATATTTTAGAAAGACAATAAATTTAATCTGGATTAAAACTCAAAAATTTTTCTATTTTCAAAACCCTGTTCTAAGTTCTTTCCTTAGAACAGAAGACTTTCTTCTTCAAGTTTTATCCAATTTTATTTATCTTCTATTTTTTTAAAAAAAATTTATGTTATTGTTTTTACCACAAGCATTTTGATCTTGTTCATCAAAATACTTGTTTCTTTCAATCTTACATTTGGTATTCTTTATACCAAACTCTGGTTTATACATTTATGTATAAAACCATGATTTATCTCTTTGGTGTTCCCATTTTTCCTACAGAAATGGCCTCTGCAAGTAAGACTACTGAAACCACTGCTGCTACAACTGCTGACAACACTTTGGTCGCTGCACCAACCTGCCACTTCCCAATGGAGAAAGTTGTCTTCAAATCATGCAATTATATTGCATTGGTTGACATACCCACTGATTGCCCTCACTTCAATGAAGGAGCTACCTTCATCAAGGCGTGCCCGCTGATGTACGCATTTGTCCACAACCCAGTGGGCATCTCCTCTCATCTCCAAGCTCTCTGGTACACGGCTCACTGTACCACGCTCACCACGGACAAGGGGACCGTGCTCTCTGCTATTGGCTTCAAGATTCCAGATCTTGGATACTTCTCCTTCACTACTAGTTTTGTGAGAAAGGCTCTTCATCTCCCTACCCGCGCCAAGAATGTGCAATGGGGCGCTGAACCTACCAAGATGCAGATCGATGCATTCTTGGACTCTAATGGCTATGCTTGGGAGAATCCATCGCTGAAGACGGTGGGCTCAAAGGTAGAAAAGAAGATATTGCCTGCTCGCTGGCAATACATCTTTACCCAGGTAATCCAATGCCTTGGGTCAAAGATTGGCTCGCATGACCAAGCGAGCAAGCACTTTCAGGATCTTGCCTATTCTCTCTGCACCAGCCACAACCTCAACTACGCTGACTATATCTTCAGCGATATGGTCAGTCGCCTCAACGCTGCTACCAGACATCCCGTCATCCCCTACCCACGTTTCTTCGCAACTATCTTGGAAGTTGCCTTCAGGGAGGAATACCCGAAGGTCGGTGACCACTCCTTCTCCGTAGTAGGGAAGAAATCCCTGGACATAGAGGAACGTCCAGATGATGCTCCTTTCACGCCTTACATGTTGAAGTTATTGGAGACCCTCTTTCAGTGTCTACCTCGCTACCCATCCCAACAGCGAGCACCCAGGACACTGCTGCTGCTAAGAGGTAGCAACCAACCGATGGTCATAAAAAGACCATCGCAACCAAAAAGCTAAAGAAGATGGTCTTCCAAAAGACCACTCTCTCTGATTTCGGTGTACTACCAACACCAACAGCAGCTGCAGCCACTTCAACGGTCTATTCATCCGTTGTTGCTTCATCAGCACTACCTCCACCATCAGGGACTTCGGTCTCTGAGGGTGTTATAGCCAGCTCTGCTGAAGCTGGATCAGGTACTAATCTCATAGCCTTCTTACATTCTTCTATCTCCTCTTCTTTGGTCCTCACCTCAGCACATGACTTAGCGATAGTTGTCCCTATCGCTGATAGTGCTGAAATGCACGCAGTCCAAACCTCAATATTGTTTAGGCAATCTGAGCTTTGGAAGGCCAATTTAAAAGGACCTCAGAGTGTCTCTCTCAGATACTCTAAGTCACTGGTTAGTGATCCTCAAGACACTACCTCTGCAAACGTAGTCCGTGAGAGTAATCCTCATGATACTCTCAAGGAGAAAATTAAGGTTTTTCTTCCATCATCTAATCCAGATGTATTTTTGGCATCTTTATCTATGTCATCATCAGGTGTCGCTCCTCTCTTCTCCTCAGCAACAACGATAACCACCACCACCACCAACGCTCCTCCGCTCAGCAAGGAGATGGGGAAGTCTCCTCAGGGCCATCCCAGTGCTGCAAAGCTCTGAGAGGTCAAGACAGAGATGGCAGCTCCCAAGCTTCCCACTCCCATCACTGAACTTCCTCCAATTGTCCTTCCTAGTCCTACATTCCCTGCTATTGACTATCTAGTCAAGGAATGTGCTCTCACCAGGGCTAAGGTTGACAATCTTCAAACGTCAGCTGAACTCATCTTCCGCTGAGTCGTTGGGACACCAGCGATCAAGACCAACGTCAGCTATCTCATCTCTGACGTTTTCTCTCTGAAGGAAGACAACAGGGTTCTTGGCCAGAACCTGTCCAGCTTAGAGCAGAAGATTGCTGCTCAGGCGAACGTCCTTGAGTCTATTCAAAAGACTCAATCCGATATGATGCAGATGCTCACCAAGCTCTCTGAGGCTAGTTCCTCCTTCAATGCTGCTGATCGGACTACGATTCAGGATAATGATATGAAGCTCAAGGACATTCAGACCAATGTTCGCACTCTGATGGTGCATTGTCTACCTCCTAATAACATCGAGGGGGAGAGATGTGCCAAAGAGTTTGCAGATGAACTCATTGCAGAGCACAACTGGACGTTCCCTGGAGAAAATATTTCTCCTTACATCCAGCGAATGGGATCATCCCTCCCTGAAGGATTGACTGCTGAAGCTGATGAAGATGATGATGTTGAGGAAGAGGATGAAGAAGAATAAGAAGAAGAAGAAGATCCTATCCCTCATTATGGGGGAATGGATGATGATGAAGATGACGATGACATTGGAAGTGCCTTAGAGCACTTCAAAATGTCTAGGCCTGGAGTCTCTCTTCTAGAGCCTTTGGGGGACGGACAACATCCCTCTCAGGGACAATCCGGTCCCTCAAGCAAAGGAAAAGAAGTGGTAAATCTGGATGCCACTATCCCATTATCTGAGGGGGAGACCACTAATGAGGTATCTCTTCCTCTTATCCTTATATTACGCCTCTCTCTGAAACCCCCACACCTCTTCACCTACAAAAACTCTCTCTGACAAATCTTTTTCCTCCTCTCCTTCCCTTAGTGATCCTCATCCCCCAAAGGACTCCACTTCATGGAAGGAACCTTCTTCCGAAGAGCAGTTTATGTACATAATAAAAACTGACTCTGAAGAAGAAGAGGGCCTTATTCCCAGGCATCGCGTTCAAAAGCCGATCATAAGCGAGCCTGAAGAATAAGAAAGGCGAATTAAATTCCTTACGGAATTCGAAGCAAGAAGAATAAGGGTGCCTCAAGCTGAACCCATAGACACTGTACCAATAAGAATGGTAGATGAATTCTACTTTCTGTCTAGCGAAGAGAGAGAACAAGCATTGGAAGCACAACGTATCAGGGATGAGAAGACAAAGCAAACTGAGAATGATCTTGCCTTAGCAAGGAAATTACTCAGGGAAGACTCTGCTAAAGACAAGGCGGCCAAGGAACAATTGAAAAAGAGTGAAAGGGTCGCTGAAGCTCTTGTACAGAAAGAACTTGCATAGGAAAACTTGAATGTAGATCTAATCCTTGCTCAACAGAAGATTCTAAGTTCACTATCCGCTGAAGCCACAATTCAGAAAGACAAAGAGCTTGACTGGTGCACTGATAGACTGAAATTTCGAAGATCTGAGGCCAAAATCATTCATGCAACTATTCAAGGGCGACACTCCAACAAAGGTGGTCCAAAGGTATATGTAAGAATGACAAGAACAAACAGAACTGAGAGAGAAGAAGCCAAGCTCTTAAGGATTTATGGATACACTGAATGGTTAGAAATCAGAGACGTCATTCAGGGTTCCAAATCCAAATTCAAGGATGTGGTGGAAAGAGTATTGGATCAGTTGCTGCAAAGGATGTCACAATACGTGCAAGTTCCCTCTCTCCCTGAGCCTTCAAAGAAGAAAAGATCAACTACTGAAGGTGGTTCAAGCTCTAAGAATGAGCATGAAACCAAATTTGATTATCAAAGCAGAGAACTAGTCTCTCGGGCTAGCGACTCTCTATCTATATACTATCAACTGGATTTATAGCGAGCTTGTACACTTCTATCTCATCAGAAGCAGGCGCATAGGCTATAGAATATAGAATCCCACCTTCTACTCTATCAGCTACTCTAATTTTGAGTTGGGCATAGGTTGACTATTCCGTGAAATAACTCGAATTTCAAATCATTCACTTGCTTTAACTACTCATGCTATATCTCTGTGGTTGTTACGAAGATACTACGCGGATAACAAAGAGTAGTAGTACTATCCGTAATAGGAAGAGTTCCCCTACCTAAGGCCTAAAAAAAGGCTTTTAGAATCCCCTTCTTACCGATCTGTAACGAGCTTTCTTGGTCATCTTGAAATTCCTGATATTTCAATGCTACGTATCTCTCTTCCTCAAGACAGAAGATACGAAGAAGATGAAATCATCTCACTACCTGAACCTGGTATGGTATTCTTGGATAATGAAGGATTCTTAGGACTCTTCAGAAACCAAGAAATTCGGAAGGCCCCATCCTCTCTCATAAAGATCATGCTATGGCGCTGCTGGTCAGATACCCCTCTGATGAATTGACAGAAAACGCTTTATGAGAATGAGCTACAAAGAAGAAACGAGAACATCTCTGATTAGTTATAGATTTTCTATTTCCTTTGTAATATTCCTTCAGTGTACAAGTACTTTACTTTTATTATTGTAATTTCATTTCCCTGTAATTTCTTCAGATTATAGTTAATGAAATTCAATCAGAGTAATTTACTCCATCTATGTACTGAAAAGATCCCTGAAAAAAGTAAAAGGAACAATGAACATAAGAGTTCTATTTTCTTCAAACTATACTTTACTCACTGATTTTTCACTCTGAAAATTCAATCAGTGAATGTACTTTATGCTTATTTACTTGTAAAAATTGTGCTTTCATATCCTTATAAATGAAACTCAATTCAGATAGTAGACTAGCTGAAAAAGACTTTACAGATTAGTACTTAGAAATTTTACTTTAAATGTTTCCTAAATCCTTACTAGTCTCTTAAAGCAATTTTCCTATGTTGCTTAATCATAATCAAATAGGGGGAGATTGTTGATCATAACTCCTCTCGATGATTTGAATATGATTCCTTTTGTATACTTAGTGAAATTCCATTGTATAAGCTTCTGTCAATATTCAGTGATAGCATACGCTGATTACCATCAGCGATTGCTGAAGATCAAGGAATAACAAGCTTATCTCTGAAGACCTGAAGATCAACTATCACACCAGAAGACCATTCAGCGAAAGTCGAAGACCCTAGCTGAATAAAAAGAGATAATCAGCTAAGTGAACTGAAGCGGTTCAGCGATAACAGTGATTATCTAATCAAAGTGTGAAGTCTTGTGAAGCCTCAGCGATACTAAAGCTCATCCTTGAAGTTTCAGAATCAGCGATCAAATGAAGCTTACAAGATTAAAGATTGATCTTATCCTCGATGCACAAAAGTCAAACCTAATACCTTGTCAGAAAAGGACGTATGAATTGTCTCTTATGTCCCCATCATATCTGATATGGTACTGTTCATATTCGGTCAAAAACATGGCTGTCTTATTAGCAAGGACAGGCTTCCTATCCAAGCTTGACACGTGGCATATACCTTTTGTCTTGCATTAAATGCAAACGGGTATAAATAAGATGAAGATATCTTCTTCATCTTAATGCATGCTTCCTTCTAACCTAAACCCTCTGTATTTCTTTCTTCCTTCTTCTTGTGCATCAAACTTAGTGTTTCTTAGTTACAATAGAATAGGTTTTAAACTTTTTCTTATTCCGCTTGTAACTGTAAATTTGTTTATGATATATAAACTCATTTAAAAACCAAAATCTGTGTGTTTGTATTCAACCCCCCCCCCCTTCTACAAACTGTTTACTATTTATTGAACTCTTGTAGACCCTTTAGGGACCAACAAATACAAAACAAGTTGTATGTGAAGAAGGTGAGGAAGGATATGAAATAGAAAAGGTATCATTTAATTCTGAAGACAATGCTGGACAGATGAAACAGATCCTATACTTGATTCTAATGAAGAAATGCTCAATGAGTATTTATCTTTTGAAGATGTAATTGGAGAACCTGGTGATTTATCAGATGTTATTATGTTTGATGAAGAAGAGGAAGTAAATGAAGTCAGAGATATAATATATGGAGACCACTTATTGTTGATAGAAGAGAAGATGAATAGCTTTTGAATACAATGTGGTGTTTGTTTTATCAGATGATTATGAAGTTTTTTTTCTGAATTCATCAAGGAATCTGGAGTGTAGATTTTGGATGAAAGGTTATCTATCTTCAGAGAGTTTTATAATCAACAAATTCAGTATGCATATGTGGAAGGTAATATAAGTCACATGAGTGAAGTTGGTTTTTCTGAAAAAGTGATAATGGATTATGAAGGTTGGTTTGAGGTTAAATACAGAGAAAGTATTTCAATTCCAAAATTCAAATTACCTCTTCTTGAAGAACCTCTAGTTGATAAAGTCTTCACAAAAGAAGCAATTTTTGATGAACTTGAGACTATCTTTCCTGAAGATACATACTGTTATTTGTATAAACAAAGTTTTGCATCTCTGGAAAGCTATATAAGTGACAAATGGAATGAAGAATTTGTTTCAGAAGTTAAATCTTTTCAACAGAGACATGACTTTCAAGATATATTCAATCCCATTCCTATCAGATACTTCAGAAGCATTATGAGATCAATTGAAGAAGATTTAGAGATTGATAGATTTGGTGCTGAAAGAAGAGATGGGACTCTGTTGGAATTTACTCAGTTTGATTTCTATAATATGAGGATGCAAGATAAGTTTTCTCTTTTAAATTTTCTTGTAGAAAGAGAAGACACAGAGATGGTGCAAGAATTAAGAAGAATAATTGGTGCGTATCTGAGAAATTTCATTAAGCATGATTTTCAACTTGCTTTGGAGTATGGATTAAGTAAGTAAATCTGTTGGAACCAACGTTTGTATGCTTTGAAGGGATGTCAAATGTGTTCTTAAGTCCAGAACATGGTTTTCATTATGAAGCTGAAGGTTTAAACAAGAAAACTTTTCTTGTTTCTGATATACTAAAGTACTCTTCATCAACTTTGAAATGGATGTGTGATTATATGTCTTTGATTGGAATTACAAAAGAATTAGAAGATGAGATCAAATACTTGATAAATGAAAGAATAATCTTCAGAGAATTGGTAAGAAGAAGCATATATGTTGGTCATCAACAGAAAAATACAAGAAGAGATTCAGATTACTTGCTGACTAATGTATATGATTTTCATATACATGCTAAAGACCAAACAGTTGAATTTGAAGTGTTGAAAGAGAATCAACCTCAAATTTCTGAACATGTTAGTTTGTGTTCAGAAAAAGATGAAGGAAAGAGTACAGAAGTTTTGAAGAACAATTTCCAGTTATTCAAGTGTCTGAAGTTGAACAATTGCAAATAAACAGAATTGTTGAACATGTACTAACTCTATTCCTTGAATATCTTCATCCTGAAATTTTCATGGAAAATGTGCAACCATTTGCTTACATTGATTGCTGGTTAGAAATTTTTTTTGGTTGGAAGCAATGGTACAGCAGAATTGTTCAGAAGTTGAAGCTGCCAATCACAGAGTCAAGGAAAGAAAGTCCTATTGTGAAGGTAATCAATGTTGACCAAAAGACAAAGCTGAATTATAAATACTCTTACTTCACTGTAGAAAGATGGTGAAGTATGCACTTTTTCTGAAGCCGATTTTCAGAATGTCCACTTAAGAGACTTGATCAAGATTTACAGAAGAATTAATCCATTCCATGATCATATTACTAGATTCAGAAAAGTGTTTCCAGTCATAAAAGATGGGATTTATAGAGAATTCATCTGGGCAGCTAAGACTGATTTTCAAGTTGCATTTGTACTTGGCAGAGAAAAGGTGAATCTAAGCAGATCGAACTTTGAGCTTCAAGGTATCAATTCAATTAACAAGGGTACTCTGATAGTTCATCCTCCTGGATTTGTGTGCAAGTGTAATAAAGAAAAATTGTTTGTCAGATATGAAGAGATTCACAAGTGTAGCAATGGTACTCTACTAGCAATAAGTGAAAGACTTGTGAAAAGTCAGAAGCGCAGACCAAGAAATATGAATGACAATGAATGGGATATGTATTCTAAGCTAGCCAAAAACATGCACAAGAGAATAGAATTGCTACTTGAATACAGAAAGCTAATTCTGGGTGAAGTCAGAGAAATGTTGATCTATTGGCATTATAATTTGAGTTTTTGAAGCTAAGGGGGAGAATGATAGAGTTGATAAGATAGCTTCAAAAGAAGCTCTGGTTCTGAAGAGTAGTTCTGAAGAAAGTCAGAAGAGATAAAGAAAGCCCAGAAGCTCAGAAGAACAAAGACTGAATGTTAAAGTGAAGATAAGCCTAAGGCATAACTTCTGAAGTGGCTACTTCAGAAGTTCTGAAGATTCTCATACTGTTCTGAAGAAGTTCTGAAGAACTTCTGAATTGTGTTCTAAAGATGTTCAGAAGTAGTTATGAGTTTACTTATGTATGTTTGTCACATTATGTTACTTTAGCATTTTCTATTGTATATAAATAGAAGGTCAGTTAGTTGGTTAGAACTAATGTTCTTAGATCCTTTGTACTGTAAAGACATATTTGTGTAATCTTGTCATTATCAATACTACATCCGACTTCCTTACTATAATTCTTGTTCTATATTATATTTTCTTTCTGCTTCTTGATATTTGGGATCTATCAACTTCCAATTGAATGAACATGAATAAAGAAACGAGGCATCATTTGTAGATTTCCCACATCCTTATCGTTACGATAATTCAATGAGGATGACACTAGAAAAGGTGTATCTTGTTACAAATTCCATGATCTATCACTATTCATGTATTTCGATAAAGAATTTTAACCCCATATTGAAACCTCCTTTTCCTAGTTAAATTTGGATGATTTACGTGATTATGGATTAGACTTATGCCTATATATATATATATATGCACTAACTCGTAATCCAAATTGAACCCTAACATAGATTTTGAATATCATTCAGTTTTGAGAAAGAATCTATTTTTTGAGTTTGAGTTTAGTTTGTGATTCGGCCGTAGGTTTGAAGGTAGAACTGGATCATAAATGTAACACCCGAAAAAAATATAGTTATTTAGGCCAAATATAAAAAAAGTGGAAAGTTAAAGGAGGCAACAAGAAAAAAATTACAGGGACTTGTTTTGCCAAGTCCCTAAAGTTTTGAAATTTGAACGTGGGTTGTTTTCTTTCCCATTTTGGCAGCTATGGTTTTTTTGAGGATGCGTCCATCCTTATAAAGGCAAAGTTTGAGTGAGATAAGTATATCATTTGGTTCATTTTTATCTCTTGAGCAATACCTCTTTGATGTTGTGCAAAACGATCGAGATTTTAGAGAGAAATTGGTCATGATTACGGTTTAGCTTTTGTTCGAGATTCAAGTGACGGTTCAAGGATTGGGAGTGATCAAGTGACGATTAAGCCTAAGCGAGTACAGGTAAGTTTTGTGTGATATGAAATAAGAAACATACACAATAGTATGAAATGCAGTATTTTGGTATGAAAGTATTTTTGACGTGGTTTCAGATGTATTATGTTGTGTTCATAATTGTGCGGTAGATTAATATGAAAGAGCATGTTATGTGTTCACAACTTTCAAAGCATGCTAAATGTTTTATCGATAATCGTTTAAGCTATGCATGTTGAGTTAGTATGTCAAAATATGCATGTTGAATCATGTATGTTGAGCTAGTTATGTTGAGTCGGTCATGTGTGTGGGGTTGTAGAAGGTACAAGTAGTAGAAGGTGCCTCTGTACGTGGTTCGTCCAGAAAGAAGGTACAAGTACCGTGAGGGTGCCTCTGTAAATGTTTTATCCAGGAGAGTTTTTCATAACCAGTATATACCGCGGCCACTAAACATGATTAAGTCATATGAGATAGTTGACCCCAACACTACGCCAGTTCGGTTGAGATCATGTGTGTCTAGTTGTTTATGTATGCATGTATGCAAGATGTGGAAAGTTTAAATGCATAAATTATAGTGTTCTTCAGTGGAGTTTAAATGTTACAATTATTGAGCTAACATTTGTATGGATGTTGTTATGTATTAAATCATGAGCTCACTTAGCAATAGCTAATATAGTATGTTAAGAAAGCGGGCACCAGCAAGGACAGGGTCAGTGGCGGACCTACCCTATAGGGAGGGGGGTCTCGTGCTACCGCTCAACTGTGTGTCGTAAGGGTAAAAAATGTTGCGATTTGTAAGTTTTACGTGAGATGCACTCACTAAACTCTTATGGGTGCTCTGTGTTAAGGGAGCACAACTTTAAAAAATCCCTCGAAATCAACAAAAAAAGCCTTAAAAATCACTCGAAATCAACCAAAAACCATAAAAAATCACTCGAAATGAGTTAGGGGTGTTAATACTACGACTCAGTCTGATTAGTAGATAAAATGAGGACGGAACTGCATGAGGCGGATACTTGGGTGCTTGAGCCGAACCGAAAAAGATGGTACCCGCAGTTAGGTTCACGGTTACCTGAATCTATAAAAAAATATCATTTGCAATTAAAAGTGAAACAAAAGGAGAATATCTAAACCAATTACTCAACAACTAAATAAAAATAATCAAAGAGCTACCCATTAAAAAAAGAGTTTAGTTTTTAAAAAACATCCAATCATCAGTTGAAATCGACTCATTTACAACTCCATACCACCAAGTTTAATCATGCACTTAATTCAAAACATAAAAAGATTTCTACTCATTCATTTTTAGGTTGATAAATAACTAGATAATAATAAAAATATATAATTATAATTATATATATGTATGTATGCATCCAATTCAGGTCGGGTACCAGTAGGTACATATAATATAAAACCAAAATCGGTCCGTAAATACCCGGTTTTCGACTTTTAAGTTCAGATCAAATGCTTCGACTATGTTTTTAGGTGATTTTGAACATCCATAAGAGGAGTTATGGATTTCAAAATATCAGGTTTTAGCCTTCCAAACATAAAATCTTCCCGACCTAGTCCTGACACATTGAAAATAATTGTAGTTTGGTCATTTGCTCTAAATATTTACAATATGTAAGCGTATGTTAAGTAGAGGTTTGTATAAATCAATTTCGGATGGATGATTTTAGTTTATGATTTTACGAATACACATAGTCTACATCTTCTTCCTACATCGAGTTTATGCTTCTGTCTTTAGGACTCACAACTTCAGTTCAGTACTCTCTCATGCGATCACGAGTCACCGCTCTGTCACCTACCACTACTAAATAAAAAACTTTTACCTACGGACCGTTCCTTGGAAAATATGTTGCTAAAGTGCGATCCCTCACAAAACCGTCACAAAATTTGGAGGCTAGATTGCTGGTGGTAATTCGAATTAGTGACAGATTACCTGGATATTACTTGGGTGATCTGTTGGTATTTTCTTGAAAAACATCGGATTTTACCGAACCACTAGTATTTTCTGGGTGATCCGTGGGTAATCATCAACGAAATTTTTTCTAGATGATTTTTATGGGTAAAAGTCATTTATTTTGTAGTGTACCACTCTCATTATTGCTATTCAGGTGTATATTAAGTTGTGGATCTTGAATAGATTGTTTGGTTTGGATTTGTTTTAAAGTTGTCATAGACTTGGATTTAATTATTTTATGCATTGGAATTTAGTATCGTATGGACTATCAAACTTTGATTATAATAAGGAAATTTACTTTATATTCAATAGGCATTAGATATAAATCACACTACATTTTACTTTACGATTTCTTTGTGATTTGAGGCATATGTGCTCGCATCACTAACGCTCCTCATTCCAAAATATTGAGTGAAATATTTAATTTATAAATACAACCCCTAAGTATGAATCTTTGGCACTTTTTAATATTATTATTTACTCTAAACCTAAAAAAGCACCTGATGCAACGTAGTATAAAAGTTACAGAAACAAGTTTCTTTTTGTATTTAGAAGTATTTAATCAATTCTAGTAGAACGTGATAACTGTAGTGAGGATTGATGAACCTAGATTATGGACTAAGAAGTGAGAATCTAACATGAAAGAACCTTGCTTTTAGGATTGATTGCAACTTGATTCTATTAGGAATTTCAGACCTAGGTTAAATCAATATATTGAACATGTCAAGTATGAAATATTAAGCTCAATCCAGGATCAAATCGATTTGGTCCAAGTCAAAGGGTAGACTGTGAACTGTTTAGATTTAATTTTGTTTAGAAAATAATCAAAACAAAATAGGGCTCAGTTAGATCAAACTTTTTTATCAAATGGACCCTCGAAGGATGGAACTGAGGACTATTACACATGAAATCGTGGACCAATTTAACTTGTTAGTTTAATGACTTTTTTTACACTCTCGATTCAAAATAGTAGATTTTCAACGATTTTTTTTTAAATATAATTATCTCGTCTATTGAATACAGATGCATAACTGTAGATGTGCATAGATAAATATATCACATATTGAACAATCGTGGGTTACAATAAGAAATACATATGTCAAGTATCTAACTTGATACACCAAGTTTGTTCTTCAATGTTATATCGAAGGCAAGAAAAACATAGTTTCAATAGACTAGCACCGAAGGTTATCACCTGGTGCAACACCAAGTTGGTTGCAATATTCAGTGTAGTACCGAACACGAGAAGTTACGGTGGCCGGGTTTCCACCATCACATTCACCACCGTTAATAGCTCGTATTGTGGCCCCAAACCCTTGGCCTGAAATTAGGAGGGACTGAACATTGTTCATCCAAAACCACAGTGCAGTCTGAAAGGAGATGCGTGGATTAGTGGCCACAATTTCAGGATTGTTTAGTCCATCGAATCCAATACTCCTACCTGCTGGACCGTAGTTGTAATTCCATGACAATTGGATCGGACCTCTCCCATAGTAACCCTTGTTGGGGTTACAAGGGAACTGAGTATTACCTTCGTCACAATAATCTCTCGAAGGACCGTTTATTTCTTCGATATAGCAAAAATCTGTTTATGCATATAAATAAAAACTTAAATAACTATCCAATATTTTTGAAAAATTCAAATATGCAACGAACAATATTTTTGACTTTTTCCATTATAAAACCAATAGTCAAATAATGTTTTGCAAAATTTTTGGAACCTATTAGAAAAGGAAAAATATCAAGTCTTTAGTTTTTACAAAACAATACTATAAATGAAACGGACAATAAATTGTCGAACATTTTTTTGATTAGCAAAGGTTAGGTTTGATTTGAAGTAGATCATAGTGCCACCACATTTTGTTAAACTTAGGAAGGTGTTTATAATTACTAGTCTTAATTTTCGTTATAAAATAAACACCGACATTTATATTTTGTTATAAAAAAATAAATGTCCATTTTTAAGAGTAAAATGTTTACCTTTCAATTTTATTATTAATTATGAGATTGAAAAAATTCATTACTTTTATTATCATGATAATTAAGTTTATCATTTATTTACTTAAAAAGTATAATAATTAGATATTCTTAAAAAAAAATTATTATAAACATTAGAGATGGATATTAATTTATCATAAACTAAACTTTCATAAAAATTTCATTTCAAGTTATATATTTAGAAATCCCTTCATAAAACCAACGATTTAGCATTTTTACCCGTATCTCTTTTTTTCATTCTTGTGATTTTTATTAAAACAATTTTTTTACTCTTTAGAACATAGGCTATGTTATTTAACAAAACATAGACTACGTATTCGTATATCTTAATTTTTTTAAACCCCACCTCAAATGAATTTACTTACCTATCAAAGTAAACAACAATATATTTTTGCTTGATTCATGATTTATCATTTTAATTTTATTTTATTTTAAATAAAATAATGAAAAATTAATTAAAATAACTATTTTGACTATATGGTTTTATTTCTTATCCGTTTCTTTTTGAAAATTACCAGATTCACAAGTGACAGGTTCTTATTTTACGGAAGAGTCAAAGTGTTAAAAGAAGTTTATAAACCATGTCCGCAATACAGGGACCAGATATGTAAATTTGGTAAACACATCCGTAATTTGCGAAACTAGACCAAATTTATATATTTGGTCCCTACAACTGCAGACCTGGTTCAAAAACTTCTTTTTTCGTTTACACTTTGACACATCCGCAAATTACGGACCTATCACTTGCTGAAGTATGACTATTATGATGATTTTAGGAGGGAAATGGCTAGAAGGTGAAACCAAAGCCGAAAACGACTACTTTAATTAATTTCCTTAATATGACTATTCAAATTCAACCTACGTTACTAAGTGGTACCGTCGCAATTATGGACCTGACAGTTGTAACACGGACTTAGGTTTAATCTGATTTTTTTTATCTTTTAGCTAAGATCGCAAGTGAATCCTCAAACTATATAAATATATTTTTAATATAAATTAAAACACGATTCTCGCCTCCTAATCGGAGGTGACGATATTTGAGTAAATCAGAAAAAAAAAATGATTAGAAGGCCAATTTAAAAAAATAAATAGCTATTTTTAACCAATTTCTCTTCAATTATTTATCACTCTAATATAATTTCTTTTTAAATAAAATCATTTTGCTTTTTTTTTACTTAAAACTTCATTGGTTCTTTTTGAATAATGTTGACCAAAAAAATAGACTTACGTCCAGTTTCATGTGTGACGTGTGCGAAGAACGCTGCAATCTCCCGCCTTGAATCTTCTTCTGAACCAACTCTACCGAATTGTGGATAGTTCCCCACGGCATCAAGGAAGGCGGCGCGTGAGTAAAACCCCCTCCCTTCACAGCCGCTATCTGATTGGTCCACGATTCCATTGAAGAACTCATCTGTTACGATGCTACCAACCGAGACGTTATTCGTTGGTGGAGGTCCAAAACACGGCCCTTCCTGACACCCAGCGCCACAGTACGCCTCGTCGCTGCCGCAAAAACCGAATCGGCTACAACACAAGTCTGGACTACAGCCGCAGTCCTGGGCGGCGATGTGGAGGATTCCGGCGAAAAGTACGCCGGTGACGATGAGGATTGAGAATGTTTTCATGGTGGTTTGTATGATTGAATTAGTGGGCTTGTGGTGGTGGATTTATAGTGTGTGTGTGTGTGAAAAACGTGGAGATATGAGAAACAGAGAAAGTGGGTTTTGGAGGAAAACGGTGCGTTTACTTTGATTTGGTATTCATGTTGACTTTTGTCGATTTGATTTTACTTTGAAAAGTCAAAGCTTGAAAAAATGGCCACCATTTGAGATCGATTTTTCTTTATGGTTTTAGTTTGACGTAAAAAGTCAAATTAAAGAGATTGTTATATGCATTTCCCACTCCAACAAAATCAACTTTATATGACGTCTATATTTTATAAGGATTCTAAATTTCTAATAAAATGCTTTATAAAATTTAGACTTATAGAACTAAACTGTAAAACGCCTTATTTAAAAGTTTTACCATAGGTGTATACGATGCTTTTAACTGTTTTTACAAGTTTTTTTACGATATTTTTAAAATAAAGTATTTTATTAGTTATTTTATAGGACATTTTTTAAAATATCTTATAAACCCATCTTTTTATAGAACTTTTTTAAATAGTATCATATAAAATAGTTAATATGAAACTTTATTTTAAAGACGTTGTAAAAAATATTGTTAAAACACCTAAAAGTGTCCTCGTAGCCGGCCCATGGGCTGGGCGAGATGGGCGACCGCCCATGGTATTAGAAGCCCTAGGGACATCATTTCACTTGTTGGACATGACCTATCATATTACTATTTAAAAATATTTGTGAAAAATTGTAGATATAGCATTAGAGGCAAGGGTCGGCTCTAAAGGTGGGCAACCTAGGCGGCAGCCTAGGGCATCCGTTTACTTGTTGGGCCTGCAATATTGTTATTGTAAAAAATAATTTATAAAAGGTGCAGCAAAAAGACTCTAACCTGCAACCTCAACAACAACATCAATAGGCGTTACCTATAGAATTTTATATTTTTATTGCTTGCTATCCTCTCCTTATTTAGAGGAGTCTTTTAAGGGATGTCGATTATAGCATCCTTATTTAGAGGAGTCTTTTAAGGGATGATTGGTCATAGCATTCCTATTTATTTTTCCTTTCTCATGTACTGCAGAAGCATAACAATAAAAAAAACTATTCTGTACATCTCTCTCTCTCTTTCATAAAATCCATTATGGTATCAGAGCAGGTCTAACAAACCTAGCTCTTGATCTTGAAGAATGGCAGCAGATGATAATCAAAACAAAACCAAAGATGGAGAAGGGTCTAGCGGTGGGATTACGTACGACTCACCCTACTACCTTCATCCATCCGATTACCCAAAACAGCTACACGTGAACGAGATCCTCAATGACAATAACTTCGCCGATTGGAGCCAAGAGATGACAAACTTTCTGTTTGCTAAAAACAAAATAGAGTTTGTTGATGGAACGATCAAGAAACCCGAAAAGGCTTCCAAGGATTACATGCCTTGGATGCGAGCTGATGTTATGATAAAGGGTTGGTTGACAACCGCCATGGAAAAGAACATACGAAACAGCGTCAAGTACGCAGGAACGACGTTGGAGATATGGTCAGATCTGAATGAACGCTTTGGGAAGGAGAGTGCTCCTAGAGCGTATGAATTAAAACAAAAGATTGCTTCTACTCGGCAAGGTAACGCTTCCGTTTCCACATACTTTACACAGTTGTGATCCATATGGGATGAAGTCCAATCCATATACCCTTTTCCTCGATGTTCTTGCAACAAGTGTGAGTGTGATGTTGGCAAAAGACTAAATGAACATCAAGAAAAAGAACGCCTCTATGAATTTTTGATGGGGCTGGATGGCGAATTCACAGTCATTAGAACCCAAATTTTAGCTACAAAGCCAATCCCTTCTCTCGGGAGAGCGTACCACATGGTGGCTGAGGATGAAAGGCAAAGAGCCGTCTCAAATGATAAACCGCTTGAGACGGCTGCATTCAAGGCCTTTCAAAGGCGTAATATTTCTGCAGGTTCGAAGAAAGAGAAGAACGCAACTAAATCTATCGAACATTGCACCGAATGCAACAGAGATGGCCATAAACGTGAAGGTTGCTTCAAACTGATCGGATACCCAGAATGGTGGCTTGGAAAGAAAGGAGAAAAGGCAAAGGGAAAGGCCGCATGTGTCGAGACGGAGACAAGTCCGATTCTAGGTTTGACAAACGAAAACTACCAACTTTTGTTGAAGCACTTTTCTAGAGCAGGTAATAACGATGGTACTAAACCCATAGCTAATATGGCTCATAAAGAAAACGAAGAAGGTGAGTGGATTCTTGATTCGGGTTGTACCGAATACATTACTTACTTATCTGATGTTCTTGTTAACAAGAAAGCTGCCCACTTTGAGGCTCCTGTGCTCATTCCAAATGGAGACTCCATTCCAGTTAAAGGAAAAGGGGACTATGTTCTTCCTGGAGAAGCAAAAGTGAATGGAGTTCTTTATGTTCCGGATTTTAAATGCAATCTCCTTTCTGTCAGTCGTCTTAGTCGCGACCTTCAATGTTGCATATCCTTTTTTCCTGACTTTTGTGTCATGCAGGGGCTGCTGAAGAGGAACTTGATTGGTACAGGGAGATGCCAAGGGGGACTGTACCGGATGACGATGATTCAAGGAAGAAAGGCCATGGGTGCTACCATTGAGACATGGCACAAAAGACTTGGATATGCTTCAAAAGGAAAGCTTGCTAGAGTAGATTTTCTCAAAACTAGTATTAATAATTTGGGTAATTTTTGTGATTCTTGTGCTAAAGCAAAACATACTAGATTACCTTTTCCTTCTAGTTTTATTAAAACAAATGCTCCGTTTGAATTAATTCATTGTGATATTTGGGGAGGATATCGTGTTCCATCTTATACAAAAGGCAACTATTTTCTTACAATAGTTGATGATTTTAGTAGAGCGGTTTGGATATTTCTTCTTAAACACAAAAGTGAGGCAAGTCAATATCTCAAAAAAATTCACAAACTAATAGAGGTGCAATTTGAGAAAGAGATCAAAAGAATCAGGTGTGATAATGGTGGGGAATTCACATCCACCAATATGATTGAGTTTTACAACAAAAAGGGAATTTTGTTAGAGACCACATGTCCCCATACTCCCCAACAAAATGGCGTCGTCGAGAGGAAACATAGGCATCTACTCGAAACTGCTCGTGCCTTAAGGATAGGTGCAAATCTTCCTAAAAGGTTTTGGGGAGAATGCATTTTAACCGCAGCTTTTGTTATCAATCGCCTTCCTTCTAAGGTCATTAAAAACAAGACCCCTTTTGAATTAATTTGGAACAAAGAACCGGATTATGATTTGTTAAAGGTTTTTGGGTGTCTTGTTTATTTTAAAAACACCGATACAAAAGGAGACAAGTTTGAGGAAAGGGGGAAGGCAGGGGTCTTTCTTGGATACCCCCCTAGAACTAAAGGGTACAAAATCTTTGATCTCGAGACTAGAAAAATAATAATTAGTAGAGATGTCAACTTTCATGAAGGAAAATTCCCTTTCAAAAATGTCCAAGAAGACCATGAAAAGGACACCGCAGAACCGGTGATATGTCACGATTGTCATTGCCATGATGAATCAATCTTGACACAAAGTGAAGTACAAAACCCCATGGAGCAAGATTTTCAAATGCACCATGACCAGGTCAGTGAGCGGAACAGCTCACATGAAGTTCATGATGAACTTGAAGTGGGCCAAACAAACGATGAAGGCGAGCCGAACAGCTCACATGAAGTTCATGATGAGCATGAAGTGGGCCAAGCAAACGATGAAGGCGAGCCCAATAATGATGAATCCGAGACGAATGAACCAAATGAAGATGCCCAATTCGAGACAAGGCCTACTCGAACAAGAACTCAACCATCAAGATTCAAAGACTTTGTGGTACAAGTCTCCCCTTCGGTCAATCACCCGGCTTCAACATCCAATCAAGTCACCTCTACGGTATGCCATTCTATCTCTAACTTTGTTTCCTATGATAGTTTTTCGGCTAATCATAAAGCTTTCCTCTCGGCCATCAATAATAACGATGAGCCCAAGCATTTCAAACAAGCTGCCCAAGATGCTCGTTGGCGTGAAGCTATGCAAACGGAGATCAAGGACTAGAGAAAAATGGAACTTGGACCTTGGAGAATCTACCTAAAGACAAACGAGCAATAGACTCAAAATGGGTTTATAAAATCAAAATCAAACCAAATGGCGAGGTTGAACGATACAAAGCTCGTTTAGTTGCAAAGGGTTTTACTCAAATGGAAGGAGTGGACTATCATGACACGTTCGCACCGGTGGCTAAATTGGTTACGGTTCGAAATTTATTAGCGGTGTCCGTGAAGAGAGATTGGATCATCCATCAACTTGACGTGAACAACACCTTTTTGCATGGTGATTTAGATGAGGAGGTTTACATGAAAATTCCTCAAGGCTTTTCTAAGGATGGTGAGACTCGAGTTTGTCGTCTAAGAAAATCTTTATATGGGTTAAAGCAAGCTTCACGCAATTGGTATCACAAGTTCACCACCTTCCTTTTAAGCTTAAGTTTCAAACAGTCCAAGGCTGATCACTCCTTGTTCATTTATGAAACTAAAAGTATCACGGTGGTTGCCTTAATCTATGTGGACGACGTCATTATTACCGGAAGTTGTCTTAACAAAATTCAAGAAATCAAGAAACAGCTTGACAAAGCGTTTAGTGTCAAAGATCTTGGTCCACTAAAATACTTTCTCGGGATAGAGGCAGCCAAAACTAGCGATGGCCTGGTTCTAAGCCAACGGAAGTATACGTTGGACATCTTAAAGGACAGCGGAAAATTGGGTTGCAAACCGAGTTCCTTTCCCATCGAACACGGCTTGAAACTAGACAAATGTGAAAATGAACCCAGTGTTGACGCAAGTCAATACCGCAGATTGATTGGCCGGCTGTTGTACCTTCAAGCCACACGACCGGACATTACTTATTCGGTTAATATCGTAAGCCAGTTTGTGGCTGACCCAAGAAACAATCATTTGGAAGAAGCAAATCGTGTTCTTCGGTACCTAAAAGCTACACCAAGACAAGGCATCCTTCTTTCCCGAGCGGGGGATCCTGTCTTAAACGCGTATTGTGACGCTGACTGGTTAGGATGCTCCTATACGAGACGTTCGCGTACCGGTTACTTCCTCTTACTAGGGGGTACTCCCATTTCTTGGAGAACCAAGAAACAGTCTGTTGTATCGTGATCTTCAGCAGAAGCAGAATATAGAGCCATGGCCTCCACGGTTAGTGAAGTCATTTGGGTTCGATGGTTACTCAGCGAATTGAAAGTTGATATTTCGTCACCAACACCCTTATTTTGCGATAATCAAGCGGCTCGTCACATAGCCAATAACCCGGTTTTTCACGAACGAACTAAGCACGTCGAGATGGACTGTTATTTTGTTCGTGAACGTGTTGCGTCCAAGGAAATAATTCCCATGCAGATCAGCAGCAAGATGCAGATAGCAGACTGTTAACAAAGGGACTTACTACACAGCAACTTCAATTTCTTCTTGGCAAGATTAGCATTAAAAATTTACATGCTACATCTTGAGGGGGAATATAGAACTTTATACTTTTATTGCTTGCTATCCTCTCCTTATTTAGAGGAGTCTTTTAAGGGATGTCGATTATAGCATCCTTATTTAGAGGAGTCTTTTAAGGGATGATTGGTCATAGCATCCCTATTTATTTTTCCTTTCTCATGTACTGCAGAAGCATAACAATAATAAAAACTATTCTGTCATCTCTCTCTCTCTCTTTCATAAAATCCATTATTACCACTGTCTTGATACTTGTTTTGTTACTCATTTTCCACCATCTTATTTTAACTCATTCTCATCCTAAATATTTCATCCATCTCATTAATCTTAAAGTCTTTTCTCTTGTTTTAATGTTAACATATCTAAAAATAAAGGGTGCGATCATACCAACACTAATGCACCGGATCCCATCAGATGATATCTAAAAATAAAATTTAACAAATTTAACAATTAATATATTTGAAAAAATATCGATTTTGAAATCTTATTATTTTTCTTCTATTTATGATTTCGTCAAATATGTTTATATAAGCAATAGAAAGAGTTATCTTTTGTTGTTACGTATGTTGTACATACATGCATGTTCAAGTTTGTTTCTAGTTTTAATAAAATGATATAATTTTAGCTTCAAAATGTTTCTTTTGATAAAATGCACGAAGGTCAAATGTTCGTATACTACTTGACCAAAGGCCCTTTTGGTAATCAATGTAAAATGTTTTTTTAGCATGAACATTTGTTAGATTTTACCATGTGTCATTATAATTTATTTTCGTCTTATTTTAAGTGGTTCTTGTATAATATGGTTGCTACTTTAAAATTTATACGAAGTTTTAAGAAATTAAAAATCATTGAACAAAACTTTTTATGTTAGTATAGTACACATTATGTGTGAACTTGTTGTTCGATAACATGGTGTTCAACATTGTTACAAATCCGAAATAATTCAGTGTTTTATTAGATAGGAGCATTTTTAAGAAATTTCGCCCAGGGCACCAAAAACTATTGAACCAGCCCTGTTAGAGAGTCTCGAACCTTTGACCTCAATAATAAACTACCTATCCTTACTGTTGGGCAAAAGATGGTTTTTGTTTATTTTTTACTCCATATTTCTTTTATTCCTTATCATCCTAAAATCTTTTTCTTAAAATTATTTTTCCTTTTCTCTCATTTTAATACCAATATATATTTTTTCTTTTCATCTAACATGTTTTTATGGACAATAAAGAGTTTGTATTTTGTTGTTAAATCTGTTGTATATACATGTTCAAATTTGTTTCTAGTTTTAGTAAAATAATATAAATTTGCTACAAAATAACTCTTTTAAACCTTGTTTGATAATTTACTTCAAATATCAACTATTTGAGCATCACATGCTACTATACAAACAATCAATGTAAAATACTTTTTAAAATATATAATATTTATATACGACGATTCCAACAAAAGAATTCATACACCCTTCTCATTTTTACTAAGCTTTGAACCAAAAACTTCGGATACCATTTGCCAAAGTCCATTTTGGTAATCAACGTAAAATGTTGTTTTATCATTAACTAGATTTTGGCTCCACGCGTTGTGCGGTGACGAAATTTATTTTGTTAGAACAATTAAGTTAAGATTAAACGTAATTTGATAATAAATTTTAATATGGTGATGAAATTTATTTTGTTAAGAAATACGTAACTAAGTTACAATTAAACATAAATTGATGATAAAAATGTAATATAATAATGTATTGTGTGTTTTTGATCAAATCAGGGTCGTTCCTAACATTTTAAAGGCCCTGTGCATAAAGATAATGTGACCCTATATTTTTTTCCCCAATTATATTATTTATTAAATCTTTTATTATTGAATTCAAAAATAAATTCACTTATATTAGAATATATATATATATATATATATATATGGAAGTATATAATAATTATAAAGAAGATTCAAATAAAAATTAAACCGATCTTTATATCGTTAAGATTTGTTTGAAACTTATTAAACAATCAACTGAAATATATACTTTCCAAAAGAAAACAAGCCACTAGACATTAATATTTTCTGAACATAAATCCTCTTACATTCTAGAAGCAAAATCATCTAATCATATTTTCATAATCAATATTTGATAGAAACTCATTAAAGAGTCAAACAAAGTTATATAATAGAAATAAAATATTAAATATTGGTTTAATAGGATAAAAATGTATACCTTGAAAATTTGAAGAATTTAAAAACAAGTGTCACAAATTAACGGTGATGGCAACAAAAGAAAAATAAATAATATTTTTTGGGAATTTTGGTCTTTAGAAAGATAATTTAGAGAAAGAAAATTAATAAGGATATGGATTTTAATCGATTCATAAGTTTTTAATAAGAAAAATCATATTAACAATAAAGAAGATAAATAATAAACATTATATATAAAAAAAAACATGATTTAAAGAGCCTATAATTTATAAATAAAAACAAATAAGACAACTTAATATTTTGATATCACTCGATAAATAAATAAGTAGAAAATAAATAATTCATTAAAAAAACTATATAATTTCTCTAAAAAATACGATTTATTTTTTCTTTTCTTGAATTTATAATGAAGTTACTTTACAAATAAAGAAATCACAAAATAAATAAAAGATAATTAAAAACTGCTTAAAAATAGATGTGCATGGGGGGACTCAATTATGGGTCAAACCTATATAGATTAAGGTGTCGTTTGTTTTTTAAGAGGTGTTGATGTCTGATTTCATCTCTAATTTATAAGAGATGGTGCTGAAGTTTGAAATCTGAACCAGTAAAACTGTTTGTTTTTATGTCTGAAGTCTGAAATCTGAATCAATATGATTATTTATTTTCATCTTGTGTGAAAGAACCGGAGGTGTGGAAAGATAAAAAGAGGGATTTAAGAGGTTAGGTTACCACTTATTTATTCAGACCATATTAAGTGATAAGAGGCTCTGAAAATAATAGAAAAACAAACAGTCTGAATTATGAAACGTCTAAACGAATCAGACATAAGTGGTGATTAAGAGCTTAAAATGAAAAAACAAACAAGGCCTAAGTGCTTTATCCAACCAAGCTGCATAGTAACATTGTTTAGTTATTGAATTTATATCCTTTATACTACAGTTATTACATGTTATACATATAAATTAAAAAAAATGGGGCCCCTAAAAAATCGGAGGCCCTGTGTGATGGACTGATCTGAACAGCCTCATTGACGGCCCTGGATCAAATGATTTATTTTTTTATTTTTATAAATTCATGCACATATAATCATCTAAATAGTTAGATGTGTAGTCAAAATTAAAAACGTCATATAACTAAATTTACAATACAATCATATAATGCGAAATAAAGGAAGGGTATTTTATCAATAGTTGAAAGAAATTTAATATCAACTTATAATAAGAAACTGTATAATGCAAGATATATAAAGAATAACATGTATTAGATAAAGGTAAAGAACCTAAGAGTTTGTAAACTAAAAAACGCCCAACATAAGTAACATTTAAAATCACACACACAAAAATTGTAAGGCAAACAAAATCATGATACCGATATACATAAATTTATAATTCGATCAAAATCAAGAAATGAACCTATATAAAATTCTTACCTTATATTATAAAGTATAAAACTTGAAGATTTCAAATATTCATGACATAATACGTAAAAATTATAATGTGATCCTAACCATGATACGAACATACATAAATATCCGCCGTTGTTAAAAAAAACGAACATACATAAATATATAATGTGATCTATATTCATATTACAAATATATATAAAATTAAAATTTGATCAAAATCACGAAACGAATATATACATATAATTACCATTCAATAAAAATCACAACACAAACATACATAAAATTATCATTAAATCAAAATCACAATACGAACAAATGTAAATAAATAATTCAATCAAAATCATAAAACAACATATATAAAATTATTATATTAATTAGATCATAACCCAAAAATCTTAACAGCTTTGATTAAGCGAATACAATGACAAATTTTATTGTTGAGAATAGTCCTCAAAATTCGGACAAAGCTGGGAAAAAGCTATATATCAATAATATAAGAAGTAAAACAAAAGAGAAACTACAGAGAAAATAATAAATTGAGATGAATATAAATAATAAATTCAAATTTATAAACCTGACGGTATTTTGTCATCATTGACACGTGATTCAACTAAACTTTGAGATATAAATTCGAAGCCATTGATAAGTATATTTTTTATCATATCTCCTTCTAATATTTTTATGAAAGTGAAAGGTTAAAAACGTATCTTGTACTTAGTTGATAATGGTCGGTAACTTCCCTTGCTGTCAATATTCTCAAACTTTTTTAGACAGTTCACAACACCCTCGCTCAATAGATGATGAAACTATGGGACCAAGTTTTTATGCACATATGCATGCATTAAGTTTTCCTGTAAAAAAAGTGGATAACAAATAGGAAAATTTTTAAAACAAATTATGCAATAGACGATTTCATCATACCTTCTCATCGATTAGAATCATGTTTAAACTAATCAATTCTTCTGTTTTGTTCGTGTTTAGACATTCTCACAATCTACAAATACTGATAATAAACAAAAACTCCTAACAAAGATTGATCTTTTAGCAATAAAAATTTAGTGAGAAAAAATGTTTTAGAATGAGAGATTGAGAGGTGGCTTGTTATTAAAAAAATCCATAACATAACCAACAAAAAAACAAAGCATCACTTATGCTTAAATATGATAAATAAATGATTAATTAAAATAAAGAAAGGAAAACCAATTGTTAGTAACATAAAGAAAGGAAAACAAAAAGTTAACCTACATAAATTGCAATAAAACCAATGAATAATTAAAATAAATAATGGCAAATGAAAAGTTAATAACATAAAATAAATGGTTAATTACAATAGATGTGTAAATTTGCTAAAAAAAACCCTCATTTTCAATGATGACATAAATCAATTGCAAAGTAATAGGTATGAAAATTACCAAAATAACACTGGCTCATATTAAAACACATATTTGCATAAAAGGACAAAAAAATCTTTTAACATATTGATAATTTAAATTTTAAAAAAGTGAAAATTTAAGAAATTTTCTGAAGATGCCACGTCATCGACTTGTGATTCTGCTTTATATATATACTAGTATGTGGCATCGCGCGTTGTGCGCGATGACAAAAATTCATTGTTAGGAAATATGTAATTATTGAGATTGAGTGTAATTTATTAATTCATTGACAAATAGCCACCTTGAAAGGCATCACATTTTGGAGATACCTCGTAATGTCCTTTTTGTACCTTATCAAGGATAACCTCGAGAAAGCGGAAGACCAGTATAGTAGGTGTTCCATCTCGTTCCTAGTAAAAATAATTATCTGATGTTGAAATTAAATTTATACAGAAATGAGAGTTGCAAACGTATATGTAGTTTGAGAATTATATCGGCATAACACAAAAATAATCTTCCGAATATAGGTTAATCCTTGTGTTACGATCTAATTTAGTAAACCGGTTTTGAAATGATTTATACATGACAGAAGAAAATAAATAAAAAAATCATACGAAGTTAGTTAATTAAAAAAGGGGAAACAATTACATTAAATAAAAAACAATATATTGTAAAAACTCTTTTTATTTTAATTTCATGTCCATGTAGCCACCTCCGTCATAGAACGTGCAATCAAAATGAAATAAAATATGTAATATTGCTAACGATATCATTATCTCTTGGTTGACATGTTTTCGAGCAAAAGACAGTGAAGTCTTTTATGTTGTTTTCTTGAATAAGGTTTAATTATATATGCAGGCAAATGCCATTTTTAGTTTTTGTGAACACTTTTGATTTATGAAAAGACATCCGTCATTAACGGAAGTGGTCAAACAATAGACTTGAATATCCAATTCTAAATGTCAAAAGATGCAAATTCAATTTTTGCGACACATTTTATACATTTTTTTATAGGAAATTACACTTAATCCTTTTTTTCCTTATACATAAACAACATTGGTTAACTATCAACATCTCTTTTGATTTGGTGTTACTACCCTGCCATATATGAATGTCAATATCATCATCCAAGGTAGACTACTTGACGCTCACACTATTGTTCATAAATATTATTTGTTTACATTAATAAAATTAATATTATAGACATATTACAAATGATATTACCAACATTACATTCAAGATCACTATTAATTATGCTAGAACTTTTACAAATATAACTGCAAGGAATAAATATAAGAGTAACTTTTGATTTTTGTTGATTCATAAACTTCCTTTATTACAAATTTGTTCTTTAGTATCTTTATAAAATTCTTATACATTAACACTAAAAATTATGGAAAAAGAAATACAAAATTTGGGTTTTCTTACCGAGTAATGGAACTATTGGTATGTACAAACGAACTAAAATAGTTTTTCTTGCATATTTGAAACATGACCCAATAGAAACTTGGTCTTGAAGTAGTTTCACTTGAAGTTATTAACACACAATTAGAAAATGATATACCTTTCGAGGGGGAGGAGATTTCATCGGAGATGATTTAGCCTCACTTATTTCATTGAAGAGTACGTACATAAATGTATGTAAAAAAATCTATATCTAGGAAAGCAGAAATTCATAATAATTAAATAGAAGAGGAAACTACAAAGGTTATTAGCATATGAAAATTTGGAAGTTAACCTAAAATGCAAGATACATTTAAGAAAGGGAAGCTAGGAAGGTTACCAAGAATATATGGAGAGTTGGGGATTTAAGATACATGTAAAAAATTAAACACACAATTATTATATGGGGATAACATGGTCTTTTTTCAATATTAAATATTTTTTAAAAATCAAAATTTTAGAAAAATAGGAAATAAAGGTTCTAATTTTTAGGAGATGTAATGTAAGCACTCTTGGATCTTCCTTTAATATAAATATATATATATATATATAGATATAGATATAAATATAGATTAACAAAAACTAATAATCATGCTTATAAATAATATAAGCAAATACTATATATATTCATAAGTAAAAAATGGATGTCATTGAAGATTAATTAATGTTGTTTAATACCACCACCGTTAAATGACATTAAATGCAATTTAAAGTTTTAACAGTGAATGTTACAATTTCATATGTAGAAACATATTCTAAAATGGCATAAAAGCAATGAAATAGGAAATTCATTTTCATTAATTTTAATCACAAAATCTTTTAAGACTCACATATGGGTCGTTCGGTCTTTTATCATCACACAATACAAAATTCACAAAGACAATACTAAGATATAGATGAGACTGAAAGTATCATGAATTATATCTGTATTGTAGTTGAACCACCTAAAATGCTTGTCCTAAGAGCTATCATCTAGGTACATCTATTCATAAAATTTCTGCTATAATAATCATTTATAAACTCAAGTAAATTAAGTAAACAAAATCAGGCCTGATAAAGTTCATTGATTATTTTGAATAGTTGATCAATAAATCTAAGACAATTGAAAGGATGAAAAATGATACATATCAACAGAGGGAAAAATTCATGAGCAAGTCCAACAAATAACATCCCTTCATCCATTAAAAGTCCCTAAGCAACGTGATCATCCAACATAGATATCCTAATCAAAAGTTCAATAGGAATGTCCTCCTATTATTCAGGACTAATCATTAACATAAATAAAATTCAAACCGATCATTTGTAAAATGACTTGACCTTGATCTTTATTTCAGTTAATGTGTATGAGTTAATAGAGATCTTTTGGCTTGTTATGAACTATGAAGGAAATTAATCTTTTTCTTGAGGCATTGATGTAAGAAGATGCACCCAACAAACATTTACTGGGTACTCTATTGGGTAAAGTTCTTACTAGTATTTGAGGCTCTGAGGCTTGAAGTTTGGAAGACATTTAATCACATCAATCAAATCGTCAAGCTTAAAGTCCCAACTCCCAAAGTTATTTGTAAATCGGGGTTTAGAGTTTTACCTTCTGGAAGAAAAAGAATGAAAAAGTCCAGACTTTTAGACACTATTACCATCTTATTTATTTTAGTTATAAAAGTGAAATCTAGCAGACCAAAGGAACATAAAGAAACCCGTATTAGCCTTTTTAGTAACTGCAAGTGGATTGACAGATGGAGAAGAATGGAGGAATACCTTGAAGTTGTCGAACACATGACATATTTATATGTTTCATAAGCAGAATCAATCCAAGTCGTCAAATGAGTAGAACATGAATGCAATTCCTATAATCCAAAAAAACCCTAAAAGATTAGAAATTCATACTTGTGCTAATTCATTGAAACAAATAAAAAACACTCAACCCATCAATGAGCTAGAATCACAATGATGTGTTCATGATTGAACTAAAACGCCACATCAAAAGATTTATATTCTTTCTCACATGTTCACAAATGATTTAAAGGGATAGATATTACCTCAAATTAATTAAGGATAAAAGGGTTCGCAAAAATGTCTCTCTTCGATTACTGTGAACAACTCAAGGATGCAAAATATTTAGGTTTTACAGCATGAAACTTTTATCTAATGTACTAAATCATCACTCACTTCGTTGGCTTGAATCGAGACGATTTTAGTACGTCTTGATGTTAAAAATTAATCTGTAACTAATAAATAAAGACATTACAGTCAAATTATATATATCCGGGATTGTTGGTGAATATGAGGAAAAGAAGAAACTATATGAGGGGAAGAAGAAACTACCACCACCGAGATAGGATTCATCCAATACACATAAGCCGTGAGGTTTAATCGGAAAAATGGATCGCCAAGACACCATTTTGTTTGCTCTGTAAGAAGGCACTTACAGATTTTGAAGATGAAAAAAGAAAGAGATATAACACTATAATTGGTTACTGGAACTTGGGAGATGAGGAGACGAATGGTGTTAATGGCCATTTAAGGTTGGGAGATGAGAACACGGAGGGGTGTCAATGGCCATTTAAGGTTTGGAGACGAGAAGTGTTAATGTGGGAAAAAAAGTAAAAAAATCCCAAAAAATTAAGAGTGCAAGAATTTGAAATCGTGAGCCGTGAAGAGGCCACGTCACCAACTTTAGGATTTGCTTTTATATAGTTTCCACTGTGGTTCAAATGGCTAAAAGAACATCAAACACCATCTGCTAGATGTTCAAGACAATATAAATATATTAATTTCATATATTTTTTAGTCTTGATTTAAAAGTAACAATATTATAATGTTTAAGTTAAATATTTACAATAATGGTTGGCTGCAAATGTATGCACAATATTATATATTATGGAAGAAGTAAACAAAAAATTGATCTTCTCATTAGTTTATAAATTTTGTTTTGTAAATTTTTTATTAAAGTTGTTCACATATTCTTTATATTCAAAGTTCCACTCTAAAAAAACAAAATAGAGCAAACATGGGGTACTTTAAAGAAAATGAAAAAAACAACAAACATTTAACAACCAAACTCAAATGAAAATTTGAGTAACCATTACCTCAAGAAATACACCCAACATTTTTTAATTATTGTGATAAAATCATCAACCATAATTTTTATGCTTTTGAAAGTGCAAGTATAAAGTTTTTATCTCTAAAAATCTAAACAAGTTGTTATGATCTTCTTAGAAATGTTATCATCAGCCAAATTTTTTCAAGTAAGATTCGGTTAATTAATAAAAGTTGCTTATTTTTTTAAAGAAAAACCCAATAGAGAGACGTTCCTCGTTCATGTAAAGTTAATATATAATACTTTAAATCCTGTTCCAGAAAAGTTCAAAACTTATTTCTTGTCTTTCTTCTTCATATTCATTTTCGACATGCCAAATTTGTTCATATTTCCAAAGGTGTCCCAAAACAATTTCCAAACAAAACATAAATAAAAAATATCGTTTTTAAAAATGATATAAGCATTGAATACTCATTGAAAGTTATTGATTGAATATTAAATCTTCATCTCCATAAAAAATATTGCCAAAATACAAAAATATTTAGAAAAAACAAAATGTAAGTGTTTATATATGATATGTCATAATACAATACAATTCGTTCTTTTATTACAAAAAAAGGAATTCTATAATTCTTTCATATATCAAATTTTAATGACCATTACAAAACATATTCTACATTCTTAATACTTGATTTTCAAACTTACATAAATTACAAAACATCACATCTTAAAATTATAAATTAGAAACTAAAAATTTCACATGATAAACATCAATATTGAGTATTGATCCAACCGAAACATCAAAATTCTCTACAAAAGAATATTGTCTCCTCCAAAAACTTCAAATTACAAAATTTCACATGATAAACTTCATTATTGAGTATTGATCCAACTCAAACATCAAAATTCTCTACAAAAGAATATTGTCTCCTGCAAACTTCAACTTACATTTGATGTAAAAAAATCAATTGCAAAAGGGAAGGTATGGGGATGCTTAGTTTGACAATAAAATAAGCAGTAAATCCTTGAGCAACCAAAAATAACCTACAAATTCCCGACATAAGAAAAAAGAATCAAAATATTGGAAGAAAATCAATCTAAGATATATTAGGTTAATAAACACAAAACAAATAAATAAGCATAAAATATATTTGTACTATGCAAAAGTAACCTTAGAAAGGTGAACAATAACTTGGTGGGATGAAGTGCAAACATCTTGTATCTCAAAAAGTTTTTAACATGCTCCAATGAATGTCAACAATCATGACTTCCTTTTATATGCAAAATGGATAAATAAAGCATTCATGTAGAACCTTGAAAAGTTAGTGAAAAGTTTTGAACTTCTTCCATTAATCTTTTCATTTAATTGCATTATACAACCAAAGAGTAAAAGAGATAATAAACCCAAAGGTGATTGTCATTTGAAAGGACATGTTGAGCTATAAATAAATGTAGGCAAATAACTAAGAAACATAAAAATACCATATTATCTATTCTAGGTTTTTCTTTAATTAGTAGATGGAAAGATGAAAAGACTATATAATGAATGCCTCTATTAAGTTATTAAAACTAATTAAATTGCAAGTAAAATTACCAAAGAAACCTTTAATAGTGAAATAGATATTTTTCATTTAAGGGTATAATAGTCTTTAACTTATTTAATATTTAAAAACTCAAAACAATGAGAAAATTTCTTAGACAAATGGTACTCTTACATTGTGCCACATCATCCTTTGTAGGATTTCCTTTTAGATATACTGGGTTTGACATCGCACGTTGCACGATGATTAAATTTTATATTAACAAAAAATGAAGAAAATTTATTTACCATTTTCATATATACGAAAAATGTTGCAAATCCATATACAACAATTTATTTTAGATAAAGATTGGTTTTAAACATATTCAATTAATAGAGTTAATGAAAAACTAATTACATCCCAACGTTTCCGATCCACACTGAAAATTATCAGTAGTATCTATAGTTTAAATATTTATACATTAAAATAAATACATAAGTTAGAAAATAAATCAACAATCACCAACATAGTGGAAGATTTAGGATAACCAAGACACAACACTACATTTTTTTAAATAGAATTAGAAACAACATATATACAAAATGTATCAATAATTATTGAATAAAATTACATTATCATTAAAATAGATAATTTAAATAATCTTACTTAAAACCAAATAATATGATCTTATATAAAAATATAATCATCTTTTAGAAAAAATACGACAACACACATGACTAAATGTAAATAGATTATTTAAACTTATCAACATTATTACTTATATATAAAATATTGAAGGTCAAAAAAACAAACTTCAAAGAAATTTAGTCGATTTGCAATCTCATAAAACTTTGATTTTTTAAATGAAACATTTAAAACATATATTAGTAACCATCCTGGCCGGAACTTGTACGCAACACTTGTACGGGGTTGCATGCATAAAGGTTTGGAACTTTTTTCTTATCTGAATCTTAAGAACAGGACACTACCCTATTATCGAACCCTCTGCCGAGCTCCATGCATTTTTTTTTAAGGGGCCAAAGAAATGTCTCCACCTGCTGCCAACAGTCTTTCTTCGGAATTCTACTGAACGGGTCGATCCTCCCCCCCCCCCTGTTTGTTTTAGCAACTTATCCTAAGATCTCCTCGCCAAGAGCTACCCAGCGACGACAGGTCATCCCGTACCTCCGAATCCTTTGACGGACACCAGAGAAGTTAGTTCTTCGCCTATCACATTGGTCGACTTGAACTTCCCTCTAGTCCTAGAATCACAACCTCTTTAAACCTCTGATGAGAAAGTCGTACAACTTCGTTTGGCCTGTGTTCTAAAATCAATGCTCAGGCAGCTCAAAACCCTTATTCTTCAACGCAAGAAAGGTCTCAATATAGAAGGTTGGAAGTTTCCCAGCCCCAGGGGAGTGTCCGTGAGTGTTGGTGAAGAAACGAATATACAAATGAAGATGTATTGTTCCTTTTGTGGGTTACACTCCTGAAAAATAAAACATAGAAATTATAATGAAGATAATAATAAATCATGAAATTAAAAAAATAGACAAATCAAAAAATATAATAAAAATTTGAGGAGTACTTAAATGAAAGACTTACATGAATAATATATGTGTCTTGATGATAAATCTTTGATATTTTTCGACATATTTAATGATCTTTCGGTAGCTTATTTTTGCTTGTCCCACTTACTACAAAAAAGACTACACAATATGAATATAAAGCCAACGCAATAGCAAATAACCTAACAATAAACAAAAATTAATAACAAAGATTGATATTTTAGCAAAAAAATCTAGTGAGAGAAAATGTGTTAGAAGGACAGATTGAGAGGTGGCTTATTGTGTTACAAAAAAGGTTATAAAAATCCATAGCATAACCAACAAAAAACAAAGCATCATCTATGCTTAAATAAGATAAATGAATGGTTAATTAAGATAAAGAAAGGAAAACGAATAGTTAGTAACATAAAAAAAGGAAAACAAAAAGTTAATCTACATAAATTGTAATAAAACCCATGATTAATTAAAATAAATAATGACAAATGAATAGTTAATAACATAAAACAAATGGTTAATTAACATAAATTACAATAAATGTGTGAATTTACTAAAAAGAATCATTTTTAATGATGACATAATTTAGATATAGGGTCAAAAAAGTTGTTAAACATATTCAACGTTTTAAAAACTCCAGGAATTGAGAAAAAAATTGGTGAAGACGTTTTAGTGTGTGATATTGCGCGTTGCGTGGTAACAATAAGTTTAATCATTTTCAAACATTGTATTGTGGTGTTTTTGATGCGAATTATTTTCTTTGATATTGTTTCCTGTAACTAAAGAGTTCTACGCATTTTTTAAAATTTTGGTTGCAAAAATGATACAATACTGAAGTTCAATTTATATATATATAAATTGTTTGCTGCAAGTGTATGCTTAATATTATGCATTATAATGAGTGTATGCAAAATTAATCTTTTCAATTTAACTTGTAACACTTATATATTTAGAATTTTTTTAATATATTCCTGCACACATATATTCATCCGAATAATTAGATGTGCAATCACGATAAAAATAAGTGATATAGCTAAATTTATAATACGACTAAACAATACAAAATAAAATAAAAAGTATTTTATTAATTGTTGGATGAAATGTATATCCGCTAATTATGAGGAATTGTACAATGCAAGGCACATATGCTATAATATGCCTTATTTTAGAGACATATCGGTTGTCATAAGTAATAGCTAAGTATGGTTGGTCAAAAACCAAACAACTTCAAAGAAATTTTTTAATTGGATTCACCAATGCCTTAGTTTTGGTGACAAAAACTTAGTTTTGCATGATGATGATTATGATTTATAAGCACCAAGAATATTGGTATATATGAACCATTAGTTCATACTCAAGACATACTTGAACTTTAGAAACACAATAGTGAATTGATCAACCATATCACGATAAGTAAAAATTACATACCAAACTTGAAGACTTTAAATCTTCAATCTTCATGATCCAATAGATAAAATTATAGTGCAATCAAAATCACAACATAAACATACATAAAATTGTCATGTGATCAAAATTATGACAATAATATACTTAAAATAATAATGCAATCAAAATTGTGATACAAACATACATACATTACAATACAATCTAAATCACAAAACAAACTTACGTAAAATCATTACCTTAATCCTTAGATTACAACCACAAACTCCCAAAAACCAAACTTGAAAAGTACAAATCTTCACGGCCTAATAATACATAAAGGGGAAAGAACTCGAGAGCCTGCAAGACAGAAAACATTCGACGCAAGTATAAAATCACATATTGAACTTGAAGACTTCAAATCTCCACGACCTAATACATAATAGTTATAATGCAAACAAAAGCACGATACAAGCATATATCAAATTATAATGCGATCAAAATAATGAAACAAACATACATAAAAAGTATACCTTATACAAAAATTCACATACAAAAATAATATATTAAAATTACAATGCGATCTACATAACGATACGAACATTCATGAAACTATAGGAAAAGTGAAAAAATAGAAAAAAAACCTGTGAAGAGTATCAAATGTAAAATAGAAGAGATGAAGAAATTTAGTGATGTATAGGATAGGATAGAATTTGAGAGGGTGCGGGAGATGAAGGTGAATAAGTAGTGAATCAAAATAAAGAAATTGAGGGATGAAGAGAGTATAATGGTTGGATGTTTTGGATGGATTAATAAATGGAGAAAGTAAAAAGTCTTCCAAGAAGCTAAAGGGTTTGGCGGTTAGGTTGTAAAAAAAAGAAAAAATTCCCAAAAAAATGAGGGTGCAAGATTTTGAAATTGTGAGCTATGAAGAGGCCACGTCACCAACCATAGAAATTGCTTTTATATAGATATAAATATAGATTTTTAGATTCTATCATGTGTTAATGTACTTTATTTTCAATTTATTTTAGATGGCTCTTTGATTATAGTATGGTTGTTACTTTACATTTATATAAACTTTTAAGAATTAAAAAGCATTGGACACAACTTACAAATCCGAAGTAATTTAGTTTTTTTTTTCTTTTTAATAGGGGTATTTTTAGCGGTTTCGCCCAGGGCATCAAAAACCTTAGGACTGGTCCTGAGTGTCATATAGACTTATTGTAATAATTTTAGATATGACACTTTTTGGTTTGATCCTATAAACTTGTATCCTATAAATTATTATTTTAAAACGTTTTTTTCATTTTAGACGTCCTATAAAATCAATTTTGTTGAAATGGATCCGTCACTCTTTATTTGACATTCGGGAGCTTTAATGTACCCATATCTGACTGTCAAAACTATTTCAAACAATGTTCAAACCTCCACGTTTAACCGTGTAAACGTAGATGGCGAATTCCACGTTCATTGCAAGTGATACTCAAATGATATTGAAGAAAAATGACAATTTAATAATGCGCTGTTCAAATTTAAACAAATATGAACCGGAGCATCAACACAAAAATGGGTTGGATGATAAACGAAAAATCAAGGTTAGGTTTAGGTTGATTACCACCATTCATTATTTTGAATGATTTAGCTTCTATATAATTATTATATTTTGGTTTTAATTCAAATTTATGAAATTGTAGCTTGTAAATAGGCTTTTGACTTAATAAAAGATAGGTTCAATTGTACATTAAGGTGTCATGTGAAAGTAACTAGAGGTGCACAAAACCTAGCCAGTGTGTATAGGTCTTAAATCGGTTGACAAAGCCGGTCTCAAATAGGTGTCATTCTCATGCTTGAAAAGTTGATTTGTGCCGAGTTCCAGTAATTCAACAACTTACTAAAAGTCTTTGCTTCATAATGCACCGACTTATATGTTAAAACACATAGAGTCTACAATCGACTTAACTTCAACATATTACTAACATAAATTTAAATAATTAGTGGTGTCAATTTTTTCCATCAATATTAATTTTGAAACAATTTATCTATGAACTTATGGTACGTAGAGATGCGCACGAATGGATCTGGACCAGTCCTAAATGTCATATGTGATCCGGACCAATCCTTCATCCGATTTAATAGATTCATTCTGGTTTTTGTTAACCCGTTTGATATGATTTTTAATTTTTATAAAAAACAATTTAATACATTATTAATGACTATGAGATGTAATAATTATTTATTATACAATTATTCATTTATTTAGTATTCGTGACTTTACAATTTATATCTTTTATTAGAATATGAAATATAAATTTAGAAATGGAAATTATGGAAATATACTAAAATTAATGTTAAACTAAAAAAATGGCCTCTTTATATGCTCCTATGGATTGAAAAATAAAAATATATTAAAAAATTACAGATTTTATAAATATTGCATATTGGTTGTTAAATCATGTTTTAATTTTTAACAAACTATTGATTTTGATTGTATTATTTTTAATTACATTAAACAATTTTTAAATAAATTTAGATTTCAATCCCCCCCCCTCTCCCCAGCGACTCCTAAATCGATCGCTATCCTTTTCTTGCTTTTCTTATTATATTGAATAGTTATAGAGCAGCTATGAGGTATAGTTGGTAGTTGGTAGGATGAAGTGGGATGAAGCCTTAGTGGATTTAGCGAGTGTGACGGGGAGGCAGCTCGGGTGTAGTGTGTGTGGACGGCTGGATGCCTAGCATGACTCTTTTTTAAAAGTGAGTTGTTTTGAATTCAGTCTTATCTGATTCAACTTGATTAAGTCCTAAAATAGACCGGTTAATCTAAAAAAGGTTTACACCAATTAAGGACCAACGGTCTGGTCTAATCCGATCAAATGACATCATGGTCTGGTCTGAACGAATCCTCTTGTCCATTTATATTAGTATGAACGTATAGTTCCTCAGCGTATCTGAGCATCACTATCTCCTTATTTAGTCAGTTGCTCACTCGCAATTAATAGTTCTTTGATGGTCAATGAATGAAAAAAAATTAGGTTTAAATACAACAGATAAAACACAAATTAAACAATTTGTAATAAAAAATCCACTAAACAAAAAACAAACAATACATGGACAAAAATACCAAGTACAATCACTCGATCTATTAGGTTGATTAGGTGTAACATCTTCGGCATTTGAAAAGTGTTCCGACATTTTTTTTTCTTTTAGGAAGATTTGATACGAGATGGAGTGTCGAAGAAAGTGGTACGAAACAACAAAGTAGCGAAAACCGAAGAACAAAATATCATCGTGATGTCTGTTTCAATTCCACTAATACAATACAAACCTTTTTCATATATGGCATGATTGTTTTATGTATAAAGACACAATCGTTCGAGAAGGATAAATAGGAGATTCCATGTTTTTAGCATTCGAATATGAAAGAGAAAACACATAGAAAGACTTAGCATTAGCTTTGGGAGTATGGATCACAATTTGTAATTTCGGGTTTGTAACCTTACTTTCCGTATCGGTTTCTCTTTGCTAAATAAATATCTTCCATTTGTATGTGGACGACACTACCTCCACGTGGAGTAACCAAGTTAAATTAGTGAGTTATTTATGCTTGCTTTCATTATTTGTTTGTGATATTTTTTTGTCATCTTTGTTCTTGATTATTTGATTCAAGTTTGTTTCTCATTTGGTTTGGCAAAGGGCACACCTTTATATTTCCGATTAAGTATTAAGCTTGTAATTTTATACTTATGCTAAACATCATCATATGATTTATTCTTGTTTTCATATACCATATTAAATAATTTTTCTAACATCTACTAGTTATATCCAGAAAATACAAATTCACCTAATCCATTTATTTACAAAAGAGTAGCGACCCAAACGCATGATTTACAACATCTACCAATATACGCAGAGGAAACACAAAGTTCTTAGCCCCAGATTTTTTACAACTATTAGCATAATTTTTTTAATCATACAACAACAGATATAAGTTCAAAAATTATCCCATAAATTATTAGGATGATATCAGTTTTGTCTTAATAGGAATCGAAGCAGATAAGTCTAAGAACTTATTTGACTTTATTAATTTTTCCAAAGTTAGTTAAATTATTTTCTTTATATTTTTGTATGTGAGGCTTGATTTATTACTACATTTATAGTTCCTTTTAGCAAATTCCCCTTGGTATTGAAATGAATACTAAAAAACCAACCAAAACATGAAGAGATCATCAAATGTAAAACCCACATATAATAGGATAGAATTTTTGATGATTTGTGTTATAAATGGAGAATTTTGTATTATCGTAATTTTGTTTATTTCGCTTGACAAATGCATATTGTTATGTTATGGGACATTTTAGAAATATAAAATGATATGTTTTCAATCAGAAAATGATTGTCCCAACCAATGGTGATTTTTTAGTTAATCATGTATTTGCATAAAACATCGGTTAAATGTCGTTCTATTGTTTTGATGATATTTATTTAATGGTCAGTTGAGTTGTTGAGCTTTTGACTCAATTTTGACTTAAATTGAGTTGTTGAACAATGTCCTGAAAATCCGGAACATGTAAATTTTGTCAATAAGACTGGACCTTTCTCACAATCGTACAATCCTGGATGGAGACAACATCCAAATTTTTCATGGGATAGTCCAACTCTTAACCCACCAATGCCAAAACAACAAGGACAGTCTAACTTTCAAAATCAAGGACAGTCAAATTTTCAAAACCAAGGACAACCCAATTTTCAATCACAATGGAAGTCCAATTTTAATCACCAAGGTAACCAAAACAACCAACAGACAAATTTTCAAAATCACCAGTCTTCTTACCAAAGCCGACCCAAGCAAAATGCTGAGTCATCAACTTCCTTGGAAACTTTGATGAAAGGGTTTATGACCCAAACTCAGGCATCCATCAAGAATCTGGAAACACAGATCAGTCAGATGGCTTTGGAAATAAGAAAAAGCCCTGTTGTAGCTCTACCCAGAGATACTGAGACACCTCAGAGAGAAGGGAAAGAGCATGTTAAGGCTGTTACCTTGAGAAGCGGAAAGCTTTTGCCAGAAAACATACAAAAAGATTCAGAACCACCAATAAAAGCAGAGGCTGAAGAGGTTCCCACGGCTTTGATTTCTATTATTCCAGCACAATCTCTTGATATTTCTGGGCCCAAAAGTATAAGTAAGCCCAGTAATGTCACGAGCGTCCCGGAAAAGTCAGACCCTCCTCTGTTGATTTCAAAAGAACCACCGACAGTTCAGAAGCCCCAAGAAAGGATTACTGTGGATTTGTCACACTCTGGTGCCAATCTAGCTGTAATTTCTAAAAATCAAACTCAAGAGAAACTACCGGGGGAACCGCTTTGGCACACACCAATTACCCCTATGCCTTAGAAGAACACATATGCTACTCCTATACCACTTTACATTATTTATCCCCAGAGGTTAGGGAATCAGAAGGAACAAGTAGAATTCAACAAGTTTCTTGACGAGAGCGACAAACATTTCCCTTTTTGCAGCATTGAATTCTCGACTCGTGAGAAAGGAGTAAAAGACGTACTGAGGAAAGGATTGAAACATAAGTGGAAAGAGAAATTTCTGACAAGTTGCTCCAACTATCAGATTCTCCAAAACTGATGCAACATTTTCGCCTACTCATTCTGAGTAGGCCAGGTTCCATCTTATCTTACTCTCTTGTGTTTTTAAATTTGCTAGTTGATTTGTTTTTATTTGTTTTATTTTTTGTTTGAGTCTAGGATTGATTTTTAATTGCGTTACTAGTCTTAATTGAGCTTATGACCACTTCATCATCTTATGCACATTACATGATCTTCATGGTTGTTTTGTTCTTTCCATTTGTTATAACGACCTCATGCATTCTGTATGCTTTATAGCTTAACATGGCAGTTTGTATTGTATGTTGTGCATCAATTTTTTTAGAACATTAACATGCTTTCAAGGATCACATGACATGCATACTATGATTATGTTGATGGCAAGCTCAAATTTCTCTAGTAAATATTAGCTCAATTTCAATTTTTTACTTATTTATTTTATCATGATTTTTATTTTTAACATTTGAGTCTTTTTGTTTGTTATTTTTAGTTGCTTTTGGTGAGCCTTTTCGTCTCAATAGGTTTCTAAGTTATTTCTAATCGATTTGAAAAAAATTTGTTCCCTATTTTGGTAATCAACCCATGTATCAATACTTGTTGAATATGATTTTTACACCAAACTAGTTACACAAAAACAATGTTAAAACTTTATCATCTTCACATTATAAAAGTTGGATTTTTTTTGGCATAAACCTTCTTTTTTGTGCAAAATGACATGATGCTTGTAGTTGTTTTCTTAACATGGCAATTTCTCTCAACAATTCAATGAGGACATTGAACATTTCAAGTTTGGAGATGTGGGCATCGATTATCTCATCTTACAAATACATCATAGAAAAATCCCACACCCAAAATTGCACAAAAATTCAAAAATTTCGATAGTGCATAAAGCATAAACTCATGCATATACACAATCTAAAGAAGCATAGCTTCCACAAAAATGCATGAGAATCTTTCAAATATTGTTTTCTTTCGATAATGCATCAACTCATGCACATACACATTCTAAAGAAGCATAGCTTCCAAAAAAGAGCATGAAAGTTTCTCAAGGATTGTTTTCTTCCCAAACTCTTATATTTGATGGCACAAAAGCCGTACCATCAAAAGAAAGAAAACAAAAAGCTCAAATAAATAGCCATACACATGTTAACACAAAGAATTAAGCTATGGCTAAGTGTTATTTTGTTTTAGCAAAAAATGGGTTTATAACAAAAATAAATTCCAACTTGAACTTTCGTGAGATGAAAAGGAATGAACATTGCTATTGTGGTACACTACGGTGTGTAAATTTTTTATTCAATTGCGTTAATGTTTGAGTTGGTTAAACTTTTCTTTTCACCATTGAGTCGTTCTTTTTTTTTTCTTTTCCTTAAATTTATTCTTGAGGACAAGCAATGGTTTAAGTTTGGAGATGTGATAAGGTTAATTTATCAGCCAAGTTTACGTCTTATTTTAGAGTTTCTTATAGCATTTTTAGCATTTAATTAGGATTTTAATTTCACTTTCTAGTATTAAGTTTGTCCTTTATATAATTAAAGAGAAAATGCAATTTTGGTCACAAATTGCCAAAATATATTTGTACCATTATTCATGTTCCTTCGTATGATATTTTCAGGTAAAATATATGGAACACATGGAAGCAAAAGTTGACCCATGCATAACCGGAACAAGCCGAAGACCCACGACGTGTGTACCCATATTTTGTGTTGTACTAGTAATTTTTGTGGTCAAACTTTGTTATCTTAAACTTAATTAAGATTATAGTGTAAGACAATTGGGCTTATTTTGTATTAATTTCGCCCCATGGGTGAAGGCCCAAACGAAATGGCTTAATGATTAAGCCAAGCCCAAGTTGTTGGTTATAAATAGAGCATCTCGTGGAAGACATTAGGTGTGGAGTGGTTGGAAGAGAAATTTACTCTAAACCAAACAATGTTTGGAAGAGGCTAGTTGGAATCATTTAGTTAGTCATCACCTTAGGAAAACATGCAAGTTGCGTTACTCATTTAGCTAGTTGCAGCAAGTGGTGTTTGTTTTGGAGAGACATTTTCTTACTTTCTTGACTACTGTGGCAAACATGCATCATTGAAGCAATATATATATTGGAAAGTATTAATTCAAGAGAGAGACATATTTTTTTCTTCACTAGTATCATCTTATTCATAAATTTCACTTTTGTTTCTTTTTTCTCCATCACCATGGAAGTAACCCATCACAATACTATCTTCAATTCCTTCATTTTTCTTTTACTTATTAAGACTAGATTTAGAAAGTATTAACCACCTAGTTAGTTCATTAAATACCCATCTTTATTTGTTTGCTCTTTTCCGTCAACCATCACCGTAGTCACTTCCGATCTTCATCTCGGTTCGTTTTACATACATTATTCGTAATTTTTACTTTTCATATCTCAAGAGTGCCAATGGCAAACTTGTCCTTGTTTACTAACTCAAGATTACCAATGGTAAATTTGTCCCCATTTTACCTTTCAGTATCTCAAGATCACCAATGGTGAACTTGTCCTCATTTTAATGCTTTCGTTACATGCTTTTATATATATATATATATATATATATATATAGTTTACGTTTACGTTTTTATATAAACTCAAGATTACCAATGGTAAACTTGTCCGTATTTTAATTCCTCGTCATTTATATTCTGCTCCGTTACTTACGTTTAACTTTAGTTATTTGCCTAGTTTAAATATTAAGTCTTGTTAGTTTACGTTTGCATTTTATCGTCAAAAATAATTTATAAAAACCCATTTTTAATGGAAGGCTAAAACATTTAGTTTGGGGTGTAAGACAAAAAATTGAGATTAAAGGGATGGATAACACGATTCAAAAGGTGTATCGACTTTATAATAATAGTTGATAAACTTGTCATTATTGGATCGTTAATATCTCGTGGTAATACCTCTAAAGTTAATTGACAACTAGCTATCGGTATTTAAACGGCTTAACCTCAATGAGGTTATAAAAAGTATTAATTTTCCAAGACAACGATTATTGTTATAAAATATCTTTTTTTCTAATTATCTATATCCGTCTCAATTTATCCTTACATCCCCGACTCGTTTTTTTAAAAGTATTTCTCAAAAATTCGCCAACAAACCAAACAAAAAATTAGTTAATCAACACATCTCTCTTATTTTCACCCTCTGAAATCAGACCGTCAGAAACCGAGCTTTTTCATACCTTCAAGCTTTAACTACCGTCTCTGTGGGAACGATATCCGGTACTTTGTACCATTATTTCTTGTTACAATACAACAGTATTCCGAGGTGTATACTTGCGCCGAGGTATATTTTATGTATTGATTTTAAAGGTAGCGATATCCTAACAACATCATGTAATTTAGATTGTAATACATTGGATTCATAGGCATGTGAGTCAATCTTATGTTGATGGTCATGTGGGTATTGTGGGGTTGACTATGAGACCCTTGTCTCATGACCTTAAACTTTTCAAGTAGGCATTAGGAGAGTTGATTCCAGAATTGTTGTTGTTTGGGAAAAAATCTCATAACATGCGACCGTTGACCAAAGCGTATGATCGAAGACATTTTATGACTTATAAATACTTTCTATGACTCCGCAGTCAATGGTCGAACGAGACTCACGACGAACATTCACGACGTACGACGGACGATCAATAATCTCTAACGACTCCGACATAAAATACATTACTTATTTTTACGAACGAACTAACGAGTTGTCGAACGTTATCTACTGTGTAGGACCATTGGACAGTTACGACTGGAGTTATTAAAGACTTTCAAAGACACAACTAGTGCAGTTCAACCGTTACAATTGACTCTAACTATAAAATAGACATTCGGCACAACAGAAAGGACCCCCGATTACGTTGGATACGCTCTCGAATCAAAGGATATTACAAAGCTTTCTAGAAGTTCATACGACATTGTTATTTTTTCTTTATATTTTATCTGTAATCGTACGACTGTTGTTCTAAAGGATGTCGCCCCTGTTTGAGGTCAAGTTTTCCATAGTGCAACGACGGTAATATCCACCGTCTGCGGTTTTTTTCCTTGTCTAAGGGTTTTTCCACGTCACCAAATCCTTTGTCTTTAGTTTTCTTTCGATTTAATTGTGTTTGTCGTGAGATTCCAAACTTTAATCGATCAGCTCCACAAACTCCTTAAGATGACTTTTATAAGTTAATTTTTGGCATTAACTTATAAGTTAATTTTTGTTGTGAGATTTCAACCTTTAAATTGACTTTTATAAGTTAATTTTTGGCATACGATCTGGGAGAAAAAATCTCAGGGCCGGCCCTAGGCATAGGCCAGAGGGGCGACGACCTAGGGCAACAAACAGCTTAAGGGCATCACTTCCTTAAGCTCGTTTGTAGATAGGTAGCTTCATTTTAGGCATTCTGTACTATAAACTATATACAGCCCAAGGGCCAAGGGCATCGACAACATCTGGTATCATCATTCATCTCTCTCAGCCAGGCAGCCTCGCTTGAAGAACGACCCAATTAGACGAACTCCTGAACACACTATCCTTTCTGTTACCTGACCAGACCTCTCGCTTTCGCTCGCCTCTAGACCTCGTTTCTCTTTCTGGATCTGAACTCGTTTGATTCTAAATCTGAATCATCTCTGGCTATGGCTCTCGACTGTCGCTTTATTCCTTAATCGTCTTTGGGCTCTCGATTATTAGTGTGGTAAAGTTCTAAATTCTAAATTTTGATTTGTAATTTGTTTTATGTTTACTGTTTAGTTTAGACTATAGATTTGGGTTATTTTGTTTAGTTTAGGTTTACCCAAATTCTTATTTTTTGTTTATTGTTTATTTTAGGGTTATTTTATTTAGTTTAGGTTTAACTAAATTGCTGTTCTATATGGTATCATGTGTGTGTATGTATATATATATAATATAATGGATATTTGTTATCTAATATATAGTCTTGGGCCTGTTGGCCAATTCTTTCAAGAAGATTTTTGCTTGTATTTGCTTCCAGTGTTTGGTAGAAACATTCAAGTTTCTTATGTGATTCATTTCATCTTTTTGTGTATTCTTTTATGGTTAGAAGTTACAATTGATTTACAATTTCTTTTCTTTAATTTAATGTGGATTATTTCTTCGGTAGAAAAACCATTTTCAGGTTCACCAAGGTGTAGATTCATCATTCATGCCATATATTCTTGATGTGAAATATGGAGAGGTACATCTATGATCTATTTCTGTTTCTTCACTGTAATTCATCCTTTAAGTAGCTTTCATTACACCAATTGGGATCATAATTAAGCTTGTATTAAAGGTTAATCTTGATTGATAATTTTCCATAGCAATTAATGTTTTGGGTTTCTATGATTATCTAATTGCTAATGTATACGAACAACAATCATGATAAACTTGCAAGTAGAATAAAGATTGTGTTTGGAGAATCATATGAGATCTACCCTCTTATCATGATCTTTATTCAAGTATAGGGAATACGTCCCCCGTTATATCATTTTTGTTATATTTAATAAAAATGGACATGGGGATGAGCCACCTAGCTTGAGTAGGTTCCAAACCCATAGTTGATTTTGTTTTTTTATATACACATATAGGGGCAACGTTTTGAATTTTCGCCATGGCAACTGAAATCTGAGGGTCGGCCCTGTTAAAATCTGCACGTCAAAAGTGATTCTCTACTTGTCGTCAATCAAATGAACGGAGAATTTACGACAAAAGATTAAGTAATGACATCCTATTGGCAAATCGCTAGAGATCGAGCAAAGAGATTCGAATGTTTCGTCATCCAACAGATTCCCAGGGATCAAAATACTCAAGCTGACGCACTTGCCAACTTAGGTTTAGCCTTAGCAAATCACCCTTCGACGCCGTGCCAATGATTCATTTAATGAATCCTTCGACTGAGAGCGATGAACGCGATCAAGCACTTGTCTTAGACGAATCAGACGAATAGACGAAAGAAATCCGAGAATATCATACGGATGATCGACTCCGAGACGATAAAATGAATGCTCGACGAGTCAGATTCAAAGCCTCTAGAAACGTTATGATCGCAGAAAAATTATATCGACGTTCGTCCACTTGACTAAACTTATGATGTCTCAACCGAGCGAAATTCAGTGAGTTCTCTAGGAAATGCATGACGAAGAATGTGGAAATCATTCAGGAGGACGAATTCTAGCAAACAGAATCTCTCGGCAGGGCTTTTACTGGCCTACCTTATCACAAGATGCCACATTGCATGTACAAAAATGTGATGCATGTCAGCGACATTCAGGTATGATTCATCAACCCTCTGAATTTTTGCATTCATCCCTAGTTCCATGGCTCTTCATGCGATCGGGAATGAATATTATCGGCAAATTACCGCCTGCACTTGGACAAAAGGTAATTTTACTAGTTCTTACGGACTATTTTTAAAAGTGGATAGAAGTCGCCGCTTTTTCTCAAGTACGATATAAGGAGGTAATCTCTTTTATCCAGACTAACATTATCTATAGATTTGGCATTCCTTCTGAAATTGTATGCTACAATGGATCGCAATTCCTAAGCGACAGAACGAGGCGATTATGCGAAGAACGATGAATTAAAATTACGATGTCTACACCCCGTTATCCTCAATCTAACAGACTTGCAGAATCAAGCAACAAGACGATTGTTAATTCAATCAAGAAGAGACTCAAAGCTGCAAAAGGACGTTGGGTCGAAGAATTGCCTTCCGTCCAATTGGCTAATCGAACGACCCCCTGTACTTCAACTAGACAAACGCCATTTTTATTAGTATATGGATGCGAAGCAGTCCTACCAATCGAAACTCACCTACCAATCGCTCGACATATCTCTGTCGACCATAATTTGATAGACCTCAGCTACGCCATAGACGAACTCGAAGAACCTCGAGATTCTGCCTATATTCGAATGGTGTCAGAAAAGCAATCTGTCTCATGACATAACAAGAATATCAAAGCAAAGGTCTTCCAAGTAGGAGACTACGTCTTACGACGTTCCTTTCAGAAATCTCAAGAATTGAATGCAGGTAAGTTATCAATCAAATGGGAAGGCCCTTATTGAATATCTGCAATCGTCGGAAAGGGAGCCTATCGATTACAAATATTAGACGATCGAGATATCCTACGTAGCTAGAATGCAGTACATTTGAAAAAATATTTCTCTTAAGTTATTTTTATTTTCTTCCCCTAAAATATTACTAACTTGAGCGTCGGAGGGTCGTTAGTCAAACCAACGACCACCGCTAACGATTCTTTCTGTTGCAGGAACGCACAATCAAAAGGCATCTTCTATCACTCAAACGTATGACTCAAGGTCACATGACCTTACGTAAACCTAAGGCTCATTCGCCGTGAATTTTTTTTCATTACTTCCTAAGTCTTAATCGAAAGTGACTTATAATTAAATTCATTTCAGTTATACATCCGTATCATTGTATTGTCCTTGTTTGTAAGTTATCATTATGAAAGTAATAAAACAGGCGACACACAATCGATTGACAAAAAGTAAAATATATTGATAAAGGGGAAGGGGTAGTACAAAAGAAGGCACGACTATGCAGAGTCACCCTAAAAATAAAATCCCTAAAAACTAAAAAACTAAAAGATCTAAGGCATGAGGGGGTCAGCAGCAGGACGAGCCTCCTTTTCGTTGTTTGAATCATGATCTGCATCGGTACCTCGGATGACAGTCAAGAACCGATCAACGATCAGTTGGGCATCCTTCAGAGGATCTTGGCCCCTCACTTGGCGACGCCCGATTGCCGCCTTGACCTCTAATCTCCCGAAGGAGTCGAGCGCCTCCAGCTGGTCGTTAAGATCAACGATCTTTCCTTGGGCCTCGCCCAGCTAGGACTGCAGGTCCTCGACTTCCTTGGTAGAGGCCTCCATGGAGGACCCCGCCTCGGCTTCCAAAGCTGTTATTTTATCCAGGGTTCTATCAGACGACCCCTGAGATCAATGCTCACGCTCTTCTCGTACTCGTGGTCATCCCGAGCGTCCTCCAAAAGAACGTTGAGCTCGTCAGCCTTCGTCGTCGCTGCCTCTTCCTTGGCCAGGGGGGCGGCCTCGCGCTCAAGCACCTTCTTATTTGCAGCCAAGGCCATGATGACGACCTGGGATGCCTTGTCAACCTTAGCTGCATGCTAAGGGACGCCTGGAAGGCCTGAAATGAAAATAAACACGTCAGGGAAAAAGGACTGAAAAACGCAAGGTCAGACGATCGCACGAAAACGCATGAAAATGCGTGACGTAAAGTTGCAAGATCGCATGAACGCATGAAAATGCGTGACGCACGATCACGCGACAAACAGAAAGTAAATTTGTTACCTGGAAAAGATGCTCTGTGAGCTTCGAGTGGGCATCGGCCGGAGCTACCCCCTCGTAACGATCCTTGAAAACATTGAAGTTTTCAAGGACGTTGAAGAGCTTCTTGTGCTCCGTAGGTCCCTTCTTCAGAAAATTTGAAGGAACCTTGAAACGTACGACAGGGGTCTCTATCGCCGTCTTCTTCCCCTTGAAACGACCGACGACACGACACTCATGGGAGTCTCCTGAACCGGTCCCATCGCCGCCGATGTCTTCGCCCTCTTGGGGTTTTCGACCTCAAAGGACGGTTCTCTCAGGAGTGGCCCCCCAGACCTCTTGCTCCCCGATTGGGCCACAACCTTCTTTCTCCGCAACTCCATGCCCCGCCGGGCAAGGAGTTTTTGACAATCCTCCCCTGAAGAAGGGAGGTCGCCCTTTTTTGACGACAGGATAGACCCTGTCCTGCCAGCTGACGCCGCCCCTCTAGAGGGGACGGACGATGCTACGCCCTTTGATGGCGTAGCCATAGATGGAGCGCCCTTCGAATGAGACGCCCTGGTCCCACCTTCCGACTGGACGATTGTAGGATCTGCCGTCTCTCCTGAAAGACAAACGACAAGAGTCAGTAAAGAGATAAGAAAATAAACAAAATAGAGGCGTACGACAAAAAGTCTTACCCGTCATCTCTTCTTCTTCTTTTCTCTCCCCTTGGCTGAAAGAAGCATCTAAAGTACCTAGATAGGTAACTTCTTCATCCTCTTCATCGACGTAACGACGAACCTGGGCCTTGAACGTACGATCAGGGATCTGCAGGAAGTTCTCGACCTTCGCCCATGAGTCTGGTAAAGGATGAACGCCGTCAAAGTCGATCTATGTATGAAAAAAGAAAACACGGTCAACAAAGATAAGACAGAAAAATAAGAAATATGAGCGACTTAAAATAGACGACTCTTACCCCGAGTAGGCCAACCAAAAGTGATCCATTGACCACTCTCGTCTGAAGACAAAGAACGTCCGAAGACGTATCGTTCCTTCCATCCGTGGTCATTCACCGTCGTCCCCTGGATCAGTATCCGTTCCTTTCGGAATCGGCTAAAGGGACTGTAGAGATGGTTCACCTCCGCCTTTACCATATACGCCACCAACAATTCGTGAATGGTAAAGGGAGACTCCCAATCGAGCGTCAGGTGCTCGATTGTAGAGATGATCCTCCAGAACAGAGGCATCATCTGTCTAGGAGAAAGGTCAAACCTCTCTAGAAACACTCTCGACAGACAAGAATATGACCATTCAAACCTTATCTTGAAGGGATACTCGTATAAGATGAAATACCCCTCACGGCGCTCGTGCGGTTTAGTTCGTGGGGACTTTCTATATTAATGTCGTCGGGTAGTCCGACCAGAACCTTAAAGGCCTTCAAATCATCTACAGAGACGATCGTACTTTTAGGGTCAACCATCTCTCTACAATCACCTAGTGAACTGAGTCCCTCAGAAAAAGAGAACTCCTCCCAACCATAGACTGGTTTCCTAGCTATCGATTTTTGACCCATAAAGGGAAAGAAATCGTACCTTAAAATACCGCTAGAAACCTCGAAATCAGAATTTGGAAACTATTGAGTTGCATCGTTTCCCTAAGGTGACACCTGTCCTCGCCTTTTCGTCTCTTATCGACGGATGGGCAACACCTGTCCATGATAGCTAGCCACACGTGCCTTACATGCGGATGACGTCATGACACCTTATCGTTTTCAAACGGATTATCCACGATACTTCAGCATGACTCAAGAAGTCTTATCGTCTTCTAACTGATCTAGTTACAAAACAAAGCGATTCGGTTACATATAACGGTCTGATTCCCTGATATGACACGTCTCCTTTGAGAAATTCAAATTCAAAACTGCCGTCTAAAATTTGAATTTGGGGGCAAACTGTTTGGTAAAAAATGCATAACATGCGACCGTTGACCAAAACATATGATCGAATACGTTTAATGACTTATAAATACTTTCTATAACTCTGTAGTCAACGGTCAAATGAAACTCACGACGAACATTCACGACGTACGACGGACGATCAATGATCTCTAACGACTCGGACATAAAATACATTACTTATTTTTACTAACGGACTAACGACTGGTCGAACGTTATCTATTGTGCAGGACCATTGGACAGTTACGACTGAAGTCATTAAAGACATTCAAAGACACAATTAGTGCAGATCAACCGTTACAATTGACTCTAACTATAAATTAGACATTCGGCTCAACATAAAGGACCCCCGATTACATTGGGTACGCTCTCGAATCAAAGGATATTACAAAGCTTGCTAGAAGTTCATATGACATTGTTATTTTTTTTTTATATTATATTTGTACTCATACGACTGTTGTTCTAAAGGACGCCGTCCCTATTTGACGTCAAGTTTTCCATAGTGCAACAACGGTAATACCCACCGACTGTTATGGTGAAACTTTTTAAGAAGTTGTAGGAACATTCAGGCTTTAAGTCGTGAAGTGTTATGTGATTAACGTTGTACGAGTGGCAAACCTATGTGTTTTCATCAGTAAAAAGAACTGGGTCGTGTAATTTCGTTTTAAAATGAAACTCTTTTCGAATCATTATGGAATCAAATTAGAATTCCTATTTTGATCATTTTTTTATCGTATCAAATCTAATTTATATTTTAGAGTGATGAATATCAGTCTCACTTCTCAGATAGTGTGTTATCTATGTTTTTTATTACTTGGGTTTTGGCAAATAACCATAATTTATGATTTTGATATATTTGATCCTATCTATATATTAAGGGTTTGAATAAAAGGGTTATATTCATGTTTTTGATATTTGGATTTTAATTATATTTGTACTTCGTGTGAAGTATTGGATTTGGTTTCACAATTGTTGGGTATTTTTATTTAAGTATTTTCGTCATGAAAATTGTGGTTTTGGGAAGACGTCATTTACATTCTTAAATACATTTCATATTTGAAATCATGATTTAAATAATAGTCTTTTCGCTTTACAATTATATATAATTGATGAAACTGCTTACATTCACTAGGCGTTAAGTCTAACTTTTTTTAGTCGGCATGTACATCATATCCTTGTGGAATGGTACTAGCGACACTTTGGTGTGATGAGTGCTAGTTAGAGACACGAGAAAGAATTAGCTATCTGGGAGATATCTTTGGTATGATGGAGATAGCGTCTTAGTAACACTCATCACTTAATGTGGATTTGCATAAAGATTGTCATTATAGGTGATCAATTGTTAACTTTTAGTAAGGGATTAAGTCTTTAAGTGATGTATAAAAAGAAATTCTAATATAATTAGACGGTCTTTCCAAATTTGAGAATTTTACACTATTTATGTTAACTTTCATTATTCGTTTGTTATATATTCTTTTTGTCATCTTCGTTCTTGATTATTTTATTCAAAATTGTTTCTCATTTTGTTATGGCAAAGGTCACACCTTTATCATTATTTTTTATTAAGTATAGAGTTTGTAATTTTATATTAAAAATTTGTAAACGTAACATATGGTGGAAAATAATTTTATATTAAAAATTTGTAAACGTAACATATAGTGGAAAATAATTTTATATTAAAAAATTTATTAACATAGTTTTTAATCCTATAACAACATATATAAGTTAAAAAAGTCATCCCATAATGTTGTTAGGATGATATCATTTTTGTCTTAATAGGAATGGAGGCAAATAAGACTATAAAAACTATTTAATTTTTCTAAAGATAGTCAAATTATTTTCTTTATACTTTTGTATGTGGGGTTTGATTTATTACTATATTTATAGTTCCTTTTAGCAAATGCCCCTTCGTATTGAAATGTATACTTAAAAAGCCAATCAAAACATAAAAAGATCATCAAATATAACATGTGCAGATAATAGAATACGTGTTGTTGATATTTAGCGTATAAATGTTATTTTAAATATTGATATGATGGAAAGATTAAAAATGTAAACTTGAAGGACTTGTTATATCAAATCGCAAAAGAATTGAAATGTGTTGTTGGAATGAAAATGAAGTTTATAAGTTTATTGACAATTTTAGGTAATTTTCGTAAAACTTGCAATACTTATTTCTAGATAGCCTATGATTTTGTAGACGTATTTGTATGTTTTTTCAGTCAGAATGGAAACTTAAAAGCTGTGAAATATACGATAGTTAAAGTAATTTATGTTTAAAATTGATTGATTCAAAATATCATTTGTGGTGCTATATAATATCTAGAGAAAGAATTCAAGAATTACAGCATATGATATTTTGAGTTGATTTTTGTTTAGCCTTTTAATTTAGATAGAATTAGTTTTTCTGAAAATTCCATACTGTTCATAAAAAGCACAACAAATTGTTCATTTAATCGAATAAGACATACAATATGTGTTCTAAATCCTTGAGATTTTTTTTACAAATTTCAATGAGATGACCATAACCTGATTTTGCCTCTAAATAGGTTAGAAGTTTTAGTTTTAAAACGTGTTTGATTTTAGACAAAAGAAGGGGAACGACTTACAAAAAATCCATAAAAAAGTGATTCTAATTTCCGATTAAGATAATTCTTTATTCATTGGCATTTGGATTTTTTTTAATTCACGCCTCTAAGGAACTATTAGAGTATGAACTTAGTAAATTTTGAACTTTGGTCGATCGCAAAAACAAAACCCAAATATACAACTTGGCTCGTTTTGAAAACTAAATAAATACTTTTGATTCGAGTAGAACCGAGCTTAGCCATGTGAGCATGCTCGTGATATTTTTATTTCACCAAAGATTTGGTCTCTACTAGTTGTTCTACCTATAGTGTAGCTTTGGCGGCAATTAACATTTATCATTTTTTGAGCTAAACATCTTTATATGTTCATAAATCAGGCAATCAAATCATAAATATTACGAAAAAAGTTGTTAATATAGCTAGGTTCAAACTCGAATCAGTAAATGACTTAATGGATCTCGAGTTCAAGTCCATAAACAAGTTTATAATGTCTGAATTTTTTTGTCATAATGTGTAACTGAAATTGTTAAATGCGCATCCAACTCAATCTCTAGCTCAAATGTTGAAAACATATTTAAGCCAAAACTAGTGCCCTAATTAAAAAATTCTATCCAAGCTCCAAGCTGATATTATTTTCTTAAGTCAATCGCCAACAACATGTTACTCAACTCGACTTATTAAGACGCCTAATTACAATCATATATTTAAAGAAATTACTTGAAACTTTCGTTTACAAGTGGTTTCCTAAAATAATAGTTAATAACAGACCCTAAAACTAGCATAAATTGAATAAACTCCATATAAAATTAGATAAGAGATAGCATGAAGAACAATTGTATAGAAAATCTCATCTCATATGCTTTAATTTGATGAACGGGAAAATAGAGAACACACCATACAATGAATTAGTTGACTCTAATTGAAGAACCATACACACACAGATTTAGATTGAGGAAGAGATTGAATCAATCCATAATTCATATTATTTAAGGGAATTGCAATTACACCTTTGAAAACACACACTAAAACCCTAAGACCCTCTATATATGGCCCATTACATTCAAAGCCCAAGCTCAAGTCCACAATACAATTCTAGTAAAACTAGTAACTATTACAAGGATTGGGCTAACATTAATTATGCTAATTTTATAAAACTTTCCATCTAATCGGCGCTAATTAGATCTAACAATCTCGCCCCTAAAGTTTTATAAAGGAAGCATATGTTTCTTCAAGAAGCATCTTCAGATAATCTCCCCTTTGCTTTCACTTAAAAAACTTTAGTGTCGTTGGTTTTTAAAACTCTCCAAGCTTCCCCTTGAATAAAGCTCTTAATCTTCATTTCCAACTTTAAAATCAGATTCAATGTGTCATAAACACCACCGATTGCACAAAATACAACTTTAACCTATAGAAACTCAATACAACTGTCAGCCTCAGAATCTCAGCCAACCCAGAGCATTGATTCATCCAAATGTGGATAGATAAAGTGTGAGTTTTCGTGACAATGCTGTGCATAATCAGTCTAATAACAAAGAATCTGTCTCCAAACCATGAGTTGAGTGAACATTCAGCACAAGAACTTATTCAGATAATCTTCAAAAGGCGGGGTTTTAAAATATTTCATCAACAATTACATAACCATAACGAACACCATTTGGAAGAGAAGTAGCATGAAAGGCATAGCTTCTTGATCAACAACTGTTCAAACTTGATGATAGGTCGATTTCCTGATAACTTCAAGAAGAATGAACAACCAAATCCAGATCCAATCTTCACAATCAAATGAATGATTATCGGCAATCAAAATTAAGATCACACCCGAACCACTAGAGTAGTGAATGATTAGGAATTATACGCACATAACAATAGCATACACTCACTGAAATTTGCATCTAAAGAAAACTCCAGAATAATGATTGCATAAATTCAAACTTCTAATCTTCCAATCAAATACTAAATCAATTGCCAAGTTCTGGAAACTTTTCAAATCTGACTCTTCAAATTTCACAAGCTGGAAATTTAACCAAGAAAGTCGAACATTTGACTTTAAAAAGTCAATTGATGAACAGTAGTTGAAGGGTTGATATGCAGTACAAAGGTATTAAAAAAATGATACCGCACGACTATGAACACACTGATGTAGCACGGGGTTGTCTTTGGTATAGAAAAACAATGAACCAATGATTTCTCGAACATATATGCGGCAAATGATAGATCAGAGTGATGCCACACATGCTTTACGCGAAAAGCTCAGAACGGTGGCCCCCTTCTATGATTTGGAATGGGGTCCCGATACCCGGTTATCAGGTGGGGTCAAGGGGTAACGCCCTTGCGGGGTCTGGGGGCAACGCCTCGAGAGAAAAAAAATTCATATCTCCCTCTCGAACTTGCAATAAAAAATAAGTGTGGAATATGATTGCTTGTGCCTTATGAGGGTTCGAAAGACTTGGAAAAGCTTTGTGCGAGGCACCAGATGGTCAACTTCGTGCGAAGCTTGAGAAGGATCGCACATGCCTTATGTGAAGGTAAGCGAAGTCTCTTATGAAATATTCCTTATGCGAAGGTTGACCAAGGCTCGCATGAAGCTTAAGCGAGGTCACTATTGCAACTTCGGACTGAATGATGCAAGGCTTATGAACATGCCCTTTTGCGAGGGTTATGAATATCATCCGCTGTTAAGTCCAAATCTCGATTTTTGACCCAAAACTCGTCCAATCCGTTTGAAAATTGACATGTAGTATCGTATAAAATAGTTAATACAAAACTTTATTTTAAAGACGTCGTAAAAAATCTAGCTAAAACACCTAAAAGTGTCCTCGTGGCCAGACCATGGGCTGGGCGATATGGGCGACGACCCAAGGCATCAGAAGCCCAAGGGGCATCATTTCACTTGTTGGGCCTGACCTGTCATATTACTAGTTTAAAATATTTGTGAAAAATTGCAGATATAGCATTAGTGGTCAGGGCCTGCCCAAAGGGTGGGCAACCTATGCGGAAGCCTTGGGCATTAGTTTACTTGTTGGGTCGACAATATTGGTATTGTAAAAAATAATTTATAAAAGGTGCAACAACAAGACTGAAACCTGTGACCTCAATAACAACATCAATTGGCACTACCACTATGCTGATACTTGTTTTGTTACTCATTTTCCACCATCTTACTTTAAGTCATTCCCATCCTAAATATTCCTTCCATCTCATTAATCTTAAAGTCTTTTCTCCTGTTTTAATGTTAACATATCTAAAAATAAAATTAAACACATTTAACCGAATAATATTTTTGAAAAAACATCGATAACATTGGAAACTTAGTATTCTTCTTCTATTTATGATTTTGTCAAATATATTTATATAAGCAATAGAAAGAGTGTTAGGTCTGAAAATATTGTATCCGAGATGACAACTATTGAACACATGAAGGACCAAAAGCGTAAAGTCAACAAAGTCATAAATATGGAAATGTTTAACAATTAGAGTTAGGGTTGAAATTAGAATTGTCTTAAATAAGGAAAGGATAATTATCTTGTAATTATGACAATTATATAATACCCCAAACTCTTATAGTTTCCTTATCTCATTATAACTCTTAGCAATATAAATAGAGGGTTAGGCTAGCATTAGAATCAGATCAGTAATTCATATCATTATTAAAATTAGATCTTTCATTCATATATTTAGTAAGAGCTTAATTGTAATATTCGTTATTCATAATAATATAAGTGAGATGTCCGACTTCGGATCTTCATCAATATTCAAAGTGTTCTTCGTGTTCTTGCATACATTCATACATTACATGATCAAATCTGGGATCAACAAGTGGTATCAGAGCAGACGATCTGATTTTTATACTGCATCTAATCGATTTCTGGATCAATAGGTACAAATCTCGACTTTCTCTATTTTGCATGTTTATCGGGTCTAACATCTATCGCTTCAATCGATATACATTCATAATCTGTTTTGTTGCGTTTTTATCGAGTCCAAATAACAGTAGTATTAATCGATATCTGATTTGTTATGTTTTTATCGAGTCTCATTAATTGTAGTACGTATCGACATACACTCAAAAAACTCAAATTTTTTTAAGGTTTTATCGAGTCACACTGTTTAAAGTTAGTATCGATTTTGTTTCGCTTTTTATCGCTTCTTAAACAACCGACACTCATTCAAAATTTCTCTGTTTAATGTTTTGTCGCACCTATAGCATCTGATAAACTCTCAAATCTTTTTTTTAAACAATTCTGTTTTCACAGTCAACTAGCAAAACTACTTTCGCGTATTTTCGCGTTACTTTTGCTATTCTTTTTCAACAGAAAACTCAAGGTCTTTGATTCTTGTAGCTTTTCTGGATAAAAAATCCTCTAGTAAACATCTTAAGTCTTAGGAAGTTTGCAGTGACCTTAATTGAGAAAACCTGAAACATAAGAGCTTAGCTGTTCTTTTCCTTAAAAGACTAGATAACTCTGTTACGCTAGATCTTTTGGTCAAGAACCGTTCGTGTCTTAGCTTTCTGGTTCATCGATTAAAGAACAAAACAAAATTTTTTCCTTGTTTTATCGCATCTGCTATTAGAATTTCTCTCGGCTTTAACCTACTCGAAAATCCATCACTTTAGTTTTTATCGCATCTAGGTGACCCGATAATCAACTTTCATTAGTTTTTATCGCGTTAGGTTCACCCGACAAATATCCTTATCGAAACTAACCTAACCGATATTCGCACACTCATAGCTTTTTTCCCATTTGGTTAACCCGACATAAAATTCTTATCGAATCCTTTTTATTCGATAAAAGATTTTATCGCGTCCTTAGAACCCGATATAAATTCTTCCCAAACAGTAACTCGAGATAAAATCTTAAATTCGCGAAATCTCAATTTTTTTTTCAAAACTCACTGATCGACAATCACTTCATCAGGTAACTAGTACTTAATTTTTTTTTTCAAGATGAGTTCTTAAAATCAATTTTCTGATCTCATTACTGAAATTGAAAGACTTGAAGCAAGACACACGAATAACATGAAAGTGATTGATAACTCTCAAGAAAAAATGTTTATCTAAATGATTTCAAACACAAAAGTAAAGAATTGAAAAATAAAAATGAGTTTTTAGAACAACTCACAGAGCTAGCAAGGAATTCTCATCATATGAAGTATGAAAACTTTTGTAAAAAGAATAATCTTGATCTAATAAAGATAAATTTTTTGAACTGAAAAATAAGATTTCGGGGCTAAAGAGGAGGAAAGATTTTGCAAAGACTAGTAATGAACTTGAAAAGTTTTTAGATTCTGATAGAATAGACTTTGAGAATAAAAGAAAGATTTTTTTTGATGAGAAATGCAAGTTTGAAATTGAGAGAAAAGCCTTTGAAAGAAAAATTAGAACTTGTGAACTGACCATTCAAAAACTTTCAAAACAAATGTCTGATTTCGAAAAAGTTGTGATTTTAGAAAGAAAATCTTCTGAAACAAAATGTTTGGAACTCTCAAAGCAACTTTCTGAAACTCAAAATCTTTTAAAAGATGAAAGAAAAGTGTTTGAAACTGATAAGACAAAATTTTTTCCTTGTTTTATCGCATCTGCTATTAGAATTTCTCTCGGCTTTAACCTACTCGAAAATCCATCACTTTAGTTTTTATCGCATCTAGGTGACCCGATAATCAACTTTCATTAGTTTTTATCGCATTAGGTTCACCCGACAAATATCCTTATCGAAACTAACCTAACCGATATTCGCACACTCATAGTTTTTTTCCCATTTGGTTAACCCGACATAAAACTCTTATCGAATCCTTTTTATTCGATAAAAGATTTTATCGCGTCCTTAGAACCCGATATAAATTCTTCCCAAACAGTTAATCGAGATAAAATCTTAAATTCGCGAAATCTCAGATTTTTTTTTTCAAAACTCACTGATCGACAATCACTTCATCAGGTAACTAGTACTTAATTTTTATTTTCAAGATGAGTTCTCAAAATCAATTTTCTGATCTCAATACTGAAATTGAAAGTCTTGAAGCAAGACACACTAATAACATGAAAGTGATTGATGAACTCTTAAGAAAAAATGTTTATCTAAATAATATCAAACACAAAAGTAAAGAATTGAAAAATAAAAATGAGTTTTTAGAAGAACAACTCATAGAGCTAGCAAGGAATTCTCATCATATGAAGTATGAAAACTTTTGTAAAAAGAATAATCTTGATCTAATAAAGATAAATTTTGAACTGAAAAATAAGATTTATGGGCTAAAGAGGAGGAAAGATTCTGCAAAGACTAGTGATGAACTTGAAAAGTGTTTAGATTCTGAAAGAATAAACTTTGAGAATAAAAGAAAGATTTTTTCTGATGAGAAACGCAAGTTTGAAATTGAGAGAAAAGCCTTTGAAAGAAAAATTAGAACTTGTGAACTGACCGTTCAAAAACTTTCTAAACAAATGTTTGATTTCGAAAAAGTTGTGATTTTAGAAAGAAAATTTTCTGAAACAAAATGTTTGGAACTTTCAAAGCAACTTTCTGAAAATCAAAATCTTTTAATAGATGAAAGAAAAGTGTTTGAAACTTTCTGAAACTAAAGAAAAGTGTTTTGATCGTTGCTAAAAACAAAAACTTGGAAAAAGGGTTTGAAAACGAAAAGAAAACCTTTGAAGAAAAAATTGGTAAGATTTCAAATCAATTATCTGTTTTAGAAACAAATCTTGTGAATGGAAAGAAAATGAGATCTGAATTTCAAACAAAATATGATTTGATTATAGAAGAAAGAAATCATCTCTTGTACAAAATTAGAGAACTTGAAGGTTATACATGTGCTTCAAGTTCAATTCAAAAGATGAATCCTCTTTCTACAATAAACGTATGTAAGAATAACTCGTCTTCAAGTGTCAAATCAAACGGTTATTCTAACAGCTCCAAATCATATAATTGTCCAACTTCCCGGACTCATAATTCTACTGTATCTCACAATGATTTTGTTAGTAAATCAGGCAATTTTAAGAAGTTTAAAATGGTTTGGAAAAAGAAATAAACTACATATGATAGTGTTGGAAACATGTCACATACATCTCCTGTAGTTGATGCAAAATCATTTGTTTCCAAGACTGATTTACCTTATTCTGTCAAGTCAATCAATCAGCTAATCAGTCCAAGCACCACAAATCTTTTTTGTTCTACTTGTGGAACAAATGATTTTGTCGATGAACGGTATGTTCATAAATGGTATGGTACTTACAGTATCCCCAATTCCCAATTTGTTACAACTAAAGCTAACCTCCGAGGACCCAACAAAGCTTGGGTACCAAAATCCTTTTAATCTGTTTTGTAGGTACATCATGTGTGTGCTAAATTCTGCATATTCACATCACATGACAATCCTTCAAAAGGTAATGCTACATTTAAGGGGGAGTACCACATTTTTTTATATTATTATTTGATTAGCTTCATAGCATTTCAGCTATGGACCTGCTCTTAATATTAGCTCAATAGTATCTCAGTTATGAACCTGTTTTTTATTGTTTAGCTTCATAGCATTTCAGCTATGGACCTGCTCTTAATATTAACTTCATAGTATCTCAGCTATGAACCTGCTCTTAACATATTGACTTCTGAATACTTCAGTTAAGAACTCGGACTTAAACTGATTCATATTCATATAAGAAATATGTGTGTTAGGATTTAGATGTTTCAATGGTCAATCCAGAGCCGGAAGGACGTACTCATGAAACACATCCTTAGGTTAGTTATTTTGAAAGAGTATGAATGTGACAAAATTGAGTACTTGTGAGATAAAAGAAAAAGTAAGGGTGTGACAGGACTTAAAAGAAATTTGGTCCTTACCAAACCTAAACAGTTATCCGGGTAGCCACACAATCTATTCATTCTCATTTCTTTGGAGATGAATATTGAAAATAGTCATGGACCTAATGTCGATAACTCGTGTCACCCCACCGAACTACTCAAGTATCTCACAAAAGGTGCTTGTTTCATATATCACGGATATTTAACATATCATCTATCTATTCTTCACTCGGAAGATTTTGATATTGAAACAAGAAGACACACCTCCGGTCTTCGAACATCATGTTATATGCACATTGAGTCTATTTTTGAGCCGAAATATATACAATTTTTTTTCTTTCTACACTTGCACGAGTCTTTGTGACTCCACAAGCATATCTTTGTGTTTATGCCGGAACGGTTTGAGAAGTTAGTTTTAAAACTTACTTCTATGATAATTGGAAGTCCTATCAGTGCCAACCCACTGCCAACATTGAATATAGGCCACTAAATTGAATTTATTTTTGATTTAAGTGACAATAGTTGCTATTTGTGCTTCTATGTTAGAATTTTTACCCATTTTTTCACATCCGCTTATTGTCTTTGATCGTTCATAATGCTTCGGATTCTCCTTATCATTCTGAGGGGGAGAAAAAGTATCAAAGACAAATGCCCATTATGAGGGAGAAAAGTCATTATCAAAGTATCAAAGACAAATGTCCATTATGAGAGAGAAAAGTCATCATCAAAGTATCAAAGACAAATGCCCATTATGAGGGAGAAAAGTCATCATCAAAGGCACATACAAAGAAAGAAATGAGAAAAGTAATCGCATCATCACATCATATGAAGTTGGAAGAAATCAGGATCGTTTCTCATATGAGCTTATCGACTCCACTTGGCCCGACATCATTCTTTATCGCATCAATGCCTAACCCGACAACAACAATGATAACGCGACATTTTGATCCGACATTAGGTCATCATACGACAAGTTCAAATTGAAGAAATCTCATCATGCCTAATCCGACAAATTCAGTTCATCGCATAGCCTAACTCGACAAACTCAAGCTATCTTTCATCAAACGACAAGTTCTACTCGAAGAAAGATTTTACCCTACGACTTCACGGCTTCTTCAATAATCTGTTATTGAACTTCATGTTATGGGGGAGCTATAAAGTTTATTAAGTGATCACATTCGTAGGGGGAGCTAAAGATTTCAAAAGTATATTTGTTGACAAAATTTCATCGTCTTCAAAAGTGCTGATTTGATAAAATTGTAATCTCGAATACAAAGGGGGAGATTGTTAGGTCCGAAAATATTGTATCCGAGATGACAACTATTGAAGATATGAAGGACCAAAAGAGTAAAGTCAACAAAGTCATAAATATGGAAATGTTTAACAATTAGAGTTAAGGTTGAAATTAGAATTGTGTTAAATAAGGAAAGGATAATTATCTTGTAATTATGACAATTATATAATGCCTCAAACTCTTATACTTTTCTTATCTCATTATAACTCTTAGTAATATAAATAGAGGGTTAGGGCTAGCATTAGAAGCAGATCATTAATTCATATCATTATTAAAAATAGATCTTTCATTCATATATTTAGTAAGAGCTTAATTGTAATATTCGTTATTCATAATATAAGGGGGTGTCTGGTTGGGGGTATTTATAAGTAATTAATGGGAATGAATGTAAAAGTAGGTGTTTGGTTTGTTATAATGCAATGGGCCCATTCCTAAAGAAGCCCATTTTTTCATTCCGGCTCAAATCGGGGGGAATAAAATTTCATTCCCGCTTCTTATCTCACGTACCCTAATCGTCGCCCTTCTACTCCCAGCATCCTCTCCATACGCAAGCAAAAATCAGGTATGTTTTGCATAGCAAAATTCGATTGATGCATATTTGTTTCAAAATGACTACTCTATTTGTTTTTGCATATCCATTGATGCAAAAAAATGATTGTAGGTTTGTTTTTGCATATCCATTGATGCAAAAAAAATGATTGTTGAAGGTGGATTTTTGTGAAAAACACACGATTATTTATGCTTGTATATATATATATATATATTTATGCCAAAGATTTATCTACCATATACGATTTAGGGTTCGATTTTTAGTGCTGAATATTTGTGCAGAATTTTTATGCTGAAATTTTATGTGCAGAATTTTTCTGCAGATTTTATTGTGCAGAATGTTTTTGTGCAGTTTTTTTCTGCAGAATGTTTTGTATGCAAAACTTTTATGTTGAATTTTAGTGCAGTATTTGTGTGCAGAAATTTTTGTGCAGAAATTTTTGTGCATAATTTTTATGTTGAATTTTAGTGCAGAATTTTTGTGTGCAGAAATTTTATATGCAGAATGTTTTGTGTAGAATTTGGTTATTGAATTTGGTATTTATTGTATGTGCCATTTGAAATTTGTAGATCAAAATGGCTCGATTTCCGGTTAACAAAAGGCATTGCAAACTAAAGAAACTTTTGTTGTGTCAACAAACAACAAATAACATGTCGCTCTTTCTACTCGCCAACTACTATGTTGTTATTTGTTCCTACATTAGATATAAAATTTGTGAAATCAAAACAAATGATGAGAAAATAATAGATAGGATGCAATGGATGTTTAGGTTGACCAGGGAAAGTGATGCTGTTTGTATTAGTGAACTTCGTATGGATAGAGCAACCTTTAGCGTATTATGTGATATGGTAAGTGATGTTGGATGTTTAAAGCCTACTAGAAACACGTCTATTGAAGAGGTTGTTGCAATGTTTTTATACACCTTGGCTCACCACAAAAAGAATAGAACAATTAGTCATTTATTTTTTCGTAGTAAAGAAACAATTAGTCGGCAATTCCATCTAGTTCTTTTAGCAATTTTGAGGTTGCACCCCATCTTACTCAAAAAACCGGAGCCTATTACACAAGATTGTCAAGATGGGAGATGGAAATGTTTTCAGGTATGACTAGTTTCTAGTTACATTTGTAAGTTAATGACGTTATGAATTAAACACCAAGTTGAGATGTATATATACGCACCTTGTTTTGTAGGGTTTCTTAGGAGCTTTGGATGGGACTTTAATTAAAGTTACACCTCCTAGTGATGAAAAGCCTCGTTATCGCACAAGAAAGAGTTGCATTTCAACTAATGTTTTAGGTGTTTGTTGCCCGAACATGCAATTCATATATGTTTTGCCTGGTTGGGAAGGTTCTGCACATGATGGTCGTGTACTTCGAGATGCAATCTCAAGGCCTCAAGGTCTAAGAGTTCCTCAAGGTTCTTATTATTTGGTGGATTCTGGATATTGTAATTCAAATGGTTTTCTTGCACCTTATCGGGGACAACGATATCACCTAAAAGAGTTTAGTGGCCATCGACCAAACACCGCCGAAGAATATTTCAGTATGAAACACTCAAAAGCAAAGAATGTGATTGAGAGATGTTTTGGATTGTTGTAAGGAAGATGGAAGATCCTTGCATCCCCCTCATTCTTCTTAATTGAAACCCAAGTTCAAATTATAATGGCATGTTGCCTCCTACACAACTTGATTCGAAAATTTATGAGCCATGATCCCCAAGAGTCGGTCTTTGAAGAAGAAGAAGAAGAAGAAGAAGAAGAAGAAGAAGAAGAAGAAACAAATAATGAGGGTGAAAGTAATGAAGTTGAATACATTACAAACATTAGTCCAACCGATGAGTGGCTAGCATTTAGAAATACTATGGCTACCAATATGTTTAATGCGTGGAGAAGTAGATAGATTTTTCATGATCGTACTTGAATCTTTGTTCTTGGGTTTATGTCGACATTATGTTTTATTACGTTGTATTTGATATTATGTTTTATTATATTGGATTTGACATCATGTTTTTATTATTCCGTATTTTTATGTTTTGTTATGTTGTATTTGACATTAGGTTTTATTATGCCGTACTTTTAAGTTTTGTTATGTTGTATTTGACATTATGTTTTGTTATATTGTTTAGAAATGACTACGCCTTCATTTGAGCGTGAACGTGGAAGGGGGAAAAACAAAATATATTGGAATGATGAGGAAGGAGAAGCATTGGTCAACGTTTTACAAGAACTTGCTTGTGCTTGTGATCCATTGTGGAAGGTAGATGGTGGATTCAAAAATGGCTACATGATTGAAGTGCATAATTGGTCCAAAGACTTCCAAATTTTGATAAGGAAGTTATCCCTCACATTGACTCTCAGATAAAATATCTTAAAAACAAATATAATCCACTTTCCGAAATGTTGATGCAAAGTGGGTGTCAATGGGATGATGTTGAGCATAAAATTAATTGTGAGAAGCAATGGTATGATGATTGGTACAAGGTAAAGACATTAAGCTACTACTTTTTTTTAATTGTATTATTCTCGCTCTCATAGTATTGTTTTTATTTTTATAGACTCATAAGAATGCAAGTGGCTTGTGGAACTTCAAATTTCCATATTTGCAAAAATTGGACTTGGTATGGGGTAGAGATAGAGCGATGGGGTTAAAAGCCGAGGTTATATCACAAGCATGCAAGGCTATTAATAACAACAAGAGTGTGTTTTTATGTTCTTCCGATAGTGAAGGTGAACAAGAAGTTGATGCACAAGGGTCTCCTAATTCATCAACCACTATCACATCAAAGAAGCGCAAAAAACTTTCACCTAGAAGAGAAATTTACAAGAAAAAGAAATCACCTTCACTTCAAAATACCATTGACAAAAGGTTAGATGAATTTAATTCCAAGTTTGAGTCTATTTGTGGTCAAATGATGTCACAATATGTTGCTACTACCAATGTTTTGGTGGATGCTAACAAATTCGATTCTTTGAGTGATGAGAAGATGGAAGAAGTGATGAATGAACTTCTTAGTATTGGAATATCTACCGGTGATGTTGGTAAAGCTCTTGAAATTTGCTATGGTGAACCCGCCAAAGTTAAGGTCGGCTAACCAATGAATTTGGTATTGTATTTTGAAGATCATATGCTATGGTAAGCCTCTTTTTGGTGTATTGTATTGTGAAGTAGGATGAAACATTCAAGTAGGATGAAACATTGAATTACATGGTATTTTTGAAGTTGGATGAAATATCCAATTATATTGTATTTTGAAATTGGTTGAAACATCATATTATATTGTATTTTGAAGTTGGATGAAACCTTGAAATGTATTGTATTTTTTGAAGTTGGATGAAACATCGAATTGTGTTGTATTTTTGAAGTTGGATGAAACATATTTTGTGTTGTATTTAATGAAAATAATTGGTTAATGTTATAAAAATGGTAGTACAATGCTATAAAAAAAATTATGTTATTATATACGCTATACATCCAAACAACATCTATGATAAGGATAATGATTTCCAAGTATTAACCAAACAACATCAATGCAATGCTCATTCCGATTTTCATTCCCATTCATTTTCATTCCCATTTCCATTTTCATTCCCCTGACCGAACCAAACAGACCCTAAGTGAGATATCCGACTTCGGATCTTCATCAATATTCAAAGTGTTCTTCGTGTTCTTACATACATTCATACGTTACCTGATCAAATCTGGGATCAACAAAGAGTTATCTTTTGTTGTTGTATATGTTGTACATACATGCATGTTCAAGTTTGTTTCTAGTTTTAATAAAATGATATAATTTTTGCTTCAAAATGTTTCTTTTAGTAAAATGCACGAAGGCCAAATGTTCGTATACCACTTGACCAAAGGCCCTTTTGGTAATGAATGTAAAATGTTGTTTTAGCATGAACATGTGTTAGATTTTACCATTTGTCAATATTTTCGTCTTATTTTAAGTGGTCCTTGTATAATATGGTTGCTACTTTCAAATTTATATGATGTTTTAAGAAATAAATATCATTGAACAAAGCTTTTTATGTTATTAAGTACACATTGTGTGTGAACTTGTTGTTTGATAATATCATGTTCAACATTACTACAAATCCGAAATAATTAAGTGTTTTATTAGATATGGTATTTTTAAGCACTTTCGTCCAGAAAACCAAAAACCATTGGACCAGCCCTGTTAGAGGTCTCGAACCCGTGACCTCAATAATAAAACTAACTATCCTTACTGTTGGGCTAAAGATGGTTTTTGTTTATTTTTTACTCCATAATTCTTTTATTCCTTATCATCCTAAAATCTTTTTCTTAAAAATTGTTTTTCCTTTTCTCTCGTCTTAATACCAATTTATATTTTTTCTTTTCGTCTAACATGTTTTTATGGACTATAAAGAGTTTGTATTTTGTTGTTAAATTTGTTGTATATACATGTTCAAATTTGTTTCTAGTTTTAGTAAAATAATATAAATTTGCTACAAAATAACTCTTTCAAACTTTGTTTGATAATTGACTTCAAATATCAACTATTTGAGCATCACATGCTACTATACAAACAATTAATGTAAAATACTTTTTTAAATATATAATATTTTTACACGATGATTACAACAAAAGAATTCATACACCCTCCTCATCTTCACTTAGGTTTGAACCAAAAAGTTCGGATACTGTTAATCCCATATTACAACAGATCTGATATTGAATGCTAAATGAATCCTCATTTTATTAAAACTATAGAAAGCTTTACAGAGAAACACACACTTACACCTTTAGACGACTCTCATGTGTGGTGTTCAACATCTAACTGTCTAACATACACTCTATTTATACTACAAATGTAAAACTATAGTTAGATGTATTTAAATCACAGCCCAATTACAATAAGACACGTCATCAAAAACTCTATTAGAAGTTCTTCTGAACTATCTTCAGAATTCTGAACTTTGCTCTTCAGAACCACTTCTGAATTGTCTTCAGAACTTCTAAACTTTCACTTCAGAACTTATTCAGAACTTCTTCAGAACTTCTGAATATATATTTTGCATTTCTGAAGATGACTTTATTTATCTTTCTAGCACTAGTTTAGAACTTCAGAACTATTCAACTTCAGATTCTGAAGTACTTTACTTTACAAAATATTTTAAACTAAGTTCAAACTTTTGTTCTAACATATACCATTTGCCAAATTCCTTTTTGGTAAGCAACGTAAAATGTTGTTTTATCATTAATATGTGTTTAGATTCTACCACGTGTTAATGTACTTTATTTTGAATTTATTTTAGATGGCTCTTTGATTATAGTATGGTTGTTACTTTACATTTACATAAACTTTGAAGAATTAAAAAGCATTGAACAAAACTTATAAATCCGAAGTAATCTAGTGTTTTTTTTCTTTTTAATAGGGGGATTTTTAGCGGTTTCGCCCAGGGCATCAAAAGCCTCAGGACCGGCCTTGAGTGTCCTATAAACTTATTGTAATAGTTTTAGATATGACACTTTTTGGTTTGTTCCTATAAACTTGCATCCTATAAATTATTATTTTAAAACGTTTTTTTATTTTAGGCGTCCTATAAACTCAATTTTGTTGTAGTGGATCCGACACTCTTTATTTGACATTTGGAAGCTTTAATACTTTTATTTAATGGTCAATTGAGTTGTTGAGCTTTTGACTCGATTTTGACTTAAATGTGTCTTGCGGACTTTGGTCCGATTTAAATTGCTCATGACGAGATTTGGAGTTATAAGCATTTATGGTATATTTAATTGTAAATTACATATTTTAGATGTGTTTGTCAAGTCATGTAATTTAGATTGTAAAACATTGGATTCATAGGCATGTGAGTTAATCTTGTGTTGATGGTCATGTGGGTATTGTGGCGTTGACTACGAGACCCCTGTCTCATGATCTTAAACTTTTCAAGTAGGCACTAGGAGAGTTGAGTCAAGAATTGTTGTCTTGGTGACACACCAGGATCTCTACTGCTTCAGGTAATGTTTTGGAGGTAGTCTTTAAGTGTGCCAGGTCTTGAGTTGTTACCCATAAGGGTTGACACTAAGGTCAACGACTGTTATGGTGAAACTTTTTAAGAAGTTGTAGGAACATCCGGGCTTTAAGTCGTGAAGTGTTATGTGATTAACATTTTACGAGTGGCAAACCTATGTGTTTCCGTCAGTAATAAGAACTGGGTCTTGTAATTTCGTTTTAAAATGAACCTCTTTTCGAATCACTATGGAATCAAATCAGAATTCCTATTTTGATCATTTTTTCTATTGTATCAAATCTAATTTATATTTTAGAGTGATGAATATGAGTCTCCCCCGTTGTTGTTAAACATAATTCTTAGATAGTGTGTTATCTATGTTTTTTATTACTTGGGTTTTGGCAAATAACTATAATTTATGATTTTGATATATTTGATCCTCTCTATATATTAAGGCTGTGAATAAAAGGGTTATATTCATGTTTTCGATATTTGGATTTTAATTATATTTGTACTTCGTGTGAAGTATTGGATTTGGTTTCACAATTGTTGGGTATTTTTATTTTAGTGTTTTCGACACGAAAATGGTGGTTTTGGGAAGATGCCATTTACATTCTGACATACATTTCATATTTGAAATCATGATTTAAATAATAGTCTTTTTGCTTACAATTTTATATAATTGTTGAAAACTGCTTACATTCACTAGGCGTTAAGTCTAACTTTTTTCTTAGTCGACATGTGCATCATATCCTTGGGGAATGGTACTAGCGACACTTTGGTGTGATGAGTCTTATTAAAACTCGTTGGAGATAGCGTCTTAGTAAAACTCGTCCCTTAATGTGGATTTGCATAAAGGTTGGAATCTATTTATTGATGTTAAAACATAGATTGTCATTACAGGTGATCAATTGTTAACTTTTAGTAAGGGATTAAGTGTTTAATTGATGTATAAATAGATATTCTAATATAATTAGATGTTCTTTTTAAATTTGAGGATGTTACATTATTTATGTTTGCTTTCATTAATTATTCGTTTTTTTGTCATTTTTGTTTCTTGATTATTTTATTCAAGCTTGTTACTCATTTTGTTATGGCAAAGGTCACACCTTTATCATTATTTTCGATTAAGTATTAAGTTAGTAATTTTATATTAAAAATTTCTAAACCTAACATATAGTGGAAAATAACATCATCCTACACACCATCCTATTGTTAAAATAACGTCATCCTACACACCGTCCTATTATTTCAAACCGTCCTATGATTTATTCTTATTTTTATGTACCATATATTCAATAATTTTTCTAACAACTACTACATTGAGGAAGCACAAAGTTCCTAGCCCCACAATTTTTTTCATAGGGGTGTTACAACTATTAACATAGTTTTTTAACCATATAACAACATATATAAGTGAGAAAAAATTATCCCATAACAATTTTAGAATGATATCATTTTTGTCTTAGTAGGAATGGAGGCAAATAAGACTATAAGAACTATTTAACTTTTCTAAAGTTTGTCAAATTATTTTCGTTATACTTTTGTATGTGGGGTTTGATTTATTACTACATTTATAGTTTCTTTTAGCAAATGCCCCTTCGTATTGAAATGAATACTTAAAAAGCCAACCAAAACACGAAGAGATAATCAAATGTAACATGTGCAGATAATAGAATACGTGTTGTTGATTTTTAGGGTATAAATGTTATTTTAAAGATCGGTAAGATGGAAAGTTTAAAAAGTAAACTTGAAGGACTTGTGATATAAAATCGCACAAGAACTGAAATGTGTTGTGGGAATGAAAATGAAGTTTATAAGTGTATTGACAATTTCAGGTAATTTTCGTAAAACTTGCAGTACTTATTTCTAGATAGCCTACGATTTTGTAGACGTATTTGGTATGGTATTTCAATCAAAATGGAAACTTAAAAAAGTTTTGAAAAATACGATAGTTAAAATAATTTTAGTTTAAAATTGATTGATTCAAAATACCATTTATGGTGCTATATAATATCTGGAGAAAGAATTCAAGAATTAGAGCATATGATATTTTGAGTTAACTTTTGTTTAGCTTTTTAATGTAGGTAGAATTCATTTTTCTGAAAAATCCATATTGTTCATAAAAAGCACAACAAATTGTTCATTTAACCGAATAGGACATACAATATGTGTTCTAAATCCTTAGGATTTTTATTACAAATTTCAATGAGATGATTATAACCTGATTTTGGCTATAGATAGGTTAGAAATTATAGTTTTAAACCGTGTTTGATTTTAGACAAAAGAAGGGGAACGACTTACAAAAAATCCATAAAAAAGTGATTCTAATTTCAAATTAAGATAATTCTTGATTCAATGGCATTTGAATTTTTCTAATTCACGCTTCTAAGGAACTATTCGAGTGTGAACTTAGTAATTCTTGAACTTTATTCAATCGCAAAAACAAAACCCAAATATACAACTTGGCTCGTTTTGAAAACAAAATAAAAAGTTTTGATTCGAGTAGAATCGAGCTCAGCCATGTGAGCATGATCGCGATATTTTTACTTCACTCAAGATTGGGTCTCTACTAGTTGTTCTACCTATAGCGTAGCTTTGGCGGCAATTAACATTTGGCATTTTTTGAGCTAAACATCTTTATATGTTCATAAATCATGCAATCAAATCATAAATATGAACAAAATAGTTGTTACTATAGCTAGGTTTCAAACTCGAATCAGTAAATGAGTTAATGGATCTGGAGTTCAAGTCCATAAACAAGTTTATAAAGCTTGAATTTTTTTGTCATAATGTATAACTCAAATTGTTAAACGAGCAACTCAATCTCTAGCTCAAATGTTGAAAACATATTTAAGCCAAAACTAGTGCAATAATTAAAAAAATCTTTCCAAGCCCAAAGCTGATATTATTTTCTCAAGTCAATCGCAAACAGCATGTTACTCAACTCGACTAGCTAACACGCCTAATTACAATCATATATTTAAAGAAATTACTTGAAACTTTCGTTTACTAGTAGTTTCCTAAAATAATAGTCAATGATAGATTCCAAAACTAGAAACAATTGAATAAAATCCATACAAAAGTAGAGAAGAGATAGCATGAAGAACAATTGTATAGAGAACACACCATACAATGAATTAGTTGACTCTCCTATGTTCACCTAGTATGTGTGTGTACTCTCTAGAATCACAAACGAGAAATAAACCCATAGGCACCTATATGTAGGTCCCATTTACAAACAAATAACCCAAGCCCATAGGGTTCCCAAAAACCCAAAATACAAATCTTTATAAAACATTCTTAAAATTAGGGGCTAATTTTATCTAACAATCTCTCCCTAATGTTTTATAAACAAAACATCATCCTATAAACTCTCCCTTGATTTCTTTATAAGCTATTATGTGCCACTCTTCAAGTCATCAAGGCGTTACAAGCTCCCCCTGAAATGTAGGCTCATATTCTTGAAAAACCGAGACAATTTGCACTTTTTGTCCAACTTTCATGACTCAACTTCATCGATGTTTCTGACCATCAAGAATCTTGATTGAGAGAAATTAAACATAAAACATGCACATTGAACTCCAGCCTATTAGCTTATCAACAAGCTTTGATTCAACCATTTGGGATGAAAATTGAGTGAGTTGTGCAAGTTTCCCCTAAGCTGTGCAAAACAGTCGTCAAAACAGAAAATTTGACTCTTCAAACCTCGTGGAGTAATCGATCACCTCCGAGGTATATACTTGAAAAAAAAGGAGAGTGTGACATGAAATTGGTCACAAATGTAGCTTGAATCCATGAAGAACGGTCAAGTTAACACCATTCTGAAATCGGAAGGAGTATGAGTGAAAAACAATGCTTTCAGTCCAACATCATTCAACAAACTTTGACGGTAAATAAGACGTATAATCTCATAGAATTTGAGAAAACTCAAAACTTCAAAGTTATGCATGTGTGTTTCATCGTTTCAACGCAACTGGGCTCATGTAATTTGGAGCTTCGAGTAAAATGTTGTGCACGAGTTTATGAAACAGCGCACTACTGTCAGAAAACCAAAAGAAAACCTGGTACGGGCTTCGGTTCGATGTGAGCTCTGGACCATCGACCATTAATTTTCACCCTATGGTCCACCTGTAGTTCATTACTCGTCCATCACGAACTCTGGTCCATGCGAGCTCTGGTACGTCTTGAGTTGTTGTTCGTCTTGAGTATGATCGCACGAAGAATATGCAGAGTACCGTACAGATCTCCACGCAGAGCTCTGGTTCATCTAACCAGAGTCTCTGGCTCGCCTATACAAAGCTCTTTATCAAAGTTATCTCTGATTCATCTTATTTATCTCTAGTCTACCTCTAGTCCCCCTGGTCTACTTTGAAACCCAAATCAACATGGAAGGTTTCTGCACTGACTTCTACGATGCTTTTGGTCGTGAAATATTTAGAGTTCGGGAAAACTCAAAACACATAAACATTGTAGATAAATGTTTTAGCTTTCCATAGAATCTAGATTCACCACCTTTGGAGCTCGAACGGATGAGATATGTTCGATTTAGTATAGTCGCGCAGATCTGTCCAACAGCTTTTGGTTGAACGTGTTAGCTTCTAGTCGAGGTCATATGTTCATTCGATACAAAGCTCTAGTCCTTTGATACAGAGGCTTTGTATGTACGGTACAGAGGCTCCGGTCCTCGATACAGTCTCTGGTTCTTCGGTATAGAGAAGTTCTAGTTCTTCTGTAACAACGCTGATCCGGCTCGATGCACAACAGCTTTACTTCAGCAAATTACATTCAACTTCAACATTACTTATGGCCCTTCTACAGATCGAATCAGTGAAAAGACAAAACATGAAAGTTGTAGATCCATCTGTTTCTATCTACAGTATCGCAAATCTGTCAGCATCCTGATTTTTGTCCATCACCATAAAAATTGATTCTCGTTTTACCCAACCAAATTACAATCAAGATGTTGATTCAAAACTTCGGTTCTTGACATAAAAAACGACTCTTCATCAAATCACTTTAAGAAACCAAATCGCTCATAAACATTTTATCAAACACCTTGTATGCATAATCAATTTTTAACAAATTGGCTATGAATTTTCTTCCTCTTAAACCAAATCCGGGTTATAGATTATTTGTCGTCAAACCAAAATGAAAGAAAAGAGAGTCCTATCTTGGGTGAGAAAAATGTGAGATCAAAAATCAACAACCTTAATACCAACATGCATAAAATGCAAAGAACAAAAGCACACAACAAGGCAGGATCATAGACCAACCACCTACTTAGTGCTAAGATATTAGACCAATAAAGGCGGGGGATCAAAGATACACACACCTATCTAATAAGTCTGATCAAAATCAATAAAGATGGAACTAAACTCTTCACATAGTCATTTAATCAAACACCTAGAGTGCATAATCAAATTGTGTGTATAATCAATAAAATCTTGTATCAAATATCATCCAAATCTCATCCAAATGAAAGATATGATCTTAAGCCCAAAGAAGAAAATAAATGACAGGATGATATTTGAGTTTAGGCTTAGGTGAGAGAACCAATCTATGCACCAAGACATCAAAATCAACTGTGAAAAGTTCAATTATAGCTAAAAATGACCGAATTGAAGAATTTTTTTCTTCAATTGGCTCTGATACCAAATGATAGATCCCAAAACTTGCAACAACTGAATAAACTCCGTACAAAATTGGAGAAGAGATAACATGAAGAACAATTGTATATAAAATCTCATCTCATATGCTTTAATTTGATGGAAAGGGTAGTTGAATCTAAGTGTAGAACCATACACACACAAATTTAGATTTAGGAAGAGATTGAATCAAGCCATAACTCATATTATGTAAAGGAATTGCAACTACACCTTTGAAAACACACACTAAAACCTTGAGTTGACTCTCATGACCCTCCCTCTCAACCTTAAGACCCTTTATATATGGTCCATTACATTCAAAGCCCAAGTCCAAAATACAATTCTAGTAAAACTAGTAACTATTACAAGAATTGGCTAGCATTAATTATGCTAACTTTATAAAACTTTGCATCTAATTGGGGCTCATTAGATCTAACAATCTACCCCTAAAGTTTTATAAAAAGGAAGTATCTATTTCTTTAAGTAGCATCTTCAGATTATCTTCCCCTTGCTTTCATTTAGAAAACTTTAGTGTCGTAGGTTTTCAAAACTCTCCAAGCTCCCCCTTGAATAAAACTCTTAATATTCATTTCCAGCTTTAAAATCAGATTTAATGTGCCATAAACACCAATGATTGCACCAAATACAACTTTAACCTATAGAAACTCAACAAAACTGGTAGCCTCAAAATCTCAGCCAACCCCAGAGTATAATGATTCATCCAAACGTGGATAGATAAAGTGTGAGTTGCGTGACAATGTTGTGCATAACTCTAATAACAAGGAATCTGTCTCTGGACCATGAGTTGAGTGAACATTCAACACAAGAACTTGTTCAGATAATCTTCATAAGACGGGGTTTCAAAATGTTTCCTCAACAGCTTGGATAACCATAACGAACACCATTTGGAAGAGAAGTAGCATGAAAGGCATAGCTTCTTGATCAACAACTGTTCAAACTAGGAAGATAGGTCGATTTCCTGATAAATTCTAGAAGACAGAATTATCCAGATCCAATCTTTACAATCAGATGAATAATTATCGACACTAAAAATTAAGATCACAACCGAACCACCGGAGTAGTGAACGGCTAGGAATTATACGTACATAACAATAACATACACTCACTGAAAGTGGCATCTAAAGAAAACTTCAGAATATTGATTGCAGGAACTCAAACTTTTAATCTTCCAATTAAATATTGAATCAAACTTTTAATCTTCCAATCAAATACTGAATCAAACTTTTAATCTTCCAATCAAATACTGAATCAAACTTTTAATCTTCCAATCAAACTCCAGAATAATGATTGCAGGAACTCAAACTTTTAGTCAAACATTTGACTTTAATAAGTCAACTGATGAACAGTACCTGAAGGGTTGATACGCAGTACAAAGGTATTCAAGGAATGATACTGCATGACTATGAACACACCGATGTAACAAGAGGTTATCTTGGGTATAGAAAAACAATAAAAGTGATTTCTCGAACATATATGCGGCAAACGATAGATCAGAGTGATGCCACACATGCTTTACGCGAAAAGCTTAGAACAGTGTCCCCCTCCTACGACTTAGCATGGGGGTTCCGATACTCGGTTAGCGGGTGGGGCAAGAGGTAATGCCCTTGCGGAATCTGGGAGCAGCGCCTCGGGAGAAAAAAATTCAGATCTCCCTCGAACATGAAATAAAAATTAAGTGCGGAATTTGATTGCATGTGCCTTATGCGAAGGAACATGTATCATGCAAAGATGAACAGCAAGCCTCGCACAAGCCTTGTGCAAGGCTCACATTACAGTGGGAGAAATTCAACTTTTGCAAAGCCATGCGAAGCTTGCACGATACATGGAGAAATCCATGTTTAGGCAAGGCTCAGGTGGGTTCGGGTGATATGTATGCGAGGGTTCGGAAGACGTGGGAAAAGCTTTGTACGAGGCACTAGATGGTCAGCTTCATGCGAAGATCAGGAAGGCTCGCACATGCCTTATGCGAAGGTAAGCGAAGTCTCTTATGAAGATATTCCTTGTGCGAAGGTTGACCAAGGCTCGCATGAAGATTAAGCGAGGGTCACTATTGCAACTTCGAACTGAATGATGCAAGGCTTATGAACATGCCCTTATGTGAGGGTTATGAATATCATCCGCTATTAAGTCCAGATTTTGATTTTTGACCCAAAACTCGTCCATTCCTACTGAAAAATTGACATGTAGTATCGTATAAAATAGTTAATACAAAACTTTATTTTAAAGACGTCGTAAAAAATCTTGTTAAAACACCTAAAAGTGTCCTCGTGGACGGCCCATGGGTTGGGCAAGATAGGCGACGTCACAGGGAATCAGAAGCCCAAGGGGCATCATTTCACTTGTTGGGCCTGACCTGTCATACTACTACTTAAAAATATTTGTGAAAAATTGCAGACATAGCATTATAGGTCAGGGCCGGCCCAAAGGGTGGGCAACCTATGCGGCATCCTAGGGCATTAGTTTACTTGTTGGGCCTGCAATATTGTTATTGTAAAAAATAATTTATAAAAGGTGCAGCAACGAAACTCAAACCTGCGATCTCAACAACAACATCAATAGGCACAACCACTGTGCTGATACTTGTTTTGTTACTCATTTTCCATTATCTTACTTTAACTCATTCCCATCCTAAATATTCCTTGTATCTCATTAATCTTAAAGTCTTTTCTCTTGTTTTAATGTTAAGATATCTAAAAATTAAATTAATCACATTTAACGATTAATATTTTTGAAAAAACATCGATAATATTTGAAATCTTATTATTCTTCTTCTATTTTTGATTTTGTCAAATATGTTTATATAAGCAATTGAAAGAGTTATCTTTTGTTGTTGCATATGTTGTACATACATGGATGTTCAAGTTTGTTTCTAGTTTTAATAAAATGATATAATTTTTGCTCCAAAATGTTTCTTTTAATAAAATGCACGAAAGCCAAATGTTCGTTAAGGCACTTATGGTAATCAATGTAAAATGTTGTTTTAGCATGAACATGTGTTAGATTTTACCATTTGTCAATATAATTTATTTTCGTGTTATTTTAAGTGGTCCTTGTATAATATGGTTGCTACTTTAAAATTTATATGAACTTTTAAGAATTAAAAATTATTGAACAAAGCTTTTAATGTTGTTATAAGACACATTGTGTGTGAACTTGTTGTTCGATTACATCATGTTCAATATTGCTACAAATCCGAAATAATTCAGTGTTTTATTAGATAGGGGTATTTTTAAACACTTTCACCCAGGGCACCAAAAATCATTGAACCGGCCCTGTTAGAGGTCTCAAACCCATGACCTCAACAATAAAATTAGTTATCCTTACTGCTTGGCTAAAGATGGTTTTTGTTTATTTTTTACCCCATAATTCTTTTATTCCTTATCATCGTAAAACCCTTTTCTTAAAACTAATTTTCCTTTTCTCTCGTCTTCATACCAATATATGTTTTTTCTTTTCATCTAACATGTTTTTATGGACAGTAAAGATTTTGTATTTTATTGTTAAATCTATTGTATATGCATGTTCAAATTTGTTTCTAGTTTTAAACCTTGTTTGATAATTGAGTTCAAATATCAACTATTTGAGCATCATATGCTACTATACAAACAATCAATGTAAAATAATTTTTTAAGTATATAATATTTTTATACGACGATTACAATAAAAGAATTCATACTCCCTCCTCATCTTTACTGAGGGTTGAACGCAAAACGTTCGCATACGATTTGCCAAAGTCATTTTTTGTAATCAACGTAAAATGTTGTTTAATCATTAAAATGTTGTTTAATCATTCAATATTTATTTTAGAAGGCTCATTGATTATAGTATGGTTGTTACTTTACATTTATATAAACTTTTAAGAATTAAAAACCATGTGAACAAAACTTACAAATTCGAAGTAATTTAGTGTTTTTTTTTTCTTTTTAATAGGGGTATTTTTAGCAGTTTCGCGCAGGACATCAAAAAACCTCAGGACCGGACCTGAGTGTCCTATAAACTTATTGTAATAGTTTTAGATATGACACTTTTTGGTTTGGTCCTGTAAACTTGTATCCTATAAATTATTATTTTAAAATGTTTTTTCATTTTAGACGTCCTATAAAATCAATTTTGTTTTAATGGATCCGACACTCTTTATTTGACATTCAGAAGCTTTAATGTACCAATATCCGACTGTCGAAACTATTTCAAACAATGTTCAAACCTCCAAGTTTAACCGTGTAAACGTGGATGGCGAATTCCACCTTCATTGCAAGTGATACTTAAAATGATATTGAAGAAAAATGACAATTTAATAATGCGTTGTTCAAATTTAAATAAATATGAACCGGAGCATCAACACAAAATGGGTTGGATGATAAACGAAGAATCGGCGTTTGGTTTAGGTTAATTACCACCATTCATTATTTTGAATGACTTAGCTTCTATGTAATTATTATATTTTGGTTTTAATTCAAATTTATGAAATTGTAGCTTGTAAATAGGCTTTTGGTTTAATAAAAGATAGATTGAATTGTAGATTAAGGTGTCGTGTGAAAGTAACTAGAGGTGCACAAAACCTAGCCAGTGTTTGTCGGTCTTAAATCCGTTGACAAAGCCGATCTCAAATAGGTGTCATTCTCACGCTTGAAAAGTTCATTTTGTGCCGAGTTTTAGTAATTCAACAACATACTAAAAGTCTTTGCTTCATAATGCACCGACTTATATATTAAAACACATAGAGTCTACAGTCGATTTAACTTCAACATATTACTAACATAAATTTAAATAATTAGCAGTGTCAATTTTTTCCATCAATATTAATCTTGAAACAATTCATCTATGAAGTTATGGTAAGTAGAGATGCGCACGAAGCGATCCGGACCAGTCCTAAATGTCATATGTGATCCGGACCAATCCTTCATGTGATTTAATAGATTCATTCTGGTTTTAGTCTAACCCGTTTGATATGATTTTTATTTTTATAAAAAACAATTTAATACATTATTAATGACTATGAGATGTAATTATTATTGATTTTACAATTATTCATTTATTTAGTATCCGTGACTTTAAAATTTATATACTTTATTAGAATATGTAATATAAATTTACAAATGGAAATTATAGAAATATACTAAAATTAATGTAAAACTTAAAAAATGTCCTATTTATATACTCCTATGGAATGAAAAATAAAAATATATTAAAAAATTATAGATTTTATAAATATTCCATATTGGTTGTTAAATCATGTTTTAATTTTTAACAAACTATTGATTTTGATTGTATTATTTTAAATTACATTAAACAATTTTTAAATAAGTTTAGATTTCAAACCCCCCCCCCCTTCTCCCTCTCCCCCAGTCACTCCCAAATCAATCGCTATCATTTTCTTGCTTTTCTTATTGTATTGAATTGTTATAGAGCAGTTATCAGGTATAGTTGGTTGTTGGTAGGATGAAGTGGGATAAAGCATTAGTGGATACAACTAGTGTGATGGGGAGGCAGCTCGGTGTAGTGGGTGTGGACGCCAAGCATGACTCTTTTTTTAAAAGTGAGTTGTTTTGAATTCAGTTTTGTCCGATTCGACTTGATTAAGTTCTAAAATAGTCCGGTTAATCTAAAAAAGGTTTAGACCAATTAAGGATCAACGGTTTGGTCTGATCCGATCAAACGACATCATGGTCTGTTCTGAACAGTTTAATCCTTTTGTCTATTTATTTTAGTATGAAAGTATAGTTCATCAGCGTATCTGAGCAACACTATCTCCTTGTTTAGTCAGTTTCTAACTCACAATTCACAGTTCTTTGATGGTCAATGAAAGAAAGAAAATTTGGTTAAATACAATAGATAAAACACACATTAAACAATTTGTAATTGAAAATCCACTAAACAAAAAATAAACAATACATGGACAAAAAATACCAAGTACAATCACTCGATCTATTAGGTTGATTAGGTGTAACATCTTTGGCATTCGAAAAGTGTTGCGACATTTTGTCTTCTTTTAGGAAGATTTGATACGAGTTTTTTAATCGTTGGTGTTGCCGAATACATCTTACTCGATTTGGTATATTCGAAGAATCACCAATAGCATGGCCCTTTTGTGTTTGTTTTTATTGCTTTTAGAGTGTTTGATACTGACATCCATTTGGAGGCATTGTTTCTCGTTTCTAGTGTATTGAAGAACTTGATACTCGTTTTGGAGACATTTGCTTTCATTCAGATTATTTGAAGATTTTTGTGCTTGTTTTGGAGATCTGCTCTGGAGGGCTTTTTGTACCTTGGATTTTAGATTTACATCGTTTAGTTCCATCATGAATATTCATTCAAGGTGGAGTTCATATTTTGTTGGTTCCATATTCTCTTCTTCACAGATTAATCGATTGAATTATTAACAGAGTATAAGCGGAAGCAATTTATATCGATTAATCAACAGTAATAAGATTCGATCAAAGATTGAAGAACAAAATAACAATGTATTATAACCTGAATTGAGATTACAGATACATGGAATGACGCACAGTAAGTTCTTCAATATCACGATTTCAATCGACAACTTTTACAACTGAGAAAAGATCTATTTATACAAATAGAATAAAGTAAAAGTCAACATCTTAACCTATTACAAACTGACACGTGTAAGAGATGGGAGCGTGTAACAAACTTAGTCGGTTGCAAAAGGTAGACATCCTTGATGTATGTGCGACCTCATATTCTTCATCTTGTGGTTCATACTTTCAAAAGTGTAACAATCTCCCCCTAAGTATGGAACCAGAAGAATGAAGTCTGTTCAGAAAGGAGCGACCTCAGATACAATCTTTCCAATCTTATTAATGATCTCTCTGATTGATAATAAAGTTGAAAGCCTTTTGATCATCTTCTCGATTACCTCTGGATTGTGATTGTTAACATCAACAGAGATGAAGCTTTTTGCAACGTAAACGACCTCTGATGAGTACTTGTGTGCCTCTTTGATTCTGAAGAAGCTCTTTCTGTCTATCCTTCTGAAGATCACCCCTTCCTCTGGGTCTATTAGTACTCTGCCGATTCTCATGTTGTTGATGCCTTCTAGATCTTCATTGGGTGCAGAGATAGCCAGGTTATCAATATTGTAATTGATTCCTATTTGAAAATCTACCTGTCTCTTGTACCGGATGTAGGACTTCATGCATTGAATAATTCTAGAATAAGCAATTTGATCTTGATCATCAATTCTTCTATTCATTTGAGCCTTCATGAAATTCTCCAGAAAAATAAGATCAGAGGGAAAGATGGACAATAGATCATTATCACAAAAGTAATAAGTCTTATTGTCTTCTCTGATAACCTCATAGATTGTGTACCAAATTTCTGCATCCTCAAAAGGTGAATGCTTTATTGCAGAGATTCGTTTGATAGGTACAGAGGAATGAACGTCCTTTCTTGCTTGTCTGTGTGCCATGAATTTGTCCTTAATAGCATCACTTACATTGTAGGCGTTTGAGAAGTTGGGCAAAATGAGATAGATCATCTGATCTATAGGAGCATACATGTGCTGTTTGGTAATTTCCAGAATTGGTAGTTCAATTCTTCCAAGCCTCTGAATCTTTTGTCTATTCTCTGTTGCTCTACTTGACGATCCTTCAGCATTTACTCTTGTAGCTGCAACTCTTTCTCTTTCCGTCTCTGCTTGAGCGTTTGATGCTTCTGCAGAGGCTCTTTCTGCTTCAGCTTTAGCTCTTATTTCAGCCTCAATTCGTTCTTCTTCTCTTTCTTTGTTCAAGGCTTCAACTTTAGCCTTTGATGCCTCAGCTCTGGCTTTGGCTTCCTTTTCTTTAGCTATTTCAGCTTGAGTTGAGGAGGAATATGGTGTTTGTCTTGTGTTGCCTACAACCTCAAGAATGAATTTGGCTATCTCTGGATCTTTTGGAAGAGGCCCAGAGTGAGTGGCTAATGGAGTTGGAGTCAGAGGAGTTTGTGTATGAGAAGTTTGAGCCAGAGTTTGCTTCTTGGAGGATGATTGGTGTTTGGCTGAAGTAGATGGAGATGGCATTGGATTTGGATTTGAGCTTTAAGTGTTGGTTGTGGGTTTGACATTCTTTGATTCTGGTGCTTTCTCCCCCTTCTGAGAATTAGGGTCCTGATCCTCAGATCTTTTGCGTTTCAGTTCTACTTTTCGGCAAGCACGCTCCTCCTTGGCCTTTTTCTTTTCATTAACAGAATTAGAAAGAGAACTTACCAAACCTGTAAGCTGAGACAAAGAGGTTTCCATAGATGATAACTTTAAATCCACATTAGAAGTGCAGGCAGTTGTTTTGGAAACATATTTGGAGGAGAGAGAATTGATGCGTTCAAGCATGGCCTTCTGGAAGACAGCCATATCAGATTTCTTGATCAGAGAAGATTCAGAAGTGTCTGCAGAGGGATGAATAGCCTTGATAATTTTGTGAAGATCGGCTACTAAGGAATTGTATTCATCAACAGAGATTGTGACTTCTGGAGTTGGAATTGCCTCGGGAATGCAGAGAATAGCCTCAGAAATAGCCTGGATTCCAGTATGCAGAGAAGAATGATGATCAGAAGCTTGGCTCTGATGTGTTGCAGCAGTGGTAAAAATGAGGTCTTTTAAGGCTTCCAGAGTCTGAGCTTGCTGTTTTTGTTCATCATGAATAGCCAAAAGCATGGCATTGTGAGAGTCTAGGATGAGGTGTTGAAAACAATGTGCTTACCTTGATGGAGAGTAAACACTCCGGTAAGTGGTGCAACCTGTGGCTGTAACCCCTCTGATGGGATTTCATGAGCCTCTAATCTATCAGAAGATATGGACTTATCTTCTGAGACACCTAAATAGTTGTTGGTCACAGAGACATCAACATTGTGTGGGGAAGGTGTCGAGTTCTGGGGAAAATGAACTCTTATATTTGCATCATCATTCTGTTGAGAGAATGATGAAGAGGTTTCCCCGGATGTGCTTGATGCAGAGGAAGAAGAAGTATCCTCTGATCGGATGGTTTCTGGGTGGTTTGGACTGGGTTGTCCTTGGTCAATGAAAGTAGATGGGTTGACATCTACCTCAGATAATGAAGTTACCCTTTGGGATGTTGGTGAGATTCGCTCAAGTGTGTCACGATGGACATCTTCAGTACCTTCTTTTAATAAGAGGTCAGCATGGGTAGAACCACTCGGATGTTCACTCAAATTATTTTCAGCCTCATTCTCACTTGACCCCTCACTTTCTAGAACTGGCTCTAAGTGCTCTGGGGTAGAAAGTCTCTGTTCTGAGAAATTCATAGAGCTCCTATAGGATTGTAGATAAGAAGAGCTAGAGGGAATTAGGTTGAGCATGTACCTTGAAAGCTTTCTGGGAGAAGGATAGCCATTGTGGTCGATGGTCGGATGGTGAGTGCTCATTGATGCAATTTTGCAAAATGGTTGAACGAGTGGAGCCTTGAGGGCACCAATTGCAGGATACGGAACCAGAGATAAAAACCGTGGAAACATTAGAGCTGGAAGAGGTGTACAACAACTTTAATCTGGTTCAACAACTTTAATGGGTTACTTTGGTGTGTACAACAACTTTAATCTCTTGAAAAATGAGACTTGCGTAGTCCAAGGGGCGATTAAAAAACATGCCATACATGATAGTCAAAATGTTCCTGCTTGCTTGATCGAGAGACCCAATTTTACAAGTGAGACTCTTGTTCAGGATAGAAACTAGGAGATTCCACATTGGGGGTAACTGTTTTCTCTTGAACTCAGAAAGTTTGCCTATGGGTTCATTGTAACCAAGAAAGATAATGAAAGATAACAATGCTTGACGAAGGGTTCGATTCTAGGGTGGATTTGGAACTAATGCACCATCAAGTAGTACTGTGAAGAGGGTAAATGAAAATACCTGGCTAATTTCTTCTTTGTAATGGGTATTTCCACAGCAGTATCAGGTTGATCAGGGTGACTGAAATTTCCAAGCAGGGTCTCATCATCTTGAATGTACATTGATTGCCACACTTCCTGAACGTAGATTTCAGGAACATTTGGGTTTGTCAGAGTTAGGGCTCGATTAAGGGCATGCTGTTGAAGAAATTCAACCATAATTCTGAATTCGGATTGGTAAGTATTTGGATCAAGAAGAACCTGCACATTGTTTGCTTTCAATGGCAGTTTGACGAACGGAGCACTTTCGGCAGTAGAATCAACGAGACGTCCTTCGTCATCGTTGATAGCTGGATTTGCAAGGTGAGAAGCCATGGATGAAAGTTGGAGAAAGTTGCAAGCAAGTTCGTAAGAGTGAGAGCAGTAACAGTGGAGAGGAAGAAGAAAGGTATCTGAAATTTGGGGATTTTATATGAGACCAATTTGGAATTGGAAGGGGTTTGTGTATTGGGAGTAGAAGAAAACGGTTCAGAAAAGATGATGTAAGCACGCAGGCGTGGATACATGCAGTCACACAATGAATGACACGTGGAAAGTAGGAGCAATGAGTAAGACACGATTTTTGAAGAGAAAACGGAGAGGTTATCGACCTAAAATCGGTTGATTATCCCAAAAGTAAATAAAAAGAAAATATAAAGCAATTTGTTGAGTAATTAAATGAAAATAATTAAAGAACAAATTGAAATATATAAATCCGTTTATTTAGAATTAAAAAGCAGTCATCTGGGAAAAAAATTTGATCCAAATGAAAGTGTAAAATTTTTATGAAGAAAAATAATAAAAAAAATTTAAAAAATTGAATATAGAAATTGTTAAATAACCTTGACGGCAAGAGTTAAAAAAAATTTAGATATTCAATAAAATTTTTGGAATATTTTGATTCATAAAATTTTGAAAAACATGTCAATTATAAATCATCATCTAGGATAAGTTTGAAATGAATCATAGGCGTTCTGAGAGACCTTGACGGCAAAAGAAACACAGAATAAGAAGATTCAGAAGAAACTTAGGTGGATGAAAAAATTCATAAGACAGCTAACTTAGTGTTAGTCTTTGAACAGTTGAAGAAACTCCCCTCTGAAAGATATAATTTCCTTTGCATAATATGCTCCCCCTTGATTTATAAGTTCCCCCTTGAAAACTAATCTCCCCCTTGAATAATAATCTCCCCCTTGAATAAGAAGCTCTCCCTTGAATGATAAGTTTCCTCTTTGCTTCTTGGATTGGTGCCTTTCTGATAAAACTTGGATGGAAAGAAATAAAATGCAACAGAATAACCTAAACCAGAAGCGATCAGAGGTCTCTGACTGCTTCTGGATGAAGTTCAGAAGACGATCAGAGATCTCTGAAAACTTCTAAGAGTAAAAATTACATGTTTAGCATTCCCAACTTGCTGATTAAAAAATTAAAACGCTTCTCATCCAGAGCTTTTGTAAAAATGTCAGCCAGTTGGTAATCAGTAGAAACAAAATACATTTCTATTGTACCTTTTTCTACATGATCTTTGATAAAGTGATACCTAACATCAATATGCTTTGTTTTGGAGTGCTGAACTGGGTTTTCTGTAATGGCAATTGCACTTTCAGAATCACAGAGAATGAGAATCTTATCATAGATTAGACCGTAGTCTCTGAGTTAGGTTTTCATCCAAATGACTTGGGAACAACAGCTAGCAGCAACAACATATTCAGCTTCTGCAGTAGATGTTGAAACACAATTTTGTTTCTTGGAAGTCCAGCTGATAAGACGATTACCCAGAAGTTGACAGCTACCAGAGGTGCTTTTTCTGTCCAACTTACAACCTGCATGATCAGAATCTGTGTATGCCATTAAATCAAACCCAGAATTTTTTGGATACCAGAGACCCAATGAAGGAGTTCCCTTTAAGTATCTAAAAATTCTTTTGACAGCAGCCAAATGAGATTCTTTAGGATTAGCTTGATAACGAGCACAAAGACAAGTGGCAAACATAATATCAGGCCTACTTGCTGTCAAATATAGAAGAGAACCTATCATACCTCTGTAAGCCGTGATATCTACAGGTTTTCCAGAGGGATCAGGACCTAGTTTCATACTAGGAGAGATAGGTGTTTTCATAGTTGATGAGTTCTGAAAATGAAATTTCTTTAACATGTCAGAGACATATTTTTCTTGATTAACAAAAATACCAGAGGTACTTTGTTTAACCTGAAGTCCAAGAAAGAAAGTTAATTCTCCCATCATACTCATTTCAAATTCAGTTTCCATCAACTTAGAAAACAAATCAACTTCTGTTTGATGAGTAGAGCCAAAAATTATGTCGTCCACATAAATTTGATCAATAGTTAACATACCTTTGCCTCTTTTGATGAAAAGTGTGGTATCAATTTTACCTTTCTCATATCCTTTGCTGATCAGAAATTTGGATAGACGTTAATACCAGGCTCTGGGTGCTTTCTTTAACCCATACAGTGCTTTGTCAAGAAGAAAAACATATTATGGGTGTCTTGAATCTTTAAAGCCAGCTGGTTGTTCATGATAGAAATATCATAATAGCTTCAAAAGGAACTGGGTTCTTAAAGAGAAAAAGATCTGAAGAAGTTCTGAAGACACTTCTGAAGAGGTTCTGAAGAAGTTCTGAAGACACTTCTGAAGAAGTTCTGAAGGAGTTCAGAACCCATTCTGAACTTGTCTGTTATGAATGTCTTGTCACTTTAGTCTTTCTATTGTATGTATAAATAGATAGTTAGTTAGATTGTTAGAACTAATGTTTTCATATACCTTGTAAAGATATATTCTGTAGACAGTACATTCAATCAATACATATTACATTTGGCTATTATCATTCCTGTCATAATCTTTTCATATATTGATATCCTGATTGTTTGGGTCCTAACAGTTCAACATACACTTCCTCTTTAAGTTTTCCATTTAAAAATGCACATTTAACGTCCATTTGATAGACCTTAAAGTTCTTGTAAGCAGAGAATGCCAGAAAAATTCTTATCGCCTCCAGTCTTGCAACAGGAGCAAAGGTTTCATCATAATCAATACCTTCTTCTTGACAATATCCTTTTGCCACCAGACAAGCCTTGTTTCTGATCACAATACCGTCCTCATCCTTTTTATTTCTGAAAACCCACTTAGTACCAATGGCAACTTTACCTTTTGGTAATGGTACTAAGTTCCAAACTTTGTTACGCTCAAATTGAAGTAATTCTTCCTGCATTGCTTCTACCTAACTAGGTTCGGCTAAGGCTTCATGAACTTTCTTTGGTTCAATTAAGCTTAGAAAGTTAACATAGAAAGCTTCATTTGCTGTGGCGGATCGTGTTTTGACACCCTCAGAAGGATCACCAATTATGAGATCTGGAGTATGGGATTTAGTCCATTTCGTCATCCTTGTTTGTGATATTGGTTGAGCTTGAACTTTGTCAGAAGATGAGATAACTTCATCCGGAAATATTGATTCTGAACCTCTTGATGCTAAAGTCTCCCCCTCAGATGATGAAACAGAAGAAGCTTCTGGACAAGCAGATGTAACAGGAACAGAGGGATCTGAAGAGCTAGGTGCAGAAGAGAGAGGACTGGAGAAAGTTATGCCAGAAGTATGAAGAACTTCAGGTATGCTGAAGGAAGAGGTAGTTCCTACAGGTTCTGACACTACTACTTCGCCCAGAAAATCTTGAAAAAGGGCATCAATCTCGGATTCTCTGGATCCTGAAAGAAAATCAGAAGTAACAGTATTAAGTTTGAGTTCTGAAGAAGAATATTCAGAAGTCAGTTGAGTTTGATCGTCAAAATCAACGTTAATGCTCTCCATTACTGTTTTAGTTCTTAGATTAAAAACGCGGAAGGCTCTGGAATTTAAAGAATAGCCTAAGAATTTTGCTTCATCCGATTTTGGATCAAACTTGCCAAGTTTGTCTCTGTCATTTAAGATAAAACACCTGCAGCCAAAAATATGAAAGAATTTGACAGAAGGTTTTTGTTTGTTAATAAGCTCATAAGAGGTTTTCAGATGCCTCTTGACAATTATGGAACGATTCTGAATGAAACAAGCAGTGGCTACAGCTTCAGCCCAGAAGTGAATTGGGAGTCCAGAAGCTGATAGCATTGTTCTGGCTGCTTCGACCAAGGTTCTGTTGCGACGTTCAACGACACCATTCTGTTGGGGAGTGCGTACAGCAGAGAAGTTCTGAGAAATTCCATTAGCAACAAAGTATGCTTCAAGTTTGGCATTCTTGAATTCAGTACCATTATCGCTTTTCAGCTGTTGAATCTTTTGGTGTAAAAGAACTTGGATTCTGGTCATCATATTTTGAAGGACAATAGGAACTTCTGACTTTTGTCGAACAAAAGCAAGCCAAGTATACCTGGAAAATTCATCAATAAATACCAGAATATACTTTTTACCAGAAAGACTCTGAGTTGCAATTGGACCACAGAGATCGACGTGTAACAATTGCAGAGGTCTTATGCAAGAGTGATCACTTTTTGTTTTATGAGATGCTCGTTTGATCTTTCCCATTTCACATGCAGGACAGAGGTGATCTTTTTGAAAATGAACTTCTGGAAGTCCAGATAACAAATTATATTTTACAAGCATCTCAAGATTATCAAAGCTTAAGTGAGACATTTTATGATGCCAGAGCCATGCAACCTCACTCTTTTTGGAAATAAGACATAAGGTTTCCTTACCATCCTTGGAGGTAAAATTCATCATGTATAGATTACCTTTTCTGTCTGCTCTCCAAAGTTCCTCACCTGCCTTAGAAAATAAGTAACAATGTTTTTCATCAAAGACGACAAGTATCTTAGAATCACATAGTTGACTTACACTTAGGAGGTTATGTTTCAAACCAGAAACATGAGCTACTTTAGATAAGGTAATATTACCTTCCTGTAAGGTACCATAGCCCTTAATTTGACCCTTACCATTATCACCAAACGTTACAGCTCCACCACTTTTTTCTTTAAATTGAGAGAGTAAGTTTCGTGAACCAGTCATGTGCCTCGAGCATCCAGAGTCAAGATACCAGATATGCACACGCTGTTTCTGCAATCAAGATCAGAGTTTCTTAGGTACCCATACCATTATGGGTCCTTTAACGTTAGTTTTTGGCTTATCAGCCTGTTGCTTTTGATTTGATTTGACAGAAGGGAAAGATGTATTCTTTGGATTTTTTGTTTGTCTATTTTGCTTTGTTTTATTTTTGTTGAAGTACGAAAGATTTGCATTGAAGGAATTTGAAGTCCGTGAGAAAAATTTCTGTAATTTCAAGAACAGAGAAAAACATTCAGAATTCTGAAACATAGAAGATTTTATTGAATTTTCATTGTGACAATGATAATTACAATTATTCTTAGATCTGTCTTTTCTAGTATCAGTTGTTCTAAAGAACTTCCTATCTAGACTAGATGTATGTTTAGAATCTGAAGTATTCAGCGGAGATTTCCTTGGATTTATCTTCTCAGAAGCTTTCGAATTTACTGAAACAGGAACAGATAGATTAGATTTCCATTTACCTTTTTGAACGTAAGAAAGTTTTGGAGGATAAGAGTTAGGAAGTCGGATAGGAGTTTTCTTTTTAAGTTTTTCTTCCTTTTCATGATCAAGACATGATTTAGCTTTCAGACACATTCCTATAAAATCTGGATGTATAAAAACAGGTTTTCGTTGTTCAGAGGGAACAGAGAAAATCGGGATGTCACTTGACTTGTTTTTAGCATCCATTCCAGAAGCTCTTATCTCCAGAGATTCATTTGTAAAGAGAAAAGGAGCGTCTTTGTTTTTTATGATCTCTGGAGTTTTGGAAGTTTGTTCAAGATGAGAGAGATATGTGTCAGAATTGTCAAAGAAATCCTCACTTTGATCATTATTCTCCCATGGATATGTGATTTCTTCTAAATCCTCTCGAGTTTCAGAAAGATTTAAATCAATAAATGAACAAGGAAATATCTCTGGGTTATTCTCTAACTTTTGTTTGTCATTTTCGAGTTTAAAACAATTATCCAGAGAAGATCTTTTCCAAAACTTAGTCTTAATTCCTCCTCTACTTGAATAGGAATAAACGCATCAGCCTCTGGATTCAATTTTGTAATAACACTTGAACCAAACTTAAAAATATCATCCTTCTTCTGAACTTGATTTAGATTAATATTGGTCTTTTAGATTAAAAATATCATCCTTCTTCAGTTTTAGATCTTTTAAAACATGATTGTTCAAAAATGATTGGAAACACAGGCTTCTGTTGTTGTGCTATACAAAAGACAAAGTTTAAACCAGATTTCTTTTCACATATATAGGGATCTAAATCTTTAAAGCTGATTCCAGATCTTCCTACTTGTGTACTAATTTTCTCATGAACTTTTTGAGCATCCAGATATGTTTTAATCTGGTGCGTTTTGTTTTGAAGTTCAATGTACAAAAATTCTCTTTCTTTTTGAAAATAATTTTTAAGTGCTACAGAATTTAATCTGTCACTTTCCTTAACTTGAATTTCCTTATCCTTTTCTTCTAGAAGTTTCTTATAACTCAGTTGCTCCTTTTTTACCAAAACTTCTGTGTCTTTCAAGGTTTTAGAATTTTTTTCTTTTTCTATGTCAAGTTCCAGTTTTTCTTCTGTTAAGATATCCATCTCTCTTTTGTAAATATCTCTTTCCCTTTGTGTTGTGGAAAGAGTTTTCTCAATATTTTTCCGTAACTTCTTTTCAATTGTTAGCTTTTGCTTAAGTTCTTCAAAATTGTTTGATAAAAGCACAATTGTATTCTCAAGTTCAGAAGATTCAGAAAGATTACTAACCGGTGATTCAGAAGTTTGTTCTTCTGATTCATTTGTACTTGCCATTCCACAGAACATGGCCTCATCACCGCTGGATTCATCTCCAAACCAGTTTTCTTTCTCAGCATAGTGGGCTCTTTCAGTAGCATTGTACTTGTATTTATTTCTGTAATACGTTTTGTCTTTTTCCAGAGCCCCTCTGCAATCCTTCGAGTAATGACCCGGTTTGCCACATCTGTAACATACATCTTTCTTTTTCTTTATTTCCTCATCCTTCTTTTCTGCCTCAGTCTTCTCTTGTCTCTGAACCTCTTGTTTAGAAGAATAGTTGGAGCGATCAGACCTTCTGTTTCCTTGAAATGCTCTATTTCCAAAACGGTTTGTAAACTGTTTGGTAATAAGAGCCAAGGAATGAGCAAATGCCTTTATGTCATCATCAGAGTCAGAATCTTCTTCTGGAACAGTTTCTGACATGAATGCCTTGTTCTTCACTCTTCTATCTTCACTTTTTCTTCTGGTAGCTCCCTTTGCTTCAGAAATCAAGGCCAGAGGTCCACCTATGGTTGTTTTCTTTTGCACAACCTCCTTTTCATGAGCTTGAAGAGTTCCGAATACATCATGTAGAGACCATTGCTCAAGATCTTGATTACCTTGTAGTGACATGGATAGATTTGACCATTCTGGATTTAATCTCTTTAAGAATAAGACATTATTGTCTTCTTTTGATCGAACAATATCACATCGTTTACATAGATTAATCAGATTATTAAACCTATGAAAAGTCTGTTCCAGAGATTCATCTGAATTTGCCTAGAAGCTGTTGTATTCATTCAGCGCTTGAGCCCTTCGATTTTTCTTCATTTTAGCACCACCTTCCAGAAGATTTTCCAACTGATCCCATAATTCTTTAGCAGTATCACAGGAATCCAGAGATTGAAAAATCTCATTTGGAAAAGCCATGATAAGAAGCGTTTTTGCCTTTTTAGCAAGCTCAACTTTGGCCTTTTCCTCATCATTCCAATTTTCCCTTAGCTTTGGAACTTTACGTGCAGGTATTTCAGCAGTATTAGTAGTAGCAGGAACTCTTGGGACTGTAGTCGTTGGTATGAAGGGACCATTTTGAACAATAGGATAAAGTTCAATGTCCAATCCTTCATAGAAATTTATCATTCGAATCTTCCATTGTGGATATTCACCACGAATAAGAGTTGGAGGTTTGGTCAGAGAACCAGAGGTGTAAACAGCATTCAAATTTGAATTTGCCATTTTTAAGATTGAGAAGTATGTAGCAACAGATTTGAGTTGAAATCTAGAACAAGAGATTACTGAATGAATGAAGAGAGATTTTCCTTCCAAATTAAGATCGAATAATCAATAGATTGATTATCAGGCTCTGATACCAATTGTTGGTTCCAGATTCTCTTCTTCACAGATTAATCGATTGAATTATTAACAGAGTATAAGCGGAAGCAATTTATATCGATTAATCAACAGTAATAAGATTCGATCAAAGATTGAAGAACAAAATAACAATGTATTATAACCTGAATTGAGATTACAGATACATGGAATGACGCACAATAAGTTTTTCAATATCACGATTTCAATCGACAACTTTTACAACTGAGAAAAGATCTATTTATACAAATAGAATAAAGTAAAAGTCAACATCTTAACCTATTACAAACTGACACGTGTAAGAGATGGGAGCGTGTAACAAACTTAGTCAGTTGCAAAAGGTAGACATCCTTGATGTTTGTGCCACGTCATATTCTTCATCTTGTGGTTCATACTTTCAAAAGTGTAACATATTTATATATATTCGTTTGTACATCCTCATGTACTATTTACTCAATGTGGAGTTTGTTGTGAACTTTGTTTTGAAGTTGTTTAGTATCAAAGATGGAGTGTCGAATAAAGTGGTACGATACAACAAAGTAGCAAAAACTAAAGAGTAGAATATTGTCCATAACAACATGGGGCCATATATCATCGCGATGTCTGTTTCATTTCCACTAATACAAAACAAACCTATTTAATATATGGCATGATTGTTTTAAGTATAAAGGCACAATCGTTCGAGAAGGATAAATAAGAGATTCCATGTTTTTAGCATTCACATATGAAAGAGAAAACACATAGAAGGACTTAACATTAGCTTTGGGAGTATGGATCATAATTTGTAATTTCGGGTTTGTAACCTTCCTTCCGTATCGGTTTCTCTTTGCTAAATAAATATCTTCTATTTGTGTGTGGACGACACTACCTCCACGTGGAGTAACCAAGTTAAATTAGTGAGTTATTTATGCTTGCTTTCATTATTCGTTTGTGATATTTTTTTTGTCATCTTTGTTCTTGATTATTTGATTCAAGCTTGTTTCTCATTTGGTTTGGCAAAGGGCACACCTTTATATTTCTGATTAAGTATTTTTTTTGTACGGCAAGTTAGTAGTTAGTGATTCGAGCACAGTGACATCCAAATGGGCAGTATGCGGGACCCGAACCTTCGCCTTAGGGGATAAACCCCACTCCTATAATGCCCCAGAAGGAAAACCCCCACGAGGAGACTCGAACTCGAGACCTCCTGCAAGTGGTAACAACCCCCAGACCAACTCTGCTAGGTGGATGGTTGCATTTCTGATTAAGTATTAAGTTTGTAATTTTATATTCAAAACTGTAAACCTAACATATAGTGGGAGATACATCATGCCAAACATCGTCCTATTATTTATTCTTGTTTTCATCTACCATATTAAATAATTTTTCTAACATCTACTAGTTATAGCCAGAAAACACAAATTCACCTGGTCCATTTATTTACAAAAGAGTAGTGACCTAAACGCATGATTTACAACATCATACCAATATACGTAGAACAAACACAAAGTTCCTAGCCCAACATTTTTTACATCTATTAACATAGTTTTTCTAATCATATAACAACATATATTAGCATGATATCAGTTTTGTATTAATAGGAATTGAGGCAGATAAGACTAAGAACTTATTTGATGTTAGGATCCAAAGAATCCTATGAATTTGGATCCTATGTTTGAAATGTTTTGTAAAGAAAAGAACTTCAGAATCTGAAGATGAATAGTTCAGAAGTTCTGAACTAATGCTAGAAAGATAAATAAAGTCATCTTCAAAAGTGCAAAATATATATTCAGAAGTTCTGAAGAACTTCTGAATAGGTTCTGAAGTGAAAATTCAGAAGTTCTGAAGACAATTCAGAAGTGGCTCTAAAGTGAAAGTTCTGAATTCTGAAGACAGTTCAGAAGTTCTCCAGAACTTCTGAATAGAGTTTTTGATGACGTGTCTTAATGTAATTGGGCTGTGATTTAAATACATGTAACTGTATCTTTACCTTTGTAGTATATATAGAGAGTCTGTTAGACAGTTAGGTAGTTGACCATAAATAGAACACCACACATGAGAGTCGTTTAAAGGTGTAAGTGTGTGTTTCTCTGTAAAGCTTTCTACAGTTCAAATAAAATAAGGATTCATTGAGCATTCTATATCAGATCTGTTGTAATATGGGACTAACAATTGGTATCAGAGCCAATTCATCTGTTCTTGAAGATTTGGGAAAGAACTTGTCAGATCTGACAGTTCTTAAGTGTTCTTGATCTACAAAATTCAAATTCAACTCAGGTGAATTCTCGATCTTCTAATAATCAAACATGTCTAAAGAAATAGTTTCAATCGGATCTGAAACGAAACCACCAACTCTCTTCTTGGGAGAATATCATCAATGGAGAATTAAAATGATTCAATTCTTGGATAACATAGATGAAGCCTTAATGCAATCTATCACAAATGGCCCACTAGAGGTATTTGTTGAGATTCCGACGAGTTCCCGAAGGCCGAATCCACCCCTGAAATTCCTGCATCAAGAATCAAGAAGAGTCCTGGAATGTACAATCCAGCTGAAAAGGCTCAAATGAAAGTTGATAGAAGAGCATTGACTTTACTCACCATGGCAATTCCTAATGAGATATTCAATAGGGTTGATAGTTTAACTTCAGCAAAAGCGATGTGGGATGAAGTAGAAGCTCAGATGCAAGGAAGTACAAAGGCTCAAGCACAGAGATTAAATATCTATGTAGGAACATATGAAAATTTTAGATAAAAAGAAAATGAATCTATCACTGATACATATCATAGATTCAATAACATTCTGAATGATCTAAGAAGAAATGGTGTTCAGAAATCAAATTCTGAGATAAATAACAAATTTCTGAACAATCTGGGAAATGAATGGTCAAGTTTTTCAGATAATATGGTAACAAGGAACTTATCCAGAAAAACTGTTCATGATGTTTATGGTATCTTATTCCAACAAGAAGACAAAATCAAAGTTAGGCAACATGAACAAAAGAAGGCACAAGAAACAGTTGCCCTTCTGAGCAAGAACTACAATAATTCTTTGACCATTGCTGCCAAGAAAGTTTGTGAGATCCCAGAGACAACAGTTTGTGATGGGGATGAATCAGATGAGGAGCTTAAAAGGATTTGTGATAATATTGCTTTCATGACAAGGCAATTCAAACAAAGATACAATCAAAAATATCAGAATAAACCTAGATCTGAAGTTGGACCTAAGAAAGGTCAAGAGGCTGGTCAATCTGAAACATCTGAACCAGCAAGATGCTTCAACTGTGGAAAGTCTGGACATTATGCAAGACAATGCAAGATGCCAAAAGTCAAGAATTCAGGCTATTATGAGAAGAAGCATCTATTAGCAAAGAAAAAGGAGCTTAATCCTGCTCTAGTGACCAAGTATGAAGAAGACTGGTTAAACTGGAGTGATGGAGATGATGATGAAGAAGTTGCTCACTATGCAACCAATTGCCACATGTGTCAAATGGATCCAGAAAAGGATAAACAAGACACTGAGGTATCTTCTTCATCTTCTGAACATAATTCTGAAATTAATACTAAATATTCAGAAATGACAAATCAATTTCAAAACATGTTTTCTGAATTTGAAACACTCAGAAACAGAATTAAAGGTGAAATAATTTTGGTCAATCAATTCAGAGCTGAAAGTCAAATATATAAAGAAAATTGTCAAGCAGCTGAACAGATTCTTGAAAAAGTTTCTGAAGAAAAAATAGTTTTAAAAGAAAAAATGGATAGTTTACAAAAAGAAGTTATAAATGAAAAATCTGAAAAGAAAATTTTAAATGTTAAGATGAATTTTCTGAATCAAGAGAGACTTGATCTTTATAAAAAGATTAAGGAATTAGAAGATTTAAATTGTAAAAGAGGACAAACTGAACAAACTCTGAATATTTTAACTAGTCAGGCTCAGAACTAAAAATTTTACAATATAAAAGCAGGTTTAGGATATAATTACAGTCAAATTTTAAAAAAGGCACCTGCAAACTTGTATGATTATTCTAAAATGAAAATTTTCAATGAATCAAATACAGATGTCATTTCCAAACCTGTAAACTATTATTTTCCTGAAAGAATTCCTTTTGTAAAATCAGAGACTTTGTTTTCAGAATAAACACCTCTTAAAACTGGTGAACCAGAAATAATCTCTGAAACAGAAGAAATGAATATAATTTCAAAATTTTGTAAATCTTCTGAATCAAATATTATTTCTGAAGAAAAATCAGAAGTAATTATTAAGTCTGAAATTGTTTCTGAAGTTACGTCTGTAATAACTTCTGAATTCAATTCTGAAGTCATTTCAAAAAATACTTCTGATAATAAATCAGAACATGAAGAAAAATATGATGAATTCTCAGATAATGAATCTTTAGAAGATGTTGATGAGAATTCCAATATATTTTTTGATAATTCTGATAACGAGTCTACAACAACAAAAATTTCAAATATTTTTGCAACAAGTATGACTCAAAATAAATTTTCAGATCTAATAAATGCTTCTGATTCAGAAGATGATGATGATCATATGGTGCAAGTCATTGATAAAAATGGCTATTTGGTTTATAAATCTCAATCATGTATGACTGAAGGAGAAAAATTAAAATCTGAAAATTCACAGATACCTTTAGAAATGTTTGGTCCTGTATTTTTAAAACCAGAATATCAGAATCCAGATTTTTCTACTGATAATACAAACAATTCATTGATTACTACACCAACATCAGTAACATCTTCTGACTTTAACACCAGAGTTAAAAATTTTGAACAAGGACAATCCTCAAATTCTCTCTCTGAAGTTCAGAAAATTAACTCAAATTCTGAAGATAAACCTAAAGTGAACAAAAGAATTTCTTATACTAATCCTCATTTCTTATCTTTTACAGAGCTATCCACTTTAGTATGGAGAAAGAAAGATGAAAGACTGTCAAAGAATGACAAATTAGAGAGTTTTTCATTTTTAAAGAATAATGATGTACCTAAATCAAAGAAAGTGAATAAAAGAACTTTTGTTGAAAAATCAAATATTATTGATTCTTATATGTCTACTGCTTTTGTAAATACTTTAAAGAATCATATTCACAGTATTACCTGTGGTCATCATAATTTTTATCTTAACTCCAAAACTAACAAGAAATATTTGATGAAATCTATTCAGAAATGTTCAGCTATATTGACAAATTCAATTAAACCAAAAATTAGAAATAAAAATAAAAATAAGAAAGATGTATCTCAAAGTTCTGAACAAACTTCTGAATTAAAAAATCTGAAGAAAAAGTTCAGAACTTCAAATTTTATTACTAATCTAAAAGGACCCATTCTGAAATGGGTACCTAAAACTCAATAATCTCTTTTGCAGATATGTCATGTGTGGGTCTTAGATTCTGGATGTTCAAGACACATGACACCTTTCAAAGAACTACTAATTGATTATCATGAAAGATATGGAGGAACAGTTAGCTTTGGAAACAATGCAAAGGGATATGTAAGAGGATATGGCACTTTCATTAAAGGAGATGTGAAAGTAATGAAAGTTTTCTATGTTGAGGGACTAAGACATAATCTTTTCAGTATTACTCAATTCTGTGACAAATACTGGAAGGTTAATTTTGACATAGATTACTGTCATGTTCTGAGTACAGCAAACAAAAATGAATTAACTGCTTATAGAGATGGAGATATCTACACAGCAACATTCACTGCAACTGGTCAACTACAAGGTGTATGTTATATGTCTACATCAATGAAAAATGCTAGTTGGCTTTGGTACAGAAGAATGTCACATCTGAACTTCAAAGCCATTTCTGAACTAGACAAACATCAATCTGTAAAAGGACTACCAAAGATCAGATTTGAACATAACTCTCTTTGTTCTGCATGTGAACTAGGGAAGATCCAAAGAAGTTCTCATCCTCTGAAAATGCTATCTTCATGCAAAGCTCCGCTTGAAATGCTACATATGGATTTGTGTGGCCCAATGAAAACTCAAACCATGGGGGGAAAGAAATACATTCTTGTCATAGTAGATGAATATACACGATATACATGGATTGAATTTCTGAGACTCGGGTCTGATACTTCTGAAAGACTGATACCCTTTCTGAAGAAAATTCAAGTTCTTCTTCAACTCCCAATTCAAAAGACCAGAAGTGACAATGGAACAGAATTTACCAATTCTACACTTCAGAATTTTTTGGAATCTGTTGGTATTTCACATAATTTTTCCGCTGCAAGAACTCCTCAACAAAATGGGGTAGTTGAAAGAAAGAATAGAACTTTGGTAGAGGCTGCAAGAACCATGCTTGCATATTCAGAACTTCCTCTCTCTCTTTGGGGCAGAAGCTATTGCTACTGTATGTTTTAATCAGAACAGAACCATTCTAAACAGAAAATTTCTTAAAACTCCTTATGAAATGTTAAAACAAAGAAAACCCTTTATTGATTATTTTTAAATCTTTGGTTGCAGGTGTTTTCTAAATAATGATACTCCACATCTTGACAAATTTGCACCAAAAGGTGTAGCTGGTACCTATGTTGGCTATTCTCAAAGATCCAAAGCTCATAGAGTACTCATTAAAGGAACTCAAAGAATCATTGAGACTACAAATATCAGATTTCATGAGCCAACAATGACTTCTGAACAAAACAGTTCAGAACTCGCACATAAACCAATTTCTGAAAGTTTGGACTCAGAACATAATCAGACAAACTCTACTTCTGCATCTCAAACTTTAGTTAAATCAAATATAAACAATTTATGTCAAGACTTATTTGATATTTCTGTAAATGTTTCTGCAGATTATCAGAATCCTTCTCTTCTCAGAAACACAAATGATCAAGACATTTCAGAAATACAAATTTCAAATACATCAGCACCACAAATCTCTACCTCAAATTAAGAACTTCCAACTTCTGAAAATGCAACTTCTGACCCAATTCAAGTTGTTTCTGAACCGGTTCAAAATATTTCTGACCATGAACATCAAAGTTCTGAACCAATTCAGATTTCTTCATTTGAGGGGGAGTCTTCAGATTTACATTCAGCTATCAATCATGATACTGAAACTTAAGCAATTATTGATGATTATGATTCTCTAAATAATGTTTCATCTGTTCAACCATTGCCAAATGTGAACAAATGGACATCTAGTCATCCAGTACATCAAATAATTGGAGATGCATCAAAAGGTGTTTAAACAAGATCTGCAACATCAAATGAATGTCTGTATGTAAATTTCTTAAGTAGCATGGAACCCAAAAAGCCATATGAAGCACTTCAAGATCCAGAATGGATTTTAGCCATGCAGGATGAGTTAAATCAATTTGAAAGAAACAAATTCTAGAGATTGATACCAAAGCCAAAAGGTAAATCTGTCATTGGCACAAAATGGGTGTTCAGAAATAAAAATGATGAAAATGGAATTGTTGTAAGAAACAAGGCAAGACTTGTAGCTAAGGGGTATTGTCAACAAGAAGGAATTGATTATGATGAAACCTTTGCCCCTGTTGCTAGATTAGAGGCCATTAGATTTTTTCTTGCATATGCTGCTAATAAAAACATGAAGGTATTTCAAATGGATGTGAAATGTGCATTTCTGAATGGTATTTTACATGAAGAAGTGTATGTTGAACAACCAGAAGGCTTTGTAAGCAAAGAATTCCCATATCATGTCTACATTTTAGACAAAGCCTTATATGGACTTAAACAAGCACCAAGAGCATGGTATGATACTCTTACAACTTTTCTTCTGAATTCTAAATTCAAAAGAGGTACTGTTGATACAACTTTATTTCTGAAAAAGGAGGGTGATGATTTGATTTTGATACAAATCTATGTCGATGATATTATATTTGCTTCTACTAATCCAAAGCTTTGTAGAAATTTTGAAAAAATCATGCAAACAGAATTTGAAATGAGTATGATGGGAGAGTTGACATTTTTCCTTGGTCTTCAAGTTAAACAACTTCCCACTGGCATATTCATTAATCAATCTAAGTATGTCTTAGACTTACTTAAGAAGTTTGACATGACTGATTGTTCAAGTATTCAAACTCCAATGGCCACTACAACTAAGTTAGAACCTGATCTAAATGGAAAATCTGTTGATCAGAAAAAGTACAGAGGCATAATTGGTTCTTTGCTTTACTTAACTGCTAGTAGACCAGATATAATGTTTGCTACATGTATTTGTGCCAGATATCAAGCTAATCCTAAGGAATCACACCTTCTAGCTGCAAAAAGAATACTTAGATATCTAAAAGGTTCTCCTTCATTGGGACTTTGGTATTCTAAGGATTCTAGTTTTGAACTAATAACATTTACATATGCAGATCATGGTGGTTGCAAATTAGACAGGAAAAGCACTTCTGGATCATGTCAATTTTAGGGTGATAGACTGGTTAGCTGGTCTTCAAAGAAACAAAATTGTGTTTCTACCTCTACAGCAGAAGCTGAGTATGTAGCAGCTACAATATGTTGCTCACAAGTGATCTGGATGCAAATTCAACTAAAAGACTATGGTTACACTTTCCAAAAGGTTCCTTTGTATTGTGATTCAAAGAGTGCCATAGCCATCACTGCCAATCCTGTTCAGCATTCAAAGACCAAGCATATTGATGTAAGATATCATTTTATCAAAGATCATGTGGAAAAAGGTAATATTGAAATGTTTTTGTTCGAATGATTATCAGTTAGCTGATTTATTTACCAAAGCACTTGATGAAAAACGATTTAACTTCTTGGTAAGTAAATTGGGCATGATGAATATGTCTATATAAGTATTACACATCACCTATACTCTAGAAGTTACATTCTGAGGTTTTGATATCAAATTCTGAATAGTTTGTTCTTCAGAAATATTCTGCATATTCTGAAGATCAGCATTCAGATCTTTGCTTCTTTTTAACCTCATAAATATATTCCTTCTGTATCTAGGTTGATTGTCTTTTCATGCTTTTCATTTTTTTTACTCATATCCCTAATATTTTCTTGTTTCTTTGATAACATTACAATGATTAGGGGGGAGAATCACATATGTTACTGATTCAAGGGGGAGTGGTATTAATTTCAAAATTCTACACCACTCTTTCCTACAGTTCATCTCTGCGTTGCTGAAATAAAGTCTTGCACTTTATATCTAAGTAGTATGAACAAGCTATCTTAGATAAATTCAATTTTCTGTTTGTTCAAACCTACTTCTGAATTGTCAACATGTTTTATATTTTTCAGAAGTTTGTATTTTTAAATGATTTTTGATCTTATAAGATGATTCAAGTTTAGTTCTGAACTACACTTCCACATTCTGAGGTTCTTCCGAATTCTTTCTTTCAGACTTCTGAACTGATTCTCAGAAGTTCTGAACAACTTCTGAAGTTTTTGAACTTGTTCTCAGAACTTAACTTCCCGTTGATTTTTTCACTTAAGCGTGTGCCACGTGTTTTAATTTCATTGGATCTCTCTTAAACATGACCATTAAACGGTTCATTTATCCAAATAAATGATGATTATTACTCTAATCACATTTACTTTTTGCCCACGTGTCCTTTAGCGATTATCGAGTCATATAAATCAATGGATTCTTCATCATCTTCATTTTTAGCAACTTTTCTCTGAGAAATGTTTCTGTGTTTATTGATCCTCTTTCTATTACCAATCCGTGTTCTTACAACATCATGTCTACTTCAAATGCCATGGTTTCTGCTTCCTCGAGTTTCAATGATAACAATGGATCATCAAGTGATGGTTCATTCAAGATTGTGCCTCAAAAATTAATGGTTGGATCACTGGAAATCCAACTGAATGATGATCAAATGTATCAAGATACAGCCACAACTGCAACTAATCAAGCCGGACCTTCAAATACTATCCTTAACCCTAACCCTAACCCGACAACTGCTAAAATTGGGGAAACAAAAGTTACACCAATTGATGTTGTTTCTGAATCAAATGTTGCTAAAAGTGAATCCCAGACTCGTGATGAAAGTAGTGATATGTCCAAACTCTATGTACCTGCTGAGAAATTACTAGACATCAAAAGAAATAACTGTGCTCTAAACTTCAAATCAAAAGACTTCATTGATGATCAAGTAATGTTGATTAATATTCTGAGCAAACATCCCCTGCACACTCTCCTTTCTAGGAAATTCTCTGTTCCTGCTTCTTATCTTCAACAATTCTGGTATTATGCTGAGGTTGATGACTCTGAAAATGAAATTGTCTCCTATGTTCATGCTTACAAGGTATGCATCTCTGTAGATGATTTTAGGAGCCTTCACTATTTGACAAAACTAGATGAGGTTCTTGGGAAAACCTGCTATGATTCAATTCCATCTTCATCAGAAATGATCTCAGATTTCATGAGTTTGGGATACTCTGAAAACCTTAGTGCTCTGAGCTCTTTTAGAAGAAAATGATTACCTCCAATTTGGTATTGCTGTTTTTCCATTATGAATACCTGCTTATCTGGAAAAAGCTCAAGTTTGGATCAAGCTTCAGCAAATGGGAGGATTATCTTTCATGGAGTTGCCTTCAACAAACACTATGATTATGCTAGTCTCATTTTTGATGAACTCAAATCTGCAATTTTGAAGAAGTCCACATTCAACTACATACCATTTAAGAGATTTTTTCAAACTCTCATCAAAGGAGCAATGAAGGCTGTCTCAAAAATTCCTATTCTCGCTCATGAGGTACATGTTCCTATATTCACTATGGACAGTTTAAGACCACCAAATGCAAAACTTCAATTTCCAAATGCACTTCCACTTCCTTCTCATTTAATTGATCTTGTAAGTACATCATCTAGGATTGGGAGTGAGCATTTAGAATCTATGAGATTACCCCAACCAGTAATCCCTTCCCCTGATTCAAACCAGAGTGGTGATCATGCAAGAAAGTCTAAAATTACTAGAAAGAGAGGGGAGGCTGTTCATGGGGGAGAACAACCTCAACAAGTGAAGAGGAAAAATGGAAATGAGAGACTGGGTAGAAAGGTAAGACAAAGAATTGATGAGGGGAGAACACAGGTAAAAGAAAAACAAACCTGTGAACCACCTGTTACTAGTCGGGCACCCACATCTACTATTATTCCACATTCTTTGGTGGATAATATTGAAACAGCCAGTGAGCCCATGGCAACCTTGGTTAACCCCCCCACCCACTCACCCATCTCTCAACAGAAGGGTGTTTCATTAACACAAATGGGGCAAGCAGCTTATAATCCATTAGGACCCTAATTGGAGGTTCCTTTTGTTGAAAATGAAGGATATATGTTCCCCCTTCATAGTTTTGAGCACATTGAGTCTGAGTGTCCCCTCAACTTTGAGCCTTCTGAACCACTTAATGTGGCATCCATTCACACTAGTACACATCTTTCAGATGTTCCTCAGCAAAGTGTTTGTCACATTGCATCAACAACTATAGATATTCCTATCTCTGGATATCAAGGATTAGTTGGAAGACCTGGTGGGGTGAACATCACAAAAGCCCCATTCACAGAATCACATGTGGTTCATGATGCCTTTGTGGCTCATACAGGCCAGCCTTCTTCTGAAGGTCTGAAAACAAGTTCATCTGTTGATCTTGGCAACTTACCCACATCTTCTGAATTCATAGAATTCAAAGATTTATGCACTTCTGAATTTGCCAAAATTCAGAAGGATATCAAGGAATTGACAGATACTACCAAAAAGGTGTTGGAGGATAGGTTGGATCAACATGGGGAAAGTATGGTGAACAGGCTGAATGATTTTCCACTCCAATCTTCTAATGATCTGAATATTTTTAAACAAGCACTTCTGTCAGCTTTTTCTGAAGTGGCTTCATCAGTTTCTTCTCTGAAAGCTTCTCAGTCTTCTTCTTCTACTTCTGCTCAACCAATTTATGCAACAAAAGATGATATCTCTCAGATTCTCAATCAACTATCATCCATTCAAAGTTCTCAGACAGAGTTAAACAAAAGATTAGCTGCTCTAGAATGCAGATCTCAATCAGATACTTTTAAACGAAGTCTTGATGATCAGGATCCTGATAATCAAGAGGGGGAGAAAAGACAGAAAGTATCTGAAACAAAGATTGTTGAAACTGTTCAGAAACAACGCCCGGAAAAAACTTTTGAAGATGCTCAGAATATTGGTGAAGCATCTAATAGAGTTTCTGAAGCAATAGAAGACATTTTATTTGCAGAACATGAAGGTCAAGAGGCAATTGTTCATTCTTCTGAAGATACAGTAGAGGAAGGGTATGAAACAGAAAAGATATATTTTGATTCTGAAGGAAACCTAAGCTCAGATAACACTGATATAATTCCAGAGTCTAATGAAGAAATGCTAAGGGAATACCTTGCTTTTGAAAATGTCATTGGAGAACCAAGTGATCTTTCTGATGTGATCATGTTTGAAGAGGATGTGATTGGTGCAAACATGGGAGAAAGCTCAGAAGAAACAAAAGCTTTAGTAATTTGGAAGCTTCAACAACTTCTGAGTGAAGAGTTCATAAGTGCTTCTGAAAGATTATGGAACATTCTGAATCAATTTTGTTGGGTACATATATTTTTTAATAAACCAAGAAGTCTGGAGTGTAGACTTTTGGATAACAAATTTTGTATCTTCAGAGATTTTCTTGATCAACCAGATGAAGTTGTTGAACTTGAAGTTGATTTAGGCCATATGGGAGGAACTGAACTTGCAGATGAAATTTTAATGATCTACTCTGGAAGATTTGAAGTAAGAGTCAGACCTTGCATTTCTATCCCAAAGATTGATATTCTTGATCTTGATGAACCCATATTAGATCAAGTATATGAAAAAGAAGATATATTTTGTTTTAGAGAAACAAGTTTGGAATTTCCTGAAGAAACTTATCTCTACATGTACAGAAAAAGTATGAAGTTTGCAACTCTGGAAGACTTTGTTAATGATGAATGGTCTGAAGATCAAATATTTCAAGTCAGAAATTTTATTCAGAAGTATGGAGTTCAAAATCTAAATGACTCAACTCTCATAAAGAAGATCAGATGTTTTTCTAAATCTGTTGTAGATGATTTGTTAATATATAGATTTGGAGCTGAAAGGAGAAATGGATCCTTATGTGAGTTTACTTAATATGACATATACAAGTTAAGACTACAAGACAAATTGACAGTTCTTTCTTTCTGTGTTGCAAAGAATGAAGCAGAACATGTTTATGAAGTCAGAAGAGTTCTGGGAATCTATATAAGAAATATTATAAATCATGACTTTCAACTAGCTCTGGAATTTGGTTTATCAAAGGTGAATTTGTTGGAACCTGTAAACCTTGAAAATTCAGCAATAGCTAGAGTGTTCACTTGTCCAGATATTGGATTCAGATACACAATGAATGGAAATAAAACCTTTCTGGCCTCAGATATTCCAAAATACTCCAACTCAACTCTGAATTGGTTTCTTGAATATTCAAATGATTATGTTGGAAAATCAGACATTAAAGAAGAAATCGTTTATCTGATAAAAGAAAGAATTCACTTCAGAGAGAATGTAAAAAGAAGTTATCTTGCTGGTCATAAAAGGGAAAACAAGATTAGAGGAGCTGATTATCTACTAAGTGATGCCTACGATTTTCAAATTCGCTCAAAGAAGCAAGACATGGAAGAAATTCTGAAGTTCTCTCTGAATATGGAATCTTCTGAACTCATTCAAAAAGAAAAGGAGAAAGGTAAAGAAATTATTTCTGAAGCTATATCTGAAGACCTGGTTCCTACAAAACAAGTATCTGAAGAGGAACATCTTCAAGAACAAAGGATTGAAGAAAATGCCTTAACCATGTTCCTTGAATACTTTCATCCAGAAATATTTATGGAGTATGAACAAAAATTCAACTATATTGATTGCTGGATTCATAAATCTTTTGGTTGGAAATAATGGTACTCAGATATCATCAGAAAGATAAGAATTCCAATCAATGAAGCCAGAAAGGAGAGTCCAGTGGTCAAAGTAATCGATGCTGACTTGAAAACAAGACAAAATTACAAGTATGCATTCTTTACTGTTGAAAGACAAAATGGTGAAGTTTCTATCTTCTCTGAAGCTGACTTTCAGAATATATATCTCAGAGATCTAATCAGAGTTTACAGAAGTCTTTTTCCCTTCCATGACTCAATCACCAAGTTCAGAAAATCATTTCCAGTGCTTAGAGATGGATTATACAGAGAATTTATATGGGCTGCAAAGACTGATTTGCAAGTTGCTTATGTTCTAAACAAGAAACAAGTACACTTGAGCAAACCAAATCTGAGTCTACCAGATATTCAGAATTTGAAAAAAAGCACTTTAGTAATTCAACCTCCTGGCTTCGTTTGCAAATGCTTTCAGGAATTATTATTTGTGAGATTTGAAGAACTCCACAAATGTTGTAATGGAACTCTCATGGCAATCAGAGATCGTTTGATAAAAAGACAGAATAGAAGACCAAAGAATCTGAGCAATGAAGATTGGGAGAAGCACAAGAAACTTGCAAAAGAAATGATTAGAGTTGTTGAATCCTTACTTGAATACAGAAGACTAAATCTGAAGGATGTAAGAGAAATTCTGAATTTCTGGAAGTATGATCTGAACTTTTGAAGCTAAGGGGGAGATTGATAGAAATATCATAATAGCTTCAAAAGGCACTGGCTTCTGAAGAGACAAAGATCTGAAGAAGTTCTGAAGACACTTCTGAAGAGGTTCTGAAGAAGTTCTGAAGACACTTCTGAAGAAGATCTGAAGGAATTCAGAACCTGTTCAGAACTTGTCTGTTATGAATGCTCTGTTACTTTAGTCTTTCTATTGTATGTATAAATAGATAGTTAGTTAGATTGTTAGAACTAACGCTTTTCATTAGCCTTGTATAGACATATTCTGTAATATTGTACATTCAATCAATACATATTACATTTGGCTATCATCATTTCTGTCAAAATCTTCTCATATATTGATATCTTGATTGTTTGGGTCCTAACATTTGACTTTATTAATTTCTCCAAAGTTAGTTAAATTATTTTCTTTATACTTTTGTATGTGGGGTTTGATTATTACTACATTTATAGTTCCTTTTAGCAAATGCCCCTTCATATTCAAATGAATACTAAATTGAAACTTTAAAAAGCCAACCAAAACACGAAGAGATCGTCAAATGTACCACCCACATTAATAGGATACGATTTTTGATGATTTGTCTTATAAATGGAGAATTTTAGTATTATCGTAATTTTGTGTATTTAGCTTGAAAAATGCATATTGTTATGTTATGGGACATTTTAGAAATATAAAATGCTATGTTTTCGATCAGAAAATGATTGTCCCAACCAATGGTGATTTTTGAGTTAATCATGTATTTGCATAAAACGTCGGTTAAATGTCGTTCTATTGTTTTGATGACTTTTATTTAGTGGTCAATTGAGTTGTTGAGATTTTGACTCGATTTTGACTTAAATGTGTCTTGCGGACTTTGGTCTGATTTAAATTGCTCATGTCGAGATTCTGGAGTTATATGCATATATGGTATATTTAATTGTAAATTACATATTTTAGATGTATTAGTCAAGTCATGTAATTTAGATTGTAATGCATTGGATTTATAGGCATGTGAGTCAGTCTTGTGTTGATGGTCATGTGGGTATTGTGGGGTTGACTACGAGACCCTTGTCTCATGACCTTAAACTTTTCAAGCAGGCACTTGGAGAGTTGAGTCAAGTGTGCCAGGTAATGCTTGAGGTAGTCTCCATTGCTTGAGGTAATGCTTTAGAGGTAGTCTTTAAGTGTGCCAGGTCTTGAGTTGTTACCTGTAAGGGTTGACACTAAGGTCAACCGACTATTCTGGTGAAACTTTTTAGGAGGTTGTAGGAACATTTGGGCTTTAAGTCGTGAAATGTTATGTGATTAACGTTGTACGAGTGGCAAACCTATGTGTTTTCGTCAGTAATAAGAATTGGGTTGTGTAATTTCGTTTTAAAATGAAACTCTTTTCGAATCATCATGGAATCAAATTAGAATTCCTGTTTTGATCTTTTTTTATTGTATTGAATCTATTTTATATTTTAGAGTGATGAATATCAGTCTCCTCCGTTGTTGTTAAACATAATTCTCAGATAGTGTGTTATCTATTTTTTTATTACTTGGGTTTTGGAAAATAACCATAATTTATGATTTTGATATATTGACCATAATTTATGATTTTTATATTTGATCCTCTCTATATATTAAGGTTTTGAATAAAAGGGTTATATTCATGTTTTCGATATTTGGATTTAATTATATTTGTACTTCGTGTGAAGTATTGGATTTGTTTTCACAATTGTTGGGTATTTTTATTTGAGTGTTTTCGTCACAAAAATGGTGGTTTTGGGAAGACGTCATTTACATTCTGAAATACATTTCATATTTGAAATCATGATTTAAATAAATGTCTTTTCGCTTACAATTTTATATAATTGTTGAAAACTGCTTACATTCACTAGGCGTTAAGTCTAACTTTTTTCTTAGTTGACATGTGCATCATATCCTTGGGGAATGGTACTAGCGACACTTTGGTGTGATGAGTGCTAGTTAGAGGCACGAGAAAGAATTAGCTATCTGGGAGATATCTTTGGTATGATTGAGATAGCGTCTTAGTAACACTCGTCTCTTAATGTGGATTTGCATAAAGATTGTCATTATAGGTGTTCAATTGTTAACTTTTAGTAAGGGATTAAGTCTTTAAGTGATGTATAAATAGAAATTCTAATATAATTAGACATTCTTTTTAAATTTGAGGATGTTACATTATTTATGTTTGCTTACATTAATTATTCGTTTTTTTGTCATCTTCGTTCTTGATTATTTTATTCAAGCTTGTTTCTCATTTTGTTATGGCAAAGGTCACACCTTTATCATTATCTTCGATTAAGTATTAAATTAGTAATTTTATATTAAAAATTTGTAAACCTAACATATAGTGGAATATAACATCATCCTACACACCGTCCTATTATTTTCATCTACCATATATTCAATAATTTTTCTAACATCTACTACTTACAGCCAAAAACCACAAATTCACCTAATTTGTTTCTTTACAAAAGATTAGCCACCCAAAAGCATGATTATATAACATCATACCAATATACATTGAGGAAACACAAAGTTCCTAGCCCCACATTTTTTTCATAGGGGTGTTACAACTATTAACATAGTTTCTTAATCATATAACAACATATATACGTTAAAAAGATTATCCCATAACATTGTTAGGATGATATCATTTTTGTCTTAATAGGAATGGAGGCAAATAAGACTATAAAAACTATTTAATTTTTCTAAAGTCTGTCAAATTATTTTCTTTATACTTTTGTATGTGGGGTTTGATTTATTACTACACATATAGTTCCTTTTAGCAAATGTCCCCTCGTATTGAAATGAATACTTAAAAAGCCAACCAAAACACGAAGAGATCATCAAATGTAACATGTGCAAATAATAGAATACATGTTGTTGATATTTAGGGTATAAATGTTATTTTAAAGATTCGTAAGATGGAATGTTTAAAAAAGGGAACTTGAAGGACTTGTGATATCAAATCGCAAAAGAATTGAACTCTGTTGTGGGAATGAAAATGAAGTTTATAAGTGTATTGACAATTTCAGGTAATTTTTGTAAAACTCGCAGTACTTATTTCTAGATAACCTACAATGTTGTAGACATATTTGGTATGATATTTCAGTCAGAATGGAAACTTACATGTTTTGAAAGATACGATAGTTAAAATCATTTTATTTTAAAACTGATCGATTCAAAATACCATTTATGGTGCGATATAATATCCGGAGAAAGAATTTAAGAATTAGAGCATATGATATTTTGAGTTAACTTTTGTTTAGCTTTTTATTTAGATAGAGTCCATTTTTCTGAAAATTACATATTGTTCATAAAAAGCACAACAAATTGTTCATTTAACCGAATAAGACATACAATATGTGTTCTAAATCCTTGGGATTTTTGTTACAAATTTCAATGAGATGATCATAACCTGATTTTGGCTATAAATAGGTTAGAAGTTATAGTTTTATACCGTATTTGATTTTAGACAAAAGAAGGGGAACGACTTAGAAAAAATCCATAAAAAAGTGATTCTAATTTCAAATTAAGATAATTCTTGATTCAATGGCATTTGGATTTTTCTAATTCACGCTTCTAAGGAACTATTCGAGTGTGAACTTAGTAATTCTTGAACTTTAGTAAATCGCAAAAACAAAACCCAAATATACAACTCGGCTCGTTTTGAAAACAAAACAAAAAGTTTTGATTCGAGTAGAACCGAGCTCAACCATGTGAGCCTAATCGCGATATTTTTATTTCACCCAAGATTGGGTCTCTACTAGTTGTTCTACCTATAGCGTAGCTTTGGCGGCAAGTAACATTTGGCATTTTTTGAGCTAAACATCTTTATATGTTCATAAATCATGCAATCAAATAAAAAATAATAAGAAAAAAGTTGTGACGATAGCTAGGTTTCAAACTTGAATCAGTAAATGAGTTAATGGGTCTCGCGTTCAAGTCCATAAACAAGTTTATAAAGCTTGAATTTTTTTGTCATAATGTGTAACGTAAATTGTTAAACGAGCATCCAACTCAATCTCTAGCTCAAATGTTGATAACATATTTAAGCCAAAACTAGTGCACTAATTAAAAAAATCTATCCAAGCCTAAAGCTAAAATTATTTTCTCAAGTCAATCGCAAACAACATGTTACTTAAATCGACTTGTTAGCACACCTAATTACAATCATATATTTAAAGAAATTACTTGAAACTTCCGTTTATAAGTAGTTTCCTAAAATAATAGTCAATGATAGATCCCAAAACTAGGAACAATTGAATAAACTCCATACAGAATTAGAGAAGAGATAACATGAAGAACAATTGTACATAAAATCTCATCTCAAATGCTTTAATTTGATGGAGGGGAAAATAGAAAATACACCATACAATGAATTAGTTGACTCTCGTATGCTCACCTAGTATGTGTGTGTAATCTCTAGAATCAAAAATGAGAAATGAACCCACAAGCACTTATATGTAGGTCCAATTTACAAACAAATAACCCAAGCCCATAGGCTTCCCAAAAACCCAAAATACAAATCTTTATAAAACATTCATAAAACTAGGGGCTAATTTTATCTAACAATCTCTCTCTAATGTTTTATAAAGAAAACATCATCATATAAACTCCCCCTTGATTTTTTAAAAGCTATTATGTGCCACTCTTCAAGTCATCAAGGCGTTACAAGCTCCCCCTGAAATGTAGGCTCATATTCTTAAAAAACCGAGACAATTTGCACTTTTTGTCCAACTTTCATGACTCTACTTCATCGATGTTTTTTTTGACCATCAAGGATCCTGATTGAGAGAAAACATAAAATATGCACATTGAACTCCATCCTATTAGCTTTTCAACAAGCTTTGATTCAACCATTTTGGATGGAAATTGAGTGAGTTGTGCAAGTTTCCCCTAAGCTACACAAAAAGATCGTCAAAACAGAAAATTTGACTCTTCAAATCTCGTTGAGTAATCGTTCAGCTCCGACGTATATACTTGAAAAACAAAGGAGAGAGTGACATGAAATTTTTCACAAATGTAGCTTGAATCTATGAAAATTGGACAAGCCAACACCATTCTGAAATAGAAGGAGTATGAGTGAAAACAATGCTTTCGGTCTAACATCATTCAACAAACTTTGACGGTGAATAAGACGTATCATCTCACGGAATTTGAGAAAACTCAAAACTTCAACGTTGCGCATGTGTGTTATTGGAACCTAGATCCCCATTAATACTCAATTAGATGTTGATTATGAGGGTAAAATAAGTAGTAAGTGGAAGTAGTTATAATCAACAATCAAACTAGAATGAACCAGTAATTGAAGAGAATAGAAATATGAGACAAATGATAATTTGTATTTCACTCAAGATCCCAAGAATACAATATTGGAAATATTACATAAGTTGAAATACATGTAATGCATCAAAAAGGAGCTTGTGGATGACCACTGACAACTTTGTGGAACTGATTGGTAATCTCCCTAAACTTGATTACTCCTTCAATGTGTTGTTCCATGTCACTTGCTGCCTTTCTGATGTTTACACTTATGTCTTCCTTCTTGGCAGATGGGAATCCTCTTATAACATCCAACATCCCTTCTGAATATTTGAAGTCCTCCTTAATTCTGAAAAATCTTCTGTTTGAAGGTCTTCTGAACACAATCCCTAGCTCTGGCTCTATTACCATATCACCAACTTTTAGTTTTTCAATGCCTTTAAGATCTTTTTTTCGAGCTGTGATACTTGGCCTCTCAACACCTCTTTCAAACTAAAACTGGAAGTCAACCTTGGCTCTATAGTTGACAAAAGCTTCCATACAAGCAAGGATACTGAATTATATGCAATCTTGTCATCTAAAGACAGATCTTTTCTTTGCTTCATAAATCTCCCTAGAGGTATCAAATCAGAAGGAACACACTTGTTTATTTTCTCTCTGCACTTGATAGATATTGTACATAATATCTGTATCTTCAAATTTCTTGGTTTTGACCAAGAATTCTTCTGATAGGTCAGGAGGCAAATACTGATCTCTATCCTGCCTAAACCTTGAAAATTTGACCTTGGTTTGATCATCTGCATTGGAATTTTCAGCAAAGTTGGGCATTGTCAGGGAGATCCTTTCTTCTCTTTCAACATATAAATGACTGAAGTGTATTTCTCTGGTAGCAGATATTTGAGAAAATTCAATTCTTTCGAACTGCACTGGATCCATGTCTCTTTTAGCCACAATATTCCTTAACTTTGTTTCAGTATTGGTAAGAGGTCTAGCTCGTGAGTCTTTGGCAATTGAGCTTCTGGGTTTGTCTCCTTGGGAGCTTGATTTGTTTCTTGTGGTGTAGAGGTTTGAGCTTCAGAAGTTGGAACTTCAGAAATTGGGATACCAGATGTTGGGATGTCAGAGGTTGGAGCTTTTGAAGTGTTTACTTCTGGAGGAATTGGATTTGTTTGAGGAGTTGAATTGGATGTTTGACCAAAGGCTCTGGGTCGTGTAGTGTTGTTCCTTGATCTTCTGGGAATTGAAATTCTAGTTCTTCCAAAACAAAGGATGAAGTTAGCAACTTCTGGATCTTTAGCTAAAGGGTGCATATCCAAAGGAGTTGCATGGATTGGAGCTTCTTGATCTTCAACAGATGTAATTTCCTATTGTTGTTGTTGTTGTTGTTGCTCGGTAGGTTGTGGTTCTATTGGGTGTTGAGCTTGAGCGGCCAGTTCAGAGGAGGGTTGATCTTTGGCTAGTTCAGAAGAGGGGCCTACCTTCTGCCTTTTCTCCCCCTTCCGAGGATCAGAAGCATCTGGATCCTGGTCCTCAGATCTCTTGCTTTTGAGCTCAGCCTTTTTACATGATCTTTCTTCCTTTGATTTCTTCCGTGAAAATTGATATTCAGAGATTGATTGGACAGAGGTCTTGATTGCATTCACAGAAGTATCCAGGGTAGTTATCTTCCGAGTCAATTCAACTGCTAGGGCAGTGTTGATCTTAGATACGAACTTGGCATTGACATCATTAAATTTTTCAAGCATGGATTTCTGAAAATTTGCCAAGTCAACCTTAGTGATCAACCCTGAGGAAGTAGAAGCATCTGAAGGAAAAACAACATCTAATAATTTCTTAATGTCGGCAACAAAGGAAGTAAATTCCTCTTTAGTAATAGTTGCGGATGGAGTTGGTAGTGCAGAGGGAAGATTAGAGATGGCTTCTGTGTTTGCTTTAACATCAATCTCCAACTTCTAGAATTGAGAGATAGCCAGGTCTCTTTGAGCATCATGAGCATTGATAATTTTTTTTGAAACTGAGCAAGTTTCTTAGTGTGCTCTGACTACGTGTCTCGTATGTTGCATAGAGAGAAGTTTACGGCATTGAGCTCTCCCTGCAGATTAGTTTCTGATAAATGGATGTCTTGTTTTAAATTTGCCATGGATCCCTTCATCTGATCAGCGAATGCTTGAAATGCTACATGCATGACAAATTCAGGAGGGCGGGGGAGGGTAACCGCTACATCCACAACACATGTGGCCGCTTCTCCCTTGCGTTTATTTGATCCCTCATTTACACCTGTGTTTGCGTTGAGTGTAGAGGGACTTCCATCTTGACATCGAGGGCTCATAGGAGCTTTCTCTTCGAATGTTATGACCTCATTGGCTTTGTCTCCAATGTCAGAGATTGCGTACCTTGAAATAAATTGAAGATTGAGGTACGTACTGCATCTTGTTGCCATAACCCCTCTGACAGGATTTCATTGGCTCTTGGATTGGAAGGTGCCATGAACGTGGAAACCTCCATCCAATCTATATCGTCTGTCACGGAGACATTGGCGTTGTGTTAAGATGGTGCCGAGTTTTGGGGCAATTGAACTCTATTATTTGCATCTTCATCCTGTTGAGAAGATGAGGATGAGCTTGGTTCTCCGGATGTGTTGGCATCAACCCTAGGAGATGTGGTGCTCTAGATGGACTCGGCTGGAGACTCACATTTGTGTCCATACGGACATCTTCTGTACTCTCTTTTAATAGTCTCTCGGCATAGGTAGAAGCACTCAAATTTTCACTCGAATTATTTTCAGACTCAGTCTCACTCGACCCCTCACTTTCTATTCTGGATTCTAAAAACTCTGGGGGTAGGTGGTCTCTGTTCTGAGATCACCATAGAGTCTCTATAGTTTTGAAGAGTTGGAGAGGTTGAAGGGATTAAGTTGAGCATGTACCTTGATAGTTCACGAGCATTTCTGTATCCATCTCTATGGATTGTTGGACGGTGAGTTTTCATCACGTGAAGTTTGCAGAACGGTTGGACATAAGGAATACTCCACTTGGATATCGTTCCTTGAATAAACAGGGCCAAGAAGTGTGGGAACATGAGTGCTGGTAGAGATTTGCCTTTCTTCTTAAGAAGAACTTTGTTGTGAACAACGCCTTGTTTTCTCTGAATAGAAGATGTGTGTAATCCAGAGATTTGTTGAAGGACATCCCATACATCATGGTTATCACATTAGTACGTGCTTGATCCATTGAGCCGATGTTGCAGGTAAGACTATTGTTTAGGATGGAAACAAGTACATTCCACATGGGTGGAAGGCATTGTCTCTTGAACTCGGAGAGTACTCTTGTAATTTCTTGGTTGTACCCTAAGAATTTCAGAAAATTGGCCAACACATCAGAAGTTGGATTTTGCTCAAGGGCTGGGTTTGGCTCAAGAGACCCATTGACTAAAACATATGAGTCTTGAAGATGAAAGTTTATGGCAATATCCTTCCTCATAATCTGCACTTCCAGTGAGAATAAGACCATTCTTGATGTACATGGATTGCCAAACTTCTTGAACTAATTGTTCAGGGACATTTCGGTTTGCAATCGTTAGGGATCTGTTGAGTATATGGTTTTGGAGGAACTTTATCATGATTTGATAGTCCTGAATGTAGGTTTGGGGGTCAAGGAGTACCTGAAAGTTGTTTGGTTTGGATGGTATAAACATAATTCGTGTACTCTCAGCAGTTGAATCCAGCATTTGATCTTCCTGATTGTGCACATTTGCAGGAATTTGGTTTTGAGCAACCATTTGACAGTTAAGGTTTTGAAACTTGCAGGTTTTGTGTAATGGGAGTTTCTGAAGCACAAGGAAATTCGAGAGCAAGGATGGTAAAAAGTGAAAATGTGCTGGTAAGTCGAGTTTAAATAGTAGGATTGAAAAATGTACTCTAGTGGTAAAGGATAATGGAACGGTTTTGATGACTGGGTTATACATTAGGAAATCATGCGGACCGTAAAAAGCGTACGTGTTAGCCCTAATTTTATTGTTGAAAGTGTAAAAAGGAAAAACTTGTGATTAAAGTATGAAAGACCAGAGATCGTCATCTAATGCCGCAATCAGAGGTCGTTACTGAGGAACCAGAGCCCGTGTATAAAGAACAAGAGGTGGAGCATGGCGTGCTGAATGTTCAAGTTTGGAGAGTTGCAGAGCTTCTGGACTACACATCTGATCATAGATCCACCATCGATCCCTTCATCTGATCAACAGATGCATGGAACGCAGCATTTTTAACAAAGTCAGGAGTGGGGGTAATCGATGCATCTCCAACAAATGGAGCCTCGTGACCCTCGCGTCCAGAGGGGCCTTCATTCACACCTGTTTTTGCATTCAGTGTGGAGGGACTTCCATCCTGTCTTCGAGGGCTCTTAAGAGACACCTCTTCGGATGTTCTGATGGTATTAACTTCAACTCCAGCATCAGAGGGTGGAGAGTCAATAACCATGTGCGTACCTTTAAAAAGATGAAATATGGAGGTACGTTTTGTGCCATGTTGCCTTAATCCCTCTGATGGGAATTCGTAGGCTTCTGGAGTGGGAGTTAGCATGGATGTGCCAACTTCCATCCAGTCTACTTCATCGGTCACTGGGACATCGGTGGGTCGTGTAGGTGGTGGCGAGTTCTGGGGTGATGGAACTCTTATATTTTCACTTCCCCAGTTGTGCTTGATGTGGACAGATTAAGAATTCCATCCACAAGGTTGGTTTAAGGGTTAGGGTTTGGACTGAGCTGTAGTCTTGTTTTAATAGGTGTTGATCTGTTGGCATCAACCCTAGTAGATGTGGGTGCTCTGGGTGGACTCCGTTGCTGTCTCTCATTTGTGTCACTAAGGACATCTTCTTGACTCTCTCTTAATAAGCGCTCGACATGGGTAGAAGCACTCGGATGGTCACTCATATTGTTTTCAGCCTCAAGCTCATTCGACCCCTCACTATCTACTCTGGTTGCTAAATGCTCTGGGGTAGGTATCCTCTGTTCTGAGAATACCAGAGAGCTTCTATAAGATTGTAAGATAGAGGAGGTTGAAGGTATCAGATTGAGCATATACCTGGATAGTTCTCTCTAAATTGTGTATCCACCTTTGTGAATAGTGGGCTTCTGGCTTTTCATGATGGAAATTTTGCAAAACGGTTGACCACATGGAAGTTTCCATTGTGTGATGGCCATCTGGATGAAGAGAGATAGAAATCTGGGGTACATCAGGGCAGGTAGCGGTTTACTGTTCTTCATCAAGGAGAGTTTGTATTTGACATCGCCATACATCTCCTCAAAAATGAGGTATGCAAAGTCCAAAGGGGGATTGAAGTACATACTATACATCATAGTTACCACATTGGTACTTGCTTGGTCTTGGGATCCGATTTTGCTTGTAAGGATTTTGTTGATGATGGATAGAAGGATATTCCACATTGGGGGTAGATTTTGTCTTTTAACATCAGATACCCTATCAATCTGCGTATTGTACACTAAGAATTTGATGAACTTGAGAATGGTGCTGAAGAAACTCAATCATCACTTGGTACTCAGTAAGGTAAGTGTTAGATCAAGCAGCATTTGAAGGTTGTTTGGTTTAGAGGGTAAGAACGCAAATGGAGTAGTTTCAGCAGTTGAGCCAATCATGGTGTCTTCTCCAGTTTGAGTATTGATGGGGTTTTCATTCACAGCGGCCATTTTCTGATTTGTTAAACTTGTAGGTTTTGAAAAAGGAGATTCGTGTGAAGCAAGAAAACTCGAGAGCAAGAAGACGGTAAAAAACTGAAATGTCTGAAATTCGAGGTTTTATACTGGGAGTAAAGGGAAGCACTCGAGTGGTAAAAAGATAATCAACGGGTTTGCTGACGTGGGTGCTCATCGATAATACATGCGGACCATAGTGAAAGGACGCGTGGCTTGACGGTTCATATTTGGCCTTTTGGGATTATGACGCGTGTCCCTGTCAGACATGATCGTGGGTTGAGCATAGAAAACCCAATCGATTTTCCTTATTTCCGGAAGAAATGAACCGTTTGTTTGATAAAAGTGATTTTGAAAATACAAACTACCAAGTTTTAAAAAAACGTTTGATTAATTGGTAGATGGTTTGACGAAATAATTTAATAATAAAGACATAACAAGAGAACAATCTTTTAATAACCTTGACGACAAGAGAAATTTTAGAGATTGAATCTGGTTAAATCTGTATTAAGAAATTCTTGTCAAGACAAAAATTGATTATACTTTTCAAATCATTTAAAATCAATCAAATGGTCGAATAAAACAGTTTTGGGACCAAGAGAAAGTTTTTCCTATGTGTGAGTAACTTTTTCAGAAAAGATTTCATCCATTCAGAAGCTTCTGGTTAACCTTGACGGCAAGAGTTAGCCCAGAAGAGAATGAAAGTTAGAAATCTACAAAGAAACAGTCACTCAAATAGGATCCTAAGACAAATCAAGAGCTTCTGTATTGCAGAAGAGTGAAAGAATTAGGTCTTTGAAATTGACAAGTCAGAATTTTTTTTTAAGATTTAGTGTGACTTATGACCGTCTTCTGAAATGGTGAAAACGTTCCCTTTATTGCTCCCCCTAGAAGTGTGCGTGAATATGAGCTCCCCCTAAACTTATGCATTTATTGCTCCCCCTTGAACCTTGCTTGGATCATGAATTGTAAGAGTTACAATTATATTTAACATACATAAGCATTTAGAAGCTTCTGTACCCTTCTGGGTTGCGATCTTGAAACAGAGGAGAACATAATCAAAATGACCTCTTTTAATGTAATGACATGTTAATTAAGTAAATATAAAAAAACTATAAGGAATTATAGGTTTACATATTTAGCATGCCTAACTTGCTGATTAAAAAATTGAATGTTTGCTCATCCAGGGCATTGGTGAAAATGTCAGCAAGTTGGTGTAATTAGTGGAGACAAAATACATTTCAATTGTACCTTTTCCAAATGATCCTTTATAAAATGATACCTAACATCGATGTGCTTCGTTTTTGATTGTTGTACATGATTTTCGGTGATGGCTATTGCACTTTCTGAATCACAGAGGATGGGGATTTTGTCATATACAAGTCCGTAGTGTCTGAGTTGAGTCTTCATCCAAATAACTTGTGAACAACAACTAGCAGCAGCAACATATTCTGCTTCTGCTGTGGAGGTTGAAACACACTTTTGTTTCTTGCATGTCCAACTTATAAGCCTGGTTCCCAGAAGTTGACAACTTCCAGAAGTACTTTTCCTATCTAGTTTGCATCCTGCATGATCAGAGTCAGTATATGCAATTAAATCAAACCCATAATGCTTTGGATACCAGAGACCCAATGAAGGTGTTCCCTTTAGATATCGAAAGTTTCTTTTCACAACTGCTAAGTGGGATTCTTTTGGATTTGCTTGATATCTAGCGCAACTACATGGCAAACATTATATCTGGTCTACTGGCAGTGAGATACAGAAGAGAACCAATCATGCCTCTGTAATTTTTGATATCTACCAGATTGCTAGAAGGGACAGAGTCAAACTTAGTATTTGGTGAGATTGGTGTTTTAATTGTAGTGGAATTGTGAAGTTTGTATTTCTTAAGAATGTCAGAAACATACTTGGCTTGATTTATGAAAATTCCAGATGTTGTTTGTTTGACTTGGAGCCGTAGGAAGAAGGTTAATTCTCCCATCATGCTCATTTCAAAATCACTTTCCATTAGTTTTGAAAAGAACTCAACTTCTGCTTGATTAGTAGAACCAAAAATAATGTCATCCACATAAATTTGAACTACAGTTAACTCACTTTTGCATATTTTGATGAATAGAGTTGTATCGATTTTACCTTTCATATATTCATTGTCAGTCAGAAACTTTGATAAACGCTCATACCATGCCCTAGGTTCTTTCTTTAAGCCATACAGAGCCTTATCTTGAAGATAAACATATTCTGGGTAAGCTGCATTTTCGAAGCCAAGGGGTTGTTGAACATAGACTTCTTCTTTCAGTTTGCCATTAAGGAAGGCACATTTGACATCCATTTGATATACTTTGAAATTTTTGTATGCAGAAAATGCCAGAAATAATCGAATTGCTTCCAACCTTGCTACAGGGGTAAAAGTTTCATCATAATCAATGCCTTCTTCTTGACAGTAGCCTTTTTCTACTAGCCTTGCCTTATTTTGGACTATAATCCCATCTTCATCATTCTTGTTTCTGAATGCCCACTTAGTACCAATTGCAGAGCTTCATCAACTTTCTTTGGTTCCATCATGCTTAGAAAATTTACAAACAAGGCTTCGTTTGTAGTGGTTAATCTTGTTTGAACACCAACAGAGGGATATCCAATAATTTCTTCTGAAGAAATGAGCTTTTGTCCATCTTTTCATTCTTGTTTGTTGAACTTGAGTAGGTGCGATCTCAATGTCCGGGACTGTTCTGGAATCGGGACAACTTCTAGAACTGCTTCTGGGGTAGAACCTAATGTCTCCCCCTCAAATGAAGGCACAGAGGATTTTGAGCATTCTGTATTAGGCAAAAGAGATTCTGCTGGACTTCCATTTGAACTCGATGACCTAGAGGGTCCTGAGATAGTAATACCAGAAGCTTGTTGGATTTTTGATATATTGTTTTGACGATCTCTGACTAGATTTTCAGATTCAGTTTCGTCTCCAAGAAAATCGTTGAAAATCGCATCTATTTCAGATTTTCTGGGGCTAGAGAGATGGTCAGAAGTTACATTGTTAAGCTGGAGTTCTGAATTAGAATAATCAGAAGTCATTTGTGCTTGATCATCAAAGTAGACATTTATGCTTTCCATGACTGTCTTTGTTATGAGATTGTATACTCCGAAAGCTTTTGAAGTGAGAGAATAGCCTAAGAATTTTGCTTCATCAGACTTTTTATCAAATTTTCCAAGCTTCTCTCGATCATTCAGGATGAAGTACCTGCATCAAAAATATGTAAGTATTTAACCGTAGGTTTTCTGTTATTTATAAGCTCAAAGGAGGTTTGCAGATGTCTCTTCACAATGATTGATCTATTCTGTGTAAAACAAGCAGTAGCGACAGCTTCAGCCCAAAAATGTCTAGGTAGTCCAGAAGCTGCAAGCATAGTTCTGACAGCTTTTACTAGAGTCCGATTTCGACGTTCTACCACACCATTTTGTTGAGGAGTTCCTACAGCAGAGACGTTTTGAGTGATTCCTTCATTCTCTAGGTACGAGTCAAGTTTATCATTCTTGAATTTAGTACCATTGTCAATTCTTAATTGTTGTATTTGTTCTTGGAGAAGCACTTGTATCCTCTTCATCATGTTGATTAGTATCACTGGGACATCTGACTTTTGTCGCACAAATGCAAGCCAAGTATACTTAGAATATTCATCAATTAGCACAAGTATATACTTTTTGCCAGAAAGACTCTCTACTGCTATGGGACCACAGAAGTCAACATGTAATAGTTGCAAAGGCCAAGAATGATCACTCTTTGTTTTATGGGAAGCTCGTTTTATTTTTCCCATCTCACATGTTGGGCAGAGATGAATTTTTTTTGAGCGGAAATTCCAGGCACATCCATTAAAAAAACTAAAACCGAAACAAAGTTAAGTTACATCACCAGAATAAAGAAGACAAACAAGAACCACAAGGCGTGTAACCAAAATAAACCAAGGGAAATAAAACCCACCAAAATCGAAACAAGACCAAAACAACTCCAAAACACCACCCGCCACCAACTAAGTAGGAGCCACATTTGAAATACTCCTTTGCCTGCAATTCCGCTTCCAAGCCATTCTTTGGAGGATGACTCCTCTAGCTTCTTTAAAGAGGGTATCCACAGTCCGCCTATTGTTCTCAAACAATCTTCGGTTCCGCTCTTGCCAAATGTAGTAAACCGTTGCCGCAAAGGTGTTACAATGAAGAGAGGACCAATTATTGAAACCACCACCGGCTATGGCAGCCAAGATGTCATCCCACGTATGGGCAGAGATGATCCTTCTGGAAGTGAACCTCTGGGAGGCCCTCTACCAGATTGTGTTTAACAAGCAGTTCAAGATTTTGAAAATTTAAATGTGAAAGCTTATGATGCCAGAGCCAAGGTACTTCACTCTTCTTTAAGACAAGACAGAGGGTTTCTGTACCATCCTTAGAAGTGAAGTTCATCATGTACAAGTTACCTTTTCTGTCAGCCCTCCATAATTCTTCACCTGCTTTAGAGTTTAAGTAACAATGTTTGTTATCGAATAAATCTAACATTTCAGCATCACAAAGTTGACTTACACTCAGAAGATTATGCTTTAACACAAAAACATGAGCTACTTTTGATAAGGTAACATTACCTTCTTGAAGAGTACCGTAGCCTTTTATTTGACCCTTACCATCATCACCAAACGTTACTGCTCCCCCAGATTTGTCTTTGAATTTTGAGAGCAAGTTTCTTGTTCCAGTCATGTGCCTCGAGCATCCAGAATCAAGATACCAGATGTGCACACGCTGTGTCTGCAATTAGAATTATAGAGATTTAGGTAACCATTTCCAAACAGGTCCTTTAATGTTAGGTTTTTGATTGGTATATATATTCTTTTTAAGTTCAGAAGTTTTGTTAGATTTGAAATCATCTGATTTATCTGGTATATGCTTAGATTTGTTTGACTTTTGAAATTTAGCATTTGATCTTTTCTAGGAGATAGAGAAGTTATTTTGATTGGTAAAGAAATGTTTGCATTTAAGAAATAGAGAGAAATATTTAGAGTTCTGGGACATAAAAGAATTCATTGAATTTTCATTACTTGAATGATAATTACAATAGTTCTTATTTCTGTCTATTCTAGCATCAGTTGTTTGAAAGAACTTCTTATCTAGCCTAGACTTATGCTTAGGAACTGAATGATTCTTCTCTGTTGGTTTCTTCTTGAACATCTTCTCTCTTGTCTCTTTGGAAGTATTTACTGAAACAGAAGAAATAGGAAAATTATCTTTCCATTTCGCTTTTTGTTCATAAGTGAACTTCTGAGACTTTAAATTCAGATTTTGTAGCCTATTCTTGGTATTTTCTTTGATTTTGGTTTCTTTTTCAAGTTCCAGACATGATTTAGCTCTTAAGCACATTTCAAGGAAATATGGATGAATGAGGACCTCTTTTCTTTGTTCTTTAGGAGGAACAGAGTTAAGAGGTATTCTATTGTGAAGTCTCTTAACTTCTGGTCCAGCTACTCGTACTTCATGTGGTTCATTAGTGTATAAGAAGGGAGCGTTGCTATTCTTAATAGACGGTTCAACTTGTACATAAGTAGAGAGCAGACGATTTTCAAATTTAATGAGTAAGTTGTCTGACATGTCAAAGAAATCATCATAAATTTGATCATCGTTTTCCCAGGGATATACAACTTCTGTATGATTGTCTGTTTCTTGAACAAGATTTAAATCAATAAAGGAACAAGGAAGAATCTCTGGATTGTTTTGAGAAGCTTCTGTTTGAAGATTTGTATTGTACCGAGAACAACAAATATCTAGAGTTTTAAGAATGTCCTTTTCAAACATTAGTCTCAACTCTTCGTCTGTATCAGCTTCTGAAATAAGTGCCTTGCTCTTCCCTTTCTTCTCAGAGTCTCTACTTCTCCTCCCTAACCCTCTGGATTCAGAAATTAGGGCCAAGGGACCTCCAACGCTTGTTTTTTTCAGTGCCACTTCCTTCTCATGAGTTTGCAAAGTTCCATACTCATCATGTAAAGACCACTGTTCCAAATCATGGTTTGCTTGTAAAGACATGGACAAATTTGACCATTCTGGATTTAAACGTTTGAGGAACAACACATTGTTGTCTTCTTGTGACCTAACGATGTCACATCTTTTAGATTGATTGATCAATGTGTTGAATCTATGAAATGTCTGCTCAAGAGATTCTTTTGGAAGAGCTTGAAAACTGTTATATTCATTCAGAGCCTGAGCTCTTCTGTTTTTCTTCATTTTCGATCCTCCCTCCAGTTGGTTAGCTAACTGATCCCACAGATCTTTAGCTGAAGTACACTGATCCATAGATTGGATTATATAGTTTGGAAGAGCCATGATGAGAATCCTTTTAGCCTTTTGATCAATCTCAATTTTCTTTTTATCTTCCTCATTCCAATCCTTTCTATCTTTTGGAACTTTCCTGGCTGGAATTTCCTCAGTTGAAGCAGTAGCAGGGACTCGAGGAATTGTTGAAAAAGGAACGTAAGGACCATTTATCACTGATGAATACAAATCAAGCTCTAAACCCCAAAGAAATTAATCATCCGAATTTTCTATTGGGGATATTCATCCCTTTGAGGAGTAGGAGGTTTTGTAAGTGAGGCGGAGCTGTATATGGCATTCAAATTTGGATTTGCCATGTTTTCGAAAAAACAGAGTATAAGAGTTTGAAGATCTAAGTAGATGAACTGAGCGTGAATTTACTTATTGAACTTAAGGTACATGATAGATGAAGTGAATACTTGAAATTTTAACTAGAAATACCACAATTTATGAGAAGAATCGTGTAGAATGACAAAAACTCGTAAAGCAGGGTAGAGTGTGAGACAATAGTTAAAAATCGAGACAATTCTAAATGAGTAAGGATTTCTCGATCCTGGATTAGATCAACTAATCAATAGATTGATTAGACGGCTCTGATACCAATTGTTGAACTAGATCCCTTAAATACTCATTTACAATTGATTAATATGAGAATAATAATTGTGTAGAGCGGAAGCAATCAATCAACAGTAATAGAATTGTAAGTATGTAAAGAAAGAACCGTAAGAACAGTATCAGAATTGGTATGAAGAACAACTACGATTTGTATTTCACTCAGTAATAATGAATACAATATGAATTACTCTCTCGTGTTCTTTCAACTATCGTCGACATTGTTAACAATAAAGGCTAGCTCTTTATATACTATTACAAAGAGAAAAGTCAACGACCTAGCCTATTACATAATGACACGTCAGGTGTACTTGTAACAAATTCAGTTATGCACCGAAAGCATGACGTGCCATGTCATCAAAGCACGTGTTAATAAAGAAAAAAGAATCCAGAAGATGCCTAAACTTCTGGATTGAAGACGAAACTTCTGAACTAAGGACTGATGAGATAGCTTCTGTAGTATGTGCTTCCGAATGACAATTTGTTCCTTCTGATCAGGTTCTGATTTACACTTCTAAGTTCTAACAGTACGCATGTCTGACGGTTCATATTTTGCTCGTATAGGGTATTGACACGTGGCTTGGTCAGAAAAAGAATCCGTTGAGAGAGTGTGCATGTGTATTAGTCATCGTCGATTCATTCCCTTTAACCATTGAATCGTGCAAGATCATCCCATAAATATTTTGAAAAACGATCTAGCTAGTCTTGTAAAAATCATTTGATGACTAGTAGAAAGTTTTATTAATAATATACTTTTTAAAAGAACAAAAGATAATAAAGCTTCTGTATAACCTTGGAGGCAAGAGTTATTCAGAGAATGTTAGTTCTTAAGTTCTCTAAGAAATATGTCCTTTCAAAAGGTTTCATAGGCATACCAGAGGCTTCTGTATACCTTGAAGGCAAGGGTTAGTTAAGAAGTTCTGAATGACAATTGATACCTTTGAAAAGTTTTCTGAAGCATTACTTCAGTTTTTGGTTTTATCCAGAAGCACAAAGGCTAATGGATTTCACAAAAAAAACTTTAAAACAATCAATTGGTCGAATGAAAAATCGTTTTTGGGACCAAATAAAGGTTTGAACGAGTTGAAAAGATTTTCCAGATAAAATAGTATACACTTCAGAAGCTTCTATATAACCTTGACGGCAAGAGTTAGTACAGAAAAAAATGATATGTATAATTTTCAGCAGGTTTCTAAGACAATCTAGAGGCTTCTGTAAGACTTTAAAGATAGGAATTGGTACAGAAGTTCTGGATGGTAATTTTTTTTAAAAACACAGGGAACGATAGACATCGCAGAGACTTCTAGTTAAACTTGGCGACAAGAGTTAACCCAGAGGTTCTGGAAAGGTTATTTTCTGAGGCATGATTTTCATACACAAATTGAAATTCCCCCCACCCCTTTGAATTATGCAAGAGTCTTTGCTCCCCCTTGACACGTGTTATCTTTGTTTCTCTGCTCCCCCTCAAACTGTACTTGGATCTTAAAATCGTGAAAAACATACAATTTTAGATTCAGATATATCGTTAGTATAGACAGAACCTTCTGGTATGCTTGCGATGGAAAAATGTATTCAGAAGATGACAGATAAAAGGTTTGGCAAAGACATGCTTAATAAAAAGGACTCATAATAGCTAGTTTACCAATAGATTATGGATTTTTATCACATATTTAGCATGCCCAACTTGCGGATTAAGAAATTAAATCTATTTTGATTCAAAGCTTTTGTAAAAATGTCAGCAAGTTGGTAATCAGTGGAAATAAAGTACATTTCAATGGTACCTTTTTCCGCATTATACTTTATGAAATGGTACCTGACATCAAGTGCTTGGTTTTTGAGTGCTGTACTAGATTTCCTGTGATGGCTATTGCACTTTCTAAGTCAGAGAGGATGGGTATTTTTTCATACACAATGCCATAATCTCTTAGTTGAGTCTTCATCCATATGACTTGTGAACAACAACTTGTAGCGGCAACATATTCTATTTCTGCTGTAGAGGTTGACATACAGTTTTGCTTCTTGGATGTCCAAATTATTAGCCTGTTTCCGAGAAGTTGGCAACTACCAAGCTTTTCCTATCTAATTTACAACCTGCATGATCTGAATTAGTGTAAGCAATTAAATCAAAGCTAGAATGCTTTGGATCGCAGAGGCCTAATGAGGGTGTTCCCTTAGGGTATCTAAAGAATCTTTTCACAACAACTAGATGAGATTCTTTTGGATTGGCTTGATATCTAGCACACAGACATGTGGCAAACTTTATATCTGGTCTACTTGCAGTTAAGTATAGAAGAGAGCAAATCATACCTCTGTAATTCTTAACATCTACTTGTTTCCCATAGGGATCAGAGTCAAGCTTTGTATTTGGTGAGATTGGTGTTTTCATTATAGTGGAATTGTAAAGTTTGTATTTCTTTAAAATGTCAGAGACATACTTGGCTTGATTTATAAAAATGCCAGTATTTGTCTGTTTGACTTGGATCCCTAGGAAGAAGGTTAGTTCTCCCATCATGCTCATTTCAAATTCACTTTCCATTAGTTTTGAAAACAAATCTACTTCTGTTTGATTAGTAGACCCAAATATATTGTAATCCACATATATTTGAACCATGGTCAGCTCACTTTTGCACCTTTTGATGAACAGAGTGGTATCAATTTTACCTTTTTCATATTTATTGTCGATCAGAAACTTTGATAAATGTTCATACCAGGCTCGAGGAGCTTGCTTTAAACCATAAAGAGCTTTGTCTAAAAGATAGACATAGTCTGGATGATTCGCACTTTTAAAACTAGCGGGTTGCTGGACGTATACTTCTTCTTTAAGCTTGCCATTTAGAAAGGCACATTTTACATCCATTTGACAGACTTGAAATCCTTGTAAGCAGAGAAGGCTAAAAACAATCAAATTGCTTCTACCCTTGCTACTGGGGCAAAGGTTTCATCGTAATCAACGCCTTCTTCTTGATAGTATTCCTTTTCTACTAGTCTGGATTTGTTTCTGATCACAATTCAATCTTCATCTTTCTTGTTTCTTAAGACCCACTTTGTACGAATAGTTGTTTTGTCTTTAGGTAATGGTACAAGCTTCCATACCTTGTTTCTGTCAAATTGCGTAAGCTCTTCTTGCATTGTATCGATCCAGCTGGGGTCTTGTAGAGCTTCATGGACTCATTGTGGGTCTACCATGCTTAAGAAATTTATAAAGAAAGCTTGATTTGCAGTGGCAAATATGATTTTGACACCTTCAAAAGGGTCACCAATTATTTGATCAACTGAGTGAGCTTTTATCCATCTTTTCATGCGGATTTGGGAGACTTGTGGAGGTTTAATTTCAACTTATGGTTCTTGTAAAGTGTCTTCTGGAATTTGAAGTTCAACCTCAGGAGAGGAGCCTAATTTCTCCCCCTCAAATGAAGGCACAGAGGAAATTGAATTATGAGTTGAGCTCTCTGTGTCTGGAGGGGACATAGATTTCTCTGGACATTCATTTATACTTGTGGATAACGAAGGATCTGAAATAGTTATTCTAGAAGCTTGAAGTACCTCCGATAGATTGACTGGTGGACTTCTGGCTATTTCTGCAGAAGAAATTTCTTCTCCAAAGAAATCTTCGAAGATAGCATCAATCTCGGATTCTCTAGAGTTGGAGAGATAGTCAGAAGTTACATTGTTAACCTTGAGTTCTGAGTTTGAATAATCAGAAGTCAGTTGTGCTTGGTCATCAAAATCGATATTGATGCTTTCCACGACTGTCTTGGTTCTAAGATTAAATACTCTGAAAGCTTTTGAGGTCAGTGAATAGCCCAAAAAATTAGTTTCATCAGATTTCTTGTCGAATTTTCCAAGTTATTCACGATCATTCAGAATGAAGCACCTGCAGCCAAAGGTGTGTAAAAATTTAAAATTAGGTTTTCGTTTATTTATAAGCTCATATGAAGTTTTGAGATGTCTCTTGACGATTATAGATCTGTTCTGTGTAAAATAGGCGGTAGAGACAACCTCAACCCAGAAGTATCGGGGAAGACCAGAAGCTGCAAGCATTGTTCTTGCTGCTTCAACTAATGTGCGATTTCTTCTTTCCACCACACCATTTTGTTGAGGAGTAAGAGCAGCTAAGAAGTTTTGTTAAATCCCTTCGTTGGTCAAATACTCATCAAGCTTGACATTCTTGAATTCAGTACCATTATCACTTCTTAACTACTGTACTTTGCTTTGTAGAAGCTGTTGGAACCCAGATCCCTATTTAACTCAATCAATCGATAGATATAAGTGAAATATAAGAGCGGAAGCAAATTAAATCTATGATTAAAGGAAGAATAGTTAATTGAATAGTAATTGAAGATCAAATGAGAATTTGTATTTAATAACCTCAAGAGCAATTACAATACATTTGAATGATAAACCCTAATTCTCTCTCCAAGACGATCGACTCTAATTACAGTGATGAATGACTCTATTTATACAATTACAAAAGATAAAGTCAACAAGACAGCCTATCACCAAGTGACACGTCACCTGTATGACTAACAGAATTAGTTACACAAGTAAAGTGTGACATGCCACGTCATCTGAAGTGTATACGGAATGGCAGTTGAAATCCAGAGGATTGTGGAGTCTCTGGGCGCTTCTGGATGAGATGTCATAAGGTGAACTTCTGGGTTGCCTTCTGAAGTTTGACACTTAGGCATTTTTGATTCATACTTCATAAAATACATTCTAACAAGAAATTAGAAAGACAGAAGTTCATTGCTAGTAAGAAAATAATACAAGAAAAACAAATTGATTATAATATAGATTAGAAAGGTGCATCAGGCTAAAACATGAAGATTTTTTGAAATATCTGTGTGATCTCTCTTAGCTTATTGACTAGGATGAGTTTTTCCTCCATCCTTTCACCGATGATTCTTTCTTCAACCTTTTTCGTTGTGTTATCTTTCTGAAGAGAGGCATAACTCTTGAATATGCTAATCACTGCAACAGAGTATTTATGTGTTTCACTAAATCTGAAGAAGCTTTTCCTCATGGGTCTCCTGAATACAATGCCATCTTCTGGTTTTGTCAACAGTTCTCCAATGGAAAGATGATCAAGACCCTCTCTATCTTCATTGGGTGCAGTGATGCTCAGATTTATTACTTTGTGATCTAGACTTGTTTGAAAGTCTACCTGTCTTCTATACTTGATGAAGGCTTCCATTCAGCCAATAATTCGGAAGAAGGCAGCTTTGTTCTGAACATCAGTCCTTTGATTCATTTTGTTCTTCATGTACCTTCCCAGAGGTATAAGATTAGAGGGATTGATATATAAGATATCATTATCATGAAAACTGCAATAGGAGTTTTGAGAAGTTGTTCAATGAAGCAAAAGGAGTGATAATCCAGAGAATGGCTTGGAAGAGGAAGTGTAGGAGCAGAAATGCTGATGGAGATACAATTTAAAGAGTTTGCGGAGGTTTCCTTTTGGTGTTGCAACGGTTTCTTTGCTTGTTGCTTGGTCTTTACTATTGGTCTGTGTTTGTTCTTGTTGCTTGTGGCTTGGTTTATTCTTTCCAAGTCGGGCTGTTTTCTTAATTTTCTTTGATGTAACCAGTTCTGTTCTGTATTTTTTTACTGTTTTTTAATGGAAGTGCCTGGGTTTCCCGCTAAAAAAAAAAGATATCATTATCACAGAAGTAGTACTTGTACATAATCTCTGTATTCTCGAATCTGACATGCTTAATCCTAGATATTTTCCTGATTTGCAGAGTTGAGAAGGCCTCTTTCCTCATTTGCCTATGACTCATGAATCTGTTTTTGACTTCATCGCTTACATGATAGTCATTGGGAAAGTTTGGAAGCATCAAAAAGACGTTTTGTTTTGTGATTGAGTACATGTGCTTGTGCTCAATTTCTAATGAAGATGGACGTTCAAACTGTTTTACTTTATCCTTTTCCACTTGTATCTGAGCCCTTCTTTTGATTGACATTTCCCTCTTGATTCTTTCAATTTCTGCCTTAACTTTGTCAGCTTCTGCCTTAAGCTTGGTTCGATCAGGAGTGGGTGGTTCAGAGCAGAGACAGAGGGCAGTTTTGAGTTTAGATTTTGATCAATAGGGAACTCTCTGGTTCTAGGGCAGGAAGAGATATGTTCTGATTTAGTTCCTTGAGTTGGCTGTGTTTGTTGTTGTGGTTGTGGTTGACGTTTTGGTTGAGGTTGTGGTTGTTGTTGTGGTTAAGGTTGTGGAAGTTGTGGTTGAGGTTGTGGAGGTTGTGGTTTTTGTGGTTGAGGTTGTGGAGGTTGTGGTTGAGGTTGAGATTGTGGTTGAGACTGAGATGAACTTGCATTATGAGGTTTACCTTCTGGCTTTCTTTTGATTCCCAAAAGATCGAGAATGAACTTAGCCATATCTGGATCTTTGGGAAGTGGGCCAGAATTTACAGCCAGAGGTGTTGATGTAAGAGGGGTTTGTTTGGATGATGGTGGTGGCTCAGAAGGTGTAGAGGCAGAGGCTTTATCATTACTCTGAGCCTGGGTAGTTTCAGCACCATCGGTTTTAGCCTTCTTTGACATGCTCTCCCCCCTTCTAAGAATCAGGGTCCTGATCCTAAGATCTTTTTCTCTTCTTTTCTGCCTTTTTACACGCTCTGGCCTCTTTGGCCTTTTTCTTCGCTTCAAATTCTTCAGAGATAGAGCTAACTAATGGAGTAAGCTTGGAGACAGAAGCATCTAAGGTATATACTTTCTGTGCTAACTCATTAGAGCTAGAGTTGTTGATCTTGGATACAAACTTGGCATTGATGGCGTTGAATTTATCCATCATTACCTTTTGAAAAGATGCCAAGTCTGATTGTCGAATTAGGGTAGAACCTGTTGATGTAGAGGCCGCAAAGGGTACAACAACATTGATGAGCTTTTGTATATCTGCAACAAAGGATCCGTATTCAGAAACTGAAATGGTGACTTCCGGAGAGGGGATGACGGCTGGAATATTGAAGATAGCTTCAGAGTTAGCTTTAATTCCAGCGTCCAGGTTGTTGAAGTGATTAGAGGCAGAGTTCCTCTGTGATGCAGCATTGTCAGACATAAATTTCTTGAGAGCTTCCGGAGTTTGATTCTATTCTCTCTGAGTATTTTGGACCCTGCAAATTAAAGAGTTTTGGGTTTGAAGGGATAGTTTTAGATCCTCCATAGATCTCTGAATTTGATCACCAAATGCCTTAAACGGTGCATTGGTTACAAATTCAGAAGAGGTAACCGGTGCATCCCCAACACATGGGTCCCCTTGTTTCTCACGTTCAGAAAGGCCCTCATTCACGCCTGTTTGAACGTTGAGCGTGGAGGGACTTCCATCCTGTCTTCGAGGGCTATTATGAATAGGCACCTCTTCGGATATTCTGACATTGTTGACTTTTTCTTCAACATCAAAGGGTGGAGAGTCAATTAATGTAAGCATGCTTACCTTGAAAAAGTACGAAGACTCCGGTAAGTGGTGCAACCTCTGGCCTGAACCTTTCTGATAGGATTTCATAGGCATTTACACTAGTAGAAGGCATGGACGTGCCTTCTGTATTTCCTAAGATTGTGTTGGTCACAGAGACGATGTGGTTTACAACATCATCCTTTCGAGATCATCATCCTTTTGAGAGGATGATGAAGATGATGTGGTTTCTCCAGCAGTGCTTGAGTCAGAGGCAAAAAGACCCTCTGCTTGGTTAGTTTCAGGGTGGTTTGGACTGAGTTGTTCGATTTCAATGAGTGTAGATGTGTTGGCATCTACCTCAGCAAATGAGGCTGCTCTGGTTGGACTTGGTGAGGAACTCACAAATGTGTCCCTATTGACATCTTCTTGGCTTTCTCTTAACAAACGCTCGCCATGGTTAGAAGCGCTCGGTTGTTCACTCGTATTATTTTCAGTCTCAAGCTCATTCGACCCCTCACCATCTACTCTAGGCTCTAAGTGCTCTGGGGTAGGTACCCTCTGTTCTGAGTGTACCATAGAGCTTCTATAAAAAATAATATAAGGAGCGGTTTGAGGAATAAGATCGAGCATGTACCTGGATAGTTCGTGTTTGACAGTGTAGCCGGCGAGGTCGATGGTTGGTTTGTGGGAGTTCATGGTTGAAGTTTTGCACAGTGGTTGAATAATTGGGGCATTAAGTACAGCGATGGCTCGATGAGAGAATAGGGCAAGAAACCTAGGAAACATAAGTGTTGGAAAAGCCTTACCATTTATTTGTTTCAGAACCTTTAAGTGAACTGCTACACTTATTTTTTGGAATATGAGACTTGCAAAATCCAAGGGTCGGTTAAAGTACATACCATACATGTTGGTTAGAATATTTCTGCTTGCCTGATCCAGAGACCCTATTTTGCAAGTGAGGCTTTTGTTGAGTATTGAAACTAGGACATTCTACATTGGAGGTAACTTTTTCCTCCTGAATTCAGAAAGCTTGGTGAGATGTTCGTTGTACCCCAGAATATTGAAAAATGCTAACAACGCTTCTGTGGATGGATTTTGTTCAAGATCAGGTTAATGAAAGCTGGAGGTTGGAGATTGGGGAAGTTTGAGAATCGAGTACAATAAAAGCTGGAGGTTGAAGACGGTGAAAAGTGAAATTAGGGATTTACTCGAGTTTATATAGTAGGATTTGAAAATGCACTCGAGTAATTTTGAAGATTAAGGGTTTAATTTAGATTTGGGCAAGGGATTAGAATGAGAAAGGTTTAATATGGAATTGGGATTGGAAAACGCTTCCTGACTGCTGACGTATGTCTAAAAGGTGTTCAAACTTGTGAACCATGGATTTATGACACATGGAGGTTCAATCGCGCGTGTATAGAGGGATGATAGACGCGTGTTTTGTCAGCATATGGCACTGTAACGTTTATCGTGGGTTTTTGATGAGAACCGGTTTCTCTTTCATTATTTTGAATATTCCCTCCAAAAATTAATAATAAAAATTACCAATTAATCAACATGAATTATGGATTAAAAGAATAATTTTGGAAATTAGTTTTTATAAAAAGAATATTAAAAATAATTAATTAAAAATATTTTGAAATTTAAAAGAAAGCTTTGTATCCTATAAATATTAAGTTTTGAAGAAATTTAATTAAATAAGAAAATTCTATATAACCTTGACGGCAAGAGTTAGTATAGAAGTAATCTTATTAAGAAAAATTTCCAGAGAAATGAAAATTTATAGAATAGCTAATCATGAGTTTGAAGAAAGCATTGTTAAAAATTATTGGTTTATTGAAAGCATTTTAGGACCAAATGAAAGCTTTATGTCAAGTGAAAGTCTTTTCAGAAGAATTTTGATTGAATTTGAGAATTCTGAATAATCTTGACGGCAAGAGTTAGTTTAGAAGTAACAAATTCGCAAAAATTTCTAAGAAAAAAAAATCAGATGACAGCTAACAAGAGTTAGTCTCGCAATTTATTTCCTTTGATTGGATCAGAAGTTTGTGCTTCTTGAGTGTGCTTTGGAATGCTCCCCCTCGAAATCGTCAAATTTAGCCCCCACTTGAAATTTGCGTATTTGGCTCCCCCTTAACTTCTGCAAATTATGCTTCCCTTTCTGTCTATAGTTAGATCAAAAAGTGAAAACAATTGTTCTTTTGAGAACAGAGGTGTTCAGAGGCTTCTGAGTGCTTATGAGTTGATTATCAGAAGTGACCAGAGGCTTCTGGGCGGTTCGGATTTGTTGTTAAACACAAATTTGACTACGTATGAAAATAAAGATATACTGAACAAGTGATTTAGCTCAATCCTATGGAAGTCATAGAAATTAAGATAATTACATGTTTAGCATACCCAACTTGCTAATTAGGAAATTGAATCGCTTCTCATCCAAAGCTTTTGTAAATATATCAGCAAGTTGGTAATCAGTAGAGACAAAATACATTTCAATAGTCCCTTTATAAAATGATACCTTACTTCAATGTGCTTGGTCTTTGAGTACTGAACTGGATTTCCAGTGATGGCTATAGCACTTTCTACACCCGACCATAATCTCTGAGTTGAGTTTTCATCCAAATAACTTGTGAACAACAACTGGCAGCAACAACATATTCAGCTTCTGCTGTGGAAGTTGAAACACAATATTGATTTTTGGATGTCCAACTGATTAGCCTGTTTCCCAGAAGTTGACAGCTACAAGAGGTACTTTTTCTGTCCAACTTACATCCTGCATGATCAGAGTCAGTTTATGCAATTAAATCAATGGCAGAATGTTTTGGATACCATAGGCCTAGCGAAGGTGTTCCTTTTAGGTATCTAAAAAGTCTTTTGACAGCAGCCAAATGAGATTCTTTTGGATTGGCTTGGAATCTAGCACAAAGGTAAGTGGCAAACAGTATATCTGGTCTACTTGTTGTCAAATACAAAAGTAATCATATCATACCTCTGTAGTTTGTTACATTAACAGATTTACAGAAAGATCTGGATCTAGTTTTGTACTCGGAGAGATAGGAGTTTTCATAGTAGTGGAATTTTGAAGTTTGAATTTATTTAACATGTCAGAAACATAATTGGCTTGATTTATAAAAATGTTAGAGGTAGTCTGTTTGACTTGAAGTCCTAAGAAGAAAGTTAGTTCTCCCATTAAACTCATTTCAAGTTCACTTTCCATTAACATTGAAAACAAATCAACTTCTGCTTGATCAGTATAACCAAATATGATGTCATCCACATAAATTTGAACCGCAGTTAAAGTAGTTTTTCCTCTTTCAATGAACAGGGTTGTATCGATCTTACCTTTTTCGTATGAATGCTTAATCATATATTTTGACAAACGTTCATACCAAGCTCTAGGAGCTTGCTTTAAGCCATACAGAGCTTTGTCCAGAAGATAGACGTGATCTGGATGTCTTGAATTTTCAAACCCAGGCGGTTGTTGGACATACCCTTCTTCTTTCAAGTCTCCATTCAAGAACGCACATTTAACATCGATTTGGTACACCTTGAAGTCTTTGTATACAGAGAAGGCCAAAAATAATCTTATTGCTTCAAGTCTTGCAACTGGAGCAAAAGTTTCATCATAGTCGATTCCTTCTTCTTGACAATATCCCTTGGCCACCAATCTTGCTTTGTTTCTAATCACAATATCATCTTCATCCTTTTTGTTTCTGAATACCTACTTAGTACCAATAGCGATCTTGTCTTTAGGCAGAGGTACTAACTTCCATACTTTGTTCCTTTCAAATTGAAGCAGCTCTTCTTGCATAGCTTCCACCCAGCTTGGTTCTTGTAAAGCTTCATGAACCTTCTTTGGCTCTATCATGCTCAGAAAGTTTACAAAGAAGGCTTCATTAGCAATTGCAGATCTGGTTTTAACCCCTTCAAATGGATCTCCAATAACTAGATCTGGAGTGTGAGACTTTGTCCATCTTTACATCCTTGTTTGAGGTATTTGATGGGCTTGAACTTCTGTTATTGGAATGGGTTCTGGTTCTGGAATGGGTTCTAGTTATGGAATGGGTTCTGGTTCTGGAGACGCACCTAATGTCTCCCCCTCAAATGAAGGCACAGAGGTTACCTTTGGACTGACATTTGGTGATACGGGACAAGAAAGAGTTATCCCAGAAGCTCGAAGGACATCAGGAATATTCAATGGTGGCTTATTGGGTATTCTTTCTGAAGGTATTTCTTCTCCAGAAAATCATCAAATAGAGCATCAATCTCGGATTCTCTGGAACATGAAAGATAATCAGAGGTAACAATGTTGAGTTTAAGTTCTGAATCACAATAGTAAGAAGTTAATTGAGTTTGATTGTCAAAATCGATGTTTATGCTCTCCATTACAGTCTTGGTTCTTAAATTAAAAACCCTAAAAGCTTTTGAATTTAACGAATATCCCAGGCATTTGGCTTCATCAGATTTCTTGTCAAACTTGGCAAGTTTATCTTGATCATTCATAATAAAACACCTGCAACCAAAAATGTGGAAAAATTTAACTGAGGGTATTCTTTTGTTAATAAGCTCATAAGAGGTTTTGAAATGCCTCTTAATTATAATTGATCTATTCTGAGTGAAACATGTTGTGGCTACAGCTTCTGCCCAAAAGTTGGTGGGCAACCCCGAAGCTGCAAGCATTGTTCTTGCTGCTAAAACTAATGTTCTGTTTCTTCTTTCTACAACACCATTTTGCTGTGGAGTGTGTACAACACAGAAGTTTTGAGTAATGCCACTGTCAACAAGGTATTCTTCAAGTTTGACATTCTTGAACTCAGTACCATTGTCACTTCTGAGTTGTTGTATTTTCTGTTGCAGAAGCATTTGTATTCTTGTCATCATATTTTTCAACACAATTGGAACTTCTGATTTTTGTCGTACAAAAGCAAGCCATGTATACCTGGAAAATTCATCTATTAGTACCAAAATATACTTTTTGTCAGAAAGACTCATAATATTCGTGTACTCGAATGATTACTTTTGGTTTTATGAGATGCCCTTTTTATTTTGGCCATCTCACAAGCAGGGCAGAGGTGATCCTTGTGAAAATGTACCTCTGGGAGACCCTTTACAAGGTTGTGTTTTGCAAGAAGTTCAAGGTTTTCAAAGTTTAAGTGTGAAAGTTTATGATGCCAAATCCATGCAACTACACTCCTTTTAGAAATAAGGCAGAGAGTTTCTGATGCGGGCCTGGGCGTGGAGGATCGGGCCTGAATATTCTTGGAGGCTTATGATCGGGCCACCAAACAGGGCCGCACTTAAACGGTCATAACTTTTGCTGCAGGTGTCCGTTTTGGACCGTTGACCAGTCGATTTGAAGCTACTTCAGAGGAGCACACCATGGTTAGTCGCCACTTTTGATCCTCGAAAAGGCTGTTTAAGTGGACTTTTTTGACGTTTTACTGTTTTTTCCTTATTTTGGGCTTCTTTTGTTGGGATTTTTCTGTTTGGCCCATTGACTTTTTTAGGCCCGTTTTAATTTAGTCTTCATATTTAAGCGTTTCTAATGTAATATGGATGGACACTTGATGAATTTAGGGTCTTTTGATTTTCTCCAGATTTTTGAGTTCTTGAGAATTCGTTGTCTGAAGCCTAGGGACGGTATTCGTTGAATCAACGATTCCTAGAAGAGATTACTCACGGGCATTCGCAGAATCAACGTGATAATCTTTGTATTGTATTTTATACGCTGCATCAGTTTGGTATCAGAGCCGAATTCTTGGTTCCAATGCCTCCAAGGAGACCCCCACCTGTTCAGAGACTCGATGAGGCTTATGAACGAGAATTGGAGCAACGTTTTATGGCAAGGGTGGACGTACGACTTGATCGAGTGGTTGACCAATTAACCAATCGAATGGCAGATCTGATGAACCATCGAGGTCGAACCCCCCCACGGACGGATGATGAAGATTTCGAAAACGTGTTTTTTGATGATTCGTCTTCTGAAGGGAATCGGAGGAGGCGGGATAGACGACTTCCAGAAAATGATAACAGGCGTTGGGAGACGGGGATTAGAATCGATATCCTAGAATTTGATGGGGAAAGTTTGAATCCGGAAGGGTTCATAGACTGGTTGGCTACCATGGAAGAAGTTTTTGAATTCAAAGGGATTCCTCAGGATAAGCGAGTAGTTTTGATTGCTAATAGGCTTCATGGGAGAGCATCTGCTTGGTGGCAACAATTGAAGCAGACCCGAAGAAGGTTTGGAAAGTCAAAGATCGTAACGTGGGAAAAGATGAAAAGACAATTAAGATCCAGTTTTTTGGCCTATAATTTTCAACGTTTGATGTACCAACGGTTGCAGAATTTGAAATAGGGGGCCAAATCAGTTGATGATTACACAACTGAGTTTTACAAGTTGGTAGCTCGTAATGATATCCAAGAGACGGAGGAACAACTTATTTCTCGATATGTTGGAGGTTTAAGGGTTCAGATAACGGACTCTGTGAATCTGTTTGATCCGGTAACTATGTCTGAGCCACATCAAAGGGCTTTGGCTTTTGAGAAACAGAACTGTCGGGTGGGTTCTTACACATCTACCCATACCGGGGGAAGTTCTGGCCCAAGAAATCTTACACCACGTGGTGGCCCTACTCAGAAGAAACCTGGAAGTAGCAGTGCAAGGCCAAACTCAAATGGGGCAAGTAGTAGTGGGCTTAAGTGTTTCAATTACGGAGAGACGGGCCATAGACAATCAGAATGTAAGAAGGCGGGGAAGAGGAATTTGTTTGTATAGAATGAAGATTGGCATGATGGTGATGGTGATGATGATGGTGATGAGGGTTATCTAGACAATCCTTTATATGACGAAGAGATTGAATTCGACGAAGAATTCGTGGATGGAGATGTGGGGGTGAATTTGGTGGTGAGGCGCTCTTGTTTTACACCAAATGTCACTAATGATGATTGGCTTAAGAACAACATTTTTCAATCTACGTGCACTGTTTTGGGAAGGGTTTGTACCTTCGTTATCGATTCGGGCAGTTGTGATAACTTGATCTCTGAAGAGGCCGTTCAAAAGCTAGCATTAAAGACAGAGAATCATCCCAAGCCATACAAACTCTAGTGGCTTAAGAAGGGCGGTGAGGTAACAGTCTCTAAACGAGCTCTCGTTCCTTTCTCTATTGGTACTAAGTATAAGGATGACGTATGGTGTGATGTGGTTTCTATGGATGCTTGTCACTTGTTGTTGGGTAGGCCTTGGGAGTATGATCGCAACATAGATCATAATGGGCGGACCAATACTTATAGTTTCTTATTTGGTGGTGTTAAGATAACTCTTGTGCCTAGCAAGCCAAAGGAGTTAGTTGTCAAGCCTTCGGGTATTCTTTTGACCCTTGCTCAATTTGATGAGGAGCTTGGGGATGCAGAAAATGTCTTTGTGCTGATAGGGAAGGAGGTGACTGAGGAGGTTGACATTCCAAACTCTATGATTCCTCTACTTGAGGAATTTGTTGATGTTTTCCCAGAAGATTTGCGAGGTGGTTTGCCTCCTTTACGTGACATCCAGCACCATGTTGATTTGGAGCCTGGTGCACAGTTGCCTAATAGGCCACACTACAGAATGAGTCCAAAGGAGCATGAGGAATTGCGTCGACAGGTGGAGGACTTAGTTTCTAAGGGGCATGTCCGGGAAAGCATGAGTCCATGTGTCGTTACTGCTCTGCTGACTCGAAAGAAAGATGGAACGTTCCGTATGTGTGTTGATGGTCGCGCCATCAACAAAATTACTGTGAGGTATAGATTTCCTATCCCTAGATTGGATGATTTACTTGAGCAAATCAGTGAAACCACTATTTTCACGAAACTGGATTTAAAAAGTGGATACTATCAGATTCGACTTAGGCCTGGGGATGAGTGGAAGAATGCCTTTAAGACTCGTGAAGGGTTGTATCAGTGGCTGGTAATGCCCTTCGGTTTATCAAATGCGCCTAGTACTTTTATGCGTGTGATGAACCAATTGTTTAGGCCTTTTATTGGAAAATTTATGGTTGTCTACTTTGATGGCATTCTTATTTACAGTGCTAGTTTTGATGAGCATGTGAACCACATTCGACAAGTTTTAGTTTTTCTTCGTAGGGACAAATTTTATGCAGCCATTAAAAAGTGTGTTTTTATGGTCCCCAAATTCCTGTTTTTGGGGTATGTGCTGTCTGGAGAAGGGATACAGGTGGATGAGTCTAAAGTGGCGGCAGTCAAACAGTGGCCTACGCCGATGATCATAACTGAAGTTCGCAGCTTCCATGGCCTTGCTTCATTTTACAGGAGGTTCATTCCACACTTTAGCACTATTATGGCACCGGTGACAGATTGTATGAAGAGGAAGACCTTTATTCGGACAGAGGCGGCGGAGACGGCATTTCAGTTGATCAAGGAAAAGCTCACAACCACACCTATTCTGGTATTACCTAATTTCTCTCAAGCTTTTGAGTTACACACTGATACCTCAAAGGTTGGTATTGGGGCAGTTTTAAGTCAAGGGGGGCGGCCCATTGCTTATTTCAGTGAAAAACTGATGGGGCCAAAATTACGGTATAGTACTTATGATGTTGAGTTCTATGCGGTGGTACAAGTTGTGAAACATTGGCGCCATTATCTTTTCAATATGGAGTTTGTCTTGTTTACTGATCACTTTAAGACATATCCGTAGCCAATACAAGGTGTCACATAAGCGTGGGAAATGGATTGCTTTCTTGGAGAAGTTCACTTTTGTTGTGAAGCATAAGTCTGGGGCTTGTAATCGGGTGGCGGATGACTTGAGCAGGCAAAGTAATATGCTAGTCTCGATGAGGGTCTCTGTGCCAGGCCTTGATACTCTCATGGACCAGTTCATTGTTGATCCTTACTTTTCTGTCATTTTACAGGATGTGCAAAGTGGGCAGAAATCGGATTTTATTATACATGACGGTTTTCTTTTCAAAGGAAATCAGTTATGTATCCCTGAATCAAGCCTTCGTCTTAAAATCATCAAGGAGTTACACGGTGAAGGGCATGTCGGACGAGATTGCACTTTAAGTTGGTGCAATCTTCGTATTTCTAGCCTACTATGAGAAAGGAGGTGGAGCGGTTCGTTAAGCGGTGCAGAATCTGCCAAGTCTCTAAGGGCACGACCACCAATGTTGGGCTTTCTTTGCCTTTACCTGTTCATTTGCAGCCGTGGGTGGATATTAGCATGGATTTTGTATTGGGGTTGCCACGTACTCAACGAGGTAATGATTCTATTTTTGTGGTTGTCGACCGGTTTTCTAAGATGGTCCACTTTATTCCTTGCAAGAATACGACAGATGCAGTTAATGTAGCCCAGTTGTTCTTCCGGGATATTTACCGCTTGCATGGTTTACCTTGTTCGATTGTTTCTAATAGAGACACCCGTTTCCTGAGTCATTTCTGGCGTAGTTTGTGGAAAATGGTAAACACTCAGCTTAATTTCAGTAATGCTTACCACCCTCAAACGGATGGCCAGACGGAGGTGGTTAATAGATCTCTTGGTAATCTGTTACGGTGTCTAGTGGGTGATCATGTCAAAGCGTGGGATCAAAAACTTTGTCAAGCCGAGTTTGCTCATAATCATGCAGTCAACAGGAGTACTAGGTTTAGTCTATTTCAGATGGTCTACTGCTCAACCACGAGGGCCACTCGATCTAATGTCAATTCCTTACGTTGGTTCTGTTCCAAAGAAGGTGCAAGATTTTGTGGACGGGTTACACGAAGTTCATAAATCTGTGCATGACAATTTGGTTCGTGCTAATTCCAAGTACAAGAAACATGTTGATCAGACACGCAGGCAAGTGGATTTCAAGGTTGGTGACTTTGTTTGGGCAGTTTTGACTAAAGATCGGTTTTCAGTTGGGAGTATAACAAATTGTTAGCAAAGAAGATTGGACCAGTGGAGATTGTGGAGAAGATCAATCCTAATGCTTATCGTTTGAAACTGCTAAGTCATATTCGTTGTGCCGATGTCTTCAATGTGAAACATTTGTTGCCTTATCATGGAGATCCTGCTGATGATGAAGGTGTTGAAGATTCGAGGTCGAATTTTTTCTACCCAGGGGGGAATGATGCGGGCCTGGGCGTGGAGGATCGGGCCTTAATATTATTGGAGGCTTATGACCGGGCCACCAAACAGGGCCGCACTTAAACGACCATAACTTTTACTCCGGGTGTTCGTTTCAGACTGTCGACCAGTCGATTCGAAGCTACTTCAGAGGAGCACACCATGGTTAGGCGAATAACCGACCTTTGATCCCAAAAAAGGCTGTTTAAGTGGACGTTTTTGACGTTTTACTGTTTTTTCCTTATTTTGGGCTTCTTTTGTTGGGATTTTTCTTTTTGGCCCATTGACTTTTTCTGGCCCGTTTTAATTTAGTCTTCATATTTAAGCGTTTCTAATGTAATATGGATGGACACTTGATGAATCTAGGGACGGTATTCGTTGAATCAACGATTCCTAGAAGAGATTACTCACGGGCATTCGCAGAATCAACGTGATAATCTTAGTTTTCAATTTTATACGCTGCATCAGTTTCTTTACCATCCTTGGATGTAAAGTTCATCATATATGGATTACCTTTTCTGTCAACTCTCCATAATTCTTCACATACCTTAGAGAATAAGTAACAATGTTTTTCATCTTGAAACATGAGCTACTTTGGATAAGGTATTATTACCTTCTTGAAGAGTACCGTAGTATTTTATTTGACCCTTACCATCATCACCAAACGTTACCGCTCCACCGATTTTTTCTTTAAATTTGGAGAGTAAGTTTTTCGTTCCAGTCATGTGCCTCGAGAATCCAGAGTCAAGATACCAGATATGCACACGCTGTTTTTGCAATCAAAATCAGAGAGATTTAGGTACCCATCTCATAATGGGTCCTTTAATGTTAGGATTTGGTTTATGAATTATATTTTCCTTATGACCAGAATTATGCACAGATTTTCCAGAGATAGCTGATTTACCTGTTTTGTTTGAAGTATTTCTTCTGTTTTGATTTTTAAAAATTGTGCTTTTGTTCGTCAGAGAAATAACCAAAAGGCCTTGAAAAGAATTGTTTAAGTTTTAACAATAGAGAGAAGCATCCAGAGTTCTGTAACAAAAAAGAATTCCTTGAATTTTCATTACTAGAATGATAATTACAATTGTTCTTATTTCTGTCTATTCTAGCGTCATCTGTTCTATGGAACTTCTTATCTAGTGTAGACTTATGCTTTTGAACATGTGAATTCTTCCGCGGAGGCTGCTTCTGATGAGACTTCTCTGGAACTTTGGGTTTACTGAGACAGTAGCATAAGAGTTAGCTTTCCATTTTCCTTTTTCAAAACAAGTAAACTTCTGTACGGAGATTTCAGAGGTTTGTGCTGAATATTTTCTTTTCTTTTAAGATTTGCTTTTTTTTTTCAAGTTCAAGACAAGTCTTAGCTTGTAAACACATCCCAAGAAAATATGGATGTATGGGAACCTATTTTCTTTGTTCTTTAGGAGGAACAAAGATTATTGGTATTCCACTTGAAAGTTTTGCAATACTTAATCCAGCAGCTCTAATTTCCAAAGGTTCATTAGTGTATAAAATTGGAGCATTTATGTCCTTTATAACTTCTGGAACCTTTGTATAATTAGGAGGTAAAAGATTTTCAAGACTTGAGATATATTTTTCTGAGTTTTCAAAAAAATCATCATCAGTTTGATTATCATTTTCCCAGGGATAAGTGACAAACTCATCATTGTCTTCAACTCTACAGAGATTTAAATCCACAAAAGTACAAGGAAAAATTTCTGGATGGTTTTCAAAGATTTGTTGTTCAAGATTTGTAGTATTTGATTTGAATCATCCATCCAGAATTGTGAGAATGTCTTTTTGGAACTTGAGTCTAAGCTTTTCTTCTGCTTGTATGGGTATGAACTCACTTCAGGATTTAAAGTTATATGAGTGAATGAACCAAAATTAAAAACACTTTTCTTTTTCTGAAAGAGCTTAAGATCAATTTGACTTGCTTTTTCTGAAGAATATTTAATGTTTTTGTACTTTAGTTTTCTAACTTGATGTCCATTCTCAAATTTTGATTTTTTAAAAACAGATTGTTCATATAAGATGGGAAAACTAGGTTTCTGTTCTTTGCCCATACAGAACACGGAATCAAGAGTAGATCTCTTTTTACACGTGTACGAATCCAGATCCTCGAAACCAAGGCTTGTTTTCCCTACTTGTGTATTTATCTTTTCATGCACCTTCTGAGCATCAAGATATTTTTTAATCTGTAGCTCTTTGTTTTGGAGTTCAATGTACAGATATTCTCTTCCCTTTTGAAAATAATTTTTAAGTGCTAGAGAGTTTAATCTGTCACTTTCAATAGCACTTAACTCCTTATCTTTAGTTTCCAGAAGTTTTTGTTTTCTTCTGTGAGTCTGACTTCTGTTGAATTTTGGCGTTTCAGAATCTTTTCATATTCAACAGAGAGTTCATTTTTCTCACTGGTTAAAATTTCCATTTCTCTTTTGAAAATTTCTCTTTCCTTCTGAACAAATGAAAAAGTTTGTTCAAGATTCTTTCTTAATTTCTTTTCTACAAACAGCTGTTGCTTTAGATTTTCAAAATCGTTTGTTAGAACCATTATGGTGCTTTCAAGTTTAGAGGATTCAGAGAGGGTGCAAACCGCAGTTTCAGAAGGCTGATCTTCTGACTCATCTGCCATAGCCATTCCACAAAACATGGCTTCATCTCCACTTGACTGGTCATCCAGCAAATTCTCTTTTTTTTGCATAGTGAGCTCTTTCGACTGTGTTGTACTTGTATTTGTTTTTGTAATATAGTTTGTCATTTGCAAGAACGCTTTTACAGTCCTTAGAATAATGACCCGGCTTTCCACACCTATAGCAAACATCTTTCTTCTCATTTAGCTCTTCTTCCTTCTTCTCAGCTTCTGATTTCTCCTTTTGTACTTCCTTCCTTGGAACATAAGGTTGATTAGGGCGATCACTTCTGTTGTCAAATCTTTTATTCCCTTTGAATGAGCGATTACCAAAATTTTTGGTGAACTGTTTGGTAATGAGAGCTAAAGATTCATCAAAAAGAATTAATCTCATCATCTTCAGAATCAGAATCTTTTGGATTGGTCTCAGATATGAGTGCCTTACTCTTCGCCTTCTTCTCTGTCTCTCTGTTTCTTCTACCTGACCCCCTGGATTCAGAGATGAGGGCCAGAGGTCCACCTACACTTGCCTTTTTCCGATTACCCTCTTTCTCATGTGCTTGAAGCGTTCCGAACACATCATGTAGTGACCATATCTCCAAATCTTGATTAGCTTGAAGAGACATAACATTATTGTCTTCCTTTGATCTGATAATATCACATTTCTTACACAGATTTATCAGAGTGTTAAATCTGTGGTAAGTCTGTTCCAGAGTTTCTTCTGGGAGTGCTTGAAAACTGTTATATTCATTTAGATCTTGAGCTCTTTTGTTCTTTTTCATTTAAGAACCTCCCTCCAATTAATAAGCAAGTTGATCCCATAGTTCCTTTGCTGTTTCACAAGAATCAAAAGATTGGAAAATCTCATTGGGAATTGCCATGATAAGTAGACTTTTTGCCTTTTTGTCAATTTCTACTTTGGCCTTATCATCCTCAGTCCAATTTCCCTTATCCTTGGGAACATGACGAGCAGGAATTTCATCAGTGGTGGCAGTAGGAGGTATTGTAGGAATGATAGTCATTGGTACGAAAGGTCCATTTAAAATGGTAGGATACAGATTTGTTTCTAATCCTTCGTAGAAATTTATCATACGAATTTTCCATTGAGGATATTCGTCTCGAATTCGAGTAGGAGGTTTGTTTAGTGATCAAGAAGTGTAAATAGCGTTCAAATTTTGATTCGCCATTTTTGTAGAAAACAGAGATTAAAAATTCGCAGGATATACTGTTGAAATTTAGAACAAATAAACATCAAATGAATCCAAACGAAACGTATTTGCTAATTGATCTCAGAATTAAACTGAATTTTCCAATAGTTTAGAGAAAATTGTATTAAATCAACAAAATCTCGAAAAACAGGGTAGAATGAAGAACAGTCGGTTAAAAGCTGAAATTAACAGCTAGTTGAGTAGAGATTTCTCCAAACTGGATGAGATCGAATAATCAATAGATTGATTATCTCGCTCTGATACCAATTGTTGGAACCCAGATACCTATTTAACTCAATCAATCGATAGATCTATGTGAAATATAAGAGCGGAAGCAAATTAAATTTATGATTAACGCAAGAACAGTTAATAGATAAACCCGAATTCTCTATCCAAGATGATCGACTCCAATTAAAGTGATGACTGACTCTATTTATACGATTACAAAAGATAAAGTAAACAAGACAACCTATCACTAAGTGACACGTCACTTGTACGACTAACAGAATTAGTTACGCAAGTAAAGTGTGACGTGCCACGTCATCTGAAGCGTATACGGAATAGAAGTTGAAATCCAGAGGATTTTGGAGTCTCTGGGCCGCTTCTGGATCAGATGTCATAAGGTGAACTTCTGGGTTGCCTTCTGAAGTTTGACAGTTGTATTCTAACAGAAGCACCTGTATCCTCTTCATCATATTAATCAAAACGACTAGGACTTCTGTCTAACAAAAGCAAGCCATGTGTACCTAGAATACTCTTCAATTAGCACAAGAATGTATTTCTTTCCAGAGAGACTCTGCACTGCAATAGGACCACAGAGGTCAACATGTAGTAATTGCAGAGGTCTTAAACAAGAATGATCACTATGTCTTATGGGAGGCTCTTTTTGTTTTTCCCATTTCACAAGCAGGACAGAGGTGATCCTTCTAGAAGTGAACATTGGGGAGGCCCTCAACCAGGTTATGTTTCACAAGCATTTCAAGATTTTCAAAATTAACATGAGAAAGCTTGTGATGCCAGAGCCAAGCTACTTTACTCTTCTTAGAGATAAGACAGAGGGTTTCTGTACCATCTTTAGAAGAGAAGTTCATCATATACATGCTACTTTTTTCTTGTCGGCTCTCCATATCTCTTGACCTGCCTTAGATAGTAAGTAACAACGATTTTCATCAAAAAGAACAAACATTTTAGCATCACAGATGTGACTTACACTAAGAAGATTATATTTTAAACTAGAAACGTGAGCAACGTTTGATAAGGTTACGTTTCCTTCTTGAAGAGTACCATAACCTTTTATTTGACCCTTTCCATTGTCTCGAAACGTTACTGCTCCACCGGTATTGTCTTTGAACATGGAGAGTAAGTTTCTTGTACCAGTCATGTGGCTCGAGCATCCAGAATCAAGATACCAGATATGCACACGCTGTTTCTGCAAAATAGAATTAGAGAGATTTAGGTACCAATTTCATAATGGGTCCTTTGTAGTTATCCTTGATATTTTTGGTTGATTTATTTCTAAGTTTAGAAAAATTTGCAGGTTTTCCAGAGACTTCTAGTTTGCCTGTTGTAGTTTGAAATTTCTTTTTCTTCTGATTTTTGAAATTCGAGTGTTTATGAAAATTAGTAGGAAAACCATGTGGACTTGAGAAGAATTGTTTTAGTTTAAGAAATAGGGAGAAGCATTCAGAGTTCTGAGACATATAAGAATTTATTGAATTTTCATTGCTGGAATGATAATTACATTATTTCTTATTGTTGTCTATTATAGCATTAGTTGTTCGATTGAACTTCTTATCTATCCTAGACTTATGCTTCTGAACAGGTGAATTCTTCTCTGTAGGCTACTTCTTGGGAGTCCAATCTTTTTAAACTTTTGGCCGATTTACTGAAACAGAAGAAACATGATCATTAATTTTCCATTTAGCTTTTTGTTCTCTTGTGAGCTTTGTATTCTTCTGAAGCTGGGGCATTTGAGATTTTTGCACTAGTTTTTTTCTTGATTGCTGCTTCGTTTTCAAGATCAAGACAAGTCTTAGCTTGAATGCACATACCAAGGAAATATGGATGAATAGGAACCTCTTTCTCTGTTCCTTTGGAAGAACTAAGTTCACAGGAATACCATTCGGAAGTTTTTCAACTTCTGGTCCAGCAGCCCTTACTTCTGGTGAAGCATTTGTATATGATAAGGCAGCGGAGTTGTTCTTTATACACTGTTTGATCGGAACATAAGTAATAGGCATACAATTTTAAAACTTAGTGAGTAATCTATTTGACATGTCAAAGAAATCATCACAATTTTGATCGTCGTTTTCCAAGGATAAACGTCAAACTCATCATTGTTCTTTTCTTGACAAAGATTTAAATCAATAAAAGAACATGGAATAATCTCTAGATGGTTTTCAAAAGTTGAGGATTTTTCTTCTTGTTCCTTTTGAAGAGATTTTGTTTTAAGTGTTGTACTACTCTATGTAGCAAACTCATCCAAAGTTTGAAGAATATCATTTTCAAATTTTAGTCTTAGTTCTTTTTCTTCATGTATGGGTATGAACTCATCAGCTTCTGGATTTAGAGTTATATGAGTAAATGAACCAAAGTGAAAAAGTATTATTCTTCTTTTGAATTTGTTTAAGATCAACTTGACTCGTTCTTTCAGAAGAATAATTTATATTTTTATATTTGAGTTTTCTTACTCGATGTCCATTTTCATATTTTGACCTTTTAAACACTGATTGTTCACATAAAACAGGAAAAACAAGTTTTTGTTCTTTGCCCATACAAAATACAGAATCTAAAGTTGATCTGGTTTTACAAGTGTAAGGATCCAGATCATCGAAACCAAGACTTGTTTTCCCAACTTGTGTATTTATTTGTTCATGCACCTTTTGAGTGTCTTGATATTTTTTAATCAAGAGCTCCTTCTTTTGAAGATCAATGTGCAGAAATTCCCTTTCTTTTTTGAAATTTTTTTTTCAGTGCCACAGAGTTTAGTCTCTCACTCTCTTTTGCTTCAATCTCTTTGTCCTTAGCCTTAAGAAGCTTGTTGAGCTCATTAGTTTCTTCTTTTAACGACATCTCTGTGGATTTTCTAAGTTTTGAAATCTTTTCAATTTTCTCAGAGAGTTCTTGTCTCTTTTAAAAATGTTTCTTTCTTTTTCAGTAAGAGTAAATGATACTTCAAAATCTTTTCTTATTTTCTTCTCATTCAGAAGCTTCTGTTTCAGATTTTCAAAATCAAAAATTAAGTTTAAAATGGTTTGTTCAAGTTCAGAGGGTTCAGAGGTGGTGCAAACTGGGGTTTCAGAAAGTTGTTCTTCTGCATCACTTGACATTCCCATTCCACAGAACATGACTTATGCATCACTTGATTGGTCTGATAGCCAGTTCTCATGCTCAACATATTTAGCTCTCTCGTCAACATTATACTTGCATTTGTTCTTGTAATACATGTTATCTTTGACGAGAGCTCCCTTGCAATATTTTGAGTAGCCCGACTTTCCACATCTATAGCACACATCCTTTTTCTTCTTCTTTCTTCTGTGTTTTTGATTCTCAACTCTTGGAGTTTCTTGTCCGGTATGTAAGCTTGAGTTGGGCATTCACTTCTGTTGTCATATCTTCCTTTGCTCTGAAATGAACGATTACCAAACTTTCTAGTGAATTGTTTGGTAATAAGAGCCAAAGACTTAGCAAAAGCACTTATGTCTTCATCTTCTGATCTAGAAAGACCAGCTTCTGTGTCAGCTTCAGAAATTAAGGCTTTGCTCTTCCCTTTTTTCTCAGCTTCTCTATTCCTTCTCCGTGATCCTCTGGCTTCAGATATAAGGGCCAAGGGACTACCAACACACACTTTCTTCGTTAGCACCTCTTTCTCATGGGTCTGAAGAATTCCAAACAAAGCATGCAGAGACCACTGTTCCAGATCTTGATTTGCATGTAGTGACATTGACAAATTTGACCATTCAGGATTCAAACGTTAGAGGAATAGGACATTGTTGTCTTCCTTGGATTTGATAATTTCACATTTATCAATGTACTAAATCTGTGATAGGTCTGCTCATGATGAGAACTCTTTTTGCCTTTTGATCAACTTCATTTTTCTTTTTAACTTTCTCATTCCAGTCCTTTTTATCCGTTGGAATCTGCCTTGCTGGAATTTCTTCAGTAGTGGTAGTAGCTGGTATATTGGGAATAGTGGTAACTGGAATATAAGGACCATTTTGCACATAATCGTATAGATCGAGATCTAGACCTTCAAGGAAATTGATAATACAGATTTTCCACTTGGGATATTCATCCCTAAGTAGATTGGGAGGTTTAGTTAGTGAGCCGAAACTATACATGGCATTTAGATTTGGATTTGCCATTTTTGAGAAAAACCGAGTTTGGGAATTTCGAGAAGAAATTGAAGATTAAGAACGATTTCAATTTACTGAACATGAAAACAGTTATCGATGAACTTCAAAACTCGAATTTAAGCTAAAAATACCACTGAATTTGAGAAAAATTGTATAAGAACACTAAAAACTCGTAAACATGGTAGAATGAAGAACAATAGCTTAAAATTCGAGAAAATTCCAGTTGAGTGGGGATATCTCTAAATTGGACTAGATCGTATAGTCTATAGATTGATTATCTAGCTCTGATACCAACTATTGGAACCTAGATCCACATTAATACTCAATTAGATGTTGATTATGAAGGTAAATTAAGCAGTAAGCGGAATCAATTATAATCAACAATCAAACTAGAAAGAAACAATAATTGAAAAAGAATAGAAATATGAAATAGATGATAATTTGTATTTCACTCAAGATCCCAAGAATACAAAACTGGAAATACAAATTAATCTCTCAAGCTCTCTCCAACTCGATCGATACCAAATACAGTGAAGGCACTCTCTATTTATACTATTACAATAGAAAACTCAATCTGCTAGCCTATCACGTATTGACACCTATGCAAGCCTTCTAACAGATTCAGTAACGCACGGAAGGCATGAGTAGCCATGTCATCTAATCACGTGTAGTTCATAAAGTAATATCCAGAAAATGCTCAATCCTCTGGATAGTCATTGCAGCTTCTGAACTATAACTTTTGAAGTAATTTCCTTCTGAAGAGTCTTGCTTCTGGAGAGTTTAACTTTGTTCTTCAAAGATGTGTTCTGATCCATACTTTTACATGAAAATAAGATCTAACATGTGTTTTATCGTTTTAACGCAACTTGACTTATGTAATTTGGAGCTTCGAGTAAAAAGTTGTGAGCGAGTTTATGAAACAGCTCAATATGATCTCTGGTCTCATGTAATCAGGTACGAGCTTCGGTTCGATGTGATCTCTGGACCATCGACCTCTAATTTTCACCCTATGGTCGACCTCTGGTTCATCTCTCGTCCATCACTAGCTCTGGTCCATGCAAGCTCTGGTTCTCGCAAGCTCTGGTATATCTTGAGCTATTGTTCGTCTTGAGTATGATCGCACGGAGTATATGCAGAGTACCATATAGAGCTCCATGCAGAGCTCTGGTCTATATAACCAGAGTCTCTGGCTCGCCTATACATAGCTCTTTAGCAAAGTTATCTCTAGTTCATCTTACTTGTGTCTAGTCTACCCGTTGTCCCCCTTGGTCTACATTGAAACCCGAATCAACATAGAAGGTTTCTGTCCAACAACATAGCACTGACTTCTAGGATGCTTCTAGTCGTGAAATATTTGGAGTTCGGGAAAACTCAAAAAATAAACATTGTAGATAAGTGTGTTTGATTTCCATAGAATCTAGGTTCACCTTCTTTGGAGCTTGGACGCATGAAATAAGTTTAATTTAGTACAGTCGCGCAGATCTGTCTAACAACTTTTGGTTGAATGTGTTAGATTCTGGTCGAGGACATATGTTCATCCAATACAGAGCTCTAGTCCTTTGATACAGAGGCTTTTTATGTACAGTACAGAGGCTCGGCTCCTCAATACAGATCTCAGGTTCTTCGGTATAGAGAAGCTATGGTTCTTCTGTAACGACGCAGCTCCGACTCGATGCACAACAGCTTTACTTCAGCGCACTACATTCAACTTCAACATTACTTATGGCCCTTCTACAGATCGAATCAGTGAGAACAAAAAACATGAAAGTTGTAGATCCATCTGTTTATATACAGGGCCTTTTGAATCTCCTGAATAGGTGATGTGATGAGTGAGTTATGATCCATTTACTACAGCATCACAAATCTGTCAGCATCCTAATTTTTGTCCATCACCATAAAATTTGATTCTCATTTTACCCAACCAAATTACAATCAAGGTATTGATTCAAAACTTTGGTTCTTGACGTAAAAAATGATTCTTCATCAAATCAATTTAAGAAACCAAATCGTTCATAAACATTTTATTCAACACCTTATATGCATAATCAATTTTTAACAAATTGGCTATGAATTTTCTTCCTCTTAAACCAAAATCCGGATTATAGATTATTTGTCAGTCAAACCTAAATGAAATAAAAGAGAGTCCTATCTTGGGTGAGAAAAAGGTCAGATCAAAAATCAACAACCTTAATACCAAGATGGATAAAATGCAAAGGACAAAAGCACACAACAAGGTAGGATCATAGATCAACCACCTACTTAGTGATAAGATACTAGAGCAATAAAGGCGGGGGATCAAAGATACACACACACCCATCTAATAAATCTAATCAAAATCAATAAAGATGGAATTAAATTCTTCACATAGTCATTTCATCAAACACCTAGAGTGCAGAATCAAATTGTGTGTATAATCAATAAAATCTTCTATCAAATATCATCCAAATGGAAGATTGGATCTTAAGTAAGCCCAAAAAAGAAAATAAATCACATAATGATATTTGAGTTTCGGCTCATGTGATTGAATCAATCTAAGCATCAAGACATCATAATAAACTGTGAAAAATTCAGTTATTGCTAAAAATGACCAGATTGAAGAAAAGTTTCTTCAATTGACTCTGATACCAAATGATAGATCCCAGAACTAGCAACAATTGAATAAACTCCATACAAAAATAGAGAAGAGATAGCATGAAGAACAATTGTATAGAAAATCTCATCTCATATGATGGAAAGGAAAATAGAGAACACACCATACAATGAATTAGTTGACTCTAATTGTAGAACCATACACACACAAAGTTAGATTGACGAAGAGATTGAATCAAGCCATAACTCATATTATGTAAGGGAATTGCAATTACATCTTTGAAAGCACACACTAAAACCTTGAGTCGACTCTCATGACCCTTCCTCTCAACCCTAAGACCCTTTATATATGGTCTATTACATTCAAAGCCCAAGCCCAAGCCCCAAATACAGTTCTAGTAAAACTACTAATTATTACAAGAATTGACTAACATTAATTATGCTAACTATATAAAACTTTCCATCTAATTAGGGCTAATTAGATCCAACAATCTCCCCTTAAAGTTTTACAAAAAGGAAGCATTTGTTTCTTCAAGAAGCATCATCAGATAATCTCCCCCTTTGCTTTCATTTAGAAAACTTTAGGGTCGTTGGTTTTCAAAGCTCTTAATCTTCATTTCCAACTGTAAAATCAGATGCAATGTGCCATAAACACCACTGGTTGCACCAAATACAACTTTAACCTATAAAAACTTAACACAACTCGTAGCCTCAGAATCTCAGCCAGCCCTAGAGCATATTGATTCATCCAAACGTGTATAGATAAACTGTGAGTTGCGTTACAATGCTGTGCATAAGTCTAATAACAAGGAATCTGTCTCTGAACCATAAGTTGAGTGAACATTAATCACAAGAACTTGTTGAGATAATCTTCAAAAGACGGGGTTTCAAAATATTTCGTCAACAACTTGGATAACCATAACGAACACCATTTGGAAGAGATGTAGCATGAAAGGGATAACTTCTTGATCAACAACTGTTCAAACTGGTAAGATAGGTCGATTTCTTGATAACGTCCAAAACACTGAACAACCAAATCCAGATCCAATCTTCACAATTAGATGAATGATAATCGACACGCAAAATTAAGATCACAACCAATGGTTAGGAATTATATGAACATAACAATAACATACACTCACTAAAATTGGCATCTAAAGAAAACTCTAGAATAATGATTGTAGGAACTCAAACTTCTAATCTTCCAATCAAATATTGAATCAGTCGCCAAGTCCTGGAAACTTTTCAAATATGACTCTTCAAATTTCACAAGCTGAAAATTTAACCCAGAAAGTTAAATGTTTGACTTTAATAAGTCAACTGATGAACAGTAGCTGAAGGGTTGATACGCAGTACAAAGGTATTCAAAGAATGATATCGCATGACTATGAACACACTGATGTAGCACGAGGTTGTCTTGGGTATAGAAAAACAACGAACCAGTGATTTCTCGAACATATATGCGGCAAACGATATATCAGAGTGATGCCACACATGCTTTACGCGAAAAGCTCAGAACAGTGTGCCTTATGCAAAGGAACATGTATCATGCAAAGATGAACAGTAAGTCTCGCATAGGCTCTATGCAAGGCTTACATGACACTTGGAGAAATTCAACTTGTGCAAGGCCATACGAAGCTTGCACGATATATGGATAAATCCATGTTTATGAAAGCCTCGGATGGGTTTGGGTGATATCTATGCGAGGGTTCGGAAGACTTGGGAAAATCTTTGTACGAGGCACCAGATGGTCATCTTTATGCGAAGCTCGAGAAGGATCGCACATGCCTTCTACGAAGGTAAGCGAAGTCTCGTATGAAGATATTCCTTGTGCGAAGGTTGACCAAGGCTAACATGAAGCTTAAGTGAAGGTCACTATTGGAACTTTAGACTAAATGATGCGAGGCTTATGAACATGCCCTTATGCGAGGGTTATGAATATCATCCGCTGTTAAGTCTAGATCTCGATTTTTGACCCAAAACTCGTCCAATCCTTCTAAAATTTGACATGTAGAATCGTATAAAATAGTTAATACCAAACTTTATTTTGAAGACGTCGTAAAGAATCTTGTTAAAAGCCCTAAAGGTGTCCTCGTGGCCGGCCCATGGGATGGGCGAGATGGGCGACGACCAAGGGAATCAGAAGCCAAAAGGGCATCAGAAGCCCAAAGGGCATTATTTCACTTGTTGGGCCTGACCTGTCATATTACTACTTGAAAATATTAGTGAAAAAATGCAAATATAGCATTAGAGATCAAGGCCGGCCCAAAGGGTGGGCAACCTATAAGGCAGCCCAGAGCATCATTATACTTGTTGGGCCTGCAATATTATTATTGTAAAAATGATTTATAAAAGGTGCAACAACAAGACTCAAACCTGCGACCTCAACAACAACATCAATAGGCACTACCACTGTGCTGATGCTTGTTTTGTTACTCATTTTCCACCATCTTACTTTAACTCATTCCCATCCTAAATATTCCTTCCATCTCATTAATCTTCTTTTCTCTTTTTTTAATGTCAACATATCTAATAATAAAATTAAACACATTTAACGAATAATATTTTCGAAAAAACATCGATAATATTTGAAATCTTATTATTCTTCTATTTAAGCAATAGAAAGAGTTATCTTTTGTTGTTGCATATGTTGGACATACATGCATGCTCAAGTTTGTTTCTAGTTTTAATAAAATGATATAATTTTTGCTTCAAAATGTTTCTTTTAATAAAATGCACGAAGGCCAAATATTCGTATGCCACTTGACCAAAGGCCCTTTTGGTAATCAATGTAAAATGTTGTTTTAGCATGAACATGTGTTAGATTTTATCATTTGTCAATATAATTTATTTTCGTCTTATTTTAAGTGGTCCTTGTGTAATATGGTTGCTACTTTAAAATTTATATGAAGTTTTAAGAATTAATTAAAAATCATTGAACAAAGATTTTTATGTTATTATAATACACATTGTGTGTGAACTTGTTGTTCGATAACATCATGTTCAACATTGTTACAAATCCAAAATAATTCAGTGTTTTATCAGATAGGGGTATTTTTAAGCACTTTCGCCTAGGGCACGAAAAACCATTGGACCAACCCTGTTGGAGGTCTCGAAACCGTGACCTCAATAGTAAAACTAGCCATCCTTACTATTGGGCTAAAGATGGTTTTTGTTTATTTTTTACTCCATAATTCTTTTATTCCTTTTCATCCTAAAATCTTTTTCTTAAAATTATTTGTTCTTTTCTCTTGTCTTAATACCAGTATATGTTTTTCTTTTTGTCTAACATGTTTTTATAGACAATAAAGAGTTTGTATTTTGTAGTTAGATCTGTTGTATATACATGCTCAAATTTGTTTCTAGTTTTAGTAAAATAATATAAATTTGCTAGAAAATAACTCTTTTAAACCTTGCTTGATAATTGATTTCAAATATCAACTATTTGAGCATCACATGCTAGTATACAAACAATCAATGTAAAATGTTTTTTTAAAATATATAATATTTTTGTACGAAACCTGGCCAGTGTGTGTCGGTCTTAAATCGGTTGACAAAGCCGGTCTCAAATAGGTGTCGTTCTCATGCTTGAAAAGTTTATTTGTGTAGAGTTTCCATAATTCAACAACATACTAAAAGTCTTTGCTCCATAATGCATCGACTTATACATTAAAACACATAGAGTCTACAATCGACTTAACTTCAAAATATTACTAACATAAATTTAAATAATTAGCGGTGTCAATTTTTCCCTCAATATAAATCTTGAAACAATTCATCTATGAAGCTGTGGTATGTAGAGATGCGCACGAACCGATCCGGACCAATCCTAAATGTCATATGTGATCCGGACCAATCCTTCATCCAATTTAATAGATTCATTCTGGGTTTTTTCTCTCTATAAAATCTCAGCATAATCCAAGGGACGATTGAAGAACAACCCGTACATGATAGTGAGAATGTTGGTGTTGGTTGTATCCATCGATCCTGTTTTGTTTGTGAGACCCTTATTCAGGAGGGAGACCAAAACGTTCCACATTGGTGCAGAATTTGGCGTTTAAACTCAGAAACTTTGCTTATTTCATTGGTATACCCTAGAAACTTTAAGAAATCAACAAGGACATCTCTAGTTGGGTTGGCTTCATAGTCAGCAATTCCTAGAGTTTGACCAGTGGGAAGATGAAAGATGTGGGTGATTTTGTTCCTTGTGATCCTCACTTCACACGAAGTCTCAAGTGATTTCTTCTCCGTTGTTGATCACTTCAAGGGATTGCCAGTACTGTTGAATGAATATTTCAGGTACAGAAGTGTCAGCGATTGTCAGTGCACGATTAATAGGATGAGCTTTTAGGAACTCAATCATGATGCTGAAGACGGGGCTGTAGTTACTGGGTACGAGAGTCACTTGGTAGTTATTGGGTTTGATTGGCAGAGGGATAAATGGATCACTCTCCGCGATGGTGGAAGGTTGGATTTGGGAATCTTCGTTGATGTTGACAAGGTTAGCATTCTTAGCAGCCATTGTAAAATTTAGGGTTCTTTTTGAGTTGCAGGTTTGAAAATGGATGTTTTTGAAGTACAAGAGAAATCTCAGTTTTAGGGATGGTGAAAAAGTAAGAAGTGTGGGGTAAAAGTGGTTTAAATAATCGATCGTGTATAGGTACTTAGGAGTTGAGTACTGTAGCGACGCTGGTGACGTGGCTAAGAGACGGTTCATGATGCGCGCGATAGGAAATGGACGCGTGTCCGACGGTTCAATGTTTGAGGCAATTAAAAGTTGACGCGTGGGAACGTGTTAGGAAGAAAAACTATCACCGAGGGGTAAATATGAGAGACATGACGGTTACGTAGTTAAATCACCCATGGATAAGCACAAAAGAAAAACATTCAAGTGTAAATCTTATACAAAAGAGATAGTGTGCAAACTCCATCCCCAGATGTGCTTATCAAGGTTCTGGAACATGTAATTCAGAAGATACCTCATGAATTGAAAAACTTCAATAAAGCTGGTCATATTAAAATGGTTTTGGACTAGTAGAAGGTTTATCACCAAAGAACAGAGAAAAGAGTAAGCAAGTCAGAGGCTTCTGTACAACCTTGACGACAAGAGTTAATACAAAAGTTTTGACTTGACTTAGATATTTCAATAAAAAGATTTTTGCAGAAGGTTTGCTTAGACATGCCAGAAGCTTCTGTAAAACTTTGGAGGCAAGAGTTAATACAGAAATTCTGGATGACTTCTGAACTTTGAAAGATGATTTACAGAGAAAACGACAGTCATGTCGGAAGTTTTTGTATAACCTTGGAAGCAAGAGTTAATTCAGAGGTTCTGGATAGCTATGTTGATTTTACAAATTTGTTTCTGCACATGGTATTACTTACGTTGGTAGCACGAAATTGCTCCCCCTTGAACTAAGCCTTGAACTAAGCCTTGTCTTTTGAGATGTAGAGGCTTCTATAGAGAACATAGAAGCTTCTACATATATTTACTTTTAAAAGATAGTACAGAAGTGACAATAGGATTAGAGAAAAATGAAAGACATGCTTAAGAAAAGAGTACAAACACTTTATTTTCATAAATAGTCTGTAATCTCATTGCGTATTGAGCATGCTCGACTTGCTGATTAGAAAAGAGAATCTCTTCTCATCTAAGGCTTTTGTGAACAAGTCAGCAAGTTGGAAATCAGTTGAAACAAAGTACATTTCGATCGTACCTTTTCCAACATGATCCTTTATAAAATGATACATGACATCAATGTGCTTAGTCTTGCATTGTTGAACTGGTTAGTAGTGATTTCAATTGCACTTTCTGAATCATAGAGGATTGGGATTTTGTCATACAGAAGCCCATAGTCTCTGACTTGAGTTTTCATCCAGATGACTTGAGAACAGCAACTTGCAGCAGCAACATATTCTGCTTCTGCTGTAGAAGTGGACACACAGTTTGGCTTCTTGGATGTCCAGCGAACCAACTTGTACCTAGTAGTTGATAGCTTTCGGGTGTACTCTTTCTGTCTAATTTGCATCCTGCATGATCAGAGTCAGTAAATCAAAGCCAAATTACTTTAGATACCCGAGACGTAGAAACTGAGTTACTTTGAGATATCGAAAGATCCTCTTTACAGCAGCCAAGTGAGATTCCTTAGGGTTTGATTGATATCGTGCACAGAGACATGTGGCAAACATTATATCTGGTCTACTTGTTGTCAAGTATAGAAGTGACCCAATCATACCTCTATATGTCTTGACATCAACTGATTTCCCAGAAAGATCTGAGTCAAGTTAAGTATTTGGTGAGATTGGTGTTTTCATAGTTGAATTGTGAAGTTTCTACTTTTTGAGAATATCATAAACATACTTGCCTTGATTTATAAAAATGCCAGTGGTAGTTTGCTTGATTTGGAGCCCGAAGATGAGTTGAACTTTCAAAGCCAGGGGGTTGTTGTACATATATTTTTTCGTTGAGCTTGCCATTTAGGAAGGCAAATTTGACATCCATCTGTATACCTTGAAATCTTTGTATGCAGAGAAAGCCAGCAACAACCGAATTGCTTCTAGCCTTGCTTCTGGAGCAAAGGTTTCACCATAATCAATTCGTTCTTCTTCACAATAACCTTTTGCAACCAATTTGGCCTTGTTTCTGATCACTATTCCATCTTCATCCTTTTTGTTCCTGAAATCCCATTTAGTACCAATTGCAGTTTTATCTATACGTAAAGGAACTAGTTTCCAAACCCTATTTCTTTTAAATTGGAGAAGGTCTTATTGCATTGCATCTCTCCAACTTGGATCTTGAAGGGCTTCATGCACTCTTTTTGGTTCTACCATGCTAAGAAAGTTCATAATGTTAGGATCCGAAGAATCCTATGAATTTAGATCCTATGTTTTGAAATGTTTTGTAAAGTCATTATTCAGATATTTAGACTTCAAGAGCTCAGAAGTTATATTCAAAAGTCTGAAGATCAATAGTTCAGAAGGTCAGAGTGGGTACTAAAAAGATAAATAAAGTCATCTTCAGAAGATCAGAGTTCAGAAGTTCTGAAGTACAGAGTTCTGAAGAATCACAATTCAGAAGTTTTGAAGAACAAAGTTCTGAAGTTCTGAAGAACAAAGTGCTGAAGTTCTGAAGAACAAAGTGCTGAAGTTCTGAAGACAGTTCAGAAGTTCTGAATAGAGTTTTTGATGACATGTCGTTATGTAATTGGGTTGTGATTTAAATGTCTGTTAGTTTAGCTTTACCCTCGTAGTATAAATAGAGAGTCTGTTAGACAGTTTAATGTTAAACTTCATATATGAGAGTCGATTAAAGTGTTACTGTGTGTTTTCTGTTAGGTTTTCTCTAGTTCTTAATAAAATGAGGTTCCTTGAGCAATTCATATCAAATCTGTTGTAATTAGGGACTTACACATAAAGAATGCTTCATTAGCAGTGGCAGATCTGGTTTGTACACCATCAGAAGGATTATCAATGATTTGGTTTGTTCGATGGTCTTTTTTGCATTTCTTTAAGGGATCTTCAGAGATTAGAGGAGGTGAAATTTTTGTATCTTGAGTTTCAATTCCTGCTTCCTGTTGGGTTGGAGAAGAACCAACTTTCTCCCCCTCAAATGAAGGGACATAGTCATAAGGATCTAGTGTAGAGCTTTCTGCTTCTGGAGTAGAAGGTTGTTCCTCTGTCTTGTCATTTGAGTCTAGTGATTCTGATATGATAGCTTCTAGAGCTTCATTATCTGTATCTGCAGGTTCATCAGAAATAGTAGGAGAGCCAAAAGGACCAGAAATTTGGATACTGGATGTACGCAGGTCTTCTGCAGTTCTAATTAGAATACTGTTGGTTGCAGAATCAAATAATGATTCATCCCTAAAAAAGTCCTCAAGCAGTGATAGTCTGAAGTTACTTGGTTGAATTTAAGTTCTGACTTAGAATATTCGGAAGTCAAATGAGTTTGATCGCGAAACCCAGAAACTCGGATTCCTAGGACTTCTTATCGAACTTGCCAAGTTTTTCATGATCATTGAGAATAAAATATCTGCAAGGAAAGACATGTAAGAACTTTATATTAGGTTTTCGTTTATTGATTAATTCATAAGAGGTTTTCATATGTCTTATTAACCACAATGGATCTATTATGTGTGATACAAGCAGTTGCAACAGCTTCAGCCCAGAAGTGAGTGGGATGTCCAAAAGCATCAAGCTTTGTTCTTGCAGCTTCTACTAACGTTCTATTTCGCTTCTCCACTACTCCATTTTGTTGAGGGGTCCGTGCAGCAGAGAAGTTTGGAGATATTCCTTCTTTGTTCAGTTACCCTTCAATTTTGGTATTTTTGACCTTAGTACCATTATCACTTCTCAGCTTCTGAATTTTACATTGTAGAAGTAGTTGGATCCTCCTCATCATGTTTATTGGAGCTTCGAGTACTTCTAATTTCTGTCTGCTAAAAGTAATTCATGTATATCTAGAGTATTCATCAACTAGTACCAGAATATAAGCAATGGGACCATAGAGGTCGACATGTAACATGTGTAATGGTCTAGAACAAGCAAGATCACTCTTTGTCTTGTGAGAGACTCTATTGAGCTTTCCAATATCACAAGCAGGACAGAGATGATCTTTTTGGAAGTGAACCTCTGTAGGCCTTCAACCAAATTGTGTTTTACAAGCAACTCAAGATTTTGAAAATTTAGATGAAACAACTTGTTATGCCAGAGCCAAGCTACTTCACTCTTCATGGAAATGAGGCAAAGAGTTTCTATTCCATTCTTTGAAGAGAACTTCATCATATAAATATTACATTTTCTGTTAGCTCTTAACAACTCCTTTCCTGATTCTATAAGCAAATAACAATGCTTCTTGTTAAAGAAAACGCCCATGTCAGCATCACAAAGTTGACTTACGCTTAGTAGATTATGCTTTAGTCCAGAGACTTAAGCTACCTTTGATAAACTGACGTTTCCTTCTTATAATGTACCATAGCCTTTTATCTGTCCTTTGCCATTGTAACATCCATCCTCCTAAATATGCTTAACTAGTGATTCTAAATATGTATTATATGTTAAAGTATGTTTTATGTCTTAATAATGTTTAAAAAGAAGAAGGAGGAGGATTTGCTTAAATACTAAGTAATCTAGTGAGCTATAAGTTGAACACATAACTGAAATGAGATGTAGGAGGTAAGGTCAGTTCTAACACCTCACAAATGACTTAATTAGATGACGTGAGTGTTCAAAATATAAAGTACATTGCTTAAATGGAAAATGGGTAGGTAACTAGAGTGCCTGAATGGGAAAAATCTACCCAAAACTTGAACGGATGATCTAAATGGTGATGTAAAGGTTGGAACACCTTCTAATAAGTTAATATGAAGTGTTAGAAGTGTCGGAAGTGGAAAAAGTAGCGTAGATTGCATTTTATGCATGTTTTACAACGTACGTTGCTATTTCGGTAAACTACGCGCACAACACTCAAATGATAGGTTTTTGATGGGATGCTAAGCTTTGGAACTATGTTTTTGACCTATTAAGAGTTGTCGGAGGTTTCGAAAAAATTTACGGCATTCCGAGCCCAAAATCAAAAACGACCAAATTGCAAAAGAGAGCATGCCACCTATAAATATGTAAAACTGCTTTTATTAGGAGTTCTTTTCAGGAATATTTTTTTGGAGGTTATAGATTATCCCGTTACAAACACGTGGGCGAAAACCTCATAAAAAACGGAGGTACGAGCGAAAAGTTATGAATTTTAAGTGTTTAGTGGTCAAAATGTGTATTGAACCCAGTCAGGGCAAACCCGACCCAAACCAGGTTTGTGCACTTTAATGACGAAATTTACAACATTTTTAGCACATTTTCACCTCTTCAAGCTTCTGGAACAAAATGTGTGGGATTTCACATACATAAAGGCATGTCCTAGCTAAATGTTAGTGAAATTTGCAAAGATTTGGAAGATTTGAAGGTATGAATGTTGGTATTTTGATTTCCTTTATGTATTTGATTGATTCCTTGCAACTAGGGTTTAAGCTTTAGAATGGATGATGAAATTAAGGGGTTATTTTGATGAAATAAAGTTGCATAACAAGTTATATACCATGAATGATGGATGAATCACAAGAAATTGTTGATTAATTATAGGTTTTATATATGAAGTTTGACTTTTGAAAGTCAAACTTGACAAATCATGGAATTATTGTATAAAATGAAAGGGTTTTAATCATTTTATCAAGTTTATGTTGTTTAAGGATGAAATTATGAATTTAGAACCATTTAGAGGTGATTTGGGAAGAAAATAATCAAAAATGGACATTTTAGACTATAAAAGTCACTGTTTCTGCAGCGACTTTGAAAATCGTATAAAATCAAATAAAACTATTGCAATGTTGAGACCAGTGCCATTTGAAATATAGTTGACTCTAGTTTAATTTTAATTTAGAAGTCATTGAGTAATTTTGAGGTTAAGTTGGGTTAAACAGGGCTAGATCACAGTGCTGTAACATGAAAATTAAAGTATGAAAGTTAACTAGTCATGCGGCTAAATTGAGTTTTATGCATCCAATGCTTCTGAAACTTTATGTACATACTCCAGGGGATATTTGAAACTTGTTTGGTGCTTCTCGAAGGTATCTTAATGCTTCTGAAACTTTATGTACATATATTGTACCCTAATTTATAGTAATTTTGAGCCACCATTAAACCTTTCGACCACAATACTCTTTATAGTTCTACCTTAGCTGTGAGACTAAAACCCCACATATGTAGAACCTTTATTATAAGTAATGTGCACCCCTACTTGTAAGTTTTTAGGTGGGATTGCTATCCGCACCCCTACTTGACAGTTTTTAGGTGAGATTGTCAGTCCAAATAGCGCTATCCACAATTACTCTCGGCTCCTCACTTGAGTTAATAGTAGTGTACAAACTTTTCCAGGACATTTTGCTCAAATACAACTATTAATGTACATGCCTTAGTGCCCATATCATCAATTTCATAATATTTCGCATTCGATAATGTAATCAGCTCAAAATTTCATTTAATCATGCTTTTCACCCCGAAACGTACAATTTTTTTTAAAAGAGGGGCTGTGAATACTCACTTGATAGCAATAAACTCCGCTTGGATGCACGAAAACGTTCACTTGCCGGCCTAAAGTCTTCCTATCAAAGTAAAACACTCAATTGGTCACTAACTTATCTTAGGGTTACTCATGAGGATGAATGTATTATAAGTCCTTGAATGTCCATATATGTCCAAACTTGATTAACTATTAGTCCCATAATATATAATGCACTTATGCTTTTAATTAATAGATTAATGTGATAAATCATACCAAAAATATATATATATTTGTACCATTATAGGTCTTTAAGTGATTAGAGTTCATGAAATCAAAGATTTCAGATTCTCACTTTCTGGCAGAAACTTTATGTTCATAAAATGATCAAATTAAAGTACTTTCCAAAATGAAAATTTTCCTCATCTTTTTATATGTGATACAGCACTGAGTTAAGGTCATTTTGATCAATTGTCATGCTTTTTGGAGATGTAAAAAGGGTTCAAACAACTTTTACAAAACAAAGTGTCACAGTTTGTCAAGCAAATTATACACTCTTAGTAAAACAGTCATTTGAGGAGTTCTACTCAGTGTTTTTCCAAAGTTCTAATTGGGTTAGAAACGTAACACATAAAGGGAGCTTTTAAAAGAAGAATCATGCATTTTGAATGAGTTATGAAGAAGTTAGGTACCTTAAAGTTGCATGCACACATCTGTCATTAGTTGACAGATTGCACACTTAACTTATTTAAATTGGTTAACACCTCATGACACCATATTTTGAGTGAGAACAGATTCATATGAACCCTAACTCATAAAAGAATACTCCAGAAGACGAATCATGTATTTTAGATAAATAACCAAAGAGATATAGTGATGCAAAGTAGGGTTTACCTACTGGTGGATTCACTGTTTGCACACCTAAAATGTTTTAGGTGTTTGGAGGGTCAAAACTCCATATGTTTGAGTGATTCCACTTGGGTTAAAACCATAACTCAGAGAATAATATTTCAGAAAAAGAATCATGACAATTGGACAAGTATTTTGCAAGATATGGGCGACGGAAATACTAGGTAGTATTCTATCAACACCAAAATGCTCTTTTTAATGAATAAAACCCACATGCATGGTGATTTTTGCTACATTTCTTGAGTTCCATTTGTAATGGTCATGGATTACCACCATTATATAGACATTTTACATGTCTATGGTGTGTAATCTATTCATGGAACTAAGAAATGGGCAGCGGAGATGAAAAACATTCAAAGTACAAGAAAAAAATGGGTTTTTCCTCGAAATTTGTAAGAAAAGATGTAGATAAAGCCATTACCTTACTTAAATGATCTTGAAAGAAACTTCAATATCTTCAATACCTTGATGAAAAGGATGGATTTTGATAGGAACTTGGCTGGAATTTTAAGGAGAATAAGAGAGTGAAGGAGAGAAGGGAAGTGTCCCTTAAGTTCTAGAGAGAGAGAGAGGTGAAAATTTGAGAATTGAGTTTGAAATGAGGTTTTTGAAAAAAACAAAGTATAAGAGAAGGAAGGGGGGGGGGGGTGGCCGGCCTTGTCCCATCCCGAGTCCCAATTTTTTTTTTAACCAAGAGCCCAAAGTGAGATAAAAGTCCAAACGTTATAAATTTGCAACAAGTTTGAGGTAAAAACCCCAAATCACCTCCTTAAGCTTTGATTCATAAATTCTAAAATAAATTTTTTGTTTAGAAAATGAAAACATTATATTTTATTTGTGTTAGTGGACGCGTTTGGCATTTTATAAGACGTTTCATATAGTTTCGGGTAGTAACCGGGCTTTCATATACCAGAAGCTCTGTATTATCATTGGGAAAAGACAGTATACAGAAGTAGTGAATGAGCTATCTAGAAGATCTGAATTCTTTTCGAGATTGCTCCCCCTTGATTATAGAATCACCATTTGTATTTACCTAAACATTTAAAGTGCATGTTCTGATTCTACAAGATGTAAGTTTGAAGAAGGTTTAGACATAGAGGTTCTATATAGTATATGCAAAGGCTCTGTGTCCAAACACATAAAAAACTTATCTTTCTGAAAAGGTTTGTGAATCAGAATAGGTTTGAATGAGGTATTTTCAAACATAGATATAAAAATGAACATACTTTGATAGCAAAGATTTACTCCACCTAGAATAATGCATAGTGTCTCTTGCTCCCCCTCAAACTTTGCTTGGGTCGGATAAAGGTAAAACTTATATGCAGATTTTGAGGTGCAGAGACTCTGTATAGTATATATACAGAAGATGTACATCCCTTATGTGAAAAACGATGATACGTAAGAAGTGTAAGTGCCAGAGGTAAGGACAGACGTGCTTATTGTATTGAATATAGAGGCTCTATATAAATACAGACTCTGGTTCACACAACATACTAAGCATGCCTATCTTGCTGATTAAGAAATAGAATCTCTTCTCATCTAATGCTTTGGTGAACACATCAGCAAGTTGGAAATCAGTAGAGACAAAGTACATTTCTATTGTACCTTTCTCTACATGATCCTTTATAGAATGATACATGACATCAATGTGCTTGGTCTTTGAGTGTTGGACTGGATTTACTTTGATGGCAATGGCATTCTCTGAATCACATAGAATGGAGATTTTGTCGTACAGAAGACCATAGTCTCTTAGTTGGGTTTTCATCCAGATGACTTGCGAGCAACAACTTGCAGCAACAACATATTCTGCCTCTGCTGTAGAGGTTGACATACATTTCTGCTTCTTGGAATTCCAACTTACTAGCTTGTTTCCAAGTAGTTGACAACTTCCAGATGTACTCTTTCTGTCTAACTTTCATCCTGCATGATCAGAGTCAGTATATGCAATTAAATCAAAGCCAGAGTTCTTTAGATACCATAGACCTAAAAACTGAGTACCCTTGACGCACTTAAAGATTCTCTTTACAGCAGCCGGGTGCAATTACTTAGGATATGATCGGTACCTCGCACACAGACATGTGGCAAACATAATGTCTGGTCTACTTGCAGTTAGATTCGGAAGTGACTCAATCATCCCTATATAATTCTTGACGTCGACTGTTATTCTAGAGACATCAGAGTTAAGTTTGGCACTAGGAGAGATTGTTGTTCTCATTGTTGTAGAATTGTGAAGTTTGTATTTCTTGAGAATGTCAGAGACAAACTTGGCTTGGTTTATAAAAATGCCAGAGGTAATCTATTTGACTTGGAGCCCGAGAAAGAATGTTAATTCTCCCATCATGCTCATCTCAAACTCACTTTTCATCAACTTTGAGAATGTGTCACATTCTGCTTGATTTGTAGAGCCAAAGATTATGTCATCAACATAGATATGGACTAGAGTTAGCTCACCTTTGCACCTCTTGATGAACATAGTTGTATCAATTTTTCCTTTCTATATTTATGTTTGTTCAGAAACTTTGAGAGGCGATCATACCATACACATGGAGCTTGTTTCAACCCATACAGAGCTTTATCTAATAAGTAGACATAGTCTGGATGAGTTAAGCTCTCAAAACCAGGAGGTTGTTGCACATATACTTCTTCCTTGAGCTTGCCATTTCGAAAGGCTGATTTGACATCCATTTGATATACTTTGAAATATTTCTATGCAGAGAAGGCAAGAAACAATGGGATTGCCTTAAGTCTTGCTACTGGAGCAAAAGTTTCATCGTAATCAATCACTTCTTCTTGACATAGTCTTTTGCAACCAATCTAGCCCTTTTTCTAATGACTATACCATCCTCATCCTTCTTGTTCCTGAAAACCCATTTTGTACCAATAGCAAGTTTATCTTTAGGTAAGAGAACGAGTTTCCATACCTTGTTTCTTTCAAATTGAAGAAGTTCTTCTTTCATGACATCTATTCAACAAGGATCTTGAAGGGCTTCATGAAATTTCTTAGGTTCTATCATGCTTATATAGTTCACAAAGAATGCTTCATTAGTAGTGGCAGACCTAGTTTTTACTCCATCAGAAGGATCACCAATAATTTGGCTTAAAGGATGATCTCTTGTCCACTTCGGCCAACATGATTGAATATCTATATCATGTTGTTCATCTTCTGATATGCTCTGTGTCGGAGAAGAACCTAGTTTCTCCCTCTTGAATGTAGGACCATAGGTACAAACACCTGATGTAGAGTTACTGGTCTCTAGAGCAGAGATTTATTCTACTGGACTTATATTTCAGTTTGAGGGTGTAGAGTTGATGGCTTTAGAGGACTCATCATCTGTATCTGCACAGTTAGATGTAGAGAAAGGTGAAATAGAAGGACCAGAAACATTTATACTAGAAGGTTGAGCTACTTCTGTTGCTCTGACCGGAGCATCTATGGGTTCACTCTCAGAGACTTGTTCATCTCCAAAATAGTCCTTAAAAAGTGTATCTAGTTCTGACTCTCTGGACTTGGAGAGATAGTCAGAATTAACGTTGTTTAGCTTGAGTTCTGAGTCAAAAGTCATTTGGGCTTGATCATCAAATGATACATTTATACTTTCCATGAGTGTCTTATTACACAAGTTGTGTACTCTGTAAGCTTTGAAGTAAGAGAGTAACCAAGAAATTGGCTTTCATCCGACTTCTTGTCAAACTTGCCAAGATGGTTTCTAACATTTAGGATAAAGCACCTGCATCCAAAGATGTGTAATAACTTTGTCACACCCCGCTAAAGCGGAAAAACGGAGAGTGATAGTTCATGATTTCATAGCAATAGGACACCAATCATCCATTCAATACATAACAAGTTAAAACCCAAATTACATCATACAAGTCCAAAGTTTTAACACAATAAAAGAAGCAAAGGGTACAAACATATTGATTTCAAATTTTAAACGTGATTGATGTCGTCGCGCCCATAAAACAAGCATTTTTAGTTACCTTTTCTTACCCCAGAAAAGCATGAATAAAACAAGGTCAACTACAAAGAGTTGGTGAGTTCACAGGTTTTCAATTTAATAAACATCTTTTGTATAAATAAATATTGAGGAAAATAACTTTTATGGCACTTGATAAATCTTTACATCTTAAAACGTTCAAGGCATTTTTGTACCCTAATTAATAGTAAGTAATGAGCCACCACTAAACCTTCGACCATAAAAATATTTTTAGTTCTACCTCAGCGGTGGACCTAAAGTACACATGTGTAGCACCTTCCTTTAAAGTATAGTTCAACCTCAGCGGTGGACCTAAAGTCCACATGTGTAGAACATTCCTTTTATGTGTAGTTCTACCTCAGCGGTGGACCTAAAGTCCACATTTGTAGAATCTTCCTTTTAGGTATAGTTCTACCTCAGCGGTGGACCTAAAGTCCACATGTGTAGAAGCTTTCTTTTAAGTATAGTTCTACCTCAGCGGTGGACCTAAAGTCCACATGTGTTGAACCTTCCTTTTCAGTATAGTTCTACCTCAGTGGTGGACCTAAAGTCCACATGTGTAGAACCTTCCTTTTAAGTATAGTTCTACCTTAGCGGTGGACCTAAAGTCCACATGGGTAGAACCTTCCTTTTAAGTATAGTTCTACCTCAGCGGTGGACCTAAAGTCCACATGCGTAGAACCTTCCTTTTAAGTATAGTTCTACCTCAGCGGTGGACCTAAAGTCCACATGGGTAGAGCATTCTTAATTGATAAAGTGCACCCCTACTTGCCAGTTAGGTGGGTATGTCAACCAAATAGCGCTATCCACAAATATCATCGGCTCATTTAGAGTTAAATAGTAGTGTACCACGGGGACCTTACATAACTCAACATATCATTTTGTGTAATGAAAAGTTGCTCATCACAATGATTTATATACTTTTTGTTAAATCAATATAAATCAATTCAATTTCCACTGAAAAGTTGCTCATCACAATGATTTATATACTTTTTTTTTAAATCAATATAAATCAATTCAATTTCCACTAAAACAACATGCTTTACACCCCAAACGTATAAACATTTAAAAAGAGGGGCCATGAATACTCACCTTTTGCAAAAGCTCCGTTTAAAGCACAATTTGTCCGCTAGCCGACCTAACGCTTCCCTATCAAAGTAAAATACCCAAAACGGTCACTTATGCGTCTAACGATTACTATGAGAGTGCTTATAAATCCTTATATGTCCAATTTGGTCTACTATTGTCCGGTTATACATAATGCACATATGCTCTTTAAAGAAATAATTTATACCGAAAATGTAACATTATAGTCTTTCAAGTGATTAAAATTTATGAAATCAACCAGTTTCAGAATTTAACTTTCTGACAGAAACTATAAGTCTTAAAAATGATCAAATTAATGTAAAATCCAAAATGATAAAATTTTCCATCTTTTTATATGTGATGCATTATTGAGTTAAGGTCATTCTGACCAAATTTCATGCATTTTAGACATATAAAAAGGGTTCAAATAATTTATATCAAACAGTGTGTCACAGCAAGCATGGCAGATTACACACTGTTAGTAAAACAATCATTTGAGGAGTTCTACTTATTATTTTTCAGAAATTCCAGTTGGATTATAAACACAACACATAAAGGAAACTTTTAAGATAAGAATCACTCATTTTAAATGAGTTATGAGGAAGATATGGCATAACAAAGTTGCATGCACACATCTGTCATTAGTTGACAGATTGCACACTTAACTTTAATAATTTGATTAATGCCTCAAAACTTCATATTTTTGAATGAAGCCGGATTCAAATGAACCCTAACTCATAAAAGAGAACTCCCGAAGAATAATTATGCATTATGGACAAATATTCAAAGAGATATTAGGATGCAAAGTAGGATTTACCTACTGGTGGTTTCACAGATTGCACACCTAAATAATTTAGGTGTTTGGAGGGTCAAAACTACATATTTTTAAGTGATTCCACTTTCAAACTGAAAATAACTCATAAAACTAACTCTGAAAAGAAAAATAATCCTTTTTCATTGAGATTTGAAAGAGATATGGTCATTTGAACATGCATGCACAAATCTGTCATTGGTTGACAGTTTGCACACTCATTTTGTTTTAATTAGTTGGAACCTCAAATCACCATATTTTTGAATGAAATCAGTGACATTTGTAAGATAACTCATTAAATAAAATTCCAGAAGAAGAATCAAGTAATTTGGATGAGTATTCAGAGAGTTATGGTCGTTCAAAGTAGGGTTTGCCTACTGTTGAACTTCCAGATGCACATGCATCTTATTATGAGCATTTGAGGGGTCAAACTCAATGTTTTTTAGTGAGACCACTTGGTCAAAACTAAATGTTTTTGAGTGAGACCATTTGAGGGGTCAAAACTTACTAAATAAACTTGTAGAAAGAAGATTCATGATATTTGAACATATTAATTGCAAGAAATGGACGATTTTTGCACATGCAATACATCTGTCAGCACCAAAAATCTCCATTGTTGTTCAAAAACACATGAAATCATGATTTTTACCCATTTTCTTGAGTTTTATTGTGTGGATCATAGATTACCACCATTGTATAAACATTTTTACATGTTTTGTTGTATAATCTCTCCATAAACTCAGAAATTTCGGATTTTAGAAGAAGTAGCTAAAAATGTAAGAAAAGTGGGGTTTTCACTCAAAATTTGCAAGAAAAAGATAAAGATAGTGTTGTTACTTACTTGAATCAAAAAGATAGTGTTGTTACTTACTTGAATGATGAAATTAAAAGTCCATTTTCTCAATTTTGACTTTTTTCCTTCAAAATATGAGCCCAAAAGTGTTTAAATTATATAATAAAAAAACTTATATATTTAGAATTCTAAACTAAATTAGGTATAAATTAGAGCATATGGCATTATATTGGACGTTTTAGACAGTTACGGGTCGGAACCGGACTTTCTAAGCAATTACCGGTAACTCTAGAAAATTCTCGACCAATCTAATCTAACTAACTCCCAATCTTATAACTTATCGAAAATAAAACTAATATAAACTTAATAAGAGCTAACTTGGAAGCTCAAATTTGACAGTTGTCACAAACTTCATATTAGGTTTTGTTGATGATAACTCCTCTCAGTGATTTGAATATGATTCCTGTACTATACTTAGTGAAATTCCATAATTAAGCTTTTGTTCAAATTCAGCGATAGCACACGCTGATTTCTATCAGCGATCGCTGAAGATCAAGGAACTACGAGCTTATCACTAAAGACCTGAAGATCAGTTATCACACCAGAAGACCATACAGCGACAGTCGAAAACTCTAGCTGAAGAAAGAGATAATCAGCTAAGTGAACTGAAGCGGTTCAGCGATAGCAGCGATTGTCTACTCAAAGTGTGTAGTCTTGTGAAGCCTCAGCGACACCGAAGATTCATCCTTGAAGATTCAGTATCAGCGATCAAATGAAGCTTCCTTTGCAAGAATAAAGATTGATCTTATCCTCGATGCACAAAAGTCAAACCTAGATCCATGTCAGAAAAGGACGTACGACTTGTCTCTTATGTCCCCATCATATCTGATATGGTACTGTTCATATTCGGCCAAAAGCATGGTTGTCTTATTAACAAGGACAAGCTTCCTATCCAAGCTTGACACGTGGCATATACCTTTTGTCTTGTTTCAAAGACAAACGGGTATAAATAAGATGAAGATATCGTCTTTATCTTAATGCATGTTTCTGTCTAACTTATACCCTCTTTATTCTTTATTTCATCTTCTTGTGCATCATACTTCGTGTTTCTTAGTTACAATAGAATAGGTTTTTAACTTGTTCTAATTCCGCTTGTAACTGTAAATTAGTTTATCTTAATAAACTCATTTAAAAACTAAAAATCTGTGTGTTTGTAATCAACCCCCCCCCCCCTTCTACAAACTGTTCTCTCTTGATTGAACTCTTGTAGACCCTTATTGGGACCAACAAGTGGTATCAGAGCAGTGTTTTGCTTTTCATTTCTTTAAAATATTTTCTCTTAAAAATTATTTTAAAATGTCAAACCCTAATACAATTTATAACGATATTGGATCTTTAGCTAAACCACCTAGATTTAGCCATGATAACTTTCCATTATGGAAGGAAAAGAATGTCTCTATTTCTGGAGGGATCTGACCCTAAGATTCCCTACTATCTGGAAAATGGACCATTTGTTCCTACAACTATAGTAGCTAGTGTTCCTGCCACCACTACTACTCCAGCCATTCCTGAGAGGAGTATTGTTAAAACTCCTAACAGATGGACTGAAGAAGACAAGAAAGAAATTGCTATTGACTCTAAAGCTAGATCAATAATAGCAATGGCTTTACCTGATGAGGTCTATCATTCTATCATGAAAATGAGGACTTCAAAAGCCATATGGGATACATTATGTATCCAATATGAAGGAACTTCTGAAGTAAAAGTAACTAGATGCATAAACCTCGTAAGAAAATATGAGGGTTTTATGTATCAAAAGGGTGAATCTCTTTCTCAAATTCACCAGCGATTTAACTGTCTGCTGATTGATCTTAAATCAGTCGATAGAATTTATTCAAACGCTGAAATTCTGACAAAGTTCATGGAGGCATTGCCCGATCAATGGGCAGTGTACACTACATGTATAAAACTGTCAAAGAATCTTGAAACCTTGTCCTTAAGTGCATTATATGGTATGCTCTTACATGAGGAACAATCCCAGCTTCTAAGGAAGAACCTAATTAATGAACTCAAAGGTGCTAAAAGTACTTCTTTAGCACTTGTGACTTCTGAGGGAACTTCTTCCAAAAATGCTCCTTCTTCTACTATCACCTCCATTACTGAATTAGGTCAAACTGATTCAGAAGATCAACTCACTGATGCAGACATCTCTGAGTTTGATAACTCTCTAGCCCTTTTAACCAATAACTTTAAAAGATTTGCTAGAAAGAGCAATTTTCGAAAATCTTCCAACCTCTCTGACTCTGAAAAGCAGAAATTGTTGCCTGCTGAGAAAGCCTCAGCGATTTGCTTCAACTGTCAGCGAAAGGGTCATTTCGCAAGTGAATGCAGGTCAAAAAAAGTTGCTGCTCCCACTACCTCCCATACCTCTGATAAAAAGGAGAAGTATTTGAATCTGAAAAACAAATACAAAGATATGAAGAAAAACCAGCAAAAAGGCAAAGGCCTTGTAGGCGAAGAAGTTGATCGGGATGCGAAGATGAGCGGGCCAAGACCTCTGAAGAGTCTGGTTCAGATGAAGAAGATCTTGCCTTCCTCTGTCTAATGGCAAGAATTGAAGACGCTGAAGAAGTCACTGAGACTTCTTCCTCTGAGTCTCCTTCTACTCAGGTAACCATTCCCTCTGTCTCGTTACCTTCTGAAAGCGATAACTTGTCAGCTCTCGATGCTATGACTGTTGATTTCTACGATGCTTTAAATGGAAAAATTAAGGCCGAGAGAATTAACACTGACTTATCTGAACAATTAAAAAATTGCCATATAAGAATCAAAGAACTTTCTAAAATTGAGGAATCTCTCAAAGACCAAGTGTTTGCAAATCAAACAATAAGCATTGAGAAACAACAAGTTATCGCTGATAGGGAAAAGGCCATCGCTGATCTCAAATCTAAAAAGGAAACCATCGAAGGATGGTGTAAGGCTTTTAATAAAGTCAATGAGATCATCAATGCTCAAATACCTATGAAAGTAAGAAGTGGGTTAGGCTATAACTCTGAAAAGGAAGAATCAGAGAATGATCGTTCCATGCTAAAATTCAGAATGTTTGTCTCTTCTATCCCTGATCCGTCCTCTTCAACTTCGTCTTCTTCAACTTCGTCTTCCTCCTCTTCTAAAGATAAGCGTTCCATTCTTAATTCTAAGAAAGTTATCAAGAACGAGTTTCTTAATCAAGTTCCTAAGAATAAGAAAACTCAAGATAAGAACAAGAAATCCTCCGAGAAAGTTTCTAAAACTGGGAAGAAGGTCCCTGACTTTTCTCAGAGACCAACCCCCAGAATTAAAATCGATCTCACTCCTACTCCTGAAAAGGTTGTTATACCTCCAAGGACCATGGATAAAGGAATTCTTGGACCTATCCCTGAGAAATTTCCTGCTCCCTCTCTGTTTTCCAAACCCTTTAAATATAGGAAATGCTATCACTGTGGTGAAACTACCCACATTGCAAGCAAATGTCCAAATGCTACTAGAGCTGATAAACTAGCTCATGGAAAGAAAGTAGCTCAAGCTGATAAATCAGCGAGAGTGAATTCCACCAAGGTTGCAAAACCATCAAAGGTGAAGATATCCACTGAAGAGAGTTCTTCAGCTAGTAGCTCCTCCGCCAATCCTCTATCTAACCAAGCAGGACCCATAGTAGTATGGGTACCTTTAAACAATTAATCTTTTGTTGTATGCAGAGTGCCAAAGGTATCTGGTATCTTGATAGCGGATGCTCAAGGCACATGACAGACAGAAAATCTCTGCTCTCTGACTACAAAGAAGAAGCTGGTCCATCAGTGACCTTTGGTGGAAATGGCAAAGGATACACTAAAGGTTATGGAATTCTGTCCAACGGAGCCACATCTTTCTCTCGTGTTGCTTACGTTGAGGGACTAAAGCACAATCTCTTAAGCGTCAGTCAGTTATGTGACAAAGACTTCAAAGTTCTATTCTTAAAGAATAGGTGTGCTGTCACTGACGGAAATGATAAGCTTGCCCTTACAGGCAAAAGAATGGAAAATGTTTATGTCATAAATATGAATAGTTCTCACTCTGAGAACATGTGCTTTATCTCTAAAGCATCCACTGACATAAACTAGTTATGGCACAAAAGACTCTCTCATCTTAACTTTAAGACGATAAATGAATTGTCGCAAAAAGATTTAGTCAGAGACCTCCCAAATCATACCTTTACAAAGGAATCTCTTTGTTCAGCGTGTGAGAAGGGAAAGCTGACAAAAGCCTCTTTCAGGTCAGAGTAAGTTTCTTCAGTGACCACTCCTCTTCAGCTACTTCACATGGATCTATTTGGACCTGTTAATGTCCAATCAATCTCTGGGAAGAAATACACTTTAGTAATCGTTGATGAATACTCCAGATACATATGTGTATTCTTTCTTCGATCCAAAAGTGATACCCCTGATATGATAATCTCTTTTATCAAAAAGATGGAAGTTTTGAACAATCTAATTGTTCGTTCCATTAGAAGTGAACATGGCACTGAATTCAAAAACAGTACTCTAGATAACTTCCTTGAAGAAAGAGGCATCTCTCACAACTTCTCTTCTGTAAGAACTCCTCAACAAAATGGTGTTGCTGAAAGAAGAAATCGTATTATCATTGAAGCTGCTCGCTCAATGCTCAGTGAATCGCATCTTCCAACTCAGTTCTGGGCTGAAGCAGTTAACACAGCATGCTTCACTCAAAATCGATCCCTGATAGTTAAACGATTTAAGAAGACCCCCTATGAATTATTTCATGGAAGAAGACCTACTCTGAAATATTTCCACATTTTTGGATGTAGATGTTACATTCTGAATGACATAGATCATTTAGGTAAATTTGATCCAAAAGCTGACGATGGTATATTTCTTGATTACTCCTCTATATCTAAATCCTTCAGAGTCTTCAACAAAAGAAGACAACATGTTGAAGAATCCATGCACGTTAACTTTGATGAATCTCGTCCCACTCATACTTCTCACTCTCATGATGATGATGAAGAGTTGAATGCCTGGATAAGATCTCATTATGGGGAACCTGAAACATACTTCAGCAATCAGACTCAAGCTGAAGCAAGTGATGATGAAATCCCTGTAAACTCAACAACTAATAATCATCCATCTTCAGGGATGAATGTTACTCCTCTAAATCAGATTCCTGTTGCTGATTCCTCTCTTGGAAATTCCTCTGTGAACAACCAAACAACATCTGAAAATCAATCCCCTGAATTGATTCTACATGAGGTACCTGTTGCTGAAACAAGTCCTATTCCAGAATCTGAAGAACAGGTCGCTGAATCTATTGTTGATCTCTCTCCTCAACCTCCAGCTCAGCGATGGACTGCAAATCATCCAATAAATCAGATTATCGGTGATCCCACTGCAGGTATCAAAACACGTAGAGGTACAGGTAATATCTGTCTTTATGTTAACTTCATCTCTCTCTCTGAACCTAAGAAGATAGATCAAGCTATCTCTGATCCTAGCTGGGTTTCAGCTATGCAAGAAGAACTTACTGAATTTCGTAGAAATAAAGTTTGGAATCTTGTTCCTAGACCCTCTAGTAAAACTGTCATAGGAACCAAATGGGTTTTCAGAAATAAGCTAGATGAAAACGGGACTATAATTCGCAATAAGGCTAGACTTGTTGCTTAAGGTTATAGACAGGAAGAAGGAATTGACTTTGATGAAACCTTTGCACCTGTTGCTCGTTTAGAAGCCATAAGACTCTTTTTAGCTTATGTTGCCCATAAAGACTTCAAAGTTTTTCAAATGGATGTTAAAAGTGCTTTTCTAAATGGAAAACTCAGCGACGAAGTTTATGTTGAACAACCCCCTGGTTTCTCAGACCCTAACCATCCTGGTTATGTTTTTAAACTTGAAAAAGCTCTTTATGGGTTAAAACAAGCTCCTAGAGCTTGGTATGATACCCTTTCTAAATTTCTTCTTAAAGGAAAATTTGTTCGTGGAAGAATTGACAAAACTCTGTTTTTGAGAAAATACAAAGGTCATACTATTCTCGCTCAGATATATGTTGATGACATTATCTTTGGTTCCACAAGACCCAAACTTTGCACTCGTTTCGCTGCAAGAATGCAAAAACAATATAAAATGAGTATGATGGGTGAACTAACATATTTTCTAGGTTTGCAGATTAAGCAATCTGACAAAGGAATATTTGCTTGTCAAAGCAAATATGTTAAAGACATGCTGAATAAATTCGACATGAATCAATGCTTAGCGATGAAGACTCCTATGGCGCCTCCTCTGACATTAAACAAGGATCCCAATGGGAAACCAGTAAATGTCACTGCCTATCGAGGAATGATTGGGTCTCTGCTATATCTTACAGCGAGTAGACCAGACATCATGTACGCTACCTGTCTCTGTGCTCGGTATCAAGCTGAACCGAAGGAATCCCATCTAATCGCTGTAAAGCGAATCTTTAGATATCTGAAAGGAACTCCAAATCTTGGTCTCTGGTATCCCAAAGGCTCAGGATTTGATCTTATTGGTTACTCTGACAGTGACTTTGCATGTTGTAAGATAGACAGAAATAGCACCACTGGTGGGTGTCAACTACTAGGTGGAAAGTTAATAAGTTGGACAAGTAAAAAGCAAAACTCAGCGTCCACTTCCACCGCTGAAGCTGAGTATGTAGCCGCTGGTAGTTGTTGTGCTCAAATCCTTTGGATGAGAAATCAACTAAGAGACTACAATCTCAAGCTCTCTAAAATTCTTATCTATTGTGATAGTACAAGTGCTATTGCAATTGCCAACAACCCTGTACTTCACTCCAAAACCAAGCACATTGAGATCCGATATCACTTTATCAGAGATCATGTGATGAATGGTGAAGTTGAGCTCCATTTTGTTCCTACTGAATATCAGCTCGCTGATCTTTTCACCAAGCCTCTTGATGAAACTAGATTCAATCTACTCATCAGCGAACTTGGTATGTTGAAAGCTGAATAAATTATTAATCAGTGACCAACAAAGGATTACAAATAAAGCTTTCAAACTTTCCATTCTCTGAACTCTGATTCAGCGATATCTAGGCGATCTCCTCAGGTATTATCTTCTAATCTTTAAACACTCTTTGATATCCTCTCTCATCACAGAATGTCTCTCTTAAAATTAAAACTCATCACTGAAAATCCTTTATTATTAGTGATGAAGATTTTTCTAAAAATATTAATGATAAACCTTCCTTATGGATAATTATCACTATAATCTTTTAAAAATAATGAAACAGACACGTCAGACCTTATTCTGACACACGACGGACCGCGACGTTTCCATTTCAACTCCTTTCTTGGAACGTGCGCCAGGTCATCATTTCTTTTTCAAAAAGCTAAAACCGTCGTTTAGCACTCCTTCCTTTCTTTCTCTCTCCTCTTGCTATTTAAGCATTCTTTTTGCCTTACTTTGCTCCTTCCGCTTTCACAACTATTCTCAAGGAAAAAGAAATTCTTCGAATCTTCAAAGTTTCTCAAGAACACCAAGAACACGCTTGTGTGTGTTTTTCTCCTAAGAACTCAACTAAGGTTTGATCTAAACCTTATATTATGACTGGAAACATCTTGTTTCACCTTTCTTCTCCTTAACACTCTAAAAATAAAAATAAAGATAATCTGGATCAAAAATTAAAAAGTTTTTTTCAATAAAAAACCCTGTTCTAAGTTCTTTCCTTAGAACAGAAGATTTTTTTTAAAAAAAAACTTTAGTCCATTTACCTTTGCGTTTTATTAATGTTTATAACAAACATTTTGATATTGTTCATCAAAATATTTGTTTTCTTTGATCTTAAATTTGGTATTCTTTATACCAAACTCTGGTTTATACATTTATGTATAAAACCATGATTTACCTCTTCGGTGTTCCTATCTTTCCCACAGCAATGGCATCTGCAAGTAAAACTACTGCAACATCCTATGCTGCTGAAGACACGACTCTGGTCGCTGCACCAACTTGTCACTTCCCTCTGGAAAGAGCAGTCTTCAAGTCCTGCAACTACATAGCGTTGGTAGAAATCCCTGCAGATCGCCCCCACCCTTCTCGAAGGAGCTGCTTTCATCAAGGCATGCCCTCTGATGCATGCATTTGTTCACAACCCGGTCGGCATCACTTCTCATCTTCAAGCCCTGTGGTACACGGCTCACTGTACCATGCTGACAACTGACAAAGTAACTCAACTCCCTGCTATTGAGTTCAAAATTCCAGAACTAGGATCCTTCTCCTTTACCGCCGGCTTCCTCAGGAAGGCTCTGCGTCTCCCTGTACGCACTAAGCACCAACAGTGGGTCGCCGAACCGACTAAAATGCAAATTGATGCATTTGTGGATTCCATTGGAAACTCATGGGAGAATCCCTCGCCGAAGACCATGGGATCTAAACTAGATAAGAAAAGGCTTCCTGCTCGCTGGCAGTTTATCTTCACTCAGGTGATCCAGTGCCTGGGGTCGAAGATTGGCTCTCATGATCAGGCAAGCAAGCACTTTCAATACCTTGCTTACTCTCTCTGCACCGGCCACAACCTGAACTACGCGGATTACTTCTTCAGCGACATGGTCAGTCTCATCAATGCTGCCACAAGACACCCCGTTATCCCCTACCCTCGCTTCTTTGCAACTATTATGGAAGTTGCCTTTGGAGAAGAATACCCGAAGGTCGGCGATCACTCCTTCTCTATCGTAGGGAAGAAATCCTTGGACATTGAGGAACGTCCAGGTGATGCTCCTTTCACTCCTTAGATGCTGCAAGTGATCGGAGCTCCTCTTCCAGTGTCCACCTCGCTGTCCAACCCAACAGTGAGCAACCCAGACACTGCTGCCGCTGTTAAGAGGAAGCAACCAACCGATGGTCATAAAAAGACCATCGCAACCAAACTCAAGAATACAAAGAAGTTGGTCTCTCAAAAGACCACCCTCTCTGATTTCGGTGTTCTACCAACACCAACTGCAGCCACAACCACTTCAACGGTCTTTATATCCGTTGTCGCTTCTTCAGCTCTACCTACATCAACAGCGACTCCGGTCACTGAAGGTGTCTTAGCCAGCTCTGTTGAAGCTGGATCAGGTACTACTTCCACAGCCTTCTATTCTACTTCTATCTCCTCTTCTTTGGTCCTCACCTCAGCAAATGACTCAGCGATAGTTGTCCCTATCTCTGATAATGCTGAAATGCACGCAGTCCAAACCTCATTATTGTTTAGGCAATCTGAGTTTTGGAAGGCCAAATTTAAAGGACCTCAGAGTATCTCTCTCAGATACTCTAAGACACTGGTCAGTGATCCTCTAGACACTGCCTTTGCAAAAGTAGTTCCTAAGAGTAATCCTCAAGATACTCTCAAGAAGTCAAATAAGATTTTTCATCCTTCTTCTAATCCAGATTCCTTTTTGGCATCTTTATCTATGTCATCATCAGGTGTCACTTCTGTGCCTACCTCCGCGACGACAACCACCACCACCAGCGCTCCTCCCATCAGCAAGGAGAAGGGAAAATCTCCTCAGGGCCATCCCACTGCTGCAAAGCTCAGGGAGATTAAGCAAGAGATGGCTGCTCGCAAGCTTCCTACAGTCGTCGACCTGCCTCCTATTGTCCTTCCCAACCCCACATTCCCTGCAATTGACCATCTGGTCAAAGAATGTGCTCTCACAAGGGTTAGGGTGGACAATCTTCAGACATCTGTGGAGCTGATCTTCAGACGGATCATTGGTACCCCAGCGATCAAGACAAATGTCAGCAACCTGATCTCTGACGTTTTCAGTCTCAAGGAAGATAACAGGGCCTTCCATCAGACCCTGACTAGCTTGGAGAAGAAGGTCGATGCTCAAGCAACAGTCCTTGAGTCTATTCAGAAGACTCAGTCCGACATGATGCAGATGCTTACAAAGCTCTCTGAGGCAAGTTCCTCTTCTTTCAACGCTGCTGATCGGACCGTGCTTCAAGGTAATGAGGAGAAGCTAAAGGACGTTCAGACAAACATTCGCACTCTGATGGTGCATTGTCTACCTCCTGATAACATTGATGGGGAGAGATGTGCCAAAGAGGTCACTGATGAGCTAATCTCTGAAAATAATAAGAGGTTCCCTGAAGAGAGAATATCTCCTTACATTCAGCGGCCTGAAGGTGAGGCTGCTGATGAAGATGATGAAGAAGAAGATGAGGATGATGAAGAAGATGATGAAGAACCTATCCCTCACTATGGGGGGATGGATGATGATGAAGATGATGACAACATTGGAAGTGCACTAGAGCACTTCAGACTGTCAAGACCTGGTGTCGCTCATCAAGAACCCTTGGGGGACGGACCGCAACCTTCTCAAGAACAATCCGGTCCCTCAGGCAAAGGAAGTGGTAGGTCTGGATGCCACTATCCCTATATCTGAGGGGGAGACCACAATTAAGGTATCTCTTCCTCTTATCCCTTTCTCTGCACCTCTTCCTGAAACTCCCATAAACTCCTCATCACCCACAAAAACTCCCTCTGACAATACTTTTTCCTCCTCTCCTTCCCTTAGTGATTCCCGTCCCCCAAAGGACTCAACTTCAAGGAGGGAACCTTCCTCTGAAGAGCAGTTTATGTACATAATTGAAACCGACTCTAAAGAAGAAGAAGGCCTCATTCCCAGGCGTCGCGTTCAAAAGCCGATTATAAGCGAGCCTGAAGAAGAAGAAAGGCGAATAAAGTTCCTTAGGGAATTCGAGTCAAGAAGAATAAGGGTGCCTGAAACTGAACCCATTGAAGTCGTACCAATAAGGATGGTGGATGAATTCTATTTCTTGTCCAGAGAAGAGAGAGAACAAGCTTTGGAAGCACAAAGAATCAGGGATGAGGAAATAAAGCAAACTGAGAATGATCTTGCTTTAGCAAGAAAATTGCTCAGAGAAGATTCTGCAAGAGATAAGGCGACTCAAGAACAATTGAAAAAGAGTGAAAGGGTCGCTGAAGCTCTAGTACAAAAAGAACTTACACAAGAGCACATAAATGTAGATCCAATTCTCGCTCAACAGAAGATCCTAAGTGCACTGACCTCTGAAGCCACTAAGCAGAAAGACAAAGAGCTCGACTGTTGCACTGACAGGCTGAAATTTCGAAGATCTGAAGCCAAAATCATTCATGCAACTATCCAAGGGCGACACTCTAACAGAGGTGGTCCAAAGGTATATGTAAGAATGACAAGGACGAACAGGACAGAGAGAGAAGAAGCCAAATTCTTAGGAATTTATGGATACACTGAATGGCTAGAAATTAGAGACGCCACTCAGGGTTCTAAATCCAAGTTCAAGGACGTGGTGGACAGTGTGCTGAATCAGTTGCTGCAAAGAATGTCACAACATGTGCAAGTTCCCCCTCTCCCTGAATCTTCCAAAAAGAAAAGATCAAACGCTGAAGGAAGTTCAAGTGCCAGAAATGAGCATGAAACAAAGTTTGATTATCAAAGCATTCTTGGTCACCTTGAGCTCCCTGATATATCAATGCTTTGTACCTCTCTCCCTCAAGATCGAAGATACGAAGAAGACGAAATCATCTCACTGCTTGAAACCTGATATGATAATCTTGGATAATGATGGATTCTTAGGACTCTTCAGAAACCAAGAAATTCATAAGGCCCCATCCTCTCTCATAAAGATTATGCTTTGGCGCTGTTGGTCAGATACTCCTCTGATGAATCGACAGAAGACGCTTTATGAGAATGAGCTACAAAGAAGAAATGAGAATATCTCTGACTAGTCATAGTTTTCTACTTCCTTTGTAATATTTCTTTAGTGTACAAGTACTTTACCTTTATAATTGTAATTTCATTTCGCTGTAATTCTTCAGATTATAATTAATGAAATTCAAAGTACTTTACTCCATCCTAGTACTGAAAAGATCCCTGAAAATAGTAAAAAGGACAATGAACATAAGAGTTCTATTTTCGTTACACTATCTTTTACTCACTGATCTTTCACTCTGAAAATTCAATCAGTGAATGTACTTTAAGCTTATCTACTTGTAAAAAATTGTGCTTTCATTTCCTTAAAAATGAAACTCAATTCAGATAATAGACTAGCTAAAAAAGACTTCACAGATTAGCACTTAGAAAATTTTTCTTTAATATTTCCTAAGTCCTTTACTAGTCTCTTAAAGCAATTTTCCTATGTTGCTTAATCATAATCAAATAGGGGGAGATTGTTGATCATAACTCCTCTCAGTGATTTGAATATGATTCCTTTACTATACTTAGTGAAATTCCATAATTAAGCGATAGCACACGCTGATTGCTATCAGCGATCGCTGAAGATCAAGGAACTACGAGCTTATCACTGAAGACCTGAAGATCAGTTATCACACCAGAAGGCCATTCAGCGACAGTCGAAGACTCTAGCTGAAGAAATAGATAATCAGCTAAGTGAACTGAAGCGGTTCAGCGATAGCAGCGATTGTCTACTCAAAATGTGAAGTCCTGTGAAGCCTCAGCGACACCGAAGATTCATCCTTGAAGATTCAAGTATCAGCGATCAAACGAAGCTTCCTTTGCAAGGTTAAAGATTGATCTTATCCTCGATGCACAAAAGTCAAACCTAGAACCATGTCAGAAAAGGACGTACGACTTGTCTCTTATGTCCCCATCATATCTGATATGGTACTGTTCATATTCGGCCAAAAGCATGGTTGTCTTATTAACAAGGAGAAGCTTCCTATCTAAGCTTGACACGTGGCATATACCTTTTGTCTTGTTTCAAAGACAAACGGGTATAAATAAGATGAAGATATCTTCTTTATCTTAATGCATGTTTCTGTCTAACTTATACCCTCTTTATTCTTTCTTTCATCGTCTTTTGCATCATACTTCGTGTTTCTTAGTTACAATAGAATAGGTTTTTAACTTGTTCTAATTCCGCTTGTAACTGTAAATTTGTTTATCTTAATAAACTCATTTAAAAACTAAAAATTAGTGTGTTTGTATTCAACCCCCCTTCTACAAACTGTTCTCTCTTGATTGAACTCTTGTAGACCCTTACTGGGACGAACAGGTTTTCTCTGATTAATCAATTCATAGGCAGTTCTGATATGTCTCTTGACTACAATTGATCTGTTCTGTGTGAAACATGCAGTAGAGACAGCCTAGCCCAGAAGTGTGTGGATAGTCCAGAAGCAACAAGCATAGTTCTTGCACCCTCAAACAAAGTTTTATTTCTTCTTTCCACCGCACCATTTTGTTGAGGAGTCCTTGCAGCTGAGAAGTTTTGATATATTCCTTCTTGGTTCAAGTATGCTTCAAGTTTAGCATTCTTGAATTCTGTATTGCTGTCACTTCTTAGCTTCTGTATTTTGCTCTGTAGAAGCACTTGGATCCTCCTCATTCTGGTGATTAACACTTCTGGTACCTCTGACTTTTGTCTTACAAAAGCAAGCAAAGTATATCTAGAATATTCATCTACTAGTACCAAGATATACTTTTTTACCAGATAGGTTATGTACAACTACGGGACCACATAGGTTAAATGTAGCATGTATTAACGCCTGGGGGATGAGTGATCACTATTTGTCTTGTGGGAGGATCTTTTGAGCTTTCCCATTTCACATACGGGACAAAGATGATCTTTCTGGAATTCGACCTCTGGGAGGCCAGTGAACAGATTGTATTTCACAAGTTTCTCTAGATTAGAAAATTTTAGATGGGACAACTTGTGGTGCCAGAGCCAAGCCACTTCACTCTTCTTGGATATGAGAAAGAGAGTCTCTTTTCCATTTTTGGAAGAGAAGTTCTATAAATAATGGATACCTTTCCTGTTGGCTCTGAGTAGCTCTTTACATGACTTTGTTAGTAAATATCAATGTTTCTTTTGAAAGAAGATGCCCATGTCTACATCACATAACTGGCTTACACTGTGAAGGTTATGCTTAAGTCCAGACACATAAGCCACCTTTGATAAAGATACGTCTCCTTCTTTCAAAGTTCCATAGCCTTTGATCTGTCCCTTGCCATCATCACCAAAAGTTACAGTTCCTCCTAATTTGTCTTTGAATAAAGAAAGTAACCCTTTAGTTCCCTTCCTGTGCCTAGAGCATTCATAGTCAAGGTACCATACCTGCAAACGATGTTTCTACAATACAGATTAAAGACTTTTAGGTATCCATCTCATAATGGGTCCTTTAGTATTAGGCTTAGAATTATTGTTGGTCTTTTCTTTTGTTTTACTCTTATCCTTAGGTTTTCTAGAAGAGTCTAGTTTTCTTTGGTTGGTTTTAGGTTTTTCCTTCTTTTGACTCTTCAAATTTTTGTGCTGCTTAGAGTTACAAAGGAAACAATGTGGACTAGAGTAGAGCTTTTTCAGCTTTAATAATAAAGCGAGACATTCAGAATTTTGGGAAATAAAAGATTTCTTATTTGCATCTACTCTAGCATCAGTTGTTCTATTGAAATCTGAAACCTTCTCCTTAAATCCTCTTCTTTGGAGTCCACTCCCTATTACCATAGGATATTTCACTGAAATAGAAGAAACTTAATTTTCCTGATCCATTTTCTTTTATGTTCCTTTGTGAACTTAATTGGCTTTTGAAAGTTTGACTTTGTGTCAGAAGGTTTGAGAGTTTGAGATTGATTTCTTTTCTTGACTTCTGCTTCTTTCTCTAGTTCAAGATATGACTTTGCTTTGATACACATGACTAGAAAATCAGGACACATGTGAATTCTAGGTTTCTGTTCTTTTAAAGGAACAAAGATCATAGGTCTTCCATTTGGAAGTATTCTGACTTCTGGTACATATATTTCCTCACTGTTATGTCAGCATCTGTATTCACTACTGACTCACTGGCAAAGAAATATTCACCATTTTCAGGATTTGGATTTTATGTTGGAACATGTACAGAGGGTAATCTATTTTCAAAAGATGTGAGAAGTTTGTCTGAATATAGAAAGAATTCATCATCATTCTGATCTTTTGATTCCCAGGGATATATTTCAAAGTCGTCTTCATCTTTATCTAGACAGTCGTTTAATTCAACAAAAGTACAGGGAATTATCTCTAGATGATTTTGAGGAGGTGCAGAGCAGTGGGATGTTCCGTTTTGAAATGCTTTGTTTTCTTGCTCTGCATCTTAATTCATCATGCATTCATTCACGGTTTGAAATAAATCTTTTTCAAACTTAGATCGTAGTTCTTCTTCTGTATGCATGGGTATGAATTCATCTGCTTCTGGATTTAAAGTTATATGAGTAAATGAGCCAAAGTTAAAAACTTCATCTTTTCTCTGTACCAGATTTAAATCAACTGATTCATTTTGCTGGTTTTTCGTTTAGAGATATACTTGAAGTTTTTGTACTTCAGTTTTCTCACTCCATGTCCATTTTCATATTCTGATCTTTTAAATACAGATTGTTCATAAAGAACTAGAAAATCAGGTTTTTGTTCTTTTCCCACATGAAATACAGTTCCAAGGTAGATCTTTTTTTGCAGGTATAAAGGTCAAGATCATCAAAACCAAGACATGCCTTATCCATATGCATATTTATTTTCTCATGCACATTTTGTGCATCTTGATAATTTTTAATCAAGAGCTCCTTCTTCTGAAGGCTAATGTGCAGAAATCCCATTCCTTTTGAAAATAATTTTTAAGTGCTACAGAATTTAATCTGTCACTTTCTTTAGCTTCAATCTCCTTGTCTTTATCTTTCAAAAGCTTCTTAAGTTCATCATTCTCCTTTTTCAAGTTGCTTTATGTGGTGTTTTTGAGTTTCAAAATCTTTTGATTTTCCACAGAAAGTTCTTGTTTCTCTTGGGTTAGAAACTCCATCTTTCTTTTGAAAATATTTATTTCCTTTTCAATAAGGTCAAAAGATTTTTCAAGAGCTTTTATTTTTTGTTTTTCACAAGAGAGCTTCTGCCTTAGAGTTTCAAAATCTTGAGTAAGACTAAATATTGTGTTTTCAAATTTAGATTGTTAAGATGTAGTGCAAACCTGAGAGTCAGAGGCAATATATTCTGCATCTCTATTATCCGTTGCCATGCCGCAGAAAACTGCTTCTCCATCACTTGATTGATCAGATAACCAGTTTTCTAATTCGGCTACCTTTGCCCTTTCATTTCTATTGTACTTGGATTTGTTTTTGTAATACGTTCCATCCTTGAACAGAGGGCCTTCACAATCAACGAAGAAATGTCCAGACTTGCCACATCGAAAACATCTATCATTCTTCTTCTTTATATCTTTCTTATCTTCATCCCTCTACTCTACCAGAGGTGCCTCTTGCCTTGGTATGTAAGTCTGTTGATTAGACCTTTCACCTCTGTCTGAACGACCTCTGTTCTAAAATATCGGTTCCCAAACTTTCTTGTTAATTGTTTGGTGATTAGAGTCAGAGATTTTGCGAAAGCACCAATCTCATCATCTTCTAAATCAGAGATTCTTGTCTCCGCATCTCCTTCTATTACGAGTTCTTTTCTTTTTCCTCTCTTTTCTTCTCTCGACTCATCTCTGTTCCTTCTGCTTGTGCCTTTAGCTTCAGAAATTAAGGCCAGAGGGCCACCAACACTTGACTTCTTCTGTACCACCTTCTCATGGGCTTGAAGAGTTCCAAATACATCATGCAATGACCATTGCTCTAGATCTTGATTTGCTTGAAGAGACATAGATAGGTTTGACCATTCTTCATTTAGACGCTTAAGAATTAAGATATTGTTGTCTTATTGTGACCTGATTATGTCACATCTCTTATACGGATTTTTCAGAGTGTTAAATCTTTGGTATGTCTGTTCAAGGGTTTCTTCTGGTAATCCTTGTAATCCATTGTATTCGACCTTCTTTTTTTCCTCATCATCCAGTCCTTCCTTTCTTTAGGAATTCGTTGGGCATGAATTCATGCAGTGTGAACAGTAGCCGGAATCTTGGGGAAAATGGTGGTTGGAACATATGTGCCATTCAGTTTTGAAGAATATAGATCTAGATCAAATCCTTCATTCAAATTGATCATGCAAATCTTCCATTGAGGATACTCATCCCTTAGGAGAGTTGGATGTTTTGTCAACGAACCTGAGGTGTACATAGCGTTCCAGTTTGGGTTTGCCTTTTTTCGCAGGAAACTGGGAATAAGAGATCTTAGATGAAAATTTGAGAGAAATGAAGATATAGAATACAAATTGAACAATCGAAACTCAAATCTATTGAGAGTAATTCACGATTCTCAAATTTAAATGCAACGTACCACTGATTTGATGAAATTTGTGATTTAAGAAGAAAAAACTTTGTAAAACACGTTATGAATTGAAAACAACAATAAAATCGAGAAATTTTAGTTGAGTGGGGATTTCTCCATACTGGATTAGATCGACTAATCAACAAATTGATTAGTTTGCTCTGATACCAATTGTTGGAACCCAGATCCCGTTTTACACTCAATAAATGTTGATTATATTGAATATAACGAGTAGAAATCGGATGCAATTAAGAAACCAACAAAAACACTAGAATGGATGAGTTGAAAGAGTTGATCAAATCAACAACATAAAGTACTTGTATTTCACTCGAAGAATCAACTGATTACAATATGAAATAATGAACAATATAGTGTATATCGCTCAAGCTCTCTTCAATTCAACCGACATACAAGTACACTCTGCTACTCTATTGATACTCAACAAATTACAAAAGTCAAAGCACTAGCCTATTACAAGATAACACGTGGCAGGAATCTCTAACAAAGTTTGTTAGACAGTTATGCCTAGTCATCCACCTTGTGTAGTAATGTGCTCTTCGTATCCAGAGATGGCTCTGCTTCTGGACTGTCTTTTGGAGTGCTTGAGAGGTACTTCTGAAATGTCTTCTAGAAGAAACACTTAGTATTCAGGGAAGTCTTCTTCCTACTTTTACATAAAATATAACTAACAGATAATATGAACCATTTGAATGTCATAAGAACGAATCTCTACAACATGTTCAACTCTCTTCTCAATGATAAAGTATTTGATGATCCAAAGGTATTTTGTAAATTTAAGGGACTAACTACCCGACTCTTGGAAATACATTTTCACATGTTTAAAAACCTCAAAAGATCTTCATCGCATGCCTCTAACTGACCTATATGAAACTTTATACGATTATCAACAAACATAAATCTTTAAAAAAGAATGTCTATTAGGAAACAAGGTATACAAACGTAGCCTATGTTTCTTCGGATCCTAAGATAATTGGATCTCTTTCAAATGTTACATATGACATAGACTCTGACGTCTCTAATAATCATATTAAAAAATCTTGCTCTTGTCCAAACGAAGATTCGGATTTTGAGATTGATGGTTTAAGTGCAAGACATAAGTGACTCTCTTTCTTTGGTTGCTTACAATATTAAGAACGTGGCCAGAAAAAGAAGTTTTCGTAGAAAGTCTAAAGGTTGATTCTCAATAAATATCTCTTCTATCAACCAAAGTTAATCTCATATGATAAATCAAATGATAGCGTTTCAATCGTGAAAAGAAAGGACATTTTGCTATTGCCTGCAGGTCTAAAAAGTCAATCATTTTCCATATTTTAAAGCATCACAACCCTCCTGTAAAGAAGGAAAAGCTGATGAACAAAGAGATAAGTTCAAACGATGGAATTCTCAAACAAAAGAAAAAGGAATGATTGTTGAAAAACATGATTGGGTAAAATCTACATCACCTTAAAATGAACAAGAAGACAAAAACGAACATATGCTTCATGGCCAATCTTTCAGATCCTCAGGAGACTGACAAGATTTCTTCTACTGGATTTTTGTCAGAAAGAACTTAACGTTGCTCAAGCTTTTAGGTACTTTTGTCTGTACCGACATGAGGTAGAAGATCTGAAAAGCATTTGCAAATACATTAACGATGAAAAAATCTTCTTTCACAAGATCTTGCCAAAGAAAAATCAACCATAAAAAGTTGGAATCAAGCCTCTCTTGATGACATGAGAGTTTACCAAACTATGGTCATGGGTTATGTTTCTCATCATCTTCTTCAAAATAAATAAACATCAAATAATGAAAAGAGTGTGAATCTAATGGATCTTCCACCCATCCTACTCAAATTCATGTTTTTCAAAAAGACAAACAAAAAATCCTCTTTCATTCCAATAAGGACAAATGAAAAGGCTTTTCTGGTTCCTTACTCTCATCTTAGAAAGGGAAATTCTCACTCTCAAAATGTTCAAAAGATGGTTAACAAGTTTAGAAGACATCCCCCTAAAAATTGTTTCCACTGTGGAAAGATCTATCACTTTACAAAAGACTGTCCAGATGTTCATCTAGAATATCTCTTAGAAAATATTTCTAAAGAACCCATCAAAAATTGGGTACCAAGGAAATAATTTTCTCAATATTAGAAGACACCATGTCGCTCTTTAAGATTTATCTTAATGAGTAGTTGTTGTTCCCTCCTAAAGCTTCTATATGTCAAAAAGGTCACTTTTTCTCAGACTCTTTGGATTTCTCTCTCACATCCATGACTTTGTCTCACCATCCGATAGAATCTTTGTTTATGTCGGATCTCAACAATCTTTTTTTATCTTAGGATTCTAACTTATTCCTTCGGTTCCTTTCATATCGCACCCAACAATCTTTTTTTATCTATGAGATTCAACTCACCGATGATCCTATAAAAGTCTATCTCCCTTTTGGATTTTGATACCTGATGACACATAACAATTGGTTATTTATGACAAATGTCTTATCAATCGTAAGAAACGGCTTTTAAAAAAAATATTTCTATAACTGCCACGATTTGAAGAATCATTTCAACCTGAAAATTATCCTTCTCTCTACTCTTCTATTATAAATAACACAAAAAGGCCCCTAAGGCAACGGGTGTCGATAGGCCACATGCCCACTTAGAAGTTAGAACTTAGAAGATTCTTGGGGTTGTAATATTTTTATGCTTTGGATTTAGATTTTTTATAAGTTTGAACTATTAAATTTGGATTTCTAATGCTTTTATTTTTTCATTTTTAAGTTTTAATTGTATAAATGTCAAACAGGTTAAATGGGTTAGCGGTAAGCGATTAGCGGTTAGCGGGTTTAATGGGTTAAGAACATAAATGGGTTAATTGTGTCATAATGGGTTAAGCGGGTTAAATCAGGTCATGTTCAGGTTGAGATTTCCTAACCTGTTTATGAAACAGGCCGTGTTCGAGTTATGCACTCTCAAACCCGTTTAATTTTGAACCTGACACGAACCTGACATGACACGACACATTTTACAGGTCTACCATCACAAGGGGTGTAAATGACGCGAGTCGAGCTTGACTCGAACTCGATAGCCATTTCTCAAGATCGAACTCGACTCGAAAGCTCGTGAGTAGTTAAAAATTAAATCGACAAACTCGATTGAAATTTTTTAAACTTGAACTCAAGCTCAAACTCATTTGAAGCTCGAACCAAGCTCGAACTCGTACTCGAATCAACCTCGAACCCGTTTCAAGCTCGAACTTAAATCAACCTCGAACCAAACTCATCTGTTGAAATTTATAATTTTTTTGGGTCTTCTCTATTAAATTTTAAATTTAGAGGCGTTCTCTTTAGTTTCATAAATTAAATAAATGCACCTCAAACTTTATCGTCAAAAGACAAGGCTGAAACTTTGATTCACCTCCCCTTCTTTTTATAACACTTGTTCACCCATACTTTAACCATCTCTCTTCCTATGTGGGACAACTTTACCGACACTTCTATATTTTTTTTATAATTTACTAAAATAATAAATGATTAGTTTTTATAGTTATAAAATTCATAATTTTGTTCAAGTATCTAAAAATATAAGATATTTTTATTATATTATATTTTACAAATTATTTTAAAAAACTATTTTAAAACTAATTATAAATAAAAAAAAATCCAGTATCTCACGAGCTTTACGAGTAGAGTATTAGGTAGCTTAACTAGAATCGTTAATATGCGAGTCGAGTTCGAGTTCGAGTCGAGCCTGTTCGAGTCGAGAGTTTACCGATCTTTGACCGAGTCGATCTTGAGTAGCTCGCGAGTTGTGTCGTAACATTTACACCCCTATCATCACCATTTATAGTGTTCGTGTGCTCACTCAAACAATGATGATTCTTTCATCGCATTTGTCCTCACTAACTAGAAAGTGATTATCACCACTAACGGTATGGCTGAAGCGCTATTATTTCCTTCATCCTCCTCAAGTGTTTTTGAAGATTTGTGTTTAGATGAAGAACTTGAAGAAGTTTACAGATTCTGGAACCCAGATCAAAAGATTAAGAGCTAAAAGCAGTTGGAACCATTCTTCTGAAAAATATATCACGAGTCTGGAACTATTTCTTCATGCATCTAGTTCAATTCCTAAGCTACAAGGTTAATAGCCATGATCAATCTCCCAGTAATGTCACTCGACTGGCACAAGCCCTTATTTTTCAAAATAATATCAACTTTGGAAAATAATTCTTTGATGAATTGGTGAGAACAATCACCCTGAGAAGTAAGAAGAAAGCACATGTCCCATTTGTTCGATTCTTGGCACTACTTATTCGAGAAACTTGGAGATAAAATTCTATGTCCCTTTGATAACACAACACTGGAGATCCATCACATCACCTCTAACATTCTAAGTCCCTTTGCCTACAGGTATGATTTCTTCCCCCATCTCCAAGGCCTATTTAGAACTATCCATCGGATAGATAAGCAACCAAGCAATTTCTGCTAAAGAAAATTTCTTCCATATCCCATAAGAGATCTAAATCAGTCCCATCCCTCGCACCTTCTTCAAGGCCAACCAAGAAAAGTAAGAAATCCGATAAAAGTTCTAAAGGTGCATAGAATTCAATCTTACCTTCCTTCGTAGCTACTTTCGTACCCTCAAAAGAGACTACGATTTCAAAAGAACCTTTGAAATATACCCGCGTCTCTATTACCTCTAAAACAAAAGCCAAGCTAGGCTCTTTAAAGAAGATCCAGTTATCCCAAATGACTAAAACCTCATCACTGTCCAGACTATCAAAAGTCTGTGGATATTCAAATTCGCCAATTTGAGTCCTTGGCATCGATTACCAAACCAGTTCCTAATTACCTTCCTCACAGGATACTATTATACATTTGGGAAACCCCATTGTAAGTCCAAGATTACAACATATTTGTATATAATAGCTCAATCGATCCTTTTTATTTATATAAAACGTAAGAACACCTTATATAAACACACAGTACACTTTTTAATCGACTCTCATTAATGGGCCAATCCCTCATTACAAACTATTTATACTAGAGAATAAAACTAAAGATACAGACACTTATATTTCAACCCTATCACATTAAGACACATCATCAAAATGTATATTCAGAAGTTCTTCAGACTTCTGAAGTCTGATATTCAGACTGCTGAAGTCTTCGCTTCAGACTTCTGAACTCCGATATTCAGACTATTGAACTATGATCTTCAAAGTTTTGAACTCTGAAGTATGAAGTTTTCTCTGAAGTCTAAACTTTACAAAACATTTCAATTCATAGGATAATTTGGATCCTAACACCCACTATTTCCACCACACCATCCTCTTTGGCTTGTAGTGTGAATAAGAATCTAACACATGTCCAAACCTCGTTGCCAACTTCTCAAACAACACTATTTCTCAAATTCATATACAATCCCAGGAATCCTTAGAGTCATCTTAGAGGGAGGATAATTTGTATTTAACATCTCTTTTGCAAGCTATTCATGGTCCACACGCGTCCATGGCTATCAATGATATTGGTGTACAGGCTCAATCATCTAGTATCTCACCAGCTACATCACTTGCAATCATTACATTATACTTAGCTTCATCGAAAGAAGAAGAAACAACCACATTTGAACCCCATTCCGAAGACTTATCTATGGAAGCTTAGTTCAGGGTTGATGACATGCATCCTCCTCAGATCCTGGATCACAACTAGTGGTGTCCTCTTCGGATGTTTTAACTTACATCGGATACGCTAATCAACCTCAACCGTAAGAAGCTACTCATTCGGAATGTGATCACTTACATCGGATTCATACCCTCTATGCTCTTCCTACTCAAGTGATTGAACAACCGTGTGACTACAATCTTCAGAACTGTTTGACTTCTTCTTAAATGGCATCACTAAGTCAAACTCCCTAATCTCAAAATTGAACAAGCACAAAGTCAGACACACTCATATGTGGATGATTAAGTCAAAATTCAGAAGAGCTTAGGTGCCACTCTTGGTTCAACATCCGAAGCATTAAATGGTATCAAGTCCAAGTTCGAATCTCATAAATCTGATATAAACAAGATTGCTACAAACTCGGATAAATTCATCAGATCTACCATCATGGAAATGAAAAAGCTCCCAGTGAAAGCCGATATAGATGCCATTCAACAATCTTTTCTCGATCTTCATGCAAAGAAAGATAGGAAATCTAAAGCTAGTCAAGAAGTTTTTGAAAAAAATCAATCATCATAGACCAAGTTCAGGCTTCTCCAAAAATGACAGAGAACTATTATACATTACTGACGATGCACCAAGAAGCTTGGAGTGTTATTCAACAATATGGTTCAACAACTAAATAAAGGGGGGGGGGGTGTTCATCAATCCGTTAGCATAGAAATAGATCTTGATGACAACTCATATCCTCCATCAGATGCAAACTTTATCTCATTTAATACAAATTTATTTGATGTAGACAGAGAAGAAGATTCGATCACTTAAGAAGATGAAGTTTTTCTTGATCGGGAACATTAGGGACAAGAACATGGGTATCGGGGGAGAATCAAAATGCTCCATATTCTAAAGTTGTCACGACTAATAAATCCGTTCAAGTATCAAAGACTAATGAAACATCAGAGGCTCCTGAAATCAACACTACCATCATTCAAACATCATCGGTTCTTAGCAACGTTCCATCAGATATTGTTCTTCGACTTCTAGAATCTTTTTTGTTTACTCCATCTCATATATACACAACAACCATTAGCAAAATAAAACGCATTAAGACTGTAGAGGATAACAAAAATAAAGAAAAATCTTAAATTCTTAGAAGGTGCATCGGAGCTGATGTTCTTCGAATGCCTCCTCCTCCTCGATGTATTCTAAAAAATGTGGACATCTTTGCTAAAGAACTTGATGCAACCAAAGCTCTTTAGATTGAATGCGATCAAAATAGGGAAGAATTCAATAATTGCTTTTGATCTTCAAGCTCTTCCCCAATGCGCCTAACGAATGAATATGAACGAGCATTTGCAGAAAGGAAAAGATCGGTTCTTCATAACAGTATTGATCACTCTGGAAATGGTATTCGGGACGTAAAATTTGAAGACTTAAATTTTGAAGACTTAAATTTTGAAGAATAAATAACCCTATTAGATGTAAGAGCATCTCCAACAACTTCACCAAAATGGGGACAATGAAGAAACTGGGGATTTTGAGCTAATATTATGCTCCAACAGCTTCCCCAAAACTCTCTCCAAAATGGAGAAAGTAGGAGAGAGAATAATCTTTTCTCGAAATATGGAAATCACTAAAACTGATGAGAGCACTAATAGAAAATAATCAATGCTGGATTCTCTGAAATGGGGAATTTGTTGTGGATGAATGTAATTTCTTTTGGAGGTTTTGACTTTTGGTTCTCCATATTTAAGAAATTTTAAGGAATTTGTTAGAGATGCTCTAGGCTTTCAAACAATCTAGCATTAGTTCCTCGTATAAATGAAAGTTTACGTTTATCAGTATTTAAATTATGTTCGATTTATTTTATGTTCCTATGTATTTTACTTTTGTGATGTCTTGGAATCCGATCAGGAAAATAAAAAGACGGAAAAAAACAAAACCAAAAGAGAAAAAGCCTAAAAAAGAAAAAGAACAAAAAGAATAAAAGGAAAAAAATAAAAAAAGATCACTATATTTAGGAGTTCATGTTTATTTTTTAACTTGTGGGTTTTAATACCATTTTTTCTAACTGTTTATATCTTAGTATCTTTTGTACTATTTGCAAATAGGGGGAGAATTTTCGCCTCACAATCATATTTGTATATGATACTTGATAGAGATATCATAATAGCTTCAAAAGGCACTGGGTTCTGAAGAGATAAAGATCTGAAGAAGTTCTGAAGACACTTCTGAAGAGGTTCTGAAGACATTTCTGAAGAAGATCTGAAGGAGTTCAGAACCTGTTCTGAACTTGTCTGTCACATATTGTACTGTTACATTAGTCTTTCTATTTTATGTATAAATAGATAGGTTGTTAGATAGTTAGAAATGAATGTTTTTCATTAGCCTTGTAAAGTCATATTCTGTAATATTGTACATTCAATAAATACATATTACATTTGGCTATCATCATTCCTGTCAAAATCTTTTCATATATTAATATCTTGATTGTTCGGGTCCTAACAATTGGTATCAGAGCCAATTCATCTGTTCATGAAGATTTGTGAAAAAACTTGTCAGATCTGACAGTTCTTGGTGTTCTTGATCTAGAAAATTCAAATTCAACTCAGGTAAATTCTCGATCTTCTAACAATCAAAGATGTCTAAAGAAATAGTCTCAATCGGATCTGAAACGAAACCACCAACTTTCTTCTTGGGACAATATCATCAATGGAGAATCAGAATGATTCAATTCTTGGATAACATAGATGAAGCTTTAATGCAATCTATCACAAATGGCCCACTAGAGGTATTTGTTGAGATTCCAGCAGTTCCCAGAACTAAATCCACCCCTGAAATCCCTACATCAAGAATCAAGAAGAGTCCTGGAATGTACAATCCAGCTGAAAAGGCTCAAATGAAAGTTGATAGAAAAGCGTTGACTTTACTCACCATGGCAATTCCTAATGAGATATTCAATAGGGTTGATAGTTTAACTTCAGCAAAAGCCATGTGGGATGAAGTAGAAGCTCAAATGCAAGGAAGTACAAAGGCTCAAGCACAGAGATTAAATATCTGTGTAGGAACATATGAAAATTTCAGATACAAAGAAAATGAATCTATCACTTATAAATATCATAGATTCAATAACATTCTGAATGATCTAAGAAGAATTGGTGTTCAGAAATCAAATTCTGAAATAAATAACAAATTTCTAAACAATCTGGGAAATGAATGGTCAAGTTTTTCAGATAATATGGTAACAAGGTACTTATCCAGAAAAACTGTTCATGATGTTTATGGTATCTTGTTCCAACAAAAAGACAAAATCAAAGTTAGGCAACATGAACAAAAGAAGGCACATGAAACAGTTGCCCTTCTGCGCAAGAACTACAATAATCCTTTGACCATTGCTGCCAAGAGAGTTTGTGAGATCCCAGAGACAACTGTTTGTGATGGGGATGAATCAGATGAGGAGCTTAAAAGGATTTCTGATAATATTGCTTTCATGACAAGGAAATTCAAACAAAGATACAATCAAAAATATCAGAATAAACCTAGATCTAAGTTGGACCTAAGAAAGGTCAAGAGGTTGGTCAATCTGAAACATCTGAACCAACAAGGTGCTTCAACTGTGGAAAGCTTGGACATTATGCAAGACAATGCAAGACGCCAAAAGTCAAGAATTCAGGCTATTATGAGAAGAAGCATCTGTTAGCAAAAAAAAAGGAGCTTAATCCTGCTCTAGTGACCAAGTATGAAGAGGACTGGTTAAACTGGAGTGATGGAGATGATGATGAAGAAGTTGCTCACTAAGCAACCAATTGCTACATGTGTCAAATGGATCCAGAAAAGGACAAACAAGACACTGAGGTATCTTCTTCATCTTCTGAACAAATTTCTGAACATAATTCTGAAATTAATACTAAAGATTCAGAAATGACAAATCAATTTCAAAACATGTTTTCTGAATTTGAAATACTTAGAAACAGAATTAAAGGTGAAAGAATTTTGGTCAATCAATTCAGAGCTGAAAGTCAAATATATAAAGAAAATTGTCAAGCAGCTGAACATATTCTTGAAAAAGTTTCTGAAGAAAAACTTGTTTTAAAAGAAAAAATGGATAGTTTACAAAAAGAAGTTATAAATGAAAAATCTGAAAAGGAAATTCTAAATGTTAAGATGAATTTTCTGAATCAAGAGAGACTTGATCTTTATAAAAAGATTAAGGAATTAGAAGATTTAAATTTTAAAAGAGGACAAACTGAACAAACTCTGAATATTTTAACTAGTCAGGCTCAGAACACAAAATTTTACAATATAAAAGCAGGTTTAGGATATAATGACAGTCAAATTTTAAAAAAGGCAACTGCAAACTTGTATGATTATTCTAAAATGAAAATTTTCAATGAATCAAATACAGGTGTCATTTCCAAACCTGTAAACTATTCTTTGCCTGAAAGAATTCTTTTTGTAAAATCAGAGACTTTGTTTTCAGAAGAAACACCTCTTAAAACTGGTGAACCAGAAATAATCTCTGAAACAGAAGAAATGAATATAATTCGAAATATTTGTAAATCTTCTGAATCAAATATTATTTCTGAAGAAAAATCAGAAGTAATTGTTAAATCTGAAATTGTTTCTGAAGTTACTTCTGTAATAACTTCTGAATTCAATTCTGAAGTCGTTTCAAAAGATACTTCTGATAATAAATCAGAACATGAAGAAAAATATGATGAATTCTCAGATATTGAATCTTTAGAAGATGTTGATGAGAATCCCAATATATTTTTTGATAATTCTGATAATGAGTCTATAACAACAAAAAATTCAAATATTTTTGCAACAAGTATGACTCAAAATAAATTTTCAGATCTAATAAATGTTTCTGATTCAGAAGATGATGATGATCATATGGTGCAAGTCATTGATAAAAATGGCTATTTGGTTTATAAATCTCAATCATGTATAACTGAAGGAGAAAAATTAAAATCTGAAGTTTCAAAGATACCTTCAGAATTGGTTGGTCCTGTGTTTTTAAAACCAGAATATCAGAATTCAGATTTTTCTCCTACTAATACAAACATTTCATTAACTTCAACACCATGCTCAGTAACATCTTCTGACTTCAACACCAGAGTTAAAATTTTTGAACAAGGACAATCCTCAAATTCTCTCTCTGAAGTTCAGAAAATTAACTCAAATTCTGAAGATAAACCTAAAGTGAACAAAAGAATTTCTTATACTTATCCTCATTTCTTATCTTTTACAGTGCTATCCACTTTAGTTTGGAGAAAGAAAGATGAAAGACTGTCAAAGATTGACAAATTAGAGAGCTTTTCATTTTTAAAGAAGAATGATGTACCTAAATCAAAGAAAGTGTATAAAAGAATTTTTGTTGAAAAATCAAATGTTATTGATTCTTATATGTCTAATATTGTTGTAAATACATTAAAGAATCATATTCATTGTATTAATTGTGGTCATCATAATTTTCATTTTAACTCCAAAACAAGCAAGAAAATTTTGATGAAATCTATTCAGAAATGTTCAGCTATATTGACAAATTCAATTAAACGAAAAAATAGAAATAAAAATAAAACTAAGAAAGATAAATCTCAAAGTTCTGAACAAACTTCTGAATTGAAAAATCTGAAGAAAAGTTCAGAACATCAAATTTTATTACTAATCTAAAAGGACCCATTCTGAAATTGGTACCTAAAACTCAATAATCTCTTTTGCAGATATGTCATGTGTGGGTCTTAGATTATGGATGTTCAAGACACATAATACCTTTCAAAGAACTACTAACTGATTATCATGAAAGATATGGAGGAACAGTTAGCTTTGAAAACAATGCAAAGGGATATGTAAGAGGATATGACACTTTCATTAAAGGAGATGTGAAAGTAATGAAAGTTTTCTATGTTGAGGGACTAAGACATAATCTTTTCAGTACTAGTCAATTCTGTGACAAATATAGGAAGGTTAATTTTGACATAGATTACTATCATGTTCTGAGTACAGCAAACAAAAATGAATTAACTGCTTATAGAGATGGAGATATCTACACAGCAACATTCACTGCAACTGGTCAACTACAACGTGTATATTATATGTCTACATCAATGAAAAATGATAGTTGACTTTGGCACAGAAGAATGTCACGTCTGAACTTCAAAGCCATTTCTGAACAAGGCAAACATCAATCTGTAAGAGGACTACCAAAGATCAGAAGATGAATATACACGATATACATGGATTGAATTTCTGAGACTCAAGTCTGATACTTCTGAAAGACTGATACCCTTTCTGAAGAAAATTCAAGTTCTTCTTCAACTCCCAATTCAAAAGATCAGAAGTGACAATGGAACAGAATTTACCAATTCTACACTTCAGAAATTTTTGGAATCTGTTGGTATTTCACATAATTTTTCCGTTACAAGAACTCCTCAACAAAATAGGGTAGTTGAAAGAAAGAATAGAACTTTGGTAGAGGCTGCAAGAACCATGTTTGCATATTCAGAACTTCCTCTCTCTCTTTGGGCAGAAGCTATTGCTACTGCATGTTTTACTCAGAACAGAACCATTCTAAACAGAAAATTTCTTAAAACTCTTTATGAAATGTTAAAAAAAAAGAAAACCCTCTATTGATTATTTTAAAATCTTTGGTTGCAGGTGTTTTCTAAAGAATGATACTCAACATCTTGACAAATTTGCACCAAAAGGTGTAGCTGGTATCTTTGTTGGCTATTCTTAAAGATCCAAAGCTTATAAAGTACTCATTAAAGGAACTCAAAGAATCATTGAGACTACAAATGTCAGATTTCATGAGCCAACATTGACTTCTGAACAAAACAGTTCAGAACTCGCACATAAACTAACTTCTGAAAGTTTGGACTCAGAACATAATTAGACAAACTCTACTTCTGAATCTCAAACTTTACTTAAATCAAATATAGACAATGTATGTCAAGACTTATTTGATATTTCTGTAAATGTTTCTGCAGATTATCAAAATCCTTCTCTTCTCAGAAACACAAATGATCAAGACATTTCAGAAATACAAATTTCAAATACATCAGCACCACAAATCTCTACCTCAAATTCAGAACTTCCAACTTCTGAAAATGAAAATTCTGAACCAATTCAAGTTGTTTCTGAACCGGTTCAAAATATTTCTGAACGTGTACATCAAAGTTCTAAACCAATTCAGAATTTTCCATGTGAGGGGGAGTCTTCAGATTTACATTCAGCTATCAATCATGATACTGAAACTCAAGCAATTATTGATGATTATGATTCTCTGAATAATGTTTCATCTGTTCACCCATTGCCAAATGTGAACAAATGGACATCCAGTCATCCAGTACATCAAATAACTGGAGATGCATCAAAAGGTGTTCAAACAAGATCTGCAACATCAAATGAATGTCTGTATGTAAATTTCTTAAGTAGCATGGAACCCAAAAACCCATATGAAGCACTTCAAGATCCAGACTGGATTTTAGCAATGCAAGATGAATTAAATCAAATTGAAAGAAACAAGGTCTGGAGATTGATACCAAAGCCAAAAGGTAAATCTGTCATTGGCACAAAATGGGTGTTCAGAAATAAACAGGATGAAAATGGAATTGTTGTAAGAAAACAAGGCAAGACTTGTAGCTAAGGGGTATTGTCAACAAGAAGGAATTGATTATGATGAAACCTTTGCCCCTGTTGCTAGATTAGAGGCCATTAGAATCTTTCTTGCATATGCTGCTCATAAAAACATGAAGGTGTTTCAAATGGATGTAAAATGTGCATTTCTGAATGGTATTTTACATGAAGAAGTTATGTTGAACAACCAGAAGGCTTTATAAGCAAAGAATTCCCAGATCATGTCTACATTTTAGACAAAGCCTTAAATGGACTTAAACAAGCACCAAGAGCATGATATGATACTCTTACAACTTTTCTTCTGAATTCTAAATTCAAAAGAGGTACTGTTGATACAACATTATTCTAAATCCAGTACATCAAATAATTGGAGATGCATCAAAAGGTGTTCAAACAAGATCTGCAACATCAAATGAATGTCTGTATGTAAATTTCTTAAGTAGCATGGAACCCAAAAAGCCATATGAAGCACTTCAAGATCCAGACTGGATTTTAACCATGCAAGATGAATTAAATCAAATTGAAAGAAACAAGGTCTGGAGATTGATACCAAAGCCAAAAGGTAAATCTGTCATTGGCACAAAATGGGTGTTCAGAAATAAAAAGGATGAAAATGGAATTGTTGTAAGAAACAAGGCAAGACTTGTAGCTAAGGGGTATTGTCAACAAGAAGGAATTGATTATGATGAAACCTTTGCCCCTGTTGCTAGATTAGAGGCCATTAGAATCTTTTTTGCATATGCTGCTCATAAAAACATGAAGGTGTTTCAAATGGATGTAAAATGTGCATTTCTGAATGGTATTTTACATGAAGAAGTTATGTTGAACAACCAGAAGGCTTTATAAGCAAAGAATTCCCAGATCATGTCTACATTTTAGACAAAGCCTTAAATGGACTTAAACAAGCACCAAGAGCATGATATGATACTCTTACAACTTTTCTTCTGAATTCTAAATTCAAAAGAGGTACTGTTGATACAACATTATTCTAAATCCAGTACATCAAATAATTGGAGATGCATCAAAAGGTGTTCAAACAAGATCTGCAACATCAAATGAATGTCTGTATGTAAATTTCTTAAGTAGCATGGAACCCAAAAAGCCATATGAAGCACTTCAAGATCCAGACTGGATTTTAGCCATGCAAGATGAATTAAATCAAATTGAAAGAAACAAGGTCTGGAGATTGATACCAAAGCCAAAAGGTAAATCTGTCATTGGCACAAAATGAGTGTTCAGAAATAAAAAGGATGAAAATGGAATTGTTGTAAGAAACAAAGCAAGACTTGTAGCTAAGGGGTATTGTCAACAAGAAGGAATTGATTATGATGAAACCTTTGCCCCTGTTGCTAGATTAGAGGCCATTAGAATCTTTCTTGCATATGCTGCTCATAAAAACATGAAGGTGTTTCAAATGGATGTAAAATGTGCATTTCTAAATGGTATTTTACATGAAGAAGTGTATGTTGAACAACCAGAAGGCTTTATAAGCAAAGAATTCCCAGATCATGTCTACATTTTAGACAAAGCCTTAAATGGACTTAAACAAGCACCAAGAGCATGATATGATACTCTTACAACTTTTCTTCTGAATTCTAAATTCAAAAGAGGTACTGTTGATACAACTTTATTTCTGAAAAAAAGGAGGGCGATGATATGATTTTGATACAAATCTATGTAGATGATATTATATTTGCTTCTACTAATCCAAATTTTTGTAGAAATTTTGAGAAAATCATGCAAACAGAATTTGCAATGAGTATGATGGGAGAGTTGACATTTTTCCTTGGTCTTCAAGTTAAACAACTTCCCACTAGCATATTCATTAATCAATCTAAGTATGTCTCAGACTTACTTAATAATTTTGACATGACTGATTGTTCAAGTATTCAAACTCCAATGGCCACTGCAACTAAGTTAGAACCTGATCTGCATGGAAAATCTGTTGATCGAAAAAAGTACAGAGGCATAATTGGATCTTTGCTTTACTTAACTGCTAGTAGACCAGATATAATGTTTGCTACATGTATTTGTGCCAGATATCAAGCTAACCCTAAGGAATCACACCTTCTAGCTGCAAAAAGAATACTTAGATACCTAAAAGGTTCTTCTTCATTGGGACTTTGGTGTTCTAAGGATTCTAGTTTTGAACTAACACCATTTACAGATGCAGATCATGGTGGTTGCAAATTAGACAGGAAAAGCACTTCTGGATCATATCAGTTTCTGGGTGATAGACTGGTTAGCTGGTCTTCAAAGAAACAAAATTGTGTTTCTACCTCTACAGCAGAAGCTGAGTATGTAGCAGCTGCAATATGTTGCTCACAAGTGATCCGGATGCAAATTCAACTAAAAGACTATGGTTACACTTTCAAAAAGATTCTTTTTTATTGTGATTCAAAGAGTGCGATAGCCATCACTGCCAATCCTGTTCAGCATTCAAAAACCAAGCACATTGATGTAAGATATCATTTTATCAAAGATCATGTGGAAAAAGGTAATATTGAAATGTTTTTTGTTCAGACAGATTATCAGTTAGCTGATTTATTTACCAAAGCACTTGATGAAAAACGATTTCACTTCTTGGTAAGTAAATTGGGCATGATGACCATGTCTATGTAAGTATTACACATCACCTATACTCTAGAAGTTACATTATGAGGTTTTTATATCAAATTCTGAATAATTTTCTCTTCAGAAATATTCTGCATATTCTGAAGTTCAACATTCAGATCTTTGCTTCTTTTCAAACTCAGAAGTATATTCCTTCTGTATCTAGGTTGATTGTATTTTCATACTTTGTTGTTTCTTTGATAACATTGCAATGATTAAGGGGGAGAATCACAAGTGCTAATGATTCAAGGGGGAGTGGTATTAATTTCATAATTCTACACTACTCTTTCCTACAGATTGTCACACCCCGCTAAAGCGGAAACACGAGGCGTGATAGCGCAAGATTTCATAACAATAGGATAAAAACACCAACCATCCATTCAAATACATAACAGTCTAAGTTTAAAATTTTACATCGCATCAACTAAAAGTTCTAACAAAATAAAGTAAAGTAAGTGTTTCAACTAAACAGTTTCAAATAAACAAGATGATTGATGTCGATGCGCCCACATAATGGAAAGATTCGGTTAATCTTTTCTTACCCCTGAAAAGCGTGATAAAAACAAGGTCAACTACAAAGAGTTGGTGAGTTCACAGGTTTTCAATATTTCAAACATCCATTTGTGTAAGTGAATATGAGCAAAATAAATCTTTTGCACTTATTAATATCTTAAAACGTCAAGGCATTATGTACTCTAATTTTTAGTATATAAAGAGCCACCACTAAACCTTTCGACCACAAAATAAAATTTATTGTTAATTCTACCTTAGCGGTGGGACTAATATCCCACATATGTAGAACCTTCGTTTCTCCCTTTTTTAAGTACAGTGCACCCCTACTTGTAGTTTTTAGGTGGGATTGTCCGTCCAAATAGCACTATCCACAAATACCCTCGGCTCCTCACTTGAGTTAATAGTAGTGTACAAACTTTTATGTTACATTTTACTCAATATAACTATTAGTGTACATGCCTTAGTGCCCACAACATCAAATTTAACAAAATTTCATAATCATAATGAAAATAGCTCATATAACATATTCAATCATGCTTTTCACCCCAAATCGTAGAAAATACTTTGAAAGAGGGGCTGTGAATACTCACCTTATAGCAAAGCTCCGCGACACAAATAAACACAATCCGATACCCACACGACGACCTAACGCTTCCCTATCAAAGAGTAAAACTCAAAACCGTCACTTATAGGTCTAATACTAATTATAGAGGTGAATAAATCTTAAGCCCATATGTGTCTATATATGTCCAATTATACAGAATGCCCATATGCTCGTTAATATCATAATTTATACCGAAAGTAATCTTATTATCCATCACATGATCAACATTTATAAAAATCAATTAAGTTCAGAATTTCTCTCCTGGACAGAAACTAATTGTCCTAAAAATGATCAGTTTTCAAGCGCTACCATTATGACCTAGTTTCCTATCTTTTTATATAAGACAAAGTACTGAGTTATGGTCTTTGTGACCAAATTTCATGCCTTTTGGACATGTACAAGTGGTTCAAATAATTCATGCAAAATATTATGTCACAACCGGTAAAACAGATTACACCATGTTAGTAAATCACTCACTTGAGGAGTTATGCTCAGTGTTTTCTAGAATTTCCAGTTGGACTGGAATCATAACTCATAAAGGAAACTTTTGAGATAAGAATCACTGATTTTGAAGAAGTTATGAAGGAGATATGACACTACAAAGTTGAATGCACAATTCTATCATTAGCTGACAGATTGCACACTTAACTTTAATAAATTGGTTAGTGCCTCAAAACTTCATATTTTTGTATGAAAATGGATTCATATGAATCCTAACTCATAAAATAAAGTTTTAGAAGAAGAATCATGCATTAAAGACAAATAACAAAGGAGATACTAACACACAAAGTAGAGTTTAGCTGTTGGTGGTTTCACAGATTGCACACCTAAAGTATTTTAGGTGTTTGGAGGGTCAAAACTCCATATTTTTAAGTGATTCCACTTGCAAACTGAATATAACTCATAAAACTAACTCTCAAAAAAAATTCATTCTTTTTCATTGAGTTTTGAAAGAAATATGGTCATTTGAACATGCATGCACAAATCTGTCATTGGTTGACAGTTTGCACACTCATTTTGTTTCAATTAGTTGGAACCTCAAATCACCATATTTTTAAATGAACTCAGTGGCATACGAAAGGTAACACATTAAAGTAACTTCCAGTGATGGTCGTTCAAAGTAGGGTTTACCTACTATTGAACTTCCAGATGCACATGCATCTTGTTATGAGCATTTGGGGGGTCAAAACTCAATGTTTTTGAGTGAGACCACTTGGATTAGAACCCCAACTCACTAAATAAACTTGTAGAAAGAAGATTCATGATATTTGAACATAAAAATTGTAAGAAATTGACGATTTACACACATGCATGAATGCTGTAACCAAAATCACCATTTTTGTTCAAGAACACCTAAAATCATGATTTTTCCTCTATTTTCTTGAGTTTTATTTGTGTAGATCATAGATTATCACCATTTTATAAACATTTTACATGTTTTGGTGTAAAATCTCTCCACAAACTCAGAATTTTTGGATATTAGAAGAAAGTAACATAGAAATGCAAGAAAAGTGGGTTTTTCACCCAAAATTTGCAAGAAAATGAAGAACATGAAGTTTTGTACTTACTTGGATGATTGTGTGTTGAATATCTTCAATGTTCTTGCACTAAGATGAGTTTTTGATGAAAGAAATGGCTGGAGTTTTTGGAGAGAAAGAGAGGAAGAAGAGAGAAGTGTTAATGGCTCTTTAGTTCTAGAGAGAGAGAGAGATTTGAATTTTGAATGATGCAAATGAGGGGAAATACAAAAAAAATAAGTTTTATATGTGGATTGAGGGGGGGGGGGGGGGGCGGCCATGGTGATGGGCCCCACCCAAAACCCAAAAAGTTTCCTTTAAAACTCTATTTTAAGCCAAAAAATGTGAGATTTGAAGTCCAATTTCTCAATTTTGGCCTTTTTCTCAACTTTGTTAGCCCATTTTGGTTAGTTTCTAATAAAAATACTAAAACTATATATTTTATATAAATTGGGTATAAATTAGAGCATTTGGCACTGTATTGGACATTTTAGACAGTTACGGATCGGAACCGGACATTTTAAGCGACTATCGGAAATGCTAGGGATTTTTCGGCCATTCTAAACCAACTAACTCCTATTCTTATAATTAAAGTATATAAACACTAATAAACTTAATAGAAGCTAACCTGAAAGCTCGAATTTTGACAGTTGTCACAGCCTTCCCCCGTTAAAGAAATTTCGCCCCGAAATTTAAGAAGTGGCTTTCTCCGGGGTGTTCGTGAATAAGCTGGGATACTTTTGCTTCATCAAATCTTCACGTTCCCAGGTATACTCTAGACCATGTTTCGGATTCCAACGGACTTTAATAATAGGGATTTTACTGCGCCTTAACCGTTTAACTTCTCGGTCCAAAACCTCAACTGGTTCTTCAACGAAGTTTAACCGATCGTTAATCTGAACGTCGTACATGGGTAACATCAACGTTTCCTCTGCTAGGCATTTCTTTAGATTTGACACATGAAATGTGTCGTGGATGGCGCTTAGATTCGGTGGTAACTTCAACTTGTACGCCACTGGTCCGATTCTTTCATGTATTTCGAATGGACCAATGTATCTTGGACCCAGCTTGCCTCTCTTCCTGAAGCGTACCAGTCCCTTCCATGGGGACACTTTTAATAGCACTTTATCTCCCACTTGAAACTCCAACGGCTTTCTCCGATTATCCGCATAACTCTTTTGACGATCTCTTGCTGTCTTGAGTCTTTCTTTGATTATCGAGATCTTATCAGTGGTTTCCTGAATAATATCGGGAGTTGTCAACTGTCTATCTCCGATTTCTACCCAGCTAAGCGGTGATCTGCACTTACGTCCGTATAGAGCTTCGTATGGTGCACATTGTATGCTGGTATGATAGCTGTTGTTATAAGAGAATTCCACAAGTGGTAGGTGGGTATCCCAACTTCCACCAAAATCTATTGCGCAAGCCCGTAACATATCCTCTAGCGTTTGAATAGTTCTTTCCGATTGTCCATCCGTTTGAGGATGATAGGCAGTGCTATAATCCAAACGTGTACCCAATGCTTTGAAGTGAATGCCAAAAACGCGATGTAAATCGTGTATCTCTGTCCGAAATAATGGAAATAGGCACACCATGACGTGTAACTATTTCATTAATACAGATTTGCGCACGCCTTTCCATACTAAAATCTTCGCGAATGGGGATGAAATGAGCTGATTTGGTAAGTCGGTCTACTATAACCCATATAGTATCGTGCCCCTTTCCAGTTCTGGGTAATTTAGTTACGAAATCCATTGTTATTTGCTCCCATTTCCATTGTGGTATTTTAGGTTGTTGGAGTAAACCAGATGGTTTCTGATGTTCAGCCTTTACCTTAGCACAAGTCAGACACTTGCTTACGAACAAAGCTATATCTTTCTTCATTCCTGGCCACCAATAATACTCTTTCAAATCCTTATACATTTTATCTGCTCCTGGATGAATTGAATATCTGGATCGATGGGCTTCGTCCAAAATGATTGATCGTAGATCACCAACTTTCGGTACCCATACCTTATTCTTAAACTAATGTACCCCATCTGTCTGCATTTCAAATTCCTTCTCTAGGTGCTGCAAGGTTTCATTCTTCAAATTCTCTTCTTTCAAAGCCTCTCCTTGTGCTTCCCGTATTTGAGTTTTTAAACTCGTCTGGACCATCATTCCCATAGCACGTGCTCTTGTTGGTTTTACTCTTTCCTTTCGGCTTAACGCGTCGGCTACCAAATTAGCTTTGCCTGGATGGTACTTTATTTCGCAGTCGTAGTCACTAAGTAGTTCAACCCATCTTCTTTGCCTCATGTTTAACATTTTCTGATCAAGAATATGTTGAAGGCTCTTGTGATCTGTGTATACAGTACACTTAGTACCGTAGAGATAATGTCTCCAGATCTTGAGTGCGAACACCACCGCTCCTAGCTCCAGATCATGAGTAGTATAATTCTTCTCGTGAATCTTCAGTTGTCTTGATGCGTATGCAATAACCTTGTCTTTTTGCATTAACACGCAGCCCATTCCTTGATGGGAAGCATCACAGTAGACTACGAAGTTATCTACTCCTTCGGGTAGAGCTAGAATCGGTGTGTTGCATAACTTGTGTTTGAGTGTCTGGAAGGCTTCTTCTTGTTTCTCTCCCCAAATAAACATTTTATCTTTTTGTGTTAGAGTTGTTAGTGGTTGCGCGATCTTAGAGAAATTCTCGATAAATCGCCGGTAATAACCTGCCAATGCCAGAAATTGGCGGATTTCTGTTGGTGTCTTTGGGGCTTCCCATTTCTTAATGGCTTCAATCTTAGCTGGTTCAACTTGAATTCCTTTTTCATTCACCACGTGGCCAAGAAAGTGTACCTCACGAATCCAGAATTCACATTTAGAGAATTTCGCGTACAACCTTTCGTTTCTAAGCAATTCCAATATCAACTTCAAATGTTGCTCATGCTCCTTTTTGTCTCGAGAATAAATGAGTATATCATCTATAAACACAATCACAAACTTGTCGAGATACGGTCGACATACTCTATTCATCAAATCCATGAAAACTGCTGGTGCGTTTGTTAGACCAAATGGCATGACTAGGAACTCGTAGTGACCGTATCGAGTCCTAAAGGCCGTCTTGGGGATGTCTTCTTCTCGCACTCTCATTTGATGATATCCAGATCTAAGATCGATCTTTGAGAAGTACGTTGCACCTTGAAGCTGGTCAAACAAATCATCAATCCGGGGAAGGGGGTATCGGTTCTTAATTGTCAACTTGTTGAGTTCCCTATAATCGACACACATTCGAAAAGATCCATCTTTCTTCTTAACAAATAAAATTGGGGCTCCCCAAGGTGAAGAGCTAGGTCTGATAAATCCTTTGTCGAGTAATTCCTGAAGTTGTTCCGACAGCTCTTGCATCTCTGATGGTGCTAATCGATATGGTGCTTTCGCGACTGGTGCGGCTCCAGGAATTAATTCTATGTGAAACTCCACTTGTCTTGGTGGGGGTACTCCAGGCAATTCGTCTGGGAATACCTCAAGAAAATTTCAAACTATAGGAATATCTTGAATGCGTTTTTCTTCAGCCTTCTTATCCTTGATGTGAGCTAGAAAAGCAATGCAATCCTTTTTCAAATACTTTCGCATCTTCATACATGTCACTACTTTAATACCCCTCCTGGATTTCTCTCCGTGTACTTCGAGTTTTCCCCCTTCGGGTAACGGAATTCATACGATCTTTTCGGAGCAACAGATTTCGGCTCGGTTTTTGGATAACCAGTCCATGCCCACAACCACGTCAAAACTTCCTAGTTTAATCGGGATTAAATCTATACAGAAATCCCTACTAGCCAAATTTATAGTGCAGTTCATTATTACATCATTGACCCTACACTCTTGACCGTTGGCATATTCAATTGCGTATGATTCTTTCAACTTTTGAGGCCTTAGATTTATCTTTGGTCTAAAATCTAATGACACAAAACTCCTATCTCGCTTAATCAAATAGTATAGATGCATCATGATTATTCAGGAGAAACGTACCTGTAACGACATCTGGATTCTGTCTTGCTTCCTCAGCTCCAATTTCAAACACTCGGCCTCTTGCTGGACCTCCTTGATTTCCTTGGTTGGCCGGTCGTGCTTGATTAGTGTTCGGTCTTTGATTCCATCATGGACATGTATTCCGAAAGTGATCCGGGCTTCCACACTCAAAACATGCCCGCCTTCCTGTGCTCCTGCAATCTTTGGCATAGTGACCTCCTTTGTTGCATTTTTGACAGATAATACATCGTCCGATATGCTGTCTATTGCACTTGTCACATTTGGGATGAGGTCTTTTCTCTTTCTCCGCAGGTTGAGTTTGAATTTCGTAGTTACCTGAAGTTCTTTGTTCCTTACTTGTCCTTTTTCCAAACTGCTTTCTTATTGGTTCATCCATCTTTCTCTTCCCTTGTGCCTTATCCCTTACAAACAATCCCGAGCGAGTAGCATTGTTTGTGAGTCTGGTTGTCGAACTTACTGCCTCTTGTAGAGTCTTTGGGTTTGCTGAGGTAACATCCCCGCGTATCTCCAGAGATAATCCCCAAAGATACCTATCAACACGGTTCTCTTCAGGCGTTACCAGATGCGGTACCATTTTTGCCAATTCATGAAATCGGGCTGTGTAGGAGTCGATATCATTCCCTTTCATCTTGTGATTCCACAACTCTGCTTCCAGTTTCTGAATCTCGCTCCTAGGGCAGTATTCTTCCTTCAACATTCTTTTGAAATCTTCCCATATAAGACTGTTGGCGGCTTCCCGACCTCGGGTTTGTACTTGGGTGTTCCACCAAGTTAATTCTCGCCCTTGTAATAGACAGGCAGCAAACTCCACCTTCTTTCCCTCAGCACACTTGCTAATGTGGAGGACAGACTCCATGCTTTCCAACCAGGTCAATAAACCGACGGCTCCTTCAATTCCGAAAAATTCTTTAGGATTACAACTCCTAAACGATTTATACGTACATTCCCTATCTCCAGAACCCTGATTGTTATTTTGATTAGCGTTTAAACCAGCTGCTACTTGGCTCACAATACCTGGTAATGCTGCCATGAGCTGTTCAGATACTTGTCGTGCAACATCGGAATTTACTCTTCTCGGAGGCATTGTTCTAAAAAAACACAATTTTAAATTGAGTTTCGATCAGATTTCTATTACTAATTCCGATCTAATTCTACTTACTAAGCTCAAGCTTATAATGTAATGTACGTCTAATATCAATCAACTAGACATAAAATCAAGAAATATACAATGAAATATGGATATCTTTCATAAGCATAACACATAACATTCATCACAAGTTTCAAAATATAAATCCCAAAAGATAGCAAATTGTTTACAACTTAAAATAAACAAGACCGAAATAAAAGTGTTTTTAATCCAAAAGCTTTGCCTAAACAGGTTTACTAATGCATCGCCAACCAAAACTATATTCCTAATAGGATCACCAGAGCTCCTATCACCCACTCTAGGTAAGCGTGCATCCTCCGAACCGCCAACCTAGCCTCAAGGGCAACCTCCATGACTCTATTCGTAAACTCGTCATGTGTGTGCAAGATTGTTATGATGTCGTCTAAGGATTGCCGATAATGGTCCAACATCAGCCGATGAGTATGTACCTCGTTGGCCATACCCGTGACCCAATAGTTTTCTGCTGCGGTCATTCCTTGTGGTCAGGGCACCGGTACGCCAACTGCGGGTGGAGGAAGAGTCACACTTCGCGACCTAGATCGCGACTGAGATGGTTCTCCCCATGGCACGGAAGGAATCGTGAAAGTCACTCTCTAAAGAGGGAGAACGCGCTTACGGGCAGTCCTTATCGTCCTTGGCCCGCGAGATGTCCCCTCACGGTAGGTATGGGTACGGGCATGGGAACAGAATATCGAGCAGAAGAGTCGGCAGAATCCTCTTCATGACTATGCTCGGATGGGTCATAGTCATCATAGTTTGTGTCGGCTCTCCTAACCCTGCTGGTAACATAACCGGATTCATCCGGGGAGTTGTCGGATGTGGACATAGTGCTGAGATAAATAAAAAAAAAATTATAAATATCAGAAACATTTTACAATAATCATGTGAACTCACATAAAATCAAATTTCTCATTTTGAAGTGAAAGATTTCCCGATCGATTCCTATTTTTAGAATAATATAATGCAAGTCCTTTCTTATTCATACCATATTTAGACATAGGTGATCATGCTTTGCCTAATTATGATATGTTAGATCGTTGCTTATTCTAATTATACTAGTAGTGAGCTTTTTAAATTTATCTACGAAAATAGTTTTTCAAAAAAAAAAAATTTGGTTATTGTATTTGGTTTCAATAGAAAACCGCTGTTCTCTATAACCTATGGCTTGGATACCAAGTCTGTCACATCCCGCTAAAGCGGAAACACGAGGCGTGATAGCGCAAGATTTCATAACAATAAGATAAAAACAACACCAACCATCCATTCAAATACATAACAGTCTAAGTTTAAAATTTTACATCGCATCAACTAAAAGTTCTAACAAAATAAAGTAAAGTAAGTGTTTCAACTAAACAGTTTCAAATAAACAAGATGATTGATGTCGATGCGCCCACATAATGGAAAGATTCGGTTAATCTTTTCTTACCCCTGAAAAGCGTAATAAAAACAAGGTCAACTACAAAGAGTTGGTGAGTTCACAGGTTTTCAATATTTCAAACATCCATTTGTGTAAGTGAATATGAGCAAAATAAATCTTTGGCACTTATTAATATCTTAAAACGTCAAGGCATTACGTACTCTAATTTTTAGTATATAAAGAGCCACCACTAAACCTTTCGACCACAAAATAAAATTTATTGTTAATTCTACCTTAGCGGTGGACTAATATCCCACATATGTAGAACCTTCGTTTCTCCCTTTTTTAAGTACAGTGCACCCCTACTTGTAGTTTTTAGGTGGGATTGTCCGTCCAAATAGCGCTATCCACAAATACCCTCGGCTCCTCACTTGAGTTAATAGTAGTGTACAAACTTTTATGTTACATTTTACTCAATATAACTATAAGTGTACATGCCTTAGTGCCCACAACATCAAATTTAACAAAATTTCATAATCATAATGAAAATAGCTCATATAACATATTCAATCATGCTTTTCACCCCAAATCGTAGAAAATACTTTGAAAGAGGGGCTGTGAATACTCACCTTATAGCAAAGCTCCGCGACACAAATAAACACAACCCGATACCCACACGACGACCTAACGCTTCCCTATCAAAGAGTAAAACTCAAAACCGTCACTTATAGGTCTAATACTAATTATAGAGGTGAATAAATCTTAAGCCCATATGTGTCTATATATGTCCAATTATACAGAATGCCCATATGCTCGTTAATATCGTAATTTATACCGAAAGTAATCTTATTATCCATCACATGATCAACATTTATAAAAATCAATTAAGTCCAGAATTTCTCTCCTGGACAGAAACTAATTGTCCTAAAAATGATCAGTTTTCAAGGGCTTCCAATATGACCTAGTTTCCTATCTTTTTATATAAGATAAAGTACTGAGTTATGGTCTTTGTGACCAAATTTCATGCCTTTTGGACATGTACAAGTGGTTCAAATAGTTCATGCAAAATATTATGTCACAACTGGTAAAACAGATTACACCATGTTAGTAAATCACTCACTTGAGGAGTTATACTCAGTGTTTTCTAGAATTTCTAGTTGGATTGGAATCATAACTCATAAAGGAAACTTTTGAGATAAGAATCACTGATTTTGAAGAAGTTATGAAGGAGATATGACACTACAAAGTTGCATGCACAATTCTATCATTAGCTGACAGATTGCACACTTAACTTTAATAAATTGGTTAGTGCCTCAAAACTTCATATTTTTGTATGAAAATGGATTCATATGAATCCTAACTCATAAAATAAAGTTTTAGAAGAAGAATCATGCATTAAAGACAAATAACAAAGGAGATACTAACACACAAAGTAGAGTTTAGCTGTTGGTGGTTTCACAGATTGCACACCTAAAGTATTTTAGGTGTTTGGAGGGTCACAACTCCATATTTTTAAGTGATTCCACTTGCAAACTGAATATAACTCATAAAACTAACTCTCAAAAAAAAATTCATTCTTTTTCATTGAGTTTTGAAAGAAATATGGTCATTTGAACATGCATGCACAAATCTGTCATTGGTTGACAGTTTGCACACTCATTTTGTTTCAACTATTTGGAACCTCAAATCACCATATTTTTGAATGAAATCAGTGGAATATGAAAGGTAACACATTAAATTAACTTCCAGAAGAAGAATCAAGTGATTTGGAAGAATATTCAAAGAGTTATGGTCGTTCAAAGTAGGGTTTACCTACTGTTGAACTTCCAGATGCACATGCATCTTGTTATGAGCATTTGGGGGGTCAAAACTCAATGTTTTTGAGTGAGACCACTTGGATTAGAACCCCAACTCACTAAATAAACTTGTAGAAAGAAGATTCATGATATTTGAACATAAAAATTGTAAGAAATTGACGATTTACACACATGCATAAATCTGCCAGAACCAAAATCACCATTTTTGTTCAAGAACACCTAAAATCATGATTTTTCCTCTATTTTCTTGAGTTTTATTTGTGTAGATCATAGATTATCACCATTTTATAAACATTTTACATGTCACACAGATCATAGATCAACTCGAATTTTGACAGTTGTCACACAGATCAACTCTGCATTGCTGAAATAAAGTCTTGCACTTTATATCTAAGAAGTATGAACAAGCTTTCTTAGTTAAAATCAGTTTTCTGTTTGTTCAAACCTACTACTGAATTGTCAAAATGTTTTATATTTTTCAGAAGTTTGTATTTTTAAATGATTTTTGGTCTTCTAAGATGATCCAAGTTTAGTTCTGAACTACACTTCCACATTATGCGGTTCTTCTGAATTCCTTCTTTCAGACTTCTGAACTTATTCTCAGAAGTTCTGAACAAATTCTGAAGTTTTTGAACTTGTTCTCAGAACTTAACTTCCCGTTGATTTTTCACTTAAGCGTGTGCCACGTGTTTTAATTTCATTGGATCTCTCTTAAACACGACCATTAAACGGTTCATTTATCCTAATAAATGATGATTACAACTCTAATCACATTTACTTTTTGGCCACGTGTCCTTCAGCGATTATCCAGTCATATAAATCAATGGATTCTTCATCATCTTCATTTTTTAGCAACTTTTCTCTGAGAAATCTTTTTGTGTTTATTGATCTTCTTTCTATTACCAATCCATGTTCTTCCAACGTCATGTCTACTTCAAATGCCATGGTTTCTGCTTCCTCGAGTTTCAATGATAACAATGGATCATCAAGTGATGGTTCATTCAAGATTGTGCCTCAAAAATTAATGGTTGGATCACTGGAAATCCCACTGAATGATGATCAAATGCTTCAAGATACAGACACAACTGCAACTCATCAAGCCGGACCTTCAAACCCTATCCTTAACCCTAACCCTAACCCGACAACTGCTAAAATTGGGGAAACACAAGTTACACCAATTGATGTTGTTTCTGAATCAAATGTTGCTGAAAGTGAATCCCAGACTCGTGATGAAAGTAGTGATATGTCCAAACTCTATGTACTTGCTGAGAAATTACTAGACATTAAAAGAAATAACTGTGCTCTGAACTTCAAATCAAAAGACTTCATTGATGATCAAGTAATGTTGATTAATATTCTGAAGAAACATCCCCTGCGCACTCTACTTTCTAGGAAATTCTCTGTTCCTGCTTCTTATCTTCAACAATTCTGGTATTATGCTGAGGTTGATGAATCTGAAGATGAAATTGTCTCCTATGTCCATGCTTACAAGGTATGCATCTATGTAGATGATATTAGGAGCCTTCACTATTTGACAAAACCAGATGAGGTTCTTGGGAAGATCTGGTATGATTCAATTCCATCTTCATCAGAAATGATCTCAGATTTCATGAGTTTAGGATACTCTAAATATCTTAGTGCTTTGCGCTCTTTTAGAAGAAAATGTTTACCTCCAATTTGGTATTGCTTATTTTCCATTCTGAATACCTGCTTATCTGGATAAAGCTCAAGTTTGGATCAAGCTTCAGCAAATGGGAGGCTTATCTTTCATGGAGTTGCCTTCAACAAACACTATGATTTTGCTAGTCTCATTTTTGATGAACTCAAATCTGCAATTTTGAAGAAGTCCATTTTCAACTACATACCATTTCAGAGATTTTTTCAAACATTCATCAAAGGAGCAATGAAGGTTGTCTCAAAAATTCTTGTTCTGGCTCATGAGGTACATGTTCCTATCTTCACTATGGACAGTTTAAGACCACCAAATGCAAAACTTCAATTTCCAAATGCACTTCCACATCCTTCTCATTTAATTGATCTTGTAAGTACATCAACTAGGATTGGGAGTGAGCATTTAGAATCTATGGGATTACCTCAACCAGTAGTCCCTTCCCCTGATTCAAACCAGAGTGGTGATCATGCAAGAAAGTCTAGAATTACTAGAGAGAGAGGGAGGCTGTTCATGGGGGAGAACAACCTCAACAAGTGAAGAGGAAAAATGAAACTGAGAGACTGGGTAGATGGGTAAGACAAAGAATTGATGAGGGGAGAACACAGGAAAAAGAAAAACAAACCTGTGAACCACCTGTTATTAGTCGGGCACCCACATCTACTATTATTCCACATTCTTTGGTGGATGATATTGAAACAGCCAGTGAGCCCATGGCAACCTTGGTTAACCCCCCAACCACTCACCCATCTCTCAACAGAAGGGTGTTTCATTAACACAAATAGGGTAAGCAGCTTATAATCCATTAGGACCCCAATTGGAGGTTCCTTTTGTTGAAAATGAAGGATATATGTCCCCCCTTCATAGTTTTGAGCACATTAAGTCTGAGTGTCCACTCAACTTTGAGCCTTCTGAACCACTTAATGTGGCATCCATTCACACTAGCACACATCTTTCAGATGTTCCTAAGCAAAGTGTTTGTCACATTGCATCAACAACTATAGATATTTCTATCTCTGGATATCAAGGATTAGTTGGAAGCCCTGGTGGAGTGAACATCACAAAAGCTCCATTCACAGAATCACATGTGGTTCATGATGCCTTTGTGGCTCATACAGGACAGCCTTCTTCTGAAGGTCTGAAAACAAGTTCATCTGTTGATCTTGGCAACTTACCCACATCTTCTGAATTCACAGAATTCAAAGATTTATGCACTTCTGAATTTGCAAAAATTCAGAAGGATATCAAGGAATTGGCGGATACTACCAAAAAGGTGTTGGAGGATAGGTTGGATCAACATGGGGAAAGTATGGTGAACAGGCTGAATAATTTTCAACTCCAATCTTCTAATGATCTGAATATTTTTAAACAAACACTTCTGTCAGCTTTTTCTGAAGTGGCTTCATCAGTTTCTTCTCTGAAAGCTTCTCAGCCTTCTTCTTCTTCTTCTTCTGGTCAACCAGTTTATGCAACAAAAGATGATATTTCTCAGATTCTCAATCAACTATCATCCATTCAAAGTTCTCAGACAGAGTTAAACACAAGATTAGCTGCTCTAGACTGCAAATCTCAATCAGATACTTTTAAAAGAAGTCTTGATGATTAGGATCCTGATAATCAAGAGGGGGAGAAAAGACAGAGAGTATCTGAAACATAGAATGTTGAAAATGTTCATAAACAAAGCTCGGAGAAAACTTATGAAGATGCTCAAAATATTGGTGAAGCATCTAATAGAGTTTCTAAAGCAATAGAAGACAATTTATTTGCCGAACATGAAGGTCATGAGGCAGTTGTTCATTCTTCTGAAGATACAGTAGAGGAAGGGTATGAAACAGAGAAGATATATTTTGATTTTGAAGGAAACCTTAGCTCAGATAACACAGATATAATTCCAGACTCTAATGAAGATATGCTAAGGAAATACCTTGCTTTTGAAGATGTCATTGGAGAACCAAGTGATCTTTCAGATGTGATCATGTTTGAAGAGGATATGATTGGTGTAAATATGGGAGAAAGCTCAGAAGAAACAAAAGCTTTAGTAATTTGGAAGCCTCAACAACTTCTGAGTGAAGAGTTCAGAAGTGCTTCTGAAAGATTATGGAATATCCTGAATCAGTTCTGTTGGGTACATATATTTTTTAATAAACCAAGAAGTCTAGAGTGTAGACTTTTGGATAACAGATTTTGTATCCTCAGAGATTTTCTTGATCAACCAGCTAAAGTTGTTGAACTTGAAGTTGATTTAGGCCATATGGGAGGAACTGAACTTGCAGATGAAATTTTAATGATCTACTCTGGAAGATTTGAAGTAAGAGTCAGACCCTCCAATGATTGATATTCCTCTTCTTGATGAGCCCATCTTAGATCAAGTATATGAAAAAGAGGATATATTCTGTTTTGGAGAAACAAGTTTGGAATTTCCTGAAGAAACTTATCTCTACATGTACAGAAAAGTATGAAGTTTGCATCTCTGGAAGACTTTGTTAATGATGAATGGTCTGAAGATCAAATAGTTCAAGTCAGAAATTTCATTCAGAAGTATGGAGTTCAGAATCTAAATGACTCAACTCTCATAAAGAAGATCAGATGCTTTTCTAAATCTGTTGAAGATGATTTGTTAGTATATAGATTTGGAGCTGAAAGGAGAAATGGATCCTTATGTGAGTTTACTCAATATGACATGTACAAGTTAAGACTGCAAGACAAATTGACAGTTCTTTCGTTCTGTGTTGCAAAGAATGAAGCAGAACTTGTTTATGAAGTCAGAAGAGTTCTGGGAATCTATATAAGAAACATTATAAAGCATGACTTTCAATTAGCTCTGGAATTTGGTTTATCAAAGATGAATTTGTTGGAACCTGTAAACCTTGAAAATTCAGCAATAGCTAGAGTGTTCACTTGTCCAGACATTGGATTCTGATATACACTGAATGGAAATAAAACCTTTCTGGCCTCAGATATTCCAAAATACTCCAACTCAACTCTGAATCGGTTTCTTGAATATTCAAATGATTATGTTGGAGAATCAGACATTAAAGAAGAAATCGTTTATCTGATAAAAGAAAGAATTCACTTCAGAGAGAATGTAAAAAGAATTTATCTTGCTGGTCATAAAAGGGAAAACAAGATAAGAGGAGCTGATTATCTACTAAGTGTTGCCTACGATTTTCAAATTCACTCAAAGAAGCAAGACATGGAGGAAATTCTGAAGTTTTCTCTGAATATGGAATCTTCTGAACTCAGTCAAAAAGAAAAAGAGAAAGGTAAAGAAATTATTTCTGAAGCTATATCTGAAGAGCTGGTTCCTACAAAACAAGTATCTGAAGAGGAACATCTTCAAGAACAAAGGATTGAAGAAAATGCCTTAACCATGTTCCTTGAATATTTTCATCCAGATATATTTATGGAGTATGAACAAAAATTCAACTATATTGATTGCTGGATTCATAAATCTTTTGGTTGGAAACAATGATACTCAGATATCATCAGAAAGATAAGGATTCCAATCAATGAAGCCAGAAAGGAGAGCCCAGTGATCAAAGTAATTGATGCTGACTTGAAAACAAGGCAAAATTACAAGTATGCATTCTTTACTGTTGAAAGACAAAATGGTGAAGTTTCTACCTTCTCTGAAGCTGCTTTTCAGAATATATATCTCAGAGATCTAATCAGAGTTTACAGAAGTCTTTATCCCTTCCATGATTCAATCACCAAGTTCAGAAAATCATTTCCAGTGCTTAGAGATGGATTATACAGAGAATTTATATGGGCTGCAAAGACTGATTTCCAAGTTGCTTATGTTCTAAACAAGAAACAAGTACACTTGAGCAAACCAAATCTGAATCTACCAGATATTCAGAATTTGAAGAAAAGCACTTTAGTAATTCAACCTCCTGGCTTCGTTTGCAAATGCTTTCAGGAACTATTATTTGTGAGATTTGAAGAACTCCACAAATGTTGCAATGGAACTCTCATGGCAATCAGAGAACGTTTGGTAAAAAGACAGAATAGAAGACCAAAGAATCTGAGCAATGAAGATTGGGAGAAGCACAAGAAACTTGCAAAAGAAATTGTAAGAGTTGCTGAATCCTTACTTGAATAAAGAAGACTAATTCTGAAGGATGTAAGAGAAATTCTGAATTTCTGGAAGTATGATCTGAACTTTTGAAGCTAAGGGGGAGATTGATAGAGATATCATAATAGCTTCAAAAGGCACTGGGTTCTGAAGAGATAAAGATCTGAAGAAGTTCTGAAGACACTTCTGAAGAGGTTCTGAAGACACTTCTGAAGAAGATCTGAACAGAATAGAAGACCAAAGAATCTGGGCAATGAAGATTGGGAGAAGCACAAGAAACTTGCAAAAGAAATTGTTAGAGTTACTGAATCCTTACTTGAATAAAGAAGACTAATTCTGAAGGATGTAAGAGAAATTCTGAATTTCTGCAAGTATGATCTGAACTTTTGAAGCTAATGGGGAGATTGATAGAGATATCATAATAGCTTCAAAAGGCACTGGGTTCTGAAGAGATAAAGATCTAAAGAAGTTCTGAAGACACTTCTGAAGAAGATCTGAAGGAGTTCAGAACCTGTTCTGAACTTGTCTGTCACATTGTACTGTTACTTTAGTCTTTCTATTTTATTTATAAATAGATAGGTTGTTAGATAGTTAGAAATGAATGTTTTTCATTAGCCTTGTAAAGACATATTCTGTAATACTGTACATTCAATCAATACATATTACATTTGGCTATCATCATTCATGTCAAAATCTTTTCATATATTGATATCTTGATTGTTTGGGTCCTAACAATACTAATAGACATTTGACCAAAATACTTTGAAAAGAAACATTGTTGTTTTCTTTGTTTACTATGTTCATAACTGATCAAGGCACACTCATTGGACATACCTTCTATTGATATCTTCAGATATATAACTTCATCGGATATATTTATGTAGTTGGCTTCCCTCATAGTGGTATCTTATTCCGGTTGAGTCATCCATCGGATAAAGATTCAAGCATTCACCAACTATCCATCTACATTCGATGTATACTTCATAATGTCTACAAAATGGTAAAATCTAAAATATCTCTTACATGTCTTAAATTGATTTGATGAAGAATCATTTTTGATGTCAAGAACCAAAGTTTTGAAATCAACACCTTGATTGTAATTTGATTGTGTAAAACTTATGGAGATGAACAAAAATTAGGATTCTGACAGATTTGCGATGTTGTAGTAAATTAGTCATAACTCACTCGTCGCAACACTACTTAAGGCGATTCAAACGGCCCTGGATAGAAAATAGACAGATCTACAACTTCCATGCTTAGACTTTTCAGTGATTTGGTTAGTAGAAGGGCCAGAAGTATCGTTGAAGTTCAGGGTAGTGTGTTGAAGCAAAACTGTTACGCATCAAGTTAGATCTGCTTCTTGGTAGAAGGACCAGAGCTTCTGAACTAAAGGACCAGAGCTTCTGGAATATTACATTCCTTAGACTAGAAGCTCACACATTGAATCAGAAGCTGCTAGCCAAATCTGCGCGAATGTACTAAAACGATAATATATTATGCTTCCGAATTCCAAATAAGGTGAATCCAGATTCTTTAAAAAGCTAACAGACTGATCTACAATGTTTAAGTTTTTAGTTTTTCCAAATCCCAAATATATCACGACCAGAAGCATCGTAGAAATCAGTGCAACGTTGCTGGACATAAACCTTCTATGTTGATTTGTGTTTTCAAAATAGACCAAAGGGGGAACAAGAGAAAGACCAGAGGCAACCAAGACGGTTCTGAAATGAATTTCCAACAGAGCCCTGTATAGGCAATCTAGAGGCTCCGGTTGTATGGGCCAGAGCTCTCATCGAACAGAAGCCCGTAGCCCGATTTTATTTCTGTTTTCTGACAACGTTGCGCTGTTTCAGAAACATGGGATCGTAGTTTTACCCGAAGCTCCAAATTATATGAGTCTAGTTGCATTGGAACGATAAAACACATATGCACGACTTTGAAGTTTTGAGTTTTCTCAAATTCCGTGATATGATATGCCTTATTCATTGTCAAAGTCTGCTGAATGGTGTTGGACAGAAGCATTGTTTTTCACTCATAATCTTTTCGATTTCAGAACGATGTTTGCATGTTCGTTATTCATGGATTCAAGATACATGTATGAAGTATTTCATGTCACTATCTCCTCTGTTTTTCACGTCTATATCTCGGGGAATAATTCAACTCAACAACGTTTGAAGAGTCAAATTTTTTGTTTGACGACCGTTTTATGCAGCTGAGTGAAAACTAGTACAACTGACACAAACTTCATCCAAATGGTTGAATCAAAGCTTGTTGATAAGCTAAGAGGCTGGAGTTAAATGTGCATGTTTTATGTTTTCTCTCAATCAGAATCTTTGATGGTCAAAAAGAAAGATAAAGTTGAGCAATGAAAGCCGGACATAATGTGTAAAATGTCTCGTTTTTCAAGAATATGAGCCTACATTTGAGGGGGAGCTTGTAACACCTTGAAGACTTGAAGAGTGGCACATAATATCTTCTAAAGAAAGAAAGGGGGAGTTTGTTTGATGATGCTTTCTTTATGAAACATTAGAGGGAGATTTTTAGATAAAATTGGCCCCTAATTTTATAAATGTTTTATAAAAAATTGTATTTTGGGCCTTTTAGGGAGTTTATGGGCTTGGGCTTTTATCTTGTAATGGGCACCTATATATATGGTGTCTTGGCTCATTTTATCATTTGAGTTTAGAGAAATTACACACACACACATAGTGAGCTTTGATGAGAGTCGTGTAAATTTCTTGTTCTACATGTTCTCCAATTCCCTTCATTGCAATTAATTCATATGACTTGAGATTATCGTTATAATTGTTCTTCATGCTCTCTCATCTCTAAATTTATATGGAGTTTATTCAATTGTTGCTAGTTTGGGATCTAACATGTTCCTTAATTATGTTCCTAAAATCAAGAATTTTCCTAAGTTAAAAAAGAATCCTTCTGTTCCTTCAGTGAGTCGTCCTTTGAATTCTGGGAAGTAGATCCCTGGATATATTCAGAGATCAACTCCCGAATCAAGATTGATCTCACTCCCTCTAAACCTGAGAAACCGATGATTCCTCCTAGGTCTATGGAGAATGGGATTTTTGGTCCTGGTCCTGAAAATATTAAGCCCTCTATGCTGCATGTTTCTAGTTCGAAACCTTCATTTAGATATAGGAAGTGCTATCACTGTGGTGAAACTACTCATATTGCTAGCAAATTCCCTAATGTGGAGAAAATATCTCACGGAAAGAAAGTAGCTCATTCTGAGATATCAGTGAAAGCGAAATCCATTAATGTTGGTAAAACAACTAAGGTGAAAAAGTCTAGTGAAGAAAAAATCTTCAGAAAATGAGAAATCTGCCATCTCTGACATTTCCACTAAAAGCTCAGGATCCATAGGTCTATGGGTACCTATGTAAAATTAATTTCTTTATCTCATGTAGAATGCTAAAGGTATCTGATATCTTGATTGTGGATGCTCAAGGCATATGACTGGAATGGAAACTCTTCTCGCTGAAAATGGCAAAGGATACACCAAAGGTTATGGTGTTCTAACCAATGTAGAAACTTCTTTCAACCGAGTTTCTTATGTTGAAGAGATAAAGCACAATCTTTTGAGCATTAGTCAACTCTGTGACAAAGACGAAAAGTGTTGTCACTGACAAAAATGACAACCTTGCTCTCAAAGGCAAAAGATCAGACAATGTCTATGTCATAAATATGGATAGTACTCATTCAGAGAATGTTTTCTTTCTATCTAAAGCCTCCCCTGATGTAAATTGGCTTTAGCATAAGAGACTCTCGCATATAAACTTCAAGACGATAAATGAGTTATCTAGAAAAACTTGTAAATGGACTCCCTAAACATTCTTTTGCAAATAAATCTCTTTGCTCAACATGTGAAAAAGGAAACTTGACAAGGGCAAGCTTCAAATCTAAGCAAGTTTCATCAGTGACCACACCCCTTCACTTACTCCATATGGATCTCTTTGGACTTGTCAATGTCCAATCCATATCTGGAAAGAAGTACACCCTTGTCATAGTGGATGAGTATTCCAGGTATACATGGGTATTTTTTCTAAGATCCAAGGGTGACACTCAAGAAGAAATTATTTCCTTCGACAAGAAGATGGAAGTCCTGAATAATCTCATTGTTCGCTCCATGAGAAGTGATCATGGCACTGAATTCAAAAACAGTACCCTTTTAGCTTCTTTGAAGACAAAGCAATCTCTCACAACTTTTCCTTAGTAAGGACTCCTCAGTAAAATGGTGTTGCTGAAAGAAGATATCGAACAATCATTGAAGCCACTCGCTCAATGATCAACGAATCTGTTAGGATTTAAATTAATTGTGTCAAAATAAGGAAACGTTGCTTTATTGTAATTATGGCAAGTGTATAATGCCATTCTCCTTGTTTCCTTATATTGTTTAATCCTTAGGGTCATTGTAATGAAGTGCGCATTATTAAGAGCTAAATTGCTAGAGAGAGAACCGATATATTATATTCAATGCAAGTGAGATATCCGACTTCGGATCTTCATTAATTGCGTGTTCTTCGTGTTTTTATTAAAAGCTTACGTACTTGATCATATTCTGGGATCCACAATTGGTATCAGAGATACGTGATCTGAGTTTTGATCTGATTCTGACCGAGTTCGAAAAACAAGGTAAAAATCTCGAATCTGACACTGTTCAAAAACTTATCGATTCAAGCTTTCCAAACCTGAATCGACAAGATTTCTTATCGCACCATTGGTTATCGACAAAACTTGTTTATCGCATCTTTGAGTGTCGATAAGAAATTTATATCGCATCTTTTAGTTTCGATAAGAATTTTTATATCGCATCTATTAGTCTCGATAAGTAATTTATATCACATCTGTTATTATCGATAAGCTTTTTATATCGCCCCTTTATCACCTGACAAGATTCGGTTTCTCATTCAAATTTTTTTAGTTTAATTCTTTGTACTTTTGCTTCAATTTTATTAGAAAACTCAGGTTCACTGACTTCTGCAGCTTTTCTAGTTTAAGGGTTCTCAAGTACAAATCTTAAACTTTAACAAAATTCGAATATTTTACTTTAGTTAAAACCTTAGTATTTTTGCTTCACTTTCATTATAAAACTCAGGGTCTCTGACTTCTGCAACTTTTCTAGTTTAAGAGTTCTCAAGTACGCAGCTTAAACTTTAAGAAAATCTTTTTAAATTTAGTTTTTATTGTTGGGGACTCGGGAACTAGATCTTCTCTTCCTTAAAAAGACGTTGTTCTTTTTTTGTCGACGAAGGCTTCGTTCTTGCTCTTCAATAGTTCAAAATAAAGATAAAAAGAATTTTCAGAAGCTTGTTTTAAATCGCATCCTTTAGACCTGATAAGTTTTCTTATCGCCTCTTTAAGGCCCGATATAAAAACTTGTCGGCATATACTTACCCGATATAAACTCTTCTCGATTCTACTCAACCCGATAATTTTTCTTGTCGAGTACACTTAACCCGATAAAAATTTCTTATCCCTTCCTTTATTGTCGATAAGATTGTTTTTCTGTCAAATCGAGATTTTACTTTAAGTTTACAAAACTCTTAGAATTCTTTCAAAACTCCTTGATGGAGATTACTCTGTCAAGTACTATGACTTCATGCGAAGCAATGTCGATGATTCAGACACAAAACCCCTGATTCTATTCCCGGGTGAATGCTCTCAGTGGAAAGATCGGTGTCTCGACTTCAATGAACATAGTGATTACGCTGATGAAATCATGCATTCCATTAAAGAAGGTCCTTCACCCGTTTTTTATCAAGACTTTCCTGCCGTACCAAATGCTACTCCTCCTGTCTCTGCCAAAAAAGGGGTCAAACCCAAATCCGCCTACGATGTCGAAGAGAAGAAAATCATGAAAGGTGATCAACTAGCCCGCTCATATCTCCTAATGAGCCTCCCAAATGAGATCTACATGAGCATCGACAGTCACAAAAGATCTGCCAAAGAGATGTGGAAAGAAATTGAAAAGTTCATGCTAGGAACAAAGATTGGGACTCAACTGAAGATCACGAACTGCATCTCTCAATACGAAGAATTTAAAGCCAAAGAGGGTGAAAGCCTTACGAATACTTACACTCGTTTTGTTCAATTGGTGAACGAGTTAAGCAAAAACGATATTCGTAAGACCAAGATCGAGAACAACGTGAAGTTTGTTAGCAATATTCAACCTGAATGGCGTCGTTTTGCCAACCAAATCAAACACAACAAATTTCTCGCTGAACTTGATCTTGACGAAGTGTACGAAACCCTATAACAAGACGAGGAGGAAGTACTTGAAGCTATGGGACAAACAACAAAACCAAAAAGGCTTCCGATCCAATCGCACTGGTAGCAAAAGAAAGCTCTCCCTTATCCCAAAGCACGTCACAAGACGTCTTTTCTGAATAAGAGGACGAAGAGTTTCGACTATGATCCGGAGATAGCCAAATTACAACAGCAATTGGTTTTTCTCACAAAAACGTTCCAACAAAAGTTCTCTCGTCGCTCAAATCCCAATCAACAACGATATGCTTAGGGGCCAAAGAATCATGAGCGTAAAGTTATGTTTGAGCTAAAACCAAGGAGAGAAGAAACTCGTCCACCACCCAAACCGGAAGACAAATTCAAGGGTGAAATGAGCCTGTGCTACAACTGCAGAAAATCCAGCCACTACCCCCATGAATGCAAAAAGCCAATAGTCAAAGACTCAAACTATTTTACTTACAAATTGATGTTGGCTAAGCAAAAGGAGGCCGGAAAAGTGCTCATGGCGGAAGATGAACACTAGCTCAATAATGGTAATGATGATGATGATATGGACAACGAGGTCCAAGCACACTTCAGTTTGATGGCTTATTCTGATGATTCCACTTCAAACGCTTCCGACTACACACCCGAGGTAAGCCATTCTGACTATGACTGTTTTGTTTCCCAAATGCATGACTTGATGATTCAATTGAAAGAATTACAATCTAAATTGAAAACCGAGAAACTCTTGGTTTCCAACTTAGAAGCACGCCTAGAAAATAATCATAATCAACTGCTAATTGTCCAATCTGAACTTGCCACCTCTCAAAGTATTGCACAAAATCATCAAAAGGAGAAAACCACTTTTAAAATTAAAACAACAAATCTCGGATCTCACAAATAAACTTGACACATCTAAACGTGAGACCGAAGAATTTTCATCAAAATTTGAGTTTGTCACCATACAAAGACAAGATCTTTTAGAAAACTCAAGGATTTGGAACTCAAGCTGTACAAGATTGGTCAAACTGAGCAAACAATTCACTTAAACGCTCCAAAAGATTTAAGTTCAAAAGCTGTATTAGGATTTGATAACCCAAAACTCATAGAAAAGGCCATCTACAATAAACCGACTATCTATAAATTTGAATATCTAGACCTTCGTCTGGAATACAAAATTCAATTTATGAAGCCACATCCCAAAGTCGAGAAAAGGGAAGATTGGAACAGGAAAAACAAGGATTTTCATAAAATTCCTTTCTGCTATCCTAAGCAAATAGAAAAGGAATCTTCAAAAGATACTCTTCCAAACGACTACTTTCCATCTTATAATGACGAAGAACCTCAAACTCAAACTCCTGAATTTAAACCATATATTCCTATCTTGTTCTTAGAAAAACAAATTATTCAACTCGAAAAGATATTGGAGTTTGAACGCTCTTTGTCAGCAAAAGAAAAGGAGGTATTAAACTCTAAAATTCATAAACATGAAAACGAAGTTTTACAATCCAACAAAAACCTTGAAACTGATTCAACTTCGAGTATTTCTTCTTGTAAAGCTTTCGTAAGCGCTTAATTTAGATGATTGTGAAGCATTGTTCAAAATTGATACAAATTATTGCCCTCCTAAACAACAAACTTCCCTTACTCCTAACCAAATTAATACTAAATTAAATGACCTTGAGCAAATGGAGTTTCCGGATGAAAAATCTAATCCTTCTCAACTTAAAACCAATGAATGTTTAAATGAAATGAATGTTTACTTTGACTTCAATACTACACTTCCAAGTCATACGGAATTTTTGGACAATGGAAAGAAACCAGTCGAAACAGTTTTGATTTCGGATGTTCAGAATGAATGTTCCACTAGTCAAACTAAACACAATCATTCTAAACAAACGAATCAAACAATTTTTTTCTCAAAAGATACTAACCGTGGTCCTGTTGATGTTTCAGCTATTCATACTTTAAAGACCAAACAAGTTTGGGTTGAAAAAGGCAAACGCACTCAAAAGTCGTCATCCCGCAATAAAGACAAATTTTCTTTTTCGAATTTTACAAATGTCAAAAGAACCAATAGTTGTTTTCTATTTCCATATACTATTCATTCGTTTCAACATTTAATTCGATTTTCACGTAATCAAATTTGTTGCTCAAATTGCGGTGTGAATTATTTTATGCGCTTAAATACGTTTGATTATGGTTATTATCCTGACATGCCTTTCAATTATCATCTAGTTAAATCTTTTCAAAATTATCCTGTTTATATATGGGTTCCTAAAAAGACCATGACTTCCGCTTCTATGCCCCACCTCAAATGGGTACCCAAAGGAGCCAAGTCCACTAACCCCGATGGACCCATTTACAAATGGGTACCTAAATCTGCCTGATTTTGTGCAGATCAGTCATTTGTGGTACTTAGATTCTGGTTGCTCCAAACAAATGACCGGACAAAAGGAGCTACTTGCCAATTACACGGAGAAAAAGGGAGGATTCGTACGTTTTGGAAACAATCATTTAGCACCTATCAAGGAACATGGATTTATATTCAAAACAACATCACTATTTCAGATGTTTTCTATGTTCAAGGCCTGAACCACAATTTGCTAACCATTGAAAAATTCTGTGACAAATAACTCAAAGTCAATTTCCAACCCGAACAATGTTGTGTGCGAACCTTTGAAGGTAAAGAATTATTAGCCGGCACGCGCAAATCCAACCTGTACACCATCGATCTTTCCCAAGTGAACGCCCCTTCAAATGTTTGTCTAACATCAAATGTCTCTAATCCCAAGAACTGGTTGTGGCATCGACGACTTTCTCATTTGAACTTCAAAAATATAATCGCCTCTCCATTCACGGATTAGTCACCGGCTTACCAAAGATAAAGTTTGACAAACCTCACCTATGCGAAGCATGCGAGATGGGAAAGATGAAGAAAGTTTCTCACAAACCCAAGGTGGTCCATAGCACAACTCGACCTCTTCAGCTCATCCATATGGATTTGTGCGGCCCAATGCAGACCCAAGGTATTCATGGCAAGAAATACGTTCTCATTATGGTTGACGATTTTTCTCGATTTACATGGGTTAAATATCTTCGCTCAAAGGACGAAACCCCCGACAATCATCAATTTCTTGAAAGCCATATAAGTCAAATTGGAACTCACCGCTTAAACCATCCGCACTGACAATGGAATGGAGTTCAAAAATCACTCCGTAACAGTTGGAATTACACACACATTTTCTGCGGCTCGAACTCCGTAACAAAATGGTGTGGTCGAACGCCGCAATCGTTCGCTAGTTGAAGTTGCTCGAACTATGCTTGCATTTTCCAAACTTCCACACTACCTTTGGGCCGAAGCAATCAATACCACTTGCTACACTAAAAAACGTTCGATCATCAACAAGCGATTCAAGAAGACACCTATCATTTGGTCTACAGCCGCATTCCATCCATTGATAACCTTCACACTTTCGGCGGTTGTTGTTTCATTCTTAATGAAGAAGAGGATCATGGAAAACTTATGCCGAAAGCCGATGAAGCCTACTTTCTTGGCTACTCTACAAACGCCTCAGTATATCAGGTCTACATGAAACAAGCTCGTTGTGTCACGGAAAGTGTCAATGTTCAGTTTGATACTAAAGCCGAAATGGCTCCTAAACAAGACAGTTCTAGACCCGCACTCACTGGTATATTAGCTTCCGAACAAATCCGTTCGGAACCTGCTCCAAACCCCGCTCAAGCTTCCACTTCCAAAACCGCTTCATCAGATCTGGATGATTTATTCGAGCACTTTTACTCGGATTATTTTGGCTACTACACTGAAATTCCTAAACAAATCACCCTGCCTACCTTGGAGGTTGCCGAGACTACTAATCTTTCTGGACCGCCAGTTACAATGGAAACTGTCTCAAGTGCTGCAACTCCATGCTCATCTGCGACTGCTACCCCCGATTAGCCACATGCTCAACCAAGTTCTGACCCGCTCCCTACGGAACCGGAATCCTCTCCCCCCACTATCGACCTCATCTCCCAAGGATGTCAGCAGTTCCACAAGATCTTTCGACGTGGCTCCATCCTTGGAATCACTTCAAGATCTTCCCCTCGGTACATATGAACACGATACCCTGGACCCCAACGCTTTTCAACCACTTCCCCACACTAAGAAATGGGTCTGTTCTCATCCAGCCGATCAGATTATTGGAGACCAACCAAACCAGTCACAACGCGATCCGCCTCGGCCAACGATTGCCTGTTCTCTACTTTTCTAAGCAAGATCGAACCCACATCCATTCAAGAAGCAATGAATGATCCTGATTGGATTGTGGCCATACAAGACGAGCTCAACCAATTTGAAAGCCTGGAAGTTTGGCGTCTCGTTCCCCGTCCACAAAAACAAAACCATCATCGGTACCAAATGGATATTCAAAAACAAACAAGTTGAAGATAGGATTGTCATACACAACAAAGCCCGACTTGTCGCTAAAGGATACCGCCAGCAAGGAGGTATTGATTATGACAAGACATTTGCCCCCGTAGCACGTATTGAAGCAATTCGAATGTTCTTAGCATACGCGGCAAACAAGAACTTGGTGGTTTTCCAAATGGATGTCAAAACTGCCTTCTTAAATGGTGTTCTCCATGAAGAAGTTTATATATCTCAGCCCGACGTTTTTGTCAATCCTTCAAAGCCGAATCATGTGCACATCCTCAATAAGGCTCTCTACGGCTTGAAACAAGCCCCCGCGCGCATGGTATGACAGTCTTTTTGATTATTTGGTAAAAAATGGATACTCCAAAGGTAAGATCGATCCAACTCTTTTTGTTGCAATAATACACATTCAGATTTAGGTAAAGGAAGAGATGAATCAAGCCAAACTCATATTATTGATTGGAGAATTGCAATTACACCAAGAACACCGTGGAAAACACACACATGAAATTAAGAGTCGACTCTCATAACCTTTCCTCTCAACCCTAAGACTCCTTATGTATGGCCCATTACATTCAAAGCCCAAGCCCAAGTCCAATTACAATTACAATTAAATGGACTACAATTAATTATGCTAACTTTATAAAACATTCTATTTAATTGGGGCTAATTAGATCTAACACTTTTCATTAAAAAGAAAAATGGTGATATTATGCTTATTCAAATTTATGTGGACGACATTATTTTCAGTTCGACTAATCCACAACAATGTAAGAATTTCTCCGAACTCATGATTGCCAAGTTCAATATGAGCATGATGGAAATGATGAATTTTTTCCTCGGCCTTCAAGTAAAACAATTTTCAACGGGAATATTCATCAACCAATTGAAATACATCTCGGATATGTTACATAAATATAACATGACCACATATACACCGATTGGGACTCCAATGTCTCCGGGTTCGAAACTACACGTTGATCCCTTGGGAAAAGCGGTGGATTCTAAAACCTATCGGGCAATGGTTGGTTATTTAATGTATTTAATGGCTAGTCGACCGGACATAATGTTTGCCACATGCTTATGTGCTAGATATCAAGCATCTCCTAAAGAATCTCACCTTGGTGCTATTAAACAAATGTTTCGGTATTTAAAAGGTACTACTGATTTTGGCCTATAGTATCCTAAGGATACGGGTTTCAAGTTAACTGGTTTTTCAGATGCTGCTCACGCCGGGTGCATGCTTGATCGAAAAAGCACGACGGGACGCATTCAGTTCTTAGGAGATAAATTGGTGAGTTGGTCATCGAATAAGCAAACTTGCGTCTCCACTTCTATTGCGAAAGTCGAATACATTGCTGCCGCAAGCTGTTGTTCCCAAGTATTATGGATGCGCACGCAACTCAAGGACTATGGTTTCTGGTTTGATAAGATTCCCATTTATTGTGACTCCAAAAGTGCAATCACCATTTCAAGCAATCCAGTCCAACACACAAAGACGAAACACATCGAAGTCCGGTATCATTTTATTAAAGACCATGTCAAAAGAGGTACGATTGAACTATATTTTGTTAATACAGAACTTCAGCTTGCCGACTTGTTGACAAAGGCATTGGATGAAAAACGTCTCCAGTTCCTAGTGTCCAAGTTGGGCATGCTAAATCTCAAAACCTGATTTCCAATCGGTATTTTCAAAAATACACAAAAAGCCCATTCAAGCTTTATGAAAATTTCCCTTCGTAAAGTGAATTTTTCATCATTCTTTAATTCTTGTTTTGTGAATTTCGGTTTCAATTCAATGTTCTGTATTTTCAAATTTTCTTTTGTCTCGTACACTTTTCGTCATGTCTGTGTCTTTTTCCTTTTGTGTCGATGGTTTTATCTCACATGTCTTCAATTAAGGGGGAGCAGTCAGGTAAGTTTTTTCTTAAATCCAAGTTTTCTTACCTGCACTATTCACGATTTCAAAGTATTTTTTCCCTATTTTCTCTCTCAAAACCTCTCGATATCCTCTGTTGCACGAATCATTTTCCAAATCTTGGAGTTTTTCGATTCCAAAGACATCACCAGGTTCGCATTTACTTCTAGATCAACTTTATTTCTTGGTATTTTTAATTTTTTCCACTGCATGCTTGTCGATTTGATGCTTAACTTTTCGGATTCCAAAACCCTTGGAATTCAGATTTTGTGCGCTTTTTCATGGATGTTGGGTTAATTAGTCTTTAGTCTTAGTTTTATAAGAGTTAGGCGACACCCACTCATCCTAGATCTAGGCTTAAATCAGGTTAAAACTTAGTTTTTTTTATCTGGGCATAATAGGACTTCTCGGCCCGGAAGAACACTTAGATTTTTTTAAAGCTTTTTCTTGAAAACTTATCGACTCCCTAAAGCCCGACAACTTTTCTTGTCGGCTGATAAAGGATCGACAAGTTCATCCTCATGATTTTTCAAAGTGTTCTTCTCGCCATGTTTTACCCGACAAGATTTTTTGTCGAGTGACATAGGATCGACAAAATCCATTTTTTTGAATCTTCCAAGTGTTCTTGTCACGTCTTCCAAACCCGATAAGTCTACTTATCGCATCACAATGCATCGACATGTTTTTCGTTATAGAATTTATCGCATCTTATTGACTCCACATGTTTTCACAGGTTTGCACTCCAAATATTTTCAAGTCTTTTTGTCGGCCCATTACACGCAACATCTTTTTATGTCGGCTCTATAAGGCTCGACATTCTCACTTGTTTTTCTTCACAATAATAAACAAGTGTTTATATCGTTACCTTACACCCGACATAAATTCATATCGCCTCTACTAGGCCCGACATCTATACATAGAATTTTTTTTTCTACATACTAACTTGTCATCCATGGCCTAACCTTGTGCTTTAAGTTTCAATTGCGACTCACCAAGATCCTAACATGTCTTACTCCCCCCGGGTACATCGTAGGAGCTCAAACCGAACAATCATCGTCTCAACTTCGACATACGCTTAGCTCACCCCATCATCATGGAGATAATTCGCAACCATCCCCTTTGATTTGCTTTCGCACTCGAACACCGGGTCCCTGTATTCTACTTGCAACAATTCTGGTACACCTTGGATTATCACCCGGTGGAAGGCGACCATCACTTTACAGCGCAAATAGATGAGTTTGTTACCAAACTCACACCAACTAGACTCCGGCGCATTCTCCATCTTTTGGCTGCAAATTCCGTCCCCGGCCTTAACACCTTTGAGGATCCACCAAGCGAGGACGAAATGTACCGTTATTTTCGAGCTATAGGCTACAACGACAACGAAGCACTCACTTCCCTCGGTCAATTCAAAAGGATGTTTCTACCCCACATCTATTTTACCATCTTTTAACTGATCAACCGTTGTCTCACAGGCAAGCATACAGAAATGGAACGGGCCAGCGCATCCGTACTATGCATCTTCCACGGGTTCATCTACAGTCGTCGTTACGACTATGCATCACTTATTTTGAACGACCTTGTTGCCTTTGCCGCCGATAAAGAGAACCAACGAGCGCGTGAATTTATTCCATTCCAATGCTTCTTTCAAATTGCCATCCATCGGACAATTAATGCACGTGCGGAAATTCCAAGACGCAATACCTCTCCACTTGGACCATCGTTCGTTCAAAAGTACTTCAAGCTCAACAAAACTCGGTTTCCTTTCACAATGCCTCTACCCGAAGCCTTACTATCCCTCGCTGATCAAGGTGCACCTAGTGTGATAGCTTATAGGGAGAGTATCGGCTTAATGGCTCCCTAACAACCGGGACAGCCAGCCCAAGAGCCAATCCATGAGGAACATCAAGGAGTGGGAGAGGGTATTAGAGTAGATGAGCAGGTTTAGGATCACGGGGATCCTGAATAGGGTGTTGAGAGAACAGTGGATGAAAGGGGAAATGAAGTGGGAGGTGCATCTGATCAGCAAATCCCTATCCTCACTACCGTAGCCCGAACAATTCCATCCCATCCACCCGCCGGTTGAAGATTCGCGTCAACCGGAGTAGAGTCTATCAGCCTTCATCCGATTTTGATACCGAAGAAACTCTTTCCGATGATCTCCAACAAAGAAAACGCCGACGCGTTACTACTATGGAAGATGCGGCCCTACACCGGATTAGCCGTCAGCGTTTAGTTCCTGAATCCTCATCGGATGTTGCTAATGACGCGTTTGATTTTGAGCAATTCTCTAAGCCTCAACCTGATCCTACTCTTGACCAATTATTTGGAGACATAAGGAGAATGGAGGGTGAATTAGTTGAAAATATTGATATGCGAGTGAGTGAAGGAGAGGTAGATATTACGGAGAGTGAGCTACCTGTCACCTCTACCTGGGTTACCGAGTCCATTGTTGTCACTCATTCATTGGGTTCCGACATTGGACAAGCCGTTGTTAGCCCAACAACGCAAATGCACACCCCTCCTAGCCGCTCCGTAAGCTCACAACAACCTACGGTTTCAGATATGTTTGTGAGTTTAGCTCCTCATCTAGTTGCTCTCTCTTCCGGAGACATAGCTATTGAACCAAGAAGTAGTATCTCACCTGCTTTGCTTTCGTTTCTGAGCACATCGAGTCTAGAGCCTTCTAGAGAACACGTGTCTATACACACTGAGAGCCTTCGGGCCTAGTTGGAACTTCCATAGTGATGTCCATTCCGGACATTCCACGAGGATTGGAAGGAAATCCTACCAGCACTACATCATTGTCAATGCTGAACGTAGCTCACACAGTTGATTCAACTGTGATGTAAACGGGTAATCTAAGTGATCCCGGTGTTTCCCATGCAGGTTCTTTCACCGTTTATCCCGAGACTCAAGCTTACATTGATGCACAATATAAAAGAGCTAAGGATTCCTTACATGCTCACGAAATTCATATGACTGCTCAGATGAAAGATTTTGTTCAAGAAGGGATTACAGCTGCTCGCTCCCAATGCGCTGATTCGAATCTAGCTAGCTCTTCCCGTCCCAGCTCCATTCGATCTTCTTCAACATCTCCACAGCCTCGGGACTCCAATCAGATTCCAGATCCTCATATCCGTCTGCCATCTCCTCACCGGTATGAATACAACAATGATGAACTCATGTCAATGCTGTATGCCAACTTGTTTGCTGAAGCTACAACTCACGGTTTACCAGAAGATACACTTATGGGTCTTCTTCGTCGGAACCTTGAAATTCCAAATGTCACTCGGTATGAGTTCGACTTCAAAGCTGCTATGGAGTCTCAACTTCTTGACATAGCAACCAAATAAAAGCAATCAACTGATGAGATTCTTGGTGCCATAACTGCTATTCGCACTGAAATTCAACAGTCTTGTCATCCCGCCGCGTCTGTTCCACATCGTCGACCTGATCAGGACGATCCGGCCTCTGGTCCAAATCGCCCTGAGGGGAAGACACGCCGCCGGATTACAAGAACTCAAGCTCGGTCTCGACCATCTTCTGCTACAAGTTCTGGTCCATCTTCTTCTATGGTTCCACCATCTAGACAACAACACTCTGCTCCACCTCCCCCACAACAACAAGCAAATCCGCCAACGGTTGAAAAGCCCATGGTAGATTTTGAAATTGGGAGTGGGATCGCAAGCAAATGAACCGCCAAACGAAGAAGGAGCAAATGTTCAGCATTTGAGAGATTCTGTCCGAAACTGGTTTCGTGATCCATATGAACCCGTGCTAAAAGAGGAACACTATGTAAATCTAATGCACGCGGAAAAGAAATTTCTACCAACGAATAGATCTTCTTATCTAGAAGAAACCATGCAAAAAATCTTTGTGGAAAAGAAGAGACCAGAGGACTTATCTCCAATACATCTGATCATGGAAATGGGAATGGATCCGCTTCAAGTAACGGAATATGTGAGCGAAGACTAAAGCAAAGGATACTAAAGAAGTTATTTCAAGGCACATAATTGTTACAATCATGGAGATCGGATGTGATAAAGCCTTTCAAGTAGAATCTCCAACGTTTAAAGTAAGAAGATTTGATGAAAAGGTCTATTGTTTTTCTGAAGCTGACTTTGCTAGACTGGATGTGACGGATATGGAAATCCTGTACACTAAGCTTAAAGATAAAACTAGAAGATCGGAAAATGAACAAAGAGCTTTAAGAGCAATTGTGAGGCATATTCAAAAGGAGCTTCGATACAGCTATCTTCATGATTTCCAAAGAGCTATCGAAAGTAAACAGAAGAAAGTGTATCTGCCAAAGCCTGATCAAGATCTCCCTAGTCTAAATAATATGAAAGTGACTCAAGTGATGACTCGGTCAGCACATGGAGTTGTGTACATGAAGTCTAACGGAGAAATGAGATTCTTGAGATTTGGTGAAGTTGCTTCTTATTTTAATGGTACTTTATTGGCGATTTGAAATAGACTTTTTGCAGAAGCAAGTGCTGATCAAATAAGAAGTAAAAAGCAGCAGCTAAAGTCAAATGAAAGAGAAAATCTGTTGAATGCGATTGAGTTGATTGACAAACGCATCATCTACTGACAGACCCTAAGACGATTTGAAGGAATGTTCGAGCTGAAGAAATGAAGAGTCATTTTGACACAAAGAGGGAGATTGTTAGTATTTAAATTAATTGTGTCAAAATAAGGAAACGTTGCTTTATTGTAATTATGGCAAATGTATAATGCCATTCTCCTTGTTTCCTTATATTGTTTAATCCTTTATTATAAATAGGAGCTTAGGGTTATTGTAATGAAGTGTGCATTATTGAGAACTAAATTGCTAAATAGAGAACCGATATATTATATTCAATACAAGTGAGATATCCGACTTTGGATCTTTATTAATTGCGTGTTCTTCGTGTATTTATTAAAAGCTTACGTACTTGATCATATTCTAGGATCCACAGAATCAAATCTACCAACTCAATTATGGGCTGAAGTAGTTAATACTGCATATTTCACTCAAAATCGATCTCTGATAGTTAAAAGATTTAAGAAAATAGTCTATGAACTCTTTCATGGAAGAAAACCATCTCTGAGTTTTCTACACATCTTCGGATGTAAGTGTTACATTCTAAATGACAAAGATCATCTTGGAAAGTTTGATCCAAAGGCTGATGATGGTATTTTTCTTAGGTACTCCTCTGTATCCAAGTCATTCAGAGTCTTCAACAAAAGAAGGCAACATGTAGAAGAAACCATCAACGTAAACTTTTAATAATCATGTTCAACAAACTCTATTCTTAGGTCTCTAAAGACGACGAGGAATTGAACAGTTGGATGAAGTCTCACTATGGGGATTGAATTTTATTTCAGTACACCTCCTGTCACTGAAATAAATGATGATGATGGACCGCATCTCATTCTCACTTCTATTAATAGTAAGAATCCTTCCTCTTCAGGGATAAATGTTACTCCCCTTAATCATATTCCTCCTTCTGAACCTTCCAACAATGATTCATCAGTGAATGATCAAGTATCAAACTCTACACTAGAGAATGATAATCCCTCCGGATCTCCACCAGGGATGATAGAAAATGCTGAAGAACCTATTGATGAAGCATCTTCCTTAAATGCTGAACAAGTCGTTGAATCCTCTGTTGATCAAATACCACAACTACCAGCTCAGCGATGGACTCGAGATCATCCCATCAATCAGATAATTGGTGATCCAGGTACAGGCATTAAAACACGACGAAGTACGGGTAATATATGTTACTTTGTAAATTTCATTTCAATTTATGTACCTAAAAAGATCAATGAAGTTATCACTGATCTAAGTTGGGTCAGTGTTATGCAAGAAGAACTGACTAAGTTTCAAAGACACAAAGTTGGGAATCTTATCCCTCGTCCATCTAATAAAACTGTTATTGGCACCAAATGGGTGTTCCGTAATAAGTTAGATGAAAATAGCACTATAACCCGAAACAAGGCTAGACTTGCTGCTCAGGGATATAGACAGAAAAAAGGTATCGATTATGATGAAACCTTTGCTCATGTTGTTAGGCTAGAAGCTATTCGACTATTCCTAGCCTATGCTGCCATAAAGACTTTAGAGTCTTTCAGATGGATGTAAAGAGTGGCTTTCTGTATGGCAAGATAAATCAGGAAGTTTATGTTGAACAACCTCCTGGCTTCTCTGATCCTAAGCATCCAGGTTATGTCTATAAACTGAAAAAGGCCCTCTATTGGTTAAAACAAGCTCTCTGAGCTTGGTATGATAATGTAACGCCCCCTTCCCGAGATGGAAAAGGAGGTTACGTTCAAATTTAAAACCAACTATTAACCAAAGCATACAGAGCACTAACAAACCTTATAAAAAAACATAACATTAAATACAACAATAGCCAACAATGATACCTCAATCTTTTTATATAATAACTTCAATAGATTACAAAGCCTATAGATGCCAACAACGAGCCTCTTATATAAGATGATTGTCTGAATCCCATACTCCTTAGTTTCCTTGAATACCTGCCGCGAAGAAAGAAAATGCGGCTGAGCCAAACGCTTAGTGGGCGGATACAAAGATAACAAGACAAATAATCGAAACAAACGTGAAAGAAGCAAAACACTAAATTTGGATCAGGGACATACTTTTAAAATGAAGCTCGAATTTCTAACACATATCACAATCAACATAGTGAGAACTCACAGACCATCTTACAAGAAATTAGACCGAAAAGCAAATTTTAAATTGATTAATCAACCATAATCAAAATGAAAATATCCAAAACTCGTGACATCAAAATAAGAATTATAGTCAAAGATCAATACTTTCAAATCAAACAAATATTGCCAACGAAATCTCAATCGAACGTGAGAAACTTAACGAAAATCATATCATAGGGTTGCATACCCAACCGAATTAGAGGAAAACGTAATCAAATCATACAATGGGATGTATACCAAGCTCAAACAAATACGCATACGCTTGAGTTTCATGTCATACATAAACAGATACAACAAGCGTCAGACATAGCCATAAAGGCATGTACATTGGACATGCACGTCCAACTGTACTACATAATGTGAGATGCGGTGTTGGACACTACACCGTCATCCACCGTACAAACAAATCATATCCTAAGGTCGACCCATACGCCTCCTAAATCAAATACCCGTCACACCAAAATAGCTCACCCACGAGCACAAAAGAGGAGACGTCATAGACAGATCACACCGCCACGGTGGTGTCACATAATCGGTGCCACGATGACGTGCCTATGGTACCCCCATAGGTGGTTATGGTAGCTCGGTATTCCAAAATGCATAAACTACGAAAGTATGTCATAAAAAATATAATTATACTTAAATGAATAACAAATTATACTTATTACAAATTGAATCAAAACGACAATTGACTATAAAAATATTGACCAACCCCTAAAAAGCTTCATAATTCCGAACACACTTTATCAAACGACTTATGAATCGAAAGGGAGTTTAAATGACACGAATTTAGTAAACCATTGACATAACTTCGTGTAAGAAATCTTATAAAAGGTTTAGAATAAAAGTATTTAGTGAATAAAATCTGACATCAACTAGGAATCTCACACTTACAGCTTATTTAAATCAAAGCATACCATTTTCAGAAATTTTCACGTTCAAAAACTCAATATTTTCTTATACTTGAAGAAGGTTTTAGGAAGGTATTCCAAAACAGAAGTTTTAGATTAATGTCTTGTGATTCTAAAGAATCAAGAACGAACTAAATCGGATTTAAAATGGATTTTATACGAATTTTTTAAAATGGTTGCGCTGTTCTCGTCCAAAACGAGACCAATTTCGGAAAACGCCAATTTTAACCAACTTAGATCGAAAATCACAGTTTTGTCGTTTGACAACAGTTTGTATAAGACTTCTCCAGGTTTTCAAAAATATATCGTATGCCTTAATCCGAGAAACGAGCGATCTTTTATGATTTTTACAAATAACACGAAATTTTCAGATAAAAATTCAGCAAATTTAAAAGTAGGATTTAAGGTTTCTAACTTATAGAAATCTCGATTTATGATACGTAAAACCAAAATAAAAAATCACCCAAGATAGACATGATCAAAGAACAACTAATTGAACGAAACACAATCTATTGGAAGAAGATCACATTATACACCCAAATCGAACGAAAACTCCATCAAACTTCTTCAATAAATCTATATATCACCATTAAAACTTCAAATACAAACAACTTCTAACCCTAAATTATTTCTTCAAGCTCCAATAATTTGAACCTAAACCTCAATTTTTCTTTTTCTTTTTGCAGCTGGACGATTCCATGGGATGAATACAGTAGGGTTAAAAATTAGAGTCCTAATTGAAGAAGAAACTAAGGCTGCCGACTTTAAAATTGGAGGTTATCCAAATCTTTGGAAGTTTTCCATATTGACCAAAATATCCATTAAGTTTCACAAGGTTTCCAAACTTAAATAATATAACTCTTAAAAATTACGGGGTATTACAAATAACCTGTCCAAATATGTCTTAAAAGAGAAATTTGTGTGTGGAAAGATTGATCAAACCATGTTTTTGAGGAAACACAAGGGTCAAACCATTCTTGCTCATGTACAGGTCGATGACATCATATTTGTTTCCACCAAACCTAAGCTTTGTAATCGTTTTGCTAAAAGAATGAAAAAGGAACATAAAACGAGCATGATGGGTGAACTAACATAGTTTCCTGGTCTTCATATAAAGCAATATGATAAAGGCATCTTCATATGTCATAGTAAGTAGGTTAAAGATATGCTGAAGAAATTTGATCTTACACAAAGTTCTTCAATGAAAACTCTTGTGGAACCTCCTCTGACACTGAACAAGGACCCTGATGGGAACCCCGTTAATGTCACTGCCTATAGAGAATTATTGGCTCACTGATGTATCTTACAACGAATCGAACATATATCATGTACTCTACTTGTTTATGTGCAAGATATCAATCTGAACCCAAGGAATCTCATCTGATCGCTGTAAAGCAAATCTTCATATATCTGAATGGAACTCCTAATCTTGGTCTTTGGTATCCAAAGACTCAGGGTTCGATCTAACTAAGTATTCAGATAGTTTGCAGGATACAAAATTGATAGGAAAAGCACCACTAGAGGTTGTCAGCGTCTAGGTGGAAAGTTGGTGAATTGGACAAGTAAAAGGCAAAATTCAGTGTCCTCATCAACTACTGAAGCTGAATATGTAGCTGCTAGGAGTTGTTGTGCCCTAATCCTTTTGATGAGAAATCAACTCAGTGACTATGATGTTAACTATCTAAGATTCCTATATATTGTGACAACACTAGTGCCATCGCAATAGCCAATAACCCTATACTTCACTCCAAAACCAAGCATATTGAGATCTGATATCATTTTATCAGAGATCATGTTATGAATGGTGAAATTGAACTTCATTTTGTACCCACTAAATATCAACTCAATGATCTTCTCACTAAACCTTTTGATGACACTAGATTTAATCTCTTAATCAGCGAACTTGGTATATTGAACTTTGAAGAGTAGATACTCTCTTAAACTTTCAATTCTGTTAATCATTCCCTAAACTCTCTTAAATGGTAAAAATCTTACCAAGGTATGTATTTCTTCTTCTTACACTCTCTGAATGTCTTTTTATTCAGATAATGATTCTCATAAAAAGACAACCTATCACTAAGAATACTTTCATTCCCAATAATGAGGATTTTAATGGATGATGATTAACATTTATTAAGTTAAATGATAATATTATTATTTTGTGAAAAAGGACATGTCAGCCTTTTTCTGACACACGACGGCCTCAATGTTCTCTATCCTACCAAACCCTAGGGACGTGCAAAGGTCATAATTACCTTTTCAAAAAGCTAAAACCGTCGTTTTGTATCCTTTCTCTCTCATCTACCTATAAAAGGTATTTTTGAATTCATTTCATTGTCTACGCTTTCAAATCTTGCAGAGCAAGTTATTGCATTTGAATTCTCTCTACAACCAAGAACACGCACTTGTGCGTGTTTCTCTTTTGAGTCAATCAAGGGTGGTTTAAATCATGTTTTCTTTATAACAAACAACTTAAATGTTGTTAGTAACTTCTACCCATCACATTTAACATTTTGTTTAGGTTATTTGTTTTATGTTTTATGTTTTATGTTTTTATGTTTTATATACTGTCAAAACCTCAAACACCATAAAAACCCGTTCTAAGGTTTCTTCTTAGAACAGAAGAACATTTTGGTCATTTTGATCCAAAATACTCTTCAAATCTTTTCTAAATTATGTTTATGGTACATTTTTGTACCAAATAAACACGTTGGTGCTTTTTTTAAACTAAAACCTTTGTTTAAACGTTTTTGATAAAAATCTGCCAAGTAATAAGTATTTTGATCTTCTTCATCAAAACACTTGTTTTTCCCTTATACTTTTGGTATTCTTTGTGCCACCAATTCTTGGGTAATACACTTTGTATTAAGCCATGTTCTTTCTCTTGGGTTTTCCAATCCCTATAACATAAATGGCCAAAAAAAGTGAGAACATCATCTCTGCTATTGAAGAGACTACCCTTCCCATAAATGAGTTTCAAGTTGCATTCGTCACCACATTCACCGTGGAACAAGACCGGGTGAAACTCATCAACCAAATGGCACTACTGGAGTTCCCCTTGGATTGTGTGTACCTCAGAGATAGAGCTCTCTTCCTAAAGAAATGTCCACTCAGATATGAATTCTACCACGTCCCTGTTGGAATCACTGCCCATCTCCAACAATTCTGTTACACTGCTCACTATACTACATAGGTGACAGAAAAGGGTATTTCCCTCCCTGCAATCGGCTTTTCTATATTCATGGGCTCGCTGGCCGTCACAGTTGGAGCCATCAGGACTTCTCTTCGTTTTCTCCTAGAAGAGAACGGCCAGCAGTGGGATCTTGAACCCACCAAAGAGGAAGTTATGGAATTCCTCGAGCATATTGGTTATGACTAGCCTCCTCAGAAGAAGACCCTTATGAGCTTAACAAGGAGCTCACTAAAATAAAAAAGAACCGTATGCCTGCTAAATCGCATTACCTCTTCACACACTTTATTCAGTGCCTTGGCACTAATACTGGAGCTCAAGAACATGCAATTAGAAAGTTCCTTGACATGGCTTATGCTCTCTGCCATGGTCGACGCGTCAACTACGGGAAGATCATTTTTGATGATCTTTACAAGAGAGTCACTGCAAAAGCATCAATCCATGACTCAAATATGGTTGTCCCCATATCTGAAGAGATTCAGAAGTGTGTTGTTCAATTATCAGCTTTGTTTAGAAAATCTGAAAATTGGAAAGTTGCATGCATAGGACCTGAGGATGTTTCTTATAAACATTCTCAGAGACAGATATGTCATCCCCAGGACACATCCGTTGCAAGTTCCAACCCTGTGATTAATCCTTCAAATACTCTCAAGGAACCCTTGCAATACAGTTAATTCCACCCCACATCTTTCTTCTAACCCCGAGCTCCTTTTGGCTCATTTATCTATGTTATCAACAGGTGTTTCTGATGCACCTACTACATGTCCTGCTGCAACAGGTATCTCTGACATACCTCTCACCGAATCTCCATGTTAGGACTAATATTGTGTTGTGTCAAAATAAGGAAAGGATATGCTTAAATGTAAAAGGAAGTTTATAATTCCTTAAACTCTTTCCTTCCTTAATTAGATCAGTCCTATCAATATAAATAGGAGTCTAGGGTTATTGTCATTATGTCAGTCGATTACTTTAGAGAGCCGAGATACTGTCAGATTAATATTGTAACCGTACAAGTGAGATATCCGACTACGAAGCTTCATTAATCATTGTGTTCTTATTGTTTTATTCGTTATTATCATTGTGCTTGCATATTCTGGGATCAACAAGTGGTATAAGAGCAGATCGATCTGAGTTTTGGCTATTTTCTGAAGTGTTCATCATAAACAAAAGGTAAAATCTCGATTTCTATTTCTTTGAATTTTTCTTGATCCATACACCGTTCGCTTCACCCGATAAAACATCTTATAATTCCAGATCTGATTTTTGTCTATTTTATTTACCCGATAAAACCTAATCCGTTCTTTAGCTTAAATTTTTGTCGATTCAAACTACGATAAACTTGATTTTTATTCGAACTATTTAATCAGTTCTAATTAAAATTATTCTAGTTTATTTTGATTACTTTTGAAACTCTTTACATAAGAAAACTCAGGAACTAGTGACTCTTGCAGCTTTTCTTCCTAAAGAATTCTTAAGTAAAAATCATAAACTCTAAGTAATTTTGATTTTTATTCTTGACTCAGGAACTAGTGACTCTTGCAGCTTTTCTTCCTAAAGAATTTTTAATTAAAATCATAAACTCTAAGTAATTTTGATTTTTATTCTTGACTGAACAAATAAGAAACTCGAGAACTTAGCTATTCTTTTCCATAAAAAGACTTGTTCTTTTTAGTCAAGAACCCTTTGTTCTTGTTTTATGATTTATCAGTTAAAGAAAATTCAGATTAGATATCCTTGAATTTTTATCGAGTCCTTATCAATCGACAAAACTTATTCTCGAGTCAAAAGTAATCCATATAAATTTTTATTGATCTGATTTTTATGTCAAGAAAATTTTCTTTTATCGAGTCGTTGTCAATCAATAAACTTTAGTTATCGACTCTTTTCTGATCGATAACTTCTGATCATCGACCCAATTTGTTCAAAGAAAGTTTTATCGAGTCTCCTTCACCCGACAAAGTTTGTTATCGAGCCCCAATCCCGACAAGATCACTTGTCGACCTAGTCTAACCCGATAAAAATTCTTGTCGGCCCTTTATCTATCGAGGAAAACTTCTGTTTTTCAAAGTAATCTTAGAAAATCACCAAAACTCACTGATCGAGATCATCCAGTCAAGTACAATGACTACCCGAGAAGCTATGGCCATTGGTTCAGAAATAAAAACCCCCAGTTCTGTTCCCCGGAGAGTATTCATAGTGGAAAGATCGTTTTCTGGACTTCGTGGAGAGGAATGACTATGCTGATGAAATCATGCGGTCAATTAATGAAGGACCCCCTTTGGTGTTTTACCAAACACGTCCTGCTATGCCGAATGTTGACCCTCCTCGACCTGCTCGACAAGAAATCAAGCCAAAGTATGCCTATAACGATACTGAAAAGAAAATTGCAAAAGGCGACCAGCTTGCCAAGTCCTATCTCTGGATGAGTATCCCGAACGAAATTTACATGAGCATCGATAGCCACAAAAGAATTGACAAAGCCATGTGGGAAGGGATTGAGAAATTCATGCTTGGTACAAAAATCGGGACTCAACTCAAGATCATAAATTGCATCTCGCAATATGATGATTTCAAGGCCAAAGAAGGTGAATCTCTTTCTGCTACCTATACCAGGTTTGTTCACTTGACAAATGAACTAAGCAAGAATGAAATCCGAAAGACAAATATTGAGAACAACGTGAAATTCGTTAGTAATCTACAACCTGAATGGCGTCGCTTTGCCAACCAAATCAAACACAGCAAATTTCTTGCTGAACTCGATCTACATGAAGTCTATGAAACCCTTCTTGAAGAAGAAGAAGAAGTGCTCGAGGCTATGGGAACTAACAACAAAGTCAAGAAATCCATTGATCCCATTGCCTTAGTCGCAAAGGAAACACAAACTTCTTCCCGTAATTCTTCTCAAGAAGCCATTTTTGAATTGAACGATGAAGAATTTGATTATGATTCAGAAATTGCTCAATTTCAACAGCAATTAGTTCTGCTCACTAAAGATTTTCAACAAAAATTCTCTCATCATTCCAATCCTAATCAGCAACGCTATGTTTCGGGAACTAAGAATTATGAGCGCAAGGCCATATTTGAACCAAAGCCGAAAAGAGATGAGCACCGTCCGCCATTCAAACCTGAAGACAAATTCAAAGGGGAAATGAGTTTGTTCTACAACTGTGACAAATCTGGACACTCTGCCCGAGAGTGCAAAAAGCCAATAGTCAAAGATTCCAACTACTTCACTTATAAGTTGATGTTGGCTAAACAAAAGGAGTCCGGAAAGGTGTTAATGGCGGAAGATTAGCACTGGCTGAACCATGGCAATGATGATGACGATCTGGAAACTGAACATCAAACTCACTTCAGTTTAATGGCTTACTCCGACTCGACTGATGAGTCCACAACCAACACTTCCGACTACACACCCGAGGTAAGCCATTCTGAGTTTGATAAATTTGTGAATCACATGAATGACATGATGATTCAATTGCAAGAGTTTAAATCTAAACTGAAAACCGAGAAACTCTTGGTTTCCAAATTAGAAGCACGTCTAGATAATAATCACAACCAACTTTTGATTGCTTCATCGGAACTTGCTACTTCACAAAACATTGCGAAAAATTTACAATCGGAAAAAGCCACACTTCACGATGAGAATGGCATACTAAAACAACAAATCTTGGACCTCATAACTCAACTTCATAAAACCAAACGTGAGGCCGAAGATTTTTCTCAAAAATATGAGTTTTCCATAATATAAAAGAATGGCCTTTTAGAAAAACTCCAAATAATCCCAAATAATCCCAAATGTTTTCTAAATACTCCAAAAGATTTAAGTTGTAAAGCCGGATTGGGATCAAATAATCCCAAATGTTTAGACAAAGCAATTTACAGTACACCGACTTTATATAAATTTGAGTACCATGGCCTTGGCCCGGAGTACAAAGTTCAATTCATGAAGTCAGATCCCAGAGTCGAGAGACAAGCTGATTGGATAGGAAGAACAAAAAATATCATCAAATTCCAATTTGCTATCCAATTCAAGTGGAACAAGAAACTTCTCAAGAAGCCCTTCCTAACAACTATTTTCCTTCCTATACCGACGAAGAACTTCAAATGGAACCTCCAAATTACAAACCTTATAATCCTACCTTATTTTTAGAAAAGAAAATAATCCAATTAGAAAAAGAATTGGAAAGCGAGCGTTCTTCTTCGGTAAAGGAAAAGGAAAATTTGATGTTAAAAGTTCAAATTCTTGAAAAAAGAGCCTTGCAAACTGAACATGATAAAATCTCCAAGGCTTCTACGTGAAAAGCTTTTGTTAGCACGTATGTAGATGACCAAGTCAACACTATTCCAAGAAGCTCTCGAAATGCCTCGTTTTGACGAGTACATTGATTCCTCTTGCAACCTCCAATCTAAGGAACAATTAGATGATCTGAATTCATTTTTCTCGAAATAAAATTTGTTGCTCGAATTGCGGTGTGAATGACTTTATGCAATTGAATTCTTTCAATTATGATTGTGGTTACTATCCTGCTATGCATAACTCTTACTATAATCATCACATGAATTATTTTCCAAACTCTCCTGTTTGTAAATTGGTTCCGAAAACGACAATGACCAACGCACCTAAGTCCCACTCCAATTGGGCCCCTCAGGATGCTAAGTCAACTAACCCCGATGGACCCATTTACAAATGGGTACCTAAATTTGCCTGATTTTTTGCAGGCCAGTCATGTGTGGTACTTAGATTCTGGATGCTCCAAGCACATGACTGGACAAAAGGAGTTGCTTGCCAACTTCAAAGAGAAAAAGGATGGTTACATAAGGTTTGGCAACAATCATTTAGCACCAATCAAAGGACTAGGTGACACTATTCAAAATAACGTCACCATTTCGGATGTCTCCTATGTTCAAGGGCTAAGCCAAAACTTATTGAGCATTGGCAAATTCTGTGACAAAGAACTGGAAGTTAATTAAAGATCTGAATGGTGTTGTGTACATACATATGACGGAAAAGAACTTCTCGCTGGGTCTCGAAAGTCAAATCTGTACACTATCGACCTGTCTCAAGTTCAATCTCCCATAGTTGTGTGTCTCGTTTCGGAAGTGACCAATGCAAAAAATTGGTTTTGGCATCGAAGACTATCCCATCTAAATTTCAAGAATATCAATCCACTCTCGATTGGGGGATTAGTCAATGGCCTGCCAAAGATCAAGTTTGATAAACACCACATCTGTGATGCATGCGAAAGAGGAAAAATGAAGAAGTCACTCACAAGCCAAAAGTAGAACTCAGCACCACACGACCCCTCCAACTCATTCACATGGATTTGTGCCGCCTAATGCAGACTCAAAGCATTCACGGTAAGAAGTACGTCCTCGTGATGGTCGATAACTTCTCCCACTTCACTTGGGTCAAATTTATCCGAACGAAGGAAGAAGCTCCCGAGTCAATCATAACTTTCTTAAAGACCATTCAAGTAAAATTGGAGCTTACCGCACAAACAATTAGAACTGACAATGGCACCGAGTTCAAAAATCATACTCTTGACAATTTTCTCGAGTCAGTTGGTATCACACACACTTTTTATGCAGCTCGTAAGCCTGAACAAAATGGTGTGGTTGAAAGAAGAAATCGCACGTTGGTTGAAGTTGCCCGCACTATGCTTCTATATTCAGAATTGCCACTCTACCTCTAGGCTGAAGCAATCAATACGACATGCTATACTCAAAATCGCTCCATCATCAACAAAAGAGTCAACAAAACTCCATACGAGTTAGTCTTCAACCGAATTCCATCCATCCATCATTTTCACACCTGTGGAGGATGTTGCTTCATTCTGAATGAAATAGAAGATCGTGGGAAACTAAAACCAAAATCTGATGAGGCTTACTTTCTTGGTTACTCTGCTAATGTTGCGGCTTATCGGGTCTACATGAAACTAGCCAGATGTGTCACTGAAAGTGTTAATGTCCAATTTGACATAAAGGCCGAAATGGCTCCTGTATATGATAGTTCAGGACCCGCACTTACCGGCGTATTTGCTTCCGGACAACTCCGTTCGGAACCTGTTCCAAAACCGCTTCAAGCTTCCACGTCAAAAATTGCCATCACCGATTTGGATGTCTTGTTCGAACATTTTTACTCAGATTACTTTGGCTCTTCTATTGTACTTCCAAAGACTCCATCACCCACCGCGTTGGAGGTTGCCGAGACAACTACTCTTACTGGACCGCTAGTATCTACAGAAATCGTCTCATCTGCTGCAACTGCAAGCACATCCTCCCTCAAACTCAATCAACTCGGAATCATCACCTCAAGCCATCCCCTCAAATAATGTACCGACCGACCCAATTCATGAAACTACCCCGACTTCACCAATGAGGCCGGAACTGGGATCCTCTCCTCCACCTACCCACTCTTCACCATTGGATGTTTCTAGTTCCTTTCAACCTTCTGGAGTATCCCCATCTCTTGAATCCTTTCAAGATCTTCCTCTTGGCACATATGTGGACGATAACCCTAATCAGAATACACTACAACCGCTTCCGCATACTAGCAAATGGGTCCATTCACACCCACCCGATCTGATAATTGGAGATCTGACAAAACCGGTCACAACGAGATCAGCCACAGCCAACGATTGCATGTTCTCTTCATTTCTCAGCAAAATCGAGCCCAACACCATTGACGAAGCAATGTCTGATCCTGACTGGATTATGGCCATGCAAGAAGAACTCAATCAGTTTGAAAGCTTGAAAGTCTGGCTTCTCGTTCCCTGTCCGCGAAACAAAACCATAATCGGCACCAAATGGATCTTCAAGAACAAACAGGATGAAGATGGGATTATTACATCCAACAAAGCCCGACTTGCCGCAAAAGGATACCGTCAGCAAGAAGGGATTGACTATGACGAGACATTTGCACCTGTCACTCGCATTGAAGCTATTCGCATGTTCCTAGCATATGCGGCACACAAAAACTTCGTGGTTTTCCAAATGGATGTAAAAACTGACTTCCTCAATGGCGTTCTCCGTGAAGAAGTTTATGTCTCTCAAACCGCTGGGTTTGTCGATCCTTCCAAACCAAATCACGTATATATCCTTAACAAGGCTCTCTACGGCTTAAAACAAGCCCGTGCGCTTGGTATGATAGCCTTTCCGATTATTTGGTAAAGAACTGGTACTCCAAAGGTAAGATCGATCAAACTTTGTTTATTAAGAAAGAAGATGGTGATATTATGCTTCTACAAATTTATGTGGACGACATCATTTTCGGTTCGACTAACCCGAATCATTGTAAGGACTTCTCCGAAGTCATGATTGCCAAGTTTAATATGAGTATGATGGGAGTCATGAATTTTTTTCCTAGGACTTCATGTCAAACAATTTTCAACAGGAATTCCAAATACATCTCGGACATGTTACATAAATATTAAATGACGACTTGTACTCCGATTGGGACTCCCATGTCTCCTGGTTCTAAACTACACGCTGATCCTTTGGGAAAAGTGGTAGATTCCAAAGTCTATCGAGGAATGGTCGGTTTCTTAATGTACCTCACGGCTAGTCGACTGGACATAATGTTTGCCACATGCTTATGCGCTAGATATCAAGCATCTCCCAAAGAGTCTCACCTTAGTGTTGTTAAACGATTTTTTCGCTATTTAAAAGGTACTACTGATCTTGGCCTATGCTATCCTAAGGATATGGGTTTCGAGTTAACTGCTTTTTCAGATACTGATCACGCCAGATGCATGCTTGTTCGAAAGAGCACAACAGGCCACATTCAGTTCTTGGGAGAAAAATTGGTCCGTTGGTCCTCAAAGAAGCAAACGTGTGTTTCCACATCCACTGCGGAAGCCGAATACATCGATGCCGCCAGCTGTTGCTCACAAGTCATATGGATGCGCACCTAACTCAAGGATTATGGCTTCTGGCTTGACAAAATTCCAATCTATTGTGATTCCAAAAGCGCAATCGCCATCTCAAGCAATCCTGTCCAACACACGAAAGCTAAACATATCAACGTTCGGTATCATTTCATAAAAGACCATGTCGAAAGAGGTACGATTAAATTATACTTTGTAAATACAGAAATACAGCTTGTCGATCTGTTCACTAAGGCCTTGGATGAGAAACGCTTCCAATTCCTAGTGTCCAAGTTGGGCATGCTGAATCTCAAAACCTGATTTCCTAATCAGTCTTCTCAAAATCCACAAAACGTCCATCCAAGTTTTAATGCACATTCACTTTATTTAACGTGAATCTTCATCACTCTTGGTTTCTCGTTTTTCGGATTTTGAACATATTACAGTTCTGTATTTTCCATTTATTTTTTTTCTGTTATTCTCGTCATGTGTCTAACCCTTTCAGCTTTCAAGGGGGAGCGGCAAGGTATGTTTTTTTTTCTTTACTCACGATTATAGGGGGAGCATATTTTTTCCTTAGGTGTTTTTTAAGGGGGAGCAATTGTCGTTATTTTTTCCACTCAACATCTTCATGATGTCATCATCATTTGTGACCCATTCTAGACTTTCACGTTTCATCACTTGATGACCTACTATTTAATGCTCGGGCCCCTCTTTCAAAAAGTTACTTTTCAAACAAGTTTGATTTTCCCTCTTTCCCTCTAAACCCTTCCCGAGTTCTTCAGTTCCAGAAATCATCATTTCAAATCTTCGAGTTTTCTTACTCTGAAAGCATCATCAGGTTCGCATTTCTCTCTTGATAAACTTTAATTCTTGTCATTTTTAATTTCTTCCACTGCATGATAGGAACTTAGGGCTTAGACTGTTGAAATTCTGAAAACCCTATGGGTTTCCGAGTTTTGAGCTTTCTATCAATTTTTAGGATTGTTTTTTACATCTTTAGGATTACATTTAGTTTTAGATCTGATAGATATCACTAGTCGCACTTATATTTGGAGTTTTCCTTAACTTTTAGGCCACTTTTGCATCTGAGCACTTAGAACATTTTCATTGATCTTCCTTGCATTTTCATCGACTCCTTAAGACCCGACATAGGTTTTTGTCGCGTCTCTAAGGCTCGATAAGATTATCTTACAAATATCTAAGTGTTCTTCTCGATTCCCTAAGACCCGACTTAAATTTTTGTCGAGTCTCAAAGGCTCGATAAGATCATGTTAAAAATATCTAAGTGTTCTTCTCGATTCCCTAAGACCCGACTTAAATTTTTGTCGATTCTTAATGGATCGATCAAATCATCTTCAAAAATGTCTAAGTGATGTTTCTCGAGTGTTTGAGACCCGGTAATTTTTTTTATGGACTCCCCATGACCCGACATTCTTCTTATCGGCTCTCACAGGTTTGTTTTTTAAATTTTGCTAAGTCTTATCCACCAAACCGGACTTGACATTCAGACTTAAAATTTTTTACAATTTGTCATTATCCATAGAACTGACTTCTCCTATAGTTTGTAACTATTATCTTTCAGTTCAAATGGCGGCTATCAACGACCCAAATCTTTCTGATGATTAGCACCCCATGCCCTCGGAACGATCGACTGAACCCAGTATTAACGCAGTTAACCGAGACGAACTCTTGATGCCTAGCGCTGAACTTAGAAAACTCAAATCGAACAACCACCGTCTCGTTTTTAGCATCACAATCGAACACCAAGTCATCCTCGACATCCTTCAACGCCACCCCCTCCGCTTTGCCTTTGCCCAAGATCATCCAGTTCCCCTATTTTATCTTCAGCGGTTCTGGTATACCTTGACGTATCATCCTGTAGAAGGCGACCACCACTTTACTGCCAAGATCGATGACTATGTCACCCGCCTGACACCTTCCAGGATTCGTCGAATCCTCCGTCTGCCTGCGACAACCGAAGACAGACGATTTGATGCCCTCGTGACCGATGAGGAACTCTGCAATGATATGCGGGCTCTAGGATATAACTCCCCCGAACCTCTAACGAGTCCCGGACAGTTTCAAAGAATGTACCTGGCACAAATCTGGTTCTCATTGTTTCACCATCGTTAATCGGTGTCTCACTAGCAAACACACCGGAATGGACAAAGCCAATACTGCGGCCTTACGGATGTTTCCTGGGATCGTGTTCAACCGTCACTACGATTATGCAATGCTCATATGGACGGACTTCGTTGAACTTGTTGAAGAGAAATCCAACTTTCGCGATAGCGTTTTCGTACCCTTTCAATGGTTTCTTCAGCTGTTCATTCAGGCCATGATGACGTCCCAACCTGATATCCCCCGAAGAGCAGGATCCCCATTGGGGCCAACCAACTCGATGAATTTCCTCAAACTTAACGACCGATAGTTTGACTTCATCATGCCTATCCCTGAAGCCTTGCTTGCCTATGTTGATCAGAATGCACCGAGTGTTATAGCATATAGGGAGAGGAACGGCTTAATGGCTCAACCACCTCCGGTTGTGCCTGCCCAAGAGCCAAACCACGAGGAACATCCTGAGCAAGGAGAGGGTCCTAGGATAGATGAGCAGGTTCAAGATCATGGGGATCCTGAACAGGGCGTTGAGAGAATTATAAGGGGAGATGACGAGGGTGGTGCACCTGATCAGCCTATACCACAACAGCTGCCTCAGCTATCCCGATTCTGCCGCCTACTAACCCACGGGTTGCTTCTTCTTCCCGACCTATTCCTCGCTTTAAAATGCTCGTCAGTCGCACCCGCGTTCTCCCCCGATCTTCATCGTCTGATGAGGATGAATACGTTGATCAACCGCTTAGCCGTCGTCGACGAACCACAGCCGTTAAAGAACATGCTATCCGCCGAATTGGCCATCAACCATCTTTGTCAAATTCTACTTCTGAAAATGACGAGCCAAATGAAACCTTTGATTTTGAAATAGACCAGATCTCTGGATCCATGTCCGACATGTTCACCAAGCCTAACTTTGGAGAGATAAGGAGAGAGGATGGAGATTCAGTTGAAAAAGAAAATGTCAGCGTTAGTGATGGGACGAGAAAAACTATTGTGAGCGCGATACCATACACCCCCATCCAGGTAACCGTGTCTGCTAGTATTACCCATTAGTTGGGTATGACTAGTGGACAAGACGCTGTGGACCTAGCAGCGCAATTGCACGCCCCTCCTAGCCACTCTGAAGGCTCCCAACAGCCGACAGTTTCAACTATACTTGTGAGTCTAGCTCCCTATCTAGCTCCCCTCCAATCGGGAGGCATAGCTATTGAATCAAGAGGCAGTAGCTCACCTGCCGACTTCATTTGAGTGCACTTCAAGTCTAGATCCAATTAGGGAACACGAGTCTTCACACACTGCGAGCCTACGTGGCCCAGTCAGAACTTCCATAGTGATCTCCCTTCCGGACATTCCACGAGGATTGGAAGGAAATCCTGCAGTGCCACATCACTGCCATCACTGAACGTAGGTTCTCCAGTTTACTAAACTATGATGTCAACGGGTAATCTATGTGATCCTGGTGTTTCCCTTTCAGGTATCGCTACTCCTATGTTCACAATTCCTCCCGAGGCACAAGCTCTTATGGATGCTCAATTTCAACGGGCTAAAGCGTCTTTGGATGCTCATGCGGCTCCCGATAGCTAGATCCGAATAAAGCCAGCTCTTCCCTACCAAGCAGCAGTCGTACTCCACCTCCGCAGCCTCATCATTCTGATCCGACCCCAGATCCCCGAAATCGGCCTCCCTCACCACATAGATATGAATACAACAATGATGAACTCATGTCCATATTGTATGCCAATCTTCTTGCCGAAGCCACTGCTCGGGGTCAACCTGAAGATTCTTTCATGGGTCTTCTAAGGCGCAATTTGGAAATTCCCACAGTCACTCTGTATGAATTTGAGCTATTCAAATCCGACATGGAACCGAAGTTATCTGATATGCATACGTCTCAGCAAAGGAATCATGATGAGCTTCTTGGTGCTATTACCGCTCTTCTCACTGATCTTCAGGATTCTTGTAGACCGGCTGTTTCTGTTCCTGCCCGTCGTCATGATTAGGATGATCCGGGCTCTGCTCCTAATCGCCCTGAGGGGGAGACACGGCGAGCTTCAAGAACTCAGTCTCAACCATCTGCTCCAACTTCTACTGGTCTATCTGCACCATTATCCTGCCAAAGACAACGTCCCATTGTGACTCAAGAAGTTAATACGCCTACGGTTGAAAAGCCTGCGGTAGATATCACCTTTGAGAGCACGTCTGAAGCTGTTGAAACGAAGTCCAATGAAGAGATAAAAGATGTACAGAATCTAAGGAACTCCATGAAAAACTGGTTTAAAGATCCATATGAACCAGCTCTCCAAGGACAAGATTATGTGAATTTGAAGCATACAGAAAAAAATTATGTTTCGAGAGATACAAATGAACCGAAACTGCTACCTCATCAAATTCAGTGGCAAAGGATGCTAACGGAAAGCAAGTCAAAGTGGGTAAATCAGCAAATCCATGTACCTTATCTTGAAGAAACCATGGAACGGATATTCAGGAAGAATATGAAATCCGAAGACTTGGCGCACATTCACTTGGTAATGGAGATGAATCAAGCTTAAGTTAAAGAATATGTTCACATTCTGAAGATGAAAGCTCGAAAGCCATCCGAAGTGATTTCACGACACAAGATCATCAGAATTATGCAGATTGGTTCTGACAGAGTTTTCCAAGTCGAGTATCCAACTTTCAAAGTTCGAAGAGAAGATGGAAAAGTGTATACATTCTCCGAAGCTGATTTTGCTAGTCTTGACATTTTGGACTTTGAAACTTTGTATACCGAGTTAAGAGACAAAAAGAAAAGAAACGGGGATGAAGAAAGAGCTTTAAGAGCGGTGGTGCGGCACATTCAAAAGGAACTCCGATATAGTTACCTCCATGATCTGCAACGAGGCATTGAAAGTGAACAAAAGAAAATTCATATTGCAAAACCAAATCAAAGAATTCTTAATTTAGATAAACACAACGTTACAACCGTACTCACACATCCAGCTCACGGAGTAGTATGGATGCATGTGAAAGGTTAGAAAAGGTTCCTGCGCTTTGATGAAGTTGCTACTTATTCAGATGGAACGTTGTGGGGGATTCGCAAATGTTAGATCCCAAACAATCAAGATATAGAAAGATAACAAGAAATAGATCACTGAATGTGTATTGATCAGATGAATTGTATTACAAAATGAGTCTTTACAAGCTTATGAAAACATTAGTTCTAACTATCTAACAAACTATCTATTTATACATGAAATAGAAATGCTAAAGTTACAGTAAAAAATGACAAGCATGTTCAGAACTACTTAAGAACTTCTTCAGAAGTGTCTTCAGAACCTTCTTCAGAACTTCCTCAGAAGTATCTTCAGAATCTTTAGAACTTCTGAAGTTGCCACTTCAGAAGTTATGCCTTAGGCTTTTATCTGCTTGTCTTCGGAGTTCTGAGTCTTTCTTTCTTCAGATCTTTCTTACTTCAGAACACAGTACCTTTTGAAGCTATCTTAGTATCTCTATCAATCTCCCCCTTAGTTTCAAAAGTTCAAATCATAATTCCAAAAATTCAAGATTTGTCTAACATCCTTAAAATTAGACTTCTGTATTCCAACAGAGATTCTGCGATTCTGATCATCTCCTTTGCAAGCTTCTTATACTTCTCCCAATCTTCATCATTCAGATTCTTTGGTCTTCTGTTTTGTCGTTTAACCAAACGATCTCTAATAGCCATTAAAGTTCCATTGAAACATTTGTGGAGTTCTTCAAATCTCACAAAGAGTAATTCTTGAAAGCACTTGCATACAAAACCTGGAGGTTGAATCACCAGAGTACTTTTCTTCAGATTTTGAATATCAGGTAGACTTAAGTTTGGTTTACCCAGATGAACTTGTTTCTTATTCAGCAAATATGCAACTTGAAAATCAGTTTTTGCAACCCAGATAAGTTCTCTATACAAACCATCTCTGAGAACTGGAAATGATTTTCTGAACTTTGAAATCGAATCATGAAACGGATAAAGACTTCTGTATACTCTGAGCATATCTCTTAAGTAAATATTCTGAAAGTCAGCTTCTGAGAAGGTAGATATCTCTCCATTTCTTCTTTCCACAGTAAAAAAGGCACAACTATAGTTTTTTCTTGTCTTTAATTCAGCATTAATCACTTTGATGACAGGACTTTCTTTTCTTGCTTCATTAACAGGAATCCTTAGTTTTCTAATGATATCAGAATACCATTGTTTCCATCCAATTGATTTGTTAATCCAGCAATCAATATAATTAAACTTCAGTTCATGTTCCATGAACATTTCTGGATGAAAATATTCAAGAAACATGGTAAATGCACTTTCTTCAATTCTTTGTTCTTGTAGTTGTTCCTCTTCAGAAGTTTTCTTTATAGGAACCAACTCTTCAGAAACATTTTCAGAAATTTTCTCCTTTTCTTTTTCCTTTTCTTTTGGACTTACTTCTGAACTTTCAAGATTCAGAGTGAACTTCTGAATTTCTTCCATGTCTTGCTTCTATGTATGAATCTTGAAATCATTAGCATCACTTAGCAAATAGTCAGCTCCTCTGATTTTGTTTACTTTCTTGTGACCATCCAAATAACTCTTTCTTACAAATTCTCTGAAATTTATTCTTTCTTTGATCAAATAGACTATTTCTTCTTTGATATCAGATTCTTCAATAAAATATACCATATAGTTCAGAAGCCATTTGAGAGTAGATGTAGAATACTTTGGAAGTATATAAAACCATTGTCTGGACTAGTGAATAATCTTTTCATCCCTGACCTTTCAATAAAAACAGGCTCTAACAAGTTTACTTTGTTTAGTCTGTATTCTAAAGCCAACAGAAAGTCATGCTTAATGAGATTCCTTATATAAATTCCTAATATTCTTCTAATCTCATAGACTAGTTCAGATTCACCTCTGTTACACAAAAAGACAAAGTTGCCAGCTTATCTTGTAGTCTTAGCTTGTACAAATCAAACTGAGTAAACTCACATAAAGTACCATCCCTTCTTTCTGCTCCAAATTTGCCTCTAAACAAATCATCTTGAATTGACTTTGATAAGCATCTGATCTTCTTTATTAAAGTTGAATCATGGAAGTTCTGAACACCATGATTCTGAATATAGTTTCTCACTTGAGCAATATGATCTTCAGTCCATTCATCATTCAGAAAATCTTCCAACGTTGCAAATTTCATACTTTTTCAGGAAACACCAAGCTATTCTCTCCAGGAATGAACACATTTTCCTTCTCAAAAACTTGATCCAAAACAGGTTTTTCAAGAACTGGAAGATCTATTGCAGGAATAATAATACAAGGTCTGAACCTTACTTCAAATTTTTCAGAGAAGACAATAAGAATTTCATCTACAATTTCAACTCCTTCCATGTGATTCAGATCAAACTCTATTTCAATTCTCTCATCTGGTTGATTCAGAAATTCTTCAAAAATTGACAATCTGTTATCCAAAAATCTACACTCCAGATTTCTTGGATTGTTCAGAAATAGATGAACCCAACAGAATTTGCTTATCAAACTCCATAATTCTTCAAAAAGATACCACTATAAACCTCATTCAAAATTTGTTGTGGATTCAAGATTACTAAATCTCTGACTTCATTAACTTCTGAGATTTCTTCCATATTAACCTCAGATTCATCTTCATACATGATCACATATGAGAGATCACTTGGTTCACCAATTACATCTTCAAATGCAAGATATTCTCTTAGCATTTCTTCATTGGAATCTGGAATTACATCTGTTTTATCTGAACTCAAGTTTCCTTCAGAATCAAAAAACAGTTTTTTTGTTTCATACCCTTCATCAATCAGTTCTTCATAAGAGGCAACATCCACCTCTTGGCCTTCATGCTCTACAAGAATGTCTTCTATGGCTTCTGAAACTCTATTTGAACCTTCTCCTATATTCTGAGCTTCTTCAGAATCTTTTTCAGAAGATTGACCTTGAGAATTTTCAACATTTGCAGCTTCAGATACTTTCTGTCTTTTCTCCCCCTCTTGATTATCAGGACCCTGATCATCAAGATTTCTTTTGGAAGTATCTGCCTGAGGTCTACACTCCAAAGCAGATAATCTGTTATTCAATGTTGTCTGAGATATCTGAATAGCAGATAATTGATTCAGAATTTGATTAATGTCATCTTTAGTAGCAAATTCAGAAGTATCAGATTGAGAGCTTGAAGAAGAAGGCTGAGATGCTTTGAGAGAAGATATAGAAGAAATCACTTCAGAGAAAGCATTCAGAAGTGCATCTTTAAAAGAGTTGAGATCATTGGAAGAAGAAACTTGAAAATCATTCAATTTATTCACCACTATTACCTCTTGTTTTTCCAACCTATCCTCCATCACCTTGTTTGATTTGTTCGTCAATTTCTTTAGTTCCTTCTGAATCTTTTCAAATTCAGAAGTACAAAAATCCTTGAATTCTAAAAATTCAGAAGATGTTGGTAAATTGCAAAGACCAACAGATGGTCTTGTTTGCAGTCCTTCAGAAGAAGGCTGGCCTGTAGATGCCACAGCATCATGAATCATAAATGACTCCGTGAATGGAGCTTTAGTAATGTTCACTTCACCAGGGCTTCCAACTAATCCTTGATACCCAATATTAGGAATATCTATAGTTGTTGAGGCAATGTGACACACACTTTGCTCATTTACATCTGAAAGATATGTGCTGGTGTGAAGGAATTCCACATTTAGTGGCTCTTTAGGCTCAACATTGAGTGGACTCTCAGACTCTATGTGCTCGAAACAGTGAAGGGGGGGACATATGTCCTTCTTTTTCAACAAAAGGAACCTCCAAATGGGGTCCTAATGGTATATGAGCTGCTTGCCCCAATTGTGTTAATGAAACACCCTTCTGTTGAGAGATGGATGAGTGGCTCGGGGGGTTAACAAGTGTTGCCATGGGCTCACTGGCCTTTTCAATATTACCCAGCAAAGAATGTGGAGTAATAGATGATGTGGGTGCCCGGCTAGTAACATTTGGTTCACAAGTTTCTTTATTTTTTACTTGTGTTCTCCTCTCATCAATTCTTTTTCTCACCCTTCTACCCAATCCCTCATTTACATTTTTCCTCTTTAGACTCTGAGGATGTTCTCCCCCTTGAACAGCCTCCCCACTCTTCCTAGATAGTCTAGACTCCTTAGCATTCTCACCACTCTTGTGGGAATCAGGGGAAGAGACTACTGGTTTTGGTAGTCCCATTGATTCATAATACTCACTTATAATCCTAATTTCTGAACTTACAAGTTCAAGTAAGTAAGTAGGTAATGGAATGGCATTTGGAAATTTTAATTTTGCATTTGGTGGACGAAGATTATCGATGGTAAAGATATGAACATGTACCTCATGGGCAAAATCAGGAAAAACAGGAACAACCTTCATTGCACCTTTGATAAATGTTTGAAAGAATCGTTGGAAGGGAATGTAGTTGTATGTGGATTTCTTCAGAACAACAGTCTTCAGCTCTTTAAATATTAGTGAAGCATAGTCATAGTGTTTGTTGAATACCACCCCATGAAATATAATCCTTCCATTTGTAGATGCTTGGTCTAAGCTAGAACTTTTTCCAGAGAGGCAAGTGTTTAAAATGGAGAATAGGAAACACCAGATTGGGGTAGACACTTCCTTCTGAATAAACTTAAGGCATTTAGTTGTTCAGAATATCCCAAGCGCATAAAATCTGAAATCATCTCAGAAGATGATGGAATTGGATCATATGAAGTTTTCCCAACAACTTCATCTGCCTTTGGAAGGAAATGTATACTTCTGACATCTTCCACAGAAACACAAACCCTGTAGCCATGAATATATGAGGAAATGTCATCTGCAGCTTCATCGACCTCAGCATAATACCACCATTGCTGCAAGTAAGAAGCAGGAACTGAAAATTTCCTTAAGAGTAAAACACGAAGTGGATGTTTCTTCAGAATTTCTATCAAAATCATTTGATCATCAGCAAAATCTGTCGATTTGAAGTTCAGAGCACAGTTATTCCTTTTGATTTCGAGCAATTTTTCTTCAGGAACATACAGTTTGGACAAATCAGGTCCATCACTGCTCTCAGCACGAGATTGAGACTCACTTTCACCAGCATTTGATTTAGATACCACCTCAATGGGCTTGAGTTGAGTTTCCCCAATTGTAGAAGAACTAGGGTTAGGGTTAGGTTTAGAAGTTGGATTTAAAGGGCCGGCTTCATCAATAGCAGTTGTGGCCGTGTCTTGTACTACTTGATCATCATTCAAAGGGATCTCCATGGATCCAATCACAATTTTGGTAGGCACAATTTTGAATGATGCTTCACTAGATGAGTCATTGTTGTTGCTGAAACTCGAAGAAGCAGAAACCATGACATGCGAAGTTGACATCACTGGAAGTGAACAAGGATACAGACTTGATTGAAAATGAATAAGCACAAAGACGTTTTGGAGGGAAAAAGCACTAGAAAATGAAGAAGAAGGTGATTCCATCTGTTTTACTTGACTAAATAAGCATAGATGGACACGTGGCCAAAAATTAAACGAGATTAAAAGAGTAATCATCATTTATTTGGATTAATGAACCGTTTAATCGACGTGGGTTAAGGATTTTCCAATGAAATTAAAACACGTGGCACACGCTTAAAAATGAATAACGGGAAGTAAAGTTCTGAGAACAAGTTCAAAAACTTCAGAAGAAATTCAGAACTTCTGAGAAGAAATTCAGAAGTCGAAATGAAAACTTTCAGAAATACTTCAGAACTTGCAAGAAAAGTTCAGAACCAAACTTATATTCCTCCAAAATGACAAAAATCATTTAAAAATACATACTTCTGAAACATATAAATTGTTATAACTGTTCAGAAGTAGGTTTGGACAATAATTTTATCTATAGTAGCTTGTCCATACTACTTAGATTTGAAATTCAAGACTTTTAACAGCATCTCAGATCTGTTTGTTAGAAAGGAGTATTTAAGATTTTGAATTTTTAGCAACACTCCCCCTTGAATCATAAACAGTTATGATTCTCCCCCTTAAACAATGCTATTTATCAGAGAAAAAAAATGTTAGAGAAATGAGAAAAAAAATGAAAGTATTTGAGAAATAATCATCTTTGAAGAAGAAATTATAACTTCTGAAATTTAGAAAGACGGAATTTCTGAAAATAGAACTTTAGAAAATCTGAAGTTCAAAATATTCAAAATTTGGAAAAAATAATATCAGAATATAATTTCTAAATACTTACATAGACATATTCATCATGCTCAATTTACTTACAAGAAAATTAAATCGTTTCTCATCAAGGGCTTTGGTAAATAAATCAGCCAATTGATAATCTGTCTGAACAAAAAACATTTCAATATTACCTTTTTCCACATAATCTTTGATAAAATGATATCTTACATCAATATGCTTTGTTTTTGAATGTTGAACAGGATTAGAAGTGATAGCTTTGACACTCTTTGACTCACAATATAAAGGAATCTTTTTGAAAGTGTAACCATAGTCCTTGAGTTGTGTTTGCATCCAGATCACTTGTGAACAACAGATTGCAACTGCAACATACTCAGCTTCTGCAGTAGAAGTGGAAACACAATTTTGTTTCTTTGAAGACCAACTTACAAGTCTGTCACCCAAAAATTGACATGATCCAGATGTGCTTTTCATGTCCAATTTGCAACCACCATGGTCTGCATCTGTAAATGTTGTTAGTTCAAAACCAGAATCCTTAGGATACCAAAATCCCAATGAAGGAGAACCTTTGAGATATCTAAGGATTCTTTTAGTAGCATGAAGATGAGATTCCTTAGGATTAGCTTGATATCTAACACAAATACATATAGCAAACATTATATCTGGTCTACTAGCTGTTAAGTAAAGCAAAGATCCAATGATATCCCTATATTTCTTTTGATCAACAAATATACCATTTAGATCAGGAGATAATTTTGTTGCAGTGGCCATTGGAGTTTGAATACTGGAACAGTCAGACATGTCAAACTTCTTAAGTAAGTCAAAGACATACTTAGATTGATTAATGAATATGCCAGGTGGGAAGTTGTTTAACTTGAAGACCAATAAAAAATGTTAACTCTCCCATCATACTCATTCCAAATTCAGTTCGCATAATTTTCTCAAAATTTCTACAAAATTTTGGATTAGTAGAAGCAAATATAATATCATCTACATATATTTGTATTAATATCATATCATCACCTTCCTTTTTCAGAAATAAAGTGGTATCAACAGTACCTCTTTTGAATTTGGAGTTCAGAAGAAAAATTGTGAGGGTGTCATACCATGCTCTTGGTGCTTGTTTAAGTCCATATAAGGCTTTGTCCAAAATATAGACATGATATGGGAATTCTTTGCTAACAAATCCTTCTGGTTGTTCAACATACACCTCTTCATGTAGAACACCATTCAGAAATGCACACTTGACATCCATTTGAAACACCTTCATATTTTTATGAGCTGCATATGCCAGAAACATTCTGATAGCTTCAAGTCTTGCAAATGGGGCAAACGTTTCATCATAATCAATTCCTTCTTGTTGACAATACCCCTTAGCAACAAACCTTGCTTTGTTTCTCACAACAATTCCATTTTCATCCTTTTTATTTTTGAATACCCATTTTGTGCCAATTATTGATTTACCTTTTGGTTTAGGGATTAATCTTCAGACTTTGTTCCTTTCAAATTGATTTAGCTCATTTTGCATAGCTAAAATCCAATCCGGATCTTCAAGAGCTTCAACTGGCTTCTTGGGTTCCATGCTGCTTAAGAAATTCACATACAAACACTCATTGGCTGTTGCTGATCTTGTTTGAACACCTTTTGATGCATCACCAATGATTTGATGAATAGGATGATTAGATGTCCATTTGTTCACATTTGGTAATGGTTGAACAGATGATACATTGTTGAAAGAATCATAATCATCAATAATTGCTTGAGTGTCAGTATCATGGTTGATAACTGAATGTAGATCTGAATGCTTCTCCTCAAATGGTATATTTTGTACTGGTTCAGAAGTTGTAGGCACAGTTTCAGAAACAGTAATATTCTGAACTGATTCAGAAGGCATGTGTACAGATTCAGAAATAGGAATTTCTGAATTTGAGGTTGAGACTGGTGGTGCTGTGATATTTGATATTTGAATTTCTGAAATTTCTTGTTCTGTTATGCTTCTGAGGAGAGAGGGATTCTGACAATCTGCAGAGACATTAACAGAAATATCAAATAAGTCTTGACATAAGATATATAAGTTTGATTTAAGTAAAGTTTGAGATTTAGAAGTTTGATTTGTCTTGCTATGTGCTGAATCCAAGCTTTCAGAAATAGGGTTAAGTGTGAGTTCTGAACTGTCTTGTTCAGAAGTCAATGTTGGCACATGAAATCGAATATTAGTAGTTTCAATGATCCTTTGAGTTCCTTTGATTAATACTCTATATGCCTTGGACCTTTGGGAGTAGCCAACAATGATACCAGCTACACCTTTTGGTGCAAATTTATCTAAATGTTGTGTATCATTTCTGAGAAAACACCTGCAACCAAAAATTTTAAAGTAATCAATAGAGGGTTTTCTTTGTTTAATAATCTCATAAGGAGTTTTAAGTAGTTTTCTGTTAAGAATTGTCCTGTTCTGAGTGAAACATGCAGTAGCTATAGCTTCTGCCCAAAGAGAAAAAGGAAGTTCAGAATAAGCAAGCATGGTCCTTGCAGCTTCTACCAAAGTTCTATTCTCTCTCTCAACTACTCCATTCTGTTGAGGAGTTCTTGCAGCGGAAAAGTTATGTGAGATACCAACAGATTCCAAGAAGTTCTGAAGTGTAGAATTTGTAAATTCTATGCCATTATCACTTCTGATCTTTTGGATTGGTAGTTGAAGAAGAACTTGAATTTTCTTCAGAAAAGGTATGAGCCTTTCAGAAGCGTCAGATTTGAGTCTAAGAAATTCAACCCAAGTATATCATGAATATTCATCTACAATGACAAGAATATACTTCTTTCCACCCATACTTTGAGTCTTCATTGGTCCACACAAATCTATGTGAAGCATTTCAAGTGGAGCTTTGCATGAAGATAGCATTTTCAGAGGATGGGAACTTCTCTTGATCTTCCCTAGTTCAGAAGCAGAACATAAGGAATTCTTATCAAATCTGATCTTTGGTAGTCCTCTAACAGAGTGATGTTTTTCTAGTTCAGAAATAGCTTTGAAATTCAGATGTGACATTCTTCTCTGCCAAAGCCAACTATCATTCCTCATTGTGTTGGAAATGTAACATACCCCTTTTAATTGACCAGTTGCTGTAAAGGTAGCAGTGTAGATGTCTCCATCTCTATAGGCAGTTAACTCTTGTTTTCTGAACTCAGAACATGACAGTAGTCTATATAAAAATTGACTTTCCAATATTTGTCACAGAATTGATTGATAATGAAGAGATTATGTTTAAGACCTTCAACATAGAAAACTTTCATTACTGTAACTTCTCCTTTGATAAAAGTACCATAACCTCTTACAAATCAGTTAGTAGTTCTTTGAATGGTGTCATGTGTCTTGAACATCCAGAATCTAAGACCCACACATGACATATCTGCAAAAATGATTATTGACATTTAGGTACCCATTTGAGAATGGGTCTTTTGAGATTAGTAAAAAATTTTGAAGTTCTGAACTTTGACATCAGATTTTTCAGTTCAGAAGTTTGTTCAGAACTCTGAGATTTGTCAGTCTTAGATTTATTCTTATTTTTATTTTTATTTTTATTTTTACTTGCCAATTTAGCTGAAAAGTTCTGAATAGATTTCTTAAGATTATTCTTCTTTGATTTGGAGTTTATTTGAAAATTATGATTACCACAATTAATATAGTGAATATGATTCTTCAGAATGTTTAATAAAGCAGTAGTAGAACAAGAATCAACACTATTGAATTTATCAACCAAATCTCTTTTATTCACTTTATTAAGTTTGGGTACATCATGTTTCTTTGAAAATGAAATACTATCTAATTGGTCAGTCTTTGATAGTCTTTCACCTTTCTTTCTCCAAACTAAAGAGGAAAGCTCTGTAAAAGATAAGAAATGAGGATTAGTATAAGTAGTCTTTTTATCAATTTTAGATTCTTTGGATTTATATTCTTTATAATGAACTTCAGAAGTTGAAATGGAAGAATGTCCTTTTTCAAAAAAATTTACTCTATTTATAAAGTCAGATGATATATTGAAGATTTTTCAGGAGTTAATGATGTATTTGAAGAAATAGAAGTATGATTAGATGATGTGGAAGAAATTTCAGTTTTCAGAAACTCTTGTTTCAGAAAAACAGTGTTAAACGTTTCTGAAGACAACTTTGGTGCTTCAGATTTTAAGATGTCCCCATCAATCATAGATGATTGTAATTTGTAAACCGAATGTCCATCTTTATCTATAACCTGAACCATATGATGATCATCATCATCTGAATCTGATGCATTCATTAAATCTGAGAACTTATCTTGAGTCATGCTAGAAGCAAAAAAAATTTGATTTAAAATATTTTCAGACTCATCATCAGAATTATCAAAAATAATTTCTGAATTCTCATTATTATTTTGTAAAGATTCAATATCTGAGAATTCATCATATTTTTCTTCATGTTCTGATTTAAGATCAACATTATCTTCTGATTCAAAAGTTTGTTCAGAAGATAATTCAGAAATTTGTTGAGTAGTTTTCTCAGATTTAACAGATGATTCAGATTTTTCTTCAGAAATAATTTTAGATTCAGAAGTATTTTCAAAAGGTTTTAAAACATTATTACTTATTACTTCTGATTCAGAAATTATCTCAGTTTTATCATAATCAAACGATTTTTCTTCAGAAAACAGAGTTTCTGATTTGACAAAGGGAATTCTTTCAGGCAAAGAGTAGTTAACAGGTTTAGATATAATACCTATGTTGGTTTCATTAAAAAAATTTATTTTAGAATAGTCATAAAGATTTCCAGGTGCCTTTTTCAGTATTTGACTATCATTATATCCCAAAATGTTCAGAGTCTGTTCAGGTTGACCTCTTTTAAAGTTCAGATCTTCTAATTCCTTAATTTTTTTTGTAAAGATCAAGTCTTTCTTGGTTCAGAAAGTTCATTTTTACATTTAAAACTTCTTTTTCAGATTTCTCATTAATAATATCTTTCTTTAAACTGTCCAGTTTTTCTTTTAATTGAAGTTTTTCTTCAGAAACTTTTTCAAGAATTTGTTCAGCTTCTTGGCAGTTTTGTTTATAGATTTGACTTTCAGGTCTAAATTGATTTACCAAAATTCTTTCACCTTTGATTCTGTTTCTGAGAGTTTCAAATTCAGAAAACATATTCTGAAATTGATTTTGTACTTCAGAATTTTCAGATATTTGTTCAGAATTTGGTTCAGAAAAAGAATTTAATTCAGAAGATGAAGAAGATACCTCAGAATCATGTGCATGTTTTTCTTCTGGATCCATTTGGCACATGTAGCATTTTGAAGCATAATGAGCTACCTCTTCATCATCATCTCCATCACTCCAGTTTAACCAGTCTTCCTCATACTTGGTTACTAGAGCTGGATTTTGTTCCTCTTTCTTTGCAAAAAGATGCTTCTTCTCATAGTAGCCTGAGTTCTTGACTTTAGGCATTTTGCACTGTCTTGTATAATGACCAGACTTACCACAATTGAAACACCTTGCTGGTTCAGATGACTCATTTTGAACAGCATCTTGACTTTTCTTAGGTCCAACTTCAGACCTTGGTTTATTCTGATATTTTTGATTATATCTTTGAGTGAATTGCCTTGTCATAAAAGCAATATTATCAGAAATTCTTTTTAAGTTCTTCATCTGATTCATCCCCATCACATAGAGTTGTCTCTAGAATTTCACAAACTTTGTTTTTAGTAGAAATGGTCAAGGAGTTGTTGTACTTTTTGCTTAACAAGGCTACAGTTTCATTTGCCTTTTTCTGCTCATTCTGTCTAGTTTTGATCTTGTCCTCTTGTTGGAACAAGATGCCATATACATCATGAATAGTCTTCCTAGACAGATTCCTTGTAACCATGTTATCAGAAAAGCTTGACCATTCATTTCCCAAGTTATTCAGAAATTTATTGTTTATCTCTAAGTTTGATTTTTGAACACCATTTCTTCTCAGATCATTCAGAATATTGTTGAATCCATGATATGTATCAGTAATTGATTCATTTTTTTTATATATGAAATTCTCATAAGTACCCACACAGATATTTAGGCGTTGTGCTTGGGCTTTTGTACTACCTTGCATCTGGGCTTCTACTTCGTCCCACATAGCTTTGGCAGATGTTAGACTATCTACCCTATTAAAGATTTCATTTGGAATAGCCATAGTAAGAAGAGTTAATGCCCTTTTGTCAAATTTTGCTTGAGCTTTCTCAGCAGTACTGTACATACCTGGGCTTTTCTTGATTCTTGATGCAGGTATTTCAGGAGTGGATTCAGTTCTTGGAACTGCAGGGATTTCCACATAGACCTCAAGAGGGCCATTTACGATTGATTGCCTTAAAGTTTCATCGATATTGTCAAAGAATTGAACCATCCTGATTCGCCATTGATGATATTCTCCTAAAAACAAAGTTGGTGGTTTGGTTTCTGATCCAATGGAGACGATTTCTTTCGACATCTTTGATTTGAAAAAACAGATCGAGAATTCACCTGAATTTGAATCTTGAATTTTTTGATCAAGAACACAACAAGAATTGTCAGATCTGACAAGTTCTTCTCTAACCTTCAAGAACAGATGAATTGGCTCTGATACCAATTGTTAGATCCCAAACAATCAAGATATAGAAAGATAACAAGAAATAGATCACTGAATGTTGTATATTGTATTGATCAGATGAACTGTATTACAAAATGTGTCTTTACAAGCTTATGAAAACGTTAGTTCTAACTATCTAACAATCTATCTATTTATACATGAAATAGAAATGTTAAAGTTACAGTACAAAAATGACAAGCATGTTCAGAACTACCTCAGAACTTTTTCAGAACTTCTTCAAAAGTGTCTTCAGAACCTTCTTCAGAACATCTTCAGAAGTATCTTCAGAATCTTCAGAACTTCTGAAGTTGCCACTTCAGAAGTTATGCCTTAGGCTTTTATCTGCTTGTCTTCTGAGTTCTGAGTCCTTCTTTCTTCAGATCTTTCTTACTCCTCAGAACCCAGTACCTTTTGAAGCTATCTTAGTATCTCTATCAGCAATAAACTTGCTGCGGAAATTAGTGCTGATAAAAAGAGTACTACAAGGATGAGCTCAACTAAAAGAAATTCAATTCTGGATGCTATCAAGATCATTGACGAAAGGATAATATTTCGGCAGACCCTTAGAAGATTTGAAGGCATGTTCGAGCTAAAAAGATGAAGATTCATTTTGCCACAAAGGGGGAGATTGTTAGGACTAATATTGTGTTGTGTCAAAATAAGGAAAGGATACGCTTAAATGTTAAAGGAAGTTTATAATTCCTTAAACTCTTTCCTTCCTTAATTAGATCAGCCCTAACAATATAAATAGGAGTCTAGGGTTATTGTCATTATGTCAGTCGATTACTTTAGAGAGCCGAGATATTGTCAGATTAATATTGTACCCGTACAAGTGAGATTTCCGACTACGAAGCATCATTAATCATTGTGTTCTTATTGTTTTATTCTTTATTATCATTGTGCTTCCATATTCTTGGATCAACACTCCATCATCTCTGAAGATGGGAAAATAAAGCAGATAAAGACGGAGAAATCCTTGGAAAGATCTATTCCCAAGGTGAACCTAGAGATCCCCAAGATCTCTCAAGAAGCACCCTCTGCCTCCTTTCAGATACCAACACTCGACCATCTTGTCAGTGAGGCCACTGAAATAAAGATGAAGGCGACAACCTTTAGATATCAGATGAGTATATCTTCAAACAGATGTTGGGGATGCCAAACATAAAGGTCGTCGTCTCAGGCATCCAATCGGTTGTCTCTGCTCTGATGACGGAGGTCTCATAGCTGAAGAATGTCGTCTCCCTCAACACTTAATCAATCACTTAGCTGGGCACAAAGCTAGAAAAGCATGGGGAGACACTTTCGGAGATAATCAAGCTACTACAAGCCCCTGCTGTCAACCCATCTGCTCTCACTGAATTTGATAGAGAGAACATGAATGTTAGGATCCGAAAAATCCTATGATTTTGGATCCTATGATTTGAAATGTTTTGTAAAGTCATTATTCAGATTTCAGAGTTCAGAAGTCTGAAGATAAAGTTCAAAAGTTATAAAGAGAAAGTTCAGAAGTTCTGATGATAAAGTTTAAAAGTTCTGAAGAGCAAGTTTTAAAGTTCTGAAGAGAGTTTAGAAATTCTGAAGAACTTCTGAATATACTTTTTGATGATGTGTCTTAATGTCGTAGGGCTGTAATGAAAGTGTCTGTATCTTTATGTAGATCCCAGATTGACAAGCACAATGATAAAGCAAACGTTAAATAATAAAGTAATATGAACAAGGAGGTTTTGTATGAATACTGTAGTCGTATATCTCTTAAAGTGTATATCGATTACAATGAATAATATCAGAAAATCAGCTCTAAAGTAATCGACCAAAACATATTGAATACCTAGACTCCTATTTATATTGAAAGGTTTAATCTAATTAAGGAAGGAAGGAGTTTAAGGAATTATAAACTTCCTTTTACATTTGAGCATATCCATTCCTTATTTTGACACAATAAAATATTAAACTTAACAATCTCCCCCTTTGTGGCAAAATGAGTCTTCACTTCTTGAGCTCGAACATGCCTTCGAATCTTCTTAGAGTCAGTCGGTATAGGATTCTTTCGTCGATTAACCTGACAGCTTCTGGTAGAGAATTTCTTCGCACATTTCTCATCCTTGAAGTACTTTTCCTGTCAGTAGCCAACTCTGATGCGAGTCTCTTCCGGATTCCCCATAATGTTCCATCTGAATATGCAGCCACTTCATCAAACCTGAGAAACCTCTTTTCTCCTTTAGCGTGCATCCAGACAACTCAATGAGCTGGATAGGTTAGGACAGTCATAACATCAATATCGCCCTTTACAGGAATAGACTGGTCAGGTTTTGAAATGTAGATCTTCTTTTGTTCGCATTCTATCCCACGCTGTAGGTCGTGAAGATAGTTGTACCTCAGTTCCTTCTGTATATGCCTAACCACTACTCTTAGTGCCCGTTGCTCGTGCTCATTTCTGTTCTTCTTTTCTCTCAATTCATTATATAAGGTTTCAAAGTCCATGATATCTAGCCTTGCAAAATCTGCTTCAGAGAAGGAATACGCCTTACCATCTTCTCTCTGGACTTTAAATGTAGGATATTTGATTTGAAATACTCTGTCCGTATCGATCTTCAGAATCCCCACTATTCTGTGTCTTGAAATTACATCAGCCGGATTTTGAGCTCTCGTCTTCAAGATATGGACATATTCTTTGACTTGAGCTGGGTCCATTTCCATCACTAGATGAATGTGTGCCAAATCTTCAATCCTCTTTTCCTTCCTGAAGATCTTTTCCATTGTTTCTTCAAGGTATGGCACACGTATTTGTTGATTTATCCACTTCGACTTGCTTTTTGTCAGCATCCTTTGCCACCGAATCTGATGAGGCAACAATCTTGGTTCATTTTGATCCCCCAAGGCATAATTCCTAGTCGTATGCTTTAGGTTCACGTAGTCTTGTTCTTGAAGGACTGGTTCATATAGATCTCTAAACCAGTTTCTCACTGAGTTCCGTAGACCTTGAACGTCGACTCTTTCTTCACTTGGTTCCGGTGCGGCAGGTTCAGCTGTACTCTCGAATTCGATATCGGCCGCAGGCTTTTCAACCGTTGGCATATCGACTTCTTGAGTTGTTGGTGCGCGTTGTCGGTGTTGGGTTGTTTGAGTAGATGGTCTCGAAGATGTAGCAGCGTCTGTTCGGGCTTGTGATCTTGAGGCCCGGCGTGTCTCCCCCTCAGGACGAGTTGGAGCGGAGCCCGGATCGTCTTGTTGAGGTCGAGAAGTAGGCACAGAAACTGCTGGGTGGCAAGACTCTTGAATCTCGGTGCGTAGAGCAGTGATAGCACCCAGAATATCATCAGTTTGGTGCTGTTGAGCAGTCTTTAGGTCGCTTAGCTGTCGCTCGATGTCGGCTCGGAACACGTCAAACTCATGGCGAGTGATGGTGGGGATTTCCAGATTTCTTCTTAGAAGACCCATAAGTGAATATTCCGGTTGACCGGTTGTAGTGGCTTCGGCTAGCAGGTTTGCATATAACATCGACATGATCTCGTCGTTATTGTACTCAGATCGATGTGGGGATGGAGGCCGATCTTCTTGGTGTGATCTGGAACTTGGTCGTGAAGAGCTTGTTTGTTGGTGAACTGGTTGCTTCAGGCGGGCGGCTTTACGGATTTCTCTTAGGAAGGCTTCCCTCTCGGCTGTCATTAGAGCAGCATGAGCAGCTAGGGAGTCTTTTGCCTTTTGTAAGTGTGCCGCGATGCTCGATTCAGACTCGGGGGGAATGGTGAATGTGGGAGTCGTGGTACTTGTATGGGAAACACCGGGATCAATTAGATAACCCGTTGACAATACAGTTGAATCAACTATATGACCTATGTTCAGTGTTGGCATAGGTGTAGCACTGGTAGGATTTCCTCCCAATCCTCGTGGAATGTCCGGAATGGACATCACTATGGGAGTTCCGGCTGGGCCACGGAGGCACTCAGTGTGTACCGACTCTTGTCCCCTAGCGGGCTCTAGACTCGATGTGCATACAAACGAAGTCGAAGTAGGTGAGCTACTGCCTCTTGTTTCAATAGTTGTGCCTCCTAAATGGAGGGGAGCTAGATAAGGTGCTAGACTCACAAGTATGTTTGAAACTGTTGGCTGTTGGGAGCCTTCAGAGTGGCTAGGGGGGCGTGCATTTGCGCTGCTAGGTCCACAGCGTCTTGTCCACTAGTCATATCCAATGAATGAGTAGGGCTAGTTGACGCGGTTACCTGGATGCGGGAATCTGGTCTCGCGCTCTCTATAGTTTTTCTCTTCCCATCGCTCACGCTCACGCTCACGCTTTCTTTTTCAACTAATACTCCCTCCTCTCTCCTTATCTCTCCAGTATAGGGCTCGGTGAATATGTCGGACATTGAGGCAGATGCTTGATCGGTTTCAAAGTCAAAGGGCTCATTTGGCTCATCGGGTTCATCAGTCGTTGTAGCTGGTTGGTCATTGGTGTCCGATGTATAATCGGATAGGGTTGGTTGTGGACCAATGCGACTTAGAGCTTGTTCTTCGATAGTAGCGGTTCGCTGACGGCGGGATAGGGGTTGTGAATCAGATTCATGGGTTAGTGGTATGGGGATGGATGGGGCGGCAGTTGTTGGGATTGGCTGATCAGGTGCACCACCCTCGTCGTTTCCCCTTACAATACGCTCATCACCCTGTTCAGGATCCCCATGATCCTGAACATGCTCATCTATCCAAGGACCCTCTTCCTGCACAATATGTTCCTCATGGATTGGCTCTTGGGCAGGCACAACCGGAGGTGGTTGAACCATTAAGCTTTGTCTCTCCCTATAAGCTATCACACTCGGTGCAGTCTGATCAGCATAGGCAAGTAGTGCTTCAGGGATTGGCATGATGAAGTTAAACTGGTGATCATTGAGCCGGAGAAACTTCAGGGAGTTGGTCGGTCCCAATGGTTATCCGGAGTGTCTAAGGATATCAGGTTTGGAAGACAGCATGGCATGGATAAATAGTTGAAGAAACCGTTGGAATGGTACGAAGGCACGATCGCGATAGTTGGACTTGTCTTCTACTAGCTCCACAAAATCCGTCCAAATGAGCATCGTGTAATCATAATGACGGTTGAAAGCGATACCGTGAAATATTCGTAGGACCGCAATACTGGCCTTGTCCATGCCAGTGTGCTTGCTAGTCAGACATCGATTGACGATGGTGAATTGCGAAAACCATATCTGAGGCAGATACATCCGTTTGAACTGGCCAGGGCTTGTGAGGGGTTCGGGGGAGTTGTACCCAAGGGCTTGGATGTCGGCACAAAGTTGTTGGTCGGTTGCAAAGGCATCGTACGGGTGTTCGGCGGTGGCGATCGGCAGGCAGAGGATGCGTCGAATCCGAGAAGGAGTAAAGCGGGTGACAAAATCATCAATTTTGGCAGTAAAATGGTGATCACCGTCGTCCGGATGGTATGTCAACGTATATCAAAATTGCTGGAGATAGAACATGGGTACCCGATGGTCTATTGCAAAGGCATATTGAAGCGGATGTCGTTAAAGGATGTCGATGATGACTTGGTGTTCGATTGTGATGCCAAAATCGAGACGGTGGTTTTTTGGTTTTATTTTCCGAAGATGTGCTTTAGGCATCAAGATTTCATCCTGGTTTACCGCGTTGGTGTCGGGTTCGGTTGAACGTTCGGAAGGCCTCGGGTGTTCATCATCAGAGAGGTTAGGATCATTCATGGCTGCCATATGTACTGAAATAAGACAGTTAGTCAAAACAGATGAACAGTCAGTGCTAGGAAGTGATGAACAGCAAAGAACAAAAAACTGCTAAGTCTTTTTGTCGAGTCCCATTGGGCCGATAACAATTGTTATCGAGTGCAATGGGATCGAGAATCAACAGTTGTCGAGTGAAGTTAGGCGACAAAAAGACTTGTTAATAAATTGAAAGAACAAACCTATGTATCTGTAAGATAGATGTCGAGTCATTGGGGATCGAGAAACACAGGTTATCGAGTGAGAAAAAAAACTTGACAATTGATGTCGAGTCCTAAAGGGTCGATGAATTTACTTAGGTAATCGTGAAGAAAAGGTTATCGATCCTTTGAGACTCAATTAAAATCCTTAAATCATGTTATCGATCCAATTTGACTCGATAAAAACACTTGAACATTTATATAGCATGTTATCGATCCTTAAGCACTCGATGAAAAGGCTTTGAAATTTGAAGACCAAGTTATCAAATCAAAGGGACTCGATAAAATAAACTTAGTGATTTTCATCGATCCTTTAAGAGTCGATAACAAATGTTGTCGAGATCTAAGGGTTCGATGAAAACACTTAGGTGCTGTTTGTTTTTCCAAATTCAGATCTGAAAACGTCTAGAGTCTGATTCGGTCAGACGTTTTTCGTTTTCAGACCGTTTGTTTTTTTTCCCAATTAAGAGCTTAAAAGATCAATGTTTCCTCTGAAACTTTAAGAGGTAAACCTATGTCTTAAAACCTTTAAGACTTCTCAAAATGAACTATCACTCAACAGCTCTCTCATCTCATCTGTTGATCTCTAACAACAACGATCTCCAAATCTTCTCTCATCTCTCGATCTCTAAATGGATCTCGATTTCCAGGTTTCATTTTCGATCTGCTCTCGATTTCAACCTCCCATCTCTCGATCTCTTGCTCGATCTACCTCATAAGCAATCGATTTCAACCTCCCATCTCTCAATCTCTCGCTAAATCTACCACAGAAGCAATCGATTTCAAGCTCAAGCTCTTGATCTGTCGCTCGATCTGCATCTCTCGATCTCTTCCTGCTGCTCGATCTGCGTCTCTCGATCTGTCGCTCGATCTGCATCTATCGATTTCAGCTTTTTATTGAATTTGTGTATTATTGATTTGGGTGGTATTTGTTTTTGGAATTTTTGCTATGTATGTGCATATTTTCTCTTTTATTTTGTCTTCTATGTAGATCAATGGTGCTTTTTTTACCATGATTATGCAAAATCTGTACATAAATGCTCTTTTTACCATGATCAATGGTGCTCTTTGTTTTTGGAATTTTTGCTATGTGTGAATTTTGGTTTTTTTTCTTTCTTTTGATCTTGGTAGGAGGAGGCCTAATAACCCTTTCTGTATTTTTTTGATCTTGGCCTCTTTGGTTTTAGTTTGTTGGTATGAATAGGTAGTGTTCGATGTGGTATATCTGGTCGTTGGCGGTCACACAGCTGCTGCAAAACACTACTGGTTGCATTAAGCTATCGAAAACAGATTACTTTAAGCTGTCAAATCAAGTCTGCATCAAGCTTTAAGCTGCTGTCTGCATCAAGCTATATGCATTAAGCTGTCTGCAGCAAGCTATAGGCAGTAAGCTGTCTGCAGTAAGCGGTGAAGGTTCTGGCATTCGGCTACGAGTTTACACTTTGTGAACTAATGGCGCTGTCTGATGGCGTCGGTCTGAATCTGTATCTGATATGCTGCAGCAGCTGGGTGGAAGTCTACTGTGTTTTCTGTTGATTTTTTATTTGTCTTAATGGCTGGCTTATGGGTCCTAGTTTCTGTAAGTAGGAACAAGTAAGAGGTCGGTGTGGTATGGTAGGACAAAGATTCTTGATAAATAGTTGGTTGTATCATAATAACTTAGCAAGCAATGAAGTTATTATATCATAATCTTGAGATTGTTGGTTGTGTTTACAATGATTTCATATTATGGATGCATGTGAATGGTTTGGAAGTTACAAGGAACGTTCGTTGTGTTTACATTGATTTCAAATTTTTTTCATGGCCATAATTGTTGTTATGAATTTATGATCACCCATTAAGCGTCTTCATGAGCTAGTTTATTGAGATGTATTCCTGTTATTTTACAAAACGCAAACAATGATAGTGATTCAGATTTCAGACGTTTGTCAGTTTACAAAAACAAACAGTCTAATTGCTTCAGATTTCAGACTTCAGCACCACCTCTTATAATTCAGAAGTGAAATCAGACTTCAGACTTCAGCACCTCTTAAAAAACAAACGCCACCTTAGTGATTTTCATCGATCCTATGTGAGTCGATAACAAATGTTATCGAGTCCTAAGGGTTCGATAAAAACACTTGGTGATTTACATCGATCCTATGTGAGTCGATAACAAATGTTATCGAGTCCTAGGGGCTCGATAAAAACCCTTAGTGAGGACGAAGGTGTTCTTGGCCTTCCAACTTTGGTCGACAAAAATTCAAAGGATGTAGTGGGACTCGACAAAAACTCATACGATTTCAGTTGATAACCTAAGTGCTCAGATTCAACAAAAAGGCCTAAACTCAGGCAAAATCCTATGACTAGGTGCGATTAGTGATATTGAACAACTTTAATAAAGTACTTAGGTCTAAAACACACTAAACAGCCACTAAATCGACTGTTCAACACGCAAAATTGAAAACCCACATAAACAGGGGATAAGTGAATCGAACAGTCAAGCCTTAAATCTGAAGCATGCAATGGATTAAAGTAGTATTTGCAAGAATTAAAGAGGATCAGGGGAGAAATACGAACCTGGTGATGCTTTCGGATCTGAAAAACGCGAAGATTTGAGATTTGGATCTTGGATGGCCAAGAACTTAAAGGGTTTTTCAGAGAGATAGAGGGAAATTCAAAACTTGTGGGAAAAGGATCTATCAATGAGGGGCCGGATTTCTTTAAATAGTGGTCATCGGGTGATGACACGTGGCAGGTTGTGATAGGGCCGAGAAAAAAATTTCTTTCATCGAGGTGTCGATTGGGGAGGTTGTCGAGCCAAGTTAGGTCGACAATCCCATTGTTGTCGGGCCCTTAGGGGCCGAGAACCTCCCTTGAAAAAATTAATTAATTTTTTTTTGAATGAATAAGGCTCCCCCTTAATGTGAGCATAAAAAAGTGTGCTCCCCCTAGGAACGTGAATGGATGGAGGACGTACCTTGTTGCTCCCCCTTGAAAGTTGAACCATAGTGATACGCAGAATGAAGCAGACAGAAAAAAATGGGAGTAATTTTGAAAATACGGAAGTGTAAGAAAAGTTCAAAAATCAGAAAAAGAGAATCCAAGAGTGATGCAGATTGACGTGTAAGGTGAATGTGCATAACCCGTGGATAAACGTTTTGAGTCTATTGAAACGGACTGATTAGTGAGAATCAGGTTTTAAGATTGAGCATTCCCAACTTGGATACTAGGAACTGGAAGCGTTTCTCATCCAGTGCCTTGGTAAACAGGTCGGCAAGCTGTAGTTCCATATTTACAAAACATAATTTAATTGTACCTCTTTCGACGTGATCTTTGATGAAGTGATATCGAACGTCGATGTGCTTTGTCTTCGTGTGTTGGACAGGGTTGCTTGAGATGGCTATGGCGCTTTTGGAATCACAGTAGATGGGAATCTTATTGAACCAGAATCCATAGTATTTGAGTTATTGCGCATCCAAAGTACTTGAGAGCAGCAGCTTGCGGCAGCGATGTACTCGGCTTCCGCGGTAGAGGTGGAGACGCAAGATTGCTTCTTGGAGGACCAACTTACCAACTTATCTCCTAAGAATTGAATATGACCTGAAGTGCTTTTGCGATCGAGCATGCATCCGGCGTGATCCGAATCTAAAAAAGCAGTTAGTTCGAAACCCGTATCCTTGGGATACCATAGGTCAAGATCAGTAGTACCTTTTAGATATCGGAAAATACGTTTGATAGCACTAAGGTGTGATTCCTTAGGAGATGCTTGATATCTCGCGCATAAGCATGTGTCAAACATTATGTCCGGACGACTAGCCATAAGATACATTAGGGAACCAACCATGCCCCGATAATTTTTAGAGTCCACTGCTTTTCCTAAGGGATCATCGTGTAGTTTTGAACCCGGAGACATGGGAGTACGAATCGGTGAACATGACATCATGTTGTATTTGCTCAGCATGTCTGAGATGTACTTCGATTGGTTGATGAATATTCCCGTAGAAAATTGTTTTATTTGAAGACCAAGGAAAAAATTCATCATTCCCATCATGTTCATGTTAAATTTTGCAATCATGAGTTCGGAGAACTCCTTGCATTGTTGAGGGTTAGTCGAACCGAAAATGATGTCATCCACGTAGACTTGAATGAGCATAATGTCACCATTCTCCTTTTTAATGAAAAGAGTTGGATCGATTTTACCTTTGGAGTATCCATTTTACACTAAATAGGCACACAAGCTATCGTACCATGCGCGCGGGGTTTTCTTTAAGCCATAGAGGGCCTTGTCCAGAATGTAGACATGATTTGGTTTGGAGGAGTCGACAAACCCGTCGGGTTTGAGAGTCATAGACTTCTTCACGCAGAACACCGTTTAAGAAGGCCGTTTTGACGTCCATTTGGAAAACCACAAAGTTCTTGTGTGTCGCGTATACCAAGAACATTCGAATTGCTTCAATGCGGGCTACGGGTGCAAATGTTTCGTCATAATCAATCCCTTCTTGTTGGCGGTATCCTTTTGCGACAAGTCTAGCTTTCTTGCGTATGACTACTCCATCTTCATCTTGCTTATTCTTGAAAATCCATTTCGTGCCGATAATGGTTTTGTTTCGAGGACGGGGAACAAGGCGCCAAACTTTCAAGCTTTCAAACTGATTGAGTTCTTCTTGCATGGCCACAATCCAATTAGGATCATTCATTGCTTCGTGAATGGATGTGGGTTCAATCTTGCTTAGGAACGAAGAGAACATACAATCGTTGGCTGAGGCGGCTCGTGTAGTGACTGGTTTGGTTGGATCGCCAATAATCTGATCAACGGGATGAGAACGGGTCCATTTGGTTGTATGAGAAAGCGGTTGAAATGCATTTGGATCTGGGGTGTCATCTTCATATGATCCTAACGGAAGATCTTGAAGTGATTCCAAGGTTGGAGCTACGCAAGAAGATCTTGAAGATCTTGAAGTGATTCCATTTGGAAAAATTAGTCTCAGAATATAATTTCTAAATACTTACATAGACATATTCATCATGCCAATTTACTTACCAGAAAATAAAATCGTTTCTCATCAACTGCTTTGGTAAATAAATCAGCCAATTGATAATCTGTCTGAACAAAAAACATTTCAATATTACCTTTTTCCACATAATCTTTGATAAAATGATATCTTACATCAATATGCTTTGTTTTTGAATGTTGAACAGGATTAGCAATGATAGCTATGGCACTCTTTGAATCATAATATAAAGGAATCTTTTTGAAAGTGTAACCATAGTCCTTGAGTTGTGTTTGCATCCAGATCACTTGTGAACGACAGATTGCAGCTGCAACATACTCAGCTTCTGCAGTAGAAGTGGAAACACAATTTTGTTTCTTTGAAGGCCAACTTACAAGTCTGTCACCTAAAAATTGACATGATCCAGATGTGCTTTTCCTGTCCAATTTGCAACCACCATGGTCTGCATCTGTGAAAGATGTTAGTTCAAAACCAGAATCCTTAGGATACCAAAGTCCCAATGAAGGAGAACCTTTGAGATATCTAAGGATTCTTTTAGCAGCAAGAAGATGAGATTCCTTAGGATTAGCTTGATATCTAGCACAAATACATGTAGCAAACATTATATCTGGTCTATTAGCTGTTAAGTAAAGCAAAGATCCAATGATATCCCTATATTTCTTTTGATAAACAGATATGCCATTTAGATCAGGAGATAATTTTGTTGTAGTGGCCATTGGAGTTTGAATACTGGGACAGCCAGACATGTCAAACTTCTTAAGTAAGTCAAAGACATACTTAGATTGATTAATGAATATGCCAGTGGGAAGTTGTTTAACTTGAAGACCAAGAAAAAATGTTAACTCTCCCATCATACTCATTTCAAATTCAGTTTGCATAATTTTCTCAAAATTTCTACAAAATTTTGGATTAGTAGAAGCAAATATAATATCATCTACATATATTTGTATTAACATCATATCATCACCTTCCTTTTTTCAGAAATAAAGTGGTATCAACAGTACGTCTTTTGAATTTGGAGTTCAGAAGAAAAGTTGTGAGGGTGTCATACCATGCTCTTGGTGCTTGTTTAAGTCCATATAAGGCTTTGTCCAAAATATAGACATGATCTGGGAATCCTTTGCTAACAAATCCTTCTGGTTGTTCAACATACACTTCTTCATGTAGAACACCGTTCAGAAATGCACATTTGACATCCATTTGAAACACCTTCATATTTTTATGAGCTACATATGCCAGAAACATTCTGATAGCTTCAAGTCTTGCAACTGGGGCAAACGTTTCATCATAATCAATTCCTTCTTGTTGACAATACCCCTTAGCAACAAGCCTTGCTTTGTTTTTCACAACAATTCCATTTTCATCCTTTTTATTTTTGAATACCCATTTTGTGCCAATTATTGATTTACCTTTTGGTTTAGGGATTAATCCCCAGACTATGTTCCTTTCAAATTGATTTAGCTCATCTTGCATAGCTAAAATCCAATCTGGATCTTGAAGAGCTTCAACTGGCTTCTTGGGTTCCATGCTGCTTGGGTTCCATGCATTTGTGACATCCTTAGGGGCCAAAGTGGATGGTGGGGGAGAGGATGTCGGTTCCGCCGGACTCGGTTTAGCATCCGGTTGAGGTTCAGTTTAAATGGGAGGAACATCCGTTGGTGTGGCAGGAGCGGATGTAGATGAGCATGGAGTTGCAACAGATGAGACGGTTTCCGTTGTATGTTGCGGGCCGGAAAGTTCAGTAGTCTCAGCAATCTCCAAGGTAGGTGGGGAAATTTGAGTGGATGTGTCCGTGGGAGATCCAAGATAATCCGAGTAGAAGTACTCGAATAAATCATCCAGATTGGAAGAAGTAGATTTGGAAGATGACGGTTGAGCAGGGTTCGGGGCAGGTTCCGAACGGATGTGTTCGGAAGCTACTATACCGGTGAGTGTGGGTCCAGAACTGTCGTGTTTAGGAGCCATTTCGGCATTAGGATCGAACTGAATATTGACGGTTTCCGTGACGCAACGTGCGTTTTTGACGTAGACCCGATATGCTGACGCGTTTGGAGAGTAGCCAAGAAAGTAAGCTTCATCGGCCTTTGGCTTGAGTTTTCCACGATCTTCCTTTTCATTTAGAATGAAACACCAAACGCCAAAGGTTCGAAGATGATTTACGGAAGGAACGCGATCGTAGACCAATTGATACGGTGTCTTGTTGAAGCGTTTGTTGATGATGCACCGATTTTGAGTGTAGCACGCAGTGTTAACAGCTTCGACCCAAAGATATAGTGGTAGTTTGGAGAAAGTGAGCATGGTTCGAGCTGCTTCAACAAGAGTGCGATTTCGGCGTTCGACCACCCCATTTTGTTGTGGAGTGCGAGCCGCAGAAAACGTGTGTGTAATACCAACTGATTCAAGGTAGCCATCAAGGGTACGATTTTTGAATTAGGTTCCATTGTCGGTGCGGATGGTTTGAGCAGTAAGTTCTAGCTTGGCTTGGATGGCTTTTAAGAATGTGATAATTATTTCGGGAGTTTGATCCTTCGAGCGAAGAAATTTTACCCACGTGAATTGAGAAAAGTCATCAACCATCACTAGAACATACTTCTTTCCATGTATGCTTTGAGTCCGCATCAGGCCACATAAGTCCATATGTATTAGTTGAAGAGGTCGAATTGTGCTATGAACCACCTTGATTTTGTGAGAGACTTTCTTCATCTTTCCCATCTCGCAAGCGTCACATAAGTGTGGTTTGTCGAATTTTATAGCGGGAAGACCGGTGACTAGTCCGTTAATGGATAGGCGATTGATGTTCTTGAAGTTTAAATGAGATAGACGTCGATGCCATAACCAAGTCTTCGGACTAGAGACGTTTGAGATTAGACAAACAGTTGCTGGTGCGGTCACTTGAGAAAGATCGATGGTGTACAAATTGGACTTGCGTGAGCCGGCTCATAACTCTTTGCCATCAAATGTGCGTACACATCATCTGTCGGGTCGAAAATTTACTTCAAGTTGTTTGTCACAGAACTTTCCGATACTCAGTAGATTGTGACTCAGGCCTTGAACGTATGAAACGTCCGAAATGGTGATGTTGTTTTGGATGATATCACCATATCCTTTGATTAGTGCCAAGTGATTGTTGCCAAATTTAACAAATCCGCCCTTTTTCTCCGTGTAATTGGCAAGCAGCTCCTTTTGTCCGGTCATGTGTTTGGAGCAACAGAGTCTAAATACCACACATGACCGATCTGCACAAAATCAGACAGAATTAGGTACCCATTTGTAAATGGGTCTATTGGGGTTAGTTGACATTGCACTTTTGGGTACCCACTTGAAGTAAGACTTAGTGGTGTTAGTCATGTGTTGTTTAGGAACCTATTTATAAATAGGTGATGATGGATAAAAGTTATGATGAGAATTATACGAATTTTGCATGTTAGGAAAATAACCATAATCATAATCAATCGGAGTTATGCGCACAAAATCATTCATAGTGCAATGGGAACAACAAAGTTGATTACTAGAAAATTTAATTAAATGTCGTAATGAATGAATTTTATAAGGAAATCTAAAACGATTATGATTTCTTTTGACATTTGAATGAGAAAAATCGTCTTCTTTGCGGGAGGATGACTTTGTTGTACTCGTGCCCTTTTTGACCCAAACTTGTTTGGTTTCTAGAGTATGAACCGCTGAAACATTAAGAGGGACACGGTTAGTATGATTTTTAAATAAATGAGTGTTGTGATTTTGACTCGTGGAACACTCCGTTAGTTTCTCCGGAATAGAAACCGATTCCATTTGTTGTTTGCCTTTGTCTAAAAACTCCGTGTGATTTGGAAGTACAGGATTGAAATCAAAGTTAGCACACATGTCTTTTAAATACTCGTCTGATTTAAGCGAAGAGTGATTAGAAAGGGCATCTAATTCATCATTGATTTGGTCGTCGGAAAAGGAACATTTTTGTTTTGGGGGAATGTAATTTGGATCACGTTTAAACAACTCTTCGCAATCATCTAAATAATTGCTTACGAAGGCTTTACATGTGGAGATATTTGAAATAGTATCATTTTCATGATTTTTGGTGAACTGTAAAGTTTCGTTTTCAAGTTGTTGTATTTTTGTTCCAACAAGCGCGAAAGCCGTTGCTTCTTGCTTTCGAGCCGGAGTTTGCTGGGTATAAAATGATTCCTTTTCCTTTTCCGCCAGAGAACGCTCAAATTCCAACACCTTTTCAAGTTGAATAATTTCTTTTCCAAAAATAGAGTGGGAATGTAGGGTTTACATTCAGGAATTGTATTTTGAAGTTCCTCGGCAGAATAAGATGGAAAGTAGTCGTTTGGAAGAGATTCTTTTCATGATTCCTTTTCTACTATTTGAGGATAGCAGAAAGGGATTTGATAAAAAAAAAAAATTTCTCTTCCAATCTTCTCTTTCTTCGACATTAGGATCCGACTTCATAAATTGAATTTGATAATCCGAACCAAGGTTCAGATATTCGAATTTATAAATTGTCGGAGTATTATAGATTGCCTTTTCTAAATGTTTCGGGTTATCAAATCCTAACCTGGCTTTAGAACTTAAATCTTTCGGAGCATTTAAGTGAATTGTATGTTCAGTTTGACCAATTGTGTACAGTTGTAATTCCAAATCTTTGAGTTTGTCTAAGAGGTCTTGCCTTTGAAAACTAACAAAGTCAAACTTGGCTGAAAATTCTGCAGTCTCACCCTTATATTTGTTAAGTTGAACTGTGAGATCAGAATTTTGTTGTTTTAAAAAATCATTTTCTTCTTGAAAAATCATTTTCTCCGTTTCAAGATTGTGAGCTATACTCTTAGAGGTTACAAGTTCGGTTTGAATATGAAGCAGTTGATTATGATTGTTTTCTAGGCGTGCTTCTAGGTCGGAAACCAAGAGTTTCTCAGTTTCCAACCTAGATTGTAATTCATTTAATTTACACATCAAATCATGCATTTGAGATACAAAAGCATCATAGTCAGAAGGGCTTACCTCGGGCGTGTAGCCGGAAGCGTGTGAAGGATTATCATCGGAATAAGCCATCAAACTGAAATGTGCTTGGGTATCCTTTTCCATATCATCATCATGATTTTGGTTGAGCCATTGTTCATCTTCAGCTAAAAGAACTTTGCCGGCCTCTCTTTGCTTTGCCAACATCATTTTGTATGTGAAGTAGTTGGAATCTTGGACTATCGGCTTCTTGCATTCTCGTGCGTAGTGGCCGGATTTTCCACAGTTATAGCATAGGCTCATCTCACCTTTGAACTTATCTTCGGGTTTGGTTGTTGAGCGAGGTTCTTCTCTTCTTTGCTTGGGCTCAAACATTGCCTTTCGCTCATGATTCTTTGATCCCGATGCATACCTTTGTTGATTGGGATTCGAGCGACGTGAGAACTTTTGTTGAAAAGATCTCGTAAGGAAGGCCAGCTGTTGTTGAAGTTTGGCAATTTCAGGATCATAATTAAAGTCCTCTTCTTCTAATTCAGGAAACATTTCTTAAGAATTTGAAGAAGAGTCTTTTGCCACCAAAGCGATTGGATCCGGGTTCTTCTTAGTGTTCAGCCTCATCAGTTCAAGGACCTCCTCTTCGTCTTGCTGAAGAGTTTCATATACTTCATGCAGATCGAGTTCAGCAAGATACTTGCTGTGTTTGATTTGATTAGCAAACCGGCGCCACTCCGGTTGAAGATTGCTAACGAATTTGACGTTATTCTCGATCTTAGTCTTACGAATTTCATTCTTGCTTAACTCGTTTACCAGTTGTACGAAACGAGTATAAGTGATCGTAAGACTTTCTCCATCTTTGGCCTTGAATTCTTCATATTGGGAGATGCAATTAGTGATCTTAAGTTGTGTGCCGATTTTGGTTCCAAGCATGAATTTTTCGATTACCTCCCACATTTCTTTAGCCGTTTTCTTGTGGCTATCGATGCTCATGTAGATGTCATTTGGGAGGCTCATAAGTAGACAAGATCGTGCTAACTAGTCACCTTTCGTTATTCTCTTCTTGTTTGCATCCCATGCATTTTTTCTGTTTTACTTCCCTTCGTGCGGCCACGGGAGGAGTATTGTTTGGCATAGCCGGAAAATCCTGATAGAAAGTTAGAGGAGGACCTTCTTTGATTGAACGCATGATCTCATCGGCATAGTCATTGCGTTCAATAAAGTCAAGGAATCTATCCTTTAATTGAGAATATTCGCCCGGAAAGAGAATAGGAGGTTTGGTGTTTGAACCAATTGCCATGGCTTCACGGGTAGTCATTGTACTTACTAGTTGACCTTGATCGGTGAGTTTTTAAAGATTTCTGAGTAGTCTTGTGAAACAGTAGGTTTTTATCGATTGACACAGGATCGATAATAAAGTTATCGATATGAGTCTGACAGATAAGAACTTTTGTCGGGTGTGTGAGACTCGATATAAATTGTTATCGAGTGAAAGAGGCTCGAGAAAAGATATTGTCGAAGGACAAAGACTCGATATAAATTGTTATCGAGTGAGAGGCTCGATAATAAATTGTTTAGAAAGGATTTGATTCGATAACCAAAGTTTTATCGATCAATAACCTTGTTTTTCCTCGATTAGACACTATTCGATAAAATTATATTACTCGATCAGATGAAGAGTCGATCAAAAAATATTTTATCGAATTCTAGTAGCTCGATTAAAAATTTTCTCGATTCAATAGGACTCGACTAAAATCAAATAATCTAATCTGAGTTTTCTGTGATTGATAAACCAGAAAACAAGAACAAAGGGTTCTTGACTAAAAAGAACTAGTCTTTTTATGGACAAGAATGTCTAAGTTCTCGAGTTTCTTATTCGTTCTATTCCAAAAAAAAAATCAAGATTACGAGAGTTTATGATTTTACTAGGGAATTCTTTAGTAAGAAAAGCTGCAGGAGTCACTAGTTCCTGAGTTTTCTTATGTAAAGAGATTCAAAAGTAAATAAAATAAACTAAAGTAACTTTAACTAAACAAATTAAATATTTTATATGAGAGTCGACAAAAATTCAAGAATTTGGCAGTGAATCGATAAAAAATCAATGAACAGTAGAGGGATTCGATAAAAATTTATGCAATAGATGATTAAATCGAAAGAAACACAGAAGTAATAATCGATAAACACACACAGAAACAGATATAAGATCGATGAGAAAAAAATTTACCAGATATGAGTGAATCGATAAAAAGCAGTTTGAAGTTTTGTCGGGTAAAGCATGAATACGAGGGAATCGACAAAAACTCAAAGAACAGCAAAAATCGTAGAAATCGAGAAAAATACCTTATGTTTGTGGGTATCCTCAGAAAGTCATAAAAACTCTGATCGTTGGCTCTGATACCACTTGTAGATCCCAGATTGACAAGCACAATGATAAAGCAAACGTTAAATAATAAAGTAATACGAACAAGGAGGTTTTGAATGAATACCGTAGTCGTATATCTCTTGAAGTGTATATCGATTACAATGAATAATATCAGAAAATCATCTCTAAAGTAATCGACCAAAACATATTGAATACCTAGACTCCTATTTATATTGAAAGGTTTAATCTAATTAAGGAAGGAAAGAGTTTAAGAAATTATAAACTTCCTTTTACATTTGAGCATATCCATTCCTTATTTTGACACAATAAAATATTAAACCTAACACTTTAGCATTTCTGTATTAGTATAAATAGTTTGTAATGAGCTCCTAGCTTATTAATGAGAGTCGATTAAAAAAGTGTACTATGTGTTTTGTAAGGTTTTCTATATTCAGTATCAATAAAGAGGATGAATTGAGCAATCTTTAACAAATATGTTGTAATTAGCGATTAACGACGAATCAACTTTCTGGGATTCAGAAGGCCTAGTAAAAGACCCTTGACACCATCCAAAGCAAGGTCAACACTCTGCTGGTGCATGTCCTCTCTGATGATCACAAAGAGGGGGAAAAGATCGCAAAAAAGCTAGAGGAACAGATCATCGATGAGGCTGATGATCTGCTTAAGAAAGAGAACCCCGATCAGGGAAAGGATGATGCCAATAATTCCCTCATCCAGGACGAGGATGAGGATGAGGAAGATGAGGAAAAAGATGATGATGATGATGAAGAAGAAGAAGGTCCCTCTTCATACTCTCTCGAGATGAAGATGAATATGAGGACTATGATGATCCGACTCACTTCTTTAGATCCGTTCGCCCAGAGATGCAAACTGGGGTTGTTTTAAAGACCCATTTGGGGGATAGGCCCTCTCCTAATCAGGAGTAGCATAATCCCTTATGGAAAAACAAACAGGTCACGTAATCAGAGGATGCCATCCTCCTGAATAAAGAGGGACAACTCAATAATACTGAGTTTAGTCTTTCGATTGAACTCTACCACCCTATCTCTGAACCCCAACCTCTCACTTCCCTACCCCTTTCTACCCCTACCAATACTAACTCTTAACCTTCTTCTCCCACTCTCAGCTCACCATGTCCCCCTAAGGTGACTCCTTTCCAGCGTGAACCTTCTATCGCAGATATGTTCTTGTACATATCTGAATCAGATTCCGAAGACGAAAAAGGCCTAGTTTAGAGGCATGTACATAAAGAGCCTATTTCTGAACCCGAAGAAGCAGCAAGAATGGCTCAGCTAATAAAGAAGTTAGAGAGGACTAGAGTAAAAATCCCTCCCCGTGCCTCGGGTCCAAAAGACTCTGTACCTATACATATATCTCCTGAAGACGAATTCTCCTTCCTCTCTGCTGAAGAAAAAGAGGAAGCACTTCAAGCTCAGCGACAAACGGATGAGAAAATAAAAGAAGCACAAGAAAGCATCAAGGTCGCTAAAGCCATGGCTAGAAAAGAAATACTACACGCTCAACGACTCAGAGGAGAACAATTTCGAGAAACTCAAGAAAGCCTCAAAGTCGCTGAAGCATTGGCACAAAAGGATCTAGCAGAATCAAACCCAAACATCAAGAATCCTCTCAAAGCCCAAGAAAGAATTCTGCAAGCCGCGAACAAAGACCTTCAGAAAGCCAAAGCTCGAAAGAATGAAGAACTCGAATGGTGCAATAGGAAAGTCAATTCTCGTGTCCTTCCCAAAGCTATTACCAATTTAACTATTTCTGGACAAAACTTCAAAATATATTCCAAAGATAAAGGTAAATCTTTTTAGAGAGAACATCAGTCAAGAAGAAGCACCTCAGTTTTTGAAATTCTATGGTTTCTCTGAATGGTTGGGAAATCAGAGATGGTATTCAACAATCAAAGTCCTAGTTCAAAGGGGTTGCAAAAGATCATCTGAATCGCCTTCTGCAAAGGATTTCTCAGCATGTAATGGTACCTCTTATCCCTCAAAATTCCAAAAAGAAGAATTCCAAGTCCGACACTGAAGAAGGTCCATCATTCAGAAATGAACATGAGACAAATTTTGATTTGGTAAGTCTCTTCTCACACTTGGTTCTTCCTGATCTCTCAATGCTCAATACCTCCCTGCCAACTCAGAGAAAATACAATGAGAATGAAAAAGTTGCCAAACCTGAGCCAGGGATGGTCTTTTTATATAATGATGGATCAACCAAGTTTCTCAAAAATATAGAGATCTCTCTCGCTCCAATAAAGATCCTCAAAATTCTTTACTACAATTGCTCTGAAGAAAACGATCGGTTCAATTTTCAGAGAAGAAGAATATAGAGAGAACTACAATGAAAAAAAGAAGCGACTGCTGCTTCTTAGGGCCCTAGTTCCTAATTTCTTATTCCTTTTTATTACTTCAGTGTAATGTACTTTACTTATTATTGTATTTCATTCCCTAATATAATTCTCCAAATTATTAAGTAATGAAATTCAATGAACTACTTTACTCCATCAACGAACTGAAAAAATCCCTAAAAATAGTATGCCACGTGTCAAGCTTCTAAAGCAAACTTGTCCTTTGTTCATAAAGCAACTAAGCTTTAAGCCAAATATTAACGGTGACCTAATCAGAGTTGGTAAGCACATGGGGAGACACTCAAGTATTCCCATACGTACTTTCTGACAAGGTATGGGGGTTTGACATTTATGCATCGAGGATAAGATCAACTTTGATCTTGTTGACTAGACTTCATTTGATCAATGATACTGAGGCTTCATGGAGGAATCCTTTGGGTATCACTGAGGTCTGCGCAAGATCTCACACTTTGCTTTAGATGAACGTTGCTATCACTGAACCACTTCAGATCACGAGTTATTCATCTTTTTCTTAAGAGCATATTCACTGATAATGAAAAAAATATCAGTGTTAAAAGGTTGCATAAGATATCAGCATCATAGATTCCTTGTCCTAAATGCAACGGGTATAAATATATGAAGACTTGCATCTTCATCTTCATGCATACATACTAATCTCTCCTTTAATCCTCTTATCTTATTTCTAGCTAATATCTTGTGCATCCAAAAATACTTAGTGATTATAAGATTGTAATAAAACAGGTTTTTACACTTGTTCTTATTCCACTTACAATTTGTATATTTGTTTATTTATAGAAACTCATTTAAAAACCCTAAAAGTTGTGTTTGTATTCATCCTCACCCCCCTCCCTTCTACAAACTGTTTCTATACTTATACACTTTTGTAGACTTTTTTGAGACCAACATATAATTATGATAATTATATGATTTAATAATTAAGTTAATATTTAAAATTAGAATAAAATCCTAAAGCCTTAAGGTAATGTTTATCTAAGCCCAAAAGATAATTAATTATTAAGTTAGTAATTAATTGATTAAGTTTATTCTATTGATGGTAATTGAGCCTATGAGGCTTTAATTAGCCCGGTTCACGATTTAGGAAGGAGTATTTAATCCCTAGTTACCACGATTAAAATATAACACATATATGAAAAACTTGAGAGCCCAGAAAAATTCTTCTCCCTATCCTTTCCTCCTTAATCGACGAACACACACATAAAACACCAAGAAATCAATTTCATGGTATTCTTTGGTTATCCTGGCTAGCAACCGTTCGTGATCGAATTCATACTCGTGTAGATACAGCTAGAGGAGACCTACATTGATCTCTAACGCTCCGTGTTAATCAACCACTACAATCATTGAGATGTAATTCTTAAACCCCCTATTGTTGTTCTTGTTAAGTTCTGAAGAAGTTGTTCCAAAAGACTCAATAAGTCTGAAGACAAGAAGTTCTGAAGTTATGAAATTGTGCTGAAAATATTAGTAAACAAGTCTTCAGAAGAAGTCTCAGAAGTATGAGGATGAGACTTCAGAATAAGGAAAATGCCTAAGGCAAAAGTTTTGAAGAGGCAACTTCAGAAGTATGAACGGAAGACTTCAAAGTTCTGAAGGAACTCTAAAGAGAAGATTCTGAAGCCGATCTAACATGTGTATAGATGCTATTGGTTTGTGATGTAAAAACATATTGTATTAGCATTTCTATAGATATATAAATAGATACGTAGTTAGACCATTTGTAGTTGAAAGTTGTTGTTGTACTTTCCACTACTTGTATTGTACTATAAATTGTTCTTGATCAATATACACCTGACTTCCTTGCTCCAATATTATATTCTTACTATTTGATTTACATTCTATGGGAAATATCAATTGGTATTAGAGCTAATCAACAGTTCTTCATTTTGGTTCATCTCTTGATATTGATCAATTCGTTCTTGAGTTATCAATCTTTGTTAATTCTTGATCAATCTCTATTCGAGTGATCAAATTGTGTAATTCGAATAATCTATTATTAAATTTCGATCATACAAACAAACTGTTAAAAGAATACCTCTCGATTGGATCCGAAACTAAACCTCCTACCCTGTTCATAGGAAAATATCATCAATGGCGAATTCGAATGATTCAATTCTTAAATAACATTGATGAAGAGCTTATGAAGTCTATCATAAATGGACCACTGGAAGTTTATGTTGAAATCGATGCAGTTCCAGCAACTGAGCATACTCCTGAGATCCCTGCTACGAAGATCAAGAAAAGTACTTCAATGTACAATGCGACTAAAAAGACTCAACAAAAGATCGATAGATGAGCCTTAACTCTACTTACCATGGCTCTACTAAACGAGATATTCAATACAGTTAATAGCTTAAAGTCAACTAAAGCCATGTGGGATAAGGTCGAAGCCCACATGCAAGGGACCTCTAAAGCTAAGGAGAATAAGTTGAATATCTGCTTAGGTACTTATGAGGGTTTAAAACCAAGAGATAACGAATTTCTTTCTGACACATGTAATAGATTCAATGACATCTTAAATACTTAAGGAGAAATGGTGTCCAAAAGCTCAACTCTGAGATTAACAACAAATTCTTAAAGAATCTTGATCTAGAATGGGATACTTTTACTGACTACATAGTAACTAGAAAATTGTCTAAAAAGACTATACATCATGTGTATGGAATTCTACATCAACAAGAAGAGAAGCTCAAATCTAGACAGACTGAGAAGAAAAATGTCAGTGAATCAATTTCCCTTCTGACCAACAAGGTAAACACTCAAAGGACTACCACTACTCCAAAAGTCATCGAGATCCCAGAACTTGAAGATTTTTCTGGCCATGAATTCGATGAGGAGATGAAAAAGATAGCTGAAGGTCTTGCTTTTCCAACCAAAGCCTTTAATCAAAGATACAACAAAAAGTATAATAAGGGTATAAATGTCAAGCTTGAAGCTAAAGGGGCAGAGAAGCGTTATAGGAAATAGAAGGTTAAAGAAAACAGGGTGAACAGCCCAAATGCTTCAACTATGGGAAGCCAGGCCATTTTGCAAGAGTGTGCAAAGTAAAAAAGGTGAAGAACACAACCTATTATGAACAAAAGGCTGAACTGTAAAAAAAATACCTAAACATTGCCATGTATGTTGAAGAAGAAAATTGGCTTTTCTGGACTAATGATGAGGGTGATGATGAAAAAATGGCTCACTATAAATCAAAGTGCTATATGTGCAGAGATTACCCTGAAACTTCCCATGCTGATTCTGAAAGTTACTTGAGGCAAACCCTTCTTCTGAAAATGAATTGCAAAAATCAATTTAAAAAATAAACTCTGAATTTGAAGAACTAAGAAAGAGAATCAAAGGAGAAAGAACCTTGGTTAACAAATTCAGAGAGGAACATCGGATTTATAAGATGAATTTCATAAATGCAGAAGAACGACTAGATAAAGTATCGGAAGAAAATTTTGTTTTAACTGAAAAAATATATAATCTGAAAAAGGATGTTTATGAGACAAAGGCTGAAAAAGAAGTTTTGTCAATTAAATTTGGTTTTTTGAACAAAGAAATACTAGAACTGTATAAAAGAGGGAAAAAATTAGAAGATCTGAACTTTAAAAGAGGTCACAAAAAAAAAACCTCTAAAGCTATTAACAAGTCAGGCACAAGATTCAAAATTTTATAATGTTAAAGCAGGTCTTGGTTTTAATGAAAATAAAACTTTGTAAAATACACCTTCAAAACTCTACAATTATCAAAAATGAGATGAAGGCAAAAAAAGTTTTGAACATAAACCTGTCAATACCAACTTGCCTGATAGGATTCCAATAGAAAATATGTTCATAAATTTTGAAACTTTGTTTACAAACGAACAATCTGCGAAATCTTATGAATCTAATATTGAAAATAATTTAGAAGATTCCAATAATACTAGACAAAATTCAGTAAATATTTCTAACAAGACAAATACAAAAACTTTTGAAGAAAATCAAATGAAAAATCTGAAGAACTTTCTGAAGTTATATCTACTGAAGTCTCTAAGAATAATACCGAGGATAAATCTAATGAAAATTCTGAAGATAATTTTGAACAATTTTCAGATGATGAATCTGTTTTGACATATCTGAGGATGAATCTGAAGAAATGTTTTTACAAAAGGATTCAAAAGACTGAAATTGACTCTAAAAAGCATTCAAAATTAAATGATTTTGTGCAAAATATGTGTTAGGTCTATTATTTTATTTGTGACAAAATAAGGAAATGATATGCTTTAATTGTAAAATGAAGTTTATAATTCCTTAAACTCTTTCCTTCCTTAATTAGATTAGACCTTTCAATATAAATAGGAGTCTAGGGTTATTGTGTAGAAAAAGTCGATTACAAGAGAGCTAAATACTGTCAAATCATATTGTAATCATATGAAGTGAGATCTGGGATCTACAAGTGGTATCAGAGCAGACAATCAGAGTTTTTTTTTCGATTTTTTGAAGTTTTTCACGAAATAGAAGGTAAATTATCGATTTCTGCTGTTTTGAATGTTTCTCGATTCATACTAAATATGTTTCACCCGATAAAAAGTCTTATCTGTTTTTTCTCGTTTCTTACTTCTTTCATTTGACTGTTTCTCGATTACGTTCTACCCGATAAAAACTCTTATTTTTTTAAGATCTGTTTTTCTCGATTCATACTTCATTCGATTAATTTTTTGTCGATTCATAGTGAGTTATTCTTGATTTTTGTCAAAATTATTTAATCTGTTTTAATTAAAGTTATTCTAGTTTATTTCAATTACTTTTGAAATTCTTTACATAAGAAAACTCATGAACTAGTGACTCTTGTAGCTTTTCTTACTAAAGAATTCTATAGTAAAAATCATGAACTCTAGTAATTTTGATTTCTTTTTCTTGACTGAACAAATAAGAAACTCGAGAACTTAGACATTCTTGTCCATAAAAAGACTTGTTATTTTTAGTCAAGAACTCTATTTTTTTTGGTTTCTGGTTTATTGGTTAAGAAGAATTCGGATTAAGTATTCTTGATTTTTTATCGAGACCTTCCTAATCGACAAGATTTATTTATCGAGTCTTCTGGTATCGATATAATTTTCTTATCGATTCGTTTTTGTTTCAAAGGATTTTTTTTTGTCGAATCCTAATCGATCGAGAAAAACTTAGTTATCGAGTCCTTTGTGATCGATAACTTCTTTTTATCGATTCAATTCTTTTCTTTTAGAATTTTTATCGAGTCCCCTATACCCGATAATAATTTCTTATCGATTCTCAATCACCCGGCAAAACCTCTTGTCAACAAAGCCTAACCCGATAAAAATTTTTGTCGACCCTTAGTCAATCGAGAAAACTTTCTGTTTCACAAAAACACCTCAGAAAATTACCAAAAACTCACTGATCGAGATCATCAAGCAAAGTACAATGACTACTCGCGAAGCAATGGCAATTGCTTTAGACACGAAACCTCCTATTCTATTCCCCGGAGAATATTCTCAATGGAAAGACCGTTTCCTTGATTTTATTGAACGCCATGATTTCGCCGATGAAATCATGCGTTCAATCAATGACGGCCCTCCTCCAGTTTTCTATCAAACTCTTCCAGCCAACCCAAATGCAGATCCTCCCCTCCTTGCTCGACAAGGAGTCAAGTCTAAGTCTGCCTATGATAACAACGAAATGAGGATCATGAGAGGAGATCAACTTGCAAGATCATATCTTCTCATGAACATCCCGAACGATATCTATATAAGTATCGACAGCCATAAAAGAAATGCCAAAGCTATGTGGGAAGAAATAGAGAATTTCATGCTTGGCACAAAAATCGGGATCCAACTCAAAATTACAAATTGCATCTCACAACATGAGGACTTCAAAGCCAAAGAAGGTGAAAAACTCACTGTCACCTACTCCCGATTCGTACACTTAGTAAATGAACTTAGTAAGAATGAGATTCGCAAAACAAAGATTGAGAACAACGTAAAATTTGTGAGCAACTTGCTGCCTGAATGGCGTCGATTTGCCAATCAAATTAAACACATCAAATATCTTGCTGATCTCGATCTACATGAAGTCTATGAAACCCTTCTTCAAGATGAAGAAGAAGTGCTCGAAGCTATGGAGGCCAACCAAAAAATCAAGAAGCCTTCTGATCCCATAGCTCTAGTTGCAAAAGCTAGCTCTGTCACTTCTCATAGCTCTCCTCAAGAGGTTATTTCTGAACTGGAAGATGGAGACTTTGATTATGATCCGGACATTGCTCAATTCCGGCATCAGTTGGTGCTCCTCACAAGAGACTTTCAACAAAAGTTTGCCCGTCTCTTTAACCCAAATCAACAACGGTATGCTTCGTGTAACAAGAATTATGAGCGAAAGACTATTTTTGAAGCAAAATCAAGAGAGCAACGTCCGCCAGTCAAACCGGAAGATAAATTCAAGAGTCAAAGGAGTTTATGCTACAACTGCGGAAAGTCCGGTCATTATGCTCGTGAATGCAAAAAGCCAATCGTCAAAGATTTAAACTACTTCACCTACAAGTTGATGTTGTCTAAACAAAAGGAGGCCGGTAAAGTTCTGATGGCAGAAGATGAATAATGGCTCAACCAAGGCAATGATGATGATGATGATGAGGAAAACGATGTCCAAGCACACTTTAGTCTGATGGCTTATTCTGATGATTCCCCTTCAAACACTTCCGACTACACACCTGAGGTAAGCCATTCTGACTATGACGCTTTCGTTTCCCAAATGCATGATATGATGCTTAAATTAAAAGAATTACAATCTAAGTTAAAAACCGAGAAACTCTTGGTTTCCAACTTAGAAGCACGCTTAGAAAATAATCATAATCAATTGCTAATTTACCAAACCGAACTTGCAACATCTCAAACTATTGCACACAATCATCAAACGGAGAAAACTGCTTTTCAAAAAGAAAACATTCTTTTAAAACAACAAATCTCGGATCTCACACTTCAACTTAACCAATCTAAAAGGGAGACCGAAGATTTTTCATCAAAATATGAATTTGTGAGTTTTCAAAGACAAGACCTTTTGGAAAAACTCAAAGATTTGGAACTAAAACTGTATAAAATTGGTCAAACGGAGCACACAATTCATTTAAACATTCCAAAAGAGTTAAGTTCAAAAGCTGGATTAAGATTTGATAATCCAGAACATTTAGAAAAGGCCATCTACAATACTCCGACTATCTATAAATTCGAATATCTGAACCTTGGTCCAGATTACAAAATTCAATTTATGAAGTCGGAGTCCAAAGTCGAAGAAAGGGAAGATTGGATAAAACAAAACAAGAATTTTCATCAAATTCCTTTCTGCTATCCGCAAATAGTAGAAGAGGAATCCTCAAAAGCAACTCTTGTAAAAGACTATTTTCCATGCTATTCTAACGAAGAACTTCAAAATAAAGTTCCTGAATATAAACCCTACATTCCCACTCTATTTTTGGAAAAGAAAATCATTCAACTTGAAAAAGTGTTGGAACTTGAACGTTCTTCACCAGACAAGGAAAAAGAGGCATTACTTTCAAAAATTCAAAAACTTGAAAACGAGGCTTTACAATTACACAAAAACCACGAAAATGATTCTATTTCCAATATTTCTTCATGTAAAGCTTTCGTTAGCAATTATTTAGATGATTGTGAAGAGATGTTTAAACTAGATCCAAACTATATTCCTCCTACACAAAAATATTCTCCTTCTGCCGACCACGTTGTTGATGAATTAGATGACCTTGCTTCTAATCCTTCTTTACTTAACGACACCGAATGTTTAAATGATTTAAATGATGAATTTGATTTCAATCCTACACTTCCAAATCATACGGAGTTTTTGGACAAAGGAAAAAAAGCCAATTGAATCAGTTTTGATTCCGGAGGATCCGAATGAGTGTTCCACAAGTCAAACACTTAACACTCATTCTATCCAAACGAATCAAAATAAATTATTTTCACAAAGTGCTAACAATGGTCCTGTTAATGTTTCAGTTGTTCATTCTTTAAAGACCAAACAAGTTTGGGTTGAAAAAGGCAAACGCATTTCAAAGTCGTCATCCCGCAATAAAGACAAATCTTTGTTTACAAATTCCACAAATGTCAAAATAACAAATCGTAAATTTTTATATCCATATACTATTTATTCATTTCGACATTTAATTAAATTTTCACCTAATCAAATTTGTTGCTCAAACTGCGGTATGAATGACTTTGTGCGCTTAAATTTGTATGATTTTGGTTGTGATTATTTTCCGAACATGCATAATTCCTATAATTTTCATCATAATAGTTTTCCAACTCCGCCTGTTTATAAATGGGTTCCTAAAGAGACCATGACTAACGACCCTAGATGCCACTTCAAGTGGGTACCTAAAGTTACAAAGTCAACTAACCCCGAAGGACCCATTTACAAATGGGTACCTAAATCTGCCTGATTTTGTGCAGATCGGTCATGTGTGGTACTTAGATTCTGGTTGCTCCAAACACATGACCGGACAAAAGGAGAAAAAGGCGGATTCGTTAAATTGGGCAACAATCACTTAGCACCCATCCAAGGACATGGTGACATCATTCATAACAACCTCACCATTTCAAATGTTTCCTATGTCTAAGGCCTAAGCCACAATCTGCTAAGTATTGGCAAATTCAGTGACAAACAACTTGAAGGCAATTTTTGACCCGAAAGATGTTGTATGCGAACCTTTGACGGAAAGGAAATATTGGCCGGCACACGCAAATCCAATCTCTACACCATCGATCTTTCCCAAGTGACCGCTCCTTCCAACGTTTGTCTAATCTCAAATGTCTCTAATCCGAAGACCTGGTTATCGCACCGAAGACTTTCTCACTTAAACTTCAAGAACATCAATCGACTCGCCATTAACGGATTAGTCACCGGCCTACCAACGATGAAGTTTAACAAACCACACTTATGTGACGCATGCGAGATGGAAAAGATGAAGAAGGTTTCTCACAAACCCAAGGTGGTTCACAGCACAAATCAACCCCTTCAACTCATACGTATGGATTCATGGAAAGAAGTATGTTCTAGTTATAGTTGACGATTTTTCTCGCTTTACGTGGGTTAAATTTCTTCGCTCCAAGGATGAGACTCACGAAACCATTATTACGTTCTTGAAAACCATTCAAGTCAAACTAGAACTTAGCGCTCAGACCATCCGCACTGATAATGGAACCGAATTCAAAAATCGTTCACTTGACGGTTATCTCGAATCAGTGGGAATTTCACACACATTTTATGCAGCTCGCGCTCCGCAACAAAATGGTGTGGTCGAACGCCGGAATCGAACACTTGTTGAAGCGACTCGAACTATGCTCACTTTTTCCAAACTACCATGTAGATCCCAAAAACAGTAAACACAATGATATAATTAAGAATGCGATTAAAGTAATACGAACAAAGTGATTTGAGAGAATTTCCGTAGTCGTATATCTCACTTTAATATCGATTACAATGAATGTATAATCTGAACTCAGCTGTATGTTAATCGACTCTTAACAATGATAACCCTAGACTCCTATTTATATTGAAAGGTCTAATCTAATTAAGGAAGGAAAGAGTTTAAGGAATTATAAACTTCCTTTTACAATTTAAAGCATATCCTTTCCTTATTTTGTCACAATTAAAATAATAGACCTAACAATCTCCCCCTTTGTGGCAAAATGAGTCTTACTTTTTCAGCTCGAACATGCCTTCAAATCTTCTCAAAGTCTGATGAAACATAATCCTTTCATCAATCAGTCTGATAGCTTCTAAGAGAGAATTGCTTCTGGTTGAGCTCATCCTTGTTGTCTTCTTCTTGTCGATAGCAATCTCCGAAGCTAGTCTGTTTCGAATTCCCCATAATGTTCCATCAGAATAGGCAGCAACTTCATCAAATCTCAGAAATCTCTTTTCGCCTTTCATGTGCATCCATACAACTCCGTGTGCTGGGTATGACAGAACAGTTGTAACATCATACTTATCCAACTCAGGAATTGTTTGATTAGGCTTGGCGATATGAATCTTCTTTTGTTCACTTTCAATTCCTCGTTGCAAATCATGAAGATAGTTGTATCTGAATTCTTTTTGAATATGACGCACCACCGCTCTTAGTGCTCTTTGTTCATCCTCATTTCTTTGCTTCTTGTCTCTTAGGTCGTGATACAACGTTTCAAAGTCTAAGATATCAAGGGTAGAAAAATCAGCTTCAGAAAAGTTGTATATTTTACCATCTTCTCTTCGAACTTTGAACATTGGATACTCGACATGAAAGACTCTATCAGACCCAATCTGCATAATCCCAATGATCCGGTGTCGTGAGATTACATCGGAAGCCTTTAAAGCTCTCATTTTCAGGATGTGCACATATTCCCTAACTTGAGCTGGATCCATCTCCATTACCAAGTGGATGTGCGCCAAGTCTTCAGGTTTCTTATTCTTTCTGAATATCCGTTCCATAGTTTCTTCAAGATACGGCACCCAGATTTGTTGATTTACCCGTTTAGACTTGCGCTCAGTTAGCATTCTTTGCCACCAAATTCGATTAGGTAACAGTCTTGGTTCAATTTGATCTGTTGAAATGTAATTCTTTATTGCGTGCTTCAAGTTCACATAGTCTTGCTCTTGGAGAACCGGTTCATATGGGTCTTTAAACCAGTTCTTCACAGAGTTCCTCAAATTTTGAACATCAACTGTTGCTTCATTTAATTCCGGTTCAACATTAGTTGTTTCTTCATTTGATTCTGGTTCGGCAGCTTCAAATGTGCTCTCGAATTTTATATCTACCGCAGGCTTTTCAACCGTTGGTGTATTGACTTCTTGAGTCGTTGGCGTATGCTGTCTTTGATGGGAAGATGGCGCAGATGGTGGAGTTGAAGTTGTAGCAGATGGTCTTTAACGTGTTCTTGAGACCCGACGTGTCTCCCCTCAGGGCGATTAGGAGCACAGCTCGGATCGTCCTGATCAAGTCGAGGTCGAGAAACAGAAACAGCCAGTCGACAAGATTCTTGAATTTCGGTATGTAGAGCGGTGATGGCACCCAAAATCTCATCATGATGTTGTTGTTGAGACGTGTGCAGATCACTTAACTATTGTTCCATTTCAGCTTTGAACAGTTCAAATTCGTATTTGGTGACGGTGGGGATTTCCAGATTTCGCCTTAGAAGACCCATTAAAGAATCTTCTGGTTGACCCCGAGCAGTGGCTTCGGCAAGCAGATTAGCATATAGCATCGACATGAGCTCATCATTGTTGTACTCATTTCGATGTGGTGATGGAGGCTGATTGCTGGGGTCCGGTGTTGGGTCTGGAGGGGTGCGAATGCTGCTGGGTCGGGAGGAACTAGCCTGATTCGGATCAAGTTGACTAGAGCGAGCAGCGACACGTATTTCTCTAACAAAAGCTTCTCTTTCAGCAGTCATAAGTGCAGCATGTTCATTCAAAGTGGCTCTGGCTCGTTGTAACAGAGCGTCTATAAGTGCTTGAGCCGCGGGGGGAATAGTAAAAGCTGGAGTCGAGGTACCTGTTTGGGAAACACCGGGATCACTTAGATTACCCGTTGACATAACATTTGAAAAAACTGTATGACCTACGTTCAGTGTTGGCATAGATGTAGCACTGGTAGGATTTCCTACCAATCCTCGTGAAATGTCCGGAATGGACATCACTATAGGAGTTCCGACTGGGCCACGAAGGCTCTCAGTGAGTGTAGACACGTGTTCCCTATTTGGCTCTAGACTCGAAGTGCATACAATCGAAGTCGAAGCATGTCAGCTACTGCCTCTTGTTTCAATAGTTGTGGCTCCCGAATGGAGGGGAGCTAGATAAGGAGCTAGACTCAAAAGTATATGTGAAGCTGTTGGCTGTTGGGAGCCTTCAGAGTGGCTAGGGGGGCGTGCATGTGCGCTGCTAGGTCCACAACGTCTTTTCCACTAGACATACCCAACGAATGAGTAGGGCTAGTTGACGTGGTTACCTGGATGGGGGAATCTAGTCTCGCGCTCACTATAGTTTTTCTCGTCCCATCGCTCACGCTCACGCTTTCTTTTTCAACTAATTCTCCCTTCTCTCTCCTTATCTCTCCAATAAAAGGCTCGGTGAAGATGTCAGACATTGATCCAGAGACCTGATCTGCTTCAAAGTCGAAAGGTTCATTCGGCTCATCATGTTCCTGATTTGCTTCAAAGTCGAAATGTTCATTCGGCTCATCAGTTGTCGCAGTAGGATGTTCATCCGTGTCGGATAGAGTAGGATAGAGGTGGTTGTGGACCAATGCGACTAAGAGCTTGTTCTTCGATGGCAGCAGTTCGTGGACGGCGGGAAAGGGGTTGACTATCAGATTCATCTTCATCGGATGATGAAGGTCGTGGGCGAACACGGTTATGGCTAACGAGCATCTTGAAACGTGGAGTTGATCGGGAAGTAGATGTCGCTCGTGGGTTGGTGGGTGGTGGTATCGGGATGGATGGGGCAACAGTTGTCGGGAGTGGCTGATCAGGTGCACCGCCCTCGTCATATCCCTTTACAACGCTCATCACCCTGTTCAGGATCCCCATGATCCTGAACCTGCACATCTATTCTAGGACCCTCTCCTTGTACAAGATTTTCCTTGCGGATTGGCTCTTGGGCAGGCACAACCGGAGGTGGTTGAGCCATTAAGCCGTGTCTCTCCCTATAAGCTATCAGACTCGGTGCAGTCTGATCAGCATAGGCAAGTAATGCTTCAGGGATTGGCATGATGAAGTTAAACTGGCGATCATTGAGCTTGAGGAACTTCAGTGAGTTGGTTGGTCCCAACGGTGATCCTGTTCGGCGAGGAATATCCGGTTTGGATGACAGCATGACATGAATAAACAGCTGAGGAAACCGTTGAAACGGTACGAAGGCACGATTGCGATAGTTTGACTTGTCTTCAACTAGCTCCACGAACTCCGTCCAGATGAGTATCGCGTAATCATAGTCACGGTTGAAAGCTATACCATGAAATATGCGTAAGGCCGCAGTACTGGCCTTGTCCATGCCTGTGTGTTTGCTAGTCAGACATTGATTGACGATGGTGAATAGCGAAAACCAGATTTGAGGTAGATACATTCTCTTGAACTGGCCGGGGCTTGTGAGGGGTTCGGGTGAGTTGTACCCAAGGGCTCGGATATCGGCACATAGTTGTTGTTCGGTTGCAAAGGCATCAAACGGGTGTTCGTCGGTGGCGACAGGCAGGCGGAGGTTGCGACGAATCCGAGAAGGTGTTAAGCGGGTGACAAAATCGTCGATTTTAGCAGTAAAGTGGTGGTCACCGTCATCCGGATGGTATGTTAACGTATCCCAGAATTGCTGGAGATAGAACAGGGGTACCCGATGGTCCAAAGCAAAGGCATATCGAAGTGGATGGCGTTGAAGGATATCGATGATGACTTGGTGTTCGATTGTGATGCCAAAATCGAGACGGTGATTGTTTTGTTTGAGTGATCATAGTTTGTCTCGGGGCATCAGGAGGTCGTCTCGGTGGACCGCGTTGGTACTGGGTTCAGTGGATCGTTCAGAAGGCATAGGATGTTCATCGTCGAAAAGGTTTGGATCATTGATGGCCGCCATTAGAACTGAAATGAAACAGTTCGCAAATCATAGGAAAAGTCAGTACTAAGGATGAAAGCAGGCTAAAAAATCCAAGTCTGGATGTCGAGTCCTAAGGAATCGATAAGCTCGAATATCGAGTCCATTGGAGTCGATAAACAGTTTTATCGATTGCTATAGGATCGACGAAAAGATGAATGTCGAGTCAAGCTGGATCGACATAAAGACTTGGTGAAGTTTTGAACAAACCTGTGAGAATCGACAAGAAAGATGTCGAGTCATTGGGGATCGAGAAGTAGAAATTTATCGGGTCACAGTTACCCGAGAAAATGGCACTTACGAAACTTTTTGGAAGTTAGTTTTATCGATTCTTTGATAGGCGACAAAATAATGTAGAGTTCCAAAGGGTCGATAAAATAACTTGAGCAATATTTGATGAACAGGTTTTCGATCCTATGAGACTCGATAAATATTTATGTCGGCTCATTAATGAGTTGATAAAAAACCTTTCAAAATTGATGAGTTTTATCGATCCAATGAGACTCGACAAAAAATTAAGTCGGGTCCTAAGGGGTAGATAATCTAAGAAGATTTTCATCGAGCCTTGGAGATTCAACAAAAAATTAAGGCGTGACATAAGGGATAGATAAAAAATACTTAGTGTTTTACGAAGTTGTTCTTATCTATCATTATGACACGACAAAAACCTCAAGTGAGTCTTAAGGAGTCGATAAAAATTCAAAAAATGCCTGTGAATAACGGCCTAAAACGCAAAAAAAAAAATCCTATGTCTAGGTGCGATTAGTGATAGTGAGCAAATCTAAAGTATTAGATAAACCAAATAAGCATAAAAGAAACCCCAAAAATTGACAGAGATCAGCCATAAAACAGAAACCCAGGGTTTGGATGGGAACCCGAACAGTCTAATGGACAAAAACTGAGCATGCGATGAAGGAAATTAAAAACTCCAAGATATAAAGATGATTAAGAGAAGAATGCGAACCTGGTGATGCTTTCAGATTTGGAAAATCAATTTCTGAAAGTTGAGTATTCGAAGGGTTTTAATGAGAGAGAGGGAAAATCAAAACTTGTTTGAAAAGTAAGTGTATGAGAGTGGGGCCCGAGATTTCAATAGTGGGTCTTCGGGTGATGACACGTGGCATGGTCTCATTGGGCCGAGATATTTGATGACATCAGCAAGATGTGAAACGAGGTTTTTGTCTGGCCAACCTTGGTCGACAAAACGTTTGTCGGGCCAAGAGGGGCCGAGAACTTTGACTTTGATTTTCAAACTAAGTTTGATTCGATTTAAAGTTTAAATTTGTGCTCCCCCGTGAAATAAGAAAACTTTGCTCCCCCTACAATTGTGAGATAGTAAAAACTTACCTTGCCGCTCCCCCTCAAAAACTGAACTGGTTAGGTAAAAACATAGTCGAAAAGAAAGAAAGAAAGAAAGGAAAAACGATGAAAATACAGAATTGTAAACTAATTTCAAAAGTCAACAAACAAGAATCCAAGAGTGATGCAGATTCACAGTTTTTAGAGAATGGGAATGTGCATAAAACTTGGATAGACGTTTTGTGTATTTTGAAATGGCTGATTTAGAAAATTAGGTTTTAAGATTCTGCATGCCCAACTTGGACACTAGGAACTAGAAGCGTTTCTCATACAAGGCCTTGGTGAACAGGTCGGCAAGCTGTAGTTTTGTATTGACAAAGTATAATTCAATCGAACCTCTTTCAACATGGTCTTTGATGAAATGATACCGAACGTCGATATGTTTAGTCTTCGTAGGTTGGACAGGATTGCTTGAGATGGCGATGGCGCTTTTGGAGTCACAATAGATAGGATTCTTATCAAACCAGAATCCATAATCCTTGAATTGTGAGTGCATCCACAGTACTTGAGAAGAACAACCTGCGGCAACAATGTATTCGGCTTCCGCGGTAGAAGTGGAGACGCAGGCTTGCTTTTTCGAAGACCAACTTACCAGTTTATCGCCTAAGAATTGAATGTGTCCCAACGTGCTTTTACGATCAAGCATGCATCCGGCATGATCAGAATCTGAAAAGGCAGTTAGCTCGAAACCCGTATCCTTGGGATACCATGGGCCAAGATCAGTAGTACCTTTTAAATACCGAAAAATACGTTTGATAGCACTAAGGTGAGATTCCTTTGGAGATGCTTGATATCTAGCGCATAAACATGTGGCAAACATTATGTCCGGTCGACTAGCCGTTAGATACATTAAGGAACCAACCATGCCCCGGTAGTGTTTAGAATCTACCGCTTTCCCCAAGGGATCAACGTGTAATTTTGAACCCGGAGACATGGGTCTACCAATCGGTGTACATGAAGTCATGTTATATTTTCGTAACATGTCCAAGATGTATTTCGATTGGTTGATGAAAAACTTTCTGTTTCAAAAAACACCTCAGAAAATTACCAAAAACTCATTGATCGAGATCTTCAAAACAAAAGTACAATGACCACTCGCGAAGCAATGGCAATTGGTTCAGATACAAAACCGCCTATTCTGTTCCCCGGAGAACATTCTCAATGGAAGACCGCTTCCTTGACTTTATTGAACGTCATGATTTCGCCGATGAAATCATACTCTTCCAGCCAACCCAAATGCAGAACCTCCCCTCCCTGCTCGACAAGACGTCAAACCTAAATCTGCATATGATGAAAACGAAAAGAGAATCATGAGAGGAGATCAACTTGCTAGATCATATCTCCTCATGAGCATCCCGAACGATATCTATATGAGTATCGACAGCCATAAAAGAAATGCCAAAGCCATGTGGGAAGAAATAGAAAAATTCATGCTTGGCACAAAAATCGGGACCCAGCTCAAAATTACAAATTGCATCTCTCAGTACGAGGACTTCAAAGCCAAAGAAGGTGAAAAACTCACGGTCACCTACTCCCGGTACGTACACTTAGTAAATCATATAAGCAAGAATGAGATTCGCAAAACAAAGATGGAGAACAACGTAAAGTTTGTAAGCAACTTGCCCCCTAAATGGCGTCGATTTGCCAATCAAATTAAACACAACAAATATCTTGCTAATCTCGATCTACATGAAGTTTATGAAACCCTCCTTCAAGATGAAGAAGAAGTGCTCGAAGCCATGGAAGCCAACCAAAGATCAAAAAGTCTTCTGATCCCATAGCTCTAGTTGCAAAAGCTAGCCCCGTCACTTCTCATAACTCTCCTCAAGAGGCTATTTCCGAACTGGAAGATGAAGACTTTGATAATGATCCGGACATTGCTCAATTCCAACAACAGTTGGCGCTCCTCACAAAAGACTTTCAACAAAAGTTTGCCCGTCGATCTAACCCAAATCAACAACGGTATGCTTCGGGTAACAAGAATTATGATCGAAAGACAATTTTCGAAGCAAAATCAAGAGAGCAACGTCCGCCAGTTAAACCGGAAGATAAATTCAAGGGTGAAAAGAGTTTATGCTACAACTACGGGAAGACCGGTCATTATGCCCGTGAATGCAAAAAGCCAGTCGTCAAAGATTCAAACTACTTCACCTACAAGTTGATGTCGGCTAAACAAAAGGAGGCCGACAAAGTTTTTATGGCGGAAGATGAACAATGGATCTACCAAGGAAATGATGTTGATGATGAGGAAAACGATGTCCAAGCACACTTCAGTCTGATGGCTTATTCTGATGATTCCACTTCAAACGCTTCCGACTACACACCCGATGTAACCCATTCTGACTATGATGCTTTCATTTCTCAAATGCATGATATGATGCTTAAATTAAAAGAATTACAATCAAAGTTAAAAACCGAGAAACTTTTGGTTTCTAACTTAGAAGCACGCTTAGAAAATAATCATAATCAATTGCTAATTTACCAAGCCGAACTTGTAACATCTCAAAGTATTGCACACAATCGTCAAACTGAGAAAACTCTTTTTCAAGAAGAAAACATTCTTTTAAAACAACAAATCTTGGATCTCACACTACAACTTAACATGTCTAAAAAGGAGACCGAAGACTTTTCATCAAAATACGAATTTGTGAGTTTTCAAAGAAAAGACCTTTTAGAAAAACTCAAAGATTTGGAACTAAAACTGTATAAAATTGGACAAACTGAGCACACAATTCACTTAAACATTCCAAAAGAGTTAAGTTCAAAAGCTGGATTAGGATTTGATAATCCAAAACATCTAGAAAAGGCCATCTATAATACTCCGACTATCTATAAATTCGAATATCTGAACCTTGGTCCAGATTACAAAATTCTTGTATGAAGTCGGAGTCCAACGTCGAAGAAATGGAATATTGTAAAAGACAAAACAAGAATTTTCATCAAATTTCTTTCTGCTATCCTCAAAAGATACAAGAGGATTCTGTTCAAAATCAACTCTTCCAAATGACTATTTTCCCTCGTATTCTGACGAAGAACTTCAAAATAAAATTCCTGAATGTAAACCCTACATTCCCACTCTATTTTTAGAAAAACAAATTGTCCAACTTGAAAAAATGTTGGAACTCGAACGTTCTTCGTCGGATAAGGAAAAAGAGGCATTAATCGCTAAAATTCAAACCTTAGAGAACAAAGCTTTACAAACTCAAAACCCCGAAGTTGACACAACTTCAAATATTTCTTCTTGTAAAGCCTTTGTCAGCTCATATTTGGATGATTGTGATTTATCATACTTCCCGATTGATCCCAACCACTGTCCTCCAAAACAGAAATGTTCTATCTCACAAGAACAAATCGATAAGGAATTAGATGATCTTGAAACACAGATTTCTTCGGATACAAATTATAATCATTCTTTACTTGACGACAACGAATGTTTAAATGATTTAAATGATTTAAATGCTGAATTTGACTTCAATCCTACACTTCCAACTCATACGGAGTTTTTGGACAAAGGCAAAAAGCCAATTGAATCAGTTTTGCTTCCGAAAGATCCAAATGAGTGTTCCACAAGTCAAATGATTTACTCTCCGGTTAACAAAACAAATCAAAAAAAATTTCTTCCAAAAAGTACTAACAAGCGTCCTATTGATGTTTCAGATGTTCATACTTTAAAGACCAAACAAGTTTGGGTTGAAAAAGGAAAACGCTCTCCAAAGTCATCATCTCGCAATAAAGACAAATTTTTGTTTACAAATTCTACTTATGTCAAAAGAACAAAACGTCAACTTTTATCTCCATATACTATTCATTCGTGTCGACATTTAATTAAGTTTTCACGTAATCAAATTTGTTGCTCAAATTGCGGTGTGAATGACTTTGTGCACTTAAATTCATTTGATTATGGTTGTGATTATTTTCCAAACATGCATAATTCTTATAATTTTCATCATAATTCTTTTTCTCATCCACTTGTTTATAAATGGGTTCCTAAAAGGACCATGACTAACGATCTTAAGTCCCACTTCAAGTGGGTACCCAAAGGTACAAAGTCAACTAACCCCGAAGGACCCGTTTACAAATGAGATATGTCACTGAAAGAAAGTGATTATGTTCCCTCTTTTTTTTTTAGGATTTCGAGGATGGGCCGGCCCATCCTAACAGGTACCTAAATCTGCTGATTTTGTGCAGATTGGTAGGTGTGGTACTTAGATTCTAGTTGCTCCAAACACATGACCGAACAAAAGGAGTTGCTTGCCAATTACAAGGAGAAAAAGGGAGGATTCGTTAAATTTGGTAACAATCACTTAGCACCCATCCAAGGACATGGTGACATCATTCACAACAATCTCACCATTTCGAATGTTTCCTATGTTCAAGGCCTGAGCCATAATTTGCTAAGTATTGGCAAATTCTGCGACAAAAAACTTGAAGTCAATTTTCGACCCGGAAGATGCTGCGTGCGAACCTTTGACGGAAAGGAGAGATTGGCCGGCACACGCAAATCCAATCTCTACACCATTGATCTTTCCCAAGTGACCGCTCCTTCCAACGTTTGTCTGATCTCAAAAGTCTCTAATCCGAAGGCTTGGTTAATGCACCGAAACCATTATTACATTCTTGAATCCCATTCAAGTCAAACTAGAACTTACCGCTCAGACCATCCGCACTGATAATGGAACCGAATTCAAAAATCATTCACTTGATGGTTATCTCGAATCAGTGGGAATTTCACACACATTTTCTGCGGTTCGCACTCCGCAACAAAATGGTATGGTCGAACGCCGGAATCGTAGACTTGTTGAAGCGGCTCGAACTATGCTCACTTTTTCCAAACTGCCATGTAGATCCCAAAAACAGTAAGCACAATGATATAATTAAGAATGCGATTAAAGTAATACGAACAAAGTGATTTGAGAGAATTTCCGTAGTCGTATATCTCACTTTAATACATCTTGGACAAGTTACGAAAATATAACATGACGTCATGTACACCGATTGGTACACCCATGTCTCTAGGTTCAAAATTACACGCTGATGCCTTGGAAAAGCGGTAGATTCTAATCACTACCGGGGCATGGTTGGTTCCTTAATGTATCTAACGGCTAGTCGACCGGACATAATGTTGGCCACAAGTTTATGCGCTAGAGGAATCTAACCTTATTGCTATCAAACGTATTTTTCGGTATTTAAAAGGTACTACTGATCTTGGCCTATGGTATCCCAAGGATACGGGTTTCAAGCTAACTGCCTTTTCAGATTCTGATCATGCCGGATGCATGCTTGATCGTAAAAGCACGTTGGGACATTCAATTCTTAGGCGATAAACTGGTTAGTTTGTGTTGGTCCCTAAGGAGTCTACAAGAGTTCTTGGATATAGAAACAATTTGTAGAAGGGGGGGGGGGTTGAATACAAACATACAAATTTTTGGTTTTTAAATTAGTTTATATTGCATAAACAAATTTACAGTTACAAGCAGAATTAGAACAAGTTTAAACCTATTCTATTGTAACTAAGAAATCACTAAGATTGATGCACAAGAAAGAAGTGAGAAGGAATACAGAAGGTTTAAGACAGAAGGTTGAATGCACACAGATGAAGAAGATATCTTCATCTTATTTATACCCGTTTGCATTTAATGCAAGACAAAAGGTATGTGCAACGTGGCAAGCATCCATAGGAGACTTGTCCTTTGCTCAGAATACAGCCATGTTTTTGGCCGCATATGAAAAATACCATATCAGATATGATGGGGACATAACAGACAATTTGTACGTCCTTATCCGACACAGTATAGGGTTTGTCTTTTGTGCATCAAGGATAAGGTCAATGTTAATGTTGTATGAGAAGCTTCACTTTGAATAGATAATCTTTGCTATCGCTGAACCGCTTCAGGTCATGTAGCTGATTATCTCTTTCTTCAGCTTGGTCTTTGACTTTCGATGAGTGGTCATTTGGTGTGATCGCTGATCTTCAGATCTTCAGAGATAAGCTTAAGGTTCCTTGATCTTCAGCGATTGCTGATGGCAGTCAGCGTATGTTTATCGCTGAATTTGAACTTAAAATTAAACAAGAAATTTCACTAAGTGTAAAGAGAAATCATATTCAAATCACTGAGAGGAGTTATGATCAACAATCTCCCCCTATTTGATTATGATTAAGTAATATGAGAAATTTACTTGAAGGGATTAGTAAGGACTTAAGAGATAATTAAGAAAAATTTCTAAGTACTAATCTGTGAGATCTTTTTCAGCTAATCTATTATATCTATTGAGTTTCATTTATAAGGATATGAAAACACAATTTTTACAAGTAGATGCCTTAAGTACATTCACTAATTTAAATTTCAGAGAGAAATATCAGTGACTAAGGAGATAAGTAAAGAAGTTAGAACTCTTATGTTCATTGTCCCATTTACTATTTTCAGGGATCTTTTCAGTACACAGTTGGAGTAGAGTACTTCATTTGAAATTTCATTAATAGTCTGAAGATATTACATGAAAAAGGAAATTAAAAATTTTCAAGTAAAGGGAAGTACAATACACTGAAGAGAAATACAAAGAAAAAAACTCAGTCAGAGAGCTTTTCGTGTCTTCTTCACATTTCATTTTCATAGAGTCTCTTCTGTCTATTCATCAGCGGTTCATCTGACCAGCAGTAGTGATGCATGATTTTGATGAAGGCTGATGGAGCTTTGCTGATCTCGCTGTTTTTTAAGAGCCCTAGGAAACCATCATTATCCAAGAAGACCATGTCGGGTTCAGGGAAGGTGATGATTTCATTTTCTTCATATTTTCTGTCTTGAGGGTGAGAGACTCTGAGTATTGAGATGTTGGGGATTTCCAGATGACCGAGAATGCTTTCATAGTTGAATTTGGTTTCATGATCACTTTTGGAAGAGAACCTCCTTCAGCATTTGATCTTTTCTTTCGAGTAGGCTCAGGGAGAGGTGGAACTTGTACATGTTGTGACATCCTCTGAAGAAGCTGATCCAGTGCTCTTTCCACCACATCTTTAAATTTTGATTTGGAACCCTGAATGGCATCTCTGATTTCTAGCCATTCAGAGTATCCACAGAACTTTAAGAACTTGGCTTCTTCTTTTTCAACTCTTGTATGTCTGTACATACGAACAAACACCTTCAGTCCATACCTTTTGGAAGGACGTCCTTCGATCGTTGCTCGAATGATTTTTGAATCAGACCTTCGAAAGTTGAATCTTTCAGTGCACCAGCATAGTTCTTTTTCTCTGAGGCTTGGTTCTTCATTTGTTTTGGTCAGAGCATTCAGGATCTTCTCTTGAGCGAGGATGGGATTCACTTGGATATTTTTATCAACTAGTTCCTTTTGTGCCAAAGCCTCAGCGAGCCTTTGGCTTTTATCGATTATTGCTTTCTTCGCTTTGTCTTTAGCAACATCCTCTCTGAGAATTCTTCTTGCAAGCTCTAGATCATTCTCTGTTTGTTTCATCTTTTCATCCCTTATTCTTTGTGCTTCAAGTGCTTGAGCTCTCTCCTCCTTCGATAGGAAATAGAAGTCATCTACCATGCTGATAGGAGTTGGACACTCTATTTCAGCAGAGGGCAGCTTTATTTTCTTGGCTTCGAGTTCATTCAAAATGTTTATTCGCTGTTCTTCCTCTTCAGGCTCGCTTATTAGTGGTCTCTAGGAATGAGGCCTTCTTCATCTTCAGAGTCAGAGTCAGATATGTACATAAACTACTCTTCAGATGAAGGTTCCTTCCGAAAAGTGGAGTCATTTGGGGGACTAGGCTCACTGAGAGAAGGAGAGGTAGAAGGAGTTTTATCAGAGCCAAAATTTGGTGGAGGGAAAGAGGGATAGGTGGGAGGTTCAGAGATTGGAGCAGAGAAGAGAATGAGAGGAAGAGATACCTCGACAGTGGTCTCCCCCTCGGTTAAAGAGATGGTGGCATCAGCTTCTGCCACCTTATTTCCATTGCCTGAGGGACCAGACTGTCCCTGAGAGGGATGTTGTCCGTCCCCCAAAGGTTCCTGATGAGAGACTTATGGCCTTGACATATTGAAGTGCTCCAAAGAACTTCCTATATGATCGTCTTCATCATGATCATTGCCTCCCCCATAGTGAGGGATGGCTTCTTCATACTCTTCATCATCATCATCATCTTCTTCCTGTTCTTTTTCCACTACACCTTCAGTGAGGGAAGGTCCTACCTGCTTGATGTACGGAGAAATGACCTCATCAGGGAAGGTCTCATTGTGAACCGCAATGATGTCATCAGCGAATTCTTTGGCACATCTCTCCCCCTCTATGTTGTCAGCAGGGAGACAGTGCACCATCAGCAAATGTACATTCCCCTGAATGTCCTTCAACTTTGTTTCATGGCGGTCTTGGTGCTCAAGGACCGAATTCAGGGATGTCCGATCAGTAGTGGAGAAGAGGAGCTACTCTCAGAGAGCTTTGTCAGCAACTGTATCATGTCAGATTGAGTCTTTTGAATAGACTCAAGCACCAGATTCTGGTCATCCATCTTCTTCTCAAGACAGGCAATGGACTGACCATGTGCCCGATTGTCTTCCTTCAGGGACTGGATGTCGCTGAGAATATTGTTGACAGCGGTCTTGATCCCTGGAGTTCCAACCACTGTCCGGAAGATGAACTCAGTGGACTTCTGTAAATGCTCAACCTTTGCCCTGTTGTGAGAACATTCCTTGACTAAAAAGTCAATTGTAGGGAATGTTGGGCTAGGAAGAACAATGGGGGGAAGTTCAGCTGGGAAGGGAGCAAGCTTGGGAGCAGCCTTCTCTGTTTTGACTTCCATGAGTCTGGCAGAAGTCCATGGTTGCTAAGGGGATTTCCCTTTGTCCTTGCTGAGAGGAGCAGCAACAGCCTTGGTGGTGGTGGTAGCTGTCGCTGTGGTGAAGAGAGGAGGGGCACCTGTTGACAACATAGACAGAGTAGCCAAAAAGAGCTCTAGGTTAGATGACGGATGAGAAGGCATGTTATAACCCTTGAGAGAATCATGAGGATTACTCTCAGGGACCATTGGTGCAGAGGTAGTGTCATGAGGATCACTAGCCAGTGTCTTAGAATGCCTGTGAGAGACATTATGAGGTCCTGTGTTACTGGCTTTCAAAAACTCAGAGTGCCTAAAAAACACTGAGGCTTGGACTGCATGCGTTTCTGCATCATCAGAGATAGGGACAACTATCTCTGAATCATATGTTGATGTGAGGACCAAAGAAGATGGGATAGAAGAAGAGTAGAAGGCTGTGAAAGTATTACCTGAGACAACTTCAGCGGAGCTGACTAATACGCTTCCAGTGACCGTGGTCGCTGAATGCGGTGGTAGTGCTGAAGAAGCAACAACGGAAGAGAAAACCGTTGAAGTAGCTGGGGCTGTTGATGGTGTTGGTAGTACACCAAAATGATAGTGACTGGTCTGTTGAGAGACCACCACCCTTGGCTTCTTTAGCTTGGTTGTGATAGTCTTTCTGTGACCATCAGTTGGTAGTTTCCTCTTGGGGGCTGATGTGTCAGGGATACTCACTGATGGGCTTTTCAGTGAGCTGGACACGGAAGCAGGAGCTCCAATGATCGTCAGCATGTATGGTGTAAAGGGAGCATCAGCTGGACGTTCCTCAATGTCCAGGGACTTCTTTCCCACCATAGAGAAGGAGTGATTGGTTGTCTTGGGGTACTAATTCCCGAAAGCATGTTCCATGATTGTTGCGAAGAATCTGGGGTAGGGGATGACAGAGTGCCTGTTTGCAGCTTTCACCCTGTTGTACATATCACTGAATATGTAATAAGCGAAATTCAGCTTGTAGCCCGTGTAGAGAGAGAAGCCCATGTCTTGAAAATGTTTACTGGCTTGATCATGTGAGCCAGTCTTGGAGCCCAGGCACTGAATGACCTGGGTAAAAATATACTGCCACTGAGCAGGTAACCTCTTCTTTTCCAGCTTGGATCCTACGGTCTTCAGAGAGACGTTATCCCAAGCGTAGCCAATGGAGTCGAGGAAGGAGTCGATCTGCTATTTTGTCGGTTCAGCGGCCCACTTCTCATTCTTGCTACGAGCAGGGAGGCGAAGAGCCTGCCTCAAGAAACCAGAAGTGAAGACGATGTGGCCGAGAGTGGGAATGGTGAAGCCAATAGCAGGGAGTTCTTTGCCCTTTTCAGTTGAGCAGGTGGTACAGTGAGCCGTGTACCATAGGGCCTAAAGATGAGAGGAGATTCCAATTGGATTATGCACGAATGCATACATTAGCGGGCATGCCTTGATGAATCTTGCGCCTTCAGCGAATTGTGGACGTTCAGCAGGGAGGTCTACGAGTGCAAGGTAGTTGCAGGATTTGGACGTGGCTTGTTCCAGAGGGAAGTGGCACACCGCAGCAACAACCAACGTGTCAGAGACGAGAGTGGTTTCAGCAACCTTGCTTGAAGAGGCCATTGCTGTAGCATAGATAGGAACACCAAATAGAAAAACCATGGTTTAATACAAAATGTATAAACCAGATTTTGGTACAAAGAATACCAAATGTAAGGAAAAGAAACAAGTGTTTCGATAAACAAGATCAAAATACTTGTGATAAAAAAAAATAAAAAAAATACCAAATGTGTTTTAAAAAGTTTGGTATATTTAAAAAAAATATAGGTATAGAATAAAAGATGGATTAAAAGAAATCTTCTGTTCTTAAGGAAAAGACTTATAACAGGGTTTTGAATGGTTTTGAAGTTTAATCCAGATTTTTATTTTATTTACCCTGGATTTTTGTTTTGATTTAAAGAAGAGAAAAGAGAAAAGAAACAGGATGTTTCCAGAATAATGTGTAAGGTTTAGATCAAACCTTAGTGGAGTTCAAGAAGAAAAACGCACAAGTGCGTGTTCTTGGTGTTCTTGAGAAAACTTTAAGAAGCTTAGTGAATTCTTGCCTTTTGAAAGCGTTGAGAGCGTAAAGAGAGAAATGAGGCAAGGATTTGCTTAAATAGCATGAGGAGAGAGAAATGGACAGCTAAACGACAGTTTTAGCTTTTTGAAAAAGAAATGATGACATGACGCACGTCCCTAGAAAGGAATTGGAAGGGAAACGTCGTGGTCCGTCTTGTGTCAGAAAAGGTTTGACGTGTCCTTTTCTTATTTATAAAAATATAATGATGGTTATCCATTTGGAAAGATTAATCATTATCTTTAAAAATATTCATCAAAAATAATAAAAGATTGTCAGTGACGACTTTTATGTTTTCAGATTCATTCTCTGATTAAAGAAACATCAGGGATAGGATAGATATTGCTGAATCAGAGTTCAGTGAATGGCAATAGGGGATTTTATTTGTATCACTGTTTGTTGTTCGCTGAGTAACAATTATTCAGCGTTTAACATACCAAGTCCGCTGATGAGTAGATTGAGTTTAGTTTCATCAAGAGGCTTAGTGAAAAGATCAACGAGCTGATATTCAGTGGGTACAAAATGAAGTGCAATTTCACTATTCATTACATGATCTCTGATAAAGTGATATCGAATCTCAATGTGCTTGGTTTTCGAGTGAAGTACGGGGTTGTTGGCAATTGCAATATCACTAGTACTATAACAATAAATAGGGATATTGGAGAGCATGAGATCATAGTCTTTGAGTTGATTTCTCATCCAAAGGATTTGAGCACAACAACTTCCAGCGGCTACATATTCAGCTTCAGCGGTGGAGGTGGACCCAAAATTTTGCTTTTTACTTGTCCATCTAATTAATTTACCACCTATTAGCTGACACTCATCAGTGGTGCTCTTTCGATCTATCTTGCAACCTACAAAATCACTATCAGAGTAACCAATTAGATCGAACCCTGAGCCTTTGGGATACTAAAGACCCAGATTAGGAGTTCCTTTCAGGTATCTGAAGATACGCTTTACAGCGGTAAGATGAGATTCCTTCGGTTCAGCTTGATACCGAGAACAGAGACATGTAGAATACATGATAGCAGAGACCCAATCATCCCTCGATAGGCGGTGACATTTATAGGTTTCCCATTAGGGTCCTTATTCAGAGTCAGAGGAGGGGCCATAGGAGTCTTCATCGCTGAGCATTGATTCATATCAAACTTGTTTAGCATATCATTAACGTATTTACTTTGAGAAATAAAGATTCCTTTGTCAGATTGTTTTATCTGCAAACCTAGAAAATACGTTAGTTCACCCATCATACTCATTTTATATTGCTTTTGCATTCTTGCAGCGAAACGAGTGCATAATTTGGGTCTTGTGGAGCCAAAGATAATGTAATCGACATATATTTGAGCGAGTATAGTATGACCTTTATATTTTCTTAAAAAGAGAGTTTGGTCAATTTTTCCACGAATAAATTTTTTTTCAGAAGAAATTTAAAAAGAGTATCATACCAAGCTCTAGGAGCTTGTTTAACCCGTAAAGATCTTTTTCAAGTTTGAAAACATAACCAGGATGGTTGGGGTCTGAGAAACCAGGGGGTTGTTCAACATAAAGTTTCTCGCTGAATTTCCCATTTAGAAAAGCACTTTTAACATCCATTTGAAAAACTTTGAAGTCTTTATGGGCATCATAAGCTAAGAAAAGTCTAACAGCTTTTAAACGAGCTACAGGTGCAAAGGTTTCATCGTAATCAACACCTTCTTCCTGTCTGTATCCTTAAGCGACAAGTCTAGCCTTATTGTGAATGACAGTCCCGTTCTCATCTAGCTTATTTCTAAATACCCATATTTGGTTCCAATCACTGTTTTACCAGAGGGTCTAGGAACAAGATTCCAAACTTTGTTTCTACGAAACTCAGTTAGTTCCTCTTGCATAGCTGTAATCCAGCTAAGATCAGAGATAGTTTGATATATCTTTTTAGGTTCAGAGAGATAGAGATGAAATTAACATAGAGACATATATTACCTGTACCTCTACAAGTTTTGATACCTGCATTAGGATCACCAATAATCTGATTTATCGGATGATTTGCAGTCCATCGCTGAGCTGGTGGTTGAGGAGAGAGATCAACCTCAGATTCAGCGACTAGTTCTTCTTCTTCAGGGATGCTATTTGTTGTTTCCGCAACAGGTACATCATCATTCAAAATCAATTGAGGAGACTCAGAGGTTTGATTTGCAGAGGATGGAGCTTGAATATTCCCTGAGGAATTTGTAGAAGATGCATCAGAAGGAGGAATCTGATTGAGAGGAGTAACACTGATCCCTGAAGATGGATCACTGTTAGTAGGTATTACAGGGATTTCATCATCACTTAATTCAGCATGAGGTTAGTTGTTGAAATAAGTTTCGGGTTCCCCATAGTAAGACTTCATCCAAGCATTCAGTTCTTCATCTTCTTTAGGGATAGGAGAAGTGGGGGTTGTACGAGATTCATCAAAATTAACATGCATGGGTTCTTCAATATGTTGTCTTCGTTTGTTGAAGATTCTGAAAGATTTAGATATAGAGTAATACCCAAGAAAAATTTCTTGATCAGCTTTTGGATCAAACTTTCCCAAATGATCTCTGTCATTCAGAATATAGCATTTGCATCCAAAGATATGAAGATACTTTAGAGTAGGTCTTCTTCCATGAAATAATTCATAAGGCGTTTTCTTGAATCGCTTCACAATCAGGGATCGGTTCTGAGTAAAGCATGCTGTATTGACTGCTTCGGCCCAGATTTGAGTTGGAAGGTGTGATTCGCTGAGCATTAAGCGAGCTGCTTCAATGATAGTCCGTTTTCTACTTTCAGCAACACCGTTTTGCTGAGGAGTTCTTACTGAAGAGAAGTTGTGAGAGATACCTTTTTCATCAAAGAAATTTATCAGGGTACTGTTCTTGATTCAGTACCATGATCACTGTTCATGGAACGAACAGTCAGATTGTTCAGAACTTCCATCCTTTTGATAAAAGAGATTACCATATCAGGGGTGTCACTTTTGGATCGAAGAAAGAATACCCATGTGTATCTGGAATACTCATCAACAATCACAAGAGTGTATTTCTTTCCAGATATAGATTGAACATTGACAGGTCCAAAGAGATCCATATGGAGTAGTTGAAGAGGTGATGTTACTGAAGAAACTTGTTTATATCTGGAAGATGCTTTTATCAGCTTTCCCTTTTCACACGCTGAGCAAAGAGATTCATTTGCAAATCTATGATTTGGGAGATCTCTGACGAGTTCCTTTTGAGACAGTTCATTAATTGTCTTAAAGTTGAGATGAGAGAGTCGTTTATGCCATAACCAATTTACATCAGAGGATGCTTTAGAGATAAAGCACACCTTCTGAGAGTGAGAACTATTCATATTGATTACGTATACATTTTCAACTCTTTTGCCTATTAAGGCAAGCTTATCATTGCAGTCAGTGACAGCACATCTATTCCTTAGGAATAGAACTTTGAAATCTTTGTCACATAGCTGACTAACGCTTAAGAGATTGTGCTTTAGTCCTTCAACGTAGGCAACTCGACCAAATGAGGTGCCTCCGTTAGACAAGATTCCATACCCTTTAGTGTATCCTTTGCCATTTCCACCAAAGGTCATTGATGGACCAACTTCTTCTTTGTAGTCATAGAGCAGAGATTTTCTGCCAGTCATGTGCCTTGAGCATCCGCCATCGAGATACCAGAGACCTTTAGCACTCTGCGTTCAACAAAGAGATTAAATGTTTGAAGGTACCCATATTATTATGGGTCCAGCTTTGTTATTGGAAGGAGTGGCGGAGGAGCTAGTTGCTGAAGAACTTTCTTCAGTGGATATCTTCACCTTTGTTGGTTTTGCAACCTTGGTGGATTTCACTCTTGCTGATTTATCAGCTTGAGCTACTTTCTTTCCATTAGCTAGTTTATCAACTTTAGTAGCATTAGGACACTTACTTGCAATGTGGGTAGTTTCACCACAGTGATAGCACTTCCTATATTTGTAAAGTTTAGAATTTAAAATTTTCAGAGAGATAGAAGGGATTTTGTCAGGAATAGGACCAAGAATTCCTTTATGCATTGTTCTTGGAGGTATAACAACCTTTTCAGGAGCAGGAGTGACATCAATCTTAATTCTGGGGGTTGATCTCTGAGAGAATTCAGAGATCTTTCTCCCAGGTTTAGGATTGCTCTCTGAGGAGGTAGAGGATTTCATGTTTTTCTGAACATTTCTATTTCTAGGAACCTGGTCAAGAATCTTGTCTTTGACCACTTTCTTAGACTTGAAAGATTTTAACACCGGAGTCTTGTCATTGGATTGAAGTCTGTGAGACGAAGAAGAGGGATCAGAGATAGCGGAGACAAACATTCCAAATTTAAGCATGGAACGGTCTTTCTCTAATTCTTCCTTTTCGAGGTTAAAGCCTAACCCACTTCTTACTTTCATAGGGATATGGGCATTGATGATCTCATTTACCTTGTCAGAGGCTTTGCACCATCCTTCGATGGTAGCCTTTTCAGATTTGAGATCAGCAATGGCCTTTTCTCTTTCAGCGACAGCTTGCTGCTTTTCGATGCTAATTGTTTGATTTACAAAGACTTGGTCCTTTAAGGTTTCCTCAATCTTTGAAAGTTCTTTGATTTTTAGATGACAATTTTTTAATTGTTCAGATAAATCACTATTAATTTTCTCAGCTTTGATTTATCCATTTAAAGCATTGTAAAAATCAACAGTCATAGCATCAAGCGCAGATAAGTTATCGTTTTCAGATATTAAGGGGATAGAAGGGATGGATACCTGAGCAGAAGGGGACTCAGAGGAAGAAGTTTCAGATACCTCTTCAGCGTCTCTATTCTTGCCATCAGACATAAGAAGGCAAGATCTTCTTCATCTGTGCCTGACTCGTCAGAGGTTTTAGCCCAGTCACCTTCATCATCCCAATCAACTTCTTCAGCTACAAGACCTTTGCCTTTTGGCTGGTTTTTCTTCAGATCTTTGTATTTGTTTTTTTAATTTCAAATACTTCTCTTTCTTATCAGAGGTCAGCGAGATAGTGGGGGCTGCAACTTTCTTGGATCTACATTCACTAGCGAACTGACCCTTTCGCTGACAATTGTAGCATATGGCTGAGGCTTTCTCAGCGGGCATAGTTTTCAATTCATCAGAGTCAGCGAGAGTCGTTCTTCTAAAGTTTCTATTTCTGGCGAATCTTTTAAAGTTATTAGTTAACAGAGCCAGAGAGTTATCGAACTTAGAGATGTCAGCATCAGTGAGTTGATCTTCTGAATTAGTTTGACCTAATTCAATGATAGAAGTAATAGTAGAGGAGGAAGCATTTCTTAAAGGATTTACCTCTGAAGACACGAGTGCCAAAGAAGTACTTTTGGCACCCTTGAGTTCATTGATGAGGGTTTTCCTCAAAACTTGGGATTGCTCTTCATTTAAGAGCATTCCATACAAAGCACTTAAAGAAAGAGTTTCAAGATTCTTTGACAATTTTAGACATGTAGTATACACTGCCCATTGTTTGGGTAGTGCCTCCATGAATTTTGTCAGAATTTCAGCGTTGGAATAGTGTCTGTTGACTGTTTTTAAATCAATCAACAAGCAGTTAAAATGCTGGTGAAGTTGATAAAGAGTTTCACCTTTATGATGCATTAAGCTTTCATACTGTCTTACTAGATTAATATTTCTAGTGATTTGTACCTCAGATGTTCCTTCATATTGAATACATAGAGTATCCCACATGACTTTAGAAGTCCTCATTTTCATTACTGAGTGATAGACTTCATCAGGGAGGGACATTGCTATTATGGATCTAGCTTTTGAGTCAATAGCAATTTCTTTCTTATCTTCTTCAATCCATCGATTTGGAGTTTTAATGATACTCCTTTCAGGGATGGCTGGAGTAGTAGTGGTGGCAGGAACACCAGCTACAATGGTTGTAGGAACAAATGGTCCGTTTTCTATACAGTAAGGGATCTTTGGGTCTCATCCTTCTAGAAACAGAGACATTTTTTCCTTTCACAATGGGAAATTATCATGGCTAAATCTTGGAGGTTTAGCTAAAGTTACATTGTCATTATAGTTTGTATTAGGATTTGACATTTTTAAACCAGTTTAGAAAGAAAATATTTTAAAGATAGAGAACACACTGCTCTGATACCACTTGTTGGTCCCTAAGGAGTCTACAAAAGTTCTTGGATATAGAAACTGTTTGTAGAATGGGGGGGGGGGGGGGGGGTTGAATACCAACACACAAATTTTAGGTTTTTAAATTAGTTTATATTGCATAAACAAATTTACAGTTACAAGCAGAATTAGAACAAGTTTAAACCTATTCTATTGTAACTAAGAAATCACGAAGGTTTAAGACAAAAGGTTGCATGCACACAGATGAAGTAGATATCTTCATCTTATTTATACCCGTTTGCATTTAATGCAAGACAAAAGGTATGTGCAACGCGGCAAGCATCCATAGGAGACTTGTCCTTTGCTCAGAATACAACCATGTTTTTGGCCGCATATGAATAGTACCATATCAGATATGATGGGGACATAAGAAACAATTCATACATCCTTCTCTGACACAGTATAGGGTTTGTCTTTTGTGCATCGAGGATAAGGTCAGCGTTAATCTTGTGTGAGAAGCTTCACTTGATCGCTGAGACTGAATCTTCAAGGATGAACTTTCCGTATCGCTAAGGCTTCACAAGACTTCACTCTTTAGACAGATAATCTTTGCTATCGCTGACCGCTTCAGGTCACGTAGCTGATTATCTCTTTCTTCAGCTTGGTCTTTGACTTTCGCTGAGTGGTCATTTGGTGTGATCGTTGATCTTCAGATCTTCAGAGATAAGCTTAAGGTTCCTTGATCTTCAGCGATCGCTGATGGCAGTCAGCGTATGCTTATCGTTGAATTTGAACTTAAACTTAAACAAGGAATTTCACTAAGTGTAAAGAGGAATCATATTCAAATCCTTGAGAGGAGTTATGATCAACAGTTGGTCCTTGAAAAATCAAGCTTACGTCTCCATTTCTACCGCGGAAGCCAAATACATTGTTGCCGCAAGTTGTTGTTCTCATGTTCTTTTGGATGCGCACACAACTCAAGGACTATGGATTTTGGTTTGATAAGATTCCCATATATTGTGACTCCAAAAGCGCAATCGCCATCTCAAGCAATCCTGTCCAACACATGAAGACTAAACATATCGACGTTCGGTATCATTTCATAAAAGATCATGTCGAAAGAGGTACGATTGAATTATACATTTTCAATACAGAACTGCAGTTTGCCGATTTATTCACTAAGGCCTTGGATGAGAAACGCTTCCAGTTCCTAGTGTCCAACTTGGGCATGCTGAATTTTAAAACCGGATTTTCTAATCAGACTTGTCAAAATACACCAAACGTCTATCCAAGTTTTTATGCACATTCCCCTTGTCTTAACTGTGAATCTGCATCACTCTTTTCGGCTATTTACCATTTCAGATTTCGAGGGGGAGCGGCAAGGTACGTTTTTCACGTTTCAGATTTTGTAGGGGGAGCAAAGTATTCTTATTTCACGTTTTTAGGGGGAACACTAATTTAACTTTAAATCAAATCAGACTTAGTTTTAAAATCAAGTCAAAAGTTCTCGGCCCCTAATGGCCCGACAATAGATTTTTTATCGACCGAGTTTGGCCAGACAAAAACCACGCTCGACATCTTGCTGATGTCATCAATTTTCTCGGCCAAATGAGAGCTTGCCACGTGTCATCACCCGATGACCCACTATTTAAATATCTGGCCGCACTCTCATTCACTTACTTTTCAAACACGTTTGATTTTCCCTCTTGCTCTCTAAAACCCTTCGAATTCTTGAGTTCCAGAAAGTGTTTTCACAAATCTTCTAGTTCCACAAATTTGAAAACATCACCAGGTTCGCCATCTCTATACCTATAACTTTAATTTATGGCTTAGTCACTTTTAATCATTGCATGTTGGTTTTTTTGTCATATGAACTATTTGGTTTTCCCAAAAACCCTGGGTTTCTGCTTTTATGATGATTTCTGTCAATTTTGGGGTTCTGTTTGTGCTTATTTGGCTTAGCTAATGTTTTAGATATGTTCACTATCATTAATCGCACCTAGACATAGGATTTTCTTTAGGTTTAAGGCCGATTTTTGCATCTGATCACTTAGGTTTTTCACGAATTTTATTTTGGGTTTTTATCGACTCCTTAAAGACAAGACTTAGAGTTTTGTCGAGTCCTCAAGGTAGATAAGAACATCTTCACAAAAACTCTAAGTGTTTTTATCGACCCTTAAGGACCTGACATAAATTCTTATCGAGTCTTATAGGATCGATAACCTTGACTACAAAAATCCTAAGTGTTGTTTATCGACCCTTAAGGACCCGACCTAAATTCTTACCGAGTATCTTCAAAAATACTAAGTGTTTGTTATCGACCCTTAAAGACCCGACATAAATTTTTATCGAGTCTTATAGGTTCGATAAAGTTGTTCTTCAAATGCCCAAGTATTTTTCTCGACCCTTTAGGTCTCGACATAATTTTTTTTGTCGACATTCTAAGGATCGATAAAATTACTTCATCTCCTCTAAGTATTTGCTTCTCTCGAGTATTTGAGACTCGATATTTGTGATTCTCGAGTCCACATGACCCGACATCTTTATTGTCGACTCTCACAGGTTTGATCTTACAAAATCTCACCAAGTCTTTATGTCGACCCAGCTTGACTCGACACTTTTTTTCATCGATCCTATAACACTCGATAAAACTGTTTATCGACACCTCTGGGCTCGATATTCAGGGTTATTGCCTCCTTAGGACTCGACATTCAGACTTGGATATTTTTTTAAACTGATTTCATCCATAGCACTGACTTTTCCTATGGTTTGCTAACTATTTTTTTTCAGTTCTAATGGCGGCCATCAATGATCCGAATCTTTCCGATGATGAACACCCCATGCCTTCTAAACGATAAACCGAACCCAGTACTAACGCAATCAACCGGGAGGAAATCTTGATGTCAAAGAAAAACTTCGAAAAATCAAACCAAACAACCACCGTCTCGATTTTGGCATCACAATCAAACACCAAGTCATCCTCGATATCCTTCAACACCACCCCCTTCGGTATGCCTTTGCCTTGGATCATCGGGTACCCCTGTTCTATCTCCAGCAATTCTGGTATACTTTAACATACCATGCGGATGACGGTGACCACCACTTCACTGCCAAAATCGACGACTTTGTCACCCGCTTAACACTTTCTCGGATTCGTCGAAACCTCCGCCTGCCTGTCGCCACCGACGAACGCCCATATGATGCCTTTGCAACCGAAGAACAACTCTTCGCAGATATCCAAGCCCTTGGATACAACTCACCCGAACCCCTTACAAGCCCCGGCCAGTTCAAAAAAATGTACCTGCCTCACATCTGGTTTTCACTGTTCACCATCGTCAATCGATGTCTGACTAGCAAACACACCGGCATAGACAAGGCCAGGACTGCGGCCTTACGAATATTTCACGGTATAGCTTTCAACCGTCACTATGATTACGCGATGCTCATCTGGACGGACTTCGTGGAGCTCGTTGAAGACAACTCCAATTATCGCAATCGTGCCTGCGTACCCTTTCAACGGTTCCTTCAGTTATTTATTCATGCCATGCTGTCATCCAAACCTGATATACCTCGACGAACAGGATCACCGTTGGGACCAACCAACTCCCTGAAATTCCTCAAGCTTAATGACCGCCAATTTGACTTCATTACGCTTATCCCCGAAGCCCTGCTTGCCTATGCTCATCAGAATGCACAAAGGGTGATAGCTTATAGGGAGAGACACGGCTTAATGGCTCAACCACCTCCGGTTGTGCCTGCCCAAGAGCGAATCCACGAGGAACATATTGTGCAAGGAGAGGGTCCTAGGGTAGATGAGCAGGTTCAGGATCATGGGGATCCTGAACAGGGTGATGAGCGAAATGTAAGGGGATATGACGAGGGCGGTGCACCTAATCAGCCAATTCCAACTACCGCTACCCTAACTATCCCACAACCACCACCTACTATCCCAAGAGCTGCCTCTACTTCCCGACCTACTCCACAATTCAAGATGCTCTTTAGCCGTAACCGTGTTCGCCCACGACCTTCATCGTCTGATGAGGATGAATCTGACATTCAACCCCTTTCCCGCGGTCCAAGAACTGCAGCCTTAGACGAACGAGCTCTTAGCCTAATTGGTCCACAACCACCTTTATCGGATTCTACATCGGACACTGAAGAACAACCTACTGCAACAAATGATGAACATGATGAGCCGAATGAACCCTTCGACTTTGAAGCAGATCAGGAACATGATGAGCCGAATGAGCCCTTCGACTTTGAAGCAGATCAGGTCTCTGGATCGATGTCTGACATTTTCACCGAGCCTTATACTGGAGAGATAAGGAGAGAGGAGGGAGATTTAGTTGAAACAAAAGTGTGAGCGTGAGCGATGGGACGAGAAAAATAATAGTGAGCGCGAGACCAGACTCCCTCATCCAGGTAACCGCGTCTACTAGCCCTACTCATTCGTTGGGTATCTCTAGTGGACAAGACGATGTGGACCTAGCAGCGCACATGCACGCCCCTCCTAGCCACTCTGAAGGCACCTAACAGCCAACAGTTTTACATATACTTGTGAGTCTAGCTCCTTATCTAGCTCCCCTCCATTCGGGAGGCAAACTATTGAAACAAGAGGTAGTAGCTCACCTGCTTCGACTTCGATTGACTGCACTTCGAGTCTAGAGCCAAATAGGGAACACTTGTCTACACACACTGAGAGCCTTCGTGGCCCAATCGGAACTCCCATAGTGATGTTCATTCCGGACATTTCACGAGGATTGGGAGGAAATCCTACCAGTGCTACATCCATGCCAACACTGAACGTAGGTCATACAGTTTTCTCAACTGTCATGTCTACGAGTAATCTAAGTGATCCCGACTCCTACTTTCACTATTACCCCCGCGGCTCAAGCACTTATCGACGCTCAATTACCACGAGCCAGAGCTACTTCGAACGAACATGCTTCTCTTATGACTGCTGAGAGAGAAGCATTTGTTCGAGAGATACGTGCCGCTTCTCGCTCAGGTCAGCTCAATCCGAATCAGGCTAGTTCCTCCAGACCCAGCAGCAGTCACACGCCTCCACCGCAACCACAACACCCGGATCCAACATCGGACCCCCAAAATCGGCCTCCCTCACCACATCGATATGAGTACAACAATGATGAGCTCATGTCGATGTTATATGCTAACCTGCTTGCCGAAGCCACTGCTCGGGGTCAACCGGAGGATTCTTTAATGGGTCTACTGCGGCGGAATCTGGAAATCCCCACCGTCACCAAATATGATTTTGAACTGTTCAAAGCTGACATGGAACAACAGTTAGGTGATCTACACACGTCTCAGCAACAACATCATGATGAGATGCTGGGTGCCATCACCGCTCTTCACACCGAAATTCAAGAAACTTGTCAACCGGTTGTTTCCGTTTCTGCCCCTCGACCTCGACCTGATCAGGACGATCCGAGCTCTGCTCCAAATCGCCCTGAGGGGGAGACACGCCGAGTCTCAAGAACACATTCTAGACCATCTGCTACAACTTCAACTATTGGTCCATCTGCACCACCAACCCGCCGAAGACAGCGTCCTAATCTGACTCAAGAAGTAAATACCCCTACGGTTGAAAAGCCCGCGGGAGATATTGACTTTGAGAGCACATCTGAAGCTGCCGAAACGGAATCAAATGAAGAGACAGTTAATGTTGAACCAGAAACCAATGAAGCGACAGTTGATGTTCAAAATCTGAGAAACTCCGTGAAGCACTGGTTTAAAGACCCATATGAACTGGTTCTCCAAGAACAAGATTATGTGAACTTGAAGCACACAATAAAGAATAACACTTCCGGAGATCAAAATGAACCAAGACTGTTACCTCATGAAATTCGGTGGCAAAGGATGCTAACTGAGCGCAAGTCTAAATAGGTAAATCAACAAATCCGGGTGTCGTATCTTGAAGAAACTATGGAACGGATATTCAGAAAGAATAAGAAACCTGAAGACTTGGCGCACATCCACTTAGTAATAGAGATGGATCCAGCTCAAGTTAAGGAATATGTGCACATCCTGAAAATGAGAGCTCTAAAGCCATCCGATGTAATCTCATGACACCGGATCATTGGGATTATGCAGATTGGTTCTGATAGAGTCTTTTAAGTCAAGTATCCAACCTTCAAAGTTCGAAGAGAAGATGGTAAAATATACAATTTTTCTGAAGCTGATTTTTCTAACCTTGATATCTTAGACATTGAAATGTTGTATCATGACCTAAGAGACAAGAAGCAAAGAAATGAGGATGAACAAAGAGCACTAAGAGCAGTGGTGCGTCACATACAAAAGGAACTCAGATACAACTATCTTCATGATTTACAACGTGGGATTGGAACTGAACAAAAGAAGATTCATATTGCCAAGCCTAATCAAGCAATTCCTAAGTTGGATAAATATGATGTTACAACTGTTCTTTCATATCCAGCACACGGAGTTGTATGGATGCATATGAATGGCGAAAAGAGATTTATGAGATTTGATAAAGTTGCTGCCTATTCAGATGGAACATTATGGGGTATTCAAAACAGATTTGCTTCAGAGATTGCTACCGACAAGAAGAGTACGACAAGGATGAGCTCAACCAGAAGAAATTCTCTCTTGGAAGCTATCAGATTAGTTGACGAAAGGATACTGTTTCGTCAGACTTTGAGGAGATTTGAAGGCGTGTTCGAGCTGAAGAAGTAAAGACATATTTTGCCACAAAGGGGGAGATTGTTAGGTCTATTATTTTAATTGTGACAAAATAAGAAAAGGATATGCTTTAATTGTAACAGGAAGTTTATAATTCCTTAAACTCTTTCCTTCTTTAATTAGATTAGACCTTTCAATATATATAGGAGTCTAGGGTTATTGTGTAGAAAAAGTCCATTACAAGAGAGCTAAATACTGTCAAATCATATTGTAATCATACGAAGTGAGATATATGACTACGAAAATTCTCTAATCATTTTGTTCTTATCGCTTTACTCGTTTATATCATTGTGCTGGCATAATCTGGGATCTACAATATCTCTGAAGACAAATTTAATGATTTAATGAATGCTTCAGACTCTGACAACGACGATGAAATAGATGATCCTATTGTTGTTGTTATCAACAAGGATGGATATTTGTTAGTTATATTTCTTTTGTAAAAGTATGAAGAAAATCCTTCTTAGTACTAAGTGTTATATTCCAGAAGTACTCAAGATTATAATCTAGAGACAACCATAAGACAATCCAGAGACAGAGCCATCTCTAGATACGTATGAAGTATTATTGCACGTGGTGGATGATGTGGGTAACCGTCTAACAAACTCTGTTGAAGATTCCTCCTACGTGTCATCCTGTAATAGGCTAGTCTCTTGACTTTTGTACTTGAGTGAGTATAAATAGTGGAGTGTACTTGTTAAATGTTGTTGGTTTGAGAGAACTTGAGCGATAGATCATTATATTGTTCATACTGTAATCAGTTGTTCTTCGAGTGAAATAAATTTGACTTTTGTGCTGTTAATATGATCAACTCATTCAATTCTTCTATTCTAGTTTATTTGATGATTGCATAATTTCTTACGTTTTCTACTCTTTATATGTACCGTAATCATCATCTATTGAGTGTATAAATGGATCTGGGTTCCAACAGTATTTGATTTATAAATCTAAATCTACAATGGTAGAAGGAGACAAACTTAAATCTGAAGAACCCCAAGTTACCTGTAGAAATGTTTGATTCTGTATTTCTAAAAGAATAATATAGAACAAATCAAACTTCTTCATGTATTTAGGAGAATTCAGATAAAAAATGTTTGGAAAATTCATACCAACTCAGAATTTGAACCTCAAGTTAAATCTGGATATTCTGTGGTCTCATCATCTACTTTTAACTTCAGAGTCAAGAATTTTGAAAAAGCACAATCATCTAATTCTAATTCTAACACTGAAACTGTTTCTAAAAAGATAAAGACAAAGAAATCTAATTCAGCTAAATCTAATCCTCATTTCTTATTTTTTAAAGAGCAGTCCAATCTAGTTTGGAGAAAGAAAGAATCAAGACTATCAGGAAAAGACAAATTAGATAGTGTTGTTTCTAAGACGGATTTAATCAAAAAAAATTCCGTGAATAAAAAGAAAGTTTTAGTTGATAATTGTTAGGACCCAAACAATCAAGATATCAATATATGAAAAGATTTTGACAGAAATGATGATAGCCAAATGTAATATGTATTGATTGAATGTAAAGTATTACAGAATATGTCTTTACAAGGCTTATGAAAACGTTAGTTCTAACAATCTAACTAACTATCTATTTATACATACAATAGAAAGACTAAAGTAACAGTTCATTCGTAACAGACAAGTTCAGAACAGGTTCTGAACTCCTTCAGATCTTCTTCAGAAGTGTCTTCAGAACTTCTTCAGAACCTCTTCAGAAGTGTCTTCAGAACTTCTTCAGATCTTTATCTCTTCAGAACCCAGTGCCTTTTGAAGCTATTATGATATCTCTATCAATCTCCCCCTTAGCTTCAAAAGTTCAGATCATACTTCCAGAAATTCAGAATTTCTCTTACATCCTTCAGAATTAGTCTTTTGTATTCAAGTAAGGATTTAGCAACTCTAACCATTTTCTTTTGCAAGTTTCTTGTGCTTCTCCCAATCTTCATTGCTCAGATTCTTTGGTCTTCTATTCTGTCTTTTTACCAAACGATCTCTGATTGCCATGAGAGTTCCATTGCAACATTTGTGGAGTTCTTCAAATGTCACAAATAATAGTTCCTGAAAGCACTTGCAAACGAAGCCAGGAGGTTGAATTACTAAAGTGCTTTTCTTCAAATTCTGAATATCTGGTAGACTCAGATTTGGTTTGCTCAAGTGTACTTGTTTCTTGTTTAGAACATAAGCAACCTGGAAATCAGTCTTTGCAGCCCATATAAATTCTCTGTATAATCCATCTCTAAGCACTGGAAATGATTTTCTGAACTTGGTGATTGAGTCATGGAAGGGATAAAGACTTCTGTAACTCTGATTAGATCTCTGAGATATATATTCTGAAAATCAGCTTCAGAGAAGGTAGAAACTTCACCATTTTGTCTTTCAACAGTAAAGAATGCATACTTGTAATTTTTCCTTGTTTTCAAGTCAGCATCAATTACTTTGATCACTGGGCTCTCATTTCTGGCTTCATTGATTGGAATCCTAATCTTTCTGATGATATCTGAGTACCATTGTTTCCAACCAAAAGATTTATGGATCCAGCAATCAATATAGTTGAATTTTTGTTCATACTCCATAAATATTTCTGGATGAAAATATTCAAGGAACATGGTTAAGGTATTTTCTTCAATCCTTTGTTCTTGAAGATGTTCCTCTTCAGATACTTGTTTTGTAGGAACAAGCTCTTCAGATATAGCTTCAGAAATAATTTCTTTACCTTTCTCTTTTTCTTTTTGACTAAGTTCAAAAGATTCCATATTCAGAGAAAACTTCAGAATTTCCTCCATGTCTTGCTTCTTTGAGTGAATTTGAAAATCGTAGGCATCACTTAGTAGATAATCAGCTCCTCTGATCTTGTTTTCTCTTTTATGACCAGCAAGATAACTTCTTTTTACATTCTCTCTTAAGTGAATTCTTTCTTTTATCAGATAAATGATTTCTTCTTTAATGTCTGATTCTCCAACATAATCATTTGAATATTCAAGAAACCAATTCAGAGTTGAATTGGAGTATTTTGGAATATCTGAGGCCAGAAATGTTTTATTTCCATTCACTGTATATCTGAATCCAATGTTTGGACAAGTGAACACTCTAGCTATTGCTGAATTTTCAAGGTTTACAGGTTCCAACAAATTCACCTTTGATAAACCAAATTCTAGAGCTAGTTGAAAGTCATGCTTTATAATGTTTCTTATATAGATTCCCAGAACTCTTCTGACTTCATAAACAAGTTCTACTTCATTCTTTGCAACACAGAAAGAAAGAACTGTCAATTTGTCTTGCAGTCTTAACTTGTATATGTCATATTGAGTAAACTCACATAAGGATCCATTTCTCCTTTCAGCTCCAAATCTATATATTAACAAATCATCTACAACAGATTTAGAAAAACATTTGATCTTCTTTATGAGAGTTGAATCATTTAGATTCTGAACTCCATACTTCTGAATAAAATTTCTGACTTGAAGTATTTTATCTTCAGACCATTCATCATTAACAAAGTCTTCCAGAGTTGCAAACTTCATAATTTTTCTGTACATGTAGAGATAAGTTTCTTCAGGAAATTCCAAACTTGTTTCTCCAAAACTGAATATATCTTCTATTTCATATACTTGATCTAAGATGGGCTCATCAAGAAGAGGAATATCAATCTTTGGAATCGAAATGCAGTGTCTGACTCTTACTTCAAATCTTCCAGAGTAGACCATTAAAATTTCATCTGCAAGCTCAGTTCCTTCCATATGGTCTAGATCAACTTCAAGTTCAACAACTTCATCTGGTTGATCAAGAAAATCTCTGAAGATACAAAATATGTTATCCAAAAGTCTATACTCCAGACTTCTTGGTTTATTAAAAAATATATGTACCCAACAGAACTGATTCAGAATATTCCATAATCTTTCAGAAGTACTTTTGAACTCTTCACTCAGAAGTTGTTGAGGCTTCCAAATTACTAAAGCTTTTGTTTCATCTGAGCTTTCTCCCATGTTTGCACCAATCATATCTTCTTCAAACATGATCACATCAGAAAGATCACTTGGTTCTCCAATGACATCTTCAAAAGCAAGGTATTCCCTTAGCATTTCTTCATTAGTGTCTGGAATTATATCTGTGTTATTTGAGCTTAGGTTTCCTTCAGAATCAAAATATATCTTCTCTGTTTCATACCCTTCCTCTACTGTATCTTCAGAAGAATGAACAATTTCTTCTTGACCTTCATGTTCTGCAAATAAAATGTCTTCTATTGCTTCAAGAACTCTATTAGATGCTTCACCAATATTCTGAGCATCTTCAGAAGTTTTCTCCGAGATTTGTTTCTGAACATTTTCAACATTCTCTGTTTCATATACTCTCTGTCTTTTCTCCCCCTCTTGATTATCAGGATCCTGATCATCAAGACTTCTTTTAAAAGTATCTGATTGAGATCTGCGTTCTAGAGCACTAATCTTGTGTTTAACTCTGTCTGAGAACTTTGAATGGATGATAGTTGATTGAGAATCTGAGAAATATCATCTTTTGTTGCATAAACTGGTTGAGCAGAAGAAGAAGAAGGCTGAGAAGCTTTCAGAGAAGAAACTGATGAAGCCACTTCAGAAAAAGCTGACAGAAGTGCTTGTTTAAAAATATTCAGATCATTAGAAGATTGAAGATGAAAATCATTCAGCTTGTTCACCATACTTTCCCCATGTTGATCCAACCTATCCTCCAACACCTTTTTGGTAGTATCTGTCAATTCCTTGATATCCTTCTGAATCTTTGTAAATTTAGAAGTACATAAATCTTTGAATTCTGTGAATTCAGAAGATGTGGGTAAGTTGCCAAGATCAACAGATGAACTTGTTTTCAGACCTTCAGAAGAAGGCTGGCCTGTATGAGTCACAAAGGCATCATGAACCACATGTGATTCTGTGAATGGAGCTTTTGTGATGTTCACCCCACCAGGGCTTCCAACTAATCCTTGATATCCAGAGAAAGGAATATCTATAGTTGTTGATGCAATGTGACAAACACTTTGCTTAGGAACATCTGAAAGATGTGTGCTTGTGTGAATGGATGCCACATTAAGTGGTTCTGAAGGCTCAAAGTTGAGAGGACACTCAGACTCAATGTGCTCAAAACTATGAAGGGGGGACATATATCCTTCATTTTCAACAAAAGGAACCTCCAATTGGGGTCCTAATGGATTATAAGCTGCTTGCCCCATTTGTGTTAATGAAACACCCTTCTGTTGAGAGATGAGTGAGTGGCTGGGGGGGGTTAACCAAGGATGCCATGGGCTCACTGGTTGTTTCAATATTATCCACCAAAGATTCTAAATGCTCACTCCCAATCCTAGATGATGTACTTACAAGATCAATTAAATGAGAAGGTAGTGGAAGTGCATTTGGAAATTGAAGTTTTGCATTTGGTGGTCTTAAATTGTCCATAGTGAAGATAGGAACATGTACCTCATGAGCTAGAACAGGAATTTTTGAGACAGCCTTCATTGCTCCTTTGATGAGTGTTTGAAAAAATCTCTGAAAGGGTATGTAGTTGAATGTGGACTTCTTCAAAATTGCAGATTTGAGTTCATAAAAAATGAGACTAGCATAATCATAGTGTTTGTTGAAGGCAACTCCATGAAAGATAATCCTCCCATTCGCTGAAGCTTGATCCAAACTTGAGCTTTTTCCAGATAAGCAGGTATTTAGAATGGAAAATAAGCAATACCAAATTGGAGGTAAACATTTTCTTCTAAAAGAGCTCAAAGCACTAAGATTTTCAGAGTATCCCAAGCTCATGAATTCTGAGATCATTTCTGATGAAGATGGAATTGAATCATAACAGGTTTTCCCAAGAACCTCATCTGGTTTTGGCAAATAGTGAAGGCTCCTAATATCATCTACAGAGATGCATACCTTGTAAGAATGGACATAGGAGACAATTTCATCTTCAGTTTCATCAACTTCAGCATAATACCAGAATTGTTGAAGATAAGAAGCAGGAACAGAGAATTTCCTAGAAAGGAGAGTGCGCAGGGGATGTTTCTTCAGAATATTAATCAACATTACTTGATCATCAATGAAGTCTTTGGATTTGAAGTTCAGAGCACAGTTATTTCTTTTGATGTCTAGTAATTTCTCAGCAGGTACATAGAGTTTGGACATATCACTACTTTCATCACGAGTCTGGGATTCACTTTCAGCAACATTTGATTCAGAAACAACATCAATTGGTGTAACTTTTGTTTCCCCAATTTTAGCAGTGGTCGGGTTAGGGTTAGGGTTTGAAGGTCCGGCTTGATTAGTTGCAGTTGTGGCTGTATCTTGAAGCATTTGATCATCATTCAATGGGATTTTCAGTGATCCAACCATTAATTTTTGAGGCACGATTTTGAATGAACCGTCACTTGATGATCCATTGTTATCATTGAAACTCGTGGAAGCAGAAACCATGGCATTTGAGGTAGACATGATATTGGAAGAACACGGATTAGTAATAGAAAGAAGATCAATAAACACAGAAAGAATCCATTGATTTATATGACTGGATAATAGCTGAAGGACACGTGGCCAAAAAGAAAATGTGATTAGAGTAGTAATCATCATTTATTAGGATAAATGAACCGTTTAATAATCGTGTTTAAGAGAGATCCAATGAAATTAAAACACGTGGCACACGCTTAAGTGAAAAATCAACGGGAAGTTAAGTTCTGAGAACAAGTTCAAAAACTTCAGAATTTGTTCAAAACTTCTGAGGATAAGTTCAGAAGTCTAAAAGAAGGAATTCAGAAGCACTGCAAAATATGGAAGTGTAGTTCAGAACTAAACTTGGATCATCTTGTAAGACCAAAAATCATTTAAAAATACAAACTTCTGAAAAATATAAAACATTTTGACAATTCAGAAGTAGGTTTGAACAAATAGAAAACTGATTTTATCTATGAAAGCGTGTTCATACTTCTTAGATATAAAGTGCAAGACTTTATTTCAGCAATGCAGAGTTGATATCTAGGAAAGAATAGTGTAGAATTTTGAAATTAAAACTACTCCCCCTTGAATCATAAGCATTTGTGACTCCCCCCCCCCCCCCTAAAAGTGTTAACTAATTACTAGTTACCAGAGTAAAACATACAATTTTTTTTGACAAAAAGTATTGCGGAGACAGGATTTGAACCCGTGACCTCAAGGTTATGAGCCTTGCGAGCTACCAAACTGCTCTACCCGCGCCAAAGAGAAGAACTGAAAACTAATAGACAAGCAAGGATTGAATGCGCCCCTCTACCATATCTGTACAAATAGAATAGCCTATTTTATCAAAGAAACAACAAAAAAATATTAGGAAAATGAGTTAAAAAAATGAAAATTATGAAAATACAATCAACCTAGATACAAAATGGAATATACTTCTGAGTTTGAAAAGAAGCAAAGATCTGAATGCTGATCTTCAGAATTTGCAGAATATTTCTGAAGAGCAAACTATTCAGAATTTGATATAAAAACCTCAGAATGTAACTTCTAGAGTATAGGTGATGTATAATACTTACATAGACATGTTCATCATGCCCAATTTACTTACCAAGAAGTTAAATCGTTTTTCATCAAGTGCTTTGGTAAATATATCAGCTAATTGATAATCTGTCTAAACAAAAAACATTTCAATATTACCTTTTTCCACATGATCTTTGATAAAATGATATCTTACATCAATATGCTTGGTCTTTGAATGCTGAGCAGGATTCGCAGTGATGGCTATGGCACTCTTTGAATCACAATACCAAGGAACCTTTTTGAAAGTGTAACCATAGTCTTTTAGTTGAATTTGCATCCAGATCACTTGTGAGCAACATATTGCAGCTGCTACATACTCAGCTTCTGCTGTAGAGGTAAAAACACAATTTTGTTTCTTTGAAGACCAGCTAACCAGTCTATCACCCAGAAACTGACATGATCCAGAAGTGCTTTTCCTGTCTAATTTGCAACCACAATGATCTGCATCTGTAAATGCTGTTAGTTCAAAACTAGAATCCTTATAATACCAAAGGCCCAATGAAGGAGAACCTTTTAAGTATCTAAGTATTCTTTTTTGCAGCTAGAAGGTGTGATTCCTTAGAATTAGCTTGATATCTGGCACAAATACATGTAGCAAACATTATATCTGGTCTACTAGCAGTTAAGTAAAGCAAAGATCCAATTATGCCTCTGTACTTTTTCTAATCAACAGATTTTCCATTTAGATCAGGTTCTAACTTAGTTGCAGTGGCCATTGGAGTTTGAATACTTGAACAATTAGTCATGTCAAACTTCTTAAGTAAGTCTGAGACATACTTAGATTGATTAATGAATATGCCAGTGGGAAGTTGTTTAACTTGAAGACCAAGGAAAAATGTCAACTCTCCCATCATACTCATTTCAAATTCTGTTTGCATGATTTTCTCAAAATTTCTACGAAATTTTGGATTAGTAGAAGCAAATATAATATCATCTACATAGATTTGTATCAAAATCATATCATCACCCTCCTTTTTCAGAAATAAGGTTGTATCAACAGTACCTCTTTTGAATTTAGAATTCAGAAGAAAAGTTGTAAGAGTATCATACCATGCTCTTGGCGCTTGTTTAAGTCCATATAAGGCTTTGTCTAAAATGTAGACATGATCTGGGAATTCTTTGCTTACAAAGCCTTCTGGTTGTTCAACATACACTTCTTCATGTAAAATACCATTTAGAAATGCACATTTCACATCCATCTGAAATACCTTCATGTTTTTATGAGCAGCATATGCAAGAAAGATTCTAATGGCCTCTAATCTAGCAACAGGGGCAAAGGTTTCATCATAATCAATTCCTTCTTGTTGACAATACCCCTTAGCTACAAGTCTTGCCTTGTTTCTTACAACAATTCCATTTTCATCCTTTTTATTTCTGAACACCCATTTTGTGCCAATGACAGATTTACCTTTTGGCTTTGGTATCAATCACCGGACCTTGTTTCTTTCAAATTGATTTAACTCATCCTGCATGGCTAAAATCCTGTCTGGATCTTGAAGTGCTTCATATGGCTTTTTGGGTTCCATGCTACTTAAGAAATTTACATACAGACATTCATTTGATGTTGCAGATCTTGTTTGAACATCTTTTGATGCATCTCTAATTATTTGATGTACTGGATGACTGGATGTCTATTTGTTCACATTTGGCAATGGTTGAACAGATGAAACATTATTAAGAGAATCATAATCATCAATAATTGCTTGAGTTTCAGCATCATGATTCATAGCTGAATGTAAATTTGAAGACTCCCCCTCAAATGGAAAATTCTGAATTGGTTCAGACCTTTGATGTACACGTTCAGAAACAAGTTGAATTGGTTCAGAAGTTGCATTTTCAGAAGTTGGAAGTTCTGAATTTGAGGTAGAGATTTGTGTTGCTGATGTATTTGAAATTTGTATTTCTGAAATGTCTTGATCATTTGTGTTTCTGAGAAGAGAAGGATTTTGATAATCTGCAGAAAAATTTACAGAAATATCAAATAAGTCTTGACATAAATTGTCTATATTTGATTTAAGTAAAGTTTGAGATTCAGAAGTAGAGTTTGTCTGATTATGTTCTGAGTCCAAACTTTCAGAAGTTAGTTTATGTGCAAGTTCTGAACTGTTTTGTTCAGAAGTCAATGTTGGCTCATGAAATCTAACATTTGTAGTCTCAGTGATTCTTTGAGTTCCTTTAATGAGTACTCTATAAGCTTTGGATCTTTGAGAATAGCCAACAAAGATACCAGCTACACCTTTTGGTGCAAATTTGTCAAGATGTTGAGTATCATTCTTTAGAAAACACCTGCAACCAAAGATTTGAAAATAATCAATAGAGGGTTTTCTTTGTTTTAACATTTCATAAGGAGTTTTAAGAAATTTTCTGTTTAGAATGGTTCTGTTCTGAGTAAAACATGCAGTAGCAATAGCTTCTGCCCAAAGAGAGAGAGGAAGTTCTGAATATGCAAGCATGGTTCTTGCAGCCTCTACCAAAGTTCTATTCTTTCTTTCAACTACCCCATTTTGTTGAGGAGTTCTTGCAGCGGAAAAATTATGTGAAATACCAACAGATTCCAAAAAATTCTGAAGTGTAGAATTGGTAAATTCTGTTCCATTGTCACTTCTGATCTTTTGAATTGGGAGTTGAAGAAGAACTTGAATTTTCTTCAGAAAGGGTATCAGTCTTTCAGAAGTATCAGACTTGAGTCTCAGAAATTCAATCCATGTATATCGTGTATATTCATCTACTATGACAAGAATGTATTTCTTTCCCCCCATGCTTTGAGTTTTCATTGGGCCACATAAATCCATATGTAGCATTTCAAGTGGAGCTTTGCATGAAGATAGCATTTTCAGAGGATGAGAACTTCTTTTGATCTTCCCTAGTTCACATGCAGAACAAAGAGAGTTCTTTTCAAATCTGATCTTTGGTAGTCCTCTTACAGATTGATGTTTGCCTAGTTCAGAAATGTCTTTGAAGTTCAGATGTGACATTCTTCTACGCCAAAGCCAACTATCATTTTTCATTGATGTAGACATATAACATACACCTTGTAGTTGACCAGTTGCAGTGAATGTTGCTGTGTAGATATCTCCATCTCTATAAGCAGTTAATTCATTTTTGTTAGTTGTACTCTGAACATGACAGTAATCTATGTCAAAATTAACCTTCCAGTATTTGACACAGAATTGACTAATACTGAAAAGATTATGTCTTAGTCCCTGAACATAGAAAACTTTCATTACTTTCACATCTCCTTTAATGAAAGTGCCATATCCTCTTACATATCCCTTTGCATTGTTTCCAAAGCTAACTGTTCCTCCATATCTTTCATGATAATCAGTTAGTAGTTCTTTGAAAGGTGTCATGTGTCTTGAACATCCAGAATCTAAGACCCACACATGACATATCTGCAAAAGAGATTATTGAGTTTTAGGTACCCATTTCAGAATGGGTCCTTTGTGATTATGTCACACCCCGCTAAAGCGGAAACATGAGGCGTGACAGCTCTAACGATGACACAGCCACAGATTTAGATAAACAACCATAGGCATTTAGAATATAATAGAAGTTTTACATATTGTTCTTTAAGTAAAATTACAACAATCCATAATTAAAAGAAGTATTTGCAAAAACGTTCAAGTCTTCACGCGGTACACTTTTGGATCCTTACTAAGCTTTATCTACATAAGCTTACTTATTACCCCTGAAAAGCATGATAAAAACAAGGTCAACTACAAAGAGTTGGTGAGTTCACAGGTTTTCATATGCACAAAACAGTTTTTATGCAGTTTTCAATTCTTGTGGAACGAACGTTCACACCAAGTATAAAATAGTGAAATTCATGAGCATTTAATTAATCCTTGTATTGAGAAACGTGTCAAGGCATAATGTACTCTAGTTTATAGCAATTATAGAGCCACCACTAAACCTTTCGACCACACAAAAATATCTTTTTATAATTCTACCTTAGTGGTGGGACTAAAACCCCACATATGTAGAACCTTCGTTTTTATAGGTATAGTGCACCCCTACCTGTAGTTTCTAGGTGGGATTGCTATCCACACCCCTACTTTTTCGGTTTTTAGGTGGGATTGTCCGTCCAAATAGCGCTATCCACAAATACCCTCGGCTCCTCACTTGAGTTAATAGTAGTGTACAAACTTTTATGTTACATTTTACTCAAATACAAACTACTAGTGTACACGCCTTAGTGCTCATATCAACAATTTCACATTCTTTTACGTAAATCAATCAAGATTCAACTTTAAACATGCTTTTCACCCCAAAACATATAAAACATTAAAAGAGGGGCTGTGAATACTCACCTTTTAGCAAATGCTTCCAGTTAAATACATGAGACGTCCGCTTGACGCCTAATGCTTTCCTATCAAAGCAAAATCTCCAAATGACCACTTATATGACTAACGATTACTAAGAGAATGCTTATAAGTCCTTATATGTCCAACTTGATTATCTATAGTCCCATTGTACATAATGCACATATGCTCTTCAATATGATAAAATCTGACAGAAACTACAGGTCTTAAAAATGGTCAGTTTTGAGTAATATTCAAAATGATAAAATTTCCCATATTTTTATATATGATAACTTACTGAGTTAAGGTCATTTTGACCAAATTTCATGCTCTAAAAAGATGTAAAAAGGGTTCAAATACTTTACACAAAACTATGTGACACAACAAATATGGCAGATTACACACTGTTAGTAAAACAACAATTTGAGGAGTTCTACTAAATGTTTTTGAGAAATTCCAGTTGGAATGTAAATATAACACATAGAGGGAACTTATAAAAGAAGAATCACTCAATTTGGATGCGTTATGAAGGAGAAACGACACCTCAAAGTTGCATGCACACATATGTCATTGATTGACAGATTGCACTTTCAACTTAAATAAGTGGGTTAATACCTCAAAACTTCATATTTTTTAATGAAATCAGATTCATATGAACCCTAACTCATAAAAGAAAACTTTAGAAGAAGAATCATGCAATTTGACTAAATAATCAAAGAGATACAAACATGCAAAGTAGGGTTCAATTACTGGTGAGTTCACTATTGCACAACCAAAATGTTTTGGATGTTTGGAGGTTCAAAACTTCATATTTTTGAGTGAAACAACTTTGGTTGTAATGATAACTCATAAAAATAACTCTCAAAAGAAAATCATCCTTTTTCATAGAGTTTTGAGGGAGTTATAGCATTTTTAATACACATGCAACAATCTGTCCAGATTGTATTCTTTGCACAACAAATTTGTTTCAAGGTTTCAAATGGTCAAATCTTCATATTTTTGAATGAGACCAAATGTATTTGAAAGCTAACTCAGTATATTGAATTCCAGAAGAAAAATCAAGTGATTTGGATGATTATTTAGAGAGTTATGGTTGTTTAAAGTAGGGTTTACCTACTGAAAAACTCCCAGATGCACATCCAACTTGTTTTGAGTGTTTGGGGGTCAAAACTCAATGTTTTTGAGTGAGACCACTTGGATTAAAACCCCAACTCAATAAACAAAACTTTTAGAAGAAAAATCATGTCTTTTGAACAAGAAATTTTACAAGAAATGGGCGACATAATCACTGATGTATAATCTGTCAGCACCAAAAATGTATTTTTATGAACCAATCCACCATGCAAATGTGTTTTTGCTTAGATTTATTGTGTTCTATGTGTTTGGGTCATAGATTATCACTATCATAGATACGTTTCACATATCTTGGCGTATAATCTCCCCTTAGAATTAACAAATTCGTGGATGGTTGAAAAACAACAAAGAACACCAAAAAAAATAGGGTTTTCAACAAAAATTGTAAGAAATGATGAGGGTAAAGTTGTTACCTTGTTTAATTGCTGACTAGAGCTTCAAGGCTTTGATGAATATTGATTTTTGATGATGAAATGAGCTTGAATTTGGCTGGAGTTTGGAAGAAGGAGATGCTCTTGGAGTGTCCCTTGAGTTTTTAGAGAGAGAGAAGAGAAAATCTTGATTTTGAAATGTAAAAATGAGGGATTTTAGAAATAAAAATTGTATTTATATGTGGGGTATGGGGGGAGGCCGGCCATGGGGGCCCAAAACCATGGTGTTTCATATATTATTTTATTAAATTAAATAAATGTATGGCCCAAAATGTTTTAAAATGTCATTTTTCTCAATTTTGGCCTTTTTCCTCAAAATGCAAGTCCAAAAGTTGTTAAATTCTATAAAAATAAAAGTTTTATATTTAAAACACTAAAACTATATATTTTATGTAATTTGGATATAAATTAGAGCATTTGGTACTATATAGGACGTTTCAGATAATTACGGGTCCAAACCGGACTTTCTAAGCAACTACCGGGAACTCTAGAAATTTTTCGGCCAATCAAATCTAACTAACTCCTATTCTTATAACTTATCTAAAATAACACTAACAAGGGCTTAATAAATACTAATCTAGAAGCTTAAATTTGACGGATGTCACAGTGTCCCCCTGTTAGAGGAATTTCGTCCCGAAATTTAATGACTGCTACTTCCAATGGATTTCTTTGCAAACAAATGATGATATTTGCCTTTCATGAAATCCTCTTGCTTCCAAGTAAATTCCAGCACATACTTTGAGTTCCAACGAACTTTTATAATCGGAATCTTATTATGCCTTAATCGTTTGATCTCTCGGTCAAGAACTTCAACTGGTTCTTCCATAACGCGCATTTGTTCATTGACTTGAATCTCCTCCAATGGTAATACTAACGATTTGTCAGATAGTCATTTCTTGAGATTCTATACATGAAATGTATCATGAATGGCACTGAGCTCTTGTGGTAACTTTAACTTGTACGCCACTGGCCCGATTCTTTCAATTATTACAAATGGGCTAGTGTATTTAGGACCCATCTTGCCTCTCTTCCTGAAGCGTACTAGTCCTTTCCTGGTGATACTTTCAGAAGCACTTTATCACCTACTTGGAACTCTAACGGCTTTCTCCGACTATCCGCATAATTCTTTTGACGATTTCTTACTGTCTTGAGCCTTTCCTTGATAATTGAGATCTTGTCAGTGGTTTCCTGGATGATATCGGGACCGTTCAGTTGCCTGTCACCAATTTCCAACCAACTAAGTGGTGATCTACATTTGCATCCGTATAAGGCTTCGTATGGCGCACACTGAATGTTGGTGTGGTAGCTGTTGTTATAGGAGAATTCAACAAGTGGCAGGTGGGTATCCCAACTCCCACCTAAATCTATTACGCACACACGCAACATATCCTCTAGCGTTTGAATGGTTCTCTCCGATTGTCCATCTGTTTGAAGATGATATGCAGTGCTCAAATCCAATTGCGTACCCAATGCTTTTTGGAGTGATTGCCGCAATTGTGACGTAAAACGAGTACTTCTATCCGAGAGAATAGAAATAGGTACCCCATGACGCGAAATGACTTCATTAATGTAAATTTGTGCACGTTTTTTTTCCATACTGCAATCTTCACGAATGGGAATAAAATGAGCTGATTTTATAAGTCGATCTACTATAACCCATATAGAATCATGTCCTTTCCCAATTCTGGGTAGCTTGGTTACGAACTCCATGGTTATTTGCCCCATTTCCATTGGGGAATTTCGAGTTGCTGAAGTAGACCGGCTAGTTTCTGATGTTCGGCCTTGACTTGAGCACAGGTTAAGCACTTGTTTACGCACAAAACAATGTCTTTCTTCATTCCTGGCCACCAATATTATTCCTTTAGGTCTTTGTACATCTTATCCGCTCCTGGGTGAACCGAATATCTCAATGGGCTTCATCCAAAATGGTTGATCGTATATTACTAACCTTTGGTACCTAAATTCTATTTTCAAGGTAATGTACCCCATCGGACTTTGTTTGAAATTTATTTTCCAAGTGATGTAGGGTCTCGTTCTTCAGATTCTCTATTTTCAACGATTCTTCTTGTGCTTCAAGAATTTGAGCTTTTAAACTCGTCTGAACAAACATTCCCATAGCTCCTACTCTTGACGGTTTTACTCTTTCTTTTCTACTTAATGCATCGGCTACTACGTTAGCCTTGCCCGGATGGTACTTTATTCCACAATCATAGTCACTAAGTAACTCAACCCATCTTCTTTGCCTCATATTGAGCATCTTTTGATCAAGGATGTGTTGAAGGCTTTGTGATCGGTGAAAATGGTGTATTTAGTGCCGTAAAGATAGTGTCTCCAGATTTTAAGTGCGAACACCACCGCTCCTAACTCCAAGTCACGGGTGGTGTAATTCTTCTCGTGAACCTTCAGTTGTCTTGATGCATATGCAATAACCTTGTTTTTTTTTTTGCATTAGTACGTATCCCAATCCTTGATGTGAAGCATCGCAGTAAATTATAAAGTTATCCATTCCTTCTGGAAGTGTGAAAATCGATGCATTACATAACTGGTGCTTAAGTGTCTTGAATGCTTCCTCTCGTTTTTCTCCCCAATTGAATTTGTTGTCCTTTTGGGTTAATGTCGTCAGTGGTTGCAATTTTGGAGAAATTTGCGACAAATTGCTGGTAATAGCCTACCAATCCAAGAAATTGACGAATCTCTGTTGGTGTCTTCGGGGCTTCCCAGTTCTTAATGGCTTCAATCTTAGCCAGATCGACATGACTTCCTTTCTCATTTACTACATGGCCAAGAAAGTGTTCATCCCGAATCCAGATTTCGCATTTGTAGAACTTGGCGTACAACTTTTCATTCTTGAGCAATTCTAGTATCAACCTCAGGTGTTGTTTCTGCTCCTTCTTATCGCGAGAATAAATGAGTTTGTCATCTATGAACACGATCACGAACTTGTCTAGATATGGTCGACATACTCTATTTCAAATCTATGAAGACTACCAGTCCATACCCACAATTACATCAAAGCTTCCTAACTTGATTGGAGTTAAGTCCATACCAAAGTCCTTTTTGGCCAAATTTAAGGTACAGTTCATAATTACGTCTTTGGCTCTACTTTCCTGCCCGATGGCATATTCAATTCACCGACTCCCCCAAATACGGATACGCCTCCGTGAGCTTTGGCAATATTGAATATCCTCTACACGGACCCTCATTTGATGATACCCCGATCGAAGATCGATCTTTGAGAAGTATGTAGCACCTTGTAGTTGATCAAATAAGTGATCTATTCGAGGAAGTGGGTATCGGTTCTTGATAGTCAACTTATTGAGTTCTCTATAGTCGATGAACATTTGGAAAGACCCATCCTTCTTTTTAACAAATAAAACTGGAGCTCCCCAACGTGAAGAGTTAGGCCTAATGAATCCTTTATCGAGCAGCTCTCGAAGTTGTTCTGATAATTCCTTCATTTATGATGGTGCCAAATCATAAGGTGATTTCGCCACAGGCGCAGCTCCTGAAATTGAGTCAATGTGGAATTCAACTTGCCTTGGTGGGGGTAATCCGGCAACTCATCTGGGAATGCCTCAGGAAAATCCCGTACTATCGGAAGATCTTGAATACTCTTCTCTTTGTTCTTCTTATCCACAACATGAGCCAAAATGCAATGCAGTCCTTTCTCAAATATCTTCGCATCTTCATACACGTCACCATTTTTATTAATATTCCTTCTGGGCTTCTCTCCATGTACTTCAAGAATTCCTCCTTCGAGTAGTGGAACTCGAACGATCTTTTTAGAGCAGCAAATTCCAGCTCGGTTGTTGGAATCTTAAATTTACCTTTGGCCTAAATTCTAGTGATACATAACTCCTATATGCTCCATAGTCAAATAGTACTGTTGCATACTGTTTGTTTAGGAGAAACGTACCTATGACCAAGTTAGGATTCCGACGTGCCTCTTCTATTATTATAGAAAATGTCTGTCCTCTAGCCTGTCCTCCTTGGTTCCCTTGGTTAGCTCGTGTTGCCTGATTCCCGATATTGTTATTGACTGTTACTCTACTCAACCTTGGGCACATATTCCGGAAGTGGTCCTGACTTCTGTACTTAAAACACGCTCTTCTTCCTTCCTGGAGTCCTTTGTCCATCCTATAGTTCTTAGTGTGGTGCCCTATCTTCTTACAAACAAGGCAGGCTCGCATGTTGAGTGTAAAACTTGTTACACTTCGATGTGGGTCCACGATGCTGCCTATGTTCCTGAGGTCCTTACTCCAAAATTTCTTGCTGGTTTCTAATCCTCCATGAACTACTACCAACCCTCTTTCCTTGCTGAATTCGTTGTACGGTGAGTTGTGTTATGTTCGGTCTTTAGTGTTCAGGGTTCTCTCCCATGTTGCATAAGGATCTCCTTGTAGGCAAGATTTTAGAAACATATTTGGAAGAAAAAAAAAATTGGTTTGATTAAAATTTTGTACAACCTTGATTGTAAAACTGTTTATTAAAAAAATTTAGTTGTAGAGTTTTGATGTTTCAAAAATTTGAGAATTTTAATTTACAATAAGTGATCATGTCACTTTAAAAGTTTGCATAAGAGAACTTGTTCATCAAAATTCAAATATTACAAAGAACATCACAAACAAAAAAAAAATCGATACCACATGATCTTAAAGTGCGAGTAAACATTCACGGAAATCCAAATTACATAATTCATAAATGAAAATGTTTGCAAGGGGATCACGTCAGCAAAAACAAGCAAGGACCAGGACTAGGAATACCAACACTGTCACCATAACACTAGCCATCAAGCACACAACCTCCACTCTTCTTGCATTCTTCCTGGCTGCATTGGCGTTTTACCACGCCCGAGTTGAACACTCGTACACAAGGTCAGTCAGTTCCACTAAACCTGTCAATGACTGTCCCTGCTAATACCCTAGCTCCGCAGTCATGGATATCTAGTGACATGGCATGCATACACCAAGCCTCTTCCCGGTTCATGCCGAGCAGGTATCCTATTGGTACTACTTGTACCACCGGGGGTGTCCTAGTGTAGGGTTGCATTGACGTTAGTGCTACTCTCCTAGGAATTCATATCCATTTTTTTTAGCAGTTTCCCTAGTCCGTACCCAGTTCGTTTCGGGATTTGTTGATGCGAGTTGAGGTAATGCTGAAGCGGGTGATGCTTCAAGTTGGTTGTTCTGCCTCCTTTCACTAGTAATTTCCCTCTCGGGATTAGTGTTGTTGTGGGATGGATTGCTGCGGGGACGTCCGGTAACATATCCCGATTTGTCGGCTAAGTACTCCACGCTAGAAGAAGACGAGGATGATGATGATGACATCGTGATACTGAGATACGAAAAATTCTTAGATTCTACGTACGCAGGTAGTTAATAGTGTACCTAATCTCTAGGCGCATGAGTGTAGATGCCTATACTACACTATTGGCTAGTCGTACCACGCGTGATTTTTGTAAATATATATATATATATATATATATCATTTTGAACATACTCTTACTATAACTATTTCTAGTTTGTATGCATCGTCCCTTAATCAAACAAAGGTGATCAGACTCTGTTTAATTGAGGTCCAATAATACACCCTAGACTCAGCCATAATAATACTATGTTTATAATCTTTGATTGTTGTTTTTGGCTATAGTTGAGGCTTTCCAAAGGAAAACCAACTTTCTCTATAACCTATGGCTCTGATACCAAATCTGTCACACCCCGCTAAAGCGGAAACACGAGGCTTGACAGCTCTAACGATGACACAGCCACAGATTTAGGTAAACAACCATAGGCATTTAGAATATAATAGAAGTAAAATTACAACAATCCATAATTAAAAGAAGTATTTGCAAAAACGTTCAAGTCTTCACGCGGTACACTTTTGGATCCTTACTAAGCTTTATCTACATAAATTTACTTATTACCCCTGAAAAGCATGATAAAAACAAGGTCAACTACAAAGAGTTGGTGAGTTCACAGGTTTTCATATGCACAAAACAGTTTTCATGCAGTTTTCAATTCTTGTGGAACGAACGTTCACACCAAGTATAAAATAGTGAAATTTATGAGCATTTAATTAATCCTTGTATTGAGAAACGTGTCAAGGCATAATGTACTCTAGTTCATAGCAAGTATAGAGCCACCACTAAACCTTTCGACCACACAAAAATATCTTTTTATAATTCTACCTTAGCGGTGGAACTAAAACCCCACATATGTAGAACCTTCGTTTTTATAGGTATAGTGCACCCCTACCTGTAGTTTCTAGGTGGGATTGCTATCCACACCCCTACTTTTTCGGTTTTTAGGTGAGATTGTCCGTCCAAATAGCGCTATCCACAACGGCTCCTCACTTGAGTTAATAGTAGTGTACAAACTTTTATGTTACATTTTACTCAAATACAAACTACTAGTGTACACGCCTTAGTGCTCATATCAACAATTTCACATTCTTTTACGTAAATCAATCAAGATTCAACTTTAAACATGCTTTTCACCCCAAAGCATAAAAAACATTAAAAGAGGGGCTGTGAATACTCACTTTTTAGCAAATGCTTCCAGTTAAATACAAGAGACGTCCGCTTGACGCCTAACGCTTTCCTATCAAAGCAAAATACCCAAATGACCACTTATATGACTAACGATTACTAAGAGAATGCTTATAAGTCCTTATATGTCCAACTTGATTATCTATAGTCCCGTTGTACATAATGCACATATGCTCTTTAATATGATAATTTATACCGAAAATGTAACATTATAGTCCTTCAAAGGAATAAAATTCATAAAATTAAACATTTAAGCATTTTCATTTTCTAACAGAAACTATAGGTCTTAAAAATGGTCAGTTTTGAGTAATATTCAAAATGATAAAATTTCCCATATTTTTATATATGATACCTTACTGAGTTAAGGTCATTTTGACCAAATTTCATGCTCTAAAAAGATGTAAAAAGGGTTCAAATACTTTACACAAAACTATGTGACACAGCAGATATGGCAGATTCCACACTGTAAGTAAAACAACCATTTGAGGAGTTCTACTAAATGTTTTTGAGAAATTCCAGTTGGAATGAAAACATAACACATAGAGGGAACTTATAAAAGAAGAATCACTCAATTTGGATGAGTTATGAAGGAGATATGGCACCTCAAAGTTGCATGCACACATCTGTCATTGATTGACAGATTGCACTTTCAACTTAAATAAGTTCGTTAATACCTCAAAACTTCATATTTTTTAATGAAACCAGATTCATATGAACCCTAACTCATAAAAGAAAACTTTAGAAGAAGAATCATGCAATTTGACTAAATAATCAAAGAGATACAAACATGGAAAGTAGGGTTCAATTACTGGTGAGTTCACTATTGCACAACCAAAATGTTTTGGATGTTTGGAGGTTCAAAACTTCATATTTTTGAGTGAAACAAATTTGGTTGTAATGATAACTCATAAAAATAACTCTCAAAAGAAAATCATTCTTTTTCATAGAGTTTTGAGGGAGTTATAGCATTTTTAATACACATGCAACAATCTGTCCAGATTGTATTCTTTTCACAACAAATTTGTTTCAAGGTTTCAAATGGTCAAATCTTCATATTTTCGAATGAGACCAAATGTATTTGAAAGCTAACTCAGTATATTGAATTCCAGAAGAAAAATCAAGTGATTTGGATGATTATTTAGAGAGTTATGGTTGTCTAAAGTAGGGTTTACCTACTGAAAAACTCCCAGATGCACATCCAACTTGTTTTGAGTGTTTGGGGGTCAAAACTCAATGTTTTTGAGTGAGACCACTTGGATTAAAACCCCAACTCAATAAATAAACTTTTAGAAGAAAAATCATGTCTTTTGAACAAGAAATTTTACAAGAAATGGGCGACATAATCACTGATGTATAATCTGTCAGCACCAAAAATGTATTTTTATGAACCAATCCACCATGCAAATGTGTTTTTGCTTAGATTTATTGTGTTCTATGTGTTTGGGTCATAGATTATCACTATCATAGATATGTTTCACATATCTTGCCGTATAATCTCACCTTAGAATAAACAAATTCGTGGATGGTTGAAAAACAACAAAGAACACCAAAAAAAATAGGGTTTTCAACAAAAATTGTAAGAAATGATGAGGGTAAAGTTGTTACCTTGTTTAATTGATGACTAGAGCTTCAAGGCTTTGATGAATATTGATTTTTGATGATGAAATGAGCTTGAATTTGGCTGGAGTTTGGAAGAAGGAGATGCTCTTGGAGTGTCCCTTGAGTTTTTAGAGAGAGAGAAGAGAAAATCTTGATTTCGAAATGTAAAAATGAGGGATCTTAGAAAAAAATTGTATTTATATGTGGGGTATGGGGGGAGGCCGGCCATGGGGGCCCAAAACCATGGTGTTTCATATATTATTTTATTAAATTAAATAAATGTATGGCCCAAAATGTTTTAAAATGTCATTTTTCTCAATTTTAACCTTTTTCCTCAAAATGCAAGCCCAAAAGTAGTTAAATTCTATAAAAATAAAAGTTTATATTTAAAACACTAAAACTATATATTTTATGTAATTTGGATATAAATTAGAGCATTTGGCACTATATAGGACGTTTCAGATAATTACGGGTCCGAACCGGACTTTCTAAGCAACTACCGGGAACTCTCGAAATTTTTCGGCCAATCAAATCTAACTAACTCCTATTCTTATAACTTATCTAAAATAACACTAACAAGGGCTTAATAAATACTAATCTAGAAGCTTAAATTTGACGGATGTCACAGATTAGTAATAAAATTTGAAGTTCTGAACTTTTTCTTCAGATGTTTCAATTCAGAAGTTTGTTCAGAACTTTGAGATTTATCTTTCTTAGTTTTATTTTTATTTCTATTTTTTCGTTTAATTGAATTTGTCAATATAGCTGAACATTTCTGAATAGATTTCATCAAATTTTTCTTGTTTGTTTTGGAGTTAAGATAAAAATTATGATGACCACAATTAATATAGTGAATATGATTCTTTAATGTATTTACAACAGTATTAGACATATAAGAATCAATAACATTTGATTTTTCAACAAAAATTCTTTTATTCACTTTCTTTGATTTAGGTACATCATTCTTCTTTAAAAATGAAAAACTCTCTAATTTGTCATTCTTTGACAGTCTTTCATCTTTCTTTCTCCATACTAAAGTGGATAGCTCTGTAAAAGATAAGAAATGAGGATTAGTTTAAGAAATTCTTTTGTTCACTTTAGGTTTATCTTAAGAATTTGAGTTAATTTTCTGAACTTCAGAGAGAAAATTTGAGAATTGTCCTTGTTCAAAGTTTTTAACTCTGGTGTTGAAGTCAGAAGATGTTACTGAACATGGTGTTGAATTTAATGAAATGTTTGTATTAGTAGGAGAAAAATCTGAATTCTGATATTCTGGTTTTAGAAACACATGACCAAACAATTCTGAAGGTATCTTTGAAACTTCAGATTTTAATTTTTCTCCTTCAGTCATACATGATTGAGATTTATAAACCAAATAGCCATTTTTATCAATGGCTTGCACCATATGATCATCATCATCTTCTGAATCAGAAGAATTTATCAGATCTGAATTTTTTTTTTGAGTCAAACTTGTTGCAAAAATATTTGAATTTTTTGTTGTTGTAGACTCATTATCAGAATTATCAAAAAATATATTGGGATTCTCATCAACATCTTCTAAAGATTCAATATCTGAGAATTCATCATATTTTTCTTCATGTTCTGATTTATTATCAGAAGTATCTTTTGGAATGACTTCAGAATTGAATTCAGAAGTTATTACAGAAGTAACTTCAGAAACAATTTCAGACTTAACAATTACTTCTGATTTTTCTTCAGAAATAATATTTGATTCAGAAGATTTACAAATATTTGAAATTATATTCATTTCTTCTGTTTCAGAGATTATTTCTGGTTCACCAGTTTTAAGAGGTGTTTCTTCTGAAAACAAAGTCTCTGATTTTACAAAAGAAATTCTTTCAGGCAAAGAATAGTGTATAGGTTTGGAAATGACACCGGTATTTGATTCATTGAAAATTTTCATTTTAGAATAATCATACAAGTTTGCAGGTGCCTTTTTTAAAATTTGACTGTCATTATATCCTAAACTTGCTTTTATATTGTAAAATTTTGAGTTTTGAGCCTGACTAGTTAAAATATTCAGAGTTTGTTCAGTTTGTCCTCTTTTAAAATTTAAATCTTCTAATTCCTTAATCTTTTTATAAAGATCAAGTCTCTCTTGATTCAGAAAATTCATCTTAACATTTAGAATTTCCTTTTCAGATTTTTCATTTATAACTTCTTTTTGTAAACTATCCATTTTTTCTTTTAAAACAAGTTTTTCTTCAGAAACTTTTTCAAGAATCCGTTCTCACCGTTTGACAATTTTTTTATATATTTGACTTTCAAATTTCCGAATTGATTGACCAAAATTCTTTCACCTTTAATTCTGTTTCTGAGTGTTTCAAATTCAGAAAACATGTTTTGAAATGGATTTGTCATTTCTGAATCTTTAGTATTAATTTCAGAATTATGTTCAGAATTTTGTTCAGAAGATGAAGAAGATACCTCGTTGTCTTGTTTGTCCTTTTACGGATCCATTTGACACATGTAGCAATTGGTTGCATAGTGAGCAACTTCTTCATCATCATCTCCATCACTCCAGTTTAACCAGTCCTCTTCATACTTGGTCACTAGAGCAGGATTAAGCTCATTTTTCTTTGCTAACAGATGCTTTTTCTCATAATAGCCTGAATTCTTGACTTTTGGCATCTTGCACTGTCTTGCATAATGTCCAGGCTTTCCACAGTTGAAGCACCTTGCTGGTTCAGATTTTTCAGATTGACCAGCCTCTTGACCTTTCTTATGTCCATCTTCAGATCTAGGTTTATTCTGATATTTTTGATTGTATCTTTGTTTGAATTGCCTTGTCATGAAAGCAATATTATCAAAAATCCTTTTAAGCTCCTCATCTGATTCATCCCCATCACAAACAGTTGTCTCTGGGATATCACAAACTTTCTTGGCAGCAATGGTCAAAGAATTATTGTAGTTCTTGCTCAGAAGGGCAACTGTTTCATGTGCCTTCTTTTGTTCATGTTGCCTAACTTTGATTTTGTCTTCTTGTTGGAACAAGATACCATAAACATCATGAACAGTTTTTCTGGATAAGTTCCTTGTTACCATATTATCTGAAAAACTTGACCATTCATTTCCCAGATTGTTCAGAAATTTGTTATTTATCTCAGAATTTGATTTCTGAACACCATTTCTTCTTAGATCATTCAGGATGTTATTGAATCTATAATATGTATCAGTGATAGATTCATTTTCATTGTATCTGAAATTTTCATATGCTCCTACACAGATATTTAATCTCTGTGCGTGAGCCTTTGTACTTCCTTGCATCTGAGCTTCTACTTCATCCCACATGGCTTTTGCTTAAGTTAAACTATAAACCCTATTGAATATCTCATTAGGAATTGCCATGGTGGGTAAAGTCAATGCTCTTCTATCAACTTTCATTTGAGCCTTTTCAGCTGGATTGTACATTCCAGGACTCTTCTTGATTCTTGATGCAGGGATTTCAGGGGTGGATTCAGTTCTGGGAACTGCTAGAATCTCAACAAATACCTTTAGTGGGCCATTTGTGATAGATTGCATTAAGGCTTCATCTATGTTATCCAAGAATTGAATCATTCTGATTCTCCGTTGATGATATTCTCCCAAGAAGAGAGTTGGTGGTTTCGTTTCAGATCGGATTGAGACTATTTCTTTAGACATCTTTGATTGTTAGAAGATCGAGAATTCACCTGAGTTGAATTTGAATTTTGTAGATCAAGAACACCAAGAACTGTCAGATCTGACAAGTTCTTTCACAAATCTTCAAAAACAGATGAATTGGCTCTGATACCAATTGTTAGGACCCAAACAATCAAGATATCAATATATGAAAAGATTTTGACAGAAATGATGATAGCCAAATGTAATATGTATTGATTGAATGTACAGTATTACAGATTATGTCTTTACAAGGCTTATGAAAACGTTAGTTCTAACAATCTAACTAACTATCTATTTATACATACAATAGAAAGACTAAAGTAACAGTTCATTCATAACAGACAAGTTCAGAACTGGTTCTGAACTCCTTCAGATCTTCTTCAGAAGTTTCTTCAGAACTTCTTCAGAACCTCTACAGAAGTGTCTTCAGAACTTGTTCAGATCTTTATCTCTTCAGAACCTAGTGCCTTTTGAAGCTATTATGATATCTCTATCAATAATTCTAATTTCGATCTTGTTCATTCATGCTTATGTACTAAAATGATAAAATTGCTTGAGAATCATATTCACTATATTAATTGACTATACTTGAGAAAGGTTGGAAACCAAAATTCAGACTTCCATCTTTTGTAACTAATCTAAAAGGACCCATTTTCAAATAGGTACCTAAATCTAGGTAATTGTTTCTGCAGATCCATCATGTGTGGGTTTTAGAATCTGGATGTTCAAGACACATGACACCACTCAAAGATCTGTTAATTGACAATACTGAGAGATGTGGAGGAAAAGTCAGTTTTGGGAACAATGCTAAAGGATACATAAGAGGATATGGAACTTTCATAAAAGGAGATGTCACAGTCATGAAAGTGCTATACTTATAGGTTTAAGACATAACCTGATTAGCATAAATCAGTTTTGTTAATGTTGGAACCCAGATCCCGTTTCCACTCACTAAACGGTGATTACAGTTAATATAAAGAGTAGAAAGCAGAAGCAATTAAGCAATCATCATTTAAACTAGAACAGGATAATTGATTAGAATAACAGCACAAAGATCATATGTATTTTAAGTTGAAGAACAATTGAGTACAATATCATTAATACAATGATCTCTCACGAAAGCTCTCTCTCAACCAACACTTACAAGTACACTACACTACTAAATTTATACTCAACAGATTGCAAAATCCAAAGCACTAGCCTATTACACGATGACACGTAAGAAGAATCTATAACAAAGTTTGTTAGACGGTTATGCCTTGTCATCCACCACGTGCAGTAAACCTTCATGTGTATATAGAGATTGGCTCTGTCTTTGGATACTCTTCTGGGTAAGTAGGCTGTCTTCTGGAGTGTATAGGCTTTATCTTCTGGAGTATAACACTTAGTCTTCAGGAAGATCTTCTTCACACTTTTTTCATCATAAATATAACATACATTACAAGTTTTACACTACTAACTTTGACATTAGGTATGGTCATATTTTATATTCTAATAAGAAAGAGGCTTTAACAGCATATAGAGATGGTGATATTTACATAGCCACTTTCACAGAAGATGGTCAACTAAAAGGTGTATGTCATATTTCCAAACTAGTTATTGAAGAAGGTTGGCTATGGCATAGGAAAATGTCTCATCTCAACTTCAAATCATTTGATGATCTAGTCAAGCATAACTCAGTTACTAGTTTGCCAAAGATCAAATTTCAAAAGAATTCTCTATGCTTTCATGTGAAATGGGAAAAATGAAGAAAAGTTCACACAACCTAAAGATGAATTCTTCAGGAAAGTCACCTCTAGAAATGTTACATATGGATCTCTATGGTCCTATAAGAACTTAGAGTCTAGGTGGAAAGAAATATATCTTGGGTTGAATTTCTCAGACAGAAATCTGAAGCTTCAGAGATAATTATCACATTTAAGAAGAAAATCCAAGTTCTACTTCAACTACCTATTCAGAAACTCATAAGTGATAATGGCACAGAGTTCAAGAATGCTCAAATAGAATCTTATCTCAACTCTGTGGGCATATCACAAATATTTCTGCTGCAAGAACTCCTTAATAGAATGGAGTAGTTGAAAGCAAGAACATATCTCTAGTTGAAGCTGCAAGAATAATGCTAGCTTACTCAGAGTTACCCATGTTTCTATGGGCAGAATTCATTTCCACATCTTGTTTTACCCAAAAGAGAACAATACTTAATAAAAGGTTTTTGAAAACTTCTTATGAACTAATCTTTAAGATAAAGCCTAATAGAAAATTGTTTCATGATTCTGGATGCATATGCTTCTTGCTAAATGACAAAGACAATCTGGGTAAATTTGATAAGGAAGCTATCTCTGGGATCTTCATTGGATATTCAACAAAAGCCAAAGCTTTTAGAGTCTATAACAAAAGAACCAGATCTGTCATAGAAAGCATCCATGTGACATTTGATGAACTTCAATTGACTTTTGAACAATACAGTTTAGAACTCAGGCCTAATCAAAACTCTAAACTACTAGATGCAGAAAATGGATTAAATGATACATCATCTTCTGCCCTAATAACAAATCCATTGAAGCTAAACCAGATTTGGTATGCCAAGATTTATTTGATGTTTCAGTTGATATCTCTACAGATTTTCAAAACCTAACTTTCCTGAGAGATAATCCTGTACCAACTTTTGAAGTACCAATAACATCATATATTTCAGGACTAACTGCTTCAGCCTCATCTTCAGAAATACCTATTTTTGTACCTCAACGTGAAAACTCTAAAGAAACACCTCTAGAGTTAAGTCCAACTACTGGGGGGAGAAATCAGGTCTAAACTCAGAAATTCATCCAGAACCTGAAATTACATGTTATTATTGATGAAATGATGATCAGAATAATCTTATATCTGTTCCATCACTTCCAAATTTAAACAAATGGACAAAAGCTCATCCTCTACATCAAATAAAAGAAGATACCTCAAGTGAAGTGCAAACAAGATCAGCTACTGCTAATACGTGTCTTTATGTCAACTTTCTAAGCAGTATTGAGCCAAAGTAGCCATGTGAAGCATTATAAGATCCATACTGGGTTCTAGCTGTGCAAAATGAACTCAATCAATTTGAGAGGAACAAAGTCTGGAGGCTCATTCCAAGACCCAAAGCAAAATCTATTATTGGAACCAAATAAAAAGGATGAGAATGGAATAGCCAAAGGTAGTAGTCAACAAGAAGGCATTGATTATGAAAAAACATTTGCTCCAGTTGCCAGGTTAGAAGCCATCAGAATATTTTTAGCATATGCAGCTCACAAAAATCTGAAGGCATACCAGATGGATGTCAAGTGTGCATTTCTGAATGGTGTACTTTAAAGAGGTATACGTTGATCAACCTGAAGGCTTTGAGAGCAAAGAATTTCTAGATAATGTCTACATACTTGATAAAGCCTTGTATTAAAATGTTTTTTAGTTTAGATCTGCTTCAGATTTATTTATGAAGAAACAAGGATTTAATCTTAATTCAGATTTATGTAGAGGATATAATATTTGGGTCTACTAATCCAAAATTTTATAACCCCACCTATCCACTCATCTTTGTCTAAAAAGATGGATGTTTCATCAACACATTTGGGGCATGCAGTTAATAAGCCATTAAGTCCTCAATTGGAGGATGTTAATGTTGAATCAGAAGGATATAGGTCCCCCTTCATAATTCTTCAATGAGAACTTTGATCCTACAAAGACTAACACAATCATCTTTTGTAAAACAAGCACAAGTCTTAATGACTTACCATCACAGTTTGTCTGTCAAACTGTTACAACATCATTAGGTATATCAAAAATGGGTGCTCGAGGATATGATGGAAGACCTGGTGAGGTAAACACCCTAAAAGACTCATTTCATGATGCTTCTGCGGTTCATGATGTTGTGACATTAACAGGCCAATCTGATTCATCAGGATTGTTAACTGGAAAATTTGTTCTTCCGGGTTCTTTACCCTCAATACCTTCTGAATTCTCAGAATTCAGAACATATTGCACCCCTGAATTTGAAAACATTCGTGAGGAATCAAATAATTCACGACAAAAACAACAAGTAGTATGGAGGATAGGGTGGAGAAACTAAGGATGAAGGTATCAAAGAGGTTGGAGGTAATGGAAACTTTTGTGACTTCAGCAAAAGATCAGATTGAAAAGCTAAAGGACTCTAAGGAAATGACTAATACCATTTTCATAATATTCAGCAACAATCAATATCCTAAAGTGATCTTTCTTCTTTTTAGAGTTGCATTATGAAGAATCTTTCATATGTTTCTTAGAAGATCTCAAGCCTGAATGTTTCTCAACCTTCTACATCAACTTCTGTTCCCATCCCTTCCCCTGCACCATAGGCTTATCTACCAGATCTGTCTCATCTTGCTACTAAGAAAGATATTCGAGAGATTTTGAATAGACTCACAAATGTTAATTTCATGCAAACAACTCTTAATCTAAGACGTAAACTTTGAAGTGTAAAGCTCAAGATGGTGGAGTGAAGAAAAAGCATGATGATCAAGGTCCTGATGCTCACGAGGCGGAGAAAAGGAGAAGAATTTCTGAAAGTGTTCCTGAAGTTAATACAGAAAATGTGACAGATATGGCTGAGCAACCAATCTCTGAGAATGTTTAGAAAACCTTTGAAAGGGACAAAGATTGTATGGATGAAGATTGTGAAGATGAAGAGGGTTATGAAACTGAGAAGTTAGCTTTGGATAATAATCGAATGCCCTTGTTCAGATACGAAACGGTAAACGAAAAAGAGTAGTTGACCCGAGCTCGAGATGCCACCCGCATCGTTCCCGGCAACGAAAATGAAATACGAACAACTGCGATGGTTGTAATAGATCGACTTTCATGCTCATCATTGGACTTCTGTCTTAGATCCTTTTCTTGTCTCTTTTGTGCTTACTAAGTGTTTACCAAAGGGAGAGGGATGAAGTGAGCAGCCCGCTGCTAAGGAAATGCTGAGCAATTAAGTCTTACAAGGAGATCAAAAGGTGAAAGAGGAGATAATTTTTCAGATATTACACGACCCCTAACGCGACTTAGGCTCACGGGGCAAGTAATGTGGGATGATATTTTTGCCGAGTAAGGTGAATTTACGAATGTAAGTTGGCCAAAACAAAACCTTCCTATATACAAATGATTTCTAACCCAAAATTTTCCACTTAGAATTATATACTTATTCTAAAGTGACTCGATGCCCATAATTAAATTAACTTGAGATTCCGGGTGTTACACCTTCCTAACTTCCGCAACAAAATATGTAATTCCTTGTTTGTAATACAACACATAGAGCAAAAACTTTAAAAGCAAGAATTTGTTGTGTCTGTATTCAGCCCCTTCTTCTACAAACACTTCCAGGACCAACAATGCAAATCATATTCTCAATTTTTTAGTTCATAGAAATCCTTGAAAACTCAATAGTTTAGTGAGATTATCATTACTAAGTGGAAATTGCTCCACATGTGTTGCTTCATTGTATCTTGGGGAAAAAATTCTCCATAATCCTAAAGAACTCTGTTCTATGGAAAGGTGAGACAAAACTTTCTCAAGGGTAGAGATAACTCGCCTTGAAGCAATTAGTACTATATCTCTATTAGTCGTTTTCTGTATATAAATTAGAACCCCCAAAACAACACAGTGCTACTCCATGTCACATAGTGAGTTTGAGGGGTACTAGGATAATAATAAGGTACAATGCATGAATGACAACCTACTTTCATATATTTTCTTATTATAGCATTGTATTTTTAGTTTTTCTTCATTACAACATTGTACTTTCAAACTATTTTTTATCAGGCCTTATACTTTAAAAAAATTATCGATTGTAGCATTGTGCAACCTGCTACCTTTTAAATTGGTTTTTCTCACTGACATGTCATACTTAAAATTGTAACACCCAGGATTTTGTAATGCAACAAATCAAGTACTAAATAAAGGTTACGCCTTTAATTAGGTTCTTTTGTATACTTTCCATGTTGTTGGATTAGAGCTTGTTATTGAAGCTTGAAACGGGCATTGGATGAGACATTTTAGGCCTCATTAGGGATCATGTGACCCTTAAGCTACGACCTTTGCGAGGGTCACTTTTCATGTACCGTAGATGGTGGATTATGGGGCTCTATAACCCTTGTGGCCGCAATCCTTGCACCAAAAGACCGTCGTCGTATTTATTGTACCCGTAAGTCTAGTCAGGGTAGCGGGAGACCCTTGAGCTGCGACCCTAGGTGTAACACCCGGATTTTTAGTATCCATATTTCAAGTTCCGTGTTTGTTTCAGCCTTATTATAGTCGTCTAGAAGTATATTGGTTGTTGGTTGAGTTGGTTGAGTTGGTTATGGCATTTGACATAAATCAACTTTGGGGCGGAATTTATACTGCTCGCGGACGCACCCCTATTTTGCTCGCCCGCAAGCAAACCCCAAAAAGTTGCCAGAATTTTTATTTTCTACTGCTCACAGCCACATGCCTATTTTTCTTGCGCACGCGAGCATCTGGACAACCCTTCTTTCCTTCATTTTATTTAGTCACCAACACTTTTCTCCTCTCATCCAAATCGGTCCAAACCCTCATATTTTAGCAAATCGACTTCTTCAAGAGCACCAAAGACCTTGGCAAGTAGAGATCCAATTCTTGTGGGTTCAAATCCAATATCTTCATCTTCTCCAACTTTGTTCCACCATTGTTGACCAACTCTTTTAGACCTTATTTCTTGTCAAAACCTTTCGTTTTGGTTCTCTAGAACTTTATTCTTGAAGCATCTTTCTTAATTTAGAGTTTTGACCATTTTGGAAGATTTGAGGTTTTTTACTAGGGTTTTAATAGATTTGATGTTTGGGGGTTGTTTTTTGTATACATTAGGTTGTTTGTGAACTAGACAAGGTTTCTAGTGGTGGATGCTTGCAGATCTGGATTTAGCCTAAATCTATCAAGGTGAGTTCAAGTTGCTTGGTGAAAACGATGTAATGCTAAAATGTCCATTTTTAACTATTAACATGTTTTATTTTCTATTTATCAAATGTGTGGGTGTTTTGATAATATGCGTATTATTTGGTATAAATGGTTTTATAAATCATGTAAATTACTTATGTTGGGTCTTTAGTCATTTTGATAAATAAAACATAAATATGAGTTGTCTTGTTGTTTTATTTTATAAATGAAGATTATTTGATGTTAGATGCATTTTAAAGTATTCGGTTGGAAAATGCATATTATTATGTTATGGGAAATTTTGGAGATATAAATGGTATGATTTTAATTGGAAAAGTATTTGTCCTAATCAAGGATTATTTTAAGTTAATTATGTCTTTGAAACTTGTAGTTGCATAAACATCGGTTAAATACGTTGTATTACTTTTGATGACTTCTATAAAATAGTCGATTGGTTTTGTTGAGCTTTTTCTCGGTTTTGTCTAAAATAAGTTTTGAGTATACTTGTCTGGTTTAAATTACTCTATATCGGGCCTTTGGGAAGTTATATGCATTTAAGGCATACATATTATGGAAATTACATATTTTGGGTGCGTTGGTCATTCAATTAGACTCGTGTAATTTTATGGCTAGAATGTAATGGATCCATAGGAATATAAGTCGGTCTTAAATTGGGATAGTCGTCCCTTTCTGTAAATAGAACCACGTGTAGAATCATCGGGGGCCATAACCTTGAGTTGTTATTGGTGGTCGCCAATAGCCATTGATCCTCATCGTGAGTTCTTAGTTAGGATCATGGGGGGGCATAACTTGGAGTTATTATTGGTCGTCACCAATAGCCATTGGTCCTTAGCGTGACTTTAACTAGGATCATCGGGGGCCATAGCCTTGAGTTATTATTGGTTGTCACCAATAACCATTGATCCTCATTGTGACTTCTTAGCTAGGATCATCGGAGGCCATAACTTGGAGTTATTATTGGTCGTCGGCAATAGCCATTGGTCCTTAGCATGAGTTTAACTAGGATCATTGAGGGCCATAACTTGGAGTTATTATTGATTGTTGCCAATAGCCGTAGATTTTTAGTATGAACTTATAACATTAGTTTGTGGATTACTTATATGTTCCGTCACAACAAATGGTAAAATGGGTCTCCCATGTCACTAAAAGGTGTTATCTTGGGTATAGAGTCTTATCCATGTTTTTGTGACATTTTTTAGAGTATGAAGTATCATCCATAATTTATATTATTGGGTTTTTGGGACTAAATCATATTTTGGTATTTTAGCAAAAAGGGGTGTTGTCCATAATTTGGCAGTTGGAGCAGTTAAACTTATTCACGTCTTGAGTGGGTACCGAGTATAGAATTCGTTTTGAACATGTATTCTAATTAAAGCTTTCGTTACTAATGAGAATTTGGTCCAAAACTTTTACTATGAAAATGATGAATTTGGGGAAAATGTTGCTTTTATATTGAAGTCATTCTATTTGAGAAAATATTATTTATAAAGCAGTCTTTCGATTTCTATCAATTAAAGATGTTATAAACTCTTGAGCTCACTAGGCGTTAAGCCTAACCTTTTTCCTTTGTCATCATGTGCATCATGTTCTCGTTGGGGTTGGTACAAAAGACACGTGTTGACTTGAGTGCTAGGGAGTAGCACGTTAAAGATCTAGCCTTTGGTGATTTTTTTTAATTTAGGAGATAGCGACTCCTTTGAGTTTAGTAACTGAAATTTCCCGTATAATATGATGTTAATCAAACAATAAAGAATGCAAGATTTAGGGCAAGGAAGCCGGTTGTGTATTAGATTCAAGAACAGTATTACAAAGTATACAAGTGTGAAAAGTACAAGTACAACGGTCAACCATAAACTGAATAACTGCCTATCTATATATACAGGATAGAGATGCTAAACCAACATGTATGTACATCACAAACCAAAAGCCTCTAGACACGTGTTTGACAGTCTTCAGAACTTTCCTTCAGAGTTCCTTCAGAACTCTGAAGTCTTTTCTTCAGAAGTTCATGTCTTAGGCTTTTCTTTAGTCTTCTGACTTTTAAGGATCTATCCTTAGACTTCTGAGATGTCTTCTAAAGATGTTTTCACTTATCTTTTCAACACCAGTTCAGAACTTATGAACTGCCAATCTTATGACTTTTGGATACCTTTGAAGAAATGTTAGAATGTATTTTGTAAGTATGAATCAGAACACACTCTGAAGAAGCAAGTCTAACTTTCTGAAGCTGAAGAATCCAGAAGACGCAACTTACCAGACATCTAGAGGCGTCCAGAGGCGAATATCCTCTGGATTTCAACTTATGCATCACCCGCGCTTCTAGTGACGTGGCATGTCACACCTCGCGTGCGTAACTTAATTTGTTACAAGTACAATTGATGTTTCATTACGTGAAAAGCTAGTTGATTGACTTTTAGTTAGTAACTGTTGAAACCCAGATCCCTTTTATACTCGATTAATCAACAGATTAAGTGTCAGATATATGAGCGGAAGCAAATTAATCTATGATTAATTACTTGAATAGTAAGCAATTCATCATAAGAACAATATGAAGATCCAAAGAGATATGTATTGAATAACCTGATGATCGATTGCAATACGTTGAATGATAAGCGTAATTCTCTTAAAAATAATCGACTTGAATACAATGATAACTAACTCTATTTATACGATTTACAAATGAAAAGTCAATGAGCTAACCTATCACTTAGTGACACGTCACCTGCACTTCTAACAGAATTTGTTACGCGCGGGAGGTGTGACTTGCCACGTCATTAGAAGCATGTGTGGTATGACAGTTGAAATCCAGAGGGTGATCAAACCTTTGGGCGCTTCTGGACTTCTGGATCATCTTCTGAAGTCCAAGACTTGGTTAAATTTCTGGTTCATACTTTTTTACATGAATATTTTCTAACAATCTCCACCGAAGTATAAATCCAGAAATAAGCATTACAATACAAAAACAGAAGTTCATTTATCACAAGGAATAATCAGATACAAATGATAATCAACCTTCTCTTGCAAAGATGGGAAGAATTAGATCAACCTTCTCTTTTGTAGTAGCATACATGCATCTTTGAACTGTCTCTCTTGTGGATGAGATTTGAGAAGGTGCAACCCTTTTCAAATGCTCTAAATCCATCTTTCTTTTATCTGCTGCCCTTTTCAACAATCTTTCAGAACCAGTTAGATTTTTATCATGTCCAATAGCTTGAGCTTCTGCCGTTGGTTCATCTGGCTTGGAATGATGGATTTTTGAAATTTGGCTTTCTGGACGATTTGGAGTTAGAGTGGGGATTGTGATTGATCTTGATTTAGAGGTTTGAACCTTCAGAAGTTTGGACAGAGGGAGGAGCTCTGGGTATTGTTTTTTGTGCTTCTGGTTTTCTGTTATTTTGCTGAAGTTCAAGTATGAACTTAGCCATTTCAGGATCTATGGGAAGCGGACTAGAGCTTACAGCTAGAGGAGTAGGAGCTTGAGCTTGGGCTTGTTTGGTTGAGGAAGATGCTGCAGAAGGTTCTTGTTTGACAATTTTTGGTTGTGTAGAAGATGTGGTAGGTTGAGCAACAGCAAATTTTACCTTTTCACTGTTCTCCCCCTTCTGAGAATCAGGATCCTGATCCTCAAATCTTTTTCTTTTTAACTCGGCCTTCTTGCATGCTCTAGCTTCCTAGGCATTTTCTTTGATTCAAATTCTGCTGAAATAGAGCCGACAAGAGAAGTTAGCTTTGAGACAGAAGTATCTAGGGTCGATACCTTCTAAGCTAATGCAGAGGATGAGGTGTTGTTGAGTTTGGACACGAACTTAGCATTTATGGTATTGAATTTATCTAGTATTGCCTTCTGAAAGGATGTTGTGTCCAATTGTGTGATAAGAGCGGAGGCACTAGAAGATGTAGATGTTTCGTGAGGAACGACAACGGCAATTAACTTCTGATATCAACAATAAGTGACTCGTACTTTGAGACAAAGATGGTTACTTCTGGTGGAGGGATATCATCTGGAATATGAAATATAGCTTCTGCATTAGCTTGGATTCCTTTTGTGTGGTTTGAACTTGGCATATTAGGAAATTCTGAGCTGTAATCTCTGATCTGAGGTTGGATTCAAAGGCTTGAACGGTTTATTTAGATCCACCATAGATCTCTGAAATTGATCAACAAATGCCTTGAACGTTGTATTTGTGACAAAGTCAGAAGTGGTAACCGGTGCATCTCCAACACATGGAGCCCCTTGTCTCTCGCGTTCAGAGAGGCCCTCATTCACGCCTGTTTGGACGTTGAGCGTGGAGGGACTTCCATCATGTCTTTGAGGGCCCTTATTAAGAGACACCTCTTCAGATGTTCTGCTTGGATCAACTTGTTCCTCATCATCAGAGGATGAGGTGTCGAACACAACGTGCTTACCTATAAAAAGTCCGAAGACTCCTGATAGAAATATCATAATAGCTTCAAAAGGAACTGGGTTCTTAAAAGAGAAAAAGATCTGAAGAAGTTCTGAAGACACTTCTGAAGAGGTTCTGAAGACACTTCTGAAGAAGTTCTGAAGGAGTTCAGAACCAATTCTGAACTTGTCTGTTATGAATGTTGTGTCACTTTAGTCTTTTATTGTATGTATAAATAGATAGTTAGTTAGATTGTTAGAACTAATGTTTCCCATAAGCCTTGTAAAAAGATATTTTGAAATACTGTTCATCCTATCAATACATATTACATTTGGCTATCATATTACTATTCTAATCTTTTCATATATTGATATCTTGATTGTTTGGATCCTAACAATTGGTATCAGAGCCAATTCATCCGTTCTTGAAGAAGATTTGTGAAAGAACTTGTCAGATCTGACAGTTCTTGGTGTTCTTGATCTACAAAATTCAAATTCAATACAGGTGAATTCTCGATCTTCTAACAATCAAAGATGTCTAAAGAAATAGTCTCAATTGGATCTGAAACGAAACCACCAACTCTCTTCTTAGGGGAATATCATCAATGGAGAATTAGAATGATTCAATTCTTGGATAACATAGATGAATCTTTAATGCAATCTATCACAAATGGCCCACTAGAGGTATTTGTTGAAATTCCAGCAGTTCCCAGAACCGAATCCACCCCTGAAATCCCTGCATCAAGAATCAAGAAGAGTCCTGGAATGTATAATCCAGCTGAAAAGGCTCAAATGAAAGTTGATAGAAGAGCATTAACTTTACTCACCATGGCAATTCCCAACGATATATTCAATAGGGTTGATAGTTTAACTTCAGCAAAAGCCATGTGGGATGAAGTAGAGGCTCAGATGCAAGGAAGTACAAAGGCTCAAGCACAGAGATTAAATATCTGTGTAGGAACATATGAAAATTTCAGATACAAAGAAAATGAATCTATCACTGATACATATCATAGATTCAATAACATTCTGAATGATCTAAGAAGAAATGGTGTTCAGAAATCAAATTATGAGATAAACAACAAATTTACGAACAACTGCGGGAAATGAATGGTCAAGTTTTTCAGATAATATGGTAACTAGGAACTTATCTAGAAAGACAATTCATGATGTCTATGGCATCTTGTTCCAACAAGAGGACAAGATCAAAGTTAGACAAAATGAACAAAAGAAGACACAAGAAACAGTTGCCCTTCTGAGCAAGAACTACAATAATTCTTTGACCATTGCTACCAAGAAAGTTTGTGAGATCCCAGAGATGACAGTGTGTGATGGGGATGAATCAGATGAAGAGATTAAAAGGATTTCTGATAATATTGCTTTCATGACAAGGCAATTCAAACAAAGATACAATCAAAAATATCAGAATAAACCTAGATCTGAAATTGGACCTAAGAAGGGTCAAGAGGCTGGTCAATCTGAAACATCTGAACCAGCAAGATGCTTCAACTGTGGAAAGCCTGGACATTATGCTAGACAATGCAAGATGCCAAAAGTCAAGAATTCAGGTTATTATGAGAAGAAGCATCTATTAGCAAAGAAAAAAGAGCTTAATCCTGCTCTAGTAACCAAGTATGAAGAAGACTGGTTAAACTGGAGTGATGGAGATGATGATGAAGAAGTTGCTCACTTTGTAACCAATTGCTACATGTGTCAAATGGATCCAGAAAAGGACAAACAAGACACTGAGGTATCTTCTTCATCTTCTGAACAAAATTCTGAACATAATTCTGAAATTAATACTAAAGATTCAGAAATGACAAATCAATTTCAAAATATGTTTTCTGAATTTGAAACACTCGAAACGTAATTAAAGGTGAAAGAATTTTGGTCAATCAATTCAGAGCTGAAAGTCAAATATATAAAGAAAATTGTCAAGCAGTTGAACAGATTCTTGAAAAAATTTCTGAAGAAAAACTTGTTTTAAAAGAAAAAATGGATAGTTTACAAAAAGAAATTATAAAATTCTAAAAAAGGCACCTGCAAACTTGTATGATTATTCTAAAATGAAAATTTTCAATAAATCAAATACTGGCATCATTTCCAAACCTGTAAACCATTCTTTGTCTGAAAGAATTCCTTTTATAAAATCAGAGACTTTGTTTTCAGAAGAAACACCTCTTAAAACTGGTGAACCAGAAAGTATTTCTGAAATAGAAGAAATGAATATAATTCCAAATATTTGTAAATCTTCTGAATCAAATATTATTTCTGAAGAAAAATCAGAAGTAATTGTTAAGTCTGAAATTATTTCTGAAGTTACTTCTGAATCCAATTGTGAAAACATTTCAGAAGATACTTCTGATAATACATCAGAACATAAAGAAAAATATGATGAATTCTCAGATATTGAATCCTCTGAAGATATTGATGAGAATTCTAATATATTTTTTGATAATTCTGATAATGAGTATACAACAACAAAAAATTCAAATATTTTTGCAACAAGTATGACTCATAATAAGTTTTCAGATCTAATAAATGCTTCTGATTCAGAAGATGATGATGATCAAATGGTGCAAGTCATTGACAAAAATGGCTATTTGGTTTATAAATCTCAATCATGTATGACTGAAGGAGAAAAATTAAAATCTGAAGTTTCAAAGATACCTTCAGAATTGTTTGGTTCTGTGTTTTTAAAACCAGAATATCAGAATTCAGATTTTTCTCCTACTAATACAAACATATCATCAAATTCAACACCATGTTCAGTAACATCTTCTGACTTTAACACCAGAGTTAAAATTTTTGAACAAGGCCAATCCTCAAACTCTCTCTCTGAAGTTCAGAAAATTAACACAAAATCTGAAGATAAACCTAAAGTGAACAAAAGAATTTCTTATACTAATCCTCATTTCTTATCTTTTACAGAGCTATCCACTTTAGTATGGAGAAAGAGAGATGAAAGACTGTCAAAGATTGACAAATTAGATAGTTTTTCATTTTTAAAGAAGAATGATGTACCTAAAACAAAGAAAGTGAATAAAAGAATTTTTGTTGAAAAATCAAATGTTATTGATTCTTATATGTCTAATATTGTTGTAAATACATTAAAGAATCATATTCACTATATTAATTGTGGTCATCATAATTTTCTTCTTAACTCCAAAACAAACAAAAGAAATTTGATGAAATCTTTTCAGAAATGTTTGGCTACATTGACAAATTCAAGTAAACAAAGAAATAGAAATAAAGATAAATCTCAAAGTTCTGAACAAACTTCTGAGTTGAAACATTTGAAGAAAAAGTTCAGAACTTCAAATTTTAATACTAATCACAAAAAACCCATTCTGAAATTGGTACCTAAAACTCAATAATCTCTTTTGCAGATATGTCATGTGTGAGTCTTAGATTCTGGATGTTCAAGACACATGACACCTTTCAAAGAACTACTAACTGATTATCATGAAAGATATGGAGGAACAGTTAGTTTTGGAAACAATGCAAAGGGATATGTAAGAGGATATGGCACTTTCATTAAAGGAGATGTGAAAGTAATGAAAGTTTTCTATGTTGAGGGACTAAGACATAATCTTTTCAGTATTAGTCAATTCTGTGACAAATACTGGAAGGTTAATTTTGACATAGATTATTGTCATGTTCTGAGTACAACAAACAAAAATGAATTAACTGCTTATAGAGATGGAGATATCTACACAGCAACATTCACTGCAACTGGTCAACTACAAGGTGTATGTTATATGTCTACATCAATGAAAAATGATAGTTGGCTTTGGCACAGAAGAATGTCACATCTGAACTTCAAAGCCATTTCTGAACTAGGCAAACATCAATCTGTAAGAGGACTACCAAAGATCAGATTTGAAAAGAACTCTCTTTGTTCTGCTTGTGAACTAGGGAAGATCAAAAGAAGTTCTCATCCTCTGAAAATGCTATCTTCATGCAAAGCTCCACTTGAAATGCTACATATGGATTTGTGTGGCCCAATGAAAACTCAAAGCATGGGGGGGAAAGAAATACATTCTTGTTATAGTAGATGAATATACACGATATACATGGATTGAATTTCTAAGACTCAAATCTGATACTTCTGAAAGACTGATACCCTTTCTGAAGAAAATTCAAGTTCTTCTTCAACTCCAAATTCAAAAGATCAGAAGTGACAATGGAACAGAATTTACGAATTCTACACTTCAGAATTTTTTGGAATCTGTTGGTATTTCACATAATTTTTCCGTTGCAAGAACTCCTCAACAAAATGGGGTAGTTGAAAGAAAGAATAGAACTTTGGTAGAGGCTGCAAGAACCATGCTTGCATATTCAGAACTTCCTCTGTCTCTTTGGGCAGAAGCAATTGCTACTGCATGTTTTACTCAGAACAGAACCATTCTAAACAAAAAATTTCTTAAAACTCTTTATGAATTGTTAAAACAAAGAAAACCCTCTATTGATTATTTTAAAATCTTTGGTTGGAGGTGTTTTCTAAAGAATGATACTCCACATCTTGACAAATTTGCACCAAAAGGTGTAGCTGGTATCTTTGTTGGCTACTCTCAAAGATCCAAAGCTTATAGAGTACTCATTAAAGGAACTCAAAGAATCATTGAGACTACAAATGTCAGATTTCATGAGCCAACAATGACTTCTGAACAAAACAGTTCAGAACTCGCACATAAACCAATTTCTGAAAGTTTGGACTCAGAACATAATCACACAAACTATACTTCTGCATCTCAAACTTTACTTAAATCCAATTTAGATACTTTATGTCAAGACTTATTTGATATTTCTGTAAATGTCTCTGCAGATTACCAAAATCCTTCTCTACTCAGAAATTCAAATGATCAAGACATTTCAGAAATACAGATTTCAAATACATCAGCACCACAACTCTCTACCTCAAATTCAGAACTTCCAACTTCTGAAAATGCAACTTCTGAACCAATTCCAGTTGTTTCTGAATCAATTCAAGTTGTTTCTGAACCAGTTCAAACTATTTCTGACCATGAACCTCATAGTTCTGGACCAATTCAGATTTTTCCATTTGAGAGAGAGTCTTCAGATTTACATTCAGCCATCAATCATGATACTGAAACTCAAGCAATTACTGATGATTATGATTCTCTGAATAATGTTTCATTTGTTCAACCATTGCCAAATGTGAACAAATGGACATCTAGTCATCCAGTTCATCAAATAATTGGATATGCATCAAAAGGTGTTCAAACAAGATCTGCAACAGCAAATGAGTGTCTGTATGTTAATTTTTTAAGCAGTATGGAACCCAAAAAGCCATATGAGGCACTTCAAGGTCCAGAATGGATTTTAACTATGCAGGATGAGTTAAATCAATTTGAAAGAAACAAAGTCCGGAGATTGATACCAAAGCCAAAAGGTAAATCTGTCATTGGCACAAAATGGGTGTTCAGAAATAAAAAGGATGAAAATGGAATTGTTGTACGAAACAAGGCAAGTCTTGTAGCTAAGGGGTATTGTCAACAAGAAGAAATTGATTATGATGAAACCTTTGCTCCTGTTGCCAGATTAGAGGCTATTAGAATTTTTCTTGGCTATGTTGCTCATAAAAACATGAAGGTATTTCAAATGGATGTAAAATGTGCATTTCTGAATGGTATTTTACATGAAGAGGTGTATGTTGAACAACCAGAAGGCTTTGTAAGCAAAGAATTCCCAGATCATGTTTACATATTAGACAAAGCCTTATATTGACTTAAACAAGCACCAAGAGCATGGTATGATACTCTTACAACTTTTCTTCTGAATTCCAAATTCAAAAGAGGTACTGTTGATACAACTTTATTTCTGAAAAAGGAGGGTGATGATATGATTTTGATACAAATCTATGTAGATGATATTATATTTGCTTCTACTAATCCAAAATTTTGTAGAAATTTTGAGAAAATCATGCAAACAGAATTTGAAATGAGTATGATGGGAGAGTTGACATTTTTCCTTGGTCTTCAAGTTAAACAACTTCCCACTGGCATATTCATTAATCAATCTAAGTATGTCTCTGACTTACTTAAGAAGTTTGACATGACTGATTGTTCAAGTATTCAAACTCCAATGGCCACTGCAACTAAGCTAGAACCTGATCTAAATGGAAAATCTGTTGATCAGAAAAAGTACAGAGGCATAATTGGATCTTTGCTTTACTTAACTGCTAGTAGACCAGATATAATGTTTGCTACATGTATTTGTGCCAGATATCAAGCTAATCCTAAGGAATCACACCTTCTAGCTGCAAAAAGAATACTTAGATACCTAAAAGGTTCTCCTTCATTGGGACTTTGGTATTCGAAGGATTCTAGTTTTGAACTAACAGCATTTACAGATGCAGATCATGGTGGTTGCAAATTAGACAGGAAAAGCACTTCTGGATCATGTCAGTTTCTGGGTGATAGACTAGTCAGCTGGTCTTCAAAAAAACAAAATTGTGTTTCTACTTCTACAGCAGAAGCTGAATATGTAGCAGCTGCAATATGTTGCTCACAAGTGATCTGGATGCAAATTCAACTAAAAGACTATGGTTACACTTTCAAATAGATTCCTTTGTATTGTGATTCAAAGAGTGCCATAGCCATCACTGCCAATCCTGTTCAGCATTCAAAAACCAAGCACATTGATGTAAGATATCATTTTATCAAAGATCATGTGGAAAAAGGTAATATTGAAATGTTTTTTGTTAAGACAGATTATCAGTTAGCTGATTTTTTTACCAAAGCACTTGATGAAAAACGATTTAACTTCTTGGTAAGTAAATTGGGCATGATGAACATTTCTATGTAAGTATTATACATCACCTATACTCTAGAAGTTACATTCTGAAGTTTTTTTTTATCAAATTCTGAATACTTTGCTCTTCAGAATTACTTATTATATTCTGAAGTTTATCATTCAGATTTTTGCTACTTTTCAAACTCAGAAGTATATCTCTTCAGTAACTAGGTTGATTGTATTTTAATACTTTTCATTTATTTCTCATTTCACTAATATTTGATTGATTCTTTGATAAAGTTGCAATAATCAAGGAGGAGAATCATAATTGCTAGTGATTCAAGGGGGAGTGTTATTAATTTCAAATTTCTCTAACTACCCTTTCCTACATAAGAACTCTGCATTGGTGAAATAAAGTCTTGCACTTTATATCTAAGAAGTATGAACAAGCTTCCTTAGATTAAAACAGTTTTCTATTTGTTCAAATCTACTTCTGAATTCTCAAAATGTTTTATATTTTTCAGAAGTTTATATTTTTAAATGATTTTTTGTCTTCTAAGATGACTCAAGTTTAGTTCTGAACTTCACTTAAACATTCTGCGATTCTTCTGAATTCTTTCTTTCAGACTTCTGAACTTTTTCTCAGAAGTTCTGCACAACTTCTGAAGTTTTTGAACTTGTTCTCAGAACTAAAACTTCCCGTTGATTTTTTCATTTAAGCGTGTGCCACGTGTTTTAATTTCATTGGATTTCTCTTAACCACGACCATTAAACGGTTCATTTCTCTTAATAAATGATGATTACTACTCTAATCACATTTACTTTTTGGCCACGTGTCCTTCAACACTTATCCGATCATATAAATCAATGGATTCCTCATGATTTTCATTCTTTTAGCAATTTTTCTCTGAGAAATCTTTCTGTGTTTATTGATCATCTTTCAGTTACCAATCTGTGTTCTTTCTACATCATGTCTACTTCAAAAACCATGATTTCTACTTCCTCGAGTTCCAATAATAACACTGGATCATCAAGTGATGCTTCGTTCAAGATTGTGCCTCAAAAATTAATGGTTGGATCCATGGAAATCCCACTAAGTGATGATCAAATGCTTCATGACACAGCCACAACTGCAACTCATCAAGCCGGACCTTCAAACCCTATCATTAACCCTAACCCTAACCCGACAACTGCTAAAATTGGGGAAACACAGAATACACCCATTGATGTTGTTTCTGAATCAAATGTTGCTGAAAGTGAATCCCAGACTCCTGCTGAAAGTGGTGACCTGTCTAAACTCTATGTACCTGCTGAGAAATTACTTGACATCAAAAGAAATAACTGTGCACTGAACTTCAAATCCAAAGACTTCATTGATGATCAAGTAATGTTGATTAAAATTCTGAAGAAACATCCCTCGCGCACTCTCCTTTCAAGGAAATTCTCTCGTTCTGCTTCTTATCTTCAACAATTCTGGCATTATGCTGAGGTAGATGAAACTGATGATGAAATTGTCTCTTATGTTCATGCCTACAAAGTTTGTATATCTGTAGATGACATTAGAAGCCTTCACTATTTGCCAAAACCAGATGAGGTTCTTGGGAAAACCTGTTATGACTCAATTCCATCCTCATTAGAGATGATCTCAGATTTTATGAGCTTGGGTTACTCTGAAAACCTTAGTGCTCTGAGCTCTTTTAGAAGAAAATGTTTACCTCCAATTTGGTATTGCTTGTTTTCCATTCTGAATACCTGCCTATCTGGGAAGAGCTCTAGTTTAGACCAAGCTTCAGCAAATGGGAGGATTATATTTCATGGTGTTGCCTTCAACAAACACTATGATTATGCTAGTCTCATCTTTGATGAACTCAAATCTGCAATTTTGAAGAAGTCTACATTCAACTATATACCATTTCAGAGATTTCTTCAAACACTTATCAAAGGAGCAATGAAGGTTGTCTAAAAAATTCCTGTTCTAGCTCATGAGGTACATGTTCCTATTTTCACTATGGATAGCTTAAGGCCTCCAAATGCAAAACTTACTTTTCCAAATGCAGTTCCACTTCCTTCTCATTTACTTGATCTTGTAAGTACACAAACTAGGATCGGGAGTGAGCATTTAGAATCTATGGGATTACCTCAACCAGTAATCCCTTCCCCTGATTCAACGCAGAGTGGTGATCATGCAAGGGAGTCTAGACTTACTAGAAAGAGGGGGGAGGCTGTTCAAGGGGGAGAACAACCTCAAAGAGTGAAGAGGAAAAATGTAAATGAGAGACAGGGTAGAAGGGTCAGAAAAAGAATTGATGAGGGGAGAACACAGGTACAAGAAAAACAAACCTGTGAACCACCTGTTACAAGCTGGGCACCCACATCTACTATTATTCCACATTCTTTGGTGGATAATATTGAAACAGCCAGTGAGCCCATGGCAACCTTGGTTAACCCCCCCAGCCACTCACCCATCTCTCAACAGAAGGGTGTTTCAACAACACAAATGGGGCAAGAAGCTTATAATCCATTAGGACCCGAATTGGAGGTTCCTTTTGTTGAAAATGAAGGATATATGTCCCCCCTTCACAGTTTTGAGCACATTGAGTCTGAGTGTCCACTCAACTTTGAGCCTTCTGAACCACTTAATGTGGCATCCATTCACACAAGCACACATCTTTCAGATGTTCCTAAGCAAAGTGTTTGTCACATTGCATCAACAACTATAGATATTCCAATTTTTGGATATCAAGGATTAGTTGGAAGTCCTGGTGGGATGAACATCACAAAAGCTCCATTCACAGAATCAAATGTGGTTCATGATGCCTTTGTGGCTCATACAGGCCAACCTTCTTCTGAAGGTCTGAAAACAAGTTCATCTGTTGATCTTGGAAACTTACCCACATCTTCTGAATTCATAGAATTCAAAGATCTTTGTCCTTCTGAATTTGCAAAGATTCAGAAGGACATCAAGGATTTGACGGATTCTACCAAAAAGGTGTTGGAGGTTAGGTTGGATCAACATGGTGAAAATTTGGTTAACAAACTGAATGACTTTCATCTCAAATCTTCTAATGATCTTCATTTGTTTAAACAAGCACTTTTGTCAGCTTTTTCTGAAGTGGCTTCCTCTGTTTCTTCTTTGAAAGCTTCTCAGCCTTCTTCTTCTTCTGCTTCACAAGCTTATGCCACTAAAGATGATATTTCTCAAATTCTCAATCAACTTTCATCCATTCAGAGTTCTCAATCAGAATTAAGCACAAGATTATCTGCTCTGGAATGCAGATCTCAATCAGATACTTTTAAAAGGAGTCTTGATGATAAGGATCCTGATAATCAAGAGGGGGAGATAAGACAGAGAGTATCTGAACCAGAAACTAATCAAGTTCAAAGTTCTGAGAAGACCTCTGAAGATACTCAGAATGTTGGTGAAGAATCAAATAAAGTCTCAAAAGCCATAGAAGATATTTTATCTGCAGAACATGAGGTACAAGAGATAAATGATCATTCTTCTGAAGAAATGATAGAAGAAGGGTATGAAACAGAAAAGTTGTCTCTTGATTCTGAAGGTAACTTGAGCTCAGATAACACAGATATAATTCCAGATTCTAATGAAGAAATGCTAAGGGAATACCTTGCTTTTGAAGATGTTATTGGAGAACCAAGTGATCTTTCTGATGTGATCATGTTTGAAGAAGATATGATTGATGTAAATATGGGAGAAAGCTCAAATGAAATAAAAGATTTAGTAATTTGGAAGCCTCAACAACTTCTGAGTGAAGAGTTCAGAAGTGCTTCTGAAAGATTATGGGATATTCTGAATTATCCAAGAAGTCTGGAGTGTAGACTTTTGGACAACAGATTTTCTATCTTCAGAAATTTTCTTGAACAACCAGATGAAAGAGTTGAATTGGAATTTGATTTAGCTCATTTAGAAGGAGTTGAAATTATTGATGAAATCTTAATTGCTTTCTCAGGAAAATTTGAAGTTAGAACCAGACCTTGCATTATCATTCCTAAGATACATCTTCCAATACTTGAAGAACCTGTATTGGATCAAGTGTTTGAAAAGGAAAATATACTTATTTCTGGAGAAAGCAGTCTGATATTTTCTGAAGACACTTATTGCTTCATGTACAAAAGGAGTATGAAGTTTGCAAAGTTGGAAGACTTTCTGAATGATGAATGGTCTGATGATCATATTGCTCAAGTGAAGAACTTTATTCAGAATCATGGTGTTCAGAATTTTCATGATTCAACTTTAATAAAGAAGATCAGATGCATATCAAAATCAGTTCAGAATGATTTGACTATATTCAGATTTGGAGCAGAAAGAAGAGATGGTACTCTATGTGAATTTACTCAGTTTGATGTTTACAAGCTAAGACTACAAGATAAGTTGGCAATCTTATCTTTTTGTGTTAATTCTGGTGAATCTGTGTTAGTCTCAGAGATTAGAAGAATCTTGGGAATATACATAAGGAATCTCATAAAGCATGATTTTCAGTTGGCTTTGGAATACAGACTTAACACAGTAAATCTGTTGGAACCTATATATATTGAAAGGTTTGGGTTGAAGAGATTGTTTACTAATCCAGATATTGGGTTCATGTATTTTGTTGAAGAAGTCTCTAAGACATTTGTTGTATCTGATATTCCAAAGTATTCTACATCCTCACTCCAATGGTTTCTGAACTACATGACAGATTTTATTGAAGAATCTGACATAAAAGAAGAAATTGTCTATCTAATCAAAGAAAGAATACAATTTAGAGAATTTGTGAGAAAGAGTTATCTTGCTGGTCACAAGAAAGTAAACAAGATAAAAGGAGCAGATTATCTACTAAGTGATGCATATGACTTCAAGATTCATACAAAGAGACAAGATATGGAAGAAATTCAGAAGTACATTCTGAATGTTGAAAGTTCAGAAGAAAGATAAAAAGATAAAGAAAAAGAAAAGGAAGAAGTTCTTGAAAATATTTCTGAAGAATTGGTTCCTGAAAAGCAAATATCTGAAGAGGAACAACTACAAGTACAAAGAATTGAAGAAAGTGCTTATACTATGTTCCTTGAATATTTTCATCCAGAAATGTTCATGGAATATGAGCAAAAATTCAGCTATATAGATTGCTGGATTCAAAAGTCTTTTGGTTGGAAACAATGGTACTCAGACATCATCAGAAAGATAAGGATTCCAATCAATGAAGCAAGAAAAGAAAGTCCTGTAATCAATGTGATTAATGCTGATTTGAAGACAAGACAGAATTACAAATATGCATTCTTTACTGTTGAGCGACAAAATGGTGAGATTTCTACCTTTTCTGAAGCTGACTTTCAGAATGTTCATCTTAGAGATCTTCTTAGAGTATACAGAAGTCTTTATCCCTTCCATGACTCAATTACCAAGTTCAGAAAATCTTTTCCAGTGCTTAGAGATGGATTATACAGAGAATTTATATGGGCTGCAAAGACTGATTTCCAGGTTGCTTATGTTCTAAACAAGAAGCAAGTACACTTAAGCAAACCAAATTTAAGTCTACCAGATATTCAGAATTTGAAGAAGAGCACTTTAGTACTTCATCCTTCTGGCTTTGTTTGTAAATGCTTTCATGAACTATTATTTGTGAGATTTGAAGAACTCCACAAATGTTGCAATGGAACTCTCATGGCAATCAGAGATCGTTTGGTAAAAAGACAGAATAGAAGACCAAAGAATCTGAGCAATGAAGATTGGGAGAAGCACAAGATACTTGCAAAAGAAATGATTAGAGTTGCTGAATCCTTACTAGAATACAGAAGACTAATTCTGAAGGATGTAAGAGAAATTCTGAATTTCTGGAAGTATGATTTGAACTTTTGAAGCTAAGGGGGAGATTGATAGAAATATCATAATAGCTTCAAAAGGAACTGGGTTCTTAAAAGAGAAAAAGATCTGAAGAAGTTCTGAAGACACTTCTGAAGAGGTTCTGAAGAAGTTCTGAAGACACTTCTGAAGAAGTTCTGAAGGAGTTCAGAACCAATTCTGAACTTGTCTGTTATGAATGTTGGCTCACTTTAGTCTTTCTATTGTATGTATAAATAGATAGTTAGTTAGATTGTTAGAACTAATGTTTCCCATAAGCCTTGTAAAGAGATATTTTGTAATACTGTTCATCCTATCAACACATATTACATTTGGCTATCATATTACTGTTCTAATCTTTTCATATATTGGTATCTTGATTGTTTGGGTCCTAACAACTCCAGTAAGTGGTGCATCCTCTTGTCGTAACCCCTCTGATGGGATTTCATCGGCCTCTATTCTAGGAGGGTATGGACGTACCTTATTCTAGTCTATCTATAATGTTGGTCACAGAGACATCAACATGTGTGGGAGGTGGCGAGTTATGGGGCGACGGAACAATTATATTTTCATCATCATTCTTTTGAGAGAATGATGAGGAGGAGGTGGTTTCCCCAGTTGTGCGTGATGTGGAAAGACGAAGAACTCCTTTCACATGGTTGGTTTGAGGGTTAGGGTTTAGACTGAGCATTCCTGTTTCAATGAGTGAAGATGTGTTGGCATCTATCTCAGCATTTGTGGTTGCTCTGGTTGGACTCGGCGAGATTCTCTCATATGTGTCTCTGTGGACATCTTCTTCGCTCTCTCTTAAAAGTCTCTCGGCATGGTAAGAAACACTCGGTGGGTCACTCAAAATTTTTTCAGCCTCAGTCTCACCAGACCCCTCACTAACTATTCTAGCTTCTAAGTGCTCTGGGTAGGTATTCTCTATTCTGAGAATTCCAGAGAGCTTCTATAAGATATTAGAATTGGAGAGGTTGGAGGTATTAGATCAAGCATGTACCTGGATAGTTCCCTCTGAGTGCGATAGCCGTCCTTGTCGATGGTGGGTTTGTGAGAGTTGATCATGGAGATTTTGCAAAATGGCTGAATCGATGGAACTTTCAAACGAGAGATCATTGGATAAATTAACAGAGCCAGAAATCGAGGGACAATTAGGGCTGTAAGAGCTTTGTCATTTGTCTGGTGAATGACCTTCAGATTGACTGTTGCATACATCTATTGGAATATTAAACTTGCATAGTCCAGAGGTCTGTTGAAAAACATACCATACATCATGGTCAGGATGTTAGTGCTCGCTTGATCCAGAAAACCAATCTTACAAGTTAAGCTTTTGTTTAGTATGGATACCGGAACATTCTACATAGGCGGCAACTTCTTCCTTTTGAAATCTGATATTCTATTGATGTTTTCGTTGTAACCAAGAAAGCGCAGAAACTCCAGCAGATTGTCAGATGAGGGATTGGGTGAAAAAGCAGGATTAGGAACATTTTGACCTTCAACTTTGATGACGGATGGTTGTAGATGAAAAAACCGTGCTATTTTTTTCATGATGATCGGTACTTCGACAACTCGTCCATCGTCATTTGGGTAGCTGAAATTTCCAGTAAGAGTTTCCTCATTCTGAATATACATCGTTCGCAACAGTTCTTGAATGTATATTTCAGGTACATTTGGGTTTGTGAAGGTTAGGGCTCGGTTTAAGGAGTGGTTTTGCATAATTCGATCATCACCCGATAAGCTTTGATGTATGTATTCGGATCAAGTAAAACCTGCACGTTGTTTGGTTTTAGGGTAACTTAACGATTGGGGCACTTTCAACTGTGGAATCGATCACTCGATCTTCTTTATCTTGTACATTCAGATTTTCATTAGGATCTGCCATTTGCGAATTTGGGGGTTTTTGGATTTGAAGTTGCAGGTTTCCAAATCTTTGTAAAAATGGAGTGCATAGGGGCAATCGAGAGATTGAAGATGATGAAAAGTGGCAATGAGAATTTTCTCGAGTTTATATAGTGGGAATTGAAAGATTGAACTCGAGGAGTTTTGAATATGAAGGGTTTATCTGACTTGGGATGGGAAACGGTTTTTTAATGCTGATGTCAGATTTTAGGGGTGCAGACCTGCAGTCCGTCGATTGATGACACGTGGAAGGAGTTGTAGCGTTATCGACGCGTGGCTGAATAACCAAGGGTTTTCTCGTTGGTTTTGAATGAGATTCAGTTCCGCTTCGTAATTTTGAATATTCCCACCAAAAATTAAAAAAAATCAATTGACTAAAAAAAATCGATTAAACGACTTTTTTTTAAACATTTTGGCAATATTAAAATATTTAAAATCAGTCAGTTGGTCAAATAAAACATTTTTGAGACCAAAAGAAAGTTTTTTTGATTTAGAAACTTCTGAATAACCTTGATGGTAAGAGTTAGTTCAGAAGTAACTAATTCGTAAAAATTTCAAGGAAAAAAATAATCCAGAGGACAGCTAACACTTGTTAGACTTAGTTTAAAGAAAAACGAAGTGTCCCCCTTGAATAATGCGTGATTTTGTGCTCCCCCTTGATTTTTGTATTTAATGCTCCCCCTTGGCCTGTGCTTGGATCATAAAATGTAAGAGCGACTAGTATCCTTATGATTGACAGAGGCACCCAGAGACTTCTGCACTACTCTGGTTTATTGAAAGTTCTGAAACTGACTAAGTAAAATAAAGTAAAATAAAAGGCATGTTAAGTAAATAATTATACAAAAACTATAAGATACTTATAGGTTCTGTATAAGTTACATGTTTAGCATGCCCAACTTGCTGATTAGAAAATTGAATCTTTTCTCATCCAGAGCTTTGGTGATCAAATCAGCAAGTTGGTAATCAGTGGAGACAAAATACATCTCAATTGTCCCTTTCTCCACATGATCCTTTATAAAATGATACCTGACATCACTGTGCTTGGTCTTAGAATGTTGAACCTGATTTCCAGTGATTGCAATTGCACCTTCTGAATCACGATGGATGGAAATTTTGTCATATACTAGACCATAATCTCTGAGTTGGGTTTTCAATCAGATTGCTTTTGCTATGGAAGTGGACACACAGTTTTGTTTTTTGGATGTCCAATTGATCAATCTATTGCCCAGAAGTTGACAGCTACCAGAGGTGCTCTTTCTGTCCATCTTACATCCTGCATGAACAGAGTCAGTGTATGCAATCAAATCAAAGCCAAAATGTTTGGGATACCAGAGGCCTAATGAGGATGTCCTCTTTAAGTATCTAAAAATTATTTTAACGACAACCAAATGAGATTCTTTTGGATTGGATTGATATTTTGCACAGAGACATGTGGCAAACATTATATTTGGTATGCTGGCTGTTAAATACAGAAGTGATCCAATCATACCTCTGTAGTTCGTGACATCAACTGATTTCCCTGAGGGATCAGAATCAAGCCTTGTACTAGGAGAGATCGGAGTTTTCATTGTAGTGGAATTTTGAACTTTGAATTTCTTTAACATGTCAGAAACATACTTGGCTTGGTTTATAAAAATGTCAGAAGTAGTTTGTTTGACCTGAAGCCCTAGGAAGAAGTTTAATTCTCCCATCATGCTTATTTCAAACTCACTCACTTTCCATTAGTTTTGAAAATATTTCAACTGATGCTTTATTAGTTGAATCAAATATAATATCATCCATGTAGATTTGAACAATAGTTAACATACATTTGCCTCTTTTGATGAACAGAGTTGTATCTATTTTACCTTTTTTCATACAAATGTTTAATCAGAAACTTTGATAGACGTTCATACCAGGCTCTGGGAGCTTGCTTTAATCCATACAGTGCTTTGTCCAGAAGATAGAAATGATCTGGATGTTGTGCATCTTCAAATCCAGGAGGTTGTTAAACATACACTTCTTCTTTGAGTTTCCCATTCAGAAATGCACATTTTACATCCATCTAGTATACTTTGAAATTGAGAAGGCCAGAAAGAGTCTATTGCTTCTAGTCTTGCTACTGGGGCAAAGTTTTCATCATAGTCAATGCTCTCTTCTTGACAATATCCCTTAGCCACCAGTCTTGCTTTACATCTTCATTCTTCTTGTTTATGAACATCCATTTTGTACCAATTGCAACTTTGTCTTTAGGCAAAGGGACTAACTTCCATACCTTGTTTCTGTCAAACTGGAGAAGCTCTTCTTGCATTGCATCCACCCAGCTTGGTTCTTGTAGAGCTTCATGAACACTTTTTGGTTCTATCATGCTTAAGAAATTTACAAAGAAAGCTTCGTTGGCAGTTGCAGATCTAGTTTTGACCCCTTCAGATGGACTACCAATGATTAAATCTGGAGAGTCAGATTTTGTGCACCTTTTCATCCTTGTTTGGGGTATTTGTTGGGCTTGAATTTCTGTATCCAAAATCCCTTCTGGGATTAAGGCAGCTTCTGGTTCTGGAGTTAAGCCTAGTGTCTCCCACTCAAATGAAGGTGCAGAGGTTTCGTCTGGACTTTCATTTGTTGAACTAGACCCAGAGGGACCAGAAAGAGTTATCCCAGAAGCTTGAAGTACTTCTGGAATATTTAAAGTCGGGTTGTTTGGTGTTCGTTCTGATGGTGTTTCTTCTCCCAGAAAATCATCAAATAATGCATCGATCTTGGATTCTCTGGAACCTGAAAGATAGTCAGATGTAACATTGTTAAGATTGATTTCTGAATTGAAATAGTCAGAACTCAATTGGTTTGATCATCGAAGTCTATGTTAAAAACCCCGAAGGCTTTTGAATAAAGCATTGAAGGCTTTATTCAGACTCAAATTAAAAACCCCGAAGGCTTTTGAATTTAAAGAGTAACCCAAGAATTTGCCTTCATCAGACTTCTTGTCAAACTTCCCAAGCTTCTCTCGATCAGTTAGAATAAAGCACCAACAACCAAAAATGTGGAAAAATTTAACTGAATGGATTCTGTTATTTATCAGTTCATAGGAAGTTTTAAAATGCCTCTTGATTATTATCGATCGATTTTGAGTAAAACACCTCGTTGCTACAGCTTCAGCCCAGAAGTTGGTGGGTAGTCCAGAAGATGCAGCATTGTTCTTTCAGCTTCGACAAGAGTACGATTTCTTATTTCTACCACACCATTTTTTTGAGGAGTACATACAGCAGAGAATTTTTGAGTGATTCCTTCATTGATAAGGTATTCATCAAGTTTGGCATTCTTGAATTCAGTACCATTGTCACTTCTGAGTTGTTGTATCTTCTGTTGCAAAAGTACTTGTATCCTTGTCATCATGTTCCTCAAAATGATTGGAACTTCTGACTTCTGGCGCACAAAAGAAAACCATGTGTGCCTGGAAAATTCATTGATTAATACTAGTATGTACTTTTTGCTAGAAAGGCTCTGCACTGCAATGGGACCACAGAGGTCGACATGAAGCATTTGCAAAGGCCTTGTGCACGAATGATCACTTTTTTTTATGAAAAGCCCTTTTTATTTTTTCCATCTCACAAGCAGGGAAGAGGTGATCCTTCTGGAAGTGTACCTCTGGAAGGCCCTTAACCAGGTTATGTTTGACAAGCAGTTCAAGGTTTTGAAAATTTAGATGTGAAAGTTTATGATGACAAAGCCAAGCTACTTCACTCTTCTGTGAGACAAGACAGAGGGTTTCTGTAACGTCTTTGGAAGTGAAGTTCATCATGTACAAGTTACCTTTTATGTCAGCCCTCCATAATAATTCACCTGCTTTAGAGAGTAAGTAACAATGTTCGTCATCGAATAATACAAACATTTTATAATCACAGAGTTGACTTACACTCACAAGATTGTGTTTCCGTCCAGAGACATACGCTACTTTGGATAAGGTAACATTACCTTCTTGAAGAGTACCGTAGCGTTTTATTTGACCCTTACCATCATCACCAAACGTTACTGCTCCACCAGATTTATCTTTAAACTTGGAGAGTAAGTTCCTTGTTCCAGTCATGTGCCTCGAGCATCCACAGTCAAGATACCAGAGGTGCACACGTTGTTTCTGCTATCAAAAAAGAGAGATTTAGGTACCCATTTCATAATGGGTCCTTTGACGTTAGATTTGTATTTCTGATTTAATTTTTCTTTCTGAACAGAAGAATTCACAGGTTTTTCCAGAGGCTTCTGGTTTTCCTGGTTTGTTAGAACCTTGTCTTTTGTTCTGATTTTTTAAGTTGGAGGGCTTAAAATTGTTCGAGAAGTAACAAGAAGGCCGTGAGAAGAATTGTCTGAGTTTTAAAAATAAAGAGTAGCATTCAGTGTTCTGAAACATAAAAGAATTCATTGAATTTTCATTTCTGTAATGATGATTACAATAGTTCTTTTCTGTCTATTCAAGCATCAGTTGTTCTGTTGAACTTCTTATCTAGCCTAGACTTATGCTTCGGAACATTCGAACTCTTTTTTGTAGGCTTCTTCTGTGGAGACTTCTCTGGGACTCTTGATTTTACTGAAACAGGAGGAACATAAGAATTATATTTCCATTTTGCTTTTTGTTCTCTAATAACTTCTGTGGCTGGTATTTCAGAGTTTGTTGCACAAAATTTGTATTCTTTTTTAGATTTGCCTATTTCTCAAGTTTCAGATATGTCTTCGCTTGTATACACATTCCAAGGAAATTTGGATGAATAGGAACCTCTTTTCTCTGTTCTTTTGGAGGAACAGAGAACATTCGGATTCCATTTGGGGGTTTTAAAACCTTTGGACCAGCAGCCCTTACCTCTATAGGTTCATTTGTATACATGAAAGGAGCATTGCAGTCTTTAATACAAGGTGAAACCTTTACATATGTAGGAGTCAAACTGTTTTAAAAATATGATATTGATTTATCTGATGCTTCAAAGAAATCATCATCATTTTGATTATCATTTTCCCAGGGATAAGTAACAAACTCATCATTATCTTTTTCATCACTGAGATTTAAATCAATGAACGAACAGGGAAATTTTTTTGGATGATTTTCAGAAAGTGGATTTTTAAGTTTTGTTTGATCAGATGTAAAGCATTCATCTAGAGTTTTAACAAAAAATCCTTTTCAAAACTGAGTCTTAGCTCCTCTTCTGCTTGTATGGGTATGAACTCATCATCTTTTGGATTCAAAGTTATATGAGTGATTGATCCAAAATTAAAAATACCTTCCTTCTGAACAAGTTTAAGATTAACTTGACTTGTTCTTCTAGAAGAATATTTTATGTTTTTATATTTTAGTTTTCTAACTTGATATCCATTTTCATAGATCTTTTGAAAGTTGACTGTTCATATAGAATGGGAAATACAGTTTCTATTCTTTGCCCATACAGAAAACAGATTCTAGAGTAGACCTCTTTTTACAAGTGTAAGGATCCAAATCCTCGAAACCAAGGCCTGTTTTCCCGGCTTGTGAATTTATCTTATCATGCACCTTCTGAGCATCCAGATATTTTTTAATCAATAGCTCTTTGTTTTGAAGTTGAATGTGCAGATATTCCCTTTCCTTCTGAAAGTAATTTTTAAGTGCTACAGAGTTTAATTTGTCACTTTCTTTAGCACTTATCTCCTTATCCTTAGTGTCCAAAAGTTTAGTGAGATTCGTAATTTCTTCTTTGAGTTTGGCCTATGTTAATTTTTTAAGCTTCAAACTCTTTTCATTGTCAACAGAAATTTCTAGTTTTTCTTCCGTCAAAATTTCTATTTCCCTTTTGAAAATATCTCTTTCATTTTGTATGACAGTGGATGATTATTCAAGATTTTCCCTCAGTTTCTTTTCAATGAAGCTTTTGTTTTAGATTTTCAAAATCCCAGTTAGATTTAAAATTGTTTGTTCGAGTTCAGATAAATTAGAGATAGCACAAACCGGAGTTTCAGAAGGTTGATCCTCTGAGTCATCTGCCATAGCCATTCCACAAAACATGGCTTCATCTCTAATTGATTGATCATCTAGTCAGTTTTCTTTCTCTACATAACTGGCTCTTTCTATCTTGTTGTACATACATTTATTCTTGTAGTACTGCTTATCTTTGACAAAAGTGCTTTTGCAATCTTTGGAGAAATGACGTGGCTTCCCGCATCTGTAGCACACATCCTTCTTCTTTTTTAAGTATTCTTTCTTCTTCTATGTTTCTGATTTTTCCAACCTCTATATTTTCCTGCCTTGGTACATAGGTTTGATTGGGACGTTCACTTCTGTTTTCAAACCTTCTACTTTGAAATGAACGATTACCAAACTTCTTTGTGAATTGTTTGGTAATGAGAGCCAAGGATTCAGCAAATGAGTTGATCTCATCATCTTCTGAATTAGAGAGATCTTCTGGACCAGCCTCTGAGATAAATGTCTTTCTCTTCCCTTTCTTCTTTGTCTCCTTACTTCTTTGCCTGAACCTCTGGATTCAGAAATGAGAGCCAGAGGTCCGACAACACTTGATTTCTTCTGTTGTACTTCTATCTCATGTGCTTGTAAAGTACCAAACACATCATGTAAGGACCACATTTCCCGATCCTGATTTGCTTGCAGAGACATGGAGAGATTTAACCACTCTTGATTCAGACGCTTGAGAAATAAGAAATTGTTATCCTCCTTGGATCGAATAATAACACATTTGTTGCACAGATTTATCAGTGTGTTGAATCTGTGGTAAGTCTGTTCCAGAGTCTCTTCTGGAAGTGCTTGAATATTGTTACACTCATTCAAGGCTTGAGCTCTTCTATTCTTCTTCATTTTGGCACCTCCTTCTAATTGATTGGCGAGTTGATCCCATAATTCCTTGGCTGTTTCACAGGAGTCAAGAGATTGAAAAATCTCATTTGGAATTGCCATGATTAGTAGACCTTTTGCCTTTTTGGCAATTTCAACTTTGGCCTTATCATCATCAGTCCAATTTCCGCATTCTTTGGGAACTAGGCGAGCAGGAATCTCTTCAGTAGTAGTTGTAGGAGGTACTCTTGGAATAGTGGTCATTGGTACGAAAGGACCATTTAAAAGAGTAGAGCATAGATCAACATCTAATCCTTTATAGAAATTGATCATTCGAATTTTCCATTGAGTATATTCGTCTCGAATTACTGTCGGTGGTTTGGTCAAGGAACCGGAAGTGTATCTGTCATTCAGATTTTGATTCGCCATTTTTCAGAGAAATAGAGTATCGATTTTCAGGGATTACGTTTGAAATGTAGAACAATTAAACTTCACAGGAATCAAAACGAAGTAAATAGCTTAAGAATTTCAGAATTAAACTTGAATTAGCACTGATTTTGAGAGATTTATACAAGATTAACAAATTCTTAGAAAATAGGGTAGATTGAAGAACAATAGTTTAAGAACTGAAATTAAATTCTAGTAGAGTAGGGATTTCTCCAAACTGGATGAGATCGAAAATCAATAGAGTGATTATCTTGCTCTGATACCAATTGTTGGAACCCAGATCCTTTTTATACTCGATTAATCAATAGGTTAAATGTAAGATATATGAGCGGAAGCAAATTAATCTATGATTAAATACTAGAACAGTAAGCAATTCATCATAAGAACAATATGAAGATCCAAAGATATATGTATTGAATAACCTGATGATCGATTACAATACGTTGAATGATAAGCGTAATTCTCTTAAAAATAATCGATTTGAATATAGTGATAACTAACTCTGTTCATACAATTTACAAAGGAAAAGTCATTGAGCTAACCTATCACTGAGTGACCCGTCACCTGTACTTCTAACAGAATTTGTTACGCACGGGAGGTGTGACTTGCCATGTCATTAGAAGCGCGTGTGGTATGACAGTTGAAATCTAGAGGGTCATCAAACCTCTAGGCGCTTCTGGACTTCTAGATCATCTTCTGAAGTCCAAGACTTGGTTAAATTTCTGGTTTATACTTTTACATGAATATAAATAGATTTTAAGTGTAAATAGAGATAGTCTTCACTGTAATATGTGGGAATCGATACTGAGAGATAAAGAGAACAGACTTGAAGTGTAATCATCGGCATTTTGTTATTGAATACAAATTACCTTTCAATCATATATTGTTCTTCATATTATTGCTTACTATTCTAGTTATGATAGTAGATTAAACTGCTTCCGCATATTAATTCTCACTCTGTGTTAATCTACTGTTAGGGATCCGGGTTCAAACGATTGGCATCAGAGCGAGATAATCAATCTATTGATTATTCGATCTTGTCCAGTTTGGAGAAATCCCTACTCACCTAGAATTTGTTTTCAGTTTTAAACAACTGTTTTTCATTCTACCCAGTTTTCTGAGAATTTGATGATCTCGTACAATTTTCTCAAAATCATTGGTAATTCCAATTTAATCCTGAAAATAGTAAGCTATCTACATCATTTCAAGTTCAGTGAAGTTTAATTGTTCTAAATTTCAACCGTATTTCCTGCAAATTTGATATTCTGTTTTCTAAGAAACATGGCAAGTCATAATTTGAATGCCATGTATACTTCTGGCTCTTTGACCAAACGCCTACACTAATCAGGGACGAATATCCTCAATGGAAAATTTGGATGATCAACTTTTATGAAGGATTTGATGTTGATCTATATTCTACGGTTTCGAATGGTCCCTATGTACCAATGACCAAAATTCCAAGAGTGCCTCCAACAGCCACTACTGACGAAGTTCCTGGTCAAAAGATTCCCAAGGATAGAGCAAATTGGAATGATGATGACAGCCAAAATTGAGATTGCCAACAGGGCTTAACGGCTGCTAATCATGGCAACTCCAAATGAAATATTCCAATCACTTGACTCCTGCGAAACTGCAAAGGAGATATGGGATCAACTTGCAAATCAGTTGGAAGGAGGTGCAAAGACGAAGAAGAATCGAAGAGCACAAGCGTTAAATGAATACAACAGCTTTCAAGCGCTACCAGAATAAACTCTGGAACAAACATATCACAGATTTAACACACTCTGATAAATGTGTGTAAAAAATGTGAAATTATTAGATCCAAGGAGGATAATAATGTTTTGTTCCTCAAACGTCTGAATCCAGAATGGTTAAATTTATCGATGTCTTCAAGCAAATCAAGATCTGGAACAATGGTCATTACATGACGTATTTTGTACTCTCCAGGAACACGAGAAGGAAGTACAACAAAAGAAGGCAAGTTTTGGTGGTCCCCTAGCCCTCATTTCTGAATCAAGAGGGTCAGGGAGGAGAAGTAAAGAATCAAAGAAGAAAGGGAAGAACAAGGCAATGATCTCATAAGCTGATACAGAAGAGGGTTTCTCTGACTCAGAAGATGATGAGATCAGTTCTTTTGATGAATCATTGGCTCTTATTACCAAAAGGATCCCATGATCCTGGACCGATCTTACCTGGGATCGCAAATCCCAAATTTGTCTATGAAGAACAATTCAACAGAAAGTTTGGTACTTGTTCATTTCAAAGCAACAGAAGATTTGACAACAAAAATGAACGCCCTACTCAAGTATATGCACCAAGGCAAGAAGTACAGAAGATTGAGAGGTCAGCACCTGAGAAGAAGGAGGAAGAGATAAAGAAGAAGAAGGATGTATACTACAGGTGTGGCAAATCTGGTCATTACTCAAAGGAATGCAAGAACACTCTCATCAAAGATAAAGCTTACTACAAGAACAAGTGTAAATATAACATAGATGAGAGAGCAAAATAGGTTGAACATGAAAACTGGCTCTCTGATTAGTCAAGCGATGCAGAGGCCATGTTCTGTGGAATGGCCATGACAAGCGATACAGAGGATCAACCATCTGAAACTCCAGTTTGCAATACCTCTGAATCATTTGAGTCTTCTGAACTTGAGAAAACTATTTTAAACATAACTTTTGATTTTGAAAGCCTAAAAGAAAAACTTCTGAATGAGAAAAAATTACGAAAAGATCTTGAAAAATCATTTGCTCTTATTGAAAAACAACGCAATATTTTTAAAAGAGAAGTGGATATTCTTACTGAAGAAAAGCAAGAACTGTTTGTGGAAAACCAAAGAATCTCAAAACTTAGTAAAACCATAGAAGTTCTACTGAAAGAGGAAATTGATAAGTGTAAAAATCTTCTGATTGCTAAGGATAAAGATATTGAAAACAAAGAAAGTGACAGATTAAATTTTGTAGCACTTTAAAAATTATTTTCAAAAGGAAAGGGTATTCTTGCACATTGAGATTCAAAATAAGGAGCTCTTGATTAAAACATATCATGATGCTCAAAAAGTGCATGATAAAATAAACACACAAGTTGGGAAAACCGGTCTTGGTTTCGAGGATCTGGATCCTTTTACATGTAAGAAGAGCATAACTCTAGAATCTATTTTTTCTTTCGGCAAAGAACAAAAACCTACATTTCCAATATTATATGAACCATCTGTGTTTAAAAGGCTCAAATATGAGAATGGCCATCAAGTTCGGAAGTTAAAATTCAAAAATATCAATTATTCTTCTACAAAAGTTAATCAAGTGAATATTAAACAAGTCCAGAAGAAAACTTAGATGTTTGTTTTTGGTTCATTCTCTAATTTAACCTTAAACCCAGAAGCTGAGGAATTCATACCAATACAGGCAGAAGAAGAGTTGAGACTCATATTTGAAAAAGATATTCTTAAAACTCTGGATATTTGTCATTCTCAAAACAAGACAATTCTTCAAACAGAAGCTTCTCAAAAAAATCCGAAGCTTTTTCCTTGTTCCTTTGTTGATTTAACCCAAAGAGGACAAGTGGTACGTACCGGTTTCTGAAATCCCTTAGTTGGATCCCAAGGTTGCACAAATAAAGGCACCACTCTCACCATCAATGGTCCCTCTTCCACCACTCTCATACAACCTCCTTCATCATTAAACCTAAAAAAGAAATACCCATTATCGTGCATCATAGCTTCCTTGAACCCGAATTTCCCCCAAGCTTGCGCTACAATTCGTTGGAATGTAGGAAAGTGAACACGAGGACCACGAAAGTACCCATAAAGAGTAGTCTTAAACGTTTGAACCATATGCTTGGTTAAATTCGTTGGAAGAACAACACACGACAAATCCCTATTTTCTAACGGAAAAAAATGCAGATCGGGAGTAGAGACCTTACCTACCACCGAAGCATAATCTTTCTTTGCAATTTCGTCGATCACCAGAACTGAATCCACCTTATCCTTCATGGTATCAATATCATCCAAGCTGACGTCATCCCCGAGAACACTACCGTCAGCCCCGAGACCACTACCATCAGCCCTAGGCTAGGATACCTTGCCTACGTCATCAATGACGCCAGCCCTACCGCCATGCAGATCCTTCTCCTTCGATGCTTCTGTCGTCTGGTTCATCAACCCTTCCGCACGATCTGATCCTCTCTTCTCATGAGAACCTAGCCCCGCCATTAAAGGCAAACTAGAAGCCCTAGGAACGAAACTAACATAAATTGTAACCCAAAACCAGTCGAAACCCTAGATACCTTTTCTTCATACAAACGAAGCTTTAATGCTGTAAGAGACGATTGTGTTTGAGAATCCCTACAACCATAAGGTGGGCAACGAAGTTCTTGAGACCAAGAAGCTGAAACCTAAGACGAAACACTACCACCCTTACGAAGATCAAAGAAACACGAAAGTCGAAAGAGAGCACCAAGGTTCCAATCGAGATCGAGGCACAAAAATGAAACCCTAGACGCCGATCGCCCAAAGTTCCGATCACAAGCCCTAAACTCCGAACGTAGAAAACACCAAAGAATAGTTCCCACCGCCGATCAAATTCCGATCACCAAACGCTTAGACGCCACCAATCGAAATTCGGTCACCAAACCCTAGTCGTCGTCGCCCCCCATTATACCCAATTGTACCCAAAAAAATTCAATTGGGATTATTACAATGGTCCTTATATACTTGGCTTGCCTTTGTGGGACAAAAGTTAGAAGTCTCAGTGGTATTAATAAACATGATGAAGAGGATAAAAGTGCTTCTGGATAAGAAAATCCAACAATTTAGAAGTGACAATGGTACTGAATTCAAGAATGCCAACCTTGATAAGTATCTAAGAAATTACGGAATTTCTCAAAACTTCTCTGTTGTACGCACTCCTCAACAAAATGGTGTGGTAGAAAGAAGAAATCGCACTCTAGTTGAAGCAGCACGGACTATGCTTGCAGCTTCTGGTCTTCCCACACATTTCTGGCCTCAGGCTGTCTCTACTGCATGTTTCACATAAAAAAGATCTATTATTGTCAAAAAAACATCTCAAAACATCATGTGAGCTTAATAAGAACATAAAACCTACAGTTAAATATTTACATATTTTTGGCAACAGGTGTTTTATTCTGAATGACCGTGAAAAGCTTGGAAAATTCGACAATAAATATGATGAAAAGTCAAGGAAAGCATTAATGTCGACTTTGAGAGTATATAATCTTAGAACCAAGACAGTCATGGAAAGCATTAACGTTGACTTTGATGATCAAGCACACATGAGTTTTAACTATTCTGATTCAGAACTCAAGCTTAACAATGTAACAATGACTATCTCTCCAACCCCAGAGAATCTGAAATAGATACAATATTCAATGATTTTCTTGGAGAAGAAATTGCATCTGAAAATATAGTAAGACACGCTCAAGTCAATATATCAGAAGTACTGCAAACTTCTGGAACCACAATCTCAGGACCTTCTGGGTCATCAAATTCAAATACAAGTCCAGAGGAATCTCTGTCTCCTGATACAGAGTCCCCCACTACAATCTCCAATTCCTCTGTGCCTTCATTTGAGGGGGAGACATTAGGCTCTACTCCAGAAGCTGTCCCGATTCAAGAGGAAAACCAACTCAATTTAGAAGTTGAAATTGAACCTACACAAATTCCCCATACAAGAATGAAAAGATGGACAAAAGCTCTTACCACCGATCAAATCATTGGTGATCCCTCTATTGGTGTCCAAACAAAACCTGCCACTACTAACGAGGCTTTCTTTGTAAATTTCTTAATCATGTTAGAACCAAAACAAGTCCATGAAGCCTTACTAGATCCAAGCTGGATAGATGCAATGCATGAAGAGCTTCTGCAATTTCACAGAAACAAAGTGTGGAAGCTTGTACCATTACCTCAAGACAAAACAACAATCAACACTAATGGGTCTTCAGAAATAAGAAGGATGAAGATGGAATTGTGATCAGAAACAAAGCAAGGCTAGTAGCCAAAGGCTATTGTCAAGAAGAAGGCATTGATTATGATAAAACCTTTTCCCCAGTAGCAAGGTTAGAACCAATCAGATTGTTTCTGGCTTTCTCTGCATACAAGGATTTCAAACTATATCAGATGGATGTCAAATGTGCCTTTCCGAATGGCAAACTTAAAGAAGAAGTATATGTTCAACAACCCCATGGTTTCGAAAGCGTAAAAGATCCAAATCATGTCTATTTTCTAGATAAGGCTTTGTAAGGTCTAAAGCAAGCTCCGAGAGCCTGGTATGAACGATTATCAAAGTTTTTGATTGACAAAAAGTATGAAAAAGGTAAAATAGATACTACTCTCGTCATCAAAAGAAGCAAAGGTGCGTTGACTATAGTTCAAATCTGTGTGGATGATATTATATTTGGTTCTACAAGTCAAGCAGAAGTTTTGTTTTAAAAACTAATGGAAAGTGAATTTGAAATGAGCATGATGGGAGAATTAACATTCTTTCTAGGGCTTCAAGTCAAACAAACCACCTCTGGCATTTTCATAAATCAAGCTAAGTATTTTTCTTATATTTTAAAGAAATTCAAACTTCACAATTCCATTACAATGAAAACACCAATTTCACCTAGCACAACGCTTGACACTGATCCCTCTGGGAAACAAGTTGATGTCAAGAACTACAGAGGCATGATTGGATCTCTTATGTACTTAACTACTAGTTAGACCATATATAATGCTTGCCACCTGTCTCTGTGCTAGATACCAAGACAATCCAAAGGAATCCCATTTGGCTGTTGTGAAAAGAATCTTTAGATATCTAAAAAGAACACCCTCTTTGGGCCTTTGGTATCCTAAGAACTCTAGCTTCGATTTACTTCCATATACTGACTCTAATCATGCAGGTTGTAAGTTAGACAGAAAGAGTACCTCTGGTAGCTGTCAACTTCTAGGAAATCGACTAATAATGTCGTGTCAACCTCTACAGCAGAATCAAAATATGTCGTTGCTGCTACTTGTTGTTCACAAGTAATATGTATGAAAACCCAACTCAGAGATTATGGTCTTGTATATGACAAGAATCCCATCCTCTGTGATTCAGAAAGTGCAATAGCTATCACAGGAAATCCAGTGCAACACTCAAAGACAAGGCACATTGATGTGACGTATCATTTCATAAAGGATCATGTGGAAAAAGGTACCTTTGAGATGTATTTTGTTTCCACTGTTTACCAACTTGCTGACATTTTTACAAAAGCTCTGGATGAGAAAAGATTTAAATTTTTAATTAGAAAGTTGGGCATGCTAAATATGTAATAAATAAAAAACGAATAATTCTTTATAGCTTTTTTATAGTTATTTACCTAGCATGTCATTATCTTTCAATTTCGTTTCATTGTACACTTCTCTGTTCACTATTGTAATCCAAAGGGGTACAGAAGCCTCTGAACGCCTCTGTCTGTCAAGAAATACTTATCACTTACATTTCATGATACAAGCATGGTTCAAGGGGGATCAATTAGTGCATAAATTTAGGGGGAGCTCATATACATGCATACTTCAAGGGGGAGACCTCATCAATCTAAAGAAGATAGTATGCTTTGAACTTCTGTATTAACTCTTATCGTTAAGACTAATCAGAAGTCTCCGGTATGGCTATTCTTCTCCTGGATTCACATTTTTCCAATAAGTCTAATTCAAAACATGGATACTTCTAAAGTCTCTAGAGTGCATTAGATATCTTCTGGACACAATTTTTCCTTGACAATTTTTCTTGAATCATCTTGTTTTGGGTTAACTCTTACCGCCAAGGTTATCCAGAAGTTCCTGATTCATTAAAATTTTCTTTGAAAGGTTATTCATCAGACATAAAACTTTCTTCTGGTCTCCAAATGTTTTATCTAACCAGTTGAATGATTTTAAATGTTTTCACAAATGATATTTTGGGATATTAAAAAGGTTATTCGTTATTTTTGTGTTTACTCTTTCCGTCAATGTTGTACAAAAGGACTCGATATATCCTTAAAATACTCAACAGGCTAGTTCTTTTATAAGAGATGTTCTTGAAACTCTTAGTTGCTCCAAAAAAAATTAAGACCATTTAATTGTTTTTAAAATCATCTTTTAGAGGGAAAAAGTGAAATATATTTATTGCAACCAAATCTCGTTCCATCCCAATGAAGGAACCATTGAGTAACCAAATCTGAAATACACGTGTCCCCAATCACAACGGCTTCATCTAGAATCTTCGAACACGCGTCAATCATCCATGGAGCGCATTATTGTACCAATCTAGCCTACGTCATCACCCTGAAACCGTTTCCATTTCCCGAGTCAGAAAACGCCTCTTTTTTTTTGAGCGGGAAACCCAGGCACATCCATTAAAAACAAGAAAAAGGTACAAAAGTAGAACTGGTTACATCAAAGAAAAATAAGAAAACATCCCGACTTGGAAAGACTAAACCAAGCCACTAGCAACCAGAACAAACAAAGACTAATAGTAAAGACTAAGCAACAAGCAAAGACCCCGTTGCACCTCCAAAGAGACCACTCAACCAGCACCTTAAATTGTATCTCTATAAGCAATTATGCACCTACTTTTCCTCTTCCAAGCCATTTTTTGGATTATCACACCTCTAGCTTCATTGAACAGCTTCTCAATACTCCTGCTACAGTTATCAAACAGCCTCTTATTCCGTTCCTGCCAAATATAATAGACAGTTGCAGAGAAAGCAACTTTTTGCACGGTTGACCAAACAATATACTGACCATTGTTGATACGGTCCATAATATCAGCCCATGTCTCTGGAATATGCTGCAAGGACACTTCCCTCTTCATCAAGTTCCAAACCTTTTTGAAAAGTCACACTGGAAGAATAAGTGATTATGGGTTTCCAGGCATTAGTGACACAAGAGAAATTTCATGTCCGGGGGATTTTGTTTCCAATTTAGAATACGATCTTGAGTTGGAAGCCGCATCCTACAAGCCAACCAAGTACATAAAGCATGTTTGGGAATGTAGGCTTTATTCCACACCATCTTTGGTCACAAGAGAATATCATAATCTGGAACCATAGAGAACTTCAAATGCACATTATTCCGGTCACTCCACATCATTTTATTTTCCCCATCCAAGAGGATAGGAACAGGAGTATTTGCTAGTTGCGGGATCCTACTGAGGAATTCATTTGGCCAGGCATTGCCAATCTTCTGAATGAGCTCACATGACAGAGTCATGAGCATGAAAACCCAGGGCATGGATGTGTCGATAGGAAATAAGAGAGCACAAATGGCCCATAGGAAGCCATTTATCCTCCCAAGCATTAGTGGACAACCCATTACCAATTTGAACGATGAAGAAATGCCTTATGTGGTCCCGAATCCTTAGCATGCTACGAAATATCCATGACCAACAGTCCTTTTTCTTCAGGTTCCAGAAATTAGTTCCCTGGATATAATGGGTACTTACCCATCTTACCCAAAGAGAATTCCTCTTCCTGACTATGTCCCAGACATGCTTCGTGACCAGACAACGATTCCACAAAGCAAGATTTTTGAGCCTGAGTCCTCCATTCCTTTCCGGTTTGCAGATCTCCTCCCAAGAAACTTTACATTTTCCACGAGAACTGTCCCCTTTCGCCCATAAGAAATCCCTAAAGAGAGACTCAAGAGAAAAAATGATTCCAGCTGGGAAAACAAAGACCGAATTCCAATAAACCTGAAGCGACTGCAGAACAGATAGAATAAGTTGCCTTCTTCCACCATAGGATAGGAATTTGTTCTTCCAGTTATTCAAGCGGCCTATAACCCTTTCCACAAGCCCATTAAAATTAGCCGTAGGTAGCCGAACAGGAGAAAGAGGAACTTCGAGGTATCGAATAGGAAATACTCCTTGCCGAAACGGCAAGGTATTGCGGATCGTTACCTTAACCTCTTCTGGGACATTACCAAAAAAGATATCACTCTTTTCGAGATTGGGTGTCAGGCCAGACTTCAACTAGAATAAGTGAAGAGCCCTCTTAATGACTTCAACCGACAGAAGATCGCCATTGGTAAAGACAAAAAGGTCATCAGCAAAGCATAAGTGAGTAATTTGGAAGTCCGCACACCCCTTATGGTACCGGAAATCAGCAGCCTCTTCAATACAGCGCTTAAGAATAAGAGAGAAGCCTTCCATAATGATCGTGAAGAGGTATGGAGACATAGGATCCCCTTGTCTTATTCCCCGCTTACCTGTAAAAAAACCATGTGTTTCTCCTTGAAAAGCAACAGAGTAAGAGGGAGTGGCAATCATTACCTGGATCCATTTAATCAAAGCCGGATGGAACCCAAGGCCTATAAGCATGCAAGTTACAAACTCCCAGTTCACCATATCATAGGCCTTCTGAATATCAATTTTAAAGGAGCATCTTGGTGGACCCGAGCTAAGGTGGTATCCGGCAACAAGTTCATGTGCCATCAGTATATTATCCGAAATTCTCCGCCCAGGAATGAAGGCCGATTGCGCAGGATTTATTAATTAATCCAGTTTCCCCTTCATTCTATCAGAGATAATCTTTCTGATACACTTGTAAAAAACCGAACAACAGGTGTTAGGACCCAAACAATCAAGATATCAATATATGAAAAGATTTTGACAGGAATGATAACAGCCAAATGTAATATGTATTGATTGAATGTACAGTATTACAGAATATGTCTTTACAAGGCTTATGAAAAACGTTAGTTCTAACAATCTAACTAACTATCTATTTATACATACAACAGAAAGACTAAAGTAACAGAGCATTCATAACAGACAAGTTCAGAACAGTTTCTGAACTCCTTCAGATCTTTTTCAGAAGTGTCTTCAGAACTTCTTTAGAACCTCTTCAGAAGATTCTTCAAAACTTCTTCAGATCTTTATCTCTTCAGAACCCAGTGCCTTTTGAAGCTATTATGATATCTTTATCAATCTCCCCCTTAGCTTCAAAAGTTCGGATCATACTTTCAGAAATTCAGAATTTCTCTTACATCCTTCAGAATTAGTCTTCTGTATTCAAGTAAGGATTCAGCAACTCTAACCATTTCTTTTGCAAGTTTCTTGTGCTTTTCCCAATATTCATTGCTCAGATTCTTTGGTCTTCTATTATGTCATTTTACCAAACGATCTCTGATTGCCATGAGAGTTCCATTGCAACATTTGTGGAATTCTTCAAATCTCACAAATAATAGTTCCTGAAAACATTTGCAAACGAAGCCAGGAGGATGAATTACTAAAGTGCTTTTCTTCAAATTCTGAATATCTGGTAGACTCAGATTTGGTTTGCTCAAGTGTACTTGTTTCTTGTTTAGAACATAAGCAACTTGGAAATCAGTCTTTGCAGCCCATATAAATTCTTTGTATAATCCATCTCTAAGCACTGGAAATGATTTTCTGAACTTGGTGATTGAGTCATGGAAAGGATAAAGACTTCTGTAAACTCTGATTAGATCTCTGAGATATATATTCTGAAAATCAGCTTCAGAGAAGGTAGAAACTTCACCATTTTGTCTTTCAACAGTAAAGAATGCATACTTGTAATTTTGCCTTGTTTTCAGGTCAGCATTAATTACTTTGATCACTGGGCTCTCCTTTCTGTTCTGATGATACCTGAGTACCATTGTTTCCAACCAAAAGATTTATGAATCCAGCAATCAATATAGTTGAATTTTTGTTCATACTCCATAAATATTTTTGGATGAAAATATTCAAGGAACATGGTTAATGCATTTTCTTCAATCCTTTGTTCTTGAAGATGTTCCTCTTCAAATACTTGTTTTGTAGGAACCAGCTCTTCAGAAATAATTTCTTTACCTTTCACTTTTTCTTTTTGACCGAGTTTAGAAGATTCCATATTCCGAGAAAACTTCAGAATTTCCTCCATGTCTTGCTTCTTTGAGTGAATTTGAAAATCGTAGGAATCACTTAGTAGATAATCAGCTCCTCTGATCTTGTTTTCTCTTTTATGACCAGCAAGATAACTTCTTTTAACATTTTCTCTGAAGTGAATTCTTTCTTTTATCAGATAAATGATTTCTTCTTTAATGTCTGATTCTCCAACATAATCATTTGAATATTCAAGAAACCAATTCAGAGTTGAGTTGGAGTATTTTTGAATATCTGAGGCCAGGAAGGTTTTATTTCCATTCACTGTATATCTGAATCCAATGTCTGGACAAGTGAACACTCTAGCTATTGCTGAATTTTCAAGGTTTACAGGTTCCAACAAATTCACCTTTGATAAACCAAATTCCAGAGCTAGTTGAAAGTCATGCTTTATAATTTTTGTTATATAGATTCCCAGAACTCTTCTGACTTCATAAACAAGTTCTGCTTCATTCTTTGCAACACAGAAAGAAAGAACTGTCAATTTGTCTTGCAGCCTTAACTTGTATATGTCATATTGAGTAAACTCACATAAGGATCCATTTCTCCTTTCAGCTCTAAATCTATATATTAACAAATCATCTACAACAGATTTAGAAAAGCATCTGATCTTCTTTATGAGAGTTGAATCATTTAGATTCTGAACTCCATACTTCTGAATAAAATTTCTGACTAGAAGTATTTTATCTTCAAACCATTCACCATTAACAAAGTCTTCCAGAGTTGCAAACTTCATTCTTTTTCTGTACACGTAGAGATAAGTTTCTTCAGGAAATTCCAGACTTGTTTCTCCAAAACCGAATATATCTTCTTTTTCATATACTTGATCTAAGATGGGCTCATCAAGAAGAGGAATATCAATCTTTGGAATCAAAATGCAAGGTCTGACTCTTACTTCAAATCTTCCAGAGTAGATCATTAAAATTTCATCTGCAAGCTCAGTTCCTAGATCAACTTCAAGTTCAACAATTTCATCTGGTTGATCAAGAAAATCTCTGAATATACAAAATCTGTTATCCAAAAGTCTACACTCCAGACTTCTTGGTTTATTAAAAAATATATGTACCCAACAGAACTGATTAAGAATATTCCACAATCTTTCAGAAGCACTTCTGAACTCTTCATTCAGAAGTTGTTGAGGCTTCCAAATTACTAAAGCTTTTGTTTCTTCTGAGCTTTCTCCCATGTTTGCATCAATCATATCTTCTTCAAACATGATCACATCAGAAATATCACTTGGTTCTCCAATGATATCTTCAAAAGCAAGGTATTCCCTTAGCATTTCTTCATTAGAGTCTGGAATTATATCTGTGTTATCTGAGCTTAGGTTTCCTTCAGAATCAAAATATATCTTCTCTGTTTCATACCCTTCCTCTACTGTATCTTCAGAAGAGTGAACAATTGCCTCTTGACCTTCATGTTCTGCAAACAAAATATCTTCAATTGCTTCAGAAACTCTATTAGATGCTTCATCAATATTCTGAGCATCTTTAGAAATTTTCTCTAAGCTTTGTTTCTGAACATTTTCAACATCCTCTGTTTCAGATACTCTCTGTCTTGTCTCCCCCTCTTGATTATCAGGATCCTGATCATCAAGACTTCTTTTAAAAGTTTCTGATTGAGATCTGCATTCTAGAGCGAGATAATCTTGTGCTTAACTAACGTACGAGAACTCTGAATAGATGATAGCTGATGTAGAATCTGAGAAATATCATCTTTTGTTGCATAAACTGGTTGAGCAGAAGAAGAAGAAGGCTGAGAAGCTTTCAGAGAAGAAACTGATGAAGCTACTTCAGAAAAAGCGGACAGAAGTGCTTGTTTAAACATATTCAGATCATTTGAAGATTGGAGATGAAAATCATTCAGCCTGTTCACCATACTTTCCCCATCTTGATCCAACCTATCCTCCAACACCTTTTTGGTAGTATCCGTCAATTCCTTGATATCCTTCTGAATCTTTGCAAATTCAGAAGTACATAAATCTTTGAATTCTGTGGATTCAGAAGATGCGGGTAAGTTGCCAAGATCAACAGATGAACTTGTTTTCAGACCTTCAGAAGAAGGTTGGCCTGTATGAGCCACAAAGGCATTATGAACCACATGTGATTCTGTGAATGGAGCTTTTGTGATGTTCGCCCCACCAGGGCTTCCAACTAATCCTTGATATCCAGAGATAGGAATATCTATAGTTGTTGATGCAACGTGACAAACACTTTGCTTAGGAACATCTGAAAGATGTGTGCTTGTGTGAATGGATGCCACATGAAGTGGTTCAGAAGGCTCAAAGTTGAGTGGACACTCAGACTCAATGTGCTCAAAACTATGAAGGGGGGACATATATCCTTCATTTTCAACAAAAGGAACCTCCAATTGGGGTTCTAATGGATTATAAGCAGCTTGCCCCATTTGTGTTGATGAAACACCCTTCTGTTGAGAGATGGGTGAGTGACTGTGGGGGTTAACCAAGGTTGCCATGGGCTCACTGGCTGTTTCAATATTATCCACCAAAGAATGTGGAATAATAGTAGATGTGGGTGCCCAGCTTGTAACAGGTGGTTCACAGGTTTGTTTTTCTTGTACCTGTGTTCTCCCCTCATCAATTTTTTGTCTTACCCTTCTACCCAGTCTCTCAGTTTCATTTTTCCTCTTCACTTGTTGAGGTTGTTCTCCCCCATGAACAGCCTCTCCTCTCTTTCTAGTAATTCTAGACTTTCTTGCATGATCACCACTCTTGTTTGAATCAGGGGAAGGGATTACTGGTTGAGGTAATCCCATAGATTCTAAATGCTCACTCCCAATCCTAGATGATGTACTTTCAAGATCAATTAAATGAGAAGGTAGTGGAAGTGCATTTGGAAATTGAAGTTTTGCATTTGGTGGTCTTAAACTGTCCATAGTGAAGATAGGAACATGTACCTCATGAGCTAGAACAGGAACTTTTGAGACAGCCTTCATTGCTCCTTTGATGAGTGTTTGAAAAAATCTCTGAAAGGGTATGTAGTTGAATGTGGACTTCTTCAAAATTGCAGATTTGAGTTCATCAAAAATGAGACTAGCATAATCATATTGTTTGTTGAAGGCAACTCCATGAAAGATAATCCTCGTATTTGCTGAAGCTTGATCCAAACTTGAGCTTTTTCCAGATAAGCAGGTATTCAGAATGTAAAATAAGCAATACCAAATTGGAGGTAAACATTTTCTTCTAAAAGAGCTCAAAGCACTAAGGTTTTCAGAGTATCCCAAGCTCATGAAATCTGAGATCATTTCTGATGAAGATGGAATTCAATCATAACAGGTTTTCCCAAGAACCTCATCTGGTTTTGGCAAATAGTGAAGGCTCCTAATATCATCTACAGAGATGCATACCTTGTAAGCATGGACATAGGAGACAATTTCATCTTCAGTTTCATCAATCTCAGCATAATACCAGAATTGTTGAAGATAAGAAGCAGGAACAGAGAATTTCCTAGAAAGTAAAGTGCGCAGGGGATGTTTCTTCAAAATTTTAATCAACATTACTTGATCATCAATGAAGTGTTTGGATTTGAAGTTCAGAGCACAGTTATTTCTTTTGATGTCTAGTAATTTTTCAGCAGGTACATAGAGTTTGGACAGATCACCACTTTCATCATGAGTCTGGGATTCACTTTCAGCAACATTTGATTCAGAAACAACATCAATGGGTGTACCTTGTGTTTCCCCAATTTTAGCAGTTGTCGGGTTGGGGTTAGGGTTAAGGATAGGGTTTGAAGGTCCGGCTTGATGAGTTGCAGTTGTGGCTGTGTCTTGAAGCATTTGATCATCATTTAGTGGGATTTCCAGTGATCCAACCATTAATTTTTGAGGCACAATCTTGAATGAACCATCACTTGATGATCCATTGTTATCATTGAAACTCGAGGAAGCAGAAACCACGGCATTTGAAGTAGACATGATGTTGGAAGAACACGGATTGGTAATAGAAAGAGGATCAATAAACATAGAGAAGCAACAACATTATCAAACTTGTAACCCTTTACCTGTCTCCTGCTGCCTCCTTTGAAGCTAACAACACCCGGGCAATGATCAGAAAGACCTCTAGGAAGAAATAAATCTGAGGAATCCTGGAACTTGGAAAGGCGTTGTTTACAAGAATACGGTCCAGTTTTCTCATAGTGCCCCCTTCACCCTTTGGCTTTTGATACCAAGTATATTGACATCCCGTATATGGCAAGTCATACAAGTCTACATCCTCAATGCAAGAATTAAAATCATCCATCTCACCATTCCTTTAAGAAGCCCCTCCATAACCGTCATGAGGGAATAACATAGAGTTGAAGTCCCCCATTAGCAGCCATGGCTTGTCTCCCATGAGGACCTTGAACTTACGGATACCCGATCATAGCTCTTTTCTACTAGACCCACTAGTGGCCCCATAAGAAATAGTAAGGAAAATCGGTGCACTTTCTCCCCGAATAAGTAGCTCACAATGCATATATTGGAGGTGAGATTCAAGCACCATAACATTCAAGATATTGGGGTCCCAAGCACAAACAATTCTTGTGACATTGTCACAATTGTTAGTGTTAAACACCCAATCCCAACGCCCAAAAACTTTAGAACACACATCTGATACGTTTTTCCGAATTAAGTGAGTTTCCAGAATAGAGCAAAAGACTAACCCATTAATGTGGACCATAGATTTTACCTCCCGTTGTTTTGCCGAGGCATTAAGGCCCCAGACGTTCCAGCAAGCCATCTTAATCATGGGAAACAGAAATCACACCCCCTACGGGCTTTGTAACTACTTTCCTTTGACCCGAAACTGGCACTCCTTGTACCTTGTTACCCATAGGACCTTCCTCTTCAACTACCTTTTCATCACCAGTTGTAGATTTACTAGCCAGAGTAGAGAATCTGTTGGATGAGTTTGAATTCTGAAAAATTCCTTTGATTTGTTTAGGGGGGTTTGTGGAGATCACAGTCGGAATTTGAACTGGCTTTTCTCCGTGGTCCGATTTGAGGTGACCTTTGACTCTCTCAATTATTCCCTGAGTATACCACTGAGTCAATTATTCCCACTTGAGGTGACCTTTGACTCTCTCCCTTTTCAGGCTGGGGTTTCATCACACTAGGATCCTCCAAAGTTTCAGCATCAGTCGACCTAGATCCCTGATCATGTACCATCTCAGGCTCAGCAAGCCGAACTTCAACTGCTTCTGCCACAGGGTTCTCCTTATCATCCACCTGTTCTTGACTCTGGGTTTGGTCTTGATTCGAACTCTGCCCCAAATCCTTGGTGTTTGTTGTTTGGATTCCCCTTTCCCTGTCCCTTTGGCTTCCATTGTTTCCTCTCCACCCTAATCCAACCCCCTTTCATCCACCTATCTCTTCTCCTTCTGATTAAAGTTTCTTTCAAGCGCAGCCTTGGCACAAGAAGAGATTTTGTGCCCAAAATTTTTGCGTTTTTCACACTGGGTTGGCTCCCACAAGTATTCAACCTGAACCTTTACAGCTTCAGCCTTACTCCCCGTCAGGCTCAGAATTCTCACTTCAATCTCCCTTTTCAGCTTACCGACTTCCCCAACATCCACAAGCACCTTAGCAAAGCTAGGTCTGCCCCACGCCTTTTCACACATATCAGCAATACAAGCGTCCATCCTCTTTGGAACCCCCAACACACTGGCAATTCTACTAACACCTTCTCTGTTAAATGCCACCAGAGGAATATTATGAATTTTAACCCATAGAGGACATGTGTATGTTTCGGTTCGTGGAAACCCTTGGTTGGGTCCTACGGCTTCACGAACATCGGTACCCCACTCACCATTAATGGACCCGCTTCCACAACACTAGAGCATCCTCCTTCATCATTAAACCGGAAAAAATAGAGCCCATTATTGTGCATCATAGCATCCTCTTCCTATTCAAAAACACTCGAGTTTGATCTTTAATCTCACTATAAAAACTCGACTTACCCCACCATTTCCACGTTTTACCGCCTCCTTGCTCTCGAATTCCCAAGTATTACCTAATTTCCCATCGATTGCAAACCTTTTCAAATACTCAAATACTCAAATGGCTGTGATGAACGGAATCCCCATCAATGCTCAAGTTCAAGAAGACACTATGATTGATTCTACCGCTGAAAGTACACCACTAGTGTTCTTACCTTCAAAGTTGAATAATGTTCAAATGTTGCTTGATCCTAAAACCTACAGTGTTGAATACCGAGTAATGATCGAGTTTCTTCAACACCATACCCTGAACCTAGCCCTAACACTCTCAAACAATAATGTCCCTGAAGTGTTTGTCCAAGAACTGTGGCAAACAATGTACATCAAGAATGATGATACACTTGCTGCAAGCTTTGGTCTCCCAAACGACCAAGAAAATGCAGTTGAAGTGTTGATTACACGGAAGAAGATCTCCAGAATGTTTCATTTACCCTTATCTGTTGTTCAAGTCCAAGAGAATCGTGTTCCTAACCCTGATCTTGAACAAAATCCCATTTCTGATGTATTACTAGAATTCATAAAATTCTTAGGATACAACAAGCCCATTGAAAGGGTCTCTGATGTTAAGAGACAAAACTTGCCCCCAAAGTGGAATGTGCTTCTCTCCATCATCAACAAGAGCCTCACAAGCAAAATCGGATCCCAAGATCAAGGAAGCACAAATGTTGTCACTATGATGTATGGTATGTACTTCAATCGACCCTTGGATTTTGCAGACCTCATTTTTCAAGAGATACATGGTGCTATCAAGTACAAACACTCCTTGATGAAGAATAGCAGACCACTTCTTGCCCTAACGTACCCCAGATTTCTAGCACTCTTCATCCAGGGTGCCATAACACACTAGAAAATTTTCTGTGTTCAACCCTTCTGCTAAATCGCAACAATGAAGTCTCACAAACGTACAATTCACAGGGACGGCTAAACTATTTAGAGGGAACTTTCTAGGTATATGCTCGATCTCATACCTTCAACCTCCTCTATCTTACAATCTTATAGGAGCTCTTTGGTATTTTCAGAACAGAGGATACCTACCCCAGAGCATTTAGGAGTCAGTATAGATGGTGAGGGGTCAAATGAGCATGAGACTGAATAGAATACGAGTGAAAAACCAAGTGGTTCTACCCATGCCGAGCGTTTATTAATAGTAATTCAAGAAGATGTCCTAAAAGATACAAATGAGAGACACCAGCTGAGTCCACCAAGAGCAACCATATCTATTAGGGTTGATGCCAGCACTGTTGGTCCCAATGGAGTCTACAAGAGTTCAAGGATATAGAAACAGTTTGTAGAAGGGGGGGGGGGTTGAATACAAACACACAGATTTTTAGTTTTTAAATAAGTTTATATTGAATAAACAAATTTACAGTTACAAGCTGAATTAGAACAAGTAAGAAAACCTATTCTATTGTAACTTAAGAAATCACACAGTTTGATGCACAAAGAAATGAGAAAGAAAAGAGACAGAGGTTTGAGAAATAGAACGTAACATGCATATAGATGAAGAAGGGATATTCATCTATTTATACCCGTTTGCAATTAATGCAAGACAAAAGGTATGTGCCACGTGTCAAGCCTTTATTAGAAGCTTGTCCTTTGTTCAACGGTAACCATGTTTTTGGCCACGTGTGAACAGTACCATATCATATACAATGGGGACATAAGAGACAATCCATACGTCCTTCTCGGACATAGTATAAGGTTTGACTTTTGTGCATCGAGGATAAGATCAACATTGATTCTTGCTTTAGACTTTACTTGCTCCCTGAACTTGAAACTTCAAGGATGAACTTTAAGAGTATCGTTGAGGTCTTGCAAGACATCACA